>OZ018379.1:82541519-83886649 GCA_963969555.1 Polydrusus pterygomalis
GTGTGAAGCAGTTGACAAGTATGCGTGACACGTGCTACGAACGAAAAGAGACTCGACAGACTAAGATGGTGTATTCAGGACTAGAGTTCCTAGTCGTATGGGCAGTGCAGTATACAGCTCATCTTAACATAGTATAAAACAAAGTCGCTAGCCTGTCCTGTCCCTATATGTGCTTAAATCTTTAAAACTACGCAACGGAATTTGAAGCGGTTTTTTTTAATAGATAGATTGATTCAAGGGGACGGTTTTTATGTATAACTAGCGACCCGCCCCGGCTTCGCACGGGTGCAATTTCAGAGAGTGGCATGCCGGGTACTAATATCGGGTTTGTTCGGGTTTGTATTTATACCAGCGGGTTGCAACTCATGCCGGGCACACGCTAGTAAGTCATAAAGAGGACCAACGACCTACTAAAAATAATAATAATAATTATAATAAAGATATTTATTTGTGCCAATATACAAAACTTATAAAATATAACAACTAACAATAATTGGTGGTGCCGGTAACATATTAGTTGGCACAAAAAGGTAGGATATTGATTAACAATTAGTTAGTATTCCCATCCGAACCTAATAAAATGTTTTTTAAAATGACTTTTAAAAGCACAATATTTTTTTTATATCAGATTCTATATTCTTATATTATTATTGAACGATTAAGTATACAGTGTGTCCACGGATGGACCTAACTATACTTGTAAAAAACTTTATTTTAAATTTTTCGAAAAAAAGTCATTCTTCATCATTTCTTTTGCTTATTAAATAAATATAATTCACGTAGGAAAATTTCCATTTTTTTATACAGGGTGCACAAAAAATGTAAAAATGTAGATTTGCAAAATAAAAAATTTTTGTTCCAACTTTTTTGAATGATCAAAATAAAAGATATTGGAAAGAGAATTCGAAAAGCCAAATAAAGTTTTGAGATACGACCTGTGGTAACTACGATATTTTATATTAAAACTTTAATCTGAAGGAAAATATCAATAATTTATTTAACTTTAATATAAAATATCGTAGTTACCACAGGTCATATCTCAAAACTTTATTCGGCTTTTCGAATTTTCTTTCCAATCTCTTTTATTTTGATCATTCAAAAAAGTTGGATCAAAAACTTTTTATTTTGCAAATCTACATTTTTACATTTTTTGTGCACCCTGTATAAAAAAATGGAAATTTTCTTACGTAAATTATATTTATTTCATAAGCAAAAGAAATGATGAAGAATTACTTTTTTTCGAAAAATTGAAAATAAACTTTTTTACAAGTATAGCTAGGTCCATCCGTGGACACACTATATTTAAAAGACGTTTTATATTTTTCTTATGATGTATTGGTATTTTCAAATTATTTTCATTCTAGTGTTCGTGTGTCGAGTAATTCTAAGCTGATGATTACTATATTTCATGGATAAATAAAAATTATATGTATAAATTATAAAAAATAATAAAGGACACAGTACAGATCCTTAAGGAACTCCTTTTAATACCTTCGATACATTTGAAACTACATAAAGAAATTCGTTTATTGTAATTTGTGATTTATTTGATAAATAATTTGCAAACCATTCACAAGTGTATTTACTAAATCCTATATAATATGTTTAAGTTTTGCAATTAGTAACTCATGATTTAGAGCAGTAGTCGCCAACCTGTCGATCGTGAGCTACTGGTAGCTGGCAAAGGCAATTCTGGTAGCTGGTAAACATTTTTAAAATACAAAAAGTTTATATTTCCTAAATTCCGCAAATTCTCATAATAAACGCAAGTTGCAACAACACTGCGGTAAACGACCTGTAGCCGACGCGACCGACGTCACCATGCTAGAATTGGCTAAAACCGATCAGCCCGACAACGCGCAGAACGCGCTAGTGTTCGAGAAAAATTTGCTTTGAATGGTATAGGGGATTTCAAATCAGACACCACATTCATGACTTGGTCACCTCGTAGTCACGGAAGTACGTCACATAAATGACGTCATTGTGACATCTGATTTGAATAGGATTTTGTGGTCACTTATTCTTAGTCATGCCTGGCCACGCTAACAATATAAAAACAGAAAACCTTTTGTGGTTTCATAAAAGTTTTTGTTTTCTTTATACTATTAAATCTTGGTTAGTATTCTGTCGACAGAAATGACAAGTCGTCGGGATGACCATGCTCTAAACCGTGGTCTTAAAAATAGAGGACTTCGTCGTGACTACATCTATGCTGACGTCATCGATTCTGATTTGAATCTGCATATTCAAGAGTACTTAAGACTAGGTATCTGTTTTGAAATCGCCTTATAAGTAGGTACGCAAGGCGCGCCCAGGCGCAGTTTAAAACTGAATCGCAGAATATCCAGCAGTTGGGTTGGCGTTAGCCCGCAAATAAAAATATGGCAAGCAATAATAAGAAAATGAGGACATACTATTTTCATTCGGAACGGGAAGAACAATACTTTTTCACAGAAGTTAAAGGTAAAAATGTTTGTTTGTTATGTAATACTTCTGTCTCCGTTGCTAAAAAAGGAAATATTGAGAGACATCAATAACTGTACATTCAAATTTTGAGAAATCATTTCCGTTACGTTCTGCTACCAGAAAGGAAAAACTAAAACAATTAAAAAACCAGTTAATTGGACAACAATCAATATTGTTAAAAACAGTCGAAAAAAATAAGGCTGCAACTGAAGTATAATATTGTGTGTCTTAAGTAATTGCACAGAAGAAGAAACTCTATGAAGACGGGGAAATGATACAACAGGCGTTTTTAGAAGCTGCAGATTCGTTATTTGCTAACTTTAGAAATAAAGACGAGATAGTGTTTGCTATACGGTCTATGCAACGTTCTGCTAATACAGTGATGAGACGAGTAGAAGTAATGAGCAATGATATTGTTTTACAGTTAGGAGTGATGAGTGAAGGATATTTTTGTGCTTATTTTTCGCTGCAATTGGACGAATCAACAGATATGGTTGACACCTTCCAGATGGCCGTGTTCGTCAGGATGTGTGAAAAGTTTATTTCTCTGAAAGGACATACTACTGGACAAGAATTGTTTTCTCATCTCAAAAATATTATTTTTTCTGAGAAAATTTCAATATCGAAAATGGTAGGATTAACAACCGATGGCGCTTCAGCTATGGTGAGTTGTGAGAAGAGTCTCGTAGCATTATGTCGCGAAGAGGAAAGTTTTCCGCAATTCATCTTTTACCACTGCATTATCCATCAGCAAGCATTATGTGAATAAATTTTAAAATTTAATCACGTTATGAGATTGGTAGTAAAAATTGTAAACAAGATTAGAGCTCAAGCGTTACAAAGAAGATTATTCAAAACCTTGGCCGATGAAATTCACTGTCAATATGGGGAACTACTTTTTCACTCTGAAGTTCGATGGTTAAGTATTAACACGTTTTAATAATGCTATAACCCAGTTTCTTAAACAACGTGATGAACCGATTCCAGTACTGGAAAATTTAACCTGACTTAGAGATTTTGGTTTTCTTGTAGATATTACAAAAAAAGTATATGAACTTAATTAGCAGCTTCAGGGTAAAGACAAACAACTAGCGGAAATAATTTCTGATATAAACGCATTCATAAATAGGCAAATAAACCTGGGAACAAAACCTAATCAGCCGCAGGATTTTCCTATTCTTTCAGAGAAGATATCAAAAAATCCATTGGTAGTAAATATCATGTAGAAATAATTTCTAACTTGAAGGATAACTTCAAATATCGTTTTAGGGATTTCAACGAAATTGCTTTAGTGGCGCAATTTATTGTTTTTCCCTTCATGGAAATTGATATCAAACAGTTTGCAACTTGTGTTCTACAGAACTTTTGCGAAGACATCGCTGCGACAGAAATGGAACCGATTGCATTTCAAAATTATTTAGCTTTAAAATCGTTATACTCAAATACAAAAAATATCTGGCCTGTAGTAAGCAAAGAAAAATATCCAATCTTATGTCGTGTTGCCTTAAAAGTGAAAGCATTAACATATTTGTGTGAATCCTCTTTTTCCAATATGAAGTTAATTAAAAACAAATACTTCGCAATCGACTTACAGATAAACATTTGGATAATTGTATTCGAATGACTGTATCAAACTATACTGCAAAGATTAAAAAAATTATTAATGAATCTAAGTGTCAGTCCTCTTATTGAACATGCATTAAAATTGTGTATTACTCGTTTTATTACTTTTATAGTTTTTTAGTTTGATTGCATCGTATCGTAACCATAAATAGCATAAACATTCTGTTCATGTTTCACGTGTAGTTATTTTTCATGAGTACTTAGTTAACTTAGTATGTACTTGTACTAAAATTATTTATGTTAGTAAACCTAATAAATCTGTGTTGAATACAACTGTGCATTATTTTATTTAGGTTGTCTTACGTTGCTTACGGGCTAGGTAGCCCACTGTCTATTCCAAAACTATCAAAGTAGCTCGACATATTAAAAAGGTTGGCAAACACTGATTTAGAGAATTAAAAGGCTTGGCCAGATCTAGAAAATGATACTAGTAAGCAAATTTAAATCCCAATTTTCTAAAATATCATATTTAAGTTTACATAATAATGTCATCGTGCTAAAATTAGTACTGAAACCAGATTGATTGCTAGGTAAAATACTGTATTTATCTAAATAAGATATAACTTGATTGGAAATTATAATTTCAAGAATTTTAGACATTAAAGCTATGTGTCAACAATCTTTACCGTTTTGTGCATTCTTTACTTTTGGTATTGGGATAATAATACCAGTTTTCCAAACATCTGAATAAGGAATCTTTGAAATTGAATGAATATATGTTAAAGAGTTCTAACATTCTTAAGGTTGCATCATCGATTTCACTAGAATCTGTTTTGATATTGGATATAATTTTTATGATATCATAATTAAAGATATATGTTTTAAATTTAATAATACATTATCACTTATTATAGGTGAATTATTAGTCGATTGAAAGGACAATATATTTTGACTAGGTAAAGCTTGCTGAATTTATGAATTATTTATTCAAATGTTGTACACTTACTGATTTTAATTCTTTTAATTAAATTCTTTTTTTTTAGATTTATATATCTTGTTTCCTTTTGACATTTTCTACAATCAAAGTAGTCCGGCTAACCTTATTATAATTTCCTAAGCAGAGAACTTTGATTATAAAAAAATCTGCAAATGACAGTGATGTAATATCACAAAATCAGCTTTGTTCTAAACGTATCTTAATCCCATATTTATTATTTACTAATGGCTGTAGAACTTTAAATTAATTATAATATAGAATAGTATTTTTTAAGTGTACCTACCTATAAGAAAGTATACTGGGTGTTTCAGGAGGAACGCTCAACCCTATAACTTTTTTATTGTTCAAATTACTAAATTATTATTTGGTGGGTTTATATGTGATATTATTTTGTATTTTAAGATATTTTGGGTTATTTCGATTTATTTCAGATTTCATGACAGCGCATACGTTACTTTTAACATTTTAAATAATTTTTCTATTGATTTGAACTTACTTAAATGGTTTATGAGCCAAATTTTTGATAAGAATGTGAATTTCCAATTCAATTTTCGTCTTTTCTATAAACATTTTAACTTTTAAAAAGGCTTTTTCTCAGAGAACTCAATTTTTAATGGAAACATATTGGCTCACTCGGGCAAAAAGGTAGAGCTAACACCCTTATGCTAAGTAAAAAAAAGGAAAGATAATTTATTAAAAATACTAGTTCATAACAAAAAATATAACACAACATACACATGAACATATTTACAAATTTAAAATCCATCACCATTGAAATTAGTTTCACATCACAGTAGCTTGGTATTTTATCGTTTGATTTTTCGGTCAGTGCTTCTTCTACTTCTAATTTTGAAATAAATTATTAAAATGAAAACATATAACAGAAACGAAAAAGTCGATATTGTACTTAATTATGGCGAATGTTTGCAAAACGCGTCTTAAGCGGCTAGGTGTAACTGACAGGTTTCCCGAGAGACGACACCCTTTGAGACGTTACTTTCCTAGGCTAGTTCAGAAGCTGAGGAATGGGCCTGAACTTGAAGAAGAACAAATTATTATTAACGAATATATTTAAATTTGTAGTTAAGTTAATGCGTTTGTTAGCATTATGGCGTAATGAGTACCTAAATAAATGAAAAGCCGTTGGCGCTTCTTGTTGTATTTTTTGTAATGAATAGGTATTTTTAATCTATACAGGGTCTTGCAATAGTGCGTCAGACTTCCATAGCTTCTATACGAATTTAGTTAGGACTTTCATTCAAACGCTAACTTATACCGTATCATACGGGGTACTTCAGGAAAATATTTTTTCATATACAGGGTGGCCCAAAAAAGTGTGGTCATAAAACGTTGTGATTTTTTAAATGGCATACCCCATATTTTTTTGCATATTTAGATGTATGCTATCGTCCTTTATAAATGCTTAAAATTTTATTTGATTTGCTTTGGTAGTTTAAGAGCAATCAGTTAAAAACTGAAAAAAAAATTATTTTGAAGTCGTGGAAAAAATATCAAAAAAAAACAATCTAAAATTAGTTTTTTAACCACGGAATTAAGTGAGTTTAATGACAAGTGGTTTAAAGATACTATGAATCTAATAGTATTTATTTATTTTATACAGGGTGTTCATAATAAGGTTTCAAAAATGACACATTTCAAACCTATTTTTCTCAACTTTTTCAAATGGAACACCCTGTATATTATTTCGGTATTTTATATAAAATACACAATCAATTTTTTTTTGTGGTTGAAGCATATAAGTTATTTCCAGCCGTTTTCGAAATAAATGCAAATTTCATAAATTATGTTGATTAAACAGAGTTTATTTTTAAAATTAAGCGTAGGCGACTAGACTAATAATTAAAAACTACAGTAATTGTTCAAAAGTCTTTTATTTTGTTCTGTGCACAAGCCAACATGTTTTTGAAAAGATTTGTTTATTTTCCTTTTAACATTTCAATTGCAATACCAGCAAAGAGGTTCATTAGTAAAACGCATAGTAGGCTTTAAAATAAAACATGGATTCTTATACTTAGTTTGACAAGTTCTTTAATTCATTTTAAAAAAGTGTAATATCGGGCGAATAAATTATAAGAAATTATCTTGATAATACCTCTCCGAACCAATGGATCGGTAAATACGGACCCCCCTGCCAGCTAGATCGCCCGATCTTACAAAACTAGACTTTTTTTTTATGGGGACACGTAAAACAAATTATTTACAATGATCCACCTACAACTGCTAAAAATGCAGCAAAGGATAAGAGACGTGTTTGCTAGCATTTCCCCTGGAATGTTTAGGAAAATAAACAGACCTTTTCAAAAACTTGTTGGCTTGTGCACAGAACAAAATGGAAGACATTTTGAACAATTACTGTAGTTTTTAATTATTAGTCTAGTCGCCTACGCTTAATTTTAAAAATAAACTCTGTTTAATTAACATAATTTATGAAATTTTCATTTATTTCGAAAACTGTTGGAAATAACTTATATGCTTCAACTACTAAAAAAAATTGCTTGTGTATTTTATATAAAATACCGAAATAATATACAGGGTGTTCCATTTGAAAAAGTTGAGAAAAATCGGTTTGAAATGTGTAATTTTTAAAACCTTATTATGAACACCCTGTATAAAATAAATAAATACTACTCGATTCATAGTATCTTTAAACCTCTTGTCATTAAACTCACTTAATTCCGTGGTTAAAAAACTACTTTTAAATTGTTTTTTTTGATATTTTTTCCACGACTTCAAAATAATTTTTTTTCAGTTTTTAGTTGATTGCTCTTAAACTACCAAAGCAAATCAAACAAAATATAAGGAATTTATAAAGGACGATAGCATACATCTAAATATGCAAAAAAAATATGGGGTATGCGATTTAAAAAACCACAACTTTTTATGACCACAGTTTTTTCGGCCACCCTGTATATGAAAAAATATTTTCCTGAAGTACCCCGTATCATACAGTATAAGTTAGCGTTTGAATGAAATTCCTAACTAAATTCGTATAGGAGCTATGGAAGCCTTACGCACTATTGCAGGACCGTGTATATATATATAAATGAATGTTTGCCTCTATGTAACGCATGCGTTCCTATACCATTTATCCGATTACGATGAAAATTTGGTAAGTTGTTGTGTGCAAGCCGAGGAAGGTTTCGGCATAAAAAAAGTGGCGCAACGCATGCCGGGTACTAATAAATAATAATATAAAATGTTTGTTGACGCGATGGCGAACCCGCCTTATTATTATGAGCGTAGCAACGCGCGCATGGTATAGCTGGTAAATTATATTTTCTTTTGTTACTAGGCATAAGGGTGTGTGATATAAAATTATTGAAATAAAGGCTCTTCTTATCTCTTTTTGCCCCTAGTAAGCCAATATGTTTTCATTTAAAAAAATTAAGTTATCTGGGAAAAAGCCTTTTTAATCAGTTAAAAAATTGTAAGAAATTTAAAATACAATAAAACCAGAAAATTGCATCATGAATATTATATTTCTGGAATGTACACTGTTGTAATATAAATAAATAAATTCCCTTTTAGTGCGTGACAATTTTTGGTTTCCTTATTACTATTTTATTGTCGAGGTAAGTTAGGTATCCGGGCGCATAAAATTATTATAAACAAGTCAACGTGAAGCAAAGTACGCATTGGTCTAAAACATATATCGATTATGGGGAAAAAACTCGCAGTGGTCTCCACAAATATATTAAAAGTCAATTTACAGCACCGAAAGGCCTAAGTGCCACTTACACGAAGGCATATAAAAAATATTAAAAACATGAATAGGACAAGAACATTATTTTGTGTACCTAGACGAATATAACGTTAAAAATTAAAAATTGGTAATAAAATGAGTATTTTAATTTTAAACTTTGTAAATAAAAGTTAATTAAAAATGTACTACATAAAAAACTAAGTTTAAACATTTAACATTCAGTAATAATATTTACATATTTAATTAAATGCCATTGCTGATATTCCATTCATACATTTCAACAGTTTTCGAAGTATTGATCTTTGTCAGTAAAATTAATAAAAATTACTGTTTACTAGTGTTTATTAATAAACAAATATAATATCTTGAAAAAAAACCATTTTGTACTTTTTAAGTCAAAGTTTAATATAAGGCGAAAGTGGAGAATACAGAATGCCCAGCATCGACGAACTTCCTAAGTAAATGACATGTTCCTAATAACAATATTCATTGGAAATTAATAATATAATCATAACGTAGGTATAAGAAGCAATAATTGTAACATTAATTTTATCAGGTCACATAAATCGAACACTACTCTATTGCTCGTATATTTAACCTTATATAACAGACCGAACTCTGACATGTCCGTAGTGACCCATTTATCAGTTCATTGGTGCATTAATTGGTTAAAAGTGTTAAGTCATGCAGCTTATTTGATAGAGCTTAATGCAAATATGTTCAATATTGGACAACTGAACTGTAATTCAGTAATATGAAACGAATATAAAGCATATTTGCGTTTGTGTGGAAGTTGTAGATAATGTGAAACCTCTTCTTTGAGGCAGTATATTATACTTGTTTAATAATTATGGAACGCTGATTTTTATTTTTATAATTTTAAGCCTGGTATCATTTCCATTTTCTATTTTAAGCAAATGAAAAAAATTAAATCACTGCACATAAATATTGAAAATTATTACTAATATTTTGTTCTGCTGACAATTTCTTTAATAAATCTGGATTCAACCCAAAAATTAATCTATACAACTGAAAACAAAGTTGTAGTAAACTAATAAATAGCAATGACCAATCCGACCATCAAATTTTAGTTTTCACAACTCATGTATAAGTTTGGAAAGTTAAACATTTTTTCGGGCAATGCCAAAGCTGAAACGATGTGTGTGGACAAGTTTCCGGTTGGACCTTACAACGTTTAAATAAGCTGGTTTTTTAAACTCTCACATTACATGAGCACCCTAAGACCCTGAAAGAACAGAATAATACATGTTAGTTTCTTTGTTAGTTCTATTGACTAGCTTTTAATCTGACTAAAAACAAAACATCTCTTATTGCTATTTTATTTGGAACAGAAAGGTTACGGGGTATTTTCAAAACCACATTTAAATAAAATCAAATTGGGATAATTTCTTGTTCACAGAAAAGACTTAAGATCAGGCTGTTTCACGTTAAGTAGCATATTAAATAACCTTGGAAACGAGTAAATTTATATTTTTTGAAATTTGGTTGCAGGCATAAGCTTTAAGAATTTTTATGTAAAAACATACCGAGAACAGAAACCAATAAAGCTAAACATTTAAAATTTTTATTGCTTTTGACTTAAACATAGATCTTTAGATTCCATAACTTAGGTTTTACGTTTTTCGTGCTGTTTTATTGCTAATAGTTTTGAAATTATGAGCAATTTAAAAAAAAATACCAATTTAATAAAATATGATTTAATGGCAGCCTATAAGTTTTCGCAACAGGACAAAATATTCTTAAGGTTTTGTCATAGGAAAATAAAAACAAATAGTATTAAAAGGAAAGAAAAACACAAAGTCTTCCTCCACAAAATTTAATAGAATAAAATTCTTATTTCAAGGGTCTCTACATGTTTCGAACGTAGAAACGCTCATCCTCAGGAGACAAAAATTGTTTTTATTTTATGCTGATGTTGTTAGCAAAAGAGAAAATTGAAAATTAGAACCTTAATGGATCTTTTATGGATTTAAAACTTGAAGTGTAGAAGAAACATGATATTATGAAGAAAATTGATAATGGTTAAATCATATTAAAGTTGTGCAAACCAGCCAAGTAAAATGGGGAAAAAGAAACCCCTTCTAAAAAGGAGTCGAATATTATTTAAAAACTTCTTAAAAAAATATCGAACATATAAAGATTATGAGGGTAATTGTAGTTGTAATCTGTAAAAAATAGAAAACGAAATTGAATCAAAAAGTGATGGAGTTTTAAGTGAGTTTTGAAATATTTTAGAAAAAATTTTTTTGTAAATTTTTTTATAAATAAAAAAGTACTAAAAATATTGTTACGTAAAAGGCATTTTTGGGGTACTGAGGATTAAACCTCAGTAACCCCGCGAGAGGTTAATTTAAAAACAATCAAATCGATTGGAAAGTTAAGCATTTTCAAAAAATTCTTTAAAAAGTCAAAAGGTTATTCACGGTCACGTGCTGTGGTAAAAATGAATGAAAGATAAATTGATTGACAGTAGATAGATATACTGACAGGAAGGATGGCGGTAAAATTTAAATTAAGTATAAGAAGCAACTTTTGTTCATAGAGAATAAGCTCAATTAAGGTTAGGTAGATACAATACTACTAACCTAGTAGTAACTAGATACAATACTACTAACCTAGTAGTATTGTATCTACCTAACCTTAATTGAGCTTTTTCTCTATGAACTAAAGTTGCTTCTTATACTTAATTTAAATTTTACCGCCATCTTTCCTGTCAGTATATCTGTCTACTGTCAATCAATTTATCTTCCATTCATTTTTACCACAGCACGTGAACGTAAATAACCTTTTGACTTTTTAAAGAATTTTTTAAAAATGTTTAACTTTCCAATCGATTTGATTGTTTCCAAATTAACCTCTCGCGGGGTTACTGAGGTTTAATCCTCAATACCCCAAAAATGCCTTTTACGTAATAATATTGTAAGTACTTTTTTATTTATAAAAAAAATTTACAAAATATTTTTCTCTAAAATATTTCAAAACTCACTAAAACTCACTTTTTGATTTAATTTCGTTTTCTATTTTTTACAGATTAAAACTACAATTACCCTCATAATGTCTTAAAGACATATGTTCGATATTTTTTTTTAAGAAGTTTTTAAATAATCTTCGACTCCTTTTTAGAAGGGATTTCTTCTTCCCCATTTTACTTGGCTGGTTTGCACCCCTTTATTATGGTTTAACCATTATCAATTTTCTTCACAATATCACGTTTCTTCTACACTTCATTTTTAAATCCATAAAAGCTCCATTAAGGTTCTAATTTTCAATTTTCTCTTTTGCTAACAACATCAGCATAAAATAAAAAAAAATTCTGTCTCCTGAGGATGAACGTTTCTACGTTCGAACCATGTAGAGACCCTTAAAATAAGAATTTTATTCTATTAAATTTTGTGGAGGAAGACTTTGTGTTTTTCTTTCCTTTTAATACTTTCAACTCCACTTTAAGTATGGACTATTTCTTCAAATAAAAAGTGCCGGTCAGGCCTTCCTAGTCCGTGAATATAAGCAGAACCTACTCAAGTGAAAACTGGTAGATCTAGACATATGGTTTACCAATGAGTGTTTAAGAAGAAATCTACAAACAAATTTCATCTCCCTCCGTACTCATGTCAAGACTTCAGCGTCGAGGAAAGTTATCCAAGCAACTACTAATGTTTGGTTAAAGGAAGAAATTAAGAAACATATTTTTAAACTTAATCTAATCAATTTAATACTTAAATCTCTCTTTTACAAGCTAAATAATATCTTACACCCAGCTCAATGGGACTCTTTGTGTTTTTCTCTACAAAATTATTTTTATGACCAAAAAAATCTGAAATTTCAACGCCTAAACAATAAATTACATAATCAAAAACTCAACAAGGACATAAAAGCCACCATACTCTTAATAATAAATCTCACCCTAACATTTTTAATTCTACTGTTACCAACAACTTAAATAATTCTTCCTCAAACAATTTTAGTTTTGATAATTCCATTTTTAAATCAGAATTCAATGAAGATACTCTTGATGTTTCAGAATCTGATAAGTTCAAGTTCCACGATAGAGCGCTCAACTTGAGTAATACTCATTTCAAATAGCACGAGATGTGTTTACTCAACAAGGGGCTTAAGTATACTTTTCATTTCAAACTTACAAGCAAAGACTTTTAAACTATCGCAGTGGATTGTGAGAATATTATATCTAATTGATATGAAACCGAAAAGAAAGACACATTAAGATCCGTATGTATTAATAACCTTAATCATTTTAATAAAAACAATCCTTAGTTGAATAATGGCAATGAGTTAAAAACCCTCACATCTCTTAAATCTAAGATAGTTGATAATGATTTAGTAGTGTCCAAGGCGGATAAAGGCAACTGTTTGGTAATTCTGGATATACCCCAATATGTTAAAAAGGTAACCGATTTTCTCTCAACTGATGATTTTACTTCAATACTATATAACCCTAATGAAAAATTTTCTTAATTCTTTAAAAATATTCTAAAGAAGGTAAATAACACCCTTACTTTTTTCAACACTAACAAATTCAAACTTACCCCAATAAACCCTTCAACACCTCTACTTTACGGTCTACCCAAAATTCACAAACAGAATATGTCTGTTCGTCCTGTGGTATCATACCGTGGTTCATCTTGTCACAAACTAAGTTCATAGCTTAACCATATACTTATTAACCTTACTAACTTTAAAAGTTCATTTTCAGCAAAGAATTCTACAATTTTGGCTAACGACCTGTTAAATATACATATTCCTGACTCTTCCTTTTTGTTCTCTTTCGATGTTACAAACTTATTCCCTAGCATACCCCCCAATGAATGCATAGACTTGGCAAGGGATCTTCTGACTAATAAAACACTTCTTGAACGTGAACATGTAGAGAACCTCTGTATTTTAGTCGATCTGGTCCTCAAACTAAATTTCTTTCAGTTCAATGGTAAATTTTACAAACAGAATTCAGGTCTAGCTATGGGTTCCTCTCTTTCTCCTCTCCTAGCTGAGATTTTTATGGCTTTTATTAAATCTAAAATCAAAAATCATTCCTTGTTTACACATATCCTCTTTATAAGACGATACGTAGATGATATTTTCGCTGTTTTTGATGGTTACAACATTCTCTTAAGAAATTTTTAGTCAACTCTAAAGACCTTATACCAGTTTCTGACAAATCTGGTGTGTATAGCAGCAGCTGTTCGACTGAGGGTTGTACAGCGATTTAGATTGGACAAACAGGACGCAAATTTTCAGTTCGGATCAAGGAACATTGTAAAGAATTGGAGAAAGCTATGAATCAAAATATTTTCCCTTCAAAGATAAAATCTAATTTTTCCAAACTTTTTTAAAAAATAATTATACTTTTAATTCTGATTCTCATACTAAATTTTTACATTTTTGTAACAAAGGAAACAAACTAGACCTTTTAGAAATTCTTGAAATTAATAAAACGTTAAATAATTTGAATGTCCTTTGTTTGAATGATCAAATACAGCACAGTTACACAAAGTATTTCAATGCTCTCGACTTCAATGATCAGATATAATTTTTGCCTTTCCTTTTTCCTTCTCTATCGTTCTTTGTCAGTCACAATTTTCAAAAACAATGTAATTAAAAAATCTATTCTCCTTTTATTTGATTTGTCCAAAACACAATATCCACTTAATAATCATCATCACTACTGTGCTTATATACAGGGTGTCCCGAAATTAGCGTGCAATATTTCTAGGGCGTAAACTATATCCAAAAATATGACAAAAATGTCCTATAAACATACCCCGAGAAATGCTCCTTTAGGGGGCTAGAGCCCCTCAAAGATGGTCCGGAAGGAAGTCTTTTTTTATAATAGTATGGAAACCCTTAAAGATAATGACATAAAAATTGGTACGTGCCTTCCAACCGATAAACTGTACATAACAGTTAGTTTAGAATGAAAATATTTCTTCCAGTGGCGTCGCACGGAGTGGGGCTGAGGGTAAATATTATTCTATATTTTTTATTTCTAGGATTTTTTAATTTTAAGTACAATATTTTAAGAACCTCGAGTTTTTTCTTTAAAAAAGTACCCCTTTTTTATTTCGATAGGAGGCACTGTTTTCAAGTAAAATTAATTTTAAAATAAAACGTATTTTTTAAAAGAAAGGTTAGTCCATATGAGTACAGGTAAATCCGAAAGTTAGCGTGCAATATCCCTAGGGCGTAAAGTACATCCAAAAATATTACAAAAATGTTCTATAAACATACCCTCAGAAATGCTCCTTTAGGGGACTAGAGCCTCTCAAAAGGGGGCAACAGAGAACTCACAGATATTCATTTTGTGTATGGATTTTGTAATGGTAGTTCTACTGCCGCTGCAATAGAGTACAGGAGGCGATTTCCGCATAGAAGAATACCTAGCCGTAGAAGATTTGCTACGGTCCATCGAAATTTAATAGAAAATGGATCATTTCAAAGACTTCATGCTATTACGAAAAAAAAATTTGCCCCCCTTCGAGAGGCTCTAGTCCCCTAAAGGAGCATTTCTGGGGGTATGTTTATAGAACATTTTTGTAATATGTTTTGATGTACTTTACGCCCTAGGAATATTGCACGCTAACTTTCGGATTTACCTGAACTCATATGGACTAACCTTTCTTTTGAAAAATACGTTTTATTTTTAAATTAATTTTACTTGAAAACTGTGCCTCCTATCGAAATAAAACAAGGGGTACTTTTTTAAAGAAAAAACTCGAGGTTCTTAAAATATTGTACTTAAAATTAAAAAATCCTAGAAATAAAAAATATAGGATAATATTTACACTTAGCCCCACTCCGTGCGACGCCACTGGAAGAAATATTTTCACTCTAAACTAAGTGTTATGTACAACTTATCGGTTGTAAGGCACGTACCAATTTTCATGTCATTATCTTTAAGGGTTTCCATACTATTATAAAAAAGAGGCTTCCTTCCCGACCATCTTTGAGGGGCTCTAGCCCCCTAAAGGAGCATTTCTGTGGGTATGTTTATAGAACATTTTTGTAATATTTTTGGATGTACTTTACGCCCTAGGAATATTGCACGCTAACTTTCGGATTTACCTGAACTCATATGGACTAACCTTTCTTTTGAAAAATACGTTTTATTTTAAAATTAATTTTACTTGAAAACGGTGCCTCCTATTGAAATAAAACAAGGGATACTTTTTTAAAGAAAAAACTCGAGGTTCTTAAAATATTGTACTTAAAATTAAAAAATCCTAGAAATAAAAAATATAGGATAATATTTACACTCAGCCCCACTCCGTGCGACGCCACTGGAAGAAATATTTTCACTCTAAACTAACTGTTATGTACAACTTATCGGTTGGAAGGCACGTACCAATTTTCATGTTATTATCTTTAAGGGTTTTCATACTATTATAAAAAAAGACTTCCTTCCCGACCCTCTTTGAAGGGCCCTAGCCCCCTAAAGGAGCATTTCTCGGGGTATGTTTATAGGACATTTTTGTCATATTTTTGGATATAGTTTACGCCCTAGAAATATTGCACGCTAGTTTCGGGACATCCTGTATACACCACAAATCTATTCTTTACTACCGACCAAATGTAATATCTTCCACACTCGTTTCCAATTCATTGATTGCAGAATACCATTTTTCTCTCTGTGACATGCATACATGACCATTTAAAATCTTTTCACTTACAGATGCCACCACACAAAGAAATTTTAGGACACCTACCCTTCACCCACCTAAAGGATTTTTCTCCCACATTAAAATATTACTCTTTTCACTTCTTAGTTTTAAGTTATATTGTTATTTTAGGTAATTGGTTAGTAGTATTGTATCTACCTAACCTTAATTGAGCTTTTTCTCTATGAACAAAAGTTGCTTCTTATACTTAATTTAAATTTTACCGCCATCCTTCCTGTCAGTATATCTGTCTACTGTCAATCAATTTATATTTTATTCACTTTTACCACAGCACGTGGACGTGAATAACCTTTTGACTTTTTAAAGAATTTTTTGAAAATGTTTAACTTTCCAATCGATTTGATTGTTTTCAAATTAACCTCTCGCGGGGTTACTGAGGTTTAATCCTCAGTACCCCAAAAGTGCCTTTTGCGTAATAATATTGTAAGTACTTTTTTATTTATAAAAAAATGTACAAAAAATTTTTCTCTTAAATATTTCAAAACTCACTTAAAACTCCTTCACTTTTTGATTTAATTTCGTTTTCTATTTCTTACAGATTACAACTACAATTACCCTCATAATGTCTTAAAGACATATGTTCGATATTTTTTTAAGAAGTTTTTAAATAATCTTCGACTCCTTTTTAGACTCTACTTCTTTCCCATTTTACTTGGCTGGTTTGCACCCCTTTAATAACTTTTTTTAATTCTCAGTATGGTTTACCCATTATCAATTTTCTTCATAATATCATGTCACACTTCAAGTTTTAAATCTATAAAAGCTCCATTAAGGTTCTAATTTTCAATTTTCTCTTTTGCTAACATCAGCATAAAATAAAAAAAAAATGCTGTTTCCTGAGGATGAACGTTTCTTCGTTCGATACAGGTAGAGACCCTTGAAATAAGAATTTTATTCTATTAAATTTTGTTTAGGAAGACTTTGTGTTTTTCTTTCTTTTTAATACTTTCAACTACACTTTAAATATGGACTATTTCTTTAAATTAAAAACAAATAGTAATAAAACCGCAATTTACTAATAAAACTTTTTTACATAGAAGCCATGTTAAATCTATTTTATTAATTTATTTAAAGTTTTCAAAACCTGTTTCGTTTTTAACGGTGTTTTATAGACTCTCTCCTTTATGACAACCTACAAATATGCATCAAAAGGCATGATCTCTGGTGACTGAAGGGGCCAGCCCCATAGAGCTAGATGTCTTATTTACCGATCTTCAAACATAGGTAAGTTTTTAGCCAACTGCATTGGTACTATGAGCTAAAGCCACATCCAACTCTGATATAATTTCAGCGTTAAAGTTAGTAACGATGGTTATTAAAATTTAAAAATATTTCCTCGAATTGAAATTTTCCTCATAAATTCAGACACCAAATTAATTGTTCATTAATGAACAAAAAACATTAAAACTGAACTTCTCTTGAAATCCTCATTCTCTGGCCAATTTTGGGTTGTTTTTGGATGTCAATATACAAGAATCCCTTGTATTAGAAATTTCCTCTCGAGAAAATTTGTATTCGTCAGTCCAAATTACCGTTTTAAAAAAATTAGGGCCTTCCTGCGTTCGACCTGACATCATTTAGCAAAAAAGCTTAAAGGGTAATTCATCAATAACAATGGATTTTATGAACTGCTGTAGTTATGATTCGGGTCTAAAGGCCGTCGTCGGTTGGAATTACTTCCTAACGTTAACGTTTCGCTAGCACGAGTGGCGAGCTTCTTCAGAGGTTCTTCCATCTCCAGTGCTGGAAGTAGACCAGTCTACTTCCAAAAAAGCTCTGTTTAGGTAGTTCCACAAGGTGAAATTTACAATATTTCGAATGTGGGTTATAACCTCAATTTCGTTACGTCTCTGCCCTTCAAGCTCGTACAACTTGTCCAGACTCATTAGCTTCTCTGACTACAGCTAGCCGAGGCTTATTGTTTCATATTACCAAAGTACGATAATGAACTTATAAATTAACAATAAGTTATTGTTTCAGAAATATCGATGGCATATATAAGTACATACCGGACGAATAATTAAAAATCTCTTTTTATTAGTCTGTTAAAAATAACTTAATATATTTTGCTGTATTGTAAGTTTTCGACAGGTTCGTTCATCTCTTTTTTGATTACAGTAACGCTAAATTAAAAATTAAAATAAATTCAAAGAAGATAAAATATATAGTATTTAGTTATTCAAAAATATATTTTAATAAAAAATTATTTGAAAATCATCTGAAAAATATGCCGTATATAATCATTAAACTCAATCAAGAATAAGAACACGTGCAACCTAATAAAGCGGCTTATTTGCCAACGCTTTTAGTTCATACTCCAGTTCAAAGGTTTTAATTTTATAATATATAGGTTATAAATTTTCCATGTGTCTCAAAATATTGAGTTCATGGTAAACATGCATGAAAATGGATAATACATTACTAAATACCCTATTGCTATCAAAATAGCATTCTTCAATATTAGGATATTAGGTGAACGCCATAAAAAAAATAAAAATTGGTCAAGAGGAGGTTGATGTCCCGTTGCAAATATATTTAAAGTTTTAATTTTAGGCTTTCTGTATTTTGTCGAGTCTTAGTTTTACTGATGAGCCATAATATGACCAAACACCTCTGAGGATGGTTCTGACGAAGTGAAAGAAAAACCTCTACTTCTTACATCATTTTTGTTGACACCTTTCTTAAATGAGATTCTTACGTTTAAAAATAATTAGATATATAATTTTAATCGTGTTATTATTATTTTAACTATGTTATTAAAAATATATATTATGTTGTATAAATAATTGAAACTTAGATTGCTCTTTATTCAGATCTTTCAAAAATCAATAGGAGGCCTAGCAAAAAAATGTTAACACAACCAAATGCTCAAAAAAATACGCTGCTTTTTTTAACCTTTTCGTATTGTTAAAGTTTAAAACAAAAGTATGCGTTAGAATTGCTACAATTTAATTTTAAAAATTGTTTTCTTTTTAAAGATAAAATTTATACGTTACCGCTTCTATCCTTCACATAATATGTTTTCTTTTTTACTGACAACGCGGTTACGGCACGCAACGAAAGTTATGATGCAAGAAATTTAATGAATTGAGCAATGAGCATTGAACGATTAACAAATTAATTTAATAAACTAAAAATAGAAATGCCACGACTAGAAAAAAGAAGACATGCCCTTAATATATAATAACCAAAAATCTTTTCATAATGATCACCTTTTAAGATACAGGTTATGCCAGTATACTAAGGGTAAAAAATTTGAGTTTTACGAAAATATGGATATTTCTAAAGAAAATAAAATCCCAATACGTACCTGTGTCAACGAGGATACCTAAATTATTCTTTAATATTTCATGTAACTTGTAATTACGTTCTTACTTGTTGGTTTAGGTCTGATGATTCCTGTATAGGGCAAAACATGTAATAAAAAAGCAGACGAGAAATACTTTTACTGAGGCTGAGACAGTGTCTTTTTCCTGCTCCAAAAAGACACATAATAATCTTGACAATAATTTTTCGTTCTCCCGCTAAAAGAAATCCTAAGGATCAGACAAATTATTATTATTGCTGTAAGATTTCCTATACTTTAAACCGAAAAATATAAAACCCAACGTTAATAAGATGGTGATATTTGGAAAATTATAAAATATTTTAAATTTTAAAAGTTTACAGGTTATTTATGGTATAATTTGGTGAAAACCCGCTGACTCATTTCTATCCAAGTTCTGGTTTAATTCTTAAACTAATAAGGCTACCAGTCTTACATTTAGGCCGAAAGTTATTTAGCATAAAAACGATAAGCAAGACGTTTATTGTGTCATAAATTAGCCTGCTGTAGTAGATTTTAGTATGGAAACTGTCATTTTCCTATTCTTGCGAGACAGAAGGAAAATAGTGTTTGTTTGAAGGTTATAGACAATGATGTATCTTGAGTAATAGATGTGTTTTGGACTTCCATTGCCTTTAGTTTTTTCATATCACTGATATGAAAAACTAAAGGCAATGGAAGTCCAAAACACATCTATTACTCAAGAAGGAAAATAATCACAAAAGAAATTATTTTTTCAGACATTAACGTTTTAGGGTCTGTAGATCGCGCAAAAGACATTTTTTAATTCCGTTGATCCGTCAGTGTGTTTGTCGCTCAGTCTATTGGGGCGAAGGCTAAAAATGACTAATCTTGGAAATGTAGGGATTAGAAAGAGATTAGGCATTAACCCTGGTCGTTACTTTGTAATTTTTGTTTTAACTTTAAAATTATTACTATTAATAATATTGGATCTAAAGAAATATACTTTAGGTGATCGTACTTAGTTTGCCCTTACATATTTGCACCTAATTAATGGAATAAAGCGCGAAAAAAAATGACGATTGGTTTACTTTGTGTAGGTGCGGATAATTATATAGTAGCCAGTTTTTGAAAATACTACTAAACAGCACAAAACTAAAAAATAATAAAATATTTGATTCCTTAAAAGTCGATTCTTCCATGTACTTGTCCGTTAAAAAAATGAGTTTGATACCATCCTAAATAAATAATTGCTCCGCATTTTATCATGAGCCAGTAACTGATACAGAGCCGTGGTCCAATACGGGGGGTAATAAATGCTGCCATTAAATTCCAGCAAACAGGATTTTGCCAAATGCGGGATTCAACTACAATGCCAACGTAATGCCGTTCGCTCCGCTAAAATATGCACTGAACAGGCCTTGGATTTGTGGGTTTAGGTGTATTCGAAATTTATTTTATGCGAAATAAATAGGTATTGGTTTTTAACATAATATATTTTACTAGAATAAATTGGTAATTGCTAATAGGTATAAATAGTGTATCTGGAAAAACTGCTACCACAAATTCCTGATGCTTAAATATGAATATCTAATCCGACTTACCTCCAAAAGTGGATGATTTTGGAAATGAGTGTCAAACGTTTAATTTGGTTCCAGTTTTTCATAAATATTTTCTTTTTAATAATTGAAGTATTATCACAATATTAAGCAAGGAAGGGTTTTGTAGGGTAAAAAATTAAAATTTGCTCTCATTTTTATTGTAAAGTTTAGAGGTCGCCACCTGTCGTACCTTGCACACATTTAAAACGAAATAACTTTTTTAAGTCACTCTGTATTCAACTTTTAAATAAACATTCTTATTCTCTAATGTAATTTTTCTAAAAAAGATATACGTGGTAAGAGTTGATTTGAGCAGCCGTTTTTCAGATATCTGAATTCAAAAATTCACTTCGTATCTGGTGATGTCTAAATTATTGTAATAATTGAACACAATTTTGAGCGAAGGCGTTAAATTAAAATAACTGTCACTAAAAACTAAAAAAAAAACAATTACAAAAATGTGTTGTTAATCTTATTCTCTAGTAAAACCAGTCATTAAGAGTTTTATAAACAGCAAAAATTTAATTTGGTTTAATTAAAAAGAAAATGCTTTTAACAGAAGTTTAAAATGACCTCCACTTTTGTGTTTACAAAGAATAATACGCCTTAAAAAATTAAATTGAACTCTTTGGACCTTTTTGTCATCATCTCTCAAAGCGTCAATTCCAGGTTGAGTAAGTTTTCTTAATTCATCTTCTGTATCTACTGGCCTAGATTACATTTTAAAGTTCCCCATAAAAAGTTCTCCAACGGCGTGATATCAGTGGATGAAGCTGGCCAATTTGCAGGTGCATCATTGCCTCTACCTATCCATCTATTTGAATACTGTTTATCTAAATAATTACGTATGTTTAACGAAAAATGTGGAGGAGCGCCGTCATGCATTCTACCGTGCATGCAACCATGCATTGCACCGCATTCCTCTTCGAAGTTCCAACGGCAGGGGATTCAATAAGTTTGGTAATTCATTTCGCAGATGTTCCAAATAATGTTCTCCATTTAGTCAAAGTGATAAAATGACAGCCGCCTGACGCCTTTATAAAATCTAATCAATACTTTTAACTCATCTGGAGATCACCCGTCGTGTTTTAACAATTCGTTAAAGAATACAAACTAGTCAAAACTTCTTCCCCGACACAGTAAAAAATTCAATTGATTAACAGGAAGGGATGTCTGATTTAATTCATTTGATTATTATTTTTGATTTAAATTTTGATTAAAAAAATTAAATTAAAACTGATTAATTGTATAATTTATATGCTTATTTAGACAAAATAATCATAGTGGATTACTGCATTACTGATCAATTGTATAAAATACACCAACCTTTCAAATTTGATGGATTTGACGCAGTCAAGAGTACCACCCCATAATTTTACTGTAGCACGTCAACAGGTGGTAGTCAGTCGCTGGCTTTAAACTTTACTTATCGTTTACACAGTGCCTGTTCATTTTGTTTTTGTGTGGAACTTAAGCAAGTGGGTGGTCGTAGAAACACTAACGGCGAGTTTTACAGTACGTTGCAGAAAACCCTTCGGATCTTCATCTTGAATTTGTATGTTTATGTGCATTTGCCTTCCAGTGTTTTTTAAATCTAACCGCTTACCTGTTTTTACTAATAAAAGGATTTTGAAAAAAAAATTATCTGTAAGGTTAACTTTCCTTTTTTTACAACCCATCAGCGACATAGGTACTTTTACCTTACAAAAAAAAGTTTTGGTTTCTTATAATGTTCTCTTCATTCGTTCATCAAAACTGACATCCTAATCAGACATTTTGGAAAAAAGCTATTTTGTGTGCTATGCAGATTAGTCCTTCAAATGCAACAACGCCTTTACTACTAGTTTATACTAGTGCAGCCTATACAAAAATATAAATTAAGGAACCCTCTGCGGGTGTCAAATATCTCTGAATATTGTCCATAAGTTTCTTAAATGTAATCAAAAATAATTTAGGATTAAATAAAAAATTAATAAATTAATACACTTTAAAGCCAATTTTATCATTATTGACTAAAAGATTTAATACAAATTGATTAAAATATAATCAGTAATGATTCTTGCATTAATCAGCTTTGAATAAGACGTCTTAATTACTAACTCTGTAATGTAATTAGTTGGCAGAGTCAGTGTTTTAAATCAATGGTGTGGAGCTGGATTAAATCAGTACTGAGTTAATTTTGATTAAAAATGTAATCATGTGTGTAGGATTTGATAGACAGCTTTAAAGATATTTGTTTTTTTATTTCCGTCTTGATTTAAGTTAAATGTGGTATGAAAATTAGGCAAAATTGGTATATTCCGTTCTCAGATCATGTTATTTTCACGTTTTGAACTTAAAATTTGTAATACATAGATAGATAGACCTTAAGATTCTATTTTCACCAAAAAAATTGGATTATAATTATATCCGATTTGTATCTGAATTTTCAATTTTCAGTGGTATGCAATTTTCTAACGTGTGACAATTTGTTAAAAGTTACGACATGACGTTTTAAATATATATACACAAACTGACAGATAAAAATAATTAATTATTATTATTATTTCTTCAAAATAAGGTTAAAATAGCGTTTTTCGTCGTATTAATTTATAGCGTTTCGTACTTTGAGGTTGGCCTTTATTGAAAATTGCAAACATCCACTTTTTACTGTGGCACAATAAGAAGGATTTATTAACAAAATATTTTTTGTTGTTAGTTGATGTTTTGTAACTTAAAAAGCGGAAGGAAAAATATTTTCTGTTATATTTTGTTAATTTGAGCGATATATTTCCTAATCACAAATCACAGTATGCAGAAATGTGATACAAATAAAGATAAGAAAAAAATAGTAAAGGAAATATTAAATAATATTACGTAGGTACTAATTTTAGAAGCACCCTCTGGTACCAATTAGCGATAATTATGTCACCTCGTTTAGACCTGAAGTATGTGTGCTACTACTCTACTTCTATTTATTCTGAAACACTGTGTGTGTTTTTTGTTCAAATATAATGTCGGTCGACAAGCACGATGTACAGCACGACGTTCCGCTTTTCGTACAAAGCTTCCGACAAGTACGTAGTCTGGAGGCTACTTTAGTATCCCTGCATATTAATGTAGTTTTATATTTCCTTATAAACCTTTACGATACCAATTTAAAATAAGGCCGATGAGCACGTAAATTAATTGGTTATATTAAATAAATAAAATGAATTAGATTCTGATTCACGTAGATTTTCCTCCTTTCTGTAATTTTACTTTGAAATAGCCGTGTAGAAAATTTTTATTTGAGTAGATTTAGTATTTAAGAAACCCACAGAGTTCACAAATTTAAATAACCCGCTGAGTGAAGCTGACCAAAGCTTTTAGAGAAAATTAATATTGCACTAACAACATTAAGTTATTAATTCGCTAAGCTAGTTCTCAGGATAATCAAAATGCACTAGTTCAATATTTATTTAATTTTTAAATTAAATTAACTACTTTCTGCTGTTGTGCATCTTGTTTTTTTTTTGTTGATAAATACATCCTATTATTAAGATAATTTATTAATAAATTTAAAAAAGTACATGTAACTTATTGTTTATTATTGTTGTGCGACACTAGTGCTATTGTATTTCAGAGCCAAATGAAAAGGTAACTTTCTTTGGGTTAATTAAATTTTTTAGCATCAAAATTTCTGCTCAAACCTAAATCTTCAGCTAATCCCTTTGGTAATTCTAGATTAAAATATTAGAAAAAAATTTCGCCTGCAGTTCATTTGCTCTAGTTATTTCATTATTAATAGTAGCGTGTAGAATAATAAATATCGCGACCTTAAATTACACACTTAAAAAAATTATTTCATCTTAGATCAAAATAAACTCAGTACTAATTAAATTCAGGTCCACACCAGATTGACTAAAAAAATTAACACTGCTTACTGAATATGTTGAAATACTGTAAAATGTATTCAATAATACTAAAAGGGTTACCAATGTAAGTAATGATTGGCCAAACAAAAACGGGTGACTGCCAATCCACAGCGTGGTTCAAAAATTAAAATAATTGTCTTGAATTTACATGTCAGTAAGGTTTTTATTGGATTGATACGTAAAACGGGGATAATTAAATAGCACATAAAATAATAAAAATAAAATTTCATTGGTTCGAAATATGCAGTATTGAAACTGATCGACCCCCGGTATATTCATCACCTGCAGAAATCCGTCGCTCTGGCTGTAATCGTCAAATCTTATGGTACGACCCTTTTAAAGTTTGGTACAACGGTAAAGGTTTGTCAGGTTTTAAGAGTTTTTTAGCTTTTTAACCTTATTCTGACGGTTTCCCTAAGATGCGGTATTCCGCTGCCAGACAATGAAAATTAAAGAGGTTTACAGAAACAATCAATCTATTATATAAGCATTTTAACCATATACAATTTATAAACAATTCAATCAGATATCCCTTAAATAACATACAGAATAAAATCCCCAATTATTATATTTCATAAAACTTAGTGTAAGATGGTCTGTCTCCCATAATTTAGCCCATTTGCACCTGTCTGCGACAGATTGGTTACATATTTCTCTGATATTACCTATTATGCATTTAAATATCCGAGGTGTCAATAAGAATATTAACGAGTTACTTTTATTGTTGGAAAATTTTAAACTTTAAGCCACTGATGCCATTGTCTTGAGTGAATGTTTTCAGATTTAATCAACTGAACAATGTAATATACCATACTATAATACATTTTATAACAAAGCAGACTACAATAAAAACGATGGAGTCATAATTTTTGTAGAATCGGGTATTAACGTTGATTTTTTTCACTGTAAACTGCCTACTTGTCTTGCTACAATAAGCAGGATCACTTTTCAGCAAAATAATATTAGTTTTGGAATTACGGCTGTCTACAAACCTCTACCGATTTTAAAACAGCATTTTATTAGTGATATTAATCAATATCTTAGCTTAAACTCTCGTAAGAACTTTGAGGTATTTATAGGTGATATTAATATAGATATTTTAAATGCAAATGATAAAGATGTAACTACCTATCTGTCTTCCATGGCTCAACTTGGATATGTCTCATATATTGATTCTGTTACCCGTTTGGAATCAATTTCATGTTTAGATTATATATTTGTAAGCCAGAAATTGAGACCACAACACTTGAAACTAAGATCATTTGTGTTGGATACCCATATCACTGACCACACTGACCATAGTCCAATTATGCTTAATGTTAGTATTAAAGGAACTGACACGTCCAACACTGATTTTGACAAAAACACACCGGTTTCTATTACCAGGACTAGAGTGGATCTAAATAAGTTTGGATTATTGTTGGCCAGTCAGGATTGGTCAGAGGTAATTAATAAGCGTGATGCTGAAACTGCAACAAAAACCTTTATTACTTTATACCTTGAACATCTAAAGGAATCTACAATTGTTTTTGATGTGGTAGTGAACCATCGCAAAAAGCTCAAGAAATGGATTACCTCTGGTCTTGTGACCTCAATTAGGCGTAGAGATAAAATGAAAAGAAGTTTGATAAAAAATTATAGTGCAGAATTGGATAACGAATATAAATCGTATCGTAATTATCTAAATAAGTTAATACATAAGACTAAAAATAATTACTATAAAAATCAGGTTGAAGTAAATAAAAATAATATGAAAATTTATGAAATTATAAAGGATGCAACTAATGGAAATTCTAACAAAAGAAATTATATTAGGATACTTAATGATAACGGTGAAAGTTTTGATTGTGACTTTGACATGGCTAATTATATTAATGAATACTTTATAAACGTCGGTATAAAAATGGAAAAAATATCCCCACCCCTATCCAGGCAGTCGCTTTAGAACACAATATACCGAACTCTTTGTTTCCTCCTCTAACTAGGAATGAATTAATTCAACATATTTCAACGCTTAAGAATGATAGTTCTCCTGGCTTTGACGGAATATCCTCTAAAATTATAAAATCGACTCATATGGAGATTATTGATCCAATGCTGCACATCATTAACTTGATTTTTGAGACTGGTGTGGTACCAAGTGCTTTTAAAACGTCAATTGTAACTCCAATTCATAAATCTGGTACTATTGATAGTGTTCAGAACTACAGGCCAATTAGCTATTAGTATTTTTGAGAAGAGTTTTAAGATAAGGTTAGGTAGGTTCATGGCTGAGAACTCAGTTATTTCACCTGATCAATACAATTTTGTTGAGGGCTGTAGTACTACCGATGCAATGTATAGCCTTGTGTCTGAGGTTGTTGGGAACTTAAACATGGAAGATAAGTGCATAGGCTTTTTCATTGATCTAGCAAAGGCTACACTGTTTGTTTGAAGGTGGTAGACAATAAAGTAATATCAAGAAAATAATTACCTTGTCGGACTTCCATTTTCTTTATTTTGTTACTTAACACAACGTTTCGGTTAGTTAGTATATCTAACAGTTTTCAAGTGTAAACTAAACTATAATTCTAAGGCTACTGTCTTAAATACTATCCGTGTGCAATGAAGCTTGATGACTCCGCCTACGTGTTTATTGGAGTGTGAAGTTTGAGCTGTTGGTTTTGGACAAGAAGAGGCTTCCAGATTTTGGAGATATCTATACTTGGTTTACTAAATATATCGGTATTTTGATTCATGAAAGCTGCTTCTTTGAACTTCCGTTTTTTCCAGAGCTGTTCCTTGTCTAAAACCTTGGCTTCTGACCACTGCATATTATGCTGGTTGGTCCATACATGTTCCGCTATACCTGATCTCGAAGTTTCACCTCTTTGAGTATGTTTCAGATGATAAAGGCTACACTGTCCCTCATGATAAACTCCTAAAAGTTATTGAACATAATGGAGTCAGAGGAACAGTGTTAGGGCTGGTGAGGGACTACCTTAGTGATAGACATCAGATGGTCAGGGTGAATAACACTTTAAGTAGTGAACTCAGGTTAAGAATTGGTATACCGCAGGGCACGGCATTGGGCCCGATCTTCTTTATTATATACAGGGTGTCCGGAAAATACGTGTACAACGTTTGACGACAGACTCCTGACGTCAAAATAGGTCGATCTAAGCCGACTTAGTTATATCCAAAATTGTCTCGTTTAGCCAGTAGAGGGCGTCAAAAATTTGTAAAAATATTGGTTTTTCATAAATTACGTATGTAGACTAATACTATAAAATTACGTTTTCTAGTAGTATAGTCACCGGCTGTAAATAAGTGGAAGTGTTATAAAAGGGATATAATACGTCAACATTTCTCCTCATTTTTTATAGGAACGGCGTTATGACAACCCAGATATTTTTGTAGGGTGACTGGATGTATTTGGAAGCTATTTTACCTCTTTAATATTTTTCGTTGAATGAGCTGTTTTGCCAGAAGAAAATATTTACAATTACCTGCGTACATCAATTATTAACAATAAAAATAAAACAAAGTACAACAAAGTTGACAGTATGTATTGTAAGAAACTAAGTAAAACAAAAACATTACTTAAGCAAATGTGTAAAATGACAGTCATCTTGCTGAATACACTTATTACCACTCCTTAAAAAATGATATTGGACCCTATCTAATGTCTCGGGGTTATTAAAATGGTTGCCTGCATTTAAAATCCGCTGCAATAAATCATCGCGTGTGTTTACCGGAGTCTTGTAAACTTCTGTTTTAATAGCGCCCACAAAAAGAAGTCACACATATTTAACTCAGGAGAACGTGGTCGCTATTTTACTGGTGCCCCTTCCAATCCATCGATTGGGATATTGATGATGTAAGTATTACCGAACGGCAACGGAAAAATGGGGCGGGTTTGTATGTAGACTAATACTATAAAATGACGTTTTCTAGTAGTATAGTCACCGGCTGTAAATAAGTGGAAGTGTTATAAACGTGATATAATACGTCAACATTTCTCCTCATTTTTTATATGAACGCCGTTATGACAACCCAGATATTTTTGTAGAGTGACTGGATGTATTTGGAAGCTATTTTACCTCTTTAATATTTTTCGTTGAATGAGCTGTTTTGCCAGAAGAAATATTTACAATATTTAGTATTATTAGTAATAATATTAAAAGGAAATTACCTGTAACACTATTTTTTTAAGTGACCTTGTTGTTATGGCATTTAATAATTTGACAATTATTGACAAATTGTCACCAGTCTATGAAATTTACTCAAGTATACGATCAACATTCTTGAATTACAAGTTCATTTTACCAATAAAAATGGACAATTATACGAACTCTGAGAGGGTTGACATGGTCCTGGTATACGCGTTTTGTCAAGGAAATGGGCGTCAGAGTGTTAGGGTTCACATGGAGAGGTTTCCTAACCGTCAAATACCAAACCACCAAACATTTGCCAATATCGAGCGTCATCTTCGGAAAACGGGCAGCTTTGAGAAAAACTTTGAAGGCAGGGGTCGTATGCAAATAACTCGAACTTTGGAAACAGAAGAGATGATTCTGGAAAGAGTTGAAGAAGAACCAAGTACCAGTACCCGTCGCTTAGAACTTGAGTTACATGTTCCTAAAACGATTGTCAATGAGGTTTTAAAACAACAGTTATTACACCCTTATCACGTGCAAAAAGTCCAGGAACTTTTACCGGCTGATTCCCCCATGCGCCTTACATTTTGTCAAATTATTAGAAACAAAAGAATCCGTGATCCAAATTTTTGTAGAACAATTATGTTTACTGACGAGGCGTGCTTTACAAGATCTGGAGTAACCAATCTGCACAACGAAAATATTTTTTCCTATGAAAATCCACATGCCATTGAAGTTGCACATCATCAGCATCAAATTAAATGAAATATTTGGGCAGGTACTATTGATCGCTACCTTATTGGTCCCATTGTTATTCCAGACAGGTTAGATGGAAATATTTATTTAAATTTTTTACAAGACACATTACCAATTCTTCTGGACAATTTGCCCCTTTTACTTCGGAGGGAAATATGGTATATGCATGATGGTGCCCCGCCCTATTTTTCCGTTTCCGTTCGGCAATACTTTCATCATCAATATCCCAATCGACGGATTGGAACGGGCAATGATGCACCAGTAAAATGGCCACCACGTTCTCCTGAGTTAAATATGTGTGACTTCTTTTTTGTGGGCGCTATTAAAACAGAAGTTTACAATACTCCGGTAAACACACGCGATGATTTATTGCAGCGGATTTTAAATGCAGGCAACCATTTTAATAACCCCGAGACATTAGATAGGGACCAATATCATTTTTTAAGGAGTGTTAATAAGTGTATTCAGCAAGATGACGGTCATTTTACACATTTGCTTAAGTAATGTTTTTGTTTTACTTAGTTTCTTACAATACATACTTTCAACTTTGTTGTACTTTGTTTTATTTTTATTGTTAATAATTGATGTATGCAGGTAATTGTAAATATTTTCTTCTGGCAAAACAGCTCATTCAACGAAAAATATTAAAGAGGTAAAATAGCTTCCAAATACATCCAGTCACTCCACAAAAATATATGGGTTGTCATAACGCCGTTCATATAAAAAATGAGGAGAAATGTTGACGTATTATATCACTTTTATAACACTTCCACTTATTTACAGCCGGTGACTATACTACTAGAAAACGTCATTTTATAGTATTAGTCTACATACTAAAAATCATTAAAATCGATTAGCAGGTTTTCACGTAATTTAGGAAAAACCAATATTTTTACAAATTTTTGACGCTCTCTACCGGCTAAACGAGACAATTTTGGATATAAATAAGTCGGCTTAGATCGATCTATTTTGACATCAGGAGTCTGTCGTCAAACGTTGTACACGTATTTTCCGGACACCCTGTATATAAATAAAATTGTTTGGTAAAGTTAAATATTGGTGGTAGAATTGTTTCTTATTCTGACGACACCGTTCTTGTTTTTAGTGGTAGTAGTTGGGACAATGTTAAAAATATAGCAGTAAGTGGACTATCAATTGTACAAGACTTGCAACAAACCTATAAATTGACGTTGAATTTAACAAAAACTAATTACATTTCTTTCTCGCTGACTACTGCAAATAGGCCTAATTTTTCAACAATTTTAATTGGTTAACACGAAATAAGTGAACTTTCACATATTAAGTATCTTGGAATCCTTTTAGATAAACATCTTAATTGGGGATATATTATCTATCCAATAAAATACGAAGGCTTATACAATTATACATAAATTCTATTTATTAAGGGAATTTTTAAACAGGACAGTTGTCGAAATGGTTTATAAATCTTTTGTTGAGCAGTTAATACGATATGGTATTTTGGTATGGGGTGGGCTGTACAGGGTGTCCAGTTTTCGACACTTTTGACGGGTATCTCAGTTATTAGTACAGATAGAATGATGCGGTTTTTGCAAACCTGTGTCACTTTTTTGTGAAACAAACGATGTCCCTAACGAATTTATCATGGCCGTCTTGGTTTTTGAGATACAGAGCGAAATTGAAAACGGTGCATTTTCAGACACCTCTTGTATTTTAGTTATCTTATACCTTATCGAAAATATAAGAACGGAGCGTTATACAGTTTTTTACGTAGAATCCAGTGGCGTAGTTAGTATTTTTTCAGGTGTCCCCATTTTTGGGAAATATACCAAAGTTATGTTTTTTTAAATGGAACGCCCTGTATATTTTTTCATATTTGCATTCTGCTTGCTGAGAGCTTTCCAAAAATATATAATAGTTGGCATTTTGTTTTAACAGGAAGGTTAAAATTCATATTTTTTTAAAAATTGGGAGCAGGCCTTGGATTTTGTTTCATTAGAACAATTAAATTGTGGATTAAAATGCATACTTTTTATTTATAAATATTGTTAAAAATGGTTGCCATTCTCCCTAATACAACGCTGACACATTTCGGTAATTCGTCTCAAGGCGTTTAAAATTATTATAGGGTGGTTTTGTAGAAATTGAAATGCTAAATGGGTAGCCTGTCGAAGATCCTCTACAGTTCTGTGCCTGGTATTGTATATCTTGCTCTGCAAAAAACCGCAAAGAAAGAAGTCCAACATCGATAGATCGGGCGATCGTGGTGGCCATCTTACAGCTCCATTTGTGCCTATCCATTTTTGTTGAAAATTATTTTCTAGAAAATGCCTTACTACGTGAGAGTTATGACTCGGCGCACGGTCTTGCTGGAAATGTAAAGCATTTAGCTGGGCAAGGGGAACGATTTCTAATAACTCGGGTATAACCTCTTCCAAGATTTCCAGATATATATTTGCCGTAAGGCCTCCCTTATAAATACGGTAAGTTATTTGATTACCTAATATGAAGCAAGAAACACCAAATCCAAAGCGCCCTTGCTGCTCCCTTTCGTAAATAACATATTGATTTTCTTCAGACCAATGCCTTGTATTATGCCGGTTAAAAATTCCAGCACTAGAAATATGGCTCTCATCGGACCAGATTACTAATCTTCCAAAATTGGCATTGGCCCGGATTTGTTCTGTATCAACGACAGAAGATTAATCGCCGATCTGCATATCCAGGATGTAAATTTTGCACAATTTTAAATTTGTATGGATGGTATTTATATTTTCTTAAAATTTGTTGTGAACGACTTTTCTTTATGCCAATTTCCTTTTCTATATTTCTGCATGAAGTTGAAGGAGTAACGGTTGCATAAGCCAAAACATTTACCTCATATTTTTCTCTATTTTCCTTATTGTATGTTTTAGGTCAAGGCTGAGTAAAGGTTCCATGTTCAATTCAATTTTTCTTTAGTAGGGAAAATCTATCTATAAATGGCTGCCTTCTTTCAGGATATCTATAAAATGAAGATAATATAAGACGCTAATTAAACGAACACTCCGTATATAACTTTAAAAATGGTCGTTGTAAAAAATAATAATATGCCTACCTATTGAAATATAAATCGGCAGCTTCATGGGAGTTTTCATGGCTTTGTATAAAACATGCCAGCATATCGTATTTTTCATAATTTTCATACTTACATTTGGGCCATCGCGCATCGTTGAAATTGAACAATATCATAAATAAATTATGAGTAACTTTTCAACCTTAAATACCTAAATACAATTCTGACAAGAGCTAAACGCCATTATGAAAATTTTGTTTTATAGCCTGGATAAGTCAAGGCCTACTAGATGTTTTTGTTTATTCCGATAATATACCTACGCAACAATAAGAGAAAATTACTTTTTACTATTGTAAGTATTAAAAAACTTAAAAGTTTGAAATAAAACTATAAAGTAATATTGATGGTGTAGTGTATTATTAAAATAAAATACACGACCTACTGTCAACTTAAAGCTTGTTATTTAAAAAATATGAATTTTAACCTTCCTGCTAAAACAAAGTGCCAACTATTATATATTTTTGAAAAGCTCTCAGTGAGCAGAATGCAAATATAAAAAAATATACAGGGCGTTCCATTTAAAAAAACATAACTTTGGTATATTTCTCAAAAATGGGGACACCTGGAAAAATACTAACTACGCCACTGGATTCTACGCAGAAAACTGTATAACAACCCTTTCTTATATTTTCGATAAGGTATAAGATAACTAAAATACAAGGGGTGTCTGAAAATGCACCGTTTTCAATTTCGCCCGGTATCTCAAAAACCAAGATGGCCATGATAAATCCGTTAAGGGCATCGTTTGTTTCACAAAAAAGTGAGACAGGTTTGCGAAAACCGCATCATTCTATCTGTACTAATAACTGAGATACCCGTCAAAAGTGTCGAAAACTGGACACCCTGTACAACAACACTGTTAGTACAAGTTGAACATATTTCAAAAATTTATACTTAAAATTATTTATAAGAAATTATACTTGATTATACCCTTCCCACTTACTATTCTCAGAAAAGATATGTACCATAAGAACTATACAGGGTGTCCCGAAATTAGCGTGCAATATTTCTAGGGCGTAAACTATATCCAAAAATATAACAAAAATGTCCTATAAACATACCCCGAGAAATGCTCCCTTAGGGGGCTAGAGCCCCTCAAAGAGGATCGGGAAGGAAGTCTTTTTTTATAATAGTATGGAAACCCTTAAAGATAATGACATGAAAATTGGTACGTGCCTTACAACCGATAAGTTGTACATAAGAGTTAGTTCAGACTGAAAATATTTCTTCCAGTGGCGTCGCACGGAGTGGAGCTGAGGGTAAATATTATCCTATATTTTTTATTTCTTGGATTTTTTAATTTTAAGTACAATATTTTAAGACCCTCGAGTTTTTTCTTTAAAAAAGTACCCCTTGTTTTATTTCGATAGGAGGCACCGTTTTCAAGTAAAATTAATTTTAAAATAAAACGTATTTTTCAAAAGAAAGGTTAGTCCATATGAGTTCAGGTAAATCCGAAAGTTAGCGTGCAATATTCGTAGGGCGTAAAGTACATCCAAAAATATTACAAAAATGTTCTATAAACATACCCTCAGAAATGCTCCTTTAGGAGACTAGAGCCTCTCAAAAGGGGGCAACAGAGAACTCACATATATTCATTTTATATTTATTTATGTATTGTGTATTGATTTTGTAATGGTAGTTCTACTGCCGCTGTAATAGAGTACAGGAGGCGATTTCCGCATAGAAGAATACCTAGCCGTAGATGATTTGCTACGGTCCATCGAAATTTAATAGAAAATGGATCATTTCAAAGACTTCATGCTATTACGAAAAAAAAATTTGCCCCCCTTTGAGAGGCTCTAGTCCCCTAAAGGAGCATTTCTGAGGATATGTTTATAGAACATTTTTGTAATATTTTTGGATGTACTTTACGCCCTAGGAATATTGCACGCTAACTTTCGGATTTACCTGAACTCATATGGACTAACCTTTCTTTTGAAAAATACGTTTTATTTTAAAATTAATTTTACTTGAAAACGGTGCCTCCTATCGAAATAAAACAAGAGGTACTTTTTTAAAGAAAAAACTCGAGGTTCTTAAAATATTGTACTTAAAATTAAAAAAATCCTAGAAATAAAAAATATATGAAACTATTTACCCTCAGCCCCACTCCGTGCGACGCCACTGGAAAAAATATTTTTACTCTAAACTAACTGTTATGTACATTTTATCAGTTGGAAGGCACGTACCAATTTTTATGTCATTATCTTTAAGGGTTTCCATACTATTATAAAAAAATACTTCCTTCCTGACCCTCTTTGAGGGGCTCTAGCCCCCTAAAGGAGCATTTCTCGGGGTATGTTTATAGGACATTTTTGTCATATTTTTGGATATAGTTTACGCCCTAGAAATATTGCACGCTAATTTTGGGACACCCTGTATATATATCCACAGTTTGTTCATACATATATAAAAATAGAAACTTGTGGAATACTATAAATCATATTTACAACACCCGTAATAGAGCAGATGGAAATAAACAAATACCTGTTAATTACAACAATGTTAATTTGAGATTTATTAGCTAGATTGGCCCTAAGGTTTATAATATGATACCTAATAAAATAAAAAGTATAACAAGTATTATACGATTTAATATGGTTTGTAGGAAATTTATTTTTCAAAACCTTAATGTTTTTGAGTTAGTATTTGACTAGTTGTAAGTATCAATTACAATAAGGGTAGATGCTACCTTGATCTGGAAAACATTGGTTCGTAAGCCGGTAATTAGTTCACTGATGATTGATTTGCATCAGCACTTATTTATTTATCGTATGGCAATTCAGACACAGTAACCTTAAAAGCTAATTTTCACATAAAAGTTAATAAAACAAACTTAAGAATTTCACAAACAAATATAAAGTTAATTAATATAATCTATCGATCCGGCGGTTGCCAGTAGAAAGTCTTCAGATCTTTCGTTGTAGGATCTTGTGGGGCATTCCTCCGTGATGTGTTTAATCGTTTGATATTCTGCGCAGTCGCAGTGTGGTGATGGTTGTTTGCCCCATTTGTGCAGGAGGTATGCGCATCTGCCATGTTGCGTTTTAACTCTGTTGAGTGTGGACCAGGTTCTGCGTGGTCAAACCCTGGGGGCTTTTGGGTAATGCAGGGCATATTATTGCCTTGTTGAGTGGTCCATTCTTGAGTCCATGCATTGGTCAGGTTGAACTCCTTTTGTATTGCTGCACTTGCCGTTTTAGTCGGTGGATTTCTGGAGCAGAGACGGTTGTGGTTAGCGTTCTTAATATTTAAATGTATTGGCAGGTTTCTGTTTTCCATGATCTTTTTGTACTCTCGTGTAAGGGCATTTATCCGTCGCAGCTGTGGGGGTGGGATATGGCTTAACACTGGAAACCAGTGTGTTGGGGTGGACTTAATTAACCCAGCGATCATCCTCATGGTCATATTCAGTTGGGCGTCCACCTTCTTTACGTGTGGGCTGTTAAGCCAAGCTGGGGCACAGTATTCAGCTGTCGAGAAGATAAGTCCCAGAGCGGAGCAGCGCAGTGTGGAAGCCGATCCTCCCCAAGAGGTACCACATAGCTTCTGGATTATGTTGTTCCTTGTTTTCAGCTTCTCGGTGGTTTTAGTTAGGTGTTCTTTAAATGATAGTGTTCTGTCGAGAGTCACTCCCAGGTATTTCGGTGTTTTGTTGTGGGTTAGTTTAGTACCATCAAATAGTATGTTAAGCTCTTCTCTGGCTAGCTTGTTGTTGAGGTGGAAGCAGCACTAATTAGTATTAACAGCAACATGCGTACAGTTTAGTGGCACGTGGCGTGTATTGAGAAGTCAACTGAACATATTAGTTGGTGACAAACAAATTAAAAAAAGGTCGAAGATATGATATATGATATGATTATTTTGTGTAGGTAAATAATAGTACAACTGATTTACGAACTGAATAAAATATAATGAAATAAATTAAATCAGACATCCCTTGATGTTCATCAATTGAATTTTTTACTGTATAATATAATTCTTCCGACCATATAAAAAAACATTACTGGATTATTATGATTAGTTCCGAAAATATTGCGAATATGTGTAAAAATGTAAATAAATTTTGTTAGATTTACGATATTTTTCGTCATAAAAGAAGTTGAAGCTTTAAATCAATAAATAAAATTATATAAAATGTAAAGTTTAAACATCAAGTAAAGCCCAGTCAAGAATCATAATGTAAAAACTTAATTATATAACCAATTTATTTATAGTATAAACTAGATAAGGCATGTTAAATTGACAAAGCCGTTAATCGAAAACAACACAAAGAAACGTAGTAGAAAATTCAAGACATAACCTTAAGAAAGCTTACTTTTGTTGCACTACTGTTGTCTCAAAGGAACTTTTTATTCTTTTAGAGGTAAAGATAAATATACTTTGAAGATAAAAGGTTTCAACTAATTTCGGAATAAATATACTGTGTAACCTCTTGTTTGTATTTAAGTATTCTAACTTCACTTGAATTAAGACATGTAGTTTAAAAGAAAGCAGAATAATAGCGGTATTTTAGCATAAAGCTATTATTTTTTATAATAACAATAAATTACAGCCAATAATTTTTTCTAAATTTAATGTCTAGTTCTTCTTGTTCCTTTTTGATATGAGCTTTCCAGCATAGCTACCCAAATATTTAGCTTTATCAGCATGTGGTATTTGAATACTCTTTAAGCTAATAGGGATGTATTGATATCTTTTATTTAAAAAATTAACATGGGCAGATTTTGCTTCATTTAATCTAATTCTCCATTTCGTGGTCCAATTATTGTTAATTTTAACTGACGATTGCAGATTAATTGCCGCTTCTTCGTGATCTTTGCCATTATAGCAGTGTCGTCGGCAAATTCAGGAACATCACTAGTGTATAGTAGGTAAAGGACTGGCCTTAATACACTACCTTGTGGTACTCCTGCTTTAATTTCTTTAAGTTCAGAGTAAGCGTCACCCTGCTTAATTCGAAAAGCTCGCTCTGATAAGACTTCAATATTTGTGAGAATTGTTAAGACAAGTATTTGGTTAATATATAGTAAAGTCCTTGCACTTATGTTATCTATCAGCACTTGTTCCTCTGTAGCTTCTTAGGAGGGTTTGATTTCTTGGTGCGGTTATCTTTTAGTTTTTGCATTTCTCTTGCAACCATATTATTATATCCTCTGTAGTAGGCTGGATGCCATTCACCACAATGGACACATTTTGGTTTAGCAGTTTTTGGTTTTTCGCACTCCATTGTTAGGTGCTTTCCAATGGAACGGACACAGCATGGTTCCATGGCACAGTATTTTTGTGTGTGTCCATATGCTTAGCATTTCTTTCACTGGGGAACAAGCCTGGACTTTCTTAGGGGAGAATTTCAACTCTGACCCCTAATATATCAGTTATTTCGTAAATCCTGCCAATGTTCTCGTCATATATGAATGAAAGCATGAACATGCTTGAAGGTTGTTTTGTATTTCAATTTGGAGGTGGCCTCGTTTAGTTTGTAGCCATGTATTCTCATTTCCTGGACTATATTTTCTGGTTTAATGGAATGATACACTTTGTTACCCATAACTTTAATTGATCTATTTTGCTTATTTTCATAGAAGTGCCAAGAATTTTTTTTTTTTAGTTAATACTGCAGTTAGCATTTTATAGTTTGTCTCATCCTGTAAATTAATTAAAATATTTTTATCATGAATGACTTTAATCTGTACGCCACGAAGTTGACTAAAGATAGCATGGAGTTCAGTAAAATTATCAATGTTCTCCACTATGATAGGTGGTGGTGCTTCTATTTTCTTAGGCTTATCTACATTATGCCGATTAGTTGGTTATGGTAGTGGTGATGTAAGCGAAGTATCCATCTATCTTTTCTTCCTATTTTTTGCACGAATCCTCCCTGTCTCTTGCGCTAGTTCCTCTTCATCGGTTTTGTATTCAGCTGTTACTTTTTCTTCGGTGTTGTTAGACAGTTTCTTTTCCATCTCTGAATATTTTTTGTTCACTTCTTTAAACATTTTGTGCATTTGATCTAGTTGGAATTGTAGTTGGTCCACCTTGTATGTGCCATTTTTTCCCTGGTCAGCTGATTTTCAGCTATTATTTGTTTATTTTGCGAACGTTGATAATTCTCCTGAAATAATGCCTCTTCCTTCGACGTTACCGGTGGCTGATGAAAAGTCATCTTTATTTATTTCATTCACTTTAGCATTTTATAAACTTATTAAAAATAAAATAGCAGAAAAATATTTAAAGAAAACAAAAGTATTACATTATAATAACAATTTAAAACTAACCACATCAATATCAGCTTTCCAGCATAGCTACCCAAATATTTAGCTTTATCAGCATGTGGTATTTGAATACTCTTTAAGCTAATAGGGATGTATTGATATCTTTTATTTAAAAAATTAACATGGGCAGATTTTGCTTCATTTAATCTAATTCTCCATTTCGTGGTCCAATTATTGTTAATTTTAACTGACGATTGCAGATTAATTGCCGCTTCTTCGTGATCTTTGCCATTATAGCAGTGTCGTCGGCAAATTTAGGAACATCACTAGTGTATAGTAGGTAAAGGACTGGCCTTAATACACTACCTTGTGGTACTCCTGCTTTAATTTCTTTAAGTTCAGAGTAAGCGTCACCCTGCTTAATTCGAAAAGCTCGCTCTGATAAGACTTCAATATTTGTGAGAGTTGTTAAGACAAGTATTTGGTTAATATATAGTAAAGTCCTTGCACTTATGTTATCTATCAGCACTTGTTCCTCTGTAGCTTCTTAGGAGGGTTTGATTTCTTGGTGCGGTTATCTTTTAGTTTTTGCATTTCTCTTGCAACCATATTATTATATCCTCTGTAGTAGGCTGGATGCCATTCACCACAATGGACACATTTTGGTTTAGCAGTTTTTGGTTTTTCGCACTCCATTGTTAGGTGCTTTCCAATGGAACGGACACAGCATGGTTCCATGGCACAGTATTTTTGTGTGTGTCCATATGCTTAGCATTTCTTTCACTGGGGAACAAGCCTGGACTTTCTTAGGGGAGAATTTCAACTCTGACCCCTAATATATCAGTTATTTCGTAAATCCTGCCAATGTTCTCGTCATATATGAATGAAAGCATGAACATGCTTGAAGGTTGTTTTGTATTTCAATTTGGAGGTGGCCTCGTTTAGTTTGTAGCCATGTATTCTCATTTCCTGGACTATATTTTCTGGTTTAATGGAATGATACACTTTGTTACCCATAACTTTAATTGATCTATTTTGCTTATTTTCATAGAAGTGCCAAGAATTTTTTTTTTTAGTTAATACTGCAGTTAGCATTTTATAGTTTGTCTCATCCTGTAAATTAATTAAAATATTTTTATCATGAATGACTTTAATCTGTACGCCACGAAGTTGACTAAAGATAGCATGGAGTTCAGTAAAATTATCAATGTTCTCCACTATGATAGGTGGTGGTGCTTCTATTTTCTTAGGCTTATCTACATTATGCCGATTAGTTGGTTATGGTAGTGGTGATGTAAGCGAAGTATCCATCTATCTTTTCTTCCTATTTTTTGCACGAATCCTCCCTGTCTCTTGCGCTAGTTCCTCTTCATCGGTTTTGTATTCAGCTGTTACTTTTTCTTCGGTGTTGTTAGACAGTTTCTTTTCCATCTCTGAATATTTTTTGTTCACTTCTTTAAACATTTTGTGCATTTGATCTAGTTGGAATTGTAGTTGGTCCACCTTGTATGTGCCATTTTTTCCCTGGTCAGCTGATTTTCAGCTATTATTTGTTTATTTTGCGAACGTTGATAATTCTCCTGAAATAATGCCTCTTCCTTCGACGTTACCGGTGGCTAATGAAAAGTCATCTTTATTTATTTCATTCACTTTAGCATTTTATAAACTTATTAAAAATAAAATAGCAGAAAAATATTTAAAGAAAACAAAAGTATTACATTATAATAACAATTTAAAACTAACCACATCAATATAGGGTTAAAGGTTTTCTAGTGAAATAATGTAATAGGTACATTTTTAATAAGTGTATCCAATTATATAATTATCGCTGTTTATAATAAAATTCTTAAATTTGTTTTAAAAGCGAGCAAAACAGTGTTTCTATATTGTTTGTACTCAGATGTTCTAGTGCTACACTTTTATTTTTTTTTAATTTGTCTTTATGTTTAATAAATATGATAAGACTTGGTAAATGAGCATTAGTAGACCCAATTTTTAATTTATTGTGATGTATTTCAATGATGTACTTTTCTGTAGCCCTTCAATAAAAGAAAATAATCCGTAGAATTCTCCAGATTTTAATCCTTGGTCACTACTGTCTAGTTCTGTATTTGTAATAATTATCCATTTTATTTAATTTGTTGTTTGGTCAATTATTGTACCTATCCTTTTTTTATTATTAATTACTAAAGTGTTCACTGTTACATGTGTATAATATGTGTTATGACTATATATTACAAAAGTTTGAAAATTTATGTTTTTCATTGTTTTTTGTTTTTAATAAATAGATGTTTCAAACAAGTTCCAGTTTTAAAGCGAGTAACGGAATTTATATAAAACTGAAAACCTAATTTTGTCATGGTAGCTCAATACTATCGTCATCCGAGGTATTTAATATATTATTTTTATATCAATAACATTGTTGCCATTAATAGAATCTAGATAATATTATATTATATATGTATATGACTTATAACCGTTTAATATAATATATCAATGTATTTTTTCTGAAAAAACGACGTATTAAATTAATTTATAAAATATAATAACTTCTGTCTGTGTGATTATGTTGTTAAAGTGGTAGGTAAAGCACGCATGATATTTTTTTATTTTTATTACATAGACTGCTGATTATTTTATATTATATTTTGAAATATTACTATTTCATTTGAATTAGATACAGGTCCATTGGTATTATTTTAAGTAAATAAATTCGTAGGTATTTTATAAAAATTAATTGCCTTGATCTGGTCGTGGTTATATTCGCCATTTTGGTTTCCAAGCGTTCAAAACGAGGCACTGGTCTTGTTTTTTTTACGTAAATCATTTTACAAATTATCTATATGATACCTTACCTACACATGATTAATGTTTTTAAAAATATCTTTTAATTGAATGACCATAAATAAAAACCACCGCTGACCAATTTGGAAGTTTTCACCTATTTTTAATATTTGAATTTGGTGCTACAATTTTGCAACTAGTCTAGTGACTTTTAGATATTTTATACTTTTTATTGCCATTCTGTTCTCTGTCAAAAAAAACCGTTATACTAGTGTTGATAAAAGACGAGGGTGTTTATTTTAAAAATAATAATAAGTAAACAGTGTAGTATACAGGTTTCGCGGATTTTTGCAATTTTGAAAAATGAGTACACGATTTTGTAAGAATAGCTAGTAGAATATTGATGCATTAGAAAATGTGGAGGCGGAAAGTGAACAATTCTTTATTTGAAATAAGCTCAACATATTATTAACCCAAAACAAGACAATAATAAAAGTGAAGTGAGAAAAAGCCTTGAATATTTTTTTGTAGTAGACATTCCTCATTCCTGTATATTTATTTTTTAGGTAGGGATAATACTTTAGGGGCATGTGACAATAGCAAAAAACAAAGTGGGTACCTACCTACCTAATTATTTTCTAAAGTATATCGTAGGAATTTAAAAACTTGATTACCTACTTGTTGCATAATACTTTTTTTTTAATCAAGTTTATCATATGTACCAACTTTTTTGTTTATTGAAGATCCTAACTAAAGGGTTTTCCAATAAGAACGATATGATTTTGAAACGATATGGTAACCATGGTAATAAAGTTATACCTGTCACCAGTTGTCAGTTATTGTCAATAAACTATAACAATTTACTATGCGTCGGTGTAATTAGCAAAGTGCGTAACTCCAACATTTGGTGAAATTACGATTTTTGTGCCATCTGTTGATAGAAAAATCAACGGATGTGTTGGAAAATTTTCAAACTCCAAATAAATTTATTTACCGATAATAAATCGAAAACAGAATAGTTCGTATCTCCCGCCCGCCATTTTTGTATAGGCAACGTTCGTAACTCCCATCAATTGTAGAATACACGTTTCAACGCATCAGTTCGTGCTCGAGTTCTTTTGGCAAATTTCGGTGTATTATTGCTATAAACTATAAGTTTCTCCTTGAATAAACTGTAAGTAAATCAACTACACTTAATTGTGCATTCTTAATTATTAAGAAAATTTTAGAGAAATACATTAATTTTAATTTTTAAGATTATCATGGAGATAAGCAATTTTCTCTAGTCCTAGATTACTTACGTTATATGGAGTTACGTTATATGCGTTAAAATACATTTATTGCCCTCCTGAAAAATGTTGCCACATGGAGATACGAACTTTGCTAATTACACCGACGTATGGCTAAATACGCGCTTCAAGAACGTTTGGTTATTATCCAAAAATTTTACGAAAATAGACGATCTTTTGTGAACACTTATCGCGCACTTCGCGAAAACTTTGGTGTAAATAATCGTCCTCCTTTGCTTGCCATTCGTCGCATCGTTGAGAAATTTGAAAATAATTTTACTCTTCACGATGTTAAAACACCAAGTAGACATCGAAACGCAAGAACTGTTGAGAATATTGCTGCTGTAAGAGCTAGTGTTGCAGTGGATCCAAATTTATCAATTCCTCGTCGTGGTCAAGAGTTAAGGATTAAAAAAACGACAACTTGGCGTATTTTGAAAGAAGACTTGAATTTACACCCGTATAAGATTGTTTTGACCCAAGAACTTAAGCCACTGGACCATCGTCGACGCAGAGAATTTTCTGCTTGGAGTTTAGAACAACTTGAAAGGGATCCTAATTTTGCCAAAAAAATTATCTTTTCAGATGAAGCTCATTTTTGGTTCAGTGGATACGTTAACAAGCAAAATTGCCGTTTTTGGTGTGAAAACAATCCACAACAGATTCATGAGAAGCCTTTGTATCCGCTAAAGGTAACTGTATGGTGTGGTTTATGGTATGGTGGCATCATCGGACCATTTTTTTCCCAAAATGAGGCAGGAGATGCAGTTACAGTGAATGGTGAACGATATCGACAGAAGTAGGGAATAGTAAGCGTTCCTAGATATTCATGGATTTGGATCGCAGACACCCCCCTACCACACCCATTCCTACCAGTACAACACTCCCCCCACTCCTCCCCCTACCAACATACCCATTCCTCCTACCAAAACACCAATCAACCAGTTATAAATATATCCATATCCATACCAATGGATACATGGATATCACCTTACCAACCATCCATGGATCTACAGACATATACAGTTTCAACCCGATTATAAATCGCAAAGATACAGATATCCTCCTTCTACCTATCTATTATATGTTTTCTATATATATATATATATAATAGTTATCAAACCAATATCAATTAAGCTTAAAACAACGAAGTATAGACATGTCTAAAATGAATAATTGTTGTCCTTCTGTGGACATTATGTTGACACATATAAATGGAGAGAAAGAATTAGTTGACTTTTCTAGGGATGAATTAAAAATGCTGCCGTTGGATTATTTACTAAAACATGCAACTTGCTATGAAATTCTGAATATCTGGGGGAAACTACCTGACAGCTATAAAAATAATATGGATTTACGTTTATCTCTACCTTGTTTTAGTCACTTTTACCGATTGGATTGCATAACTCAATTTGAAGGGACAGTTCCAAGTATACGAAACTGTATGTTTTGTAATAAAATAAATTTGAATATCTAATAGATAATATACATTACTTAATCCAACACCTAAAAGTTAACTATACTATGTATTACTTTAAATAAAACCTCACTAATTATTTTTAATATTTTTTTACATATCCCGCTTAACACGCACACATATAATTGCATATTATACACATACAGCTTATGGCAATCTAAAACGAGATCAGAGCTTCAGCATTCATTATCTTCAATCGTCTTTATAGACGTCACAAGCTGATGGTATGTCGTCATTCGCGAAATCAATAATTACTTTAAGAATACGTACACAAAGAAGAAAGGGCGATACCTGTTTTAATGCGATGATCTACGTTACTAATTATATGACAGGATAGTTATTTAGAATCGATTAGTCGTATGCAATTTCACATTTTTAGTTGCATTAAAAATAATTTAATTTTTAACTACATTTCTTGTTTGCGTGTTTAAATGAATTTTTCTACTTTGGTTGGATATAAATACAAGCGGAGTTAAACTAAATTCATTCGACGCTCTAGCTTGTATAGAGTTTAGTTATATTTACATATTTACATATTTACAAGTTTAAAGAAATGTCAAGCAAACCAAAAATAAATATTTTACGTCAATTAATTATTAATCCAGATGTCATTCACTTTGAAGGCGCTATTCCACCTCCAAAGATGGAGTTTCTGGAAGACAGATTACCATCACCAACTACATTTCATACACCGCTCCCATCACCGACAACGTCTGAGACTTTTAACGCTGCAAACAACCTTCAAGAGTATCTCAATGGATCCCTCCCTTTGTGGGAACAAATGCTTCAACCAGTGGAAGAAGATATGATGATTCCAACAAATCCAAACCATACTAAAAATCCACAAGAATTTATGATGGTTTCTACAGGATCATGTCGTATCGAACCACCACAAGAGGCTATACCCATCTCAGCAGGTCCAAGCCATAATGAAAATCCACAAGAATTTATGACGGTTTCTACAGGATCATGTCGTACCGAACCGACACAAGAAGCTATACCCATCTCAGCAGGTCCAAGCCATAATGAAAATCCACAAGAATCCATGACGATTCCTACAGAATCATGCCATGCCAAACCACCACAAGAAGCTATACTCATCTCAGCAGATTCATGTTATACCGAACACTCGCATACGGTTCCACTACCAATGGTGGAACCAGAAATTCAGCAACACCGATGGTTACATCATTTAGATCAATTAAAAAAAATTAACTTTTCAATTTCTGAAATCAAAAGAAGGCTGTCAGTTGCCCAAGAACAAGTAGACGACTTTCAAAAACTTTTGTTGGTCCTAGAGGAAAGGAAAAGATCTCAAGTCTTAATATATATAAATAAAAACAAAGAAGAAACTCTACTTAGTAAACTTTGCAAAAGAAGAAAAATGTTTTAAACATGTATAAATATATAAATATGTAAATATAACTAATAAATATACAAGCTAGAGGTTGTAATTAAGGATTATATTGTTTTATTTAAAATAACATAAATTTTCTTGATACATTAAAAAAGTCGCTCACAAAAGTTGAAGGATAACAAGTTATGTATACTATAAAATATATATTTAACTCTACAGGGTGTTCAATAAAATCGAAGTGAAAGAAATAGAACATCACATATTTTTTAAAAGCGCTTTGTTACGCAATAGCGAATGATAAAAACGGATTCCATTAGTTTTCTTCCTATATCCGAAAATATGATAATATATAGTTTATTATTTTAAAAACAATAAATAGAATAGTAAATGGACAGTGCGGTTTATAGATTGTAAAACAGTTCGATGTTGTTTTATTTATTTAGGATAGTTAATCAAATATAACATGTTTTATTGCATTGTTGTAATAAGTTGAAAAAGTTCGTTGTTATTTCAGATACATAAAAGAAATGTGTATAAAAGTTGTGGCCTAGGGCGTGTTGTATAAGAAAAAACTATTTTTGTCTCTACAGGGTGATTCACAAAAGCTGATTGAAAAAAATATTACATTATAATAAGATTCCATATATTTTTATATCAAATTTAAATACTATATTCAATACAAGTAAAGTTGTTATAAGGAAATTTTTGTCTAAGGGTAGTCGTTTTTGAGATATTACAAATAACATTTTTTCACTTTGTTAGACTATAGCGTGTTAACGTTTCATGATTTTAAAAAACGGCTTCTACAGTTTACTCTTAGTTTTTAATCCTGTTTTCAAAAATGTAATAATATAAGAAAACATTTTTCACAAATTAATCCAAATGACTAGTAGAGTGAGATTGGAAGTTCTCCGCTGCAAAATAATAAACTATATAACTTTTGGATTAGAGTTCAATTCTCTAGTACATAACCTAACTTGCTTAAAGATGGATGAAAAATCAGCAAGAGAGCTAATAAAAACAAGAAAATCTGTTAAACAAAAATACAATGCATTAAAATCAGATTTATCTGATAAAGAAATTCGTATGGAAAAATAGTTTAAACCAATTACTCAACCTTTGAATGAGCTAATTAGAAACATTAAAACAGATCCGTTTATTAAAAGAGAAAATTATTCACCGCAAATGTTCTCAACTCCTATAAAACAATTTCAATTTCCTACTCCTCCAGAACGCATTGCAAGAAAATCAAATGCCTATGATAAATATTTACCACCTAACATGCCATCATTTTTAGAAAATGATGAAGTATTTTGGGACGACATGGATATAGCAAATTCGAGTCAAGAATCAACAATCGAACCTACTTTAGAAGAGATACAACAAAGTGTCTTGGAAATAACAAAAACACCAGCATATCAGGAATATTTGAATGCTTATGATCCGTTGATAAGACCATTTGTTGATAAATTAATAAAGGATACAAAGGGTGAATTTGATAACAAATATGGTCTTAATCATGATATTAATTCCGAAAAATATAAAATCGCGAAGTCTGAAGTAGACTTTATAGGAAAAGATATTAAGGTTGAGGGTGTTAGATATGAGGGAACACCTGGTTTATATGAACTAATATTTAAGAAACAACCTGTTGGTTATTCCACAAAAGATATGGAAAATTATATGGATATTTTAAAAAGAACGAATGCATACAGACGAAATTTTGATTCTAATAATCAAATCCAAGGAACAACCGACACTAAATATGTAACAATAATTAAACCATATTTATTAAAAAAGGGTATATTAAAAACGGGGAGTGTATCATCGGAAGTAGATTATCGTTTGACGCTACCAAGTACATCCAGAGGGTTACCAAAACCACAACAAAGACCACGTTCTACAAGATTACAATCCACAAAAAGCGTGACAGGAAAGGGAGCGATGTTAAATTTATCAAAAAATAAGATGGATTATGTTTATTATGATAATTTAAATGAGCTAATTGATAGATTAAGGTTGTTGACAGCATCACAAATGGCTGGACATACTGGTCATCAAAATGAAATAGTATCAATTTTGGAAGAATTAAGAGAGGCTCACATTATCTTATAAAATAACAAACTATTATAATTTTGTATCATTAGAACAATGTCAATCGACAAATTTGGAAGTCATAGTTCAAAACGATACTTGTCTAATTATTCTGCTGCTGTATTGGGAAAAAAGGTGATTGAAACTGCTGAGAAAACAATTACTGATAACTTTACTAAAGATGTGAAATACATAGAAAACAAAATTATTCAAAATTTTCAAAACACACTTGAATCAAAAACGGAGAGTGAGAGAAATTTTAAAAGTTTAAATAAGAGAGTAAGTGAAAACGATGAATTAATAAAAAGTGTTGTGAAAAAGGCGAAGTTATATGCAGACGAAAATGTTAATAAAATAATGAATTTAGAGGATGCTATTAAAGAGCAAACAATCAATGTTCACCAAATAATAAATGATATTCAACCATTGAAGCAAGGAATATTTCCACATGATGTGTTAAAAAATATGATAACTAAGCAACATGAATCATCTCATAAAGATTTAGAAAAAGAGTTAGCAATAAAAATTGAGAGTATTAATAAGAAGCTTAGTTCAACAATAAAAACATTTCAAGAAGATCACATTCGCATGGATAAAAGAACACTTGAAATTGAGCCATCTCTGTTACAATTATTAGTTCATAAAACTGAATTTGATGCTTTAGATGAAAAATTTACCAATGTTTCAATAGAAATGAAAGAAATTAGCAATAACCTAAATATAGCTAAATTGCATTCTGAAAAATTGGAAGAAAAATTACTAAACATGATAAGGTCTTCCACTGAAAAAGTAAATGAAATTCAAAAGGACAACAATAAATACGACTTAAAAAATATTGAAGATAGATTATGGACAAAAATGAATTCTGCAATTAATGACAAATGTGTGACTGTGAGTGATATTCGCATGCCGTTTAATATGATTGAGCGACGGATTGATGACTTAGAAACTGAATTCAAAGAGAAAATTGCTGTTCTTAAATAGGATACGTTGTAGAAGATCTAAAATATGCATTAAAGCGAATCCAACTCCAGTGAAGAAAAATCTTATCCATATCAAAAATTATAATATTTAAGGCTGACACTTAAGTTAAAAATGTTAGTATCTAAAACTAATCATGAGTGCAAATATTAAAGAAACTGTAGTAAATGAGCTTCATAGGCCAGCTAGAAAAAATTTTAGACGGCGTCATGTTATAATTAAAAGTTTAAATGACCTATGGCAAGCTGATTTAGTTGAAATGCTTCCTTACGCAAAGCTTAATAAAGGATACCGTTACATATTGGTTGTAATAAACGCATTTTCTAAATATGTTTGGATTCAACCTGTTAAAAGAAAAACCGCAGAAAATGTAACTTTAGCAATGGAAAATATTTTAAAACTTGCTAAAACTCCCCCCAAAAACATGCAGACAGATCAAGGAAATGAGTTTTATAATTCCAACTTTAACAAATTAATGCAAAAATATAAAATTAATCATTACAATACATTCTCTAATTTAAAAGCTAGCATTGTTGAAAGAGTCAATAGGACTTTAAAAACATTAATGTGGAAACAATTTAGTTTACAAGGAAATTATAAATGGTTGAATATTTTAAATGATATCGTTGTTAAATATAATACCACAAAACATAGAACAACTGGATTAAAACCCATTGATATCAATGAAAAAAATGAAAAGAAAATTTTAAAATCAACTTATAATAAAATAAAAACTGTCGATCCTAAAAATTCAAAGTTTAAGAAGGGAGACTATGTTAGAATCAGTAAATATAGGGAAGCTTTTCAAAAAGGGTATACACCTAATTGGTCAAATGAAATTTTTGAAATTAGAGATATTAATCTAACCAATCCAAAAACATATTTGCTTAAAGATGAAAACGATGAATCCATTCAAGGAGTATTTTATACAGAAGAGTTGCAAAAAGTTAAACATCCAAACGTATATCTGGTTGAAAGGGTGTTGAGGAAACAAGGAAATAAGGTTTATATAAAATGGTTGGGTATGGATAAAACACACAATTCATGGATATTAAAAAGTGAATTAATTTAAATTGTATTTATTTAAAAAATAAAAGTTACATAAAACATTTATTATATATTTTTTTTTAATTCTATAACTAACTAGTTAAATTGATATAAAATTATCAAATCCCTTTCTATATCGTCCCTCATTCATGGAACTATCTTTATCGATAACAACAAAATCATATTTATTTTGCCAACACATTGAACAGAAATCCTTAAATGTTTGTATGTTCATGTCGCTATTTACGTGATTATCATAAATATGTTTTAAGTTGGTGGCGTCTTGTTGAAAAATTATCAAAAGGTTGGCATTATCTCTGATAAGTTGTTTAGGTATGGATGAGTATGTTTGACATAAATAAAAACAATCGGTATTTTTATGTCGACCAAAACAAAAATAATCTCTCATCAGTGCTTGACTGCTACAAACAATATCATCAAAAATAATGATTGAATTCGGTTTTATTTCATTTGGTGAAACAATATCATCAGCATTAGAAGATTCAAAATAACCAACACATTTTAGTGGTTTAAATAATGTTCTTAAATATTCATATTTTGATTGATTTAAGGATTTCGAATATACATATATGTTTTCAAATCGTAATCCATTAACATGTGTGATAAGGGAAATAACTAGATTTGTTTTTCCACATCCGCTAGGACCTACAACTAAGCAGCGTTTGCAATTTCCTCCAAATAATCGGCCATGTTTCCGATAAATATCTTGCTTTAAATCAAAATTTTTTATTGGTAAAGAAAAATCTTGTTTTATAATCTTCATTGTTTGAATATCTCTATTTAAGTAAGAACATTTATATATTTCAATCATTTATATATAATGATTAAACACAATAGCAATACTAACATTCACTCTAAGAAGCGTAAGAGGAAAGGAAGTGGATTAATAAATTCATTAATTAATAAATTACCCATAGAACTCCATATCCCTTCATATAATTTTTGTGGTCCAGGTACGAAATTAAACAAAAGACTTGCACGAGGAGATAAAGGAATAAATCAATTAGACGAAGCGTGTAAGGAACACGATATCACATATTCGAAACATACAGATATTGAAAATAGACACGAGGCTGATAAAGTATTAGCTAAAAAAGCATTTAATAGATTTAAAGCTTCAGACGCAAACTTTGGTGAAAAAATTTCATCTTTGGTTGTTGCTGGAATAATGAAAGCAAAAAGAAAGCTTGGTATGGGAATGAGGAAAAAAGGAGGTCAAATATCTTTTAACACTGTTGTCAAGAAAGCTCGTAAAGGAATAGTTGGAAAAAAATTTAGTAACATTAAAAACATCGCATCCGCTGCATTATCAGCAATTAAAAATACAAAATCAAAAATACAAGTTCCAAAACAAAGAATTATTCCAATTCCTAAAACTGGTGGAATTTTACCATTAATACCAATCTTTGCAGGTCTATCTGCTTTAGGAGCCCTAAGTGGTGGTGCTGCTGGTATTGCTTCAGCTGTAAATGCTGCTAAAAACGCGCAAAACAAATTAGATGAACAAAAAACACACAACAAAGCTATGGAGAAAATATCGATCGGAAAAGGTCTATATATTCATCCTTATAAAAAGGGTTGTGGATTATATTTGAAACCATATTCAAAAAACTGTTAAAATTGCTACCTCGCAGACCCTTGACTAATGTAGATTTATTAAAATATGCTAAAATACTAAAGTTGCCAAATTTTAGAGGTGTCTTTATGAGAAATAAATTACCTAAGAAAATTAAAAAACATGAAACAGGTATTATTAATTTAGATAATGCAATGGGTGATGGTACTCATTGGACAGCATATATTAAGAACAATAGAAACATAGTCTACTTTGATAGTTTTTGGTAATTTAAGACCACCAACAGAAGTTATAACTTATTTTCTTAGCGATGGTAGTGAAAATAATATTAAATACAATTATGATGAATACCAATCTTTCGATACCTACGTATGCGGACAATTATCTTTACAATTTATTTATAACAATGTGTAAGCGCAATTAATTTGTATTCTTATTGCAACCATCATGTCGTTTACTATAGCTCTTTCTGACAGTTCCGCCATTCTTCAAGCAAATTTTCATCCGCCTATTTACTTAAATCCCGACTTATCTTATGTTATCGGTCTAACTAATTTTGAAACTTTTAATGCAATACCAAATATTGATGAAAGTAATAACAAGGTGTATTTTGGAAAAAATAATGAATTTCTAACGATTCCGACAGGTAGTTATGAAATGGAAGACATTAACAAATATCTACAAAACGAGTTTAAAAAACAAAATATTTCGTTTTATTTATATGCTAACAACAACACGTTAAAATCAGTCATTAATTCATCCGTCGATATTATTTTTAAAGATGGTGCAATTGGAAAAATTTTGGGTTTTAATAATGGAATTTTAAAGGGTGATGGATCTCCAAAAACATCAGAAAACCCTGCAGAGATTATAAAAGTTAATTCTTTATGTATAGATTGCAGTATCGCTAAGGGTTCCTATCTGAACGGAAAGCCTGTACACATCATTCACCAGTTTTTCCCTAATGTTAGTCCTGGATTCAAAATAATAGAAAGTCCTCAGAATATAATTTATTTTCCCGTCACAGTAAAAGTAATAGATAAAATAACAATAAAAATAATAGATCAAGACCTTAACATTGTTGATTTTCGGAACGAGATCGTAACAATAAGATTGCATATTAAAGAGGTATAATGGTTATACTTTATAATCAAAATATCACTAGTTTACCAACAAAAATAATTAAAAACTATAAGAAGAATATACATCATAAACCTAAGATTAGTAGCGAGAAAATCTTTCATAGGATAACATCTAAAAATAAAACATTTTTAAAATCATTAGGTCTTAAAGTTTTAGTATAATGGATATTCTTAACATAACACAAGATCTGTTTATAGATAACTCTATTGTACATTCAGAGTTTCATGCCTATGAACCATATTTACCAACAAAATTAGGAAACAATGATGAAATTACAATACCTATACATGAAGTTGAAAAATATACACTTCCATCCGAAAGCTTCCTTTATATAGAGGGAAAACTAACAAAAGATGATAATACTGTTTCTGAAACAATGAAATTTATTAATAACGGAATAGCGTTTCTTTTTAAAGAGATGCGATATACTTTAAATGGTGTTACAATTGATTCAGTGAGGGATGTGGGGATAACATCAACAATAAAAGGTTATTTATCATATAATCAAAATCAATGCAATAAACTAAAAAACGCTGGTTGGTTCCCTATGGGAAACTCACAAGTGGTTGATGCTACCACTGGTTTCTTTAATGTTTGCATCCCTCTTAAATTTTTAATGGGATTTTTCGAAGATTATAAAAAAATAATTTTAAATGGTAAACAAGAACTTATTTTAGTAAGAGATAATTCCGACAAAAATGCTACACTTAATACTGTAGATCAAAATCCGAAAATTCAACTTACTAAGTTGACTTGGAATATACCGCATATATCAGTAGCGATTCCTCAAGAACTAGCATTAACTAAAATAATTGATAGAAATAGTAACATAACAATTGCATTTAGAAGTTGGGAGTTAATAGAATATCCGGAGCTACTTAAAACAGGTCGTCATAATTGGCCTGTCAAAACCTCTACAAAGATCAATACCCCAAGACATATAGGGATTTGCTTTCAGACAGATTATAGAGATAAGGCAATATCTGATATGTCACAATTCTCTGATATTAAATTGCGAAACATCAAAGTATTTTTAAATTCTGAAAGATATCCCTACAATGATCTCTATTTAGACTTTGAAAAAAATAAATTTGCGACATTATATGAAATGTTTGCAAGTTTCCAAAAATCCTATTATGGGTTAACGCCGGAACCAATTTTTTCTCCAAAGGAATTTAAAGAAAATGCCCCCATAACATATATCGATTGCTCCCATCAAAAAGAATCCATTGAAACAGGACCTGTTGTTATGAGAATTGAATTTGAATTACAAGAGGATCTAACTAACAAAGTATCAGCTTATTGTCTTATTATGCATGACAAAATATTTACATATAATCCTTTAACCAAAAACGTCAGACAACTCTAAGACACTTTATAAAATCATAGGTTTGCGGTTTGTTTCCATCATTATGATTGAGACGCTAGAACAACGATTATCATACTTTTTAAAAGAATTGAAGCTATTGAAACAAAAAATTCAAGAATACTCTGATCAGAAATCGCTGATTAAACAATTTTCACATCTGAAATTATGAATTTTCTCATTCTCGACGTCCAAGGTTTCAAAATTGAAAACAACAAATTTGTTCCAAAGGAATTAGCTGCTTATGATGGAAAAAAATATGTCACTACGTTTTTAAACCCCCATTTAACATGAAATATTTACCACCAAACTTGCAACAACAAGCTGTTTGGTTAATGAAAAATCATCATTGTCTTCCATGGTGTGAAGGATATACACCCATTCACAAATTTTCTGAAATTATCAAAAACCTAACAGAAAATGTGGATCGTGTGTATGTGAAAGGAAGTGAGAAGTCTTTATACATAAAAAAATACTCCCTATGCACGGTGATTGAACTTGATGATTACCCTCCTTTAACTGCAGCAGAATCATCTTGTTTTTATCATTCCAAATCATCCTGCATCTGCGCATTATCCAATGTTTTTAAATTATATAATGATACAATAATGATTGAATAAAACAAATAAATATATTTATGTTTTTTATTTATAAATTACAAATTACTTCCAAATATTTTTTTATTTTTCAATACAATTCTTTACAAATTCGTTACAAGCAAATAATTCAACATCCTCTACAACACAATCAGAGAAAAAGTTTAACAATTCCAACACGCAACAAACATTTGCGCTGTTTAATATAGGTGAAATAACATCATATACATTTTTTAGTAAATCACCATTTTTCATGGAAACTCCACTAACTAGAATATTATAATATTTCGAAAATTCTTGTGATTTTAAAATATCCAAACGATATTTAATCAGATTTGATAATTTAACTAATTCGTTTATGGTGTCACCAGCAAAGAAGATTTCGTTTCCACCGTCTTGTACAATCTTGATTATTCTTGACTTGTAATGGTGAACAAAGTGAATTTCATATCCTTTTGTCTGCAAGGGTTGCCATCCAAAAGTGTTAGAGCACATGAAGCTTTGCATATATCCTTCATTACTTAGAAGTGAAAACCATTGATCTTCATTAAGGATAACAGTTTGGTTATACTTGACTCCGCCGAGTTTAATAACCGGTTCATATTTTCTCTCTAACGAAAATCCAACACTAACCCATTTGGATTTGGATTTGTTAAGGTAGTACATGCTTTCATTGATGAGAGCACCATTACGTTTCTGACTGAATTCTTCGTTCTTGGATTGTTGAGGATTGTAGGACATGGTATCAATGTAAAAGTTTGCCATTTTTTGTAGGTTATGTGTAGACAACGTTTGTGAAATTAATGTTGATGCAACTTGAACTGTCTGCTTAAATAAGCAATAAAAATGTGGAGGGGGAAGCTGTAATGTGGGGGGGGGGGGGTATAAATGATAGAGGAGCATTAGTAACATCAGATAGTAACCATGAATGAGACCAATGTTTTCCTTGACATTCAAGGATATAATTGCAGTTTTGGTTACATTCCAAAGGAGGTGTGCATTTATGATGGGATTCGTTGTTCAAATTATTTGTTTAAATCCCCATTTAAAAGAAACATGTTATCTGATGATGATTTAAAAGTAGTTAATTGGAGTGAAGAATATCATGAATTGGATTGGGATTGTGGAAATATTGAACTTAATGAACTTGATAGTATTTTAAAACATACGTTATCATACTACCACTCACCAAAAATTTATGTAAAGGGGAATGAAAAGTCAAACTTTCTCAAAAAGTTTTTAGATGAAGAATATATTTATAACATCCCTATTGGTCGAGAACCCAAACTAAGTAAATTCAAGACGATTCCAGAGTGTTATTTTCATAAAAATATGAATCCATGGCACTGCGCCTTAGCTAATGTGAAATTGTTAGATCGTTATAAAAATTGTTATGAATAAATAAAATAATTACAAAATATGTTTTACATTTTTTTATTTATAATACAAATATGCTTTAAATAATACATATCCCAACAAACACATAAACAATATAAAAAATATTATTACAAATATTATACATGTGCGTATATTACATTCTTCCATATGTAATTTGTTATACAATTGATTCCATTTCTCTGTTAGCGCATGCGATCTATTGGAATAATATATCCTTAACTTATACTCTACAGTGGATGAGTTATTTATTACATGATCATTTATTTTATAAGTAAACAAGCCATTACTTATATCCATCCTTTTCCATGTTGATGGCCAACTATCATTATTTGCATTATTAATCGATAAACAAATAAATGTATCTTGAACGTTGGGATTAACTTGTATGAATAAAGTATTGTTAGTAAACGCTGATAGGAAAAGAACACCTACAGGTAGGACCATCATTTTAAAAATAAAATAATTTTGTTAAGTTCTTAGGTTTTATATTCATCGTGAACTAGATTTCGTAAAATATCGATAACATTATTAACATCAGGATCATCAGTTCTGGATTTATCTTCTAAAATGTCAATGTGTTTGTGCCCCCAAGCTAGGGTTCTAAAAGAGTCTTGAATTATATATCGTTTATCATCTTTTGGGGACAAAGCAACCTTATTTTTTAGTTGAGTAAACATATCATGCAGGATTGAACGAAATACATTCATTTTTCTAAACTTGGTTTCTGAATTTTCAACTACATCTTTATAATCTTGTTTAGTAATTAAATTTTGTATAACATATTTTTTCACACCTTTTGCTTTTTTTTCCGATTTATTTTCTAAATTGACGCAGTAAGCTTTTGCACCTGTACCATAGAAACTTAAAATTGGTTGACCTGCAAACTCATCTTTCATACGTCCTAATACAGATTTATTCTTAGTTATGTTATGCATATTATTTTCATTATAATTGGAAGTATCAAATTTATCTAAATTATTCTGAATATCTTCATAAAAGTTTGCCGTCTCTATTTGGAGAATCAAACTATCGGTATCAGTGTACAATAATATTGCTTTGTCACCATATTTACTTTTGATGTAATCATAATAAAAATTATAAATTACAGTTTTTGATAATTCCAAGACTGAGAATCCAATATAAACTGGTTTGTTGTAATTCACCTTAACTCTTTCCATTTGTATTGCAACAAAATTTTCGTTAAAAACTAACCGATTTTTAAAATTTGGTTTAGCTATCAGTGTTTGCGCTCCTTGCTTTTGTCTAATATTTTCCCAATGTGTGATTAATCTTATATCAACCCGCTTATCAATATTTTCCAAAGATTTACCATAAATAGCATTATTATATAATTTGTAACAATCTTTTTCTAACTTGTTTTTGGATTTATTTCTCATTTCAGTATTTAAATCAATGTAAGGTTTCAGAAATGCTGACTGTTTAAATTTAATTACTCTGTGAATTTTAGTTACATTCAATCCATTTCGAATAGCTTGTTTAAGATTTCGATAATGAATTACATATTTTTCTTTATTGTTTAAATCACAAATTAATTTCTTTTGTTTTGAATCTGGTGAACAAATATTTTCTGATAAAAATGGCAGTTCATTATGTTTTTCATGTAAATCTTGAGGATATTTTATATCTACTTCTAAAACATATCCATATTCACCATCATCATCAATTGTTATCACATCAAGAGTTTCTATTTCTTCCATTGACATCCAAGAAAAATCACTTATTGGGAGATATTGACTCATACTATGTCCATACAAGTTAGTTGCATCTAAATACATAATAAATGAAGTTGGTTTATCAGAATCATAATTTTTAAGACATGGGTTATTTGCTTCAGCTTTTCGAACACTGCAATGACAAATTCCACCTCTTATACTATTCTTAAAAAAATGTAACATATCAATATCAGTTAATAATTCCAATTTGACGTTAGTCATTTTTAACATAGCATCCCAACTTAAACCAGGTAATGTATAATATTGTGCAGGATCCAACTTAAAATTATTTATAGATACATTTCGAAATGCTTCAAAAAAATCTGTTAATATGAGAACGTCAGATAGTAAATACATTTTTGTATAATCCATTAAGGTTTGACAATCAAATAAGTTCCAAATATGAGTCGCTCTATTGTAATCTAAAGGATCTATAGATTCATCGCGTAGTTTATCATAAAAATCATCAATACTTGGAAGTTGATTCTCATACAATTTTTCAAATGAATCAACATAAGAATATGGATACACTCCCTTTTTTCGAATTTCATTGAAATGGTTGGAATCTTGAAAATGTTTTTGAATTTGTATACATTGATCTGTTTCTAAACTTTCACCAAGCGTTTCTAACGAGGTTGCAACAAATCTAAATGAATCCAAAAATCTCATTTTAACAAATACATTTTTTTCTTTATTGTCTTTGTCTTTATATTTATCAACCAGAATTGATTTTGAAAATGAAATGTATTTCTCTTTGGTTTGTGCTAAGACATCAATGTCATCCTTTTCACAGCACAACTGCTTAATAAACAGGTGACTATGGTAACCCGTTAAATTATGAAAAAATATGGGGATAAAATATGGAATTTTGAAATTTAAGTTGCATATGCTATGTGCTGCACCTCGAAATTCACCAGTTAAATGATCATGATCTCTTACTTTTTCGTTTTCTTCAACTTGTTCGTTACATATATGACAAATATTGGTTGATTTATAAGTTGATTTCTGTTCATTTGATAGAGGAAGCATTTTTACTATAGGTTTAAGACAGTTATTGTAAATTCTATGTACATGATCTTCAATTCGTTTACAAAACTCCTCTGCAGCATCTAAACCAAAATAAGAATCTAATACTGATAGAGAGTCATCATATGAACATTTAATGAAATAAGAGAATGCATATGGTTCATGTTTAAAAGTGTTACGTGTATAGGAATCCAAATCATTTTCTGGTTGTTCAAATTGTAAAGGTTTCAAGAAACATTCGAAATCTGCATATATTACAAAAGGAACTTTAAGCTGTCTTTGGAAATTTTGAAACTGTAGTATATTTTCTGGTATATGTTGTCCGTATTTATTAATTTTGATATCATTGGTTGGAACTCTTGTATACAAATGATTACAATCATTTTTTTGATGAATTTCGAGTTTTTGTATGGAAGTAAAATAATTTAAGCAACCATCACAAAAATATTTTTTATGAGAATTTTTATTGATTTGAGATGATAGTAATTTTGACATATCCTTAATCCAACAGTAATGATTGTTTTCACCTTCGCTTATTAACAATAAATTAACATGTAATGGTAGTTTTTTATTAGTGTAATGTATGGGGCCAACAACTTCATATTTTTGTTTACTGTCTTCATAAACACACTCTAAACCGTAAACATTTACAGATATATGATTTTGGATCTCAAACTTTGATATATCTTTTAGTTTCATTGGGAATTCAATTCCTTGTAAATTTAATGCATTGAAGAAATTGGGATATGAACTCGTGCTATCAACATTATTTTTAGCAGGATACAAAGCACTTATTACACTCCACGCAAAACAATATGAATCATTATTCTTTACATTGACAACTGCTTTCTTTAATGTAATTTGTTTTGGTAAAGAAATATATGAAGATGCTCCGATTGGATTAAATTTATTTATGTTAATTTCTAAATGCAGTATTTTTTCTAAAGCCCAACCTGACCCATTTTCTGCGAATATTGAAACTTTCTCTTTAATTTCAGATAAGAAATCCTTATAAATTCCACTTAAATCAGTCGTAGATGTTATTATCTTATTTTTTGTATTAAATGATTTGGTTTCTATTGTTTCTTTTGATTGTAAAATATAGCTACCAAATAATTGTACATTAATCTTATTACACTTATGTTTAACTAACTGTTCTGTAATTAAACTCACAAACTTTTGTTTCACTGTTTCAAAAAATTCTTCAATGTCTACATACTTTTGAGATGGAAGTAACATGTATGATATAATTCTGTTTTTAAACGCTGAAGTTAAAATTTTCACATTATTGTCACTTTTTAAACTGCTTTTATGATGGTTTGAGCGCAAATGTGCATTTAGTTTATTTTTCACATACCAAGTATTGCATTCCTTACATCGTGATAGAATAAGTTTAGGAATTGGTGGTTGATGTTCTGATTTTTGGGGTTCCCCTATTTTAAGTTTCTTTGTTGGTATCTCACATAATTGTGTGTTATTCTTCCTTTTTATGTGGGATGATCTATTAGGACATGATTCCCTTTTATGTCTATTCACGTTTGATTGATGGCTGAATGTTTTATTGCAATCGCTGCACTGATACATCTTATGTAACTAAACTGGTCTTAACACTGTTCAAAAATAACTATTAACTTTTCTAAACTGAACAACGACTGCTTTTTACAATAGCAAAGCAGAGATAACTAATGGTTGTGCTTGTTTATGGGTTTATATATGTGGGGGGATTCGGTGAACGGTGAAGTGGGGAGAGGAGTGGGGGGAGGAGTGGTGGTAGGAGTGGGGGGAGGAGTGGGGGGAGGAGTGGGGGGAGGAGTGGGGGTAGGAGTGGGGGGAGTGTTGTATTGGTAGGTTTGGGTGTGGTGGTAGGAGTGGGGGGAGGAGTGGGGGGAGTGTTGTATTGGTAGGTTTGGGTGTGGTGGTAGGAGTGGGGGGAGGAGTGGGGGGAGTGTTGTACTGGTAGGAATGGGTGTGGTAGGGGGGTGTCTGCGATCCAAATCCATGAATATCTAGGAACGCTTACTATTCCCTACTGACAGATGTTAAGACATTTTTTGTGGCCAAATTTAGATGCACTTGATTTGGAGGATATGTGGTTCCAGCAAGACGGTGCCACATGTCACACTGCTCATGAAACTATCGATATACTGCAAGAAAAGTTTGACGAAAGGATAATTTCAAGGAATGCTACTGTTCAGTGGCCTCCAAGAAGCTGTGATTTAACTCCTTTAGATTACTTCTTGTAGGGCTATTTGAAATCTAAGGTTTATGAAAACAGACCACAAACACTTGATGCTTTAAGGTTAAACATTGAACCTTGCATTCGTCAGATCACGCCCGATTTATTGCATAAAGTCATCGAAAATTGGGTTCGTCGAATTCGCTCGTGTACACGAAGTCGCGGAGGACATTTAAACGATGTGTTATTCAAAACATAAATGTTATCGACTATACTTTAAGATAATATAAAACGTTTTGTTGTATCTGAAATTATTTTAATTTTATTTAATTTTGAAATCATATCGTTCTTATTGGAAAACCCTTTATATTAATGCCAAGTTGTACACAGAATGCCCAAACTTAGCTCAATTTAAACTTCTAGTGTATAATACATTTCTGTCAAAATTGAATAACGTTTCAGTGTTACAAAACAATATATTTTATACCTACACTTATTGGATATTATGTGGATCATTATACAAATAAATAAATAAAAGTTTATTGACTGACTAAGTAATTTCTAACACCGTGCACTAATCGTGGCTCGAATCATATAGACAGGTAAATCTTATGTACCTACTGGTTTTTTTTTAGTTCAAGTCAGCTTTGCTAAATTCATAATTCGAATTTCGAGTTTCCGAACGCTCTGTATATGTACCGAATGTACAAGGATCACACAACGTATTCCGTCCAATTTCAAATCTCATATCGCTAAAATAACTTTAGAATCTCGTGGTGAAAATGGGTCAATAAATCAAAAAATGGCAGTTCGCAAAATAATTTTTGTTGTCCAGAGGTTACTATGATAAAAAATAGTATTACCAACATAAAATTTAGACATAAAAATTTAAAGGATTTATTTTCTTTTTAAATATGTATTTTTTATTGAAAAAACTACAAATAGAAAAAATAGTATAAAGCACGTGGTTCATAAGGCGTTTTAGCGCACGTGTCAATTAAAAAACTCGCAACTTCGTGGCTCGTTTTTTAAAATAGACGCGTGCGCTAAAACCGCTTCTTATGAAACGTGTACTTTAATATACTATTAAACTATTTGTTTATACCATACTTAATATTTTATTTAGTTTGTATGCTTATTTTTTCACTAGAATACCATTTTTTTTCGAAATATAAAATAAGAGGCAAAAAAAATTTACACGGGCGTTGCAAAGTTATCATAATTTAAAAATTTTAACAGATATACGTCATATGTTCTATTTTTTTTTATAGTACATACACGTAGAAAGTTTAAAAACCTTATAATTAAATTCCCAGATATCAGATTAGTTCACAAATTTCAAATGACAAATTATATTTAGTATAAAATAACATTTTTATGAAATATTAAATAATATAATTTGTCATTTAAAATTTGTGAACTAATCTGATATCTGGGAATTTAATTATAAGTTTTCTAAACTTTTTACGTGTATGTACTATCAAAAAAATGGAACATATGACGTCTATCTGTTAAAATTTTTAAATCATTATAACTTTGCACCACCCGTGTAAATTTTTTTTGCCTCTAATTTTATATTTCGAAAAAAAAATGGTATTCTTGTGAAGAAATAAGCATACAAACTAAATAAAATATTAAGTATGGTATAAACAAATAGTTTAAAATCCATTACGCCAATTTACATTATATAAAAACAAAGTTACTTTGAAAAAATGGCAAAAAATTCAACTTTGCACTAGACATCTGAAACTTTGTATTTAGGCCTAGAATTGTACTAGAAACAACTTTTTCTAATAACATTTTTTGAAATTCGGTAAAACAATGCCATTTTTCAGCATTTTTTGACAAAAATGTCATTTTTGACAGATACCGAATGACAGATGGTGACAATTGAATATATAATTTTTAGTCTAATTTGAAGCAAAAACGATTGCTGATATTTAATTTTAACTAACCTCATTAATAAAAAAAAGTTCCTTATGGTGCGGACTTTGTTCGTTCGGTGGGTCAAGAGTTTCAACAAATTAGAAATGGTCTTACTGCTCCAAATAATTATACTGCAGAATATGTTCCTATAGGTCCTGTTTTAAATTTTTTTTTTGGTTTACCGGGTATATTAATGCAAACGATTCAATATGTGGAGGAACTAAAACATGAAACCTATATATATATTATTATAACATTGTTCAGACACAATTTTGGAAAAACAAAATTTTACGCTGTAAGTCGGATGATGTGGTTTTTCCTATATTTATTTACTATAATGACTTTAAATCTGGGAATCCATTGGGATCACATGCAGGAATTCACAAAATTGGTGCTATGTATTATTCTATACCTTGTATTCCTCCATCTTTTCAATCTCGTTTGGAAAATATATTTGTTGCTATACTTTTTCACTCCAGGGATTTAAAACGGTTTGGAGAAAAAATGATCTTTAACAAATTAGTAAAAGAATTAAATGATTTAATGAAAAATGGAATTTTGATTAGTTTACCTTCAGGAAATGTTAAAATATATTTTTTCTACTACCGTGCGTAAAACACTAACTTTACACACTATGGAAGGTGTCTAAAATTTAACTTTTTTTAACTAGTGCGTAAAGTAAATTACTTTACGCACTAGTTAAAAAAAGTAAAAAATATGAATGATTACATTGATATGGATACCTGCATTTTTACTTAAAATTGGTCTGGTTGGCCATGGACAAATGGCGATTTCTGTTTGACGTATCTGAATGTTGACAATTTGTGATTTATGCCAGGTGGTTTAATGATTTTAGGAATTAGCGAAGATTTTAATATGGTAAGTTTTGAGTTGTGATATCAAATGTGTTATATTGTTATGATTTCGTTTAATTTTTGTTTCAGATTTTTAAATCTCAACATTATGGACAGTGATTTATCGGATTTTGAGAACACTCCGCCGAATATTGCAGATTCTGCACAGGAAGCTACTTGCAATTTGCTTCCCAACAAGTCTCGGTTAATTTACGAGCAAAAATATACATATAATATATATATATATTGTTTATAAGTTGGTGCAAGAAAAATAAAGTGACAAGGTACTCAGAAAATGTTTTGCTAGCTTATTTTTCAGATGAATTAAAAAGCTATAAATCATCGACAATGTGGTCAATATTTTCCATACCTTGAAAATTAAAAATTCAGTAGATATTTCAACCTACCACAAGTTAATTGCCTTTCTTAAACAGAGAAGCAAAGGCTACGAAGCAAAGAAATCAGGAATATTTGAGAAAAATCATTTCATCAAGTTTATTTTGGAGGCTCCGGATTCGAAGTTTTTAATGATAAAGGTAACGTTACATCAATTTAATTCTATTGGTAAGGTAAAATATCGTATCAAAATTATAGAAGTTTTACCTTAGTTCTTAATACTTTTAGATTCTCTATAAAATGTTTGTATTTAATAGTTATTATAGATTTTATATCGACACGATTTATTATTTTAGGTTGCATTTATTATTGGCATTTCTGGGGCTTGTCGCAGAGAAGAACTGATGAAAATTACAATAAATGATGTTGAGAACAAGGAAACAGTCCTTATTATAAGTATTTCTGATTCAAAAAATGGTATGGAAAGAATTTTTACAGTTCTAAACCCAAATAATTCCATAAATTATTTATCGTACATTATAAAATATATGACATTAAGACCTAATATTGAATCATCCAGATTATTTTTAAAATATGCCCAAAATAAATGTTCGAAACAACCTGTGGGCATAAACACATTTGGTAAGATGCCTTCTGTAATAGCTGAATATCTGAAATTGCCAAATCCAACATGTTATACTGGTCACTCTTTTCGAAGGTCATCTGCCACTATGTTGGCAAATTCTGGAGGAGACCTTATAACAGTACAGAAGCATGGGGGATGGAAATCATCTGCCGTCGCAGAGGGTTACATTGACAGTACACTGAGCAAAAAAATTGACATATCGAATAAAATATTAACAAATGATGCTTCCTCTAGTACGTTTGACAATATTCCTGAAATCGAAATAAGTAATATTACATCAAATTTGTCTTCTGAAGTTTCAACCAATATAAATAAGCTAACTGATACACCATTTACATATAGTTGTAATGTGGCTTGTAACAGCAGACGTGTGGATTGTGAAGGTTCACAAGTAAATTCTAGACTTAAGAGCCAAGGATTAACTTTTAATAATTCTAATAGCTGTACATTTAATATTCATATAGTCCACAGTTAAATTGAATATAAATCCGTATTTGTAAGTACATATATGAAATTTTATTATTGTTATTGTTCCTATAACTTTTGTTCTTAATATTTTTTCCTTTAAGAAATAATCGACCATTTCAATACATAACAGCGCACAGAGGGAAATCGACTAATTAAACAGAATTGTTAAGAATTATCTTATATTAGTAGCAACATTTTTAATAATTACTATTAAACAATCTCTAACTACAACAAAAAAATTAACTAACAAACAACATATAGAATTGCTAACTCGTTATTTATACGTACAATAAGACAGAATAATACTACATATAAGTCAATTATTGTAAGAATGTGTTTCAGTAAAATATTCTTATTGGAAATAAAAAATTGTTTTTAGGATTATACCAACGATAAAACGCTTTATTTGGGGTATTATTTAAAATAGTGGTTCATATTAAACATTTATTAGCGGGTATGCAAGACACTTCTATTTTTGCGATGAGTGGGGGAAACTTCAAACATTTACAAGGGACACGGTGCCATTTGCTTTGTTTCCCCGGGCTCCGCACTTTTTCTGTATTTATAAAATAATAAAGTTTGTACATAATCATGTTTTAGTTTGCAAAACTCAAACCCATTTTAAGGGGGTAAGTACCTATTATGACTTATGTGTGGTTGGTTTATCTTGAAATTCACAAACATTAGCTTTGGCCATTGCTTTCGTATAATATGACTGGTGACTGATATCTATAGAAAATAAGATTGCCAGTCTTATAAATAGTTTATAACGATGAATCAAAAGATCTTTTAATTTTGTAAAATTGTTAGCCTAAATGTTTATTATATATAAATGCATTTTTAAGTCTCAAATAACTGAGTTTTAATGATTTTAAAAATCTATAACTGTCAATTAATTTTTACTATTTTTTATAATAAAATGCCGTAAACAATAAAATAATTTAGACTATAATAATAACCTACAATTATTCTAATCCTACAATTCCAAATCAGTAGCTATTTTATGTTATTTTTCTTTGCAAAATATATAATATGAATAGGAACAACTAAAATAAAATTCGACGAAACGGAATAATTCCATACGTATGCCTTAGTTAATTTTTGTGAGTTTTGAGAAAAACTAGCTCATAATAATAACCCTAACTCACTTATATTTGGTTTGGGTCTTAGTTTTGTAACGTATGTATTTAGCAATTTGTAAGGACATAATAAAGTGTAAATATTTTTAGTATTTTTGGTACCTAACCTAAAAGCTGTAGGTATTTATGATTTAATATTTTTTGTTGTTCCTTAGTATTTGTAAGCGGTAAGGAGAAATGGCTTTATTTGTGTTGTTTTTGTTCAAGTTTAATAAAGACCTTTGTAATGTTTACCTATTTTTTTTTTGTAATCCTTTAAAATCTATACTACCACATTATAAGCAAAATTTTAAAAACCAAAAAATAGTATAAAACCGTTTTGTATTAGCAACTAAACAGTTTTATACCTATTATAAAACTGTTTTGTATTAGCAACTAAACAGTTTTATACCCATTATAAAACTGGATTATACTCATTTTCAACTAACGTATAATGGGTATAAGCACGTTTTATATTCGCTATGGAACAAACCTTTATGGTTACAATCCATGTCATATAAACAGTATAACATAGCTATTTACTCCTATGCACTGGTCTTAACTATATCTGGTGTATATATGCTATTAGCACGTATTGCTGTCCCAAATAGTATTAAATATTCTTATGATGTTTATAAGAATTCTCATAAGGGTTATAATGCATTTCTCTCAGTGCGACCCTGTATAACGTCCGGTAGTAGAAAAAATTGTGTATGCAATTCGTGCGTAAAGTGCCTTTTTTTTACTCATGTGATTTGCGCACTCGCCTGCGGCTCGTGCGAAAAATTTTCCAATCGTGAAAAAAATGCTACTTTACACCCTTGTTGCATAAATAACTATTTGCGTTACCTTATTTCTAGGGGACAATCTGGGTTTAAACACTCTTTTAGGGTTTCAGTGCCAATTCCTTTTGTAGATTTTGTAAAAGTTTACGCCCAGAAACCCAAAAAATGTGTTTTGAAAACTCGTTATCTTTAAGAACCAAGGAAAATTATTCAGATGATCTTTTAAATAACAATCCTTACTTGTCAGGTATTAAATTTTTTCCCATTTTAAATAACATCTCGTCGTTCCATGTTACTCAAAACTATCCAGTAGATATAGCTCATGATATTTTTGAAGGAGTGGGAGTGATAGATATGGCTGAGCTACTTTATCAGTTTATAATTAAAGATAAGTTTTTTGACATTGAAATATTAAACAATAAAATAAATCATTTTAACTTTGGTGCAAGTCAAAATAGACCACCCTTAGTTTCAAATGAGAATATTAAAAAAAAAATATTAGAATGAGCGCTGCCGAAATGAAAAGTTTTATATTAAATACTGGATTACTTATAGGACAGTTCATTCCGAGAGGTAATAGACATTGACAACTATACAGTCTGTTAATAAAAATAATATCACTTATTTTGGCTGATTTTATTAAATTGGATATAAGTGTTGAATTGGGTAATTTAATTAATCAACATCACACGCTATTTTTAGAATTATTCTCTGGACATTTACGCCCAAAATTTCATATACTTACCCATTATCCTTCTATTATAAAAAAAATTGGCCCTATCTCAAAAACAATGACTCTAAGATATGAATCTAAACATCAAACTGCTAAGTTCGCTGCGAATGCCATATCTTCAAGAATTAATGTTACACACAGTATTGCTGTAAATCATCAGTTGCAGTTAGCTGCAAGATTTGCTAAAAAAGCTGGTTTTACAAATGATATATTTTATTCATGTGCAAAAAATACTGGCAAGGATGACCTTTTTTCTGAATTTCATGAGATTTTCCTCGACTGTAATATTTCTAATACTGACAAGGAATTTTTTGAAAAAGACATTGCTGAACTTCAAAGAATCTCCTTCAATAGTAAAATGTATCGCTTAAAAGATTTAATTCTGATTAATAAAACTATGTTTCTTTGTTTTGGATGCATAAAAAAAAATAATTATTAATAGAGACTAGCAATTTTGTTTTATATGTGATGAACTTACTACAAAAACACAAAATTTATCTTTTTTGTAAACTTATTTTTTTTAAATACTTTTGTGCCCGTGTTAAAAAAATAATAATTTATATGTGACTGTGTAGACTAAGCTCGATATTTGTTTTATGAAAACTGTTACCTATTAGATAAGAGGAACTTGTGACTGATTCGATAAGTAAAATGTTGTTTATAAAAACCGTTACTAGCTTATAGCACAACTTGTTATTAACTCGTTAAGTAATTTTTATTTTTTAAACTTATTAGAAAAATCTTTTACTGCCTCTTTCCTAATAAAAACTGTTATTAGCTTAAAGAAATATTACTGCCTCGGTAATTTTTTTTTATTAAAACGTATTAGTTAAGAGAACCTTGTACTGATTCGTTAAGTTTTTTTTTTTATTAAAACTTATTCATTAAGAGAACCTTGTTACTGCCTCGTTAAGTAACATTGTCCTAATAAAATCTGTTATTAGCTTAAAAAAAACTTATTACTGACTCGTTAAGTAAAGTTTTATTTATTATAATTGTTATTTGAGTTCTGTTTTTAGCCTAGTGAAACTTGTTACTGTCTCGTTAAGTAATAAAACAAAAGTGATCTAACATATTTTTTTATTTCCTATTATTTACCCAATTTATGTTACATTATACTCGATAACTTACGAACTGCTTTACCTGTTAATGTATTAATTTATCATTTTAATAAAAAAATGTAATTCTTGTTACAATTCATCTGCTTAATATCCATAACTCGAATGGTTTAATATTCATTACTAAGCATAATATTTCAGTTTAGTTACCATTAATTGCAAGTTTGGTACTGTTAATAGATAGTCTTATAATAATAACTAAATAAGCTTAATAACGGTAAGAACTAGGTTTAGTAATTCTTGCTAGGGGGAGGAGCTTTAATAAATCATTAAAGTTTTATAGTTATATTAACTAAGACGCTGCTGCAAGTTTACTTTAATAACGATAGTAAATGGTCAGGATTATCCCCTATGCAATGCAGATATTTTAATTAGGTTTATTAGATCTTTAGTTATGCTAATTAAAGTTTTCTCTCAGTGCAGGCTTAAAAATATGATGATCTAACATAACTAACCTCAGTCTAAAAGTAGATGATTTCAAAGATACAGAGTGTCAAAAGTTCACTTTGGTTTAAATTTTTCATAAATAATTTCTTTATAATTGCTGTATTCTCACAATATTCGAGTTTGTTCGTGGGTTTTGTGTGGTGAAAAATTAAAATCTGCTCTTATTTTTATTGCAAAATTTAGAAGGCACCGTAGGTGCCTTGCACACATTTAAAACGAGCCACTCTGTATTAAACTTTTGTACTCATGAAAATGGAGGTCATTTTAAACATTTGCCAATCGCATTTTTTTTTAAATTAAATTTTACTTGATAAATAATCTATTACTGACCGGTTTTACTAGAGAATAAAATTAACAATACCTTTATGTAATTGCTTTTTTTTTAGTTTTTAGTGAAAATTTTTTGCTTCATAAATTGTGTTGAATTATTAGAATAATTTAGACCTGGCTATATAGTATGAAGTGAATTTTTAAACCTAGCTATCATAAAAACGGCTGCTTAAATCAACTCTTACCATGTACACCTTTTAAGGTAAAAACGTTGGAAATTAGGAATGTTTATTTAGGAGTTCAATGCAGTGACTCAAAAAAGTTATTTCGTTTTAAATGCATGCAAGGTAAAGCAGGTGGCGCCTTCTAAAATTTACAATAAAAATAAGAGCAGATTTTCATTTTTCATGACAGAAAACCCCCCTAGCCGAATTTTGCGACAATACAACAATTATTAAAAAAATTATTTATGAAAAACTAAAACCAGGTTTTGCTTTTTTGACACTGTATCTCCTACATCATCCTATTTTGGAATCAGGTAAGGTGGGTTAGGTCGTATTATTTAAGCCTTAGGAATGATGGTATCATTTTTTCCGCACCTTTTAGAGAGTATATTAGATAATTTTCGGATAATAAAATTCGGACTCGTCTTTTACAGTGTGAACCACTAAAAAAGATATAGGACCGAAGAAATTACCGGGCAAAAGTAGCGTTGATCTGCCGTTTAGTAATTGGAAAAGTGATCTAACATATTTTTTTATTTCCTATTATTTACCCAATTTATGTTACATTATACTCGATAACTTACGAACTGCTTTACCTGTTAATGTATTAATTTATTATTTTAATAAAAAAATGCAATTCTTGTTACAATCCATCTGCTTAATAACCATAACTCGAATGGTTTAATATTCATTACTAAGCATAATATTTCAGTTTAGTTACCATTAATTGCAAGTTTGGTACTGTTACTAGATAGTCTTATAACTAGACTGGGTACATATCGCTAATCGTCAGCCGAGATCTAATATTAGTACTAAAAAGATTTACAAAAATTTACAATAAAAAAACACTTTTCTTTTCTTTTTTTCTATTTACTATTGCTTTTTTTGCCTCACCTTCCTGCGGAACGTGAAGGGAAGACATATCGCCAAATTGTCATTATAACAACTGACCAAAACTACACAATGGTGCAAAATTTCCGTTTTCTCGTATAGATAGGTAGTTTTCTGAGACGGCGCCGTATAGGTGCTCTTTAAACTCGCACACCTTTGTGCAATGTGGGATATACTTTCCATATTTGCTCTATAAAAATATGTAAGTATTCAATTGATTAAAACATAAGCAAAAAATTATTCTTACATGGAAGCTATCAATTATCAGCTAATAAATTTGTAGAAATATTATTGTGCCGAGCCCTTCGGGCACGGCACTGTTCTACTTTGTTCGTTTAATTATACGAGAGCTGTCACTTTGACAGGTAAGTGTCATTTTTTTTAGCTTTTTCGTAGCGAGGGTTATAGCTGTAAGAATTCGAAATTAAAAAATTTTCAGGTATCTAAATAAGAATGTTTTATACGATAGCTGTCAAATCTTGACAAGTAGAAGTCGGTTTTTTTTTTATCCTTTTCGTAGCGAGGGTTATCGCTATAAAAATCCTAAAGTGAAAAATTTTTCAGATCCTAAATAATAAAGTTCTATACGACAGCTGTCATTTTGACAGGTAAATGTCAATTTTTTTAAAGATTTTCTTGCATCTAGGATTAAAGCTGTAAGAATCCAAAATTTAAAAAAAATTCAGTAGTTAAATAACAAAGTTCCATACGACAGCTGTCAAATTTTGACAGGTAAGTTTAAATTTTTTTTTAGATTTTTCGTAGCGAGATTTATAGCTGTAAGAATCCTAAATGAAAAATTTTTCAGTTCCTAAATAACAAAGTTATATACGACAGCTGTCATTTTGACAGGTAAATTGCAAGTTTTTTTTAAGCTTTTCTTGTATCTAGGATTATAGCTGTAAGAATTCGAAATTTAAAAAAAATTCAGTACCTAAATAACAAAGTTCTATACGATAGCTGTCAGATTTTGACAGGTAAGTGTCAATTTTTTTTTAGCTTTTTCGTAGCGACGGTTATAGCTGTAAGAATCTCAAATTTAAAAAAAATTCAGTACCTAGATAACAAAGTTTTATACGATGCCTGTCAGATTTTGACAGGTAAGTGTCAATTTATTTTAACTTTTTTCGTAGCGAGGGTTAAAGCTGTAATAAAACTAAATTAAAAAAATTTTCAGTACCAAAATAACAAAGTTTTATACGACAGCTGTCAAATTATATATACTTAAATAGTAATTCTTATTTTTTATAATTTGCTACCATTTCTATGCTGTTTAGGTATAGAACAATATATTTGAAAAAAGTAGTATTTGAGATGATCTAAACGAATATCGAAACCAAAAGTATATCGGACGCACCCAATTCGATTTATTAACGATCCAATATGACCCTACATTGATTTTAAAAAAATCAAAAAAATTACTTCCCAACTTTCGATCGCGTTCACAAACAACAGTGTTTTATAGCCCAACGTCGTCTACACGTCGAAAAAGTTTTAATCGATTAAAATGATTTTTGCTACCTGTATCGCCCTACAACGAAAAAAAAAATATTTTTTAACTTTGACTTTAATAACTTTTTTCCGGTACACCCTGTATATTTGAAATTGTTCCCAGAACGTGCCCCGACTATTCCTCTCTACGTCCAGAAAGTTTGAATCGTTTTGCTCTAACCGTTTCCGAAAAAAAAATTCGCGAATATCGAAATGTCGAATAACCTTCTACCACGTGGCGACGGATTATCAATGTCGGAACGCCATCTTTAAAATCGAAATTACAACTATTTCTAAAACATTTTGGGCAAATATTTTGGTCAATAAAATTAGAAGAAGGTTCAAGGTAGATATTCCACCCGATTTAAAATCTGGAAATGTTCTTATTATTCTAGCAAATCACGCTGAAAACACCCATTTTTCGCCATTTTTGACAGCCGGATTTTTAGAATTACTAATTAATTTAGATACATCAATATCAGGGCACTCTTAGTCAAAAGTGAATGGTGTTAGAATTTGTAAAGATTGCCTGTTTCCGCACCCAAAAAAGCGACTTTTCTCAATTTTGCGAATATATTTTAATGATTTTGAATATGTAGAGGTGTTGCGAAGTAATCAGCGCATTTTTTGAGAAAAAAATAAAACGGTTTTGTTAAAAATTGAATAAGCTACAGTCGATATAGTAAAAAAAAAGCTGCCGTTTTTTCCGTATTAAAGATAAAGAAACGAAAAAATATCTCTTAAATACAATTTGACGAGCTCTATCTGCTAAAGTTTACAACGTTTCGATCAAAAGTCGTTTTCAGTACGAAAAAAAATAAAAACCGTGAAAAAATCAGGCCTAACTTTATGATTTCCACTTTCTTACAATTTTCGGCAATTTCCATTCCAGTTAGGTATAGAACGATATATTGGAAAAAGGTAGATTTTGAGATGGCCTAACCGATTATCCAAACCGCATGTCGATTGGATGCACCCAATTCGACTTATTAGCGATCCAAGAGGTACCATTTTCGACCAAATTTTGACTTTGAAAAAATAAAAAAAATTACTTCCAAACTTTCGATCGCGCTCACAAACAATAGGGTTCTGTAGCCCACGGTCGTCAACGCGTCGAAAAAGTTTAAATCGAAAAAACTAATTTTTGTGGCCTGTATCGAATGCCAACGAGATCCCGATATTTCTCGACTTTAAAAATTAATAACTTTTTTCCGGCACACCCTGTATATTCGAAATTTTCACACAATGTACCCCCACTATTCCTCTGTAAACCCAAAAAGTTTCAATCGTCCCACATTAACCGTTTCCGAGAAAAAAAATCGCAAATGTGAAAATGTCGAAACTGACGACGCCGCCGCCGACGCCGCCGCCGCCGACGACGACCACGCCGACAACATACGCACATATTTCAAATGTAGCAGCCTATATAGAGCAAAATTTTCGGGAAGCAGTCGGGGTTGTCGTGATTCCGCGTGAAGGCGACGAATAACATATCGCGTGTTCGCGCGATATGTAATAATAACTAAATAACCTTAATAACGGTAAGAACTAGGTTCAGTAATTCTTGCTAGGGGGAGGAGCTTTAATGAATCATTAAAGTTTAATAGTTATATTAACTAAGACGCTGCTGCAAGTTTACTTTAATAACGATAGTAAATGGTCAGGATTATCCCCTATGCAATGCAGATATTTTAATTAGGTTTATTAGATCTTTAGTTATGCTAATTAAAGTTTTCTCTCAGTGCAGGCTTAAAAATATGATGATCTAACATAACTAACCTCAGTCTAAAAGTAGATGATTTCAAAGATACAGAGTGTCAAAAGTTCACTTTGGTTTAAATTTTTCATAAATAATTTCTTTATAATTGCTGTATTCTCACAATATTCGAGTTTGTTCGTGGGTTTTGTGTGGTGAAAAATTAAAATCTGCTCTTATTTTTATTGTAATATTTAGAAGGCACCACAGGTGCCTTGCACACATTTAAAACGAGCCACTCTGTATTAAACTTTTGTACTCATGAAAATAATTGTCACACTGTCAAGTTGTTATGATAATCCCATGCACCTTGCCGATTGCAAGCAAAAACACGATTTTCTATAGAGTTGCAAGACAAGATAAGATAAGATTCGAAATTACGAATACGAAACGTTTACGAATTCTGTACATAGCTCCTTTGTCACCATGCACTACCTATGGAAGTCAGCGGACAATAGAAGCCTCTACAAATAATATAATAAAAATATAGTACTAACGTTTAAATCACTGAAAAATAACCAGAACGTCTTTGTATATTTTGTTTTACTATACTATGAGGCAAACGGTTGCAGTATTATCTACTGAAGCAACACGCATCAGTTTGAATAAGATGTGTACCATTAGCAGGCATACCGGCGTGACAAGCCAGAGTCTGTTTTGTGCTTGGCGTTTACAAAATCAACGATTTATTATTATTACGGTAAATAGTTCAATTTAACTAATTTAATTATTGTATTTTGTGTCCATCACATAGCCTATACATATATTTTTGGTACAAATCTAAGGATCGAGATATAAAATAGTTTGTTTACGTTTAGGACCTTTTAAAATCATGGATTTTCGAATTATTGGAGCCTAGGTTTCTCCCACTACCCCAAGTGCGGCCTCGATTCATAGAATGTGGAGATTTTTTAAATTTTTACTGTTTAAAAATGTTTATTACTTTAGTACCCACCTATTGAGCATTTCAATGATATATACTTCATTACACCTGAGGTATTGTGAAATCAAATATAAATGACGATTTCGATTACCCAAATGGATTATTTTTAACTCTCATTACCCAACAAGTACAATTGGAGTATAATTGGAGCCAAAGATGTTTTTTTGAAGAAAAAAATTCCGATATACTAAGACATTTTTAAATTTATTCCTTAGTAGGCTCCAATAATACTCCTGACACTCTTCTAAACATATTATTATAAACTCGTTTTTTACGGAGTTACTTCTTTGCCTTGTACCTTCACTAATCATAACATTAAACTTTAGCAATTTTCTTCTGTGTTATTTTGTTCTTTAATGTATGAGAAAAGTAAATTTTCATAAATTTTAAAATTTAATATCCATTGCATTTGACCGATTTCTTAAATTTGTCGTAAAAATGGAGCGAGATATATAGTTTAAGTATTTGTATACAAACAAAGTTTATATTCCTATTCTATAAAACTCTATTTGAAAGCCTTTTAGAAAGTCAAAAAGAATTCTATTTAATATATTTATATATGCATCACTATTGTAAAATAATAAACAGAATTTTCTATACAAATTTTCTTCAATTTTCACAATGAACACAAAGGAATGGCAAGAATAAATTTGCATATTCTTTAGTCGGAATAAATGCTTTAAGTGTCAAGACTGTCAAGTTGTGTAATAGTTAAAACTTGCCTCTATTTGCGACGAAGACCGTTTTGTTAAAGAATAAGTGTTACGAAAAATAAATGGAAGTTTGTTCTACTTGTTAATATGCTCTAAAGATGCGGTCGTTTCAAACTTAATCTATTTCATGTATTTCTCTCATGATTATTAATATATTTTGTTGTTCTTCGTAACGGCCTCTTCATTACGTAGTACATACATTTTGCGTCAGCTCGGTTATAGCTTAATAAAATTAGGCTCAGTTGCTTATTTGATATGCGCGAGTAGTAACGTCGCAAAATAGTTTTTTTTTTAAATCTCAGTTATTTATATTTAAAGCTATTAACGTAAACATATTTGTTAACTATACTTTAAATTACGTACTTAATAATAGGTTACAAATTGTATGCTATCAATGATAATATCTGCTACTATACAGACCTGGGTCTGCTCTTATCAAAAATAGGGGACATCTATCTATATATACATATATCAAGCTAAATGTAACAACAACAATAAAAATTGTTTTTGTCCGGAAGATAAAGAAATAGAAGTTAGAAAATTCAATATATTTCGTGAAAACATGGCGATTAAACTGTCATTGGGTGGTCGACAGTCAAGAGGTAACCGTCTCGAGTTGATAGTAATAGTAGGGGAGCCCACGATGCTAAATGGGGATTTACTCGAGCGTCGTGGGGACCTATTGGATCTTGATGATTGGATGGTAGAAAGGAAAAAATGTCATATCATGTGGACCCTTTCACCAGTGGGGGAAGTTACTATAGGCTTTCAAAAATGTAAAAAAAAACAGTCACATGGATATACTCGAGCGCGTCAGATATTAATAGTGTATATGCCCCACGTGACTCTCATGACGGAGGTACATTAATCTGCCGGTTTTGATGGTGGGGGCGGCGGTACGGAAGGGTTAAAAATGGGGAAAAAAAATTACTCGAGCGTGTCAGATATTCAGAGGGGATGTTAAGGGATCCCTAAGGAAGCTCCCATTCAATAGACTGACGATTCGGATGTGACGCAAGCTCGTGACGACTTTTCGAAAATCAAAAAAAAAAACGTTAATTTGACATACTCGAGCGCGTCAGATTTTCATACAGACGGTTCAGCTTGGTGTCCTGGTCGTGCTGATTCATAATCTGACGATTATTTTGAGGGATTTTGTTAATCTGACCGTTTTAAAAAATAATTTAATGATTTTTTTTTCTTAACTCTTACAAAGACTGAGAGAGAGTGACAGACTGCGATATAAATAAAGACAAAATCCATAGCAACAAAACGGTTTCATAACAATCTTAATGCTTTTTAATAATATTATTTTTACATATTTTTGATGGAATTAAGAGAAGAATGCATAAGTGTGTTATATTTTTGAAAGCGGAAGAAAAGGAACCATCTAATGCGCTTCTAATATACAGAGTGTCTCATTTAAAAAAATTAAATGTTTGGTTTTAAATGTGACATGTGACACCTACTGTCATTTTTGACAAAACCCATAAATACTTAGCCAAAAGTTCTACATCCTACTTTTTGATGAACGCGCTAACACAAAAAACAAAAAAGTTACAGGCTTTTAAAAGTGAGACAAACTAAAATGTAAAATACATATATATAGTACATATAATCCCACAAATGCTGTGATCAGCCTGTGATGGCGTGATGGCTGACGGAAAGTAGTGTGGGGACGGTGCGAGAGAGTGAGTGATAAAGAAAGGGACATTGAGGCGCCGAGTGCTTCACTGCAGCTGCACGCGCTAATAAACTTTATTGACGATTTTTGTTACTTCGGCTTGTGGTAATCGGCAGATTATATTTTTCCGTTATCCTTGAATTATTTCCTTCAAAATAAAAAAAATTAAAAAATGACCGCGCTCGAGAATGTCCATGTGACGTTTTTTTTTTGCAAGTTTGTGACCCTCCCACTCCCTTACGTCACGCTCAAATCGTCAGATTATTGAAATGCAGACTCTTTAGCATGTAATTAACCCACCACACCTTAATCTGACGCGCTCGAGTAAATCCAGTCATCGATTTTTTTTACTATTCTGATCAGCTGCCGTACACGCGCGGCACTATATAGAGGGCTTAGACATGGCAGAGATACTCAACAGGGTGCAAGGTATCCCCCATATGTTAATCTGCCGCGCTTGAGTAAATCCCAAAATCCCCTGTTGGGCTCCCCTACTATAAGTGAAAGTCCATCCACGCCAAGCAAGCGAGACCTGGTCGTACATATAATAAACTTAATGTAACAAAAAAACAATCTGTACTTGGGGAGGAAGGGATTTTTGGCGTATTTCAAAACAACTAAATCTTACGCATCATAATGACAATGTAGAATTACCCGAAGAAATCTCGAATCCGTCACAAATAAACAATTTTTTCCTCTCATGTTCTACTTTACCTGATACAACATCTTTTGACAAAATAAATTTTTATAACTCTCACAGGCATGCCAACGTAAAAAGGGAGCTTAATTTCAATTTAATTGACCAGAAAACAGTAGAACTACTGTTAAATAAAATACAAACAAATGCAACAGGGGAAGACGGTATAGCTGTCAAAGATTTAAAATTTTGTTTACCATATTGTATTAATCCTTTAATTAATATTATTAACAGTTGCATATTAAATAATGACTACCCTGTTCTTTGGAAAAAAGCAATCGTAATGCCTTTACCCAAAACCCCTGACCCAAAAGAACTAAAAGATCTAAGGCCAATTAGCATTCTACCAACTGTTTCAAAGATTTTAGAAAGACACATATATAACCAAATTACAACCTTCTGTAACACTTTCAATATTATTCCGGATTGTCAGTCAGGATTTCGGCAGGGCTTCAGTACTTCTACAAGTTTAGTTAACATTTTAAACGAGATCCGTCATAATGAGGAAAACAAGCAGAGCACCTGTCTTGCCCTGTTGGATTTTAGTAAGGCATTTGATACTCTTAATCATAATATGTTACTAGCAAAATTAAACTACTTCGGTCTTTCAGCAGATTCCATAAACTTTTTTAAAAACTTTCTCAGGGAAAGATCGTGCTGTGTGGGTATTAAGAAGGATTCTACCTTCATTAAATCAGAGTTTCGTCCTATTACCAGTGGCGTACCGCAAGGATCAATACTATCACCGCTCCTTTTTTCTCTCTACGTAGCCGATATGCATGAGTGTGTTCGTTTTTCTAAAGTTCAACAATATGCTGACGATTCCCAAATTTATATTTCTTTTATAAATGACAATTTGCAGCTGTCTCTCGATAGGTTTAACTCGGACTTGGCGAGCATCCAACGTTTTTCAACAGATCATAACCTGAAATTAAATGCACTAAAATCTCAAGCATTAATTTTTAATAGTAACAAAAACATAAGGGAACAGGTGTCGAATCAATTTCATATTGAAGTGGGCGATAGTCGAGTTCCTCTCGCAATTGAAGCAAAGAACTTGGGGATAACTTTCGACACTAGTCTCAGTTTTCAATCACATATTAATAATAAACTAAAAATAGCTTATATGCGCCTTAAAGCTTTGTATCATTTAAAAAAATATCTACTACCGAAAACAAAATATTTTCTTTGCGAGAGTCTGATAATTTCGTTGTTCGATTACGGAGACATCGTGTATGGCGACTCGCTAACACTACAGATATCAAATAAAATTCAAAAACTACAAAATAGCTGCATGCGGTTTTCATATAATATTGCATACCGAAATCACATTACTCCTTATCTAAATAATAATTTAATCTTAAACATGAAAAATCGCAGACGTTACCATATGTACCTTAGTGTGTATAAAATTATTAAGAGTGGTAAACCACCATACTTAAAAAACGTATTTGTACCTTTTGATCATAACCATGCTACAAGAAATACTCACGACTTCCAAATACCACCTCATCGGACAGCCCTCTTTCAAAAGTCTTTCTCCTTTGTAGCGCCCTCCATATGGAATAGTCTTCCAAATTACGTAAAGGATTTATCTCCTTACCGATTTGGTAAGTACATTAAAGACATGTTAATGCAACAACAAAGGTAGGTCATACGAGTATTATTATTGTTATTATAATATATTATAATGTTGGTCATAAACCTGCCTACTTTTGGTTAATTCTAACACGACGTCTATCTTCTCGCCCTGTCGCGGTTTTGTTTTCTCGGGGTTACCGGCCGCTGCCGGCGGCTGGCGTGCGTCTTGTCTCCTGCGCCTCTACTTGTGTCTCTCAGCCTATGCCACAAAGGTTATATATCTATATATATATATTTTTTTTAATCATCATCTGTTGATACTGTTTTGTTTCGCTAAAGTTTTTTTTTATATTATTATATTATCTTAATAAATATCTTAGATATTAATACATGCATGGGCAGTACCATTCTGGGTGCATAAATATGCATTCCAGAACTACCGGTTTTTTTTATAATCGCGGTATTTGTCCATTTTGTCATATTGTTATAATACTTATTGCAATCACAAAATTGTAATATTTTCTATTTGACAAATAAAAGTTTTTGAATTTGAATTTGAATTTGTTCGGAAAAGAAAACCGACTTCCAGATGAGGTAAAAAGTTTAAGTTCTTCACTTATCTAGATAATGCCACCAATGTGTACGCAAAAAATCTGAAATAACGAAATTTTTAACTTTGAGACGAGTTATCGAAATTGCCGGAAAATGCCTATTTCTTAACAAAATTTTGATGGAAAGCCACAGGGTAGCCACCGAGCGCCGGCAGCGAAGCGACGGAGAACGAGCTAGTAAAGTATAAATTAGTTATTTTTACTTACACATAACATATTTCTTAAATATAATAGTTAAAATATTATTGGAAAATTGTTCCCGTTATAGTGCTCACCCAGAATAAAAACCTATTTTTAACAAAAATTGAAAATAATAATATAATATTTTTTTGCCTATTTTATTTGCTGGAAAAGTAGTAGGTATATTTTAATTTTTTTAATAATAATTCTTGAGACCTTGCCTGTGACCCAGAAAGTCTCCGAGTAAACTAAGGTAGCATATAATCCGAGACACGTTAAAATCTAAGCAAACACACTAATATTCCTACAATGTAATATCTGTTATTAAAATATTGCAAGCATTTATTGAGACATGGTCCATACTCTAAGTCCTCTTTTATTTGCTCCAGAATATTATTAAAATGTTTATTTTAAAAAAAACTCTTTTAAAGAAAGTTAACTTTCTAAAACTATTCATTTCATATATATACAACATATTTTTAACCTCTGTCTAAAAAAAGGAATATATCCCACAAAATGGAAAGAAAGTAAGGTTATTCCGATATTTAAGTGTGGTGATAGGAATGACATTAAAAACTATAGATCTGTTAGTCTTGTTTCAGCTTGCTCAAAGGTTTTAGAATTAATTATTTGTAATAGAATATATAACGATGTTAAACACATAATTTCGGACCAGCAACATGGATTTTTACCCCAGCGCTCAACTATAACTAACTTAATAAATTTTACACAATTCATTCATAACTCTTTTAAAAACGGCCAACAAGTTGATGTTATTTTCAACGATTTGGAAAAAGCATTTGACAAGGTGGACTTTGGCGAGATAATTACAGCTCTTTAAGACTTCTCATTGGACCAAAACATTATCTCATTATTATCATCATATTTGCATAAAAGATCATTATTCGTTAAACTTAAGGGATACACTTCAAAAATATATTCACCCACATCAGGGGTGCCCCAGGGTTCAAATCTTGTACCACTTCTGTTCTTACTAGTTATCAATAAAATTGGAGTGAGCGTTTATTTTGCCAAAGGTCTTATTTTTGCCGATGATTATAAGTTATTTCATACTATTGTGGATGAACGTGATGCAAGGACCCTACAAAACGATTTCAATTTAGTTGTGCGTTGGTGTAGAGAACATAATTTAAACATAATTTAAATATAAATGTAGGTAAATGTGCGATAATGTCCTTTACATGTAGAACTCAAAATATTAATTTTAATTACTGCATTGATAATGTGCCTCTAAAGAGAACGGATTTTCACAGAGATCTTGGTGTCTATTTTGATCCTAAGTTAAGTTTTGTTGGGCATATTGATAATATTACTGCCAGTGCTTTAAAAATGCTAGGATTTATTCTAAGAACTTGTAAATACTTTAAAAATGTTAACGCCATAATAACTTTGTATAAATCCCTGGTAGTTACAAAACTTCAGTATGCATGCACTATTTGGGATCCTCAGTATGCCAATAAGATTACTCTCTTGGAATCTGTTCAGCGTAAATTTTTAAAATTTTTGTACTATAAGTCATTTTCAGTTTATCCGCCAAGAGGTACAGATCAAAGGCTCTTGTGTAATTTGTTTAATTTCCCTTCTCTACGACTATTGCGTCTAGAAGCAGGAATTATTTTCCTATATAAAATAATTAGAGACAAAATAGATAATAAAGAGTTCTTAGGACAGCTTCCGTTTAGAGTAGGTTTAGTCAATACTAGATCCGCACATGTATTTTATGTTCCTGCACCGAGAACAAATTTATACAAAAACTTACCACTTATAAGACTGTGCTCTTATTTTAATAAATATTGTGGAGACATTGACATATATAATGTAAACTGTGAAAAATTCAAATTAAAATTAAGGAATGAACTGCTTAGGCAATTACTGTAATTGTAATGCTAATTGAATTAGTATTATAGCTTAGGTATAAGTTTTTAGAAATAGGTTATGTATCTATAATTAACTTTTTAAGTTGTTGATACTATCAATAAATAAATAAATAAATAAATTTCAGCGAACTATCAGTTTCCCCTATTGTATAGGTAGTCTCCTTGGAAAGCCATTTTGCACATTTTCCAGTATATCAAAATCATGATTAAACATTGCCAATTGCAAAAATTAAAAGATTATGATTTTTATCTTTGATTTTTACTTTTAAGTGCTCGATTTTGAACGTAGGTAACCATCATTTTTGACAAATCAACAACTTCCTTCACAGGGAACAATTTATTTGGAGAAAATTGGGTACCTTAGTTAGAGCTTTCATAAGACATCTTAAGTGTAAAGTCAATAGTAGTGCAAACGAAATCGGTAATTAAGATAAATTATTGCAATTCTTAGTCTTAGGTATGTACTATCTCTGAAAATGGGCATTATACTAATAATTCTAGCTCTTCAAATTTTTTCCGGGCTGAAATAAAATCTTAATTATTTTAGTTAAGCTCGTCGAAAAAACATTATTAACTAATGTAATGTAAAAATAAAGGACACACAGCCAAAATCTTAAAACTCCACTGGTGGATGAACGAATGTAACCGTAAAGACGGTGCAGGCATTTCGAGATAAAATAAAACTGATACCGCTTGCTTGCAACGGAGTTTAACTTATTTTTTAATGACAAAAGTCAATGTTTTGTTAAAAAAGCTCAGGCGCCAGGGGTTCGTTTCTGAAATTCTCAGATGAAATTAAAGTGGCGTCGGCAATGTTTTTCTGTACTGGTTATCCAAATATTCCCTAAGAATTGAGGTACAAACAGGGTGTTATGGAAATGTCTATTTAAACCCGTGAATTATGATATGGATGTAGAAATTAATTATACATATTTGCTATGCAATAAAAAGCAAAAAAATTTAACGTTTGTCCTAAAATATTTGGCCTGCTGCTACTGGTGAACTTATTAACATAGTCACATGTCATAAAATTACCCGTAAATTTACGCTCGTGGAAAAAACATTATTAACTAATGTAATGTAAAAATAAAGGACACACAGCCAAAATCTTAAAACTCCACTGGTGGATGAACGACTGTAACCGTAAAGACGGTGCAGGCATTTCGAGATAAAATAAAACTGATACCGCTTGCTTGCAACGGAGTTTAACTTATTTTTTAATGACGCAAAAAAGCAAAAAAATTACCGTTTGTCCTAAAATATTTGGCCTGCTGCTACTGGTGAACTTATTAACATAGTCACATGTCATAAAATTACCCGTAAATACTTGACGGGTAATACAAAATTTAACCAACCTCAAAAAGTCAAGACTGGCAGAAAATTCTTAACAAATCTTTATGATTCTAATCTACGATTCAGACCTAAATGCACGATACAAAACTAAATGTTTATTTTCAGATACAAATAACTATTTTAAACTGCTTACAGTTCTTTACCGGGTATACATTTTTCTAGAAGGAGTCGTTGTATCCGCCCCGAAACGTCATAGAAAGTCATATTTTTCACTAAAACTATTTACAATAGCCAAAATAATTGCAGATCTGACTCTGTCTAATCTGGTTAACTGGTCAGATACAGAAATTAAGATTCGCATTTTTGAGTCGGAACCTAACCATTTAACCAATTAAACACCCTTAGTCACTTTCATAACATCGTATATAGACTGAATAAAGTGATTAGCAAAAAGTATGCGGAAATAATTTAATTAGTTTACAATATAAATTTTGAAAATAATAATTTTTCTTGAAATACAATAATTCGGTTTACGTTATTAATTAATTGTCACTGGTCATTTGTGAAAAAATTCTAATCCCTTTCCTTGAGAAGAGAAAAGACGTTTCGCAATCGCGAAACCCCCATCGATATTTTCAGATCCCTAGATCACGAAAATGCATGTTATGCGTGTGCCTGTTGTCTCCAAAGCTCCAAAATTATGCGACAGAAAAAGACGAAATTTTTTATTTAGTGCCAACGGGGAAAAGTAATAACGTAATAAGTGGAAATATAGAAGCTGTAATATAGCGAATGGCCTACAGCGTAAAATTATTTCAAACTCTACAGAGTTGCACAAAAAAGCAAGATGAAACATAGAATACCCAAATTCTAAAGATTGAGGCAAGTAAAAACTGAATTTAAATTCTTAATCTACTACCCCGAAAACCCCCTTTCACTCATATTGACCAATGCATGATAAAAAGAAATCATTCGACATGAACTATTCTGTAGCACAATATTAACTTTTAGATGTATTTTACAACGGGAGCACCTTTGTTACCCTACAAATCAAAAAAAAAAATTATCGGTAAAGTAGGTTAAAGTATAAATAGCCACTAGCTACGCTCCTGATATAATATTTTCTTTGCTTAGTGAGATGAAATAAAATTATTCATGTGTGAATATTTGTCTGATATTTTAGTGCTCTTGATTAAAATGGACCGTATTGTACTTCCCCTTTAAAATGAAATGCCTACTAGAAAATAAAATATCTTTTGTTATTTTTATGTTTAGAAACTTAGATGAAAGAAAATAATAAATTCTAATAAAAGCTATTGGTATTTACACCTGTGGGATGTCTATGAGACGCTTAGAGAAAACACAAAAAAAAATTTAAAAATAATTTTGATAAAACTTGCTAAACTGTGTTTATTGGTTTAATAGGTTCATCTGTTTCACTATTACTTTTCCATTTTAATAGCCATTAAGAAATGGAAAAACAAAACAAAAATTAGCAAATTCGCGGCACTTTCCTAACCAATTTATTTTCTTTTTGTTACTCACGTTATATGAAATAGGCTTGAATTTGTGAAATGTAACAGAAATCAGAAAACGTACTACATTATATTATTCCTAAAGAAACATTTTAAAGCCAACTAATTGTAAATAATAACACAGCTAATACTTTGCCACATTAGCGGCATTAGGGTGAATTCAGATGGTCGCGCGACGACGCACTTTTGTAGCCCGTTGACGCGCGATGACCAATTCAGATGGTCGCGCGTTGGTAGCGCAGCAGCGCGAAGTGGTATGTACATGATTCCGAGTTTACAAGTAAACGCAGCAGTGTAGTGTCATTAGTCGTGGAAAATGGAAGTTGATGAGTCACTATGTTGGTGGATTGTGTATCGGAGGCTGAAACGTCGACGACGAAGAAAAGAAAGAAGGTACTGGGTACATCCTATTCTAAGTGAGAGAACCACTTTGAGTCTATATATTACCTTATATCCATTACTGAGAAAACATGAAGAGAAGTTTTTCAACTATTTCAGGATGTCGATCACGTCATTTGATTATTTAATGAGCAGTATTGAAAACGACTTAAAGTGCAGTGATAATGCTATAAGATACAGAAAAACTCATTGTAACATTAAGGTAAGCTCTTACTTAAATATAGGTAATAATACAATCAGTCGTTGAGGTCCATCCTGCAGCTTCATACGTCTAAACGCCACAAATCGCGCGGATCAACTGAACACGTCTATGCCTGATTATTGTGCTTCAATACGCGCGATGTCGCACGCATTACGCGCGAGGCAAGATACCAGCGACAGAGCATAGACGATAATAAACGAAATAAGTCGCGCGGTTTCTGCAACCCGCGTTGTCGCGCGACCATCTGAACTCACCCTTAAATAACCACTCTGTATGCTGGGCTCCTTAAATACACCCAAAATATTAAGCTTTGTTCACAACATTGTTAAACGACGCAATAAAACTAAAATTAAACTGAAAACCAATAGATATGGTCATTTGGTATGCTCACCTACCAACTATGTAATATATAGGGGTAATTTTATTATAGCAAACCAAAACTATCCCTTTTTGAGCAGGGTTAGTGAATAATTTATTTTATTTATTTTATTTATTTTATTTATTTTATTTATTTTATTTATTTTATTTATTTTATTTATTTTATTTATTTTATTTATTTTATTTATTTTATTTATTTTATTTATTTTATTTATTTTATTTATTTTATTTATTTTATTTATTTTATTTATTTTATTTATTTTATTTATTTTATTTATTTTATTTATTTTATTTATTTTATTTATTTTATTTATTTTATTTATTTTATTTATTTTATTTATTTTATTTATTTTATTTATTTTATTTATTTTATTTATTTTATTTATTTTATTTATTTTATTTATTTTATTTATTTTATTTATTTTATTTATTTTATTTATTTTATTTATTTTATTTATTTTATTTATTTTATTTATTTTATTTATTTTATTTATTTTATTTATTTTATTTATTTTATTTATTTTATTTATTTTATTTATTTTATTTATTTTATTTATTTTATTTATTTTATTTATTTTATTTATTTTATTTATTTTATTTATTTTATTTATTTTATTTATTTTATTTATTTTATTTATTTTATTTATTTTATTTATTTTATTTATTTTATTTATTTTATTTATTTTATTTATTTTATTTATTTTATTTATTTTATTTATTTTATTTATTTTACTTATTTTACATGACTCATCGGTCTAGGATCAGACAGTTTGTGGGAAATCTCTTTATAGACAACTTTATGAATATATTTTTGTGTTATATTTAACTTAAGTAAGTAATGTGAATAAGCACTGCCACAACAATAGAATTGTACCTCCTATAATTTTTAATAAAAGAGCAATCTCAGTGACAAAGAGGATCGGACCCAAAACTGTTCTTTAAGGAACAGCAATTTTGAACATCTGCCTCTCACTCAATGTGTTAGTGATTTTAACAATTTGTGATCTATCTTAAACACACTTTTTTTTAATTAAATTTAGTACAGTTACTCTTATGCCCTAGTATGACAACACAGTTAATAGTTAATTGTGTGGCACCGTCCCAAAGTCTTTAGCAAGATCAATGAATATCCCCAAGCATTTTGTGCCTAGGTTTAATTTTTTTTTTGTTATCTCCGATGTGAATGCATACAAAGCATATCCAGTAGTGGATCTCTAAAAATTTCTTATAATATTTTTCTCTGTTAAATTCTTCATTAATTTGGATAAAAAATATTATTATCATTGCATTTAAAATTTTTTTAGAAAACTTAATAAGTAGGGAAAATGTTCCTTCGGCGCCCCCTATTTTTTATGTTAGTCTGTGTTATAAGTTGCAAATTGAAATAATTGCTAAAAATATTTCGCTTCCGACAAAATTAATTTAAAACTTTTAGGACGAACTGTAAAAGTCAAAATGGTTAAAGCCGACAATTTTATCTGATGCTAAACTTTCTGAAAGCAAAATATAAAGTTTTATTTCTGCTGTTATCGAGCTCTCGCTGCACTGCGGTTTTGTTATATTTTTATAAATATAAAATTCGTTATGATGACGGATACTGAGGTGACGCTTAAAACAGTTAAAAAGGTAGCAAGCTTATAAAAAAATGTAATTAAACTTTTTTTTAATCAATAACATTTGTTCTCTTATAACTTAAATTAAAGCAAATATTACTTTTAAGTTTACTTATTGATGCAGTTAAATTACATTTTCCTTCGCTGGCCTAACGATATAAAACTTTTGCTATCTGCGCGGTTTGGCTTCTTCATTTTTACGGGAACAAAGCCACAGGTATCATACATACACCATACCAAGTATTTAAAGCCTTCTATAGCCATATTATTTTTATAAACAAAGCTAGAAAATACATGAAATTCCTTTGGTGTCTACTTAAAATTTATTTCCCGCTCTTCTAATAAAATGTCTTTTATCTTTTAGCGTGAAAATAACACTCAAAATATAGATACTATTACGTTGAATACTACACAGCACAGGGCGGGATTTAAACTCCGGTTGTGCAACTAATAAAAAAATCATTTGTTGCACACTTAGGTAATCGATCACCCTGTATAAACAAATCATGCAGTTAAATCAGTTGGTCTACTACTAACCTATAAACGAGCCATTATTAACCGATTATTAACCTAAGAAATCGTTTTTCTTTACCTTAATAATTTATTGACCATGGTTAATAATGATAACAATCTATTTATTTGAAAGAGGATAACTTGATTTTTTAATTCTGCAACAATAACATGGAGGATGGAGGGTAATTTCTTGTTGTTAGGCAACCGGCCAATGACACAGGTAACTTGACTAAAAAAGGTACAAAAGCAAACTTTTAAATATTTACCTACATTTTTTATTAATTATTAATGCTGTAATCTGCCTCCACTGAGGAGTGGGACGACGAATGATTTAAGACGTGAGGATAGTAGCTTGGTTAATAATATACTAGTTTTTTCATGTGGAAGTTACACACATGTCCAAACATTTTATAGAATAAGTAATTAACTTGGAATGTGATAATAATGATTTTGCCAGAATTTATTTACTCAAAATTAAAATAAATTACGGGCTTAACTTCTATATAGACTTATACTCTGGTTGTTAAATGTTTTTCAGAAAATATAGGTCTGTATTTAAGGCTTAATTATTAACTTCCATCTACAGATCTAATTAGGTTTTTTTTTTAAATTGTCAAGCCTAATTTAGAATAACTATGATTTTAAAATTGACTGACTTTTTAATACTTTAAATTTATATATTATTATATTCGATAAAAATATATTAATCTCTACATAAGCCTACATTGAAGCTTGTCGGTAAACGAGCTCCCTTTATCAGCTATTTTGGTGTTATTGGGTTTGAAAGCGAATAAAAGGAGAGGAAATTATTTACCCCAATAAATTTCATAAGCCATAAATTCTTAGATAGATATCTTTAGAAATACCTTTGCTGGATTTATGAATAATTATAAATTTCAACAATAAAGATTACTTTATTGGTAAAGAATATTATTTAGGCGATGTGCAAGTGGTAAACTAAGTCAATTTTGAAAAATTACAGCAAGAGAATTAAAACTTTTGTTTAAGTTTTACGAGGCAAAAATATAAAATTTGCAATTTATTAAACTTTAGGGGTATGCAAAACCTTAAATTATGTACACCTAGTTTCACGACCAACTTCCAGGTGAATTAAAATCGCTGCAATTTCTAGCCGCAACGGCTTATATATTTTTACGTCGGGACTATGGAGGGCTTTAGGATGGTCGAAAATGGCTGTTCTTTAAATTTACGTCCCTGTTTAGTAGTTAGTTCGCTGTTTCCCGGTCGCGGCGCAGTGATCGTCAAGTGTTTGACTTTTTACGGGTTTTGATAGACGTCAGCGGTATTTTTATCCAATAATTAATAAAATAAGCTTTATTAGATATAATATATACATATCTCAGCCTGTAGAGGGTTTTAGTTAACTAAATTCAATAAAACAGTTGATTATCCCATAAGAACCCATGAATTTGACAGATTTAAAGGAACACATGCGCCCCTGACGGCCATTTTTAAAGCTGCTTTACTGATCCAAAACTTTGCCCGAAACCAATGTATTGCGATCGGACTCCTAACCTAAAGCCCTCCATAGTCGGGACACTTCGTCTTTTAGCCTCATTACCGTGCATAAGACAAAGAAAGAAACGCCTTTTATTACTATCGAACAAGTTAGTTCGATTTAATGCTTTGCAATGTTTTAAATAGACTCGAAGATACAAGAATACGGGTAGAAAGAGGAAGGGGGGGGGGGGGGGGGTTCAACTGTTAGAGTATGAAATTTATTTATTTATTTTGATTGGAGGAGTGATGGGTGACGTCCCGCGAAAATTTTTTTTTTATTGCTTGTCCTTTTAGTAATATACAGGGGGTGGCGCACTATTGCATGGGCGTCCGAACAAACTTTTTCATCGGGGGGCCAACAGATAATCGACTAAATTGCGATTAAAAATATTTAAACCAATTAAAATAATATCCAGAAAATCGATTGGTAAAATTTGCTAGGTGCTATCAATGCCATTGTAAGGATAAGCGTTATTGATAAAAATATAGACGCATGAGATGATGACTGGGAGTTTTTGAGAGAAGTAAATTTTACTGTCAAAAATTTAGGGCGAAAGTGATGTTGATAAAACAAACTATATGGAAGAATAGACTGTGCCCAGGTGATTTTGGGAAACATGCGCAAAAAAATACAACGTAAAAGTTTGACAGGTGCTGTGGTCAAATTTTAATGAAAAGCGATATTGATGCAATGAACTATGGAATCAAATACGGTGAATGAGTTACTTCAGAATATTAACAAAAACTTCTGTTAACAAAATTTTTTAGGTGCTGTCAATGTCAAAAGACTGTGACCGGAAAAGTTAGAAGAAAGAAATACGAATTTTTTTTGCAGCTCAATATCAAATTTCGATAATATTTTATTTCGATTTATTATGTCAACAAACATGAAAATAATAACAATCATCTCATACCAAGCGGGGTGCAGAATCTATTTTTACACATACAGTGCTTGCATAAGGTCCACACCCCCCCCCCCCCTTTTGATAATTTGGGAATGGTTTCAGATATATTTAAAGTCGGTATGCTTAAATGATAGGTAAAAAAATTACTTTTGAGGAAAATTTTGTTGTTTTTTTATTCAAAATGGCGGACATTCGCCATTTTGGAAAACGTTTTTAAATGGGAAGGGGATCGAGTAATACTTCAGTTAAAGGTCTTTTTATGCTTGATATAGGTAGATAACCTTGTAATTTTTAATGTTCTAAAATGTGCCGTTTCAAAATGACGATTCCGAAAAATATGAGAAACAACCATATTTTTGGAAGATCTCATCATCTTGAAAAACAAAACAATAATTTTATAAGTGTAAATTATAAGTAAGCTACTTAATTTTTTTGAAATATTGTTGCTTTGTGGGCGAAGAAAAAACAAGTCTTTTCCACAATTTTATTTTTGTTTTTCTTTCATTCCCATATTTGCAACTCCATTTTAAGCATGGACTGTTACTTCCAATTTAATGTTGTTTTGTTATTCAACATGGCGCAGATCGCCGAATATATGTTTCCTTGCATAATTTCCGATTCGCCATGTTAAAGTGGAACATTTTGGAACACTATAAAAATTGTAAGGTTAAATTGGATGTGAAATACCTTTAAAATGAAGTATCGCCCGACCTCCTTTTCCAGTTAAAAATATGTTCCATTTTTCCGCCACCTTGAATAACAAAACAATTCTCCTTAAAAGTAAGTATTTTGCCTCTTATTTACGCCTACCGAATTTAAACAATATATCTCAAGCCGTCTATACAAGGAGAGGGGGGGAGAGGACTTTGTGCAATCACCGTATAATTAAAAAAAAACGTTTATTAAACAGATATATGCAGAAATTGGCACGAAAATACAAATCTACCGCTACACAGAAAATTAGTTGTCACAAAAAAAACTGTCGAAATGGTATTTGTGCACCAAAGGCCATTTCGATAGTTTTGCAGATGAACTCTGCACCCTATAGGTATTATAATACTTCTTTAAATGCTGTTATCTGTAAAATATTCCTATTTTTTCAATAATATTAAAACTTCTAAAAAAAAAAAAATTTGCTACAAACATGGAAAGGTCTATTCGCGCAGCTACAAAATTCGTTCAGAGTGGAAAAATCACAAGTTGGAAAAACAAGGTCTTAACCAAGGCCAGCATAAAAATAGCACGGCAGACGATCGCGCAAGAACGTCTAGGCAAGACGAGACAATTTGTTGGCCAGCGCAAACATCGGGGCAGTGTTGCCAGACTGGCCAACGAATTATTCTGCCGAGTGTGTCAAAAAATCTGCTGAATTTTGCACCAGGGTCGTAGTATCAGAAATATTTGTATTTATCTGTTGCCCCTACTTCGACCTCCAATAGGTGTATATCAACATTTTTGTAAAAAAACGCTCTTTTTAACTTTATTTTTGGTTTGTTATTTTTTTTATATTTTCATTGAATATTATATTTTTTAAATCTATTTGGTAAATACATAATTCCTTATTTATTAAAAATTCTTTAAATGTCTGCAAATTACGAAATTATTTTGTAACTTTGCAAAAAATGTGCTTTCAAAAATTTTGCTAAATGCAGAAGACTGCTGTTCTGGCAATACTGAATCGGGGTAAATTAATATATTATTAGTGTTGCCAGGTCAAAAATAAGGAAAGCAGTCTGACCTAAAAAAGCGATAGATTTAAAAATATTACGCTAAATATATTATATTGAAAACAATTATTAAATTATTTTATTAGTTAAAAAGTATACATATTTTCAAACAATGGCCAATAATCTTCACTTTAAACGGATGATAATTAGATATATTATTATATAATATTACAGCACAGCTACCAGAAATATTGAAAAGAAGAGTACGCGTCCAAAATGTCAAACCTAATCAGAGAATGAAGAAGAGAGAGAGAGAGATGATTAGCATGCTTATTTTAAAAGCGTAAACTAAATCGAGTGTAATGTTAAGCGGAAGAAATTGTTAGCATAGCGATAAAACGGTAGTTCATCCATCAAAATTGTGAATCAACCGCAAAAACGATATACCTGGCAACATTGCACATTATCAATATTAAAAAACATCATTGACTCGCTGCCAGTGTTGCCAAAACTTACGATTAATCCTGAGATTACACGGGTTTGGGAATTATCTCACGATTTCACGAATCACGTCGCGTTTCTCACGATTTTTTATCGTATGTCAAACATAAGTAACTAAAAATAAATTTTATTCATAACAAACGTCACAAATTTATTGCATTTACATAAAAATCTTCGTATGATTTTCTACGTTACGACTTTCGCTACTATTACTGCCGCTACTGGAGTCATATTTGCATAGAAAAGATGATTCCAGCAATTCGGATTCTGATTAACTACCTACTACATTTTTTAATACTACATAATAACGCTAGTTTTTTTTTACTTGTTAAGTTTTTAGAAATATGTTTGGTTTTTAAATACAGAAAATAAATATATATTTGTTGTTTATAAGCTTTCATTATTTTCTTTAAACTAGGTAGTTTGACCCCTTTTAAAGAATTTTTTAAAATGTTACGATTCTCACGATTTTAATTATCCGATTCTTACGATTTATCTTAGAACATTTTGGCAACACTGCTCGCTGCATTCCGTTCTAATCTTCCAAGAATTAATATTCGGTATTCGGTTACACTCGGCATTATATGGTGCGTTTTATATGAACAATCCACCATATTTTCAATATTTCACCTGGAAGTTGGTCGTGAAACTAGGTGTACCTGTACCTACACTATATTAAAAAGATTAAAACTGAATAATACCATATAATACTGAACGGATCTTAAGGTACTGAATAATTCAATTGGAAAGGCTACTAAATAATTAAAACCGAGCTGTACTAAATATTACCCATAGAAAATCCTGCTTATATACGCCTTTGTAAACAGTGTCTTAAAAGTAACCAGAAGAAATTCCTAATAAAAGACAAAACTTAAATGCATTCATCTGGCAAACCTATTCCTCTACCACGTAAAGTCTGCTTAATACAATGGATGCTTATTACTGCGCGAAACTGGATTTTGTTAAATGGTATATACTATAATATTCTGAACAAAAGTAACAAAAACTAAACACTGGTGAAAGGTATGAAACGGACCGACCTTAGGTATATTCATCACCTGCAGAAATCCGTCACTCTAGCTGTAATCGTCAAATCTTGTGGTTCGACCCTGTGTACGTTGTGTTTATATTCAGGTTCTTTTCAAGTTTGGTATGATGGTAAAGGTTTGTCACGTTTTAAGATTTTTTAGCTTTAATCTTATTCTGACGGTTTCCCTATGATGCGCTATTTCGCTGCCAGTAAATGAAAATTAAAGTGGTTTTAAAACCAATCGATCTATTATTAAAGCATTTTGACCATATACAATTTTATGAATAATTTAATCAGATATATCTTAAATAACATAAAGAAAAAAATCCCTAATTATTACATTTCATAAAACTTAGTGTAAGATCCATGGTCCATGGAGACGCATGTTTCACTTTTCTTCTCAAGCGGGCGTTGTTTTTCATATTACTAGAAAGCCGAGCGACAACGGTCTTCAGCAGTGGACACTTAGTCATTCCTGCTGTTGGAAGTCCTTTTAAGAAAAACCCATCACACCCTTTTATGTACACCAATTATAAATTAACGTTCTACAGGCAACATCATACCAAATAATGATAACCCTTTCTGATAATTTTACTTGTGTATTGTCAAATCAAATATTGCCCTTTATTAACCCTCCCCCATTTCTTTATCTATCATTGCAGATTATTATTTTCTGTATACCATGGCATTATTATTGCATAATAACGCACAATCTTTGTTTTCAAGTACCACAAAATAAAAATACACCAGGAAGGCAAAACAACATCTGTTACAAGTTACCTAAACAAAAGGTCTGTGTCGATGCACTTGACCCATATTTTACGACCCGTAGAAAGCAAAAGTGTATTGATTTTGTTAAAGTTACCAAGAATACCGTTATGCCCTAGTGACTTTGTATTTTAAAACAATTAATAGCCAATTCTGTCTTGCAAACGTTTTGGCTGGGCTTGATTTGCAATTTTAACCCCCCATTTATTTATGAATTGATAATTTTCTGATTAGAACTTCGGAGTGAAATATTCGTAAGAATGAAATTGGAGTAAAAGAATATTTTGATTTTTATATGGTGCAAACAAACTCGAACAAATCCGAACACACCCAAACAAACTGGCAGCGTAACGACATTAACTTGTGATTGGAAAATATCGACTCCTCCTTGCGCGTCGTTTTGATCCCTTTTATATGCTCACCCCTGCCATTAGGACTGAGGACGCGTCGTGTGGCCATGTGTTTCTCTAAAACTAACCTGCTCAGTTTTGTTGATAAGAGAGTAAAATTTTACACTTTTTGTGGCTTTTAAGCTCTTTTAAACCGATAATTCCTCTGCATATATTACTGATCACAAAAATAGTAGTTATTTTATTTTACCCTTAAGAAATAGCCCCGGGTCTGGGGCGTTTCAGATACCGAATTATATTCAATGGTACTGAATTATGCTGGGTGATACTAAAATGCTACTGAATTATAGTGGAACCACAATACTAAATGTTAAGATACATTCTGAGTAAAACATTTTCTCACCCCTCGATTAGACTCTTGCCTCTGACCCCCTTTTTTATATCCTTATATATTATAGTGTATCTGCTAAAGTTGGCGGCATATATCCAAAACTTTTTATTAATAAGTTTACGGAAAAAAGTTACTCTTTATAAAATGTTTTGTCCTGAGAAATTAATATAAAAATATTCGATTTTGAGGTAGCATTAAAAAAAAAAACTTCCCTTTAAATAGGAGGCCATGAATAATATTTTCGTTTAATGTAACTATCAACTTAAGGAGGCACATTGTATAGGTATATATATATACAGTGTGCTACAAATTTGTGAGCGTAAAAATCGAAAACGGTACGATATTCACAATGAATAAATTGGGGCATCGTTTCATATTTTGAATTTGAGGCTTGGTAATTTGGTAAAAGAAAATTATAAATATTCGGCATAGGTACTTCGGAGATATCCAAAAAATCAAAATTTACAGTTTGGAACTTTTATTTTTTTCGCCTTAATTTTTGACTTGGCAAAATGACAAAAAACACTTTTTTATAGACATATTTTATGTTTTATAATATGGCGTTATATGTTTAAAAATCAACGTTTCATTCTTTAGATACAACCCCTTAATAACTGATGAAATGATGAATTAATTAGAAATACTGATGTGTTATTTGATAACAAAACGTTAAATTAAAAACAAACTTTAAATTATTTTGTATTATTAAAGATTAGGAACCCCTAAAACTATATTTAAAATTTCAGGCCCGTCTTTAAAGAAAATGGCCGACGGTGGTAACAAAAAAAACGAATCAATTACCGACATATGCAACTTTGCCTTAATTTAAACACAACTCTTGCTACTTATTTAGGAATAAATTATGCAGAAATTTAGAATATCCAGTATAATTTTTCATATTTTCTTTTTTACTTCGAACAGATATTATTTTAATAGAAGCTACAATATTTTTTCATAGAACAAATACCCCTATCAGTTCCAATTCAGCAATTGTTATTTATTTAATACAAGAACTGTTTACTTACCATAAAGAAGCGAGGTCAATAAAATAAACTCCGTAATGTTAAACTTCATTCCTGAGCTTGAAATATTTAGATCTGAAACAAAAGTTTATGGTTATATCAAGAATTTAAAATAGGTAAACTTTTTCCAGCATAAAATATTTTTTCTAAATATATATATTTTTAATTTGTTTCCAATCAAGTCGTGGGTCAAATAAAAAACTCCTATATATGTATAATATGTTATTATTATTTTTTTTTTCTGGCACAAAATGACGCTTTACATGAAATAAGTACTATAAAATTTTTTAAATCTAAACAATATGTTATAATAGGAATAGGATGGAATGCTTAGTAGGGAAAATATTTATCTTTTACTTTTTACCTATTATTTTAGTGGTGAAAACGTGAAAAAATATCAGTGAAAAATACATTTCAGTCGTATTTTATTTGTTGCGATTATTTAACAAAACATTGTAAAAAAGCTTAAATAGTTTAATTCAATGAAAACACAACACTATTCAGGTGTTAGGCGTTTAATTCATTAGCGCTGCTGGTTTCCATCTTTAGCATTTACTTGCAAAGTAACGAAGTCGTTTTAAAATATCTTTAACCATTTCGGGAAAATAGCTCGGCAAAACAAAAGACATGAAGGCCGTTCGGTTGGCACTAAGAGGGTATACAACATTTTTATGGCGAAAAGTAGGGCTCATGTCTTGGAATTTTTTCTGGTTACTTTTTACGAGACACTTTGCTTCCAAACTGTTTTTTTAATGCGTACTAACTCTATAGATCTGAGAAAGTCCTAGTTGTTAGTGTGAAAACCGTTCATCCACCCTTAAGACTACATTATTTTCTTACAGTGAATTTCCGCGGTTTCGTTATTAGTCGGGCTCTGTGGAATGCCTAAATTAATTCTCTAATTTAAAAAAGTTTTGAAACAATTTAAGCAACAGAAAAGTTTGCGGTAAAATTTAAAAAACGTTGGTGCTAAATATTTCTAAAAAACAAAGGGTATATATTATGTTTTTGAAAGTACATTCAACGATCAAAGCTTTTTTTCTTTACATGTAAATAACAAAACTTATTTGTATTGTTTTCGTGTTTAGCTTTACAATTTTTTCCAAGTCAGAAATACAAATTCTTATAATTTAAATGATATAAAAGTTAGACAAAAGCCTGCCGCCAATACCAGGATTGCTTCCTACTACACAGTAAAACACTTACATTTTATGCAAATTTCTTATTGATAAATTCCCTGTACAATTGGACATTATTGTGTTCTGTCTCTTTTCCCCTTAGGATAATATATCATAGCATACAGTACCAGTTAAGTGGGTAAGTGTTTTGTTTTATTGGTGGTCTCTGTAAGTAACTTTATATAATAATTAGTAATGGCTTTTTCGTAACACCTTGAGGTAGATAGATGGAAGCGAATTATTATATGTGGAATTACCTCCCCGTGAGCTATAACAATTTATATCCAGAGTATGTTGTTATTGGCAAAATGAGCAATCATTTGATTAAATGGATATTTATAATTAACTTTACTAATTAATTACATTGCTTTAATTAGTGAAGGACCATTTAAATTCAAAATATTTTCGATTCTAGCATGTATTCAAATAAATGCCATCGAATCTCAAAGCGAAATACGATTGGAATTCCAAAAAACATCGATTCTTGCGTGTTGCGGGTGTTTGTTAACGAACGAGATACTGCTGATTCTGTTAGAATCTGAGACATTGATTTCGAATACGAAAAAAAATGATTTTTGCGTGTTGCGGGTTGCATGTGTTAGCGAGCAAGTTTCGGCAGATTCGAGGATGCAAAATATTAGATAATATTATTATATGACGGATAAGGTCAGGGTTTTTTTGGTGCCTTGGAAGCCATAGCTGGATCGATTGTTTTTTTACTATTTTTTTGTCAAAACATTTAAGTTTTGGTTCATTTATTGTCACTTTAGTGGCAAATTGCCTAAAATTCGGCTGATAGAAATATCTGCCACTACAGTACGTATTGATTTTGAACCACAACACACACAACAAACATTTTACGCTTAGTTTGGTTTGGTAACTAAAAATATATTTTTTTAATTTTCGGTTACCGGAAGTTTTTCCTGTCAGCGTAATTATTGGCCAGGTTATATGCTTAAATATTTATACTAACTATCTATGCGAACAGATATCGATAATCGTTTGATTTAAAAAAATATATTCCCACTCTCCCTAACCGCCCACCATACCAAAAATTTCCAAAAAGAAAAAGTTTTATATTAACATGGTCTCTTTGATTATTAATTGACCGACGCGACGGTAACCTGGTGTATCCAATTTTTTGTACGTCCGGGCACAAATGATCAAAATACGGGATGTCATTGATTTATCCGAGAAAAATTAAACAAGACAAATTTTATTAGTTCGAAATCGAAACCACAAAGTACATTTTACAAATATGTGATGATCGCAGAACAGCTTAGCGGTAATGATGTAAGTCAGCTACTTGCGCGAATAATTTTAGAAGTCGGTGTTACACAACAAAACGCAACAGCGGTGGGGCGACAAGTGCATTTATTTTAATTGATTTTAAGATTTTTATGACACATTGTCGGAATACGGAACATCAACTGTCCCGACAGGACAAGAATTGGTGGCAAAAATAACGGAACGTCCCGGAAAATACACTGACAACCCTAACGGTAACCCTTCATCGTCGAATTTGCACTCTTTTTTTCTCATATTATAAAAAAAAAAACTTATTTGCAGATGGTCAATTAGACGAGGATAAATCGTATTTATTTATGTTAATCAACTCAAGCAGGACTATTCTACCTTTCTGTCTATTCTTTATTCAAAAATACATGGCTTTGTTTATGAAATATTTTTTGTTCAGGATTTGCTAAAATTAGGTTCGATATGAAAAGGATATTCAATCTATTTTTTTCTTTTTTCTGGTTTGTTATGAATGTATAATCCATTTAAGCTTTAAAACACATGAAAAATCTGGTTTAAAAAGTAATTTGTGAACATAATACTTTATTTAAAAATGGAGTACCTATGCATATTAAGAAGAATTTTTCCAATGCGATTGAGTAGAAAGTTTTTGCTCAATTTATAAATCCATAATTTATGAAAATAATATTTTAAAGTATTTTGGTTTTTAACTGCTACTAATTTTATTGATATGTTATATTATATGAATTGTTATAATATGTCTGTCATTGTCATATGGCCACCTAAATTTTACAGAATTACACAAAACTGAATATTTTTTAATCTCTTTATCGTCTGTAACTATTTAACAAATTTCAAATGATTATGTTATAAGTAATTATTAATAATTATTATTATTATGACCCAAACAGGGACCGTCATTAATGGTCATTATTCCTATAACCACCAGGACACGAAGAATTTATGTCACGAGTTCGCGGCGCACCAAGTCACTATTTTTGTCGTACAATTATTCCTGTGGTCCAAAATCAAAACGTACCTTTTTAAAATAAAATAAATCGTTTTGAAATATTTCCAAAAGAATTAGATACTTAACGCGGGAGCCGTTTTAGTTTAGCCCATTATTTTTAAGACACTTACAAGATTGTCTTTCCCCAAAGAAAGGTTGAAAATAAATGAGCCAATTTTTATTTTTGTCTGTAGCTATTCGTCTCATTTTTATTTATTTATCTATCGACTTTAGAAAACTTAGGTTGGTCTGATTTTAAATAACCGATTGTTTAATAAAAAGTCTAAAAAAATTAATTGTTATTCTATAAAAGAAATAGTGTAAGAGGTGTTAACCGTTTAATTAAAAACGACTATCGAATTTATTTCAAGTTATTAGTTTTAGTTGATTTACTATAGAGTAATTCCTTGACAATTAATTTGCTTCTTGGTAAATAACGCAAATATGCATATTATAGATTATAGTTGCAGACTTTCGTCTACAACAAAATATAATCATTAAGATTTAATTAAAAAGTGTAAATTTGGCATCACTGGATAGGTAAAATTTCAAACGTTGTGTTGAACGAACTCGCATTTTTCATCCAAGAATTAATAAAGTTTAAAAAGTGCATTAGGTAAAATGTGCAAGCTAGACTGTAAAGAAGTAACTAATATATGTTCGAGGTACTTGATATTTTTAGGTACTATATTTTTAAAAGGTTAGTGCGTGTCCGAAATCAACTTTTCTTATATTTCGTGCTACAAAGTTTATTCTTGTAAGTAAATAATGCTTCTAATTTATAGTGTTAAAATTTTCCATCGCGAAACATCGGGAAAACACATTTCATAATCTTCCGGCACGCCCGTTATTGGCGCGGCGCAAGACCGAGACGCGCACGGTACCACGGAACGATCGACCATCGCGTCGTACCGCCGGGCCTATTTAAGCTTGGGAACTCCGTATTTTCTTGAAAACCTCGCGTTCTCACCTATGGGATGGCTCCATTCGACCCAATGTTCATTCGACCCAATCGTGTTCGGCTACGATCGGGCGTCGGGATACGTGAAGAAAAATATTTACGATTACGATTTCATTTCGTACAATTCATTGAACAGATGACAGGGGTGATAAAAATTTACATATTTAAGTGTGTATTTTAACAATAAGCCAGTGACTTGTCTTATGGTTGGTTATTAAAGTCTCTTCACCAGAGACCTAAATAGTTTTTATTATGTACATACCTATAATACTAGCCTAAATCATCATAATGTTTTGTCCAAGAGATGTAGAGGACAATGGTTGACTGGTCTCAAACGGAATTATCTCACAGCTAGAATCAAAGAGTTTGCAGCATTGCAGCAAACATTTTATAACAGGTAAATTGTTTTTTTCGTTAATCTAAACTACCTCCCTTTTTTTTTGGGTAGTTTACCTGTAAAAAATTATTTTCCCTATCTTTTAAGTACAGAGTATTTAAATTATAATAGATACTTACTTTCTTTTTGCTTCTTTTAAACAGTAAAACAAAGTAAACATCTTTGCTTAGCTGAGCTGTTCATCCAAACGGGGTTTATATGTCATAAAATGCATTGCACTCAGTGACAAGAAGAAAAACTGATGTTGGTAAGCAGCAAAAGGCAAAAAACTACGAGCACATCGATACATGAAAGTAACAGTGAGATATGTCGAAAAAAATGGTATTTGAGATTATCAATGCATAGCAATGTGCTTTTTTTAAGGTTTTCGGGGGTAACAATGGGATATCTCTATCATGAAAATTAAGTGCACAAATTTAAATAAACCACTGTTTCGTTTTGGAAATACCTTATGGATATATAAAGTAACAGTGAGATATACCAGTGTTGCACTTTTATTAATTTAATTACTATAAGATAACCCAGTGTTGCTTCCAACTAGGTTTCACGATGCACATTGTTTAGTGATGACTTGTTTGTTTACAGTGCAATAGTGTACAGTATTTTTTTCTATTTTATTGATTGAAAATGACAAGCAGAGCAAAAAGATTAGTGTTCTTAGCACAAGCTAGTAACACTGAGGAAAATAATGTATCAGGTAATTACATTACATATTAATTTAGATTTTTTTGTCGTTGAGGTTATGTTTTAATATATTATTATCTAAAATAATAACTTCTAATTATATGATATTATAGGATATAATTTACTTCTAACAGGCAATAAAATAGAGCATAACCACTGGCTATTTCATTTATTTTATAAAATGGTTCCTACGAGTTTAATTAGGTAATTATTGTAAAAATTAGTTATAAAAATATTTCGTCTCCTTTTAGAATTCCAAAGCAGTAATCCAGACTATAACAAGTTGCGTATTACCTGCCACGACGAGTTTAGGACAGATTGTACAACTACAGGTAAATGAAAAATATTGAAATAGGAAAGAAATAAGAAATAAATTATATACATAATATACAGTGTGTTTAAAAAATCAGGTATTAAAATTTAGTTTTAAATAGCTGATTAAGTTTTCTCTGTTTTAGAGTTAGACAAGCAAACATACGAGAGTAATCTAATTTCAATCTCAGGAGAGGAAAATTTTAGCCCAACCGCCGCTCAAAGATATGACGCTAAAAACATGCCAGGTCCATCTTCAAAAAGTAACCTTACAGATTATTACAGTACATTGCATTTAAGTGAGTCAGACGAAGATGTAGATGATTCCGATGCGGACCCTGATTATAGACCAGATAGTCTTCCAACCAAAACCTTATTTTTGCTAAAAAATATGTCTCCGTATAGAGAGCCAAAGAAGGAGCATCCCATTCTTGCAAGTCCTTTAAGCGATGGCGATACCCATAATATATCCGTTTTACCGGCAACTGATAATAACGAAAACGATCCTGTTAATTTCGATAATATTGAGGCCGCTAATCCAGCCAATCCTACTATAGCTAATCCGGAAAAACCTTTGTCAAGAAAAAGATCAAGAAATCTACAGAATTGGAAGAAGAATAAGAAAAAGTTACTTATTAATACTGGAAAAGAATATGTATCCAGAACGGGTAAGTTGCACAAAGCAAAAGAACTAAAATCTACATGCAACAACTGTATATTTCGTTGTAATGAAAAAATTACTGAAGATCAGAGAGTTCAAATTTTCAACAACTTTTATGAATTAGGAGAAAAAACACGACAAAGGGATTTCACAGCTAAAGGTATGACACCGATTTTACCAAAAAAAGAAAGTCAAACAAGAACACGTGTTATTAACAAGGCATATCACTTTTCAGTCAATGGAAACAATATTCGAGTATGCCGAAAATATTTTATGACGACACTAGACATATCAAATAATACAGTATCTACAGTAATATTAAAAACCAATGATACAGGATGCGTGGCAGGCGAAAAAAGGGGAACACATGAACATCATGTAAAAAAAACAAGTGAACAGCAAATTTCCGATATTGTACTTCATATTAATTCTTTTCCCCGAATAGAGTCCCATTACTGTCGTGCCCGAACCAAAAAAGAATATTTGGAGGGTTCCCTCAATTTAAGCATGATGTATCGCCTTTACCAAGAACAATGTAAACGCGCCGATAAAATTTGTCCAAAGTATCCTATTTACGCAAAAACATTCAACACTCGGTTTAACATTGGTTTTCATAAACCAAAAAAAGACCAGTGTTCGATTTGTGAAGCCTATAAAAACCAAACAGAGAATGACAACCCTGAACTTAAGCAACAACACGAAAGGCATTTAAATGATATTAAATTATCAAGGGATGAAAAAGAAAACGATAAAATTTCAGCCAAAGAAAATAACTCTAATTTAACTTGCTGTTTTGATTTGCAAGCTGTCTTGACATTGCCCCAAGGTGAGGTGGCCAAATTTTATTATAAATCAAAACTAAATGTTTTGAACTTTACACTGTTTGACTTATATGAAAAGCAGGGATACTGCTTTACGTGGCATGAAGGGATGGCGAGAAGGGGGGGCATTGAAATAGCAACCTGTGTTTATCGTTTTATTAAAGAAATGGCCGAGAATAAAAAGAAAAACCTAATTTTTTTTAGTGATAACTGTGTGGCCCAAAACAAAAATAGATTCTTATTTGCCATGTACCTTTATTGCTTGGAACATTTTGAAATTGATAGCATAACCCATAAGTATCTGATAGTTGGCCACACAGAAAATGAGGGAGATTCCATGCATGCTGCAATAGAGAGGGAAAAAAGTAGAATTTTAAAAAGTGGCCCTATTTATATACCATCGCAGCTGGCAACAATAATTAGCTGTGCCAAAAAAACAGGGAAACCGTACAAAGTCGAGGAAATGCACTTTCAAGATTTTATAGACTGGAAGGAGGTGGCTGATAAAATGGGAAAAAATTATAACTTGAACACAGACAACGAAAAGGTGAAGTGGGGCGAGGTAAAAATTGCGAAGTTCGTTAAAGGAGAAATTGATATTATCAATTACAAAACAACCTATTTGAAAGAAGAAAGCTTTATGAAAATTTTTATAAGACACAAATGTAGAGGAAACAGACCACAGATAAACCTAAATTTTTGCTATGAAGGTCCGCAAGCAATCTCTGAAAGGAAGAAATCCGATTTATTGCAGTTATGCACGGAAAATCAAATACCGAAAATACATCATGAGTTTTTTCAAAGTTTAAAGTCTGCAACAGAAAATAACGCATCAGAAAACAATACTGGATCAGACGAAGAAAACTAAAAATAAAATGGGTTCTCAAAAAAAAACACTACATAATTTTTTTTTACTTGGTTCCTGATGTTTGTACAGCACTAAGATAATAATATCTCTGGTGTTTTTATATGTTTTATATATACATTTTTGTGCAACACTAAGATATCTCGTGTTTCTTTAACTTGTTTCATAAATAAAGTTTTGCAACACTGAGATATCTCGTGTTTCTTTACTTGTTTCATCAATAAAGTTTTTGCAACACTGAGTTATGTTGTTTTTTTGCTAAAATATTGGACAAGAAATTAAAACCATAGCACACTTGTATCCTCTTTAATACCCTTAATCGGAATCTGTAATTATATTGTAATTATTTTTATTGGAATAGAAACAATGTTTATTTATATTTCAACAAAATCTTTAAATGCAATTATCTCAAAATTGTGTTTTTCAATATATCTCACTGTTACTTTCATGTATCGACATCAGGAAACAAAGAACACTCTTCATAAAGGTACAAAATAAGTAGGTAGTTTTGTTTTAAATTTATCTTTTATGCCAACTAATAAAAATATTTAATACAGACCTACGGTTACACACACACTGCTGTGTTACTGAAAAGTTTTATTATTAATACTTAATTTACAGGTCAAACAAGCCAGTGAGTTTTTTGAAGATTGTATGGATGAAGCAGACAAGCTGGTATCTCAACTTAGACAGACCTGACTATAGAGAATGAGAACTAAACTTGGGCCAGTTTTGCTTAAAAAAAAAAAGATTGAAGAGTTGCAAGATCAAGCAACCTTATAGATGTATGTACTACGGAGGGAATAGTTGGAAAGCAACTTTTAAAAAAATTCAGTGACAACATAACAAAGGAATAAATAAGTTTCGTTTAATTGGTAACATGTATTAACACAAAGCAACTGGCGAGGAGTCAATCAATTTAATAATTTGTTTTTGTAATATATTTTAATATTTGTATCAGATACATAATATACACAATATGTATGTCCTAGGTATGTCAAAATATTAATATTAATGAAATAAAGAAACATCTACACAAAATAGGCATTAATTTATTTTCCAAACAGCGTTTAAAACTAACAAATAATTAAAAATACACAAGCTGAAAAAAATTAAATTAACATAATATGTAGAACCAAAGGCGTAATGGTTATTTATGTATCAAGGGTACTAAGTAGATGATTATGCCCTGAGGGCGACAGTCTTACAAAGCCGAGGGCCTCTGGCCCGAGGGTTCGTAAGTCGCCCGAGGGTATATATCTATTAGTACCCGTGGTGCATACAAAATTTTATGTCATACCAGTTCGTTTTGAATAATAAATATTTTTTTTAAATTTAATTTGATTTACCAATTTTTAATTTTTACCTGCGACATTACCTTGACATTATTAAAATGTTTAATGTGTCAAAGTCAAAAATCAAAAATGGAACAAGATGCACATTTAATGCAACACTTAATGCCCGCGCGGGCCATAATGTGTACTTTAAGCCCGCACGGGCATAAAGTAATCCATTATGTAGATGGTATCTAAGGTATAAAACACAATAATATACTGGTATGACATAAAACACTTTTTCCAAACTAAAAATTAATAGCTTTGTTTTGGTTTTAGCTTAGAACCGTTCTATCCAAAAGAGAGAGAAAGTAAAGAAATACAAGTCAATCACAATTGATTAGGATATATAGTTGGAGGAAGATTCGGGGGTAGACAAAAAGTTTTCCTTTGTTTATTCTTGCCAGGTTGTTGAGCCTCCCCTCAACTATATACTATGATTGTAAGTTGGTTTTATGTATTTAAAACTGATGAGCGAAATCGTTTACCATTTTCAACTATTTATTAAGACACTGGTCATAGTCATAGTGGTCATGTCAGTGTTACCACTGTCAAGCATCATAAACATAAAGAAGGAACAACCCTGCTTATACAATATTATGGGTTGCCTACCCTTACAATGATGATATCGTATTTGTTCAAAAAATTGATATAAAAAAAAATTACAAAAAATAGTCATTTATAAAAATACCACTTTCAAAGTAAAATTTTTATATTCAATACCAATACCTACCAAATTTCACCCTCTATCTAGAACTGGAAGAACATTTCCTTTTACCTATAAAAACCTACTTATATAGTTAAAAAACTTAAATAAAAAACACAATAAAATATCATTTTCTCACATTTCCTAAGGGATTACAAAAAAGGTAAAATCACATTCAGTAACGAATCCCTTTCGGTATGTTGCACTTTGTCTGTTTATATCTGAGAGAGTACATTATTCGGCAGTATTGAGGAGAACCATGCCTGAAGGGTGCGAACGGCCCACATGCCTCTTGTTTTAAGAGGCCTGTGGAACGGCCTTTTTTATTGCTCTAGTACCTACTTAGATTTTATAGGCGTACCATCATTTTTAGTCTCAACCACACACTGTTAAAAAATAAAAAAAATTCTTGAAAACAGCCAATCCACATTATCAAAATCAAACGCCTTAGCAAGGTCCAAACATACAGTCATTGTACTTGTACTGTTTCCCCTATTAATTGAATCTAATTTTTTTATAGCTCTATAAACTGCGATAATAATTGCGGACTTACCCTTTTAAAAGCCATAAGAGTGCAATGACAACGTCCAGAAACCCATATAAATTATAAATAAAAAACATTATTACATCATGACACATAATTTATTTTATTAAATATATTGGGCAAAACAAATTAACATGTCATTGTGATGAATGTGAGAATATTTTTATTTATTGTTAAACAAATGGAGGTATTTTCTTATGCGTCAACCTAGGAGGATAAGGTGATGTTTCACGAGTAATATTCTTAATTTTAAGATTACTTTTTTCTGTGTAGGTATTTACTAATTAAATGTTAATAATGACTTCCATTTCTTGATGTTTCAAGAAAGACTATGGATATTATATAGTATAAGAAAAATTACCTCTATTGTATATAATGTATAGCCCAATATTTAAGTTTTTAGATAATGATATGAAACACAGCAAAATTTTAAATATGTTATAGTACTCGTTCTCTATATAATGAAAAAAATGTACTTTGTTAAAAATAACCTAAAAATAGTGAAGTGGAATCTCTGTTCAGTGCAATCCGGCAACTTCCACATACCTCATCTCACTGTTGTAACAAACAGGACATCTTCATCTTAACATTGCTGGCATGGTAATAGTATCATCATTAAATAGTCAAGATACACCGGTTGGTTCCCAACCTAAAAAATAATAATATTAATAATGAAGATTTATTTATTTGTGCCAAAATATAAAAATTATAAAATAAAACAACTAAAAATAACTATTTTTAACAGTAACATATTAGTTGGCACAAAAATTTTGAATAGTAAAGATGTAATTTAGCCCGATTCAACTTTATGGAAAGTGTTTACTTGCGACATACTATAGTGGATTTCACCTTAGTTTTTAATGGCCGCCGCTGACACATGTCATTTATAACATTTCTTTTTACAGAACTTAAGGATTGGCCAGGGCCGGACTTAAAAATTATGTGTGAACATGGGTCAATTTATTTGTAGTTGTAATTATGGATGGAAACGAGAATTATCTAAGCAATTTTTAAGATATTTCAAAAAAAAACACTGAAGGGGAATGGAAATAGGATAGAATATCAGAAAAACAATTTCATTTAATTTTTATTCATAATTGAATAAAGTGCTGTTATTTTGGTAAAAACACACTCTTAATTTAGTACAATAAAAAATATACAAGGGGCAGTCGTGAATCTAGTATCATCAATAATTAACTACGTTTTTTATTAAAGAATTATTTTGTTTTTTAATTTGATTTTAGACCATGCAGTGTTAAGTTGAAAAAATTTATAAATTATATTTAATAGCTTATTGTTTACTTTTTTATTTTCTTATTCACGGGTAGACTAGGTTCTAAAGAGTTTGAAGTTTACAATAGGTCTAACTTTTCGTTGGTTTATAATAAAACAATAAAAGTTTGTAATGTTATCGAATTAGGTATTTTTTTTAATGAATAAAGAAAAAATAATGTTAGTAGATACTTCAAAAAAAGATCTTTGTCCATGCGTTTGCAGAACAGATACCTCAAGCACTCTTCAATACAACTGTATGTAAAACTTATTTTAGCATAATGGTTCACTGTGGTTTTCAAATTTAATTTTGTTGCAAGTTCCCTATTATTTTTGGTCTTCATCTGACAAGCTGTCGATGTCGTCGTCACCGTCCGAGACATTAATAATTATTTACTTACTTTTGCATAAAAAGAAACACGTCACAGATACACACAGACCGGCAGTTTAAAACCAAAAAGTCTAATACGCACAAAATATAAGCAAAATGCTGTCTGAAAAATACCAAAAACAATAACAAGAACGATCAAGAATTAAAGACTCCAAGAATTAACAGCAGAATGCACGCGGTGCGCGGTGTGTCCCAAGTCCCAATGCGGCTCTGTGATATTTAAAGAACACGACGAGACAATCGAATTAATGAAGTACGAAAAGAGATATGCGAGAGCAAATGCGTAAGACAAAGATGCACATACTAACGGCATATACGAGCGATGCTGTGCTTTTGACGAGTTTGAGCTCATTGAAGGGCAACGTATTGAACTGTGTAGTGTGCATCTTCGTCATGTACATGTAACTATACGGTCAGTTATATATCCATCTCTTGTTAATCTAGCCAATGCCCGTGCCTGAAAGCCGTTTATAGAATTAGGGATTTTAAAATCACGTGTTGGCTAATATGTTTGACAAGAGAGACGTCAAAGCATTAAAAACTAAGGTGAAATCCACTATATTGGAGGATGTACAATTATCGGGTCTTTATTGTCATCTTCTAATTGTGCAAATAATGCTGCAACTTCTCCTAGGATGGGAGAAAAAATTATAAATGAGTAGAGTCATCTAGTAGCCACAACACAACACTTTGATTCACAAAATGTGGGAAAGCCAGTGACAGGTACTCAAATACAGCATCATACAAAGCTTTCAGTCTACTCTCCATGAAAACATGAATAATAGGGAAAGCCTAAAACAAAAGAAAAAATGTCTTCAAATATTGCAATTTATTTATTTATTACAATGTATCCTGGATACTTTTCTTCAGGGCCGGATAATCGATAAGATAAGTAGGCGCTAATGAGCCTACAACCTACAAAGCCAAAGAGGCCTACCTACAGACATCAATACAAGATTTAAAAATCGCATTTATCCTAGACATACCTAACAGTCACATAATTTTGAATTTTTTAAATTTTAAATAGTTAGAGAATATAAATCATATTTGAAAAATAACGACCTTAAACCATATGTATAACAAATACATTTTACTTTTACTGATAACTTAGTAAGTAGATAATTAATAAAGCAAAAATCTTTTATTTTAAACGGTAGAAATTTAGGCAAATGACCTATACGAGACCGATACCTAGGGCCTACAGTAATTTTAATCCCACCCTGCTTTGACTAATACTACGGAAAAATAACATTGATACAAATTAATATGTTAGGTATGTATGTACATAGAAAGAAAATATTTGTATTTAAAACATATTCGATAGCTTAGTTCTATAATAGTGTAACAATTTATTTATAATATTATTTATCATTCTATACTTATTTATCATAGTCGGGTATCTTTTGTATTATAATAACATACCGCCTTTCTATAACATAGTTTGCCATGAAAGAAACCAAGAGTAAAATTTTTAACATTTCTTACATTCTAGTACCTACATAATTTACTTACATGGTCCATAAGGAAGCAAATACAGAGAATTTGGCCAAAAGTTGGTCGTCTTGGTACTGCCTTGAAATTACATCATGTAGCTGTGCGTTCGTAGATATTTTTTAAGGGGCCACGGTCCCCTATACAGGCTGCCCCCATTTGCTTTTTGAATTCTACACCATCTACCTCATTATCTTCCCTCGGATAGTTGTGGCGGGCATTTAATAGTACAAATTGGGCTACTCCAGCCCCGTCGAAGTCATCAACATTCATTTTTCCCGTTGCAGACACGAATTGTCTATTACTCCGACAAACCAGATATCTAAACTACACAGGCAGTACAAATTATATTTAATAATGAAACGTTTAAAATAGGTATATTTCAGCAGCAATTGCATTTTTTCATATAGGGTTTAAACACCTACCTGGCTTATTCTTCGTCCTTCGCGTAATATATAAAAATCCTTTAGGTATTGGCAAAGACATTTTGATGCCTTCCCCAGTTCATTTTTGCTTCTTTACTTTATCGTCAAACTTTTAATTTATTTGTTATGAAAACAACAAATAATAAAGGTTTCACTTTGCAATAAAACTTATATTCGATCTCAAACCATTAAATCTAAAACAGTTTAAGCGCGAACACAAAACATGTAAAAGTGCAAGAGCGAGAACGTAACAAAACAAAGTAACCTAACCTCAAGTTGTCACGTTGTCTTGTCACCCACTTTCTATGGTTTTTGCTTAACGCGACAGATTTTCGGTCTCCTTTTGCCAATACAAAGTTGTATCGCATCATTTCTCTCTTTCGTTTTCCCGAAGAGGCTACTTCGGGTTTTGGGCCAAATGGACATTGGGTCGAGTGTGGTTCTCCCATCACCTAGCAGCAGTTCACGACCGACATCGAAGCCACACGAACTTCGCCACGATGCATCGATCGATCTCTGGAACGCAAACCCCTCGCCGTTTTTATTATCGTATATGACTGCACGTTCTGGTAACATTCTCACTCTGACACAAATTTTTAGTTTGGTTCTCTCTTATATAGTTATAATTCTCGTTTATAACAACGTGTTTTTAAAAAATTTACTTTTATTTAAAAATACAACTTTCAGTAAATACGCGTGATGCGTTTACAAAAGCAAAAGAATAACTAACAACTAAAAAGTCTATGTCGTAATAATCGACGGTTGCTCCTTGTCTTGAGTTTAAATAGGTCGTGATAAGAAAGTGTAATGGGTTCCTTAATGGGTTGATAGCGAAAGTGACCATCACATAATTCCTCCATCACCAAATGAAACTTAAGGGGGTAGGACTTGAGTTTCGTCTAAAGGGTACAATTCCTGGGGTTGGCATTGATTATTCCTTTTCTTAAGTAGTAATTGGAAGTGTTTTCTTTTTTTCTTAAAAAGAAGAGCTAAAATAATGATAATTAGTAAAATTGCAATTATTGTTGATGTCCATGTTGAGATGTGGTGGACGCCGATTTCTTCTAATGGTTCTTCTTGGATTGTTTGTAATTGAAGTTCATGAAGTTTGTTTAGGGATACTTTTTCAATAACCAATTTTTGTACTGGTTTAATGGATATATTTGTTAGTTTAATATCTTCCAATACAAGTGGGTTTCCAGTGAGTACATCTTTTTTGTTTGTATAATTATAATGTGTTGTTTGTAGTGAACAGCTTGGTGGTACTGTGAATAGGTAAGTGCCCTGTAATGACACTATATTCGTTTGTTCGCAGTTTGTTTGCAGTTTTTCTTTATTAGGGAAAATTCCTATGTAATGTCCTTCATTGATTTCTTCTAACACGATTTTGTTTATTTTTACAGGTACGTATTGACAATTTCTTGGTTCTCTTTGTACGGATAGCAAGGAAGTGATGCAATCTGCTTCCTGGATAGGTTGCAATGTTTTTCCTTCGCACAGGTGGTTGTTTTCTAATTCTGCACATTCATCTTCGTGATATTGATATTCTGTGTCGCTTATGGATAGATAGGAAGAAGGTGGTAATAAGGTGGTTTTATTTTTTGTAGGAACAGAAAATAAGCGATAATAGTCAAAGAGCTTTGAATTTACCAAAGGAAAGTTTAATGTGAATAATATTTTATTTGAGATAAAATAAGCGTTTGCTTTTATAACATTATAGTATGTGTGTAAATTCTCTTCTTTATTGAATAATAATTGATCTTTATTGTACAATTGTTTGAGTTCTGAATGAATTTTGTGTAAATTTTCTAAAGAAATAATTGATGGGTGTGCTATTCCTAATTTTGCAAAAGTTATGGCGTTTTCTATTTCAGTTACAAAGTGTAGTAATGAGTCTACATTTAATTTTAATTGATTTAGAACATCTTTTATTTCTAGGTAATGGATAAATCCAAAAGTTGTTTCATTTACAGCGTCTTGTAATTCTGCTACTTTCTGATTTATTGTTTGTTGATTGCGAATAATTAGTGACATGGTCGTGTTAATGTGAATCATTAATTGTTTCGTTACAGAAAGTTGTGTGTTTGTTCTTTTAATAATTTTGTTTTGATTATTTTCTAATGTTTCTAAATTACGGTGTAATTCTATAGCGTCATCTTGATCGAGGTTACCGGTAATGAATTTTATCATTGAACCTAATGGGTTTACGAGGCCTCTTTTACTTCTTTTTGTTAATTCAAGAAGGCGTATCTTACTATTAACTATAGTAATTTCATAATCTAGGTGATTATAGAAATTTTCAAGATTAGTTTTATAATTTACAGGGGATGTTTCTATAGTATTTCTAATATTTTTATACATTATATTTAATGTGTTAAGTTGATGAATAATAGGTGGGATATTAATGTAGTACAGGAAGGTATGGGATGCTATTTTTATTTTTGATGTTCCTAATTTAAAGGGTAAGATTCCGGGGTTTTCTTTGAGATCTTGAATTTTAATTTTCATTTCTACTGCTTGGAGAGTCAGGACAATCCTGCAAAATTGAGGTTTTATTTAGTTTGCGTGGTTTTTTAAATGATTTTTTATGATATGTGTTTTGAGGTGTTGTTAATGTGATATTTGTGCTTTTTATTATATGGGTAGGTTTATATAATGCTTCTGTTTTTGCTTGCCTTTTTGGTGCATTTTTAAAAGCGATTGTACCTGGTTCTATGTCAGGTGGATCTATTCTTTCCTTATTTAATTTATTTATTATTGAAGTTTTCTTTTCATGCATATTATTATTTAAATTTGTATAAATATTTTTCATTGTTTCCTTGTGTTCGTTTACAAGTTGGTTAGCTAGCTGAGATTCTTCATTAATATCTATGGGCGTTTTAGTGTCTAAGTGACCTAATAATAAATCAATTGGTTTAAATTTGGTACTAGAATGAATAGCGTTATTGTAACCTGTTATTGCATATAAAAGTTTTTCTTGAGGGGTTAATTTTGGTTTTGTTATTGTTAATATTCTCAAATGTTCTATTAAAGTTGAATGAAATCTTTCTACGATCGAATTACTATTTGGGTTATCAGGTAGTGTATAATGCCAATTTATATTATATAATTTCGCAAAGTCTTTAATTACGTTGGTAGTAAATTCACTGCCATCGTCTGATGTAATATTTTCAGGGACTTTATAGTTAGCTATAAATTGTAAAAGACCTTGGTAGACATGTAGGGCTGATAAGCTAGGTAAAACATAAGCTTGACCGAATTTTGAAAAGCTGTCGCAAATTGTTAATGTGATTGTATTTCCAAACTTAAATGTATCTACATGTATTGTTTCTAATGGTTTTGTTGGAGTGGGTGTAAGTTGTAATTTTATTAAGTGAGATTGTCTTTCATACTTTGATTGTTGGCAAACAGAGCAATTATTTATTATTTGTCGTACGTCGTCATGCAATTTTGGCCAGTAGTATTTAAGTTTTAATTCAGAAATTGTTTCTTGAATACCACGGTGATTAGTAATACCTTCATGTTGTGTTTTAATTAAATTATTTTGTCTGTTTTCGTTTGTAATGTCTGTTAGTAGTTTATTAGTTTTTAATAGCTTGTAGGTCGAATTTTTAAAGGTTTCAGGGATGAATTTACACATTTCTTTATAAAGAATGTCGTTAGTATCATTTGCAAAATAAAATACGTATTGTCGTTTTGGTTCGCCGTACTCCTTTAAAAATGTGATTATTTGTTGTTTGAATGTCTCTGGTTTTACGTAAATATACCATCGGGTTCTATTTACAGGTTTATTAAATATCTTTTTTATTTCTTGAGATGGATTGTTTTCCGTTATTCTAATGATTATCTGACATAAAAAGTAATTAAGAGGTTTTTCGGTTATATTTATAGTTTGAATGGGGTTTTCTATACTTGTATGAGCCGTTTCGATGTCATCGGGATCTGCTTGTGCGATTATTGAGTGATTATCTGGTTCTTGGTTAGTAGAGGGGGTGTTGTCGAGACAGGGATTCTCATTGAATTCTTGCATGTATTGAAAAATAGGGGGAATGGTTTCGTTTGGGTAAATTTCTACACGAGACAAAGCATCTGCGTTGGTATTATTTTTGCCTTTTTTATAAATAATTTGATAATCGAATTCTTCGAGTTTTAATCGCCAGCGTACAAGACGTGAATTGGGTTCTTTAAGGGACATAAGCCATTGTAATGGTTTATGATCAGTGCAAATTTTAAATTTTCTGCCAAAAAGATAAGGGCGAAAATATTTTGTTGCCCATACTATTGCTAGTAGTTCTTTCTCAATGGTAGAATAATTTTGTTCTGAATCATTTAGAGTTCGTGATGCATATGCTATAGGTTTATCTTGGCCTATAATACCTTGCGAAAGTACTGCGCCTATTGCATAATTGCTTGCGTCACTGGTTAAAATAAATTCTTTTGTAAAATCAGGATACTGAAGTATAGGGTCATTAGTTAAAAGGTTTTTACAATCTTGAAATGTTTTCTGATAAATGGGGTCATTAATGTCTATCTTTGCGTCTTTCTTTAAGCACTTAGTAAAAGGTTTAGTTATCTGAGCAAAGTTATTTATAAATTTACGATAGTATCCTACAAGGCCTAGAAATCCTTTGATTTCTTTTCTAGTTTTAGGAATTGGAAAATTTAAAATAGCTTTAATTTTGTCGGGGTTTGGTTTTATACCGTCTGCTGTTATGATATGACCAAGAAAAGCAACTTCTTTTCGCAAAAATTCTGATTTGTCTAATTGAATTTTTAGATTTGCTTCGCGTAATTTTTGAAAGACTAATTTTAGGTTTGTAAGGTGCTCTTGAAGAGATGTTGAAAAAATGATAATATCGTCTATGTATACAAAACAAATTTTATTTTGTAATTCTTTTAGAACATTATCTACAACTCTTTGAAATGTCGCCGGTGCGTTTTTTAAACCAAATGGCATTCTAAGATATTCGTAATGACCGTTTTCTACGTTGAATGCCGTTTTTGCAATATCTTCGGGATGCATCTCAATTTGATGAAATCCGCTCGCGAGGTCAAGAGTAGAAAAATATTGGGATCGGCCTAGTTTGTCTAAAATATCAGATATATTTGGGATTGGATATCTGTCGTCTATTGTTTTTTCATTAACTTTTCTATAGTCTACAACAATTCGCCATTTTTTCTTGCCTGAAGCGTCTGCTTTCTTTGGCACAATCCAAATGGGTGAAGACCAAGGAGAATTGCTTGCGCGAATAATGCCTTGTTCAAGCATGCTATTTATTTGTTTTTCTACCTCTGGTTTATGGACAAAAGGGTATCTATAGGTTTTAGTATAAACAGGTATTTCGTCTGTTGTTTTTATTTGGTGTTTAATGGTATTAGTAAAAGTCAGTTGCGAATTTTCTTTATGAAAAATGTCTGAATAATTTCTGCAAAGATTTTCGATATAAAATTTTTCTTCCGCGTTCATATGATTGGTTCTTATTAATTTTGTTATGTCAATGTCGTCTTTATTAATTTTTTTGTAATTATTTTTATTAACTTGATAATTATAAATTTCGAAGTCATTAATATTAATGGGGTTTACATTAATAGGTTCGAAAAGAGATATTTCTTGTATGCAATTAGCATTATTTTGGATTTCTATCGATGCGTAATTGTTATTTACAGTAGTTAGACCTTCTCTAATTAAACAATCGTTAGCTAATTTTGTTGTTGGTATTATAATATTACCTTGTTTAATGTTAACGGGTATTTTAAGGCTTTCTATTGTAAATGGACTAATTTGTGCGTAAAATAATAATTTTTGTTTTGATTCATAATGTTCTAGTGTGATTTGCGTATTAGGTGTTTTAATTACAGAATTTGGAATATCGATTTGAATATTTAATGATTTTAATGTTTCATAGCCTATTAGACCGTCAAAGAAGTGATGAAATTTAAATAAGTAAAATTTTATTTGTTTTTCTGTGTTGAATTCTAAAAATGCGGGGATTTCTGCACATGAATTACGGTTTGTTGTTTGAAATATTGATGAGATGGTAAATGGTTCATTTTTTATGTATTCAGGAAAGTAGTTTTCTGCAATTTCGGGATTAAGGAATGATTTTGTAGCGCCTGTGTCAATTAGTAATTTTAATGGTGGATTAGAGATAGTTATATAGGGTAGGTCTTTTTTGTCATAAATTGAATGTAGTTCTATGAATCTATCGGGGGTGTTTCGACTATTTGAAAATTTTGCTCATTTGTATCGTTTTGCGTACAATAATTTTCATTAGTTAGAGATTCGTTTTCTGTGAAATATTCAGAGTCTTGTTCGGGATAGTAATAATTTTCGTATTGTTGACTGTCGTCGACAGGTTCTAAATTATAGAGTTCTTCAACAATAATATTAGGATTAGGGCGTTGATTTTTAAAGATATTAGTGGGGGCTTTATTTTGTCTTGCAAAACTTGTACCGTGTGATACACCGCTCATTGGTACTGGTTTCGGGTAATTATTGTGTGAACCTTGCGGTTTCCACGCGTTTTGAGGTTTTCCGAAAACTTGTTTGTTAGTAAAAAATCTTTGGGGTGCTACAGGTCTTGAATTAATATGTATGGGTTGACTGGGAAATTGGGGTCTAGTATTGAAATGTTGTGAATTATTCTGCATTTGGGGTTTGTGAATATAATTAGGATTTTGTTTAACGTTATTTTGAAAATTTGTATTATTTTGGAAATGATTGGGTGTTTTTTGAATATGCCTAATATTATTTTCTGTTACTATGTATTGACGTGCAGTAGCGAGGTCATTTGGTTTCATTGCTCTTATTATCGATCCTAAGGGTTCTTTTAGACCGGATAAAAATACATTTAGACAGTGATTATTGTAGAAAGTTTTTCTTACAATTTTGTTTGCCTCTACTTGTTCGTGAGTATCGATGTAATTATGTAAAGCATTTAAATTTGACATGATTCGTTGCAAAAAATGAAGTGGTGGTTCGTTATGATTTTGTTTAAGTGAGCATAAATCAGAAAGTAGACCACTTTCGTCGCGATGGTCGCCAAAATGTGCGATTAAAGCGTTTTTTACTGATGCCCAATCTTTGGAAATAGTTGTGCTATAAACTTCTTTTGCAAAACCTGACAATTTAGCATAAATGCCATATATTAACAAAATATTTTGTGTGCAATTAAGGTTAACTGGGTTAACGTCCCAGTACGTATTTATTAACATACTTGCAGTATCTAAATACGCTGCTAATTCTAAAGGGTTTCCATCGAATTGTGGAACAATATTGAATAATTTTGTATCGAATGCTGGAGGAGCCATTTCTTTACAAGAATTATTTTTTAACACTAAATTCTTACTTAATGATGTTTTACAATTATTATTAAAATGTTTTTGCGTGCTTATTTCCTCGTTATTTAAATTTAAATTTAAAAGAATATTTGAAAGTTCTAAGACTAGCTCACCACTATTTTCTGCGATAGAATCAGATGGGGAGGGATGTTCGGACATAGACAGGATAAAAATAGGAATAAGCGACACTTACATTAATATTGTTATCTTCATTCCTCGCTGCACAATGGCCTCTTGTAGTTTTCTGCGATAGAAACTTTTTGGACACTTGCTGAAGGTTCTTCGGATTAACAGTTGAAACTGAAGTTTTTTCGCGATGAAAGAAACTTCCGAAATCTGCACGACTGCGCCAGTTATAATTCTCGTTTATAACAACGTGTTTTTAAAAAATTTACTTTTATTTAAAAATACAACTTTCAGTAAATACGCGTGATGCGTTTACAAAAGCAAAAGAATAACTAACAACTAAAAAGTCTATGTCGTAATAATCGACGGTTGCTCCTTGTCTTGAGTTTAAATAGGTCGTGATAAGAAAGTGTAATGGGTTCCTTAATGGGTTGATAGCGAAAGTGACCATCACATAATTATATACCTACATACCGGGTTGCGAATATGATTTATTTGTCTTCATGCGGGACCCTCAGGAAGAATAATTCAAGTAGTTATGTGTTGTTGTTTTATTCACTAACAAACCTTTCTTTTTCTATTAGGACATCAAAGTACGTCAGGAAAAACCCGAGTAGTTCTATCTCATATTAATTTCAGTACACAGTACCTTGCTATCTCAGACCAAGTTGGTCTGAGCTTGCTACCATAGACACCCGCAGTACCACATGTAAACTGATTACTTTTCTCTCTGTTTTACATACTGTTTTAATGCCAGAACGTGTATGTCCACGAAAATATTCATTTCCCGCGCATGCGCAAGGAAATTGTCGTCCTACCAAGCCGCTACGAACAGCTGGTCGTGCTATCGCTTACCCAAAAACTTTTTTTTACCAATTTGGCAACGTTAATTGCCCACGCTTTTACGACTCGCAAGGAATTCACCTTTAGTCCAATAGCAAAAACTGAACGCGTTCATATGATGTTACTGCAAGCCTGATATCGAGCTGAGCTTACCTTTTCCGTACCTTTAATACAGTCGAGATTGTCCTTACAGATCCACCACACAGCGCCCGTCCGTTTAATGATACCGCCAAAAATACTGCGCGCGCCTTGTTAAAAACATCGATAACGTTACAACTACCGACGTGACGTCATTGATTGATCCCTTTTTTAAACACTTATGGTAAAATGAGCATACACGCATACTTTATTTCTCCCTCGTTTACATGTTGTTAGAATAAGTATACTCTGGTACATTGCCGGAGTATAAAAATACAATCTGTCTAGATTAACGGTTTTGCTTGGCAATTGAATATTTTATGTTTTAGAACCGATTGTTTCATTTTTCTTCCCAAAACGGTTTCTTTCAGGACGCTCAAATTAAAAGGAGCAACAGGTAGTCGCTTAATGGGTAGTTGACTCCTAGTTTAACTTTCTCCACTGTAACAAGCTCCCGGTGGCGTGAGCATCTTACCACATTAATCCAATGGGTGGCGCCCGAAATACCGTTGGAAAAATTATATTTCCGTCCGAATAATAAAAAGTCACTTTATAAGATCACAAAATGATCTGTAACCTATCAAGTGTGAAAAGGTCATTTTTGAATGTCAATATCTTGGAAATGGTACGCAGTTTTTTGATCTAGAAAACAATATCGCTACTTTAATAATTATTGCTATGGTACCTATAACTAAAAAACGCACAGGGTGTATATTTAATAAAACACTATTTTTCTGGTCCCAGACTTTTATTTACCCCGTATAAAAAAAATATTTTTTTATTTTATGTCACTTAAGTCTATTTATCTTAGAAACAATTTTTCTCGAGAAAAAATATGTTTATTATTTTCAACATAAAATTTTATCCAAGATGAATGAGAAATAATGAATTAAGGCGATATATTTGACCTATTGTAAAATTATCAGCTACTTGATGAAATGCTTTTAAAAATATAATATGACGAGTATTTATTTCAATAGACAGTCAGTCAGTCACTACCCTTACCGGTTTCCACCCTTCTCATGAAATATCGTTAGAGGATAGGTTGTCATCCTTAACGGCGTATGAGGCATAATTCTTGGGTCAAAGTGCTAAACTCTTCGTTTTCTACTGTCTCTCCTACAACAATCGAGGAGAGATACTTAGAATAATCTTTTTCCCCGCCGGACAAATTACTAGTAAGACCGTGTATTCTTGTAGCTCATTGTCAGTTATTACACATAACACATATTAAACGTCCATTATTTATATTAATAACTACCTATACCCCCGCGCGCGTTGCTGCGCTACTTACTAAAATAAATTTGAAGGAAAGACATTACACAAATATCCGGCATCTCGACATCCCGGCATCCCAGCATCCGTTGCGCCACTTTGTTTTATGCCGAAACCTTCCTCGGCCTGCACACAACAACTCATAAAATCCCGGCATCCCGGCATGCGTTGTGCCAGTTTTTTTATGCCATAATTTTCCTCGGCCTGCACACAACAACTCACCAAATTTTCATCGTAATCGGATAAATGGTATAGGAACGCATACGGGACATACAGATAGACAGAGAAACATTCATTTTTATATATATAGATTATGGTTATTGTAGTAATAATTATGGTTATTGTAGAGGCAGGATTCATCTAACAAAGACCATCTTGGTGGTCACTTTTTGAATTATCTAGCATGTGTGTACGATTACGTTTAGATGTAGCCAAAGTCAACAATATGATATTTATAAAACATTCTTCAGATGATTAATTGATTACCTTAAAATTACCTTGTGATATTTTTGGGCCCGTCGCGCGTCGTCCACGTAGCAACTGGTTTCTGACAAAACTGTTTACGGACTCTAGTTTAGTTAGTAACTAGTATATTCAGTTATCGTACACGCATCGATTCAGTAGTAATTAGAAAAATATTAGGATAGCGGTAACTTATCTATTTTTTTATTTCGGCTGTGTTTAACTATGTAAAGTTATGAACAATAAGGATAAGATGGTTATTTTATACTATTACAATCGTAAAAAAAAAGGGGAGATGACTCTGGATCTATCCCCACATAAAGAAATATACACTGCAGATTATTTGTGGTCGCTGCTGAATTACAGCAAAATGATGGAAAGTTCCATTAACTCTACTTCTACAGAATCAGCGATGGAGAAATCTAAGGCCCGTCATCCATGGAACAACTGCTCTCTGACTAAAAAAATACTAAACTCACTTGACAGTCTTTTGCGCGTTCCATCTGTTGACTTAAATGGATGGATAGTATAATATGAAGATATCAGTCGCAAATCGATCCAAACTGGTAAGTGCTAAGAGACTGAGCATAACAGTAGCCCAGTGATATTTTCCTAGTCTCTGTATGATTTTTTATTCGTTTTTTTTGGTTGAAAATTAATACGTGCAAGACGAACTCTATTTACAAGCAGTTTACAGGTTTCTTTGCGTCTATATACAGGGTGTCCGGAAATTAGCGTGCAATATTTCTAGGGCGTAAACTATATCCAAAAATATGACAAAAATGTCCTATAAACATACCCCGAGAAATGCTCCTTTAGGGGGCTAGAGCCCCTCAAAGATGGTCGGGAAGGAAGTATTTTTTTATAATAGTGTTGTAATCCCCTCGTATATTCCAACGGTATTGTTTAGTTTTTAAGATTGTTAGTTTATTTCTATTAGCGACAGACTGCAGACACAATATAAATATTATTCATCTTCCAAATTTCCAATAACCATTTCTTAATTATACACCTATTATATTTTTCTAAATAGCCTCTTTCAATTATATTATCTTCGTCTAGACAATCTACAAATTTCTAAATTCTTAAAATACAATAAATATACCTTATTTTTATTACGGTAATTCCCTTCTTAAAATTTATTTTAATCCCTTAAGATCTGCAGACTGTAGTTATGCTAATGTAATTTTATAATTTATAATTTGGTTATGGCCTATGCCAAAATTTCTTAATTATTGGTTGGTTCTTATTTTTGTACCGCCCATTTTTGGTAGTGGGAACCAATGAATGGTCGTTTTTGATTTTGAATAGTTTAGCAAGTAAGAATATAGATTTAAGAAAAGTTAGTTAACGTTGAGAATTGTTACATTTTAGTCGTTTTCTCAAATTTAAAAAGGTGTAAAACGGAAGGTCCAAAATAGAAGTATTAAAGTGGAAAGTTGTTTTCTTACATCGACAATTTTAAGTTCATGTTTGGCAGTGTCGAGACGCTCTAGACACTGGCCCATAACAATAGTATGAAAACCCTTAAAGATAATGACATGAAAATTAGTACGTGCGCTCCAACCGATAAACTGTACATAACAGTTAGTTTAGAGTGAAAATATTTCTTCCAGTGGCGTCGCACGGAGTGGGGCTGAGGGTAAATATTATTCTATATTTATTATTTCCAGATTTTTTAAATTTTAAGTACACTATTTTAAGAACCTCGAGTTTTTTCTTTAAAAAAGTACCCCTTTTTTATTTCGATAGGAGGCACCGTTTTCAAGGAAAATTAATTTTAAAATAAAACGCATTTTTCAAAAGAAAGGTTAGTCCATATGAGTTCAGGTAAATCCGAAAGTTAGCGTGCAATATTCCTAGGGCGTAAAGTACATCCAAAAATATTACAAAAATGTTCTATAAACATACCCTCAGAAATGCTCCTTTAGGGGACTAGAGCCTCTCAAAAGGGGGCAACAGAGAATTCACAGATAGGTATTTATTTTGTGTATGGATTTTGTAATGGTAGTTCTACTGCCGCTGTAATAGAGTACAGGAGGCGATTTCCGCATAGAAGAATACCTAGCCGTAGAAGATCTGCTATGGTCCATCGAAATTTAATAGAAAATGGATCATTTCAAAGACTTCATGCTATTACGAAAAAAAAATTTGCCCCCCTTTGAGAGGCTCTAGTCCCCTAAAGGAGCATTTCTGAGGGTATGTTTATAGAACATTTTTGTAATATTTTTGGATGTACTTTACGCCCTAGGAATATTGCACGCTAACTTTCGGATTTACCTGAACTCATATGGACTAACCTTTCTTTTGAATAATACGTTTTATTTTAAAATTAATTTTACTTGAAAACGGTGCCTCCTATCGAAATAAAACAAGGGGTACTTTTTTAAAGAAAAAACTCGAGGTTCTTAAAATATTGTACCTAAAATTAAAAAATTCTAGAAATAAAAAATATACGATAATATTTACCCTCAGCTCACTCCGTGCGACGCCACTGGAAGAAATATTTTTACTCTAAACTAACTGTTATGTACACCTTATCGGTTGTAAGGTACGTACCAATTTTCATGTCATTATCTTTAAGGGTTTCCATTCTATTATAAAAAAAGACTTCCTTCCCGACCCTCTTTGAGGGGCTCTAGCCCCCTAAAGGAGCATTTCTCGAGGTATATTTATAGGACAGTTTTGTCATATTTTTGGATATAGTTTACGCCCTAGAAATATTGCACGCTAATTTCGGGACACCCTGTATATATAATTGTAACAGTACAAAGTGGCCAATATATTTCATAATATTACAACTTTACACAATTAAACTTGGCCTTACATAAGCTATCGGTTTACTACTATTTTTCTATTTGCCTTTGAGTCGATGTGTGTACGAGAATTGAATATTAAGTGGTGACTTATTTTATTTAATAAAACAACTTGTGGGACTGGGTAAGTGTATTCTTGTTGTTTATTTACAATCTAGTGATGGGAAAAATAAAACCATTACAATATACTGGGACGAGCAACAGACTGTCAAAAGATTATATTATTTTTATAATCCGAAACTAGATGCTCCGTAGACGTTGGGCCTAAAGTCAGCAACAAAATAGACCGAGAGATACATAACTTTTCAGTAAAACCGAACAACCCCAATATTTCCTAGTTTACTCCTAACTAGTTAGCAACGACTACCATATCACATAACTTATATATTAACGACAACATAAGATAGGACGACGACAAAAACTCGTCATTATGGTGTTTTTATGTTAGTTGGAAAATAGTAAGCTATAATAAACTTAAACGGAATATTATTATTATTAAAAATTACTACCCAATATACAAATTAGCATGGATATTTACGTTACAAAATAGCCCATTTTGGAACTGCTTATATTTTTTAACGGGAACCTTTCTGTTAAGTGAATACTCGAAATCAAATTTATTCCTCTCGGCGACACAGGACCTGAATAATCTGGCTCTGCAATAGAATTTCAAACAACTAGAAAAACCCTATTTCGTTAACTCGTGAATGGGATATTAAAACTAGATTTCTATACGACAAACTTGGATACTCATTGACAAAGGGAAAACAAAGGTGAAAACATATCGTTGGGTATTAGTTAATTTTATAAAGGAAATATAAAAATTGTTTTAATATTTCTAGGCCGCCTAATTGTCAATCACTAGCTTGTAACTGTTTTTAAAAGAAATCGAATACTCTAGAATAGTTGTTAAAAATGAGTTTTTCTGTATATGGTAAAAGCCAGAAACTTCGTTTCTATTTATTTAAATACCCAACTGTTTGTTTTGGATTCCTGCCATTAAATAGGTTCCACTTTTTCTTCAGACACTTATTTTCGTTTGAACGAAAACAAATTATCCCTAATTTTTGTTTCTACCTCGGTCCGTATTTGCCCCACTTATTTTTTTAAGGATGACAAGCTTAATTGACGTGTTTTGGTAAACAAAAGTTTACCGATTGAGTATATGGGCACTTGAGGCAGATATAAACATATTGAAATTCGAACAAATTTAAATATTCCTTTCCTAAATTCTGAATTTCGTTATAACATTTAAGCATTATTGGGGTGGGTATACGCCTCAATAATAATAAAATTATTGCATTGTACAATGTAAGTAGGTACAACAGAAAAATTTAATTAATATGATTTTTGCTTGAACTTTATAATTATTCCCGCTAGAAGAGAGTGACAATTATTATTTTTTGGGAAGAGCTTATTTTATTACCTAAAATCCCAACCTATTTTAAGCCAGAGGACTGTATTCAAAGTTAAAATATTAATGGTGAGATCTATTAAGACGGACATCCAGTAAAGTAAGTTTTCCAGAGGTTCGCGTGCGGATGCTCTGTGCAAGAAGGAGGTAGTTTTAGGGTAATTTGGAAATGGGTATTGACAGATTATAAATTTGGTGCTACCCTAAACCTATTTTTTATTACAAAATTTCTCAAAATAATTATTTAATTAACAAACCAAAAAAGTACCGAATTAAAAAGTGTTGCTACAGAATGTAACACAAAGTAACTAGGACACTGGCAACATTACTAAAATTGTGTTTTACCAAGTTTCAACTGAAATAACCCCGATTGCAGTCAATATCTATATACGTGGTAATTTTGTATCATATGGTATATTTTTATCAGCAGTGTTAAAATTCAAAGCGACGAGATTAGTGCGTGCGCGAACCATTGATTGGTTTAGGTAGTCCAGTCTCGCAAAGGGCACGCACGGCGAGTAATATTCAAGAAAATAGAGTGTACCAATAATAATAATTAAACATTGATATTTTTTGTCCTATTAAATTCTTGAAGTTATATGAATTAAAAATTCTAAAGCTTTCTTAACATGAATTTTGGGTTCATGGCTATTTCAATATAGATGCCAACGAGGCTGCGCTGATACGCTCGTCAGGGAAGGCACAGGCATGTCTGACGAACCAGCAGAGAATTAGGTGGCCACTGGAATCAGTCAAAGAGAAGATGATCGGAAAGCTCTTGCGCAAAGCGGGTGGACAGAACTAACAATCTGTTGTATATCCAATCATTTGTTTCCCCTACTTGATAACAGGAAAACCGCAGCGTTATTACAGCACAGTCGGAAAGACCTAAGAAATATCATTGCCGTAGTCACCGGACATTGTCGTTTTGGTAGACACGCCGAACGTATGCAAATAGCAGCTACCAACTTCTTCAGAAGTTGCAGAGATGAAGAAGACGAGAAAAGTAGCATTACTTGTGTGAATGTCATGACCTTGTAGAAAGAAGGTTGAATGCGTTGGGCGAACCATTCTTTAATGATCTGGAGGAAGCAATCAACCTGCAACTGGGTCGACTAACTAAGTTTATGAACAATAGTGGCTGGCTTGAATAAGTCTGCCTACGTCGCGTTAACTATCAGGAAGCTGATGCGGATAGGTTTCGCAGAACACGTGCGGCAGCACAGCGGTCGTCATAGGACTACGTGAAACTCTTTGGACAATGCCAGAAATCTGCCACTCTAACCTAACGTAATGTAAACTTTTCCATAATGATATGTTAAACCTCATTTTGAGCTTACGATAATTGAAGACTTGAAATAAAAACCGGTGCCAAATTGTAGTTTAGAGATAATCGATGTTTTCTATTTAATTCGGCGTTTGAACTTACAGAGCGCGCCATCTTTCAAAAAATAGAAAAAATATTTACGATAATCCTGGCACATAGCACGTTTTATAGGTTGTTGGCGATGGCATTTAGCACTGTTTTCAAGTTTTAACACAATTTTTAAATTTTTGGCACTTAGCCCGGTCTTCAATTATAACATAAATTTCTACTGCGATAAATATTACCTAGGCAATCCAATGATGTGTCAAAATCAATTCAATATGGCGGCTCTGGGCGACACACAATAGACAAACAGTTTGTTTACAGTTAAAGCATATGAATTCGGTACCAATAAAGTTTATTTTATTTATTAATATAAAAGGATTTTTGCAATGGAATACGGATTTCTAGTGTGTTTAGGAAACAATGCCGTCGACTTGTCTTATAGTTAATTGAAAGTGGCTCCAGCAGAAACCAGATTAATTTTTGTTCTATACCTATTAGCCTAAATAATTGGATTTTAAGATGGGTGTATTAACATATTTTGCCAACCTATAACCTATTTCGCGTAGATTTATTTATTTTTTCTAGCTTTACACAAAATTTAAATAAAATCAATATCGACTGCTTATAGGTAATAATTGACATATTAAACAAATATCAAGGAGTTTAATAACTTTTTTTAGGAGACTTGTATCGCGGAAAACATCGCATAAAATTTTTTTAACATTATTAGGTCATTGTTCTTTCACTATACAATTCTTCCAAAATTAGAAATAAAACAAATAATTTTTTTTGTAAGATGTCAGATATTACCTAAATAATGTGCAGACGATATTAATTTTATTTAAATATTAGTTAATAAAATAATAAACTAAAAAAAACGAGGCAAAATATGGTAAAGGTTGGCAATAGATTGAATGACGTTGAGAATTCCACTTTAACCCACCTAAACGATTGTCCAATATGCATAGAGGACGATGGTTGGCTAGTATCAAAAGAGATTATCTGACCTGACAGAGTCAATTTAAGAGAAACAGAGTTTGCAGCACACATTTTTTAACAGGTAAATAAATTACTTTAAAAATTATTTTTTTATTAACCTAAAGTAGGACCCTTATCTTAAGATATTTCGTGGGTAATTTGGGAGAAAAAAATAAGTTTTCTATCTTTTAATTATAGGGTTCCTACATAAATATATTATAATTTATTTTTTGGGAAGCCGGCTTCATAAGAAGAAAAAAAACACCCAGACTGAGATCTATTTCAAAAATTGGGAGTAAAATGTAAATTTAAATTATGTAGATAATATAAATACAAGAAGTTACGGACATATACAAAGGTGAAATGAAGTTATAAATTTGAATGATGGATATTAAATATAATATAATTAAGTAAAATGTGGTATTTATAATATGAAATGAAAAGCCAATCGAGCAGCTGCAGTCGTTTTCAATTTTATATAATATTCAGTGACCGACAGAAACTGCGCAGCATATGGGCAAATTTTATATCTTTGATTTTAGTAAGTGCATTTTATTTTAGGAAAGTTCTGCATATTTTTAAACCAAAATAACACCCGTCAAATCCATTAGAAGTATTATGGTATAAGAGAAATCTGAAATTCCTCTAAGACTAACCTACATATTTTGTTTCATTTTAGAATTTTTTTATTAAAAATTATTGTTTTAATTTCAAATATATACCCAAATAACAAATTTCGCTTATTTTGGAGAAAAAAAATTAATAAATCGTTTTTTCTGAATTACCCTGTATAAAAAGTAAATCGCCACGATACAGTACGTAAATAGTATTTTCTGTAGATTTTGTTAGACAACTGTAAATAATATGTCAGATTAGTTTGTTTTAACAATATTATTTCAAAACATAAAATAAAAATATTAAATATGTTTGCTGCACACCGTCTTTTATTTTTTGAGGAAACAAGTTAATTTTATTAAACCGATATTTTATGATACACCTAAGCTAAAAACATCTTCCAAATAATATATTTATACATAAAAGCACAACGATCCTTCTTTATTTAAATTTTAATCATGACCTTCATATTAAAGAAAAAAAAATTGAAATTCAAAATATGTTTTTCTACTCCTTACTCGGTAAGTACTTCATTTTGATACTGATTTGAGGGAGGTAAGTACGTTTTACCTCCCTAGGGAAGTACGAAGTACGCCAGCATAGAATTTTCCGGTGACTCTTTCATCACTTGCATTAATACTGCACCAATCCTTGAAGTCCTTGTAACACCGATTGTACCGTTCCTTCGATTTCTGAGGTAATAGAGCAGCGCAAGCTGCATTCGCAACAGCATCGATATTCATTTTTTCGATTTCTTAAAAAAACTGACACTGACAGAACGTTTGTTTGATTATGAACATTATGAATTCTATATAGCAATCAACGTGTCAACACTAGGAAACCTGTCATACATACAGGGTATTTCAGTTGGATAGCTCAAATTATAAAATTAAAAAACATTTTTTTTTTTAATTTGAGGGAACTGGAGTAGAAAAAATATAATACAAAACTCGGGAGGCAGTATTCTTGACCAGTCCCGGACTATTTTGCAAGCCCTCGCTATCGCTCGGGCGCAAACTATGTCCTCGACTGGTAAGTATCACCTGCCTCCCTTGTAGTGTAAATAACTATTTGTACGGATTAATAATTAACTTGTATTATTATTTAGGCTTTAAATTCGGATGTTAAGTTTTGTTTGCATGTTAAATAAAAAAAATGCGTTTACAAGTCGTTTGGATTTAAAGTGTACAAAATGGTATTGACCCTTACTTTGCGTGGCAAATAAAATCCGTACATAATAATTTTTTTTTTCTTTCTTACATAATATGTATTATGACGGTCACGATTAAAATCTGAATAAAGAAGAAACGTTGTACTTCTATAAATAAATATTTGATTTGGTAGCTGCTTTAAGCTAAAATGTATCACAAAATATCCGTTAGGGGAAATTAATTTGCTTCCCAAAAAATAAAATATTGTGTGCAACAAAAATATTTTAAATTTGTATGTTCTTATTTTGAAAGGTGGTTGGTTGGTTGGTTGGTTGGTTGGTTGGTTGGTTGGTTGGTTGGTTGGTTGGTTGGTTGGTTGGTTGGTTGGTTGGTTGGTTGGTTGGTTGGTTGGTTGGTTGGTTGGTTGGTTGGTTGGTTGGTTGGTTGGTTGGTTGGTTGGTTGGTTGGTTGGTTGGTTGGTTGGTTGGTTGGTTGGTTGGTTGGTTGGTTGGTTGGTTGGTTGGTTGGTTGGTTGGTTGGTTGGTTGGTTGGTTGGTTGGTTGGTTGGTTGGTTGGTTGGTTGGTTGGTTGGTTGGTTGGTTGGTTGGTTGGTTGGTTGGTTGGTTGGTTGGTTGGTTGGTTGGTTGGTTGGTTGGTTGGTTGGTTGGTTGGTTGGTTGGTTGGTTGGTTGGTTGGTTGGTTGGTTGGTTGGTTGGTTGGTTGGTTGGTTGGTTGGTTGGTTGGTTGGTTGGTTGGTTGGTTGGTTGGTTGGTTGGTTGGTTGGTTGGTTGGTTGGTTGGTTGGTTGGTTGGTTGGTTGGTTGGTTGGTTGGTTGGTTGGTTGGTTGGTTGGTTGGTTGGTTGGTTGGTTGGTTGGTTGGTTGGTTGGTTGGTTGGTTGGTTGGTTGGTTGGTTGGTTGGTTGGTTGGTTGGTTGGTTGGTTGGTTGGTTGGTTGGTTGGTTGGTTGGTTGGTTGGTTGGTTGGTTGGTTGGTTGGTTGGTTGGTTGGTTGGTTGGTTGGTTGGTTGGTTGGTTGGTTGGTTGGTTGGTTGGTTGGTTGGTTGGTTGGTTGGTTGGTTGGTTGGTTGGTTGGTTGGTTGGTTGGTTGGTTGGTTGGTTGGTTGGTTGGTTGGTTGGTTGGTTGGTTGGTTGGTTGGTTGGTTGGTTGGTTGGTTGGTTGGTTGGTTGGTTGGTTGGTTGGTTGGTTGGTTGGTTGGTTGGTTGGTTGGTTGGTTGGTTGGTTGGTTGGTTGGTTGGTTGGTTGGTTGGTTGGTTGGTTGGTTGGTTGGTTGGTTGGTTGGTTGGTTGGTTGGTTGGTTGGTTGGTTGGTTGGTTGGTTGGTTGGTTGGTTGGTTGGTTGGTTGGTTGGTTGGTTGGTTGGTTGGTTGGTTGGTTGGTTGGTTGGTTGGTTGGTTGGTTGGTTGGTTGGTTGGTTGGTTGGTTGGTTGGTTGGTTGGTTGGTTGGTTGGTTGGTTGGTTGGTTGGTTGGTTGGTTGGTTGGTTGGTTGGTTGGTTGGTTGGTTGGTTGGTTGGTTGGTTGGTTGGTTGGTTGGTTGGTTGGTTGGTTGGTTGGTTGGTTGGTTGGTTGGTTGGTTGGTTGGTTGGTTGGTTGGTTGGTTGGTTGGTTGGTTGGTTGGTTGGTTGGTTGGTTGGTTGGTTGGTTGGTTGGTTGGTTGGTTGGTTGGTTGGTTGGTTGGTTGGTTGGTTGGTTGGTTGGTTGGTTGGTTGGTTGGTTGGTTGGTTGGTTGGTTGGTTGGTTGGTTGGTTGGTTGGTTGGTTGGTTGGTTGGTTGGTTGGTTGGTTGGTTGGTTGGTTGGTTGGTTGGTTGGTTGGTTGGTTGGTTGGTTGGTTGGTTGGTTGGTTGGTTGGTTGGTTGGTTGGTTGGTTGGTTGGTTGGTTGGTTGGTTGGTTGGTTGGTTGGTTGGTTGGTTGGTTGGTTGGTTGGTTGGTTGGTTGGTTGGTTGGTTGGTTGGTTGGTTGGTTGGTTGGTTGGTTGGTTGGTTGGTTGGTTGGTTGGTTGGTTGGTTGGTTGGTTGGTTGGTTGGTTGGTTGGTTGGTTGGTTGGTTGGTTGGTTGGTTGGTTGGTTGGTTGGTTGGTTGGTTGGTTGGTTGGTTGGTTGGTTGGTTGGTTGGTTGGTTGGTTGGTTGGTTGGTTGGTTGGTTGGTTGGTTGGTTGGTTGGTTGGTTGGTTGGTTGGTTGGTTGGTTGGTTGGTTGGTTGGTTGGTTGGTTGGTTGGTTGGTTGGTTGGTTGGTTGGTTGGTTGGTTGGTTGGTTGGTTGGTTGGTTGGTTGGTTGGTTGGTTGGTTGGTTGGTTGGTTGGTTGGTTGGTTGGTTGGTTGGTTGGTTGGTTGGTTGGTTGGTTGGTTGGTTGGTTGGTTGGTTGGTTGGTTGGTTGGTTGGTTGGTTGGTTGGTTGGTTGGTTGGTTGGTTGGTTGGTTGGTTGGTTGGTTGGTTGGTTGGTTGGTTGGTTGGTTGGTTGGTTGGTTGGTTGGTTGGTTGGTTGGTTGGTTGGTTGGTTGGTTGGTTGGTTGGTTGGTTGGTTGGTTGGTTGGTTGGTTGGTTGGTTGGTTGGTTGGTTGGTTGGTTGGTTGGTTGGTTGGTTGGTTGGTTGGTTGGTTGGTTGGTTGGTTGGTTGGTTGGTTGGTTGGTTGGTTGGTTGGTTGGTTGGTTGGTTGGTTGGTTGGTTGGTTGGTTGGTTGGTTGGTTGGTTGGTTGGTTGGTTGGTTGGTTGGTTGGTTGGTTGGTTGGTTGGTTGGTTGGTTGGGGGTCTTGTTAGAAAAGGTTTGTTCCTTCTACGAAGTCCAGTAGTTTTCTTCCAAGTTTGTCATGAGGAAGGTTATCGCCGCGTCGAATGTTTCCGAAGATTTTGAATCTTTTACGGTTTAGCGATTTGCAGCTGTATGATATGAGAGGCGGTTTCATCCTCTTCACCGCAAAGTCTAAATTCAATGGGTCCATTATAGACTCCCATTCGTTGAAGATGTGTTCTTAAGTGACAATGGCCTGTTAGTAGGCCGGTCACTTGTTTTAGCTGGGTGCACGTCAAGAGCAGCATTCCAGTTGATAGCTTCTTCGAGGGCCTATCAATAAAGGCCCGTGCGTGTGCCTGGCCAGGTGTACCGTTCCATCGAGATGGATGTTGTTTTTGCTCCCATCTGTCTAATGTTGTTTTGGTTGCCGTTTTTTTATATTCCAGGGGCGGGTTCTGGGCCCCTGAAATTTTGAGCAGATCCGGTTCTTGCCACTTCATCTACTTTTTTGTTACCTTTTATCCCTGAGTGACCAGGAACCCAGAGGAGTTCAACCTTGTTGTTTCTAGCTACTAGGTCTTTTAGGTCGTTAAGGCACTCCATTGTGCTTTTTGATGTGAATCGAAAGGAGTTCAGAGCCTTAAGGGCAGCTTGGCTGTCTGATAGGATGTGTATCTTTCGGCCGTGGTAGCCCTTTTCAAGATTCTTTTGTACGCATGCTTATATTGCATGAAGTTCTGCTTGGTATAGTGTGGCGTAGTTTCCCAGGAGGATGCTGATTTCCATTCTGGGTCTTTCCTCAGATATACCTGCGCCTACTCCGTTGGCCGTTTTCGATCCATCAGTGTACCAAACTAGGCCATTGTCTAGTGACGGAGATTTTCCTTTGGACTACATATCAGCGTCACACCTGATATTAAATGGTTTTATAAAGTTATATATCGCTTTCATGCAATCGGTTTGTATCTTCAAGAGCTCGTCGTTGATAAGGTCCGTGGCTCCTGTGTGCCTTATTTTCTCAGGGCCTTGTTTCCATTACCCATTTCCTTTTATCCTAGAGGCCCACATTTTGAAGTGTATGTCTAGTGTTGTTAGTCCTAGTATGGCTTTCATTGCTGCGGTGGGTGTGCTTCTCACTGCACCGCTAATGCACAAGCAGGTCAGCCTCTGTACACTATTTAGTTTTGTGACTGTCGTAATTTGCTGTGTTTTTGTCCACTAAACCACAGACAGAGATAATGTATGGTTGATGCGGTAACGCATGTAAAAGTGGACTGTATTATAGGAAAATATTGTTTAAAAGGGAAACAGAAAAGATTCGCACAAGATAAACGTGTTGAGGCTCTTACCTGGGACTGAGAAGCCGTGGCGGCGTAGAGGGCCCTCTTACTTCCTTTGTGGTTCTCTTAACTCCCGTGCACTTTCACGGCTTAATCGTTAAAACTCAAAAAGAAAATGTTCAATTAACACATTTTGCGCTTATTATAAAAAAAAACGGTTCGGCGAAGCAACCTTCGTACCGCGTTGCCCTTCTTTTCGATTCTCACCTTGTCTCTGTTGACTGGACGTCTCACTTCGCATGAGCGACTCTGCGCTCCTCCTAGAGTCCAAAACGAGAACTTGTGCGTTCGCGACAAAAGTTATAAATTGATTTATTAAAAAATAAAAACTAATTAGTTAAAAAGGAAAAAACGTTACCATACCAATATTAGCCCAAATTAAAATTAACTAATTTAGTTTAAGAACAATTATACAAACCATAAAAGAAAATACTTTTCTTAACAAACCGCCCACCAAAACGAATGTTTTAGACGTACAGGTAAAAACCCGAAAGCACAAATAAAACATATTACAAAAAAGAAAAAAAAAATATATATACATTGAATAAGATTAATTGCCTGGTAGAGGGCATATCCTTACTACCGGTCGCTGAAAAGATCCGCGTGCAGTTTTTAGGGTTACGACGCGTACCACTCCATCCTTTCCTGGATGTAAGTCTGTGACTCGACCAAGCTCCCAATAAAGTGGAGGTTTTTGGTCGTGCTTTATTAAAACCAAAACACCCTTGGCAATCTCTGGCGCATGATGAACCCACTTGTGTCGTCCTTGTAGCGAATGAATATATTCATTGGACCAACGTTTCCAGAAATCGCTCTGTAAGCGCTGAATTAATTGCCAACGGCTTAGACGGCTGATTTTTAAATCAGATAAGCCAGGTTCGGGTATACTACTATTTAAAGGTTCAAGGGTAAGAAAATAACCTGGTGTTAAGGGTTGCAAATCATTAGGATCGGCGCTAATTGGGCTAAGAGGCCGTGAATTAAGTAAATATTCGATTTGCGTTAAAAGAGTGTAAAACTCTTCATAAGTTAAATTTTGGGTACCAATAACCCGGTAAAGGTGAGTTTTTATTGATTTAACGCCTGCTTCGGCAAGACTGTTAAAATGTGGGGTACTAGGCGGATTGAAATTCCATTGGATTAGGAGTTCTTGAGCTGCAATTTGCGCGTACTCTAGAATTATATTTGATGCGCCCTTGAAATTGGTGCCTTGATCTCTTGAAATATGTATGCATCTGCCACGACGGGCGACAAAACGTCTAAAGGCAGCCAAAAAGGCTTCAGATGTTAAATCTGAAGTTGCTTCCAAATGCACAGCTTTGGTCGCAGTGCAGACAAAGACACAAGCATAACCTTTAAATACCTTGGCACCTCGATGTCTGGACATTAATAAAGAAAATGGGCCAGCAAAATCTATACATACTGAAGAAAAAGGCTTAAGTTGAGATATACGGAGCTTTGGAAGGTCTCCCATATAAGGGTTATAAGATTTAGGTTTGCAGCGAAAACACTGAATACAATTAGAAAGACATTTATAAATCGCACTTCGAGGAGATAAAATCCAGAATTGCTGGAGTATTAAATAATGTAGGGTCTTTAAACCTGGATGAAAGTTCGTTTTATGAACCCATTCTATTACTAGTTCTGTTAATCTATGAGATTTAGGCAAGAGAATGGGGTGTTTAATGTCATAATTAAAATTGGAGTTTTTTAACCTACCGCCCACCCTAAGCATACCATCTGAATCAACAAAAGGAGCAAGTTTTCGGAATGGTTTCGGTAGTAAACTGTTATTTTTAATTTTGTCAAAAATATCAGAAAAGCATGTATTCTGCACATTTTTAATAATATAACAAAATGCCTTGTCAATTTCAAACGGTGTCAATTGATTTAACTGATTTTGTGAAACAGATCTGTCTTGGAAACGTGAGTTTGTAATAAATCGAGTAATATAAGCAACAATTCGCTTAATTTTTAAAAGTGAAGAAAATTTGGTTAATAATTCGTCAATCAAATCATCTTTAATTGAAACCGTAAGCAGCGTTTGCTTTTCCTCCTGAGAAACCTCAGGAATTTTACTGGAATCAAAGGTGGGTTGTGTATGCCACAAGTCGCGCCTTTGTGAAAGAAACTTGGGACCTAACCACCATATATCTTGTAGAAGTAGTTGTGAAGGCAGTAGGCCGCGTGAAGCACAGTCGGCTGGATTTTCCTGAGAGGGAACATAGTGCCAAGATGACATTTGAATGATATCTTGGATGTGGCTTACTCTGTTGGCAATAAACGTCTTCCATTTATGCGGAGAAGAGGATAGCCAAGCTAAGGTAACCATAGAGTCTGACCAAGCATATATATCATTAAAAATAATGAGTTCTGAATAACTCTTCTTTACAAATGAAATTAAATCGGCAAGCAGAACAGCTGCGCAAAGCTCTAAACGAGGTATTAAAACTGTTTTCAGAGGGGCAACTTTACATTTTGCGCTAACTAAGTATGTCAGAATATTACCAGAACTTTGTTCTATGCGAAAATATATAACACTAGAAAATCCTACTTGAGATGCATCGCAAAATCCGTGGAGCTCTATGCGAGAAATTTGATCAGAGACGACTAGGCGAGGTATTTTAATTTGAGTAAGTAGGGGTAGTTCAGATTTAAAAACATGCCACGCCTCAAGAATATCATTAGATGGAGTTTCGTCCCAGGCAACATTGGATGACCAAAGACATTGAAGAATATATTTTGCCCGTAACAGGACTGGAGAAATAAAACCAACAGGATCAAATATCCTACTTATTTCTGAGAGAATATTTCGTTTAGTACAAGACTGTTCGATTGGACAGAAATAATACGAGAATATGTCATTACTTGGATCCCATTTTAGTCCAAGTACCTTTATGAAAGATGGTTCTTCTTTGTCGAAGCTACAAGATAGTTGAATATCCGAAGAAGGAATATTTTGTAATAGTACAGGATGGTTACTTGCCCACTTTCTAAGCTCAAAACCACCAGCTTTTATTATGCTAATAAGTTCGGATTGAAGCGCTAAAGTGGAGTCCAAGTCTGACCCGCCAGTGACAACATCGTCTACATATATGTCGCGTCTTATGACTTGGGCCGCGCGAGGAAATGACATTTCCTCCTTATTAGCTAGTTCTTGTAAGGTTCTTATGGCCAAAAAAGGGGATGATGAAATGCCATAGGTGACAGTAAGTAAATGATATTCATCTAAAGGATCATTAGGTGAAAAACGCCACAATATTCTCTGATAATCTTGAAACTGTGGCAGAATACGAATTTGACGATACATTTGTTTTATATCACAAATGAAAACATATGGAAAGAAGCGAAAAGTCAAGAGAATTGATGAAATGTCTCGTTGGAGCTTGGGCCCAACAAGAAGCGAGTCATTTAAAGAACTACCTCGAGTGCCGCGCGCAGACGCGTCAAATACCACTCGAAGTTTAGAACCGGAAATTTCATTTTTGAGTATACTGTGATGAGGAATATAAAAGGCAGTAGTAGATTTGTAATCTGACCTTGGAACTAAGGACATATGGTGACTATCTAAATAGTCTTGCATAAAATCTGAGTATTTATTAGACAAATCAGGATTTTTTAATAAACGAGTGTCAAGCAAACAAAATCGACGATAAGCTTGAGCATATGTGTCACCAAAACAAGGTTTCACATTTTTGAAAGGTAGAGGCACTAAAAACGACCAGTGGGGTCTCTTGTAGTAAGGGAATTAAAAATTTCCTCACATTTCTTCTCCTCAGGAGATAAAAAAGAAGGTTTAGAAATTTCTTCAACATTCCAGAATTTCTGAAGTGTGAAGTCAAGTTGATTTTCAACAGATGCATGGCAACTTACTAGCGAACAAGGTGGATCAGATACAGATGGCTCAATAATTGTTTTGCCTTGAAGAATATAACCAAAAACTGTCTCTAAAGCCACGGGTTGACCCGGTTTTCCGAAAGTACGTCCAGAGCCCAAAAATAGTGGGACAAGTTCTGCCCCAAAAAGAATATCAATGGGTCCAGGAATGTTAAAATTACAATCTGCTAATTTTAAATGCTTAATGTGCGATCAATCAGTAAAATTAATTTTTACTTTAGGCTGATCCGAACATATTTTTGGTAAAATAATAGCATCGAATTTAAATAAAGATGCAGATTGATGTCTGGGTTTAATATGGCATTGAGTTATACCATTACTAGGACAAGCGGACATACCATTTATTCCTTCAATCGGACTATAATGTTTTTGACGACTTAGGCCAAGTCGATTGACACATTTTTCAGAGATAAAGTTTGCCATACTGGCAGTGTCAAAGAGAGCCCGAATTTTTTGAAAATTACCGCGAATATCTTTAATTTCTATTTCCGCTGTAGAAAGAAGAACAGTGCTTTGTCGAACTGCTAAGGTACTAGTCATGACACTAGTAAGGGTAGTATCTGATCGTTGGTTTTCCAACAGAGGGCGTGTCTGGGCTGTAGAGGTTGAAGCCACAGCACTTAAAGGATTATTTAAAGAAGCATTATCAGTTTTTTCAAAATGCAATAAAGTATGATGTGGAGCCATGCATATTCGGCACCGGAAAGTAGATCCGCATTTTCGAAGCGGGTGAGGTAAAATTAAACAATTAACACAAAGGTTGTTAATAGGGGTTGTAGTATTTAAAAGAGTTGTTTGTCTTCGGTTCTTAAAGTTTGAATTATTAACACCAGAATTAAAATGAGAAGGGTTTATTCTTGGCTGTTTATTTTGATTAATGTTAATGTTTGTATTATATGCATTAGTATTACATGAATTAAATTGAACTGACTCTAAAGCCTTGCAATTATTTTCTAAAAAGGTTTTTAATTGTAAATATGACGGTATCTCGGTTAAACTGTGCTCAACTTCGAAATCAGTTCGTGTTTTCGAATCAATTTTTTGAAGTAACATATTAAATAATAAGAAATCTCACTGATCTACAGGAAAATTCAAGGCTCTTAGGGCAGCTAAATATTCAGAAAAAATGTTTAGAATATGTCTAAGTTCTTTAGCAGACGATTTTTGCATATAAGGCGCTGAGATAAACTCATTATAATAATGAGTTGCCAGAAGTCTTTTATTTTGATATATTTTTTCTAACAGTTCATAAGCAATAACATAATTATTTTCAGTAAGCGGAATTCCTTTTACTAGTGCTAGGGGTTCCTTATCTAAGGAAGTAATGAGATATTGAAATGTTTCTACCTGAGATAAATCATTATTAAAATGAATTAAACTATTATATAAATCATAAAAACTGGGCCATAAAGCAAAATTGCCGTCAAATTTTGGCAAACTTATTATAGGCAACTTTGTCCCTGGCTTATGAGAGACTGATGAAGCAATAGAATTGTTTAATACTGACTGATTTGGATCATTAATAGAAACCTCATGTTTGATTGCCTTTGAACCGTAGTAATATTTATCTGCAGCGATGCGTACTGCATCATGTGTTTTAAAGTCATCTTCAGAAATTAAAGAAATAATTTGATTATGTGATGTCTGAAATTTCTCATAAAATCTATACATACCTTCAATTCTAGCCAAAAATGTAGGTTTTACTGAGCTGTCAGAAGCGATTTGAAGTCCCAATTCATAGGTTTCTTTCAGACGGTTATACGCTGTCGTGCGTTTTAAAGTTTGTTTTGTAATTTTTTTTACACTTGCCATGGTGTCACAGTTTTAATAATAACACAACGAAACGAAAAAAAATAGTACTTTAGACCGAAATAATAATCACTGTATTGAAAGAACCCCGGAAAACTGGTTAAATTTTAACATTTGTTTAACACCCGAAAATGCAACAATAAAAAAACTGGTTTGTTTATTTTAAAAATTGATCGAGCGCCTGTATTTTTTAAAAATCAATACTTTTGGTACGACCAAATGCACGTCTAAAATTCGCGCATTAGTTTAAAGCGATAAATACCTGCGCGACTTTATCCACGGTGTTGGGCATAAAAATATTATAGCAAAAAATTTTAAAAAATGGCTATTAGGAAGCGAAATGAATAAAATATTTTAAAAATGATTTTTGAAGCTGATTTATATCCGGCGAGGAGGGGCCAAAAATGATGCGGTAACGCATGTAAAAGTGGACTGTATTATAGGAAAATATTGTTTAAAAGGGAAACAGAAAAGATTCGCACAAGATAAACGTGTTGAGGCTCTTACCTGGGACTGAGAAGCCGTGGCGGCGTAGAGGGCCCTCTTACTTCCTTTGTGGTTCTCTTAACTCCCGTGCACTTTCACGGCTTAATCGTTAAAACTCAAAAAGAAAATGTTCAATTAACGCATTTTGCGTTTATTATCAAAAAAGAAACGGATCGGCGAAGCAACCTTCGTACCGCGTTGCCCTTCTTTTCGATTCTCACCTTGTCTCTGTTGACTGGACGTCTCACTTCGCATGAGCGACTCTGCGCTCCTCCTAGAGTCCAAAACGAGAACTTGTGCGTTCGCGACAAAAGTTATAAATTGATTTATTAAAAAATAAAAACTAATCAGTTAAAAAGGAAAAAACGTTACCATACCAATATTAGCCCAAATTAAAATTAACTAATTTAGTTTAAGAACAATTATACAAACCATAAAAGAAAATACTTTTCTTAACAATGTTTTTTTTTTATATAATTCGGAAAAAACGATTAAAGTGTTTTTTGTTCAAAATAAGCGAAATTTGGTATAGTCAAATTACATTTATCTAAGACAAACTAGTATAGTGTTATTTTGGTTAAGTAAAGGTTAAAATAGCATTATAACGTTATACGTTATATAAACGCAATAAACTTAGTGGTAATTTATGAACCGGAGAGAAGACTAATTAAACCGGCGAGGTATCTAGCGAGGTCTATTAACGAAAAAGTCTCGGAAGCACTTAAACTAAGTGTATGATCTGTGTATATTGTATACAGAGGACTGTTCATGAAGTAATAATAGTAGCTGTGGGGGGCTCAGCAACCTGGCAAGCAGATCACAGCGATCCTTTTTGCCTACCCCTAAATCTTCCCCAACCACTCTAACCACCTGAGGGCACAGGTGGCCCTTCCCGATCTAGTTATGACAGTCAGTATGTCCTTCTAGGGGAGGGCAATGATTTCCTCTCTTCGGAGAACCGCTGAGCGGAATACCTGATGTCTCAGTCTCCCAGAGCCTCACACGACCCCAGGAAGTGGAGCGGTGTCTCCTCTTCTTCCTGACACCCAGGAGAAATTGGGTCCACCTCCACGCAAATCAGCGTCATATGCTTCCTCCGCCGACAGTGCGCAGTCAAAATAACTATTAATGAATTGAGGGCCCGCCGGAGCCATTCCAATCTGGATTTGTTTGCTCCTGTTATAAACTCATTGGCCTGTCTGCATCTCTGGGTTTGCCGCCATTGTTCCAATCTTTAATTGCCAACCCCACCTGTTGATTTAAAATTTCTATTGCTGGTTTCCACCCTGAAAGAAAGTCCTGGCTCCAAGTCTAGCGGGTTCAACCCCTCTCTCGTTTCCCTGCACCCCCTTGTGTCCCGGGATCGATCAGTTAACCTCCTTGATATCTGAAAGCCTCTTCAGGGCATTAAGATAATCTTTAACAAATACTGACGTGACCCAGAGTTTGCATATCCCCTTGAGGGCAGGTTGGCTGACTGAGCAGTTATATATTATCCACTCTTGGCAGTCCCTGACCTCATCTAGACTTGCAGTAATCAAAATGGCGTAGACATCTGCCTGAAAAATTGGTGTGTAACCGCCCGGCAGCTAGCTCTTAGGGATGTCAGTTTTTTCCAGGTATACTCTCGATTCCGAAGTCATGTTCCGAAGACTGTCACCATCAGTTTAGCAGACCAGAGAGTCCTCGGGGAATATTACTTTATTCTTCTCCAACTGTTCCTTACTAGGAATCGTGAGAGTGTTACAGAACTGCCTTAAAGAATGCTTGACGGGGGGTCGCTTTGACAGAAAGTATTGGAACTTCCCTCTCGGCTATACCTGCGACCCTCGTATGTTCTATGTCACCGACGCCTTTTCAACAACCTGCACCGCATATTCTGGAGAATGCTGTCATTGCCTCCTTCTGTATCCAGATGGATACTCTAGGCAACCCCAGAAGTGTGTCCAGCGCTGCAGTGGTCATAGTTCTCATGGCCCCTGTTATACCAAAGCCTGCCAATTTTTGTGCTTTCGTTAGTTTATTCCGCGTACTGATTTTTTCCACCCCCGGCCACCAGACCACAGAGCCATATTCAACTCTAGGTCTAATGACCGCCGTGTAGAGCCATCTTATTATACGATGATTTAACCTCCACCTGGTCCCCACAACGCCTCGTAACTGCCAAAAGGTTGCTAGTGACTTGTTTACAAGATTGTCAACATGCGGTCCCCACGACAGCTTACTTGTTGTTCATGAATGTAATAGAAGTATACCAATAATAAAAACGCAACAACGATCAAGGAATAAGCAGATCGAAACTTTACAGGAAACTACAAAAGTCGCAATTGTGCTATGTCTTATAATTCTCGAGCAACAAATAAACAGCCAAATTTATCTTGGAAAAAAACGATATCTTTTAATGGTAAGTTCAAGAAAATAAAAGTCCATCACCCGATTTAATAAAATCTGAACTTCTATAAAAGCAAAAACTATTCAAAACTTAAAAATATAATGTCCTTGACGAAATGTTGTAGGAACCCTGTCATGAGATTTTGCGGTTACCACCGTACCACTACCAATTTAATGCCATAAAACTAATTTGTACAGGCGCAAATTCGTTCTATGAAAAAAAATTTTGGTAAGGATCTCAGTTCCCAACAGGTAAAAGAAATTTTTAAAAAATCCGTAGCACAATTATCAGGGACTACTGATGGAAAGCAGTAAAGCGAGCACACGGAAAAAATTATCCTGGACTGGTGGATCAGAGAAATATTACTGGATGTTAAAGTGGAAACATTATTTATTTCGACGGAGAAAAATACTGAAAGTACTGCAGATGAGTTTTATTAATCTGAATTTGAACAGTTTTAGAGATATTTTTAATTAATTAGGTATTTTCTTTCTTTTGTTTAACATTATTTAAATCTGCTAATTATAGGTTTGTTCGAATTTCCATGACTATGGTTTTTGAAATTAGATTAGATACTTCTTATATTTTTCTTTACTTTACTTAAGGTAAAGTTTCAGTTCTTAGGTTTCTCGTTTGTGACTAATATAATATCATTATAGGTCTGATGATGCTCTCATAAGAGCGAAACATGTCACGTACCTTTTAATAAAGGACAAGAAATTTGTGAGACCCTGACTTTGAGTATTTTGTTGTTTTTGTTAATTTTCTTTACTAGACTATAGCCCCAATCTTTTTTTTTTACTTGATTATCGTTGCATTTTTTTCAGTTGTCTCACTACTTTTATGAACAATTTTCTGTATAGATTTTAAATTAAGTTCAAGTGTCGCATAGAAAAACTCGAACAAATAAGTTTTTCAATTTAAAAATATTTAATTTTTTAATATCGACAACTTAGATTTATTGTTTGGACAGAATTTTTACAGCATAATATATGGGAAACAATTTTATTATTAGATCTTAACAAAAACTGATTTAAGCAATCGTTTTTGCATCATAGGAAATCAGAAAAAACCATTAAACAGTGGTGTTCATCTTTAGGGGTTTAGCGGAAAAAAACATGTTTTTCTTGCAATTTTGAGTTTTTGTTAACTAGTATTTAAAAAGCTTTGTATTTAAAATAAAATAGTATTAATAAACATAGATATGTATGTATTTTTATTAATAGTAAATCGATTCGATAGTCTAGCATGTAAAGGAAATAAAAATATTTTCTTATCAAACAGTGGGAGTACGAGAGAATTGAATAATTATCTTTCTCTTAATAAGAAAGTCAAAAAAGAAGTATAGTTTGAGGGGTGTAATTAATATGTTTTTAATATATTTAAAAATTTTAATGCTTGTGTGCACCATTATGACTAATCAGGGTTGAACTTTAACTGTAATTTATGACAAGAATCGCTATGGTTAAAATGTCACCATGATTAAGACGTAATGGTGCATACGGGCATTAAAGTACTATTTTTAATCTCATGCATCAATTGGAATGCATCTTTGATACTTTAATTTCGGAACGAAGTATTTCAATGCCTGTCATTTTCATTTTGATTGTCCGTTTCAAATAAATTGTTAACCTATGAATAGTAAGAACATTAAGGTTTATGGAACATCAGTTGCTTATGCACTGCGATTATATTTTAAGTTTAAACATTTTTTTGGGACCTCTGCTTCTAATAGCCTATTTTCATTGGGTGCAATCAACGCAATTGCAGTAAAAAATTGCCTTCGGGCATGCGCTGGGGTAAGGCTCGTGAAGTTATCTTGCTGATCCTAATATTCACAAGAAGCAACAAAAAACTTAACAAACTACTTTTGTGAAGGTTATATTTACTTTTTTTTTAGGTTGGTATTGAAAATATTACTACCGTGCGAGCAAAAATAATTTGCATCAAAGAGGGCCTTGCATCTAAGGACGGAATGCTTAGCCGTAGAGCTTAGTACCTGTTGGGTGTCAGTAACTACCTGAATTAACAATCAATCAGTTATTCCGTCATCTTTGACAGTCGTTACAAGTAATTTGATTCATCGCTAATTTTTCCAATTTCTTGAACAATTCACACAATGGGCTTTACGGAACAGCACAAAACATTCATGGTTGAAGCGTATTTTCAAAGCGGGGTTAGAGTAAATGGTGAGTGGCAATACAATCCGGGTTTGTGCATGGACGATTTGCACGAACATTTTCCTACCGTTGCTTTTATTGCTGGGGATTTTTGTCATTGCCTGAAAAGAACCGTGGCTGTGTTTAGGCAAACAGGTTCTATACAACACAAAAAAGAAGCAGGAAGACCATCTGTAAGAACAGACGAACTTGTTGAAAACGTTCGTGAAATATTGCAAAATACGCCAACAAATTGTATAAGACGCCTGTCCCAAGAAGTGGGAAGCTCTTATGGAACATGCAGGACTGTTCTTAAGAAGCAGCTAAATTTATTTCCTTATAAAGTGCAAGTATTCCAAGAAATACAAGCCGTAGATTTTGAAAAACGCAGGAATTACTCTCAATGGTTTACCCAAAATTTATTGAAAATAAATGATTTATTAGACCTGACATTTTTTTCGGATGAAGCCTGGTTCCACCTCACCGGTTATGTGAATTCTCAAAATACACGCATGTGGAGTAGTGAAAATCCCTATTTTTTTGTAGAGTTCACATTGAACCCTCAAAAAATTGGTGTCTGGCTAGCTGTTTCCCGAAGAAGAATTGTTGGTCCTATTTTTTCAATGACACAGTTACAGCACAGCGGTATAGAGACAATATTTTGAATCCATTTGTGGAGCAATTACTTGACGACGAACTACGTTTTGGATATTTTCAACAGGACGGTGCAACCGCTCATACAGCCGTCGAAACTATTAACTACTTACGCAATTCTTTCGACGACAGATTGATCAGTTTTCGATCAAACATTGAATTTCCACCTAGATCACCTCGTTTAACGGTTATGGATTTCTTCGTTTTTCCTCATTTAAAGAACAGTATTTTTAAAACACCAGTTGCAAATTTAGAACAATTACAAGAAAGGATTATCCAAGAATGTGGTAACATTTCTCCAGAGATGCTGGTCAACACTTTCGAAAATATGAAGAGACGTGTGAATTTATGCTTGGTGGCCAATTTCAGCAATTTATGTAATAATTTTTCTTTTTCTTTCCGTATATTCTTAATTTGTTAATTTTGTAAACAACAAAAATAAATTTAAATTCAAAAAAGTTTTGTCTGTTTCCTTCCGGCAAACACAAGATGTCGCACTGGATTCTATAATCCCCTCGATAAAAATAAATTTGTATTTGTCTACTGATTTTATTACTTATTAGTTTGACATATCATGTCATAATATGAATTTGACAAAATTTTAACCTAGATTTGGTTAGATATATCGTCCTCGTATCATTGTGATCTAAACCAAGCCCTACGTTTTTTAATCCAAGCCATCTTTAATGCAAATAATTTTTGCTCGCACGGTAGTAATATTTTCAATACCAACCTAAAAAAAAGTAAATATAACCTCTACAAAAGTAGTTTGTTAAGTTTTTTGTTGCTTCTTGTGAATATTAGGATCAGTAAGATAATTTCACGAATCTTACTCCTACTTTCATTGTTCTTAATAACAAAACAAACAGAAACACACTTTTACCATAAAATCAGCTGATATTGAATGGATTTTAAAAGTTGGTTACATTTGTTGTCAACATACTTGCATAAAAATAATTACTTCATAATTATGTAAACGGTCATGCAATGCTAATAATTGCCTCGCTAGAACTTACATGCAGTGATTGCTCCTAATGTGAGCAGGCTATAATAAAAAATTCGTAATAGGGCGCCGAGTTAAATGGAAGTCGACTATATTTGGTTATATTATCTTTGAAATTAAGACAATAATTCTTGGTAAAAAAAATCTAAAATGAAGAATGAAGGTACTTTGCTCTTAGAGGAATTTCCATTTTCTGTTCCTTCCTTGTATACCATAATACTTTTATCGTATTTAGTGGATGTTGTTTTGGTTTGAAAATATGCAGAACTTTCCCAAAATAAAATAAAAGATGAAAAAGTTCCCTTATGCGGCGCACTTTCTGCCGGTCACTGTTAAAATATTTATAAATGTAAATTTTCTCGTATTCCGTCTTGTGAATATTTAGAGGTACTTATATTGGCCAATAATTTCTTAGGACGATTCGTGTAATTTTTAAAGAACGACTCAGATTGGCAGAATTTAGCACAGTTTTTTGCAACTACTAAAATTGAATAAGGAGATATTTGACGTTTTCTAACAAGCTTTCTAGCCATTCTACTTTACTTCTTTATTCAGGTCCAATTTTGACCTAGGTTTTTCTAAATTATGGCGTTTTGATCCATAATATTACCTACAAAATGTTTTTCAAACAAAGCATAATGTACATAATCATAGATTGGAAACGATGCCATTTTAAGTTATTCGAAACCGCAAAGTTGATACTTCAGTCCCGCCCAGGGAGACAAAAAAATCATAGCAAAGAAAATGTAAAAGTGGTTAAAACAATTGAACCGTTCTTTTTTTGTGTGGTTAACAAAGTGATTTACATTGCAAGTGGAAATTAGACGCTGGGTTAATAATGTTAGATTTATATTAATTCTTAATGATATATTTAGGCGTTAACTGAATTTTTTAAACGAAATTTTAGGTGATTCAGTGTTTCACATATGGAGAGCCATATAAGAACAATATCTACAGATTGCTTAACAATAACTTACCTACTATTGCTGGTCGACTGCGTGGGACTTCTAGTGCACTTTTAACATTTGTACTTGCGCTATTATTAAAAAGTTAATTTGCTAGTTTGTTTTTTCAAAAAGAAAATATTTCATATAGTGTTGTAAAAAATCTGTTTTGTGTATAAATTAATTATTGCTCTAATACTAGTTTAAAACAATATTTACAGCAAAACTGGCGTAAATCTGAAACAGAAAAAAAGTATACTATAACCCCTGCGTAGTTTTATGTTGTTTGCTTTTACAGAATATATTAAAAGTTGTATAAAAAATTATAATAACAATTATTAATTAAAAATAAAATAATTTGTATACATAAATAATATTATTTGTAAACCATTGAGGTAATAACTTCAATATACGCTTTAAGCAGAATAAATAATGAAAACCTAATCCGAAACCTTTTTTAAAATAAAAAAAATGTAGTCCGTAAAATACTGCCAGTCCAAGGGAATTTAAAACCAATTTTTCGACTCGAATTAACGGAGTGATGACCTACTATTTGTTCCTTGTTCACAAAGAAAAATTGAGAAAAGTTAGATATTATAATGTTAAGGGTTAAGTGAAATAAATGAAGAGGTGAAATTTAAACTCATTCGGAAAAATGGGCAAAAATCTATTATTTCTCTTATTTATATATAGTTATGTACACATTTTAAATAGGAAGAACCCTTTATCCCTAGATGCAAATATAAAGGTTTGTAAAGTAAGACACAAATAAGAACGCTTAGGCATGATTTGAATGCATAAAAATTAGTGGTATCCCGTTTTGGTCAAGTAGTTTTTAAGCTTTCGAGCTAATATACCGATAGCATATAGATAGACCTGACAACGGAAATGACTTAGAGGTCCTTCCTAAGTTACAGACATAATCTAGAGATCCTGTTGCTTCTAAAGTAATTGTAAACTTTTATAGTAAAAGTAGCTTATTTTAATAAAAATGTCTGCTGCATTCTAGTACATATTGTTAAATAAACGAATATGTGTAGCTTTCTAATAAATAGCCGTAGTTTACACAAAAATTTCCATTTAAAATTAGTACAAAAACTAATTAAAATATAATATTATCTTGAATTAAAGTATTCAGCAGTATTTATGCCTACCCTATAATAATTGTATTTGATATGCAAAACTGTTTTTTTTTCTCTGACAATTAAATTTTACAGGCCGATGAAGCGACAGATATTAAAAAGAGCTTCCTTTCTTATAGAACGAAAGTACCTTAATCGCGAAGAAAAGGTTTACAAGAAAATTAGAGATTTTTCAAGGTTATGACGTATTACAGTAAGTTTTTCTCTTCCATATTCGCTATGTCTGTGGGCTTAAATAATCAAAAATGCTGGACTAAAACTTTATGCATTAGACATTATTTACTCAACATTCAGTAGAATATTATATTTGATAAAGGGCTTATGTGAAAGTTTTAATAAATCCATAAATTTTAACCCAGAGATAAAGGGTGAACCGCGCTAAAAAATATAGAATTTGTTTTCTTCCAAATATTTTACATTTATGATGATATTATCCAAAACTTTTGACAAATCCAAGCTTTACTAAATTAACAAGGAAAGTGCGTGAACTTATAGATAATACGTAACATATACTTTCTCTTCGTAAGAAAAGTAAAATTTAACTATGATGTACTGTTTGAACTGTATAATTATAAATTATAGACAAACAAAAATATTTTCTTCCTCTTTAATTATTAAACAAGACCACTTTTTTTTGTGCGTAAAATGCTGGAAATTAATTACTCTGAAAAAACATTATCTCAGGCAATTTTATCATTTAGTAGAAAAAACTTTATCTTAGGCGGGATGAAGGCAAAAAGAAAATGGAAAAAACGAGAACAAGGGCTTTAAGACAATATTTGAACTGTCTTTAAAGTAACGTGACGGATAAAGCGTATTTCACCTTTTTAGACAGTTTCTTTTTGACAACAAATTGTTGTAAATCAGCTAAACTTGGCGGTAATTAATATAAGAAGCAACAACGCAACACCCGCTAAAAATTGCTTTTTTAATAACTTCAAACTTCACTGTTTACGTTTTACTATCAAATTGGTACTGACAGTTCGGATATATTACATTTATCCAATGTGTTTTCGAGAAAATGTGATGACATATTCTACAGTATGAATATACAGGCTTAAAGACCTTTTTATTGGTATGTACCCAATGTGTATTTGTTATTAAATCACATTTTTCATGTATATTCTATCTAAACAACAACTATTTATTTAATGGCCGATGTATTTATATATTGATTAGGGACCTACTGCCTCATTTTAATTTTTGCTATAACTGTATTTTATTTTGAATTTTATCGCATTAATTTATTGTAATTGTATTCTCTCTCTCTTTTTAGACCCTTAATAAAGTTTTTATATAAAACGAATATAAATACAATAATTGTGTCATTTCATTTCCTGCCCTCATTCCCGCTATACTTATTCGAATCTACTAGTAAGGGCGCTATACTTACCTAACTTTTTTAATACCGTTGCTTGCAATGGACAACGGTAGTAAATTTGGCGCAAAAATAATCCCCTAACCTGTAGTTCTAAAAAGATTTGTAATAACAATAATAAAAAAAGTATTTGTATCTATTTTTTCTGAGTTTGGATTTATCGGTATTTGCATGAAAGAACCACTTTTGGATTACATTTTTAAGGGGATGTATCGATTTAGGCTTTTACTGTGCTAGATCAAAAGATAATACCAAAACTAGAATTAGTATTTAGCTCTAAAAATGTAAAATAGTAGATTATATCGTTTTTTACATGTTTGCACCTTATTTGGTCACTGGCATTCTTAAGTCGAGGAGTACTTATAAGGTTAGCATAGCTTTTCTTTGTGACCACTTCTTCCATCAGCGGTCATGGCGAAAGTCATGGAGGTGGCCCACAGCCACATAGTAAAGTCAAAGGGGCGATAGATCCTTATAAGGAACAAGTTCTATTTTTCCAGATTATTAATTAAATTATGGTGAGCAGGAGAATGGTTTTCTAAAAGCCAGTGCTTGTTAAGATTGAATCTTGAGCTTAAGTATGATTTTCATGGGCCTAAGAATAGTTTAATTTATTGCAGCTTTCATGCTTATTTCAATTTTTCATTAGGGCTTAAAAATCGTCCCGAGGTTACTCGACAAGTTAAACCCTAAAAGAGTTCCATAAAAAGAGGGCAACTGTAATAAGCTTGTATAAACTAGCACTCTGGAAAGAGAACTTATGTTGAGTTGTTGGACTAAGTACCTACCTCATCTGTAACCAAAAGTTTATTAGCCCAGATTTTTTAAATAAACATTTTTATATTATTTAATTATGTCAACCAGCTTGGTAACTAAACTAATTTTTTAGTTAGAATATCGACAAGGTAAGGTCTAACAGAGGTTCTAGAACATTTAGACAAAATTCGTACTTATACAGTTATTTTAATAATCATATTTTTAAAATAACTTTACGAAGTGAGTAACTAAAACCAATTATTAAAATTTATGAAAAAGATGTAAGGTACTTATTTATGTTACATATGCTATTGAATAGTTTTCGTCAATTCAGCAACTTTAAATAATAAACAGAATAATATATCGTTTTTTTAAGTGTTTTTTATTGTTACCAAAGGCAATTCCAGATATTATGTGAATTACATTAAATATGACAATATTTAACTGAAGAATCCGAAAAACAAAAATATATTGTAACCTAGTTTTAGATTGTATCTATCTTTTTGGCCACCCTGCATAATAAATAATATTATTAAAATATGCTCCTCAAGTGTCCTCACAACTTTTGTGTAAATGGGGTTTTCCTTTTGTTTGAAATAAACGAGATGTCGGTATCAGTGATTAAAAGTGAACGTGGGAAAAATGTAATTGAAAATTTTACATTTTCAAAAGATAAAGTATGAAAATGTGATGGTAGGGTAAATGTTACAATGATTGGCCATGTTACAGTCATTGGCCACTTTTCCTTTTATTGAAGAAAATACAACAAAAATGGCAACAAAAGCTAGAAATATAAATGACGCTTTATTTGGCAACATATTTTCTGTCAACTGTCATAGTTAATTCCTAAACTTGACGCTCCATTTTGTTATCGCAGCAGTTAAAGAAGGACGTGTCGAGTCCGTTAAGATTTATATACAAATTTTGTTAACCGGTGAAAAATTAGGAAGGTGGCTGGTAAGATTTTAAAATTTTATTTGTTTAGTATAGTATTTATGTTATGGTTCTCTTATTTCGGAAGGTCCAACCAATAAGATTTTGTAAGAATTTTGTGAATAACATGATGTTTTCTCTTAATTATGCTATGGCCCATGGCTGATGCACACAATTTGATATAATGTAGTGATTGGTCACAGGTGGCTAATAACTAAAACCGTGTGTTATAGCTATTGGCATAGGCCAATTATTATAGCTCAGGCCTGGCCAATCGTTGTGTCAAGGAAAATATTTTTTTTAAATAGAGGAATATGGTACGTAGGTAAGTGCCTATGTACGTGCTTACCTATTTACCAAACGTGTTTTAACTAAATTTATTAAATGTTATTTAATAAATATTACTAATACATTCTTTGGAAAATTATTTAGTTACCTACCAATATTTAAAACTGTTTCTCATAGAGCTGTTCGCAAGTTTTAATCAAACACTGAACTGAATTTTAATTTTTAACATTTTACGCTTTTTCCTTTACTAATACCCAACATTACTGGCTCCGTCAATAATATTAATCAGAATATTATTATTATTATTAGTATTAATCATATTATTTTCGGGTTTGCAAAAATGCCTAAAGTGTCTGGCAATCTGACAAAATACACTAAAAAGTACAGTAAAAATGACGTTAAAAAGGCTTTAGAAGCAATTCAACTTGGAGTCAGTCAGCGAAACGAAGCAAAACGTTTTCGCGTACCCAGAGCAACACTTTATTTTCGTAAAAGTGAAAAATTTAAAAAGACAGGACTAGGGCCTAATCCGTATCTGACTGAACAGGAAGAAGCAATGCTTGCAAATTAGATAGCTCATTGTCAGAAGAGGGGATTTTTTGCCAGAGTGCAAGATATACAGGAATCTGTGAAATTATTTTTGGACAACAGCCCAAGAGATAATCCATTTCAGAACAATAGACCAGGTCGGGGGTGGATTAAAGGCTTTTTAAAACGTCATTCCGAAATTTCCTTCAGGACTGCCGAAGGTGTGACTGCTGCTAGTTCTAACATCAGTGAAATGGACATACGAATCTGGTTTGAGGGTATAAGAGCATACTTTGAGAGGAAAGGTTTACTTGAGATTTTAGATGATCCTACACGAATATACAATGGGGATGAAAGTTGTTTTTACTTATGCCCCAAGAATAAAAAAGTGTTAGCTGTCAAAGGGTCCAAAAATGTTTACGAAATAGAACACCACCAAAAAGTTAACATAACTGTAATGTTCACCTTTGCTGCAATGGGGGCTGTTACTCCACCATTAGTAATATATCCACAGAAACGTCTACCAGTCGACATATTGAACTCAGTGCCTAAGGAGTGGGGTATTGGGCTCACAGATAATGGATGGATGGATAACAAAAATTTCTATGAATACATGGGTAATGTTTTTAAACCATATTTAATAAAGAATCAAATCAAGACTCCTGTGATTTTATACGATGATGGCCACAAAACCCATTTAACGTTTCAAACAAGTCAACTTAGTTCGGATTCTGGAATTATTTTAGTAGCTCTCTATCCGAATGCTATCAGATTGTTACAACCGGCTGACGTAGCAGCATTTCGTCCATTGAAAGTGTTTTGGGGTAAAGCTGTTCTTAAATTTAAACAGGAAAATCTTAATGACATTTTAACAAAAGCAAAATTTGCTCCAGTTCTAAAGGATGCTATTGACATGTTAAAACCAGACGTTGTTCGAAATGGATTCAGGGCCTGCGGTCTATACCCATGGAATCCGTCTGCTTTAGACTATTCCAAGTGCCTTGGAAAATCTAAAATAGAAGAAGGCAGAGTTCATGATAATACCAACAAAACTGACACAAGTACTATTTCGTTTGAGCGGTTTAAATCTCTAGCAGGACCAACCAAAATTCTGGAACTGAAATATACTGATGATAACAGTATATTGACTGATGATTTTAGAATACTTAGGACAGTATATCAAGAATTTACCACTAAACAGGATTCCAATAATGGTTTTCAGAGAAACCCTGAAGAGGAAGAAGATAAAGTGCCAATAATATTGCAAGATGAGGAAATAAAGGAAAATGTAGATTATATGCAGATAGCTAATATGGGCCTAGAAAATTACATTGTTGACATCAATCAGGTACCCATAATATTTTGTGATTCAATCGAAAATTCCACATCTCACGCAGATACGGCAAAGTTAAGTTACTGAGCTGAAACAGACGAAGCAGAGAATCCTGATGAGGAATCAGCAAATGCCATGAACGACACAACAGAAAAATGTTCAGTTAATAAAATACCATCTACATTGGAAAATAACAATCATGGCGCAGAAAATGAAAGTTTAGTTTATGCAACTAAAACTTCTTCACTAAAAGAATATTTGGTTTGGTACGATACCCCAGAACGAAAAGGCAAGAAGAAAAGTGAAAAGCTTCCGTTCGTTTTGACGTCTTCAGACAGACAAAAAATTAAACAGCAAAAAAGGGAAAAAAAAATTGAGGAAGAACGGCTTAAAAATGAACGTCAGAAAGAAAGATTAAGGAAAAAAGAGATAAAAGAAAAAAATACCAAACTACGTAAAAGCAATCAAAATAGGTCTACCAAAAGTTCATACAAAATTCAGTTTAGATCGAAAGATGTCAAAGATGCCACGGCAAATAAAAATAAAAAAAATATTTCTGAGGAACCAATAGAAATAAAATCTGTTGTTTTAATGAAAGGATTAAAAGTTCATTATTCAAACAAGGAAGAAGCATTTAATTTGGAAACTACACCGATACAAAAGCAAAAAATAAATTCTCCCCAACGTGTGGATTTAGCGAAGAAATAGTAATTTACGTTACAAGACCGGAAAGCAGTGTTGTTCAGGTCGAGACAAGCATTTCCAGGGCGAGCCATAGGCGAGTCCTGGAAGCTTGGAGAGACCTGGAAAACACTAATTTTCGGTTGCGTGACGTACAATATTTTTTTTTAAGGCCGACACTTCGATATATTTTATAATCTACGTGAAACAAGTTTGACATAAAGAACAAAATTAAAAATCAACGAACTGTCACTCGACAATACATCGAAATGTTGTTGTCATAATAACGAAATCAAGGTATCTTGTATTATCAAAGAGCGATTGGAAAAACAAAAAACAGGATGACAGTGACATTAGAGACCGGAAAAGTGACAGTGACATTAGAGTCCGGAAAAGATTTTTCCGGTCTCTAATGTCACTTTTCCGGTCTTGCGATCGGAGAAACGTTATTTTCTAGACGAAAAATTGTCCAGAAAGTGTAAATTTTCTGGTCGGTTTTAAAAAAAGATTATTTCAAGATGATGACAGTGATAATTTTAATGTAAAGATTATATCTAATTTGTTACTTAATCCCTCTCTTACAAAAACCGTCTTGACAAATAAAACCATTCAAGATGGAATGTGCTATAATTGTACATACAATATTACATCAAAATACGAAGGTATTAAGTGCAAATCATGCGTAAGAACTTTCCATTTGGGGTGTGCAAGAAAAAATTAACCAACGAACCTATATATTATTGCAACACTTGCCAGATGATATGTATACCATAATTAATTTATATATTATTATATTTTAAAGAGTATTTTGTTAAATATATTTCAGTACCGGTTTATGTAGGTATAAGATATAAAAATAGATTTAATTTAGTAAATAAAACGTTATGTAACATAACACATAAAGGAAATTTACTTGCTCTTTTGGGTGGCCAATAACTGTGGCTGTTCCGGCCAATAATTATAACATAGTGGCCAATAGATGGTGGTTTATCATTACCTGTATATTAATTTATTTTAGAAATAATGGAGATAAAATTACTAAAACTAATTATAGTAAAATTAAGAATAAACTATAGAGATTTAGAAAAATACGACTTCATTATTCCAGACTGGTTCTAGATAAATAAATTCTTATGTATGTACATGGCAAAGTAGGCTAAACAGGCCAATCACTGTAACATTTACCCTATATTATAAAGATGTAGCCAAAGAAGCTGCATTTAAAAGTCAAACTTTATACTGTTGATACAGAGAACCTAATTTCAAGAGAGGTTTATGTTCACAATTATGAAGCAGACGAACAATAGGTAAACACGAAAGCTATTTTCAATATATTTAAAAGAAAGGCCGAAGAAGATAAAACTGAAATGCCATCTAAAATGAATTTGTAAAGCATTAATATCACATTTACCGCCATAGCTCACAACCATTGGTGTTAGTTGAATTAAAAAAATAGCTATAACTTATAGCCTGCTTATACTTGAAAAGGCTAGAGATACTACAATTTTGGCATAGTTTGTTTTTTAATACATACGATTCGTATTAAATTTAATCTAGCTTGTGCCTAGTTATGGCTAACGAGGTTTTAGAATTCTTATTAGGGGTACAAATTAATTTATTATTATCGCTGGCAACAATAATACATCTTTATTTTTGTTTTTATTTTTTCTTAGTTTATTATTTTATATATAATTTTATTTTATATTGCGAAAAGCTTAATTAAAACCGAAGAGAACGAAAAGATGTAAAAACTTGGTTTAATTTTTTCGGTGTCCAAGTACAAAAGGCGAAAGGTCTTCCAGTCACGCGTACAGAGTTGAAGGCAATTTTTTTTTTACTTTATTTAGAAGAATACTTTTTGTATTTATACTTGTATTTTAATTAAAGGAAAACCTCTGACTGCACACAGTACAAACTAGTAACACAATTATTAATATTATTGCATAAACTAACAATTTTCTAAAGAGGAATACCCAAAGAAACTTGTGTACTGCTTGATGGCATAGATATCATACTAGATGAGGACAAAACACACAGATACTTAGACAATGCACAAAACCAACAAATTAATCACCTGAGCCTAAAAATAAAGTTTAAAGATAAATATTAAAGCAGACTTACAAAGCTTTTTAATATTTATCTGAATGTTGGTAACCTTATTACTGCCATCAATATGTGGTCAATCCCAATACTTACCCACTCATTGGAAATAAGATACTCAAGCACCGATTTATACCAATTAGGGTAACTTAAGCATAGGCTATTGACAAAATTTAGATTCTACCACCCCCGCTGTGCACTTAAAAGGATCTACTTAAAACGATGGGAGGAAGATATATAATTTGTGCAAGATATGAAAGTCCTCCATGAGAAAATACTTTCAAGAATCAATCATCCAATGGAGAAATTTTATGTGGTACAGCAGACGCTGGATATACAGCAAATAACGTACAGCAGAATTAATTACCGAACTTGACACGCGCGCCAGCAACTCAATAGCTTTTAACTTGACAAGAGAAAGATTTACACAATTCAAATAGCCTACTGCACTTGAAAATGCACATATAGATAAAGAAATGTCAGTGAATTGGTTAAAAAGACGGCAGCAACATACTGTAATACAAGAATTTATAATTTCTATCCGAGACCTTGTCATTTGAACAAGAAATTATGAAACTAACGAAATATGGACGATTTATGCAGAAAATCCTTTTTTTCCCGAAAAACGATAAGACATATTACGGCGGGTTGTGGTGCTAAGGCATCAAACGCTTATCGAGGAAGACATAAATAGGGAGTAAAGATCATCCACTAAAATCTGGCCCATAAATTAGGCCCAAAACTAAATAAAAATATACCACAACCATCCGGATATTCTTCTATAATAAGAAAATAATAACAAATGAGATTTTCTAATCGACTGCCCACTAACGCACAACCTCTCTAAAATGGAAACGGAGAAACAAACAAAGTACTCAAATTTGGCGATAGACATGGAAGCTGGAAAAAATGGAAATATTTCAAAAATCGGTGACGAAAAACGTTGGGCCCAAACATAGAAAAATTACACCTTTCAGATTATTTGCACCAGCAAATTCAGAACAGCGTTATTCTCCAAACCTGCTACATAGCAAGAAAAATTTTAAGATTAATATTATTGTAAAAAAATACCAGCTATACAAAAAGCTGTGAAAAGGAAGGAAATTAATAATAATAATAATATAAATAAATTAAAATAAAAACCTATCTGTCGTAAAAGGCGACTAAGAGGTTGGTGGTCCTTGCTTTAAAGGGGCCGACATTGGACACCGGCTATCGCGGATGCGTAGGAACCAATCTAGTGAAGAAACGGCTGACTTCATGTTAGGAGCGGTTTCTTAACGGCATCTGTACCCTATGTTAGGGGTGGCTAAATCAATAACCTGTCAGGAGGTATAAAATGCAAACCATTTCTAACGAAATATAAGTAAATTTTTTTTAAATTGTTGTCGAATTTACAAGAATATTTACCCCAGGTAGGTGGAAACGAAATTTCGCAATCTCACACTGTGCAAACAGGCAGCCTTACAGATTTTGGGAGAGTAAAAAATTCTACTAGTACTAATATTACTAACGGCAGGATGCTAAGACGAGCTCACGCCGACAACCGAACTATAATACAAACTAACATCTGTGAGGATAACAGTACACTGGAGACTAGCTTATAGTCCGACCTTGAAATCATAGAACTACCGCGGGTCGTCCTAGATGAACAAAAACTAGTCGAATCAATTGGAGCCGTAAAATGAATAAAAACTTTATCAAAACATTCCTCTTGATGAACGACTGTAAAGATAATCCTCGCACTGATTCTTGAACAAAACATCACCGAGAAATTAATAAAATATTCCTGGAATTGAATCGGTTATTTGGAAAAGGGAACATATCCAATTTTTGGCTATTTTAAGATTTTGCCGCCAACGAAATTTTTAAAGGTAAATACATGAATTTACGCGAGAACGGAACATATCCGATTATTAGCATATTGGTAGTGATGACATTTGTTCTACGTTTGGTTCGAAAAGACAACATGTCCTGGATATGTTACTTTTTCGAAACAAACGAACCATCAGTGCGGCCAATGGCGCGGCTAGTGTTCTCGTAGTTATGCGGCATTGTGTCGTGTTTGAGCAAATGCAAACGATTGTTTTTTTTTTTTATTTTATCACGATGTCTCAGATGGATAGCAGTACCAAACTTCGGTATTGTCAAGAGAAAAATACGACAGACAGAATTTATACACATGACGAGTATGTACTATGTACAGCTAATACTCGAATCACCGAAAAATGATAAATTCACAGTTGTCAAGGTCACGACTGAAGACATTATTGACTTTAAGAAATGGTGGCCAAATTTCTTTAAGGGGACTGTTCTTTCGCACCGAAGTCAATCTAAAAAGGTACCAAAAGAAGAAAAAGTATCGTTGAAAATAACCGATTATTTCCATTTTGAATACCACCTCAAGCAAATAATAAATATATGAAATCCTATGATCCTAAAAAACAATCAGAACATATTTGTTATTTAGAAGCAAACAATGAGTATGGTTGGAGTATGTCTAAATATTTACCCTATAAATACTTCAGTTGGGAAAAAATCGATGAAATAGATTGGGAAACAAAAATATTGAATACTTGTGATGATTCCAGCACTGGATATATTTTAGAAGTAGATTTAGAATATCCAAAAGAATTACATGATTATCATTCAGATTTTCCATTAGCTCCAGAAAATATTATTGACAATAATAAATTACCAAAATTGATGACAACATTATATAATAAAAATAAATATGTTATTCATTATATGACATTAAAAAAATATTTACAATTAGGACTGAAATTGAAAAAAGTTCATAGAGTTATTTCATTTCAACAATCAGATTAGTTAAAATCATATATTGAATTGAATACAAAACTAAGAACAAATGCTAAAAATAATTTTGAGAAAGACTTTTTTAAACTATTAAACAATGCAGTGTTCGGCAAAACCATGAAAATATAAGAAATCGTGTTGATATAAAATTATGCACAAACAGTAAACAATTTGAAAAGTTAGTTGCGAAACCAAATTTTAAAGACAGAAAAATATTTTCAGAAGAATTAGTCGCAGTACATATGGAGAAAACGAAAATACTATTTAATAAACCAATATATATTGGAATGAGTATTTTAGGTACTTCAAAAATATGTTTATATGGATTTTATTATGATATTATGAAAAATAAATATGATAATAAAGTTAAACTTTTATATGAAGATACAGATTCATTAATTTGTTGTCAAAACTGAAGATTTTTATAAAGATATGAATGACTATATAAATGAGCTTGATACATCAGAGTATCCTGAAAATAATATTTATAATCTACCAAGAGTAAATAAAAAAGTATTGGGAAAATTTAAAGATGAAATGAATGGTGAAATTATAAAAGAATTTGTAGGATTGAGATCAAAATTATATGCAATAAAACCTAATGATGATGGTTAAATAATTAAAAAAGCAAAAGGAATTAAAAGATGTGTTGTTAAAAAAGAAATACAATTTGATGACTTTACAAATTGTTTAGAGAATAGAAAACCAATATATAAAAAACAAAATTTAATTAGCAGCAATAAGCACGACATATATACTATAGAAATAAATAAGAAAGCGTTGAGCGCATATGATGATAAAAGATATATTTTAGAAGATGGAAAAAATACATTAGCCTAGGGTCATTATAAAATAAATATTGAAAGAGATAATTTTATAAATCATTTGAAACATATCAAAAAAGAATATGAAAAATGGGAAAATAATTTATAATTTAGATAATTGTAATTCTTCTTCACAAAAACCTTCTTCTACATCATTAACTTTATAATAAATTACATTAGATTGATAAATTTTATTAATTGTAAATATATATATTTCTTTAGTCCAATTAGTTTTTAATTTATTTCTGAATTGATCTACAGAAGATGATAATCTAACTCTATCATCAACATCAAATTTTGGAACAGCTTTTGAAATAGGAAACTTATATACAGTTGATAATAATTCATTTTCATTTTTCTTATTTACTTCAATAGGTTTAATTTTAATAGTTCTATGATAAGTGTTATTATATGTTTTAATAATATTTGGTAATACATTATTCCATCTTAAATTTTTATAAATAATTTGTTTCAATTTATCTCCTAATGTTCTATTAAATCTTTCAACGATTGAAGCTTTATTATCTGTTCCAGTACTATACATTTTTATATTATATTTATCTAAAATTTGTTTCATATTTTTATTATAGAATTCTTTCCCTTTGTCTACAATTAATAATTTAGGTTTTCTATCTTTTAAAATTTTTTCAAACGCATTTGAAACTTCTAATCCAGTTTTTGTTTTTAATGGAATAGCCCATACAAATTTAGAGAATGTATCAATCACATTTAAAATATATTTATATCCATCATTAGCTCTTAATAATTGTTTATAGTCATTATCTATAGGTTGGTGTCTAATTCTCAAATTATAAGAATTATCTTCTATTTTTCCTTTTGGTCTATAAAAAGAATATAAATCAGCTTGCCAAGTATTATCATATCCTTTTTGAACAAAATGTCTTGTTACAAAATTTTTTCTAACTGGTTTAAATAATTCTTGTATTTCAATATCTTCAGGAGACTTGGAAATATTATTTTTTTCAAAATTACAAATTTTGCAAATTAATAATCTTCTCCAACGTTTGTTCTTTTTAATAAATTTTGGAATACCTATACTTTTAGTTTGTTTTTTCCATGTTCTACAATAATCCATTTAATATCAAATTTTTAATTATATTTCTTTTTCTTTGTTGGATGTTTATCATCATCACAATTTTCTCTTTTTCTTTTAGTACTATCTTCTATTGTTAATTTATTTAATATTTCATGAAGTTTGATTGAGTTTTCACAGAAACAGAAAAACATATTACAAATATAACAAGGTTGTGTACCTTCCATTTAAATAGAATTATTTTATAAAAGAAGTTTTATTAGTCCCACAAATTTTACATTTTGATTTCAAAATATTTCTATTATTTTTAGTTTTTTCTTTATGTGGATTAACATTATCAGTTTTCTTTTTACATTTGACACAATATAATTTTGATTCCATTTATATAGGAAAAATTTATTAATTAGATTCAATTATTTTTATATCTTCAATTAATTCAATTTCTTTATATCTAGATGTAAGTGTAACTGCTGGTTACCCTTGACTAGTAAAATTTATTAATTAAATTCAATTCTTTTTATATCTTCTATTAATTCAATTTCTGAATAATCATTCAATCTATCAAAATAATTTCTAGAAAATTCAATTTTATTATGTGATTGCTCCTTCATTCTGTTATATAAATTTATAGAATTTGGATTATATTCTACACTATATATAATTTCAGCATTTAAATGTCTATCTTGAATAATATTTAGTTGTTTTCTATAATTTCTTTGTTGACATCTAATAACATAGTATTCAAATGATTCTAAATCAAATAATTTTAATAAAATAAATTTTGATAATAATTGAATATTTTGAGTTTTTGGCGCAATATTTGGTTTCATAGTTTGAATTGTATTTACTAAGCTTGAAATACGCTCACATTGTTTATTAATGCGATTAATATATTTTTGTTCAATTTTATATTCACCAAATTTTTTAATTGCTGGTAAAATATCTTTTGTAACCCAAGTTGTAAATTGTTCCGCTAGTGGTAATTTTGATCTAAATATTAACTTATATACGGCTGATTTATTGATAAATATGGTTGTTGGTTGCATATTCAAAGGTGTCGATATTTGACCGACGCCTAATTCTCTATACTTTTTAACATCAATATTATTAACATTATTATAAATAGCATCTCTTGGTCTTTTATATCCTAAAATTCGAGCAATATCAACACCTTTAAACCATGGCTGATTTTTTTCATCCAAAATATAAAAGATGTTTTGATTATTAAACTTAAACTTAAATATTTTATTTTCAATATCTATAAGAGAATTCATTTTTTATTTATATAGAAAAATTTGTGTCTTTATTAAAAACGAATTTTTATTAAGAAATGCTTATTTCGAAAAATGTATTTTTCTATATAAAAATAAACCATTATTTCATACACATTTAGTAAAATTTATTTAATTTTTTCTATATAAAAATAAACCATCATTTCATACGCATTTAGTAAAATCCATTTAATTTTTTCTATATTAATAAAAAAATTCTGAAATTACACATTCATAATAAAAATTAGTTTTTATAAAAAAGATATAAAAAATGAATATTAATTATTTAATAAACGAATATCCTATATATTCTATTCTCTCAAAATATTTAAATACAAAAGATACCATTAATCTCTATCATGTAACAAAAAATAAAAATTTATTTTCTAATTATTCAAAGTCAGATTGGTACAATATTTGTCAACATCAAATATTATCAGAAGATTTTATTAGAGAATTTCAAGATGTAATTAGTTGGACCAATATTTCTGGATATCAAATATTATCAGAAGAATTTATTAGAGAATTTTCAAATAAAGTTTATTGGTATTATATTTCTCAATATCAAGAATTGTCAGAAAAATTCATTAGAGAATTTCAAGATAAAGTTGATTGGTTTAATATCTCTTTTGATCAAATATTATCAGAAGAATTCATTAGAGAATTTCAAAATAACATTAATTGGGGGGCCATTTCTGTAAATCAAATATTATCAGAAGAATTCATTAGAGAATTTCGAAATGAAGTTAATTGGAGAGGTATTTCTGAAAATCAAATATCGGAAGAATTCATTAGAGAATTTAATTATGAGATTAATTGGAGATGTTTACAGCAAATATTAATATAAGAATTCATTAGAGAATTTCAATAGAGCAATACTATTTAATTTCTAAAATAACAGTAATATCAGCTCCACCAAAATCTATTAGTTTATTATCTTGATCACAAATTTTAATTTCTATTTTATTTAAAGAACTATGTTGAACTGGAAAAAAATTGCATTTTTTAAAGGTTCATAAATTATTGGGTGTTTGAATTGTGATGCTGTTTTAAAATTTGATATAATATTGGTTTCATACCTCCCTATTCTCATACCATCTGCTAAATTACAATGAACGTTTATACTTTCTACTGGATATAATTTTCTTGGTCTATCTAAAACTTCATTTGATAAATTAAATGTATTTGTTACTTCATTCAATTCTAAATCTTTAACGAATTTCTTAAGATCGTTAAATGTGTATTGTCCAGGTGGAATAGTTATATTACCAATTTTATTATTTTCTTTTGTAAAATTAGGAATTAAATGTGTACTATGAAATGCACATTAAATCCATCATTCAAAAGACGATGCTCAAAATGATGGTATAATATAGATTTATTACTAGTTAGTTTTATAATCATTTATAGAAAAAAAATACTAATAAATGGATATTTTTGGAAGAGTTGAATGTTGTTCTACTGAAATGGAAAAATATGAAATAAATCAGAAGAAAATTAATAAAAAACTAAAAGAACTTCAAGATGTACTAAATGGATTAAAAAAAATAAAAATTAATTTCTCTAAAAATATTGAGAATTTAAAAACTAATGAAAATCAACTTATAAAAAGAATAAGTGGTTTAGAAGAAAAATTAAAAGATCTTGTAACAAAATCTCAGTTAGATGAAACCATTCAGAATAATAAACCCAAACGATCCATGGATGATGACATGATTCAAAACAGAATTAAAGAATTTGAAGACAAATTAAATGTTTTTACAATTACAGATGATTCTATTTCTGTAAATAATAGAAGAATTGTAGATGTAAGTCTTGGTACAGATGGGAATGATGCAGCAACAATAAGAAAATCACTTTGATTGTCATATATGTTAGAAAATACACTAAATGAATTCGAAAACAAAATTAAAGAATTCAAAAACAAATTAGATGCTTTTACTATTACGGATGATTCTATTTCTGTGAATAATAAAAGAATTGTTGATGTAAAAAGGAGCGAAAATGATACTGATGTTGTTATTGCAGAATCAGTAAATACATTGGGAGATATGTTAGAAAACAAAATAATATTAAATGAAAAACAAATAAAATAATTGACTTCTCATGTTGAATATATGCATAGGCGATTGTAATTAAAATTAGATCATATTAAATGGAAGGATATCTAGAAAAAAAATTATATGTTTTTAGAAAAAGTTATAATTTTTATTATAAAATTAGTCTCATAATTTTAATTTTAAAGGTGCTATTTAGTATTTCAGGCATTTCTAGTTATTATTATTTACCATTATCTTTTTTATCTCTAATATCTGGAGTGATTGAAGTAATAGAAAAATCTATGAAGCAAAATGAAAGAATCGTAGAATATAAATTAACCTATAAATTTTATAATTCTTTGTTAAATCTTTACATAGCTAAAAAAATAACAACAGAAGAAATTAAGCTGCAAGAAAACGATTTCATGGAAAATATTCAGTTTTTTCCTAGAGAAAAGTATATAAAACAAGCAAAATTAAATGGCTATAGTTTTTTATCTGTATAAATAAATAAAAAATATAAAATCACACCATTTCAATGTGGAAATGAAGAATCAAAATCTATATTTCCTTTACCTTTGAGATGTTTAATTCTAGGAAAATCAGGATCAGGAAAAACAACTGTATTATGAAATATTATTAGTAAATATTGGATACATTATGGAAATTTATACATTTTTACAAAATCAATAGACCAACCACTTTATGATAATTTAAAGAAACTTTTTCAAGATGTAGATGCTGTTGAAACCCATTTTTATGATAATTGTGAGAATATAATTTCTGTAGACGATTGTAAACCAAATAGTTTAGTTGTTTTTAATGACTGTTTATTAGAAAAACAAAATAATATTAAAGAATATTTCGTTAGATCAAGACCAAAAAATATTTCTTGTATATATTTAAGTCAAAATTATAGTTTGGTTGATTTACAAGTTATTAGAACAAATTTAAATTATTTAATTATGTTTGAACAAGGTTCCCATTATATTAAGAAAGTTTGGAAAAAGAAATATGGATTTTTATCGATTGATTTTAAAAATAGACGTTATTTCAACATGTTAGATGTATAATGTGATGTATAATGTGATGTATAATATGATGTTTGTCTAATGAACGTTATAATAAAAATATTCCTAAGAAATGATCGTTATAATAAAAAATATTCCTAGTAAATGGACATTGACAAAATTCGGAAAAACTTAAAAAAGGAGATTGCAAAAGCTTAAAAAATGAAGAAAGATTCACAAGAAAAAGTTATTGAAGAAGTGGATGTTAATAAAATTGAAAAATCTAAAAGGGAGATTGAAAAGAGTCAAAAAATAAAAAAAGATTTACAAAAAACATTCGCAAATGCAAATTAAAAAATTCCAGATAATGATTTAGAAAAAATAGTTGAAAAAGATGTTGTTGAAAATATTTATCCAAAAAAAGAGACTTTACTAATGAAGAACTTCAAAAATTAAAAAATATTAAAAAACTAATGAATAATGATTTTAAAAGATCAGTAATGAGTAAAATTTCAGGTGAGGATAATGGAGAAATGCAATTTGAACCAATTACAGACGTTTTAAAACATGTTGAATCGGCATTTAAAGAAGGTTAAGAAAAAAATAATATTAATGCTATAGTTCCTTTTTCAACTAGAAAATCTAAATTTCCTATTGGTTTATCTCCATTAGTAATAGATTCTACATCAAACACTCAAGAATCCGGAACTCAAACACCACCAGTTATTAGTTTTGGAGAGATTGCTGCCGCATTTTTACATAGACCACATGAAAAATCTTTCGGTATCTATTATGATAAAAATAAAAAACAATATAAGATTGGGAAAGAATTTATAAAAATTCAGGATAATAATATAATTATAAAAGATAAATGGATACCTGGAACAACAGGTTCATGGAATTTATTAACTTCATCAGCTTCAGATCCTCCTTAAAGAAATGATTATACAGATGAAGATTTGGAAACCTATACAAATATTTTACTTAAAACTGATGCAATTTATCAAAATAATGATAAAAGTACTGGGAAACCAAAATCAAGCGCTGGTAATAAATATACAATTTTAATAAAACCTATATGGAATGAAATCAAATTTGGATCTAATTCTACTAGTGCAATTAATCGAAGAATTTCAGATATTCAACAACAATCAACTCCTGATAAAACTTTAGAATGGGATACAGAATATTTAGCACCATATTCTCCACTATTTGATACTCCAAAACGTGGTAGTGGAATAAAAAAATATACAGAAAATCCTGTAGAATATAAATATATAGACAATTTAAATGTATTAATGAATAGATTATATGTTCTTGCTGCAGAAGAAAAAGCTGGTAATAATAATTTTCATAATGAAAAACTTGGTATTTTACATTTTGGTACAAAACAATTAGAAACTCTTTTACATACTCCAAATGGAATAGAATATTTAATTTCATTTATATCTAGATTACCTAAAAAAGTTGTTGGATCTGGATTAATGAATGATTTTATAAATAAATTACCTTTTGAAATGCATTGGCCTGGTTATAATTATTTAGGACCAGGTACAAAATTAAAAAGAGGAGATAAACCTATAAATAAATTAGATGAAGCCGCTCAAGAATATGATATATTTTATAAAAATCATAAAGATGCAAAAATAATACAGCCACTAATTATTGTTTTTTCTTTGTTATCACGAAAAAATATGGTTACTTTAGTTTTTATTAAATTTTATTTAAATAAAATTAAAGTAAAATAATATCCACCACTACAAAAAAAAATTCTATTATACTTATCTATTTTACAACTTTCCTTTTAACAAAAAGTTAAATTTATTTAACTAAAACATATACATTAGTTGCTCCCTGACTATAACATAATTCGCCGCCCTGACAATAATTCGCTATTTAAACACAGGGCTAGTTCGCGCCGCCAGCGCCGCGCCTGTAGCGGGGCAGTAAATCAATTTATTATTAATTCTTGTCATTTCTTGTCTAGAATTTTTACAGTGTGGTCACATAATAAAGAACTTGTGTGGTGTCTTGTATGTGTGTTGTAAAATGGAGGAAAGTGGTTTATCTTTGCGTCGCGGCATACAAAAGTATAATGAAAAATGAAACTTTGTGTATTATATGTCAAAAACCTAATAAAAATTATGTACCGACAAGTAAAGAGAATGGTTGTGAGCGAATACGATGGGCGGCTCATGAACGTAAAGACGTTGTTTTTGACAGACTAAAAAGTGTTCCGGAAGAAAAACAATTTATTTATCATATGACAAATGAGTGTTATCGTAATTACACAATGAAAGAAAAGGTAGAGAGGGCAGCAAAAAAATTTAAGAATGAAGAAGATAAAACTTTGAGAAAACAAATCTTAGGTGAGGCTAGTTCTAATGTAGGTGCAAGAGCAACACGATCCAAAATAAAAGCGCGAGGCGGCCCCTCAGTTTTAGATAGAGACAAAACAATCAGCTGCGTTATTTGCGGAAGTATATGGAATGCAAAAATTTATAAAAAGTTTAGAATTTGTCAACAAGACAGAGGTGTCGATTTTTTAAAAATTACCCGGTTCTTTAAAGATGAAGTGTTTACAAGAACAGCCGACCTAAAAAATCTGGAATCTCTTTTTGCAGTAGATATTTATTATCACAAAAATTGTATGCGTTCATATGAAAAGAAATATGAAAGAGTGTTCAATGAAAATTTGCCAAAATCTACCAGTGAATTAAATGACAATTTTATATTACTTAGAAAAATTCCATTTCAACAGTCATCAGCAAATTGATACCTCTGCTCAAACTTGGACAAGCTTTTACATTAACTGAGGTTTCCAACGAGGTTAATAAATTATTACCACCCGATATATCGATAAAAAAATGTGGATATAAAAAAACATTTGGTTGCCGAGTTTGGCGAAGAAATTAAATATTCAGTTCCAGGAGAAGCAAATAAGCCTACACTTTTCTTTCATTCAAGTGTTTCGCTATAGATGAAGTATGTAGTAGAAATGTTGCGATCAAAAAATGTTATTAAGGAAAGCGCAAAAATTATAAAACAATCATTATATCAAATTAATTTCGATCTAGAAGACAAATTCTGCGACGAAAATAATCTTTCGATAGCGTGGGACGGCATGCACATTCATTCGCCATTACTGACATTCTTTTCTGAACTTTTTAATTTTAACGAAAACTACTTTGAAGATAGTAACGAGCAACATTCAGATACGGACGAAGATGATCCACTACCACCTCCTAAGACTTCCAAAGGTTGCTCTAAAACAAAAAGTCTAAAAATTAAATCACTTTTTCAAATGATGTATTATGTTATGCATGGTGGAAAAAAAAGAACTCCATTACATGTAATAGCATTGTGCTCAGTTCTTCCTGCACTTTATCACCTAACTGGAGCAGATTATACGAGCAAAGTTGGAACCAAACGCAATGCGCTTCGAGCAGATCCCCAAAAATATCTGCTTGAATTTGGACAAGGTTCAAAATATTGACTCGTTCTATTATAAATATTGTAATATTTTTTTTTTTACGCAGATGTATCTGAAATCGACGTCGAACGTTTAGTTCGATGCGCAGAAGAGCATTTGATACAAGTATTACAAAAGGATAATCCTTCCAAAACGTTCGACGACTTAAGATATTGGAAGTTTCATCATGGGAAGATGAACTCCTTATTAGAGCTTCCACCTACGAGTGCATTGATTAGACTACATATTTTGAGAACACTGTATATTGTGTATAGCCAAAATAACTGTTTAGCAAGTAAAAATGTACCACTTGATCCCCTTTTATTTGGGTATATAGACGATAATGGATATCTGGCACCAAGCAGGGTTATCAACATTTTCCCCTCTACTGAAGAATTAGTACCAAGCTGCAACTGTGTCAAATGCTCTCGTAAAAATACTTGTTGCTGTCGCGTCGCGGGCCTATCATGTATCTCTTTTTGTAACTGTCGTCATACTGCAGATTAGTGCAAAAATCCTTTGTGCAATAAAGTATAAGTAAACAAAAAGAATGTTTAAAATATGTTTTACATGTATTGTTTATACATTTATTACAAGCCCTGATGATGTAAATATTATTTTCGAAACTAGGATTAATTAAGATCATTTAGTTTTATACCATAGTAAATTAAACTAATAAAAATTTAACAAATGAACATAATATAGAGGTTATAAGAAGGTAGAAGACAAATTTACTAATATACATGTTGAAAAACGTTTAAATTCATAAGTGACCATTTTTCAGCGTGGTAACAAAGAATATATCTTTTTTAAAAGCTATTAATTTTTTTAAAGCTATTAAAATGGTTTGCAAAAGAAATATATCGGGGACCTAAAAAAAATACAGGATCGTACCTAGCGTATGGACTAAAACTAGAAATAAAGCTGATGAAGTTTAGAATATAAAGCTTGGGATAGAGTTTTAGATCCTAATGCAAATTTAGGTGAAAAAACAGCAGCCTGGATCACTACAAATGCTATGAAAAAAAAAGACATTTAGGAATGGGTTTAAAATAACTTTTTTTATAATTTTTTTATGTAATAAATGGAGTATTCAATTTATCATGTTAATCTCTCAGAGAATCAAAAAATTAAAATTAAAGTTCGTTATAAAAAGAAAGCACCAGTTACTATTCAATTGAAAACAGATCAAAAGGGAAATGATAAAATATTATTAACTAAAAGACAAATTAATAAAATTGAAAAATGTAAAAAAGGTAATAAAGTTTGTAGAATTACTTTATCTCATAAGCAAATAAAAAAAATTATTCTGGTGGATTTATTCCATTACTTTTTGCAGGATTGAGAGCTTTGGGAGGTGTAATAAGTGGAGCTAGTGCTATAGCTAATTCAGTTATCAATAAAAAATCAAAAGATAAAGAATTAGAAGAACAAAAAAGACATAATAAAGCTATTGAAGAAAAAGATAAAGTTATTGAAGGAAAAGGGTTAAAAAAAAGCCGAAAACCAAAAAAATAATTCCACTAACTAACTATCATATTGAAAAATTTTGTAAAAAAATTTAAAATTTCAGAGGTTGTTTTATTAAAGATGAATTACCTAATAAACCTCATGAAAATGAATCAGGAGTGCTAAATTTAGAAAATTCTTATCAAAATGGTTCTCATTGGGTTTGTTGGATTAAACATAATAATTTAAAATTTTATTTTGATTCTTATGGGGATGCTAAACCACCCAAAGAATTAGTAAAATATTTAGGGAAATATAATCTCAATTTTAATGATGATAGGATTCAAAATTATAACGATCCACCTATATGTGGTCATTTGTGTGTGAAACTTTTAAAAAATGTAGATAAAATTAAGAAAACATCAATTTTTACCTTCTATAAAAAAAATAATCGAAAAATTAGATTTTTAATAATTTTTTTTTCTACTAAATGGAGAAAGTTTTTGAGAAATATTCAAATTTGATTGTAAGATCTAAGTATCATAATTATTTGCCACTTTCTACTATCAATTTTAATAATGTTCTTAAAAAAACTGTTCTTAAAATTGATGAAGGGAATGGCTTTTTAAATGTGAGAAATGCTAAATTCGACATCTCTGGAAAATATGTACATGAAACTGATGGGCAAAATTTTGGTGCTAATGCTAATATAAAATTAGTAGACAATTTTGTAGCTCATTTGTTTACACATATTGAAATTAAAAAACATAATAAACTTTTAGATGAAATTGAATATCCTGGTCAATCTAGCACTGTAAAAGGTACTGATAGTTTTTCTTTAGATAATAATGGACCAACAATAAATTCAGGAATTCAATCTAGATTTACAGGAGGTGGTAATTTTCAAGTTTTGGGTAATTTATCTAATCCCGGTTTGGGATTTTTTAAAGATGTTAAAATTCCAATATATGAGGGTGGATTTGAAATTACTTTTAATAGAAATGGAGATAATGATGCGCTGTATAGATGGGCTACAAAGAAAGATGATGGTACTTTTGATAATCAAACGAGACCAAATAAAGGAAAAATTAGCACACAGCCTCACAGATCGTAGGCCCGGGTTCCATTCCCGGCAACGTCGATGTTAAATTTGGAATTTGGTTTAAGAGGTGGCGCCGTCTTTCGGAAGAGACGTTAAACTGTGGGCCCCGTGTCATGGATGTTGGCACGTTAAAGAACCCTACCCTCGACAAAGAGGGATTCGGCAAAATTACCAGATAGTGTGTGACAAATTCCCTGGCGTCGGTGATTGGCCTCGTTGCGGAAAAAGGCCGACGTAAAATAAATAAATAAAAAAAAAAAAAAAAATTATAATTGAGGATTTTATAATCAGAATTCCGATAATTGTTTACGATGATATCAGTAAAGTTCAGTTAATAAATGAATTAAAAACTCTATCTCAACAAAATCATTATAATTTTATTTTTAAATCGTGGCAATGTATCCAACACAAAAATATATCTGGAAAAACTTTAAGTTTAGATATTACTAATAATTATAGAAATATTAGAAATCCTTTATTTGGTATGGTTGCTTTTCAGACAAATAGATTAGATGATCAAGATATAGAAACAAGTTTATTTGATCATTGTAATGTGAAAAACATTTGGTTTAAAATTAATGGAAAAAGATACCCTGAAGAATTGCAAAATTTCGTTTGGGTTAATGAAAAGTTTTCAGTTGCTTACGACATGTATATGGATTATAAAAGAGTATTTTATAAAACACATTTAGAATTACCTTTAATATATTTGAATCCTAATTAATTTAAAAATAGTAGACCTATTTATGTAATCGATCTATCTAGACAACCAGGAAATATCTCAGAATCTAAAAATAATATCATTTTACGTGTAGATTTTAACAAAAATATTATTCCACCTAATGGAAAGGAAGGAACTATTGCTTATATTTGTATTGTTTCTTTGACAGAATTTTCTTATGATATTTTAAATAATACGATTAAAGAAAATATATGAATATATTGAAATTATTTTTATTTTAATTGTTTAAAAGATACAAGTATATCGCTCTATACTATAATAGATTAATTAAAATTAAACATATTTTTAAAGAATTCACCATTCAAGATTCCCATTTATGCAAATACAGGAAGTGCATAGATAATAAATTTTTTTCCTTATAAATGGAGGTTTATGAAATTAAAGAAAATTTTGTGTTTAAACTTGGTGGAACTAAGAATTATCTTCCTGTGATTATTAATAATCCAAGTGGAAAAATTAAAAACTTTCTTTAATAGGACATTTCATTTGTACTCTACACCCTGCGCTAGAATATTACATTATTGGATTATCACGTTTATTCTTTTGGTTAAAGACAAAAAATGGTGATGAATGGATTGTAGATAAACAATCCATTGGGTATTATGGTTTAAGCCCAAATAATATAACAGTACAAATGCACAACAGATCTTTCGACTCCAAAAGAGAGCTGTAAGACTTTTGGCTAACGCAGGATATAGGGACCATTGTCAGCCTCTGTTCAAAAAATTTGGCATAATGCCGCTGCCCTGTGTTTATATTTTTCAAACTGTGCTGGAGCTACATTCCCCTAGAGATAAACTCACTAGGCATTCAAATATTCACAGCTACAACACTCGAGGCTCAGACAGGATAGTGGCTCAGCGATTCAGACTTACTAAATCTAAAAACAATTCACTTAATTGCAATTTATATAATAAGATCCCGGGACGGTATCGGGCCCTCGATGATGTTCTGTTCAAAAAGTGTGTTAAAATATATTTACTAAACCATTGCTTTTATACCTTAAATGAATACCTGTTGGCCTCCTGGTAATCACCGCCCGGATGCTGTGCATTGGTTGTGGGGTTGCCAGTTTTGTCTCTCTTAATTTTAAATTTTATTTTAATGTTTGTGCATTGTTTGTTTTACACACTAATTTATTGTCATTTATATACATTTGTACGTGTTAAATTATATTTACCTACATATATATTATTATTTATGACGTGCTATAAACTATTTATGTACGTAGCAAATAAAAAACTTTGACTTTGACTTTGAAAAAATATGCAAAGAGTTACCTATTTTGCATTAATTAATGGCGCCAAAGAAATTATAATTAGAATAAAAGGTGTTAATGATAAATATACTTTTGGAATAACATTTCGAACTATAAACTCAAATGTTGTAGATGGTAATGAAATATTACCCTGTATTAGAATTTTTGTTAAAAATGTCCCCGAAATAGTAAAAAATAATGATGAGGATGCTTCTAAAAATAGGGGTGATATCATTCTAAATATGCCTGATATCTAACTTTTTTTCTATCTATCTATATTTTTATTAAATTTTTACTTATAAAATCTCTTTTTTTCTCTATTTTTTACTAGTAGAAGTGATGTGTACGTTTTGAAGTGCTCAGAGAAAAAAATCAGAGGACTCCTAAATATTTTAATATTTATCATGATTTTTGTGAAATAGTTGTGCATAATGTAGGGTAAAGATGGATGAAACCTTTAAAAGATAATTTTATGTGTTTTAACCCTCTTTACTATGCATTATGCACTGCCATTTCGCAAATATCATGATAAATGTTAGAATATTTAGAAGTTTTCTGATTTTTATCTCTGAGTGCGCCAGAACGTACACATTACTTCTACTCATTTAAATCACTTTTTATTGTTCCAGATATTCAATCTGAGTCCCATTTTGTAGTTAGAAAGTTGGTAGATTTATTATCCAAAATTTTATGATCTGTTGAAGCATCAAGGTCATAGTTCAGATTCAGAACAGAATACGCAGACCACATCGTATATTTTAGGTCCTCTGCCAACACAATCATGACATTTAACTTCTTGTTTCCTTTCAAACAATGTAGAAATTCAATCACAGTTAGCCAAGTTTTGGGAAATTGATAAAAAATCTACAAAATCACAATTTTTCTAGGAAGAGCAACAAGCAGAATAGCACTTTCAGGACACTTTTGTACATCTACAGTGTCACCAGTAAAGTCCGCATCATATGGGATTTTTTTTTTATTAATAGCTTTATTCAAAATTTGACTTTGGCATCAAGTTCTGCTTCAATCGAGATTAAAATTAAGCAAAAAAATAAAACCTCTGAACTTACAATTGTTGGCTGTGGAAACTGAAAGAATTTTAGAAACTTCCAACCTTTCTGAACATCAACACAATATAAGATCTCAAATTTCTGTAACCTTAAATAAATTTCATAATTCTCCATACTCCATTTCTTCATTCAATACTAAGAAGAATGTGACCTTGTCTCGATTCCGAAGGAAAATTGCAGACAACGATCTCGTTCTATCTAAGGCCGACAAAGGCAATTGTGTTGTTGTTATGGACAGACAACTTTACATACAGAAGGTGGAAGACTTTCTCAACCCAAACGAATTTCCTACCACTTTATCTAACCCTACTTCTTGTTTCTCATTATATCTCAAAAGAACTCTGTCACTCACCAATGACACCATCAATTTTCTAAACTCTTATTAAAAAGTAAATTAATTTCTATGAATCCTCAAACTCCTTTATTATATGGCCTGCCAAAAATACACAAGGAGGGTATACCTATACGCCCTGTTGTTGGTTACTCCAACTCTCCTGCTTATAAACTAGCCTCTTGGCTCAACCCTGTTATTATTTCTGCAACTAACTTTTCTAGTGAATATGCCATTAAAAACTCTTTTGACCTTACCTCAAAACTCAAAAATATTACCATACCACAAAATTCTATTCTGGTTTCTTTCGATGTCAAGAATCTTTTTCCCAGCGTTCCTCCTGAGGAATGTATCGAACTCACTAGAGACCTTCTTTTCGCCAATTCTTCTATACCAACTCATCATATTTTAAATATCTGTCTTTTAGTAGATACAGTTCTAAAACAAAACTTCTTTCAATTTAAAAATAAACTTTACTCTCAAATTTCTGGTCTAGCTATGGGTTCCCCTCTTAGCCCCCTATTGGCAGAAATATTTTTGTCTCACTTAGAATCCAAAATTAAAAAGAAGCCCCTTTTTTCAAAAATAGTTAATTTTTCCAGATATGTTGATGACACCATCGTAATTTTCACTGGTTCCGTAGATGAACTGCATGCTTTTCTTAATTTTCTTAACTCTTTACATCCCTCTATACAATTCACAATGGAACTAGAAAACAATAGCTCTATCCCGTTCCTAGATTTGTTGGTTCAGAGAACCCACATAGGACTAACCTTCGGTGTATATCATAAACCCACTAGCACAGACCTTGTAATTTCTTACTTCTCTAACCACCCCCATAGTCATAAAACGGCAGCTTTTAATAGCTATTTTTATAGACTTTTCAACTTACCCCTTTCTCGCAATAACTTTACCACATAGTTAAATCACATTAAACAAATAGCAATCAATAATAACTACCCTCTTTCTTTCATTAATAAACTATATTACAAACATTTATCTAAATCTCTCAACAAAAAATTAACTACTACCCTCATTGACCTACCACAAAAAATTTTACTCAATTTCTTTCTTTAATAACATTTCCTATAAAATTCAAGATATTTTCAAAAAACTTAACCTAAACATTTGCTTTAAAGTTAGATCCACGCTAAAAAGTTTTGTCGCTCATTCAAAAGACAAAATACCCCCTTTAGACAAATCCCGTGTGTATTCACTTTCGTGCAACCATGCTAATTGCACTACATGTTATATTGGACAGAGTGGACGAAAATTCTAACCCGAGTGATTGAACACCTAAAAATTATCGAGAAAAACAACAACCAAATTGATATTAACTCTAAATCTACTTTTGCCAACCACATTATCAACTCTAACCATTCTTTCGATCTAGATACTTGCACTAAGGTTCTTCACGTCTGTAGCAAGGGTGTCACACTTAATCTTATCGAAATCCTTGAAATACAGAAGGCTCTTAAAAACCCCAATTTAACTTGCATACCCTTTTTTAACTCTCTCAACTTTTTAAATAAATAAACTTTCTCAATAGATAATTATATAAAAAGAAAATTTTTTAATCCTCATAACCCAATTTATCATTACTACTTATATACATTTCTTGTCATCACTTGTCTTATAAAACTGCTATAACTAGGCTACCTATGAATCAAATTTCAAACTTCATATTTCGTCTTTTCAATACAGTAAACGTCAACCTTTTACCATTACAGTTTTCTATACCCACTCTACGCAAATAAACGTTCTGGTTTCGCTTGACCTGTTATAACTCCTGTCATTAAATACATTGCAACATTCCTTATCTAATACACTACTACAATCTTCCTTCTCTTTCATATTGTTAATCCAAACTAATCCTAAGTCTGTTGTTAGCCTTGACATTGTATGCATATTTTTTATTTTATAACATTTTACTTTTTCTCTTTAAAATTCTCCTATTTTGTTCTGGAAACTGTTGGCTCCAGCAGCACGTTTCAAAATGAAAACAATTTTCCTAAAAATGCTTTTGAAATCTCGAATTAAAAACCAAAATTTAATTTTTTCACAATATTTAATTTTTGAAAATATGAATAAATAATTTTTCTTTTCTGTTCTACAGGTAAGAATTTTTTTACATACATCGAAATTTCACTCACTTTCACTCATTTTCTCCTTTATAAATTAATTATCAAAGTACAACAAGTTTTAATAACTCAAAAAGTTTTCTTCAAAGGAATATTTTTTCTTTTAGTTTTCTCAACCACCAAACAATGTCAGGGTTTATCTTTATGTAACCATTTGAATATACCGCTGAAGATGAAGGTTTTTGCCTTCGAAACATGTACGGTCTAAGGATTTCTTGAATTTCCTTCGATTAAACTAGTGGAGCAGTCTGTGTGTTATTATTTTCCCTTAAAAAAATAGTAGTCACGTGATTCACATTATCTGTAAAATTTTAATTTTTTTCAAAAAATAATTCAAAAGTGAGGTTATTTCTGAAAATATCAAAAAAAGTTATTAGAAAAAGTTTTTTTAAATGCAATTTCTAGCCCAAATGCAAAATTTCAGCTGCATAAGATCATTTTGATTTTTTACCTATATTTTGTAAATTGCACCACTTTTGCAAAATAAAACTCCTGTATTCTAGAGCTAGGGTCAGTGACCTCTGGTCTGGTTAATTCAGTGTTTTTCAGGTCTGTATAAGTTATTCAGGTTTGTTAGTGGTGGGGGGAGCTTCAGACAGATTTTTATGTCTGTCTGGCTGGGGCCACCCCACACCTACTAACGCAACCTACATAAAACTTCTCAGTTTTGACAATGCTTTATTTTTGATACATTTTCTTTAAAGTAGAGCCATATTAAATGTGTGTTTTTCTACAAAATCAAAAGTGGGCTATTAAAATTTGGTCGCATGTAATGCAAAGTTTATTTGTTTTTGACCCTGTATAAAGTAACTTTATAAAATAAGTATTTTTGAAAACTTAGTTTGTTTCTGAAAGTAATACACCTTAATATTAAGACAAAAAAGAATACAGTGTTTTCAGTAGTTTTTTAAGTGGAAAATAAATTTTATTTAACAACGTAAAGTTTATCTATTTTCAACGATTTAATGAACACTTTACTGATGACACTGTGTTCTTTTTTGTCTTAATATTAAGGTGTATTACTTTCAGACACAAACTACGTTTTCAAAAATACTTATTTTATGAAGTTACCTTATACAGGGTCAAAAACAAATAAACTTTGCATCACATGCGACCAAATTTTAATAGCCCAGTTTTGATTTTGTAGAAAAACACACATTTAATATGGCGCTACTTTAAAGAAAATGTATCTGAAATAAAGCCTTGTCAAAACTGAGAAGTTTTATGTAGGTTGCGTTGAGTCTTATTTTGCAAAAGTGGTGCAATTTACAAAATATAGGTAAAAAATCAAAATTATCTTATGCAGCTGAAATTTTGCATGTGGGCTAGAAACTGCATTTAAAAAAACTTTTTCTAATAACTTTTTTCGATATTTTCAGAAAGAGCCCCACTTTTGAATTATTTTTTGGAAAAAATTAAAATTTGACAGATAATGCGAATCACGTGACTATTATTTTTTTGCTTAATTTTCATCTCGATCGAAGCAGAACTTGATGCCAACGTCAAATTTCGAATAAAGTTATTAATAAAAAAAAATCCCATATGATGCGGACTTTAGTGGTGACACTGTATGTCCAAAAAGGATTATTAAAAGGGTGATTCTCTTTAAAATTTCTAAAATATTCGATCCACTGACTTGCGTCTAACTAGTCCAATAGTAGTAAAAGTCAAGATTTTGTTACAAAAATTATGACTGTTAAATTTAGAGTGGAACGAAAAAGTTCCATCTAATGTAGCAAACAAATGGCTTTTCTTTAGATCTGAGCATTCAGAGTTGGTAATTTCAAGACAAGCAACATGCCTCGCTTTAAACCAAGGTTTATATATTCTTTAATGGCTAATTTGCCTGAGACCAGAATGTCCCGAAGGCTGTCATTTTTAGATGTTGGGGTAGACTATGCCAGCCCATTTTATTATAAGGACAGACAATCACCCACATCACAATCTTAGTAGAACCCGGAACAAATATTTTTTTGTAAGCTGGGGCACACAATAGGCCAGAAGGCTGCAGTGCAAGAATCTTGGGCCACACGCCGACCCCCGCATGTAACCAACCAACCAAACATCTAAGCAAGGTAACAATATTAGCTTAGCTAAGTTGTTAAAGGAACGTTTCTTGAACAACTTCCTATAAATCGTATCAAAAATGTTGAGGGGCATATACTTAACCGCGGCAAGGGGAGGAAGAAAAATCTTGGCCGAGCTGAGTTAAATTTTAAAAAGTAACAGACAACTTAGCTGTTGGCTTTGCTTTGCTATTTAAAAGTAACTAAAAGGAACTCGGCTAAAAACATTGGCCAAATAAAAGCGTTCTTTTTCTATTCCTTCCTCAGATCCTAGCTCTGTAGGCTGCTATCCCACTGAATTTAGTTCCGTCAAGATTTGGGTGCTTTATTTAATGCCTGCCAAGCATGAAAAATTAATTTTTGACAATATTTCTGAACAAAAATATAAATATGACCACCATCGTGAATGTCTGTAGTTATTAAGGGTTGTACATCTTTGTAGATGTAGACAAAAAGCTTTCTTTCAAACCCACTAGTCCAATTAAAGAAATTTTTATCCGACCCATAACCCATAACTTTCTAGGGAGTTAAAAAAATTATTTTTTATCTTCAAAGATGGAAAATTATTATGTGTTTAAATAAACAAGTCAGGAAAATGCTGCGTTTTCTGCTGGTATGAAATGCGCTTAAAGTAAATTTTATATCTATGTAAAATGAAATGAAAATTTACTTTGTTATTTGTCACTATATTTTTTTTTTAAAATTTGCGTTACGGCCGTTTCGCAGTACAACTACATCTTCATACCGCGAACATTGGTTAACTAAACTAAAATATAATATATAGGTTTACAGAGTAATAAATAGTTTATGCTAAGTTTAAATAGTATTATTGTTGTTGTTGGTTCACAATGGTTTTTTTATGTTAGGCGGGTTTTTGTTCATAAAATCTAAGGGTAAACAGATGGAGCTTATAAAATTTTAATAATGGGGAATTTCCGAAATCTAATTGTGTGATTAATAGATTCACAATGCGATCCTTTTTTGTTTTTGTTATGTTCCACATATTTATGCTCAATCCTTGAAAAAATCGCAAACACTTTATTCTATGATCAAGTAACGATAGCTTCCAAATCATCAAATACCTTATCAAAATTAATATTCAACATAAAAGATACGTGTACAACATATAAAAAAGAGTTTATGAGTGTGTTATGAATGCAATAGCTGTTATATATGACAAACAGGACGTAACTTTGAACCAGATTTAAAAAACATAATGTATGCTTTAGAAAGGTCAGTAACAGCTTACAAATTTTACATTCTGAACAAATAGGTCATAAACTAGATATATTAGAAAACATTAAATAATACAAACATAAAAAATGATCACAATGTGAACCTCTTAAACACACAATTAGATTTTGGAAATTTCCCATTATTAAAATTATTAAACTTCATCTGTTTACCACTAGATTTGATTTTCAATTATACCAGGAATGAACTAATAACGATTTTTAAAGAAGAACATTAATTTTTTAAAGTGTCCAAGCTCATAATGAAATTTTTTTCAAATCTGTAATGTTTACTAACGAATAATAGACATTTAGAAACGGATTTGTCAATACGCATAATTATTTATCCTTTTGACTTTCGAAACCCACATGTCCTCTAAAAATGTTTACCCCTAGATTTTATTTTCAATTATACCAGTTATGAACTAATAACGATTTTTAAAGAAGAACATTAATTTTAATTTTATAATGTTCAAACTGTATAATTTGATCCCCATCTGTATTGGTGGTACGTTCCATATATCACCAAATTATAATAGTAAACTGTCTCGTACTAAGTAATAGCATAGATAATGTTAGGTTGTATGTGATAATAGGCTCCCTTAATAAATAATTTATTCTGAGATCTGATTGAAAAACTTCATGTTTTCAATTTGTTTAAAAATTCAAGGTATCTTAACTAGTTTCTATAGCAGGCCAATCTAATAAACTTACAAAGACAATTATAAACAATAAAAACTTGTTCCCAATTTATCTACCCTCAAATGCTTGAAGGTGGAAAAAAAACCATCGACTTTGACGCATTTCCACCCAAAACAGGTTAGGCAGAGAGGCGAAAAAAAGAAAAAATAGAGGAACATTTATTTTTCCGTTATCTCTAGAAAATTCCTACGGTCCCTTAAAATGTGTTTAACTCCGGAAGTATATTAACCACCGCCATTGATGAGGGCATACATCTTTTTGTCAAGAAAATTGGGGGAAATTTTTTATAGTACCTACAGGGAAGAACAAAAATGTTTCATTTTAATAGATTTTATTTTTAGTTTCTTACTCTTTTGTGAATATTAATTTATTTTTATTGTGTTTTTCGGTAAAAATTATGAAACTGGTAGTGCAATTGTTTTAAAATTATTAAATGTTTAATACATTTAAAGAAAAATCAATAAGCCGTTAGTATTTGTAAGTAATTAAAAAAAAACAGTTAGGTATTTATTCTTCGCATCTCCGTCCTCCTATAATTGTATTGGTAGGTTTCATTTTATGATCTGTCGACGCACGTATATTTAAAGAAATGTATTAAGTAAACAACAACTATCCCCAACCAGTCCGCCGCATATACCCAGATACACTTAAGTGTGGAATATAAAACTAAACAGTGTATTCTTTAAGAGCACAAACAGTATAACTTTGTTTAAGAACTACTGGTTCCATCTTTGAATAGGCAAATAAAGGTACTTACACACGTACAAACAAACTTAACTATTTTAGTTAATTGATAAGTGTGAAGTGTTTCATCTTATCCTATATTGTATGTTTATTGTGGATACGATGTAGTTTACGTTTGTTTACTAACAAGACTATAGTATTTGTATGGTCACTAGTTATATATAGGGAGTTCTGCGCCCTCCTTCTTCCTGGTTTTTGCGCATGCGCCAACAGCGCGCAGGCGTGTGTCACCTGTCATATGTCATATATCATACGTCAACTGTCAACTGTGAAATGTCACACTCTTGGGCGTTAGCTTCTATGGCATTAGTATTTAGTATACGCCGTGTGTTTAGCATAACGTCATATTACATCTAGGAAAAATATGCCGGCTGTCACCTGCCAATTAAGATATGTCAAGGTCAACTATAAGCTGGCAAATGTTAAAACTGAAATCTAATACGTGAAATGGGTTCAGGTAACAAGTCGTTTAGGAAAAGACGGCGCCCATCACCTCTCATCCGTTACCTGTCATATATTACCTGCCACTTGATAAATGTAAAATTTAAACCTAACGCGCGGTATGTGTTTGGGGCGACGTAACAAGACGTTTCGAAAAAACCCGAAGTTGATCGGCTATCTGATTCGGGAGATCTAGTTTTTTGAGATTATGGTCCTTTTGCCTAAAAGTGGAGAGGCGAGATTTGGCAAACGGGTAGAAGATGAGAAGACCTACTGATCAATGAGAGAATTTTTCCAAATTCTTGAGTAATGAATGAGCTAGAGGTATTAAACCATTAGGTCCTTAGCATGATCTAGACAAAATTTTTACTATACAATGGTCATTGGCAATGCTTATCATTTTTAATATAATTCTAAGATGAAATTTCTACACAATATTAGTAAAATGAGCAAAGTTGGCAAAATGGCATATCCGAGAATTCTAATTTTTTAAATATTTGTATTACGAACAAACTCTGCCTATTTAATCCCAAAATCTAAATATTCCGAAGCCTTCAAACTATCGGTAAAAACGCCAAAGATGCCAAAACGGAACCGGGGGGCTTAGTTTATTTATTCCTAATTTTTTTACACGACACATTTAAAAAATTTTACCCAAAAATTATAATTCCAGTGATTTTTCTACACAAAAAAGGTATTCTTAAAAAAAATTATTGGACCAATGTGTTAGGAGCAAAATCGGTTTATTTAAATCATTGCATAAACTATTATCGAATTGTGTTTAAACTAAAATATCAAAGTAGTCTTATGGCAAATACAAATTTGAAGTAAAAAAAAACATCAAGAAGCCCATGGTTAGTGTTAAAATAAATTGACAATGACGTTTTTGTGATTTATTGTAGTGATCATTGATCAAGTGCAAAGTGTTTTTGATTAATTAAGGTGCAAATTTTAAAAAATGGCAGGTTATTCATTTGCTAAGTTAGCTGATATGCATTTTATGTATCTCAAAGCTAATGGTTGTGCTCGAGAAGCTCGCAGGTTGTATCAAGAATATTTTCCAAACCGTCAAATTCCTTGTGAGAAATTATTCATTAATTTACATCAACGATTAAGAAAAACCGGAACTTTTATGCCAAATATGAATGAAACTGGGAGAAGCCGTACTTAGGACTCCACAAGCAGAAGAAAGAGTGCTCGAATGCGCTGCAGCCAATCCGGGTATAAGTACAAGAAGAATTGCCTTACAAGAGGGTATATATCCCTAAGAGTATAACATGGGAAATTTTGCATGAACAACTTCTTTATTCATACCATATACAAAGAGTTCAGGCGCTTAAGCCTCAAGACCTACTTCCTCGTGCAGAGTTTTGTCAGTGGATGCAGAGAAAATATCATCAAGACCGTTTTTTCTACATAAAGTCTTGTTTACTGACAAAGCAGGGTTTACCCGTGAAGGCATCGTAAATTTTCATAATAACCATGTATGGGCAGAAGAAAATCCCCATGCAATTTTCGAAAGTCGATTTCAAAATAAATTTTCAATTAATGTTTGGGCAGGTATATTGGGCGATCGATTAATAGGACCATACATTATGCCTCAACGTTTAGATGGGCCCGCATATTTAGATTTTTTACAAGACTCTTTGCCTGTTCTACTTGAAGATGTGCAGTACCAGCAAAGACTTACAAACTATTTTATACACGATGGGGCTCCACCTCATTTTATTAGATTGGTTCGAGATCATTTAAATCAAACATATCCAGACCGATGGATAGGCCGAGGTGGGCTTATTGCCTGGCCTCCCCGTTCACCTAATCTCAATCCATTGGATTACTTTCTTTGGGGATATCTGAAGTCTCTGGTATATTCAGTACCTGTTACCTGTACCTGCTAATATTAGTTAGTGTGCCAAAAAGCACACTGGTACCTTAAGCGGTTGCATAGGTATAAAATAGAAACTAATCTTTAGAGGTCACCTTTGGACGGCCATAGCTTCCTTATAAGTCATTTAACGACCTACATTCATATGAACTTTTTTTCATATTTTCATATGTAGAATATCCCCTTTAAGTATACGAACGAAGTTTCCGGACACCCTGTATAACCCCAGCATCAAAATTCCAATTTTTATTTAAACCCAGTTGACAACATGTGCAGTAGACCAAAAATTGATGTTTCTCGAAAACTATAAGAAAAAATTTTGCGCACATCGCGGAAATAGTGCCTTTGACCCTTTGAATGATAAAGGGTACACTTTAAAACATATATTTAGAAAACACCCTATTAAGGCCTTTTCGGGTAATTTAAGTGAAACAACATAATGAATGATGATCTAAGATGGCGACCGATACACAGTCACTAGTAAATAAGCTCCTACGTTTTAACAAAAATGAACTAGTGGACTTAATAGTCTTGCGTAAATTACCTGACAGTGTGAGTGATTTCGAAGCTCTGCAATATATCCAGCCAAATATTTGTGGAAATAGTGACCACAATAAAGAAATTGACGATGTTTTCATTGATGCCAAATCAGATTGTCTAGTCACACGATGCATACGTACACACAGTGAGTACAAATGTTTATTAAGGGAATTAGAAACCAAAAATAAATTAATAACACCACACTTGGAGAGCCGCATAAATGAGCAGATTGAATTAATCAACATGCATAAAATTATTAATAAAAACCAATATAAACTATCCGTTGATAAACAAGATGAAAAGACACAAGTATTGCCACCTTTCGGTAATGTTACGAAAAACACAATAGTAAACAGGACGCACGGTGCTACCGGCAATCTACCGAAACCCGTGGCCTTGCCGCCGAACTTGCCGTCTCACTCACGAAATTCAAACCAAGAGAGGCCTGGCTTCACTATTGAAAGCGAGAATCAGCTGAAAAAGCAAGATGCGCCGTTTACAGAAGTCGTCAAAACACGACGACGGAACCAAAATAAACCCATTGTAGGAAACAGTAGCGCTACAAATAGTGGTCTCTTACCCAGAAATTCCTTGGTGTTTCTACATGTATACAAATTACACCCAAGCACAACTACTGACATTCTAACCAAATACCTTAAACAACATTTTCCGGAGGCTCAGGCTGAACAATTACAGTCTCAATATCCAAGCTACTATGCATCTTTCAAAGTAACTTTGGACGAAAGTAATTTCCAACAAGCTCTAGAACCCTCCCTTTGTCCAAAGGGTTCATGTGTGAACAGATTTTTTCACCGGCGAAGGACGCAACCCCCAAAAACATAGAATTGAATAAGTCTACTAAACACAATTTCGTTAAGGGTTTTAGCACTTTTCACTTAAATGTTCAAAGTTTAAACAATAAATCTAACGTGTTATCGGTATTTTTGAATCAATTTAATTTGGACGTCCTCTGTTTCACAGAGCACTTTTTAAAAGAAGATTGTATTAAGTATATAAATCTTTCAGGTTATAGTTTACTTAGTTATTATTACAGAAAAAAAAACATACACGGGGAGGTCTCTATATATGTAAAAAATGTATCGGGTTGCAAACCCTTGAATTTGTCCTCTTATAGTGTTGATTTTCACTTGAAATTCTGCGGAGTTGAACTAAAAAATGTGATCAAAATCGGCGTTTATCGCTCTTGTGTAAATGGCGATTTTAGTATTTTTCTGAATAATTTGGACATACACAGAAAATTTAACAGGAACATTGTTTTAATGGGCGCTTTTAACGTCCATTTTGATAAGCCACATCTGCCTAATGTTGGCAGTCTGCTGGAGTTGCTTAGATCGTTTAATTTAAAACAAACTATTTTTCAGCCAACAAGAATCGACCGGAATTCATCTAGTTGTATAGACGGTATTTTTACTAACATTATGGAACTTAGCACTGATGTCATAAATCCTGGTTTCTCAGACCATTTAGGGCAAAGCATTTCATTCAATTTCTCTGCGGAGGAACCAACTTCTGAATATATATCAAGAAAAATAACCCGCAGGGGCCTAAGTAAGCTCAGGGACAGTATTGCGAGGGCGGACTGGACAGCTTTTTATCGGGAAGACACTTCGGCTTGCGCCATGGGCAAGTTTTTGACCGACTTGTACTGCTCAAACATAAATGATCTATTTCCTCAAAAATCTTATTGCGAAAAAACAATAAATTACCTCTAAAATGGTTTATTGACGACTTAAGAAAAATGCGTGATCAGGTAACGTGCCTTAAAATGATAAGTACAAGTTAGGGATGTCCTTTATATAGGAAACTCTACACGGAGCACTATAAGGCTTACAAAAGATCGATCTCGGCAGCCAAAAAACAAGCTTTCGATAAATTCCTATCGATATCAACAAATAAGTCGCGCGCCGCATGGAAATTAATAAATAGCGAGAAAAAAAATAACAACATAAACAATTCTAAAAAGACCAATTTATCGCCGGACGAGTTCAACGCATTTTTTGCGGGGATAGCTGGTGATATTATTGCAAGTCTACCCGACAGTGGCTCTGGCCCTGGCGCATTGGAATTTTTACAGGGTGTACCAACTACAAACAAAACATTTTTTCTTTATCCAGCGACCGAGCGGGAGGTTGAGAGGTCCTTTCAGGAAATCAACAACTCTTCTTCTATCGATGCGTATGGAGTAAATTACAAGATATTAAGGCACTCCTTCGATTATATATTAACGCCCCTTACAGTCTTAATTAAGAAATGCTTTCTTGAGGGTGTCTTCCCAAGATGCTTTAAAATCAGTAAGGTTGTACCCCTCTATAAAAAGGGTGAGTTTAATTCCCTGGATAACTATAGGCCAATAAGCATTGTGCCCTTGTTTGGCAAAATCATCGAGAAGGTAATAAAAAATAGACTGGTCGACTTCTTAGAAAAGAACGATATCTTAAGCAGCGCGCAGTTCGGCTTCAGAAGGGGCCTCTCTTCCACTAGGGCTGTTCTGAGGGTTCTTAAGGGTGTGATTGAGGGTCTGGAGAGGGGGGAGCATGCTGTTCTTTCCCTCTGTGACCTATCTAAGGCTTTTGACTGCTTCCCACACGACATTTTACTGCAGAAGCTTGAATATTACGGTATACGTGGAACCCCATTGAACTTGTTGAGGGAATATCTTGAGGATCGCACTCAGTATGTTGAGTGGGATAGCAGAACATCCAAACACAGTAATGTGCCCAGTGGAGTTCCACAGGGCTCCATTCTGGGACCCCTGCTCTTCATCGTTTATATAAACGATCTATGTCACTTCACGACAAATACTTTGACTGTTAAGTTTGCTGACGACACCACTTTTGTTTCTTTCTGTAGGGATGTATCTCTTTTAGACCAGGTCTCTGCCTCGGTTGTGGATGAGGCACAGGTGTGGTTTAACTCAAACAAATTAAAATTAAACAGGGAAAAAACTCAGAAATTACTGATACCTACCAACAACTGTCGATGACAGTCTTAACTAGTACTGCCGCACAAATACTCTTGGTAGGGAGCTTTCCAGTCTGACTTTCTTGTTTCGTCGTTTGGGGACCTTTGTAAGTTTCGACATTCTGAGAATGTGTTATTTCGGTCTGTTTCACTCGAGGATGTCTTACGGGATTGTTCTATGGGGAAACAGCTCTTCCGCTTTAAAAAAATTTAGACTTCAAAAAAGAGTCGTTCGTATCTTAAGTAATGCCGGTTACAGGGACCATTGCAGACCCTTATTTAGGGAGCACAAAATCATGCCTTTACCGTGTGTTTATATTTATTTTAGCCTTATAGAAATACACAAAAATAAAATTACTATGAGCTCATCAAGCAAGCTACATACTTACAATTTGAGGAAGGACGTACTTACTATTCCTAAATTAAGGTTAACAAAATCAAAAAATAACTCCTTGACCTTGCAGTTATATAATGCTCTTCCGAGTGGAGTTCAACACTGTAAGCTTACCAGGTTTAGGACTGTTATAAAGACATTTTTGTTGAAACACTGTTTTTACTCTGTAAGTGAATTTTTAACCAGTGCACATTTCAATGAACTTATGTAATATGATCGTTTGTCTTATGTATGTTATTTTAAAATTATTTTATACTTTACGTTATGTTTTTCATAATTGTACTATTTTGTCTGACTTGCTATAATGTGTAAATTTTTTATACAAAAATAGTCAAATAAAGGATTCTATTCTATTCTATTCTATTCTATTCTATTCTATTCTATTCTATTCTATTCTATTCTATTCTATTCTATTCTATTCTATTCTATTCTATTCTATTCTATTCTATTCTATTCTATTCTATTCTATTCTATTCTATTCTATTCTATTCTATTCTATTCTATTCTATTCTATTCTATTCTATTCTATTCTATTCTATTCTATTCTATTCTATTCTATTCTATTCTATTCTATTCTATTCTATTCTATTCTATTCTATTCTATTCTATTCTATTCTATTCTATTCTATTCTATTCTATTCTATTCTATTCTATTCTATTCTATTCTATTCTATTCTATTCTATTCTATTCTATTCTATTCTATTCTATTCTATTCTATTCTATTCTATTCTATTCTATTCTATTCTATTCTATTCTATTCTATTCTATTCTATTCTATTCTATTCTATTCTATTCTATTCTATTCTATTCTATTCTATTCTATTCTATTCTATTCTATTCTATTCTATTCTAATGTGAATGAATGAATCATTTCAGAATATCGTAATGTATTTAATCCGTTCATCCATTCATTAATCCGATACTTGTTTAAAATCATTAATTCCTTAGAACCATATAGACAACGTTCAGATTAATATAAAATATATTTGAACCTCTTAGAAATTACATTTTTAGTCGTAACTATTTATAAATATATTTTATATAAGATAATTACCCACGAGGATCGAGGATCGAGCAAAAGGCGAAGGGGTTTGTAATGCGTTTGCGGGTATAATAACTCGATGTCATGGGCACGAATAATTATGTATTGCATTAGATAATATGTAATTATTATACATATCTCCTAGAATCCGGTATCTGATTAATATTCAATATCATTCCACCTTCTATCAATAGGCTAGTGACTAGTTATTATCTAAATTATGAAAGTAAAACACAAGAGTTAAACAATATTATCTATTTTATCATATTCTACATAGACTTTTAGCAATCTTATATACATAAATGGCTAACAATAAGCAACAAGTTAGTTCATCTTAGAATTATATTAACAAAGGGCGGATTATATGCATTTAAATTCAGCCAAAATATACGCCTTGTTTATTTTTAAAATATGCACTTATTTGCATTTTTTTTTGCCTCATATGAATACTGGTATGCAATTTTTCTTAATTTATTATAATAAAATAAGGTAAAGAAACACATTGGGATCCAAAAAACATGTTTATTTTAAAAGAAAAATGCAAAATAATAATAAAAGTAAACAATTTTTTAACCTAAAATTGTATAAAAGGCATTTATTATTAAATATTTATCAACATTTTCAACTGAAAAGGATTGTCTTCTATTAGTGAAAATATGTTTATACCAAGAGAAGGTTATTTAAATATCTACTGATGTAATCGGACAATACTGCAATTTAGGTGGCAAAATATAAGGCCAAGATACAACTTCGTTGTATGTAAATATGATTATTATAATCTTTAGATTGGAAAATCTCTAAAATGAGTACCGAACTTGACATGAAACCTTTAACGTTTTAAATTTTTTGATAAAGCCGGAAATAAAAAATATGCTCTTAAAATAATAATTTATGAAAAATAAGCAACAAATGCATATTATGCATTTTGCATATATTCCGCCCTTTAATAAGAATCATTGCCAATGACAATTGTATAGTAAGAATTTTGTATAGATTATCCTAAGGACCTAATGGTTTAATACCTGTAGCTCATTTATTACTCAAGAATATTGAAAAATTCTCTTACTGATCGTTAGGTCTTTTCATCAACAAACCCGTTTGCCAAATCTCGCCTCTCCACCTTAAGGACCCTAATCGCAAAAAACGATATCTCCCGAACCAGTTGGCAGATCAACTTCGGGTTTTTCGAAATGTCTTGTTACATCACTACGAACACATTCCGCGTGTTGAATTCAATTTTGACATTTGCCTGCTAATAGGTATCCTTGACATATCCTAATTGACAGGTGTCAGGCGGCCTATTTTTCCTTGATGTAACATGACGTCCTCCTAAATACGTGGCGTATACTCAATACTAATGCCATAGTAGCTAACATTCAACAGTTGACAGATGACGTATGACATATGACAGATGACATGTGTGAGGTGACACACGCCTGCGCGCTGTTGGTGCATGCCAGGGAGTAGGAGGGCGCAGAACTCCCTATCTATAACTACTTTGGTATTTTTTTTTTAAATGGCTACAATAAAGGTAAGAACAAAAATACAAACTGATATTTTATGTGAAGGAAATGTTTTAATTTTCTTTAGTAGATTCCATGATTGTAAATCAGATCCTTCTAATAATATCTAACGTAAATAGAAAATTGGCGGACATCGCAGAAGTGGCGGATGCCATTAAAGGCGCCACGGCCTGTTTGGAAAATAGATTTTTACCATCGAGTAGATCCTCTGGTAAGGTCCATTCAAGTATTATTAATCTTTTAGAAGGTGTAGGATAATTAAAAATAGCTTAAAGAGGAGGTATTAGTTGTCTTGACCAACAAAGCCCGGATATTATTTTCTGCGGTGTATTTATTAGGCAAATTATGGTTTGTTATTTATACAATTAAAAATTGATATTTTTTATTGTTAATTGTTTTAATTAGTACCAGACTGCAAATTATGGTCTGGTTATTTTTATTAAGAAAATTATTGTTTTTATGTATGCAATTGAAAATTGATATTTATTGTTAATTGGTTTAATTAACAGAATGCAAATTATTGTCTTGCAATTTTTATAAAGCCAATTATTGTTTGTTATTTATAAAATTGAAAGTTGATATTTATTGTTAGTTGGTTTCATTAACAATTGACTGAAAAATATTTTCTGTGGTATTTTCATACAGGAAATTATTGTTTGTTATATATAACAAACAAAATTTTTTATTTATTGTTGTTTTGATTACCAATAGATTGCAAATTATTGTGTACGGTGTTTGTTATACACTATTGGCAAACTCCAATTTACAGTGGCATTTGAGACGAGTAAAATAAATAATATGTTCAGCATTGCCAGCGCGGCATGAAAAACGCATGGCGATCCCTGGGTTAAAGAGATCATAATGTTTCTGCTGGCCGCGTTTTATTAACAGAAATGCAGTATTCAGTTTATGCATTGACATCTTTGAATTATTTTACGTACTTTTCATTTAATGTCGTTAACTAATTAATTATCGCATTTAAAAATGCCACAATTATTTTAAATGTTTTGTTTTTATTAGCTTATGGTGAAAAATAAAATGCTGGTATGTTCCCAAACTTATTAAATCTATTAAAAGTATTTCAGATAGTTTTGCGTGTTGGTCGGGCTACAAAAATGCAAAACACCCAACTACTTCTTATGCACTCTCAGCCTTCGCATTACATAAAATAATTTTAAGTTCTTGTTTTTGCGAATTAACCATTTTAAAATACCCGTAGAATTTCACCGTATCTTCGGTGACCTTCATTCGGCAAAGATAGAATACGAAAACATTAAACAGTTGACTCTTGATCGATCTCTTTTTAACTAGCTACTTGTTTCTTGATTTTATTGTGCTAGTCTCTTTCGAAACTTTTACACACTTTTGGATCCTGGAATGAAAAAAGACAAATTGTCCTTTTGGTGGGACGTTAGTTTTTATGTTGTGTTTATTTTTGGAAGAAAAATTTTTTTTTCTGAGAAAAAAATATTTTTTTCCAAAAACTTTGTTTTTGAAAATTAACCAAATTTTTTAGGTTTGGTCAATTTTTTGTTGATTGATTCAGTAACCAATCAACTTGTCTGACATTCAAGCTAGGCTTGAAGTTTTTTATGATGTTATTTTTGTGTTATTTTTATTAGTGAATAATAGGAGCATTTATGCTCCTATTTCGTACTCTATGCAGATTTGGGGCGGGATTTTTGGGGAATGAATTTTGAATTAGTTGGTTTGGGTGGAACTGTTTTTTTCCTAAAAAACTCCGTATGTCTTTTGTTTAGAAATTCTTGTATTGTTTCTACTTTAAGGTCGCGGTGGATTGCCGCTCCCCTAATGTAGTAGGGTGCGTTTGTGATGGCCCTAAAAATTTTATTTTGAAAAACTTGAAGACGTTTCCTACGTGTTTTTGGAGCTTGTCCCCATGCTATACTTCCGTATAGCACGGCGGGGCGCACTACTTGTTTGTATAGTAGCGTCTTGTTTTTGAGAGACAGTTTGCTTTTTCTACTAAGGAGGGGATATAGGTGGCCAAATGCTTGCTTTCCGACTTTGATTTTATTGTCGAAATGGGGGGTCCATGAGAGTTTTTGTCAAGAGTGACGCCTAGGTATTTTAGGGTGTCACTCCATGGTATTTCGATATTGTCTAGATCAAGGTTTTTGATGTTGATGTTAATATTTCTTCTGCTGGAAATGAGAATGGCTTGTGTTTTTCCAGCGTTAACTTTTATTTTCCATTTTTGAAAATAGTCAAAAAGTGTGTTAAGCTGATTTTGCAAACATCTTTGGATATGTGCAAGGGTTTTGTGTGTGCACGTCATCGCTGTATCGTCAGCAAAGATGTATAGCTCGACGAATGGTGTTTTTGGCATGTCCGCAGTATACAGGATGTATGTAACTGGGGCAATTGGGGAACCTTGGGGAACGCTCGCTTCAATGTCGCGCACGTCTGACAAAATACCGTTTACACGGGTTTGGAATTTTCTATCTTGGAGATAGGATATAATGAATTTAGTGAAATTTATGTTTATGTTATAAACATGATGAAGTTTGTATGCGAGGCCGTCGTGCCAAACTTTGTCGAAAGCTTTCGATATGTCTAGAGCGACCATGCCTATGGAGGCCTGGTGCTGCAGATCATCGGTGGCTGTGTCGACTAGTCTAGCAAACTGGTCTTCGGTGGAGTGACTTTGGCGAAAACCAAACTGTTCGTCTTGAATTATGTGGAGTTCGTTAAGAATATCCCATAGTCTTGATAGAAAAATGTTTTCTGCAATTTTTGCTATGGACGAAATGAGACTTATTGGTCTCCAGTTTTGGGGGAAAGAGCGGTTTTGGTTAGGTTTTGCAATCAGAATCACAATCGCCGTTTTCCACGTGTATGGGTAAACGTGATTTTTAAACATAAAGATTATGATCGAAGGTTGGAGACAATGATGTTTCTTGAATGATGAAAGAGTTTTGGACTTCCATTGTCTTTATTTGTTTTAAATCACAACGTTTTAACTGGTAAGTATCTCCAGTCGTCTTCAGGTAAATACTGTAGTATACTATAGTATTCACCTGAAGACGACTGGAGATACTTACCAGTTGAAACGTTGTAATTTAAAACAAATAAAGACAATGGAAGTCCAAAACTCTTTCATCATTCAAGATTATGATCATTGCTGTGTTACTGATTGTGTCCTTACCCGGGGCTTTTTTGGGTTTTGACATGCGGATGAGTGCTTTTACTTCCTCAGAATTGGTGGGTGGTATTTCAGGGGGGGGGGGGGGGGAAGGGGGGTTGGGGAAAAATTCTGGGAATTTCTGAGGCAAGTCTCTCTACACGGCTTTCCCAGTCGATGTCGTCATCGACTGAAGAGTTCGGGCGAAACTGGTCTTCAAGTGACTCGGCGAAGGCGTGAGCCTTCTCGTCGTCCGAGTAAACCATTCCGCCCGCGCCATGCAGAGGGGGCACTTGGGTTGATTTATTTTTTGTAAAGTATTTTTAAATGCGCCAGAGTGAGTTGTCTTCTGGTCTAAGTGAATTTAGGTGGATTTCCCACCTATAGTTACGGAACTCCAGAATCACGGTTTTTATGTTATTTGTCAGGCGTGACGCTTCTTTATTGAATTGAGGGTTCAGGGTGGTTTTTGCTCGGCGTCGCAGAGGGTTGCGCTCTCTGATCATTCTTTTTAGGAATGGCGGAAGGGTGAATTATAGTGCTCATTTTGTATTGTTGAGTTTGCAGATTGTACAGATGTCTGTATGTCTGTTGTGAGTTTGTCGATTTCTGAATTTAATTGAACTATGTCGTCAATTGTTTGTATTTCTGTCGTTTTGTCGGACAGATGGTTTTTAAATTTTTTCCAGTTTGTTTTTATGTGAAAATTGTGTAAAATTTCATCCTCCGCTATGCCTATGGCGAATGAAACAGGAGTATGATCCGAGCTAAGCTCATAAAGAACTGTGGTCACTACGTCATAGTGAAAGTTCTTCGTTAGAGCGAAGTCGAGAATGTCTGCAGAGCCGTTTGTGGCAAAATTAGTGCGTTCTTGGGGAATAATTGGGGAAATTAAATTGTCGGAGACGTATTTGTACAGTCTTTTGCCTGCAAACGTTGTTACGTTGTTTATTTATTTATATTTATTTTACACCATTTCACAGTTACAATAAACCAATTAACAAAAGGGTATATAGGCTATTTAAAATAAAATAGGTAACACTATAACAATATTTTAAAAATTTGAGATAACAAGAAATTTATACTTAAATTATTATATTGATAGGGAATAATTATGCCTAACAACACACTAACACGCTAATTTAGATTTATACTGGATAAACCACAGCTAAAAATGTCAAATCAATTTTGGTGCAGATTGTATGTGTTGCACAATCGATAAATAGGGGAGTATTTACAGATATTGGTACGCGCGGTTGGTACATAAAAAGTGTGGGAATGACGTGTTCTAGGGACGAGGAATTGCAGGATTTCACAATTCTTAACCCTTTCGCTGCGGCTATCTCTACGAGCAGCTCCATACCTGGTTGCGGCTATATTTAAAAAATTTTATTTTTATTTTTTTTGCTTGAAACTTTTCGGAAAGTAATAATAATAACTACTTCTACAAAATTAATAATAATAAATTAAAACTGATTTATAGGGTTCAAATAAATAATTTTTTAAATAATAAAAAATATATAAAAATAATACAAAAAAAAAATAAAAATATTATTATACAAAAAACGCATATGCACTGTGTTTCCAAGAAACTAAAATAAATTATATTACATTTTTAACAAAAAAACAAAAAATAAATAAAAATACAAACAAAAATTTAAAAAAAAAAAAAAAAAAATCCTCGAAAAAATCTTAAAATTTTTATTAGTTTTATTTATAAAAGAACTATCCATTTTTGTATATCTTTATAAACTTTAAAACAAAACAACAACCTATGACTTACTATGAATACCTACGTAAATACACTAACGGTGCAAATCAGGGCGCTACGTGTCCATTTTGCCCTTTCACGTGGCCCGCCAGCGGCAGCGGCGAAGGAAAATTCCTGGGAAACAATTGCGAGACCGAATAAATACAAATAACCTTTAATACGCCATTCGGCGTAAACAGCAGTTCACGGTAAACGCAGAAAAACCAAAGGCGTCGATAGCACTGAGGGCACGAAATCTTGGAGACGCCAATTGGCGTCAATAGCAGCGAAAGGGTTAAAATAGTTTTGGCAAATTCGGTTCTGTCCTATATCACTGGACAATAATTATAAAATATCTGCTGCCTTTGTTCGACCTGCCGAAATTCTAATCGTCTCGATATCAACCCCTAACCGGAATGCAGCAGATGCGGATAATAATATTAATAATAAAAATATTTTTGATTTGTACCAAAATATAAAAATTATAAAATATACCAACTAAAAATAACTATTGGTGACAGTAACATACTAGTTGGCACAAAAAAGTAGGATTTTAATTAACAAATAATCAGTCTTCCAATCTGACCCTAAGATAATGATTTTTAAAATAACTTTAAAATCGAATAGTTTAGTTTTTGTATATCAGATTCTATATTGTTATACATTATTGAACTATTATATTTATAAGAAATTATTATACACAATTAGATAGCTTCGCGTTTGATAAAAAATACTATCGCTGTAATCACACCCAAAATTCCCAGGAGGAAGAAACTTCCGGAAAGTTTTGTGGTTGCCATAGTAAGAGGTTAAAACGAAAGCTTTTTATTGACTAAAAATTATAGGTGTGAAATTTTCATATACATAATCTGGTTTTCTAGTGGAAATTATTTTATGTATAAATCAATTTAAATGACTGGTATAATTCGATGATACTACATAGTGTAATTATTATAGAGGAAGAAAAGCGTTGAAAAATAGGTACCATTAAATTTACCAATTTAAAAGTTATCGGATAAAGAAAGAAAGCTAACAGTAAGAAAGTATGTGGGGTAAAAATAAGGTTTTCACCCTATTTACCTAAAACTTGTAAATTTATTGTATTTAATATTTAATGTTTAATATTATTATTGTCATAGATCACATAATATTGTCATTGACTTAGGGTATAACCCATACCGGATGATATTATGTTATTAAACATAAACCTATAACAATAATAATACCTAGTAGAGTTTAAGGTTAAGTTCAAAGTTAGGTTAGTATTTGTATGACTGATTTGTGTACATAGACAATTAGAAGTAATTAGAATCAGTGGCGGCTTCTCCTATGAGGCAGGTGAGGCAGTGCCTCACCAATAATTTTGCAAATTAAATGAATTACAAATTTATATTATTTTACTATTTGCATAATATAAATATAATAATATATCCATTAGAATTAATGCCGCTTCGCTAGAAATATCATCTATCATCCATCTCATTTCTACATGCGGTCGTATATTGTAGAAGCCGGTCTCGCGCTTTCTTGTCTTTCCCGATCCGTTGGGTATATTGTTCTTATATCATCCATCTCATTTCTGCATGCGGTCGTATATGGTTAGAGGCCCGGCCTCCCGCTTCCTTGTCTAGCGTATTAGTGGAAATATCTAATGTGATGTATAATACCGTAATAGTCCAGTCAAATCTAGCTTTAAATAGCGCATAAAAACATTCATTTGAGGCCAGCCTCAACTCTCTACGTAAATTTAATGCGAACACGAGGGGACTAATCTAAACCGCTACGCGGTATTTGGAGCAATGCTATTATTAGATTACAGGTTGTTTGTCCAGTTCAGTTGAAAGTTTTAGAGTTTAGAGAGAGTGCGTAGTGAATTTGACTTTTACACCGGCATTGTATTTTATTATAGTTTTAGGTAAATACTTTTGTGGTTTTCCGTACTGATTTTTGTTTTGCTTTTTTTCCAACAGTGGGCAGTGATTTTTCTAAAATATTAATACTACATTACTTTCATTACTTATTAGTTTATTTGTTTTGTGCTTATTAGCGAAAAATTGATTCAGCGGGACCTAGCACAGCGTCACAACTTCCCCAGGTAAATTGAAACATTCGCAACCCTACTTGTGATTGTGATTTTGTTAATTTTTTAGTAAATGAGCAGAATTTTTCAAGTAATCCCTAGGATTTGGTTTCAGATCATAAATTATTATAAATTTAATATCATAATATTTAAAAATATCGATACTATGCGTAATCGATATGTTAAAAAACCATCAGTACTACGGGAGACTCCGGGGAGACGTTTGACATTGCGGCAATTAACTGCATTTTGCAAAATTTTATTGACGAGGAATTACTAAATGTACCTGTATTTTCGTGGCAAGTTGACGAAACAACAGACATAACTTGTAAATCACAATTATCTATTGTTTGTCGTTATGTTAAAAACGGCGGTATTATAGAAAGATTTTTGGGTTTTCACGATGTTTTAATAGTTTTTTTTTCTGGTGAATTTTTGAGAAATTTTGGACGTGGTCCCGAAAATTTTTCTCCCGACTATCCTGCTCGTCTCTTTGTAGGTAGGTAGATATTCCAGTTTTTAGTTTAACTTATTTTTATTTTTAACATTTTTTTTTAGAGTGAATTTTTGATTTTGGGCGTGGTCGCGAAAATTTTTCGCCTGCGGCGCTTCTTTTCTGATGCTTAGCCTCACCATCTAAATCAGTCACGAGCCGCCACTGATTAGAATAGACTAGTTATAATTAGAACCAATTTGAGGCGGTATTATAGAGATGTAGTGCTAAGTGAATATACGGTTTATACATTCTCTATCTCATCATTATCCAATACCCGATAGTTCCAGTACATGGCGATCCTGCCAGAGAACTTATGTACACATAAGTACATAAGTTAAGTGGCTTTAAAGTTTAAGTGAAAAAAAAGTTATGGGCTCCAACCAGACCAAGGAAGAGGTAATTATTGCACAAGCGGGAAACAGCGGTGGTACAACGGCAGCAGCAAACATCGCAAGTGAAATATCCATCAAAGAAATCCTGCGTATTGGCTTGCATTTGTATAGGGGCATATAATTATGGTTCAAATACGTCAGTAAGTAGCCAGAAGCCAGGAAAAAGTCTAGAGGTCCAACAGCAGCCAAAGGAGACAACACACGCGCATGGAAGTTAGGGAGTTCCTATATTCATCAGAAGAATTAAAAGTGTTCCAAGTAAGTTAAGATTTTAGATAAGTTTGTTAGGGAATTTGTTTGTACAGGTGTTAGCTTCCCATAAATGGAAAACTTGCCAATAATGTATTTCGCGGGGGTCTACAGAGTAACAGTATGCGAACTATTATTAAAGCACGTAATGATTTAGGCAATGCGATAAGGGGAGCAAAGAATGAGGAACTTCAGAAAATAAAAAGAGACAGTAGCTCTTCGGGTATTTCATACACAAAATAGGCGTGCATATAATTTTTTCAATTTTATTTAAACAAGACTAAAACTTTAATTCTTTTCAAATAATTATAATAATAATTATAATAATAATAATAGACATTATAGACAAAATTTTTAGTTTCTTGGAAATTCGGGAAGACATAAACAGAGACCCACAGTGTTGCAATCAAAGCTGTTCATTTGATTGCCGATGCTGGTTAGTTTGACCTCTGTCAGCCACTTTTTAGGAGGTATGGAATTATGCCTCTACCTTCTCTGTTTAATATATTCTATCAACTGCTCAAAATTCATAAAAACAGAAATCGTTTTTTCTTCAATTCTACTACTCAACTAACTGTTCTGACTTTATTAGACCTAAAAAAAATTTGCTACAAACAAGCCAAGGATAAATCTATAAATATCTTACTGTATGTACTGCCTGAAAATATAAAGCTGTTTGTTATTCAAAATTCAAATCTATGATTAAAATAGCTTATCATTCAGTTCAGGAGAATATGCGGCGTGGGCCGAAGCAGATAGTTTCTTCTAACAATTTTTTTTCCTGTTGTAATGTAAGAATTTCTCTGGTCGAGCGTTATAATGTTCTATCAGTTTATTTTACACTTTGCCATAAAAACGATTTTAAAAATCTTAGCTTCATTGTATTGCTTAATAAAGGTAGATATGAACTGGGAGTCTACCCAAGTAGCATTTTAACGTTGGGACGACGGGTTTAAAAAGGTTGCGCAACCAAGCATAAGATGCGTCACTAACCTTAAAACAACGTCGTCCCAACCCTCTGCTACACCAAAATGGTCAATCATTTTTGAGTTTTTAAAACGTTTGCATTTTGAGTGTAGTTAACTATTTGTCGTTTGCTAAACGTTGCGAAATTTACTTTGAAACAACGACTCATTACCTGCGCCCTCTTGTGCGGCGATGATTGATTAATGTTTAGAAAATGGTAATTTTCTTAACCAAATAATTTACTGATGGACAAAATGGACACTTTCTAAAAACTAACCATTACCGTATATTAATAATGAAAATGGCTACAAGATAACCTGCGTATATTGCTAAAAAAGCCGATTGCTAGGTAGAAATTAGTAACGCATTTCACTTTACTGTCAAATATACTATTACTTTATGCGAAAAAACACGCGCGCCTTAAATCTGTTAAGAATTTCTCAAAATTCAAATGTATATAAAAATAAAAAAAATAAAAATTTGCATAAAGTGTATTTAAACTTATAATTAATTAAAACCCAATATAAATAGGCATGTATTGTATTTAGAAATCTAAAATAGAGCTTATACGCCTTGTCATTATTTCCTTGTATCTCAAATTTTAATGGCCGACCACGACGTTTTATGACATTAATATGGCGTAGACGCATTATAGGCGTCAATTGAACTTATGTTATCAGGTAACAAATAATATACTAATTTTTAACCATAGGCAGCCAGGCAACCAACATTTTACGGATGGCACGACTGGAGTTGCCTATCCGACCAAAAACCTACCCAGCTGTCAAAAACAAATCAAAAGTTCTGTCACCACTTATGTCATATGTGACATTTTCATCTATAACTCGTCCCAACATTTCTTCACGACATAATCTATTTTTTTGCCTATAATAGGTGGCAGATTGTTTAAACGCCCGCTTCATTTTTATTTCAAGATTATAAAGGAAACAAATGTATAAATCGAGAATAAATATTTTTTTTTAGGTTAGGTTGTCCCTTATTAAATAGTTGAAGGTTAAGGTATAGTTGTAAGAATAACTCCGCGAAAACGTTTTCAATTTAACTAAAAAATTGCCCACTGTATTCTATAGTTCGATTCTCCGCCAGGAAAACGTTGAACACAACTTAAGTTGTGACTTTAACGTTTTTACAACGTTGTTTCCATTACCTTAATATTTACTACTTGTAGTTGTTTTGCAATCGGTTGGGTAAAGGTTGTAACAACGTCGCAGTTTGTACGACGTTGTCGGCTGGTTTCGGGGGCGTCGTTTCATAAGTGACTATTTTTTACACTAGATACAACGCTTATTTTGGTGTATTATGTGGTTGTCGTCGCCAAAATGCTACTTGGGTACTGGTGGAATAAATTTTAAAAGCTTCTTTAACTGAAGAATTTTATCAAATAGTAACAACGATTCTTTGGGAGAATTGCACACTTTTAAATAAATGCAAAAATAATAATGCAAAACTTACCGTGCATCAAAAACTTTTTTTTAAGTATACACAAATTTAATAAAAAATGTAATCACTAACAGCTAAATCAACTTCGAAGTTACGTTACTTTAAGGCGAGACAGTGCTGGATTTGATTTACCAGTAGCCTGAGTAGGCTGGAGCCTAGGGCGGCAGATTTTAGGGGGCGGCAAATTTGACCCAAAATTTTTTTTTATCTTACAGATATAAATGGTACAATTTTTATCCATGGTTGACGGGTAGTATTTTTTTAAATAATCTTTATTGTTGGCCATGTCTATTAATGGGGATAAAAAAAAGGTAGTTGGAACTTTACTGGCTTTGCAGAAAGAAATTTCATTTTCAATAAAATAAGTAGGTAATCATAAATTTTTAAAATATTTACTAAAAATTATTGACCAAATTTGGGCGTGGTCTTGAAAAATTTTCGCCTGCGGCGCATTTCCTCTTTCTTTCCCGGATACTTCACAACTCACGAGCCGTCCCTAATAGGGGGCCAAAAATTGAATAGCCTACTAGCGGCAAATTTGTAAATCCGCCACTGAGGCGAGATAAATACGCAGTAACAGTTAATTTTGTTATTATTATAATATAAGCTAAGCATAAGCAAGCATTTCTTGTTGTTAGAATATTATGCAAATAGGCTGATGCTGATAGAACAATATAATATTATTCGATTTTTAAATTATTCAGATGAAACAATATAAGTAATAATGATATAGAAAAAATAAAAGCACAAGGTCTTTCTCCACAATTTTTTTTGGAATAACTAGGCGAACCTAGAATAATTCATAAAAATTCAAATCGACATGTTTCGAGTGTACACAGATGTAGGAGTTTATTTTCAAAAAAGGATGTAGCGGTAGTCAAAACGCAACGAAAACACGGGTTTGTAAAAATGAAATGAAGGAAATTTAGCATGTACTGCTGCTATTGTTCCCCAAATATCCGTTTCGAAGATTTTAAATCCTATGTTAGACCTCAACATAAAATCACCACGTTGGGGTTCTTATATAACAGACAACCTAGGAGAATACTTCATTAAATAGATGGATGCCCTAGACCTGGTAACACATAATAAAGGAGATCGGCCAACCTTTGTAAGAGGAGAAAGTATGTCATTTATTGATATTACGTGCTCAACGCAAGGAATAGCTAAGAACGTGTGCAACTGCAAAGTGTTAGAGGATGAACCAATAAGTGATCTTTGAAATAAAAGAACAAGGAATTTACCGTAAGCAAAAAACAACGCAAAAAATATTCTTTAATAAAGAGAGCTTTTGCACAGAGCTGAGGAGAAGCATACAAAAAAAGCTGCCTGGCCAGAGGAGAAGCTAGAAATATACTGGTACCATACTGGTGGAATGCAGAAATTAAAGAAAAGCGACGACAATGTATAGCCTGTCGACGGACGCTTACACGCCAACGTAGACGGATACCACAAAATGAGCAAGATATGCAGGTAATGCTAGAAGCATATAAAACAAAAAGGAAAGAGCTTATAAAGCTAATAAGCTCATCAAAGGCAAAACAATGGACTGACCTCTGCAAGGAACTGGATAACAATATATGGGGAAATGGATACAAAATAGCGGTAAAACATTTGAAAAACCCGTCAACTCCTTACAATTTATCACGAGAGAAAAAATTGGAAATAGTATCAAAACTGTTTCCAAACAAGAGGGACTACTGGCTTCGCGGAAAAGCGGTCGGCGACGGAGAAAACTTCACCAAGGAAGAACTGATTGCCGCAGGAAAACAAATAAAATGCGGAAAAGCTGCAGGACCAGATAATATTCCACCGGAGGCCGTTAAGGGAATGATAGAGATTGCTCAAGATTTCGTTCTAGCAACACTTAATAGATTGCTCCAGGAACAAGAGTTTCCAGAGATATGAAAGATCGCAAGAGTGTGACTGCTGCCAATAAGTGGGAAGCCTTTGGAAAGCATATTAGCATTCAGACCAATCTGTCTTCTCGATACCATGGGTAAATTGTTTGAAATGTTAATAAGAGAGCGACTTGAAAAGGAGTTACAAAGAAAAGGGGGGCTATCTAATGACCAATATGGATTCAGAAAAATAAGATCGACAGTCCAGGCCGTAGAATCTATAGTTAACGAAGCAAGGCAAGCGACAGAAAAATGGTGTACCTTAATAACGCTGGACATTAAAAATGCTTTCAATACAGCAACGTGGAGCTACATTATAAATGAACTTAAAAGAAGGAATATCTCGCAATACATTATTTATTTATTTTTTTATTATTAACGCCAAAAGGGATACAAACAGGTAACAAGATACCTACTGGATTATCCACATAATATAATTATAAACTATAATAAAACAGTCAGATAATGCCTATAAATAGTAAAATAGGCTAAAATAGGAATAAATACATTGACTAATATTTCACATTAGATTATTCATTATTTTAAATCAGAGAGAAAAAAAATACAATAAATACAATCATCAAAATAATAAGATTTTAAACATTTTTCAGTATGCCTTTCACTGTTCGCAGGGACATTGAGAAAAAATCAATATTATCAAATACATTACTATTTCTTATAATTCTACACAATGGGGAGTTTTGAGCCAAACAAGTGTGTCTAAATGGCAAAAAAAAATTCAGCTGTCCTTAGAGACCTCTGGGGGACATTAATATAAACTTGTTCGAGAATATCTGGACTTTGTACTAAATTATTAAATAACTTGTATAAAAAGAGTACATCATTAGATCTTCTTTGACTAGTCAGGGACGCTAAGTGAAAATGATTTCGGGCCAGAGAAATATCGTTGTTGGGTATAATAAAGTTCTGTTTACCGAAAGGTATTTGATAAATTTATTCTGAATATTTTCCAACCTGTCAACATAGCTTTTTTGCTTGGAGCTCCAAACAAGACTAGCAAAATTTAGTTTACTTAGAACGAAGTAATTAAATAGGCAGATTATTGGTTTAGTATTATAAAATGGTTTACATTTTCTTATAATATGAACCAGCATTTTCGAAGCAGCGTTGACGATAGATTCAACGTGTTCGTCAAAGAGTAGTTTAGAATCAAATATAACACCCAAATCCTTTATTTTAGTCGTTTTTTTAGGGGCGTGTTGTTTATAAGATAAGTTGTTGTTAGTTGATTAAGATTTCGAGAAAACGTTGCAAGCGACACACTTGGACAAATTAAGGAAAATGCCGTTTTCATTGCAATACCTTCCCAGGCGGTCCAAGTCGCTTTGTAGCTTATAACAATCGCAGGGGTTGATAATCGATAAATACATTTTTAAATCATCTGCATAAAGGAGAAAATTGCAGTAAGGAAAACACGAGCAAATTTTAATTTATAAAAATAATAAAAAATAACGGTCCCAGATGGGACCCTTGAGGTACACCCGAAGTAGTAACAAATTATTTAGAGCAAAAACCTTGAACTAAAACATATTGTGAGCGATTTTTAATGTACGACTCGACCCATCTGAGAAGACTCCCGCCCACGCCGACTTCGGCCAAGCGACTCAGCAAGATGTTATGACTAATCTTATCGAAAGCCTTACTAAAGTCGGTATAGACGGCATTTACTTAAGTACGTATGTCCATTTGTTGATGTACGTAATTGCAAAACGTCAGCAGGTTGGTGTCCAGTGAGCGCCCCCGAAAAAAAACCATGTTGTTGCGGGATTATAACGTTTTTTACTAATGAGAAAAAGTACTCATACAATAATTTCTCAAAAAGTTTTGGTATAACCGGAATTTTACTGATTGGTCGGTAATTTGAAACATCTATCTTTCTACTGCTTTTGAAAATTGGCACTACTATAGCAGTTTTCCATCTTTCGGGAAATTCACCTAATCTTAAAGAATAATTGAAAATTAACGTAAGGGGTATATAAAGTGAATTAGCGCATTTTTTAATGAAAATTGAAGGCAACTTATCTGGTCCTGTGCCTTTTTTAGGTTCAAGTGTCTGCAAGGCCTTCAAGACCTCATTTTCGTTAAAAGCAAGACTCTGGAGATCTGAGTTGGTCGAAACAGAACTTGGATTAAACTGATATCCCTCTGGAACAAAAATATCCTTGAAGTACGAGCCAAACAGATCGCTGATATCTGAACCACCTCTCGCGGACTTGTCCCCCCAGTGCATCTCGCTGATGGGATTATTGCTAACGTATTGTTTTTTTAAAGACGCATAGTTCCAAAATCGTTTGGGATTGTTAATTAAATGTGATGTTCTATTGAATGTATATACCGATTAAAATCAATTCGAATTAAGGTTTTGCATCGCGTTCTTATTGATTTGAATAAATTGTAGTCATTAATATTTTTATATTTACGCCACTTTTTATGAATTCTATTTTTTTCTTAAACAATCCTTACTGTTACTCGAGAAAAAAAAGTTGGAAAATTTTTATTTTTTGAGCAAGTTGGTACATATTGTTGCAACATATTTTCTAGTTTATTATAAAAAACATCCAAACAACTATTTAATGACCTATCACAAAATAACACGTTTCAGTCAGTGCCCGCAATCTCCTGATTAATTTTCTCATAATTTGCCCTACCGAAACTTAGATACCTATTGCAGTTACATTCTAATGGCTTGTGAAAGCCAGCATCAAAAAGAAACTCAATACAAGGGTGGACATCCTCCGGGACAAGAGGATTCGAACAATGACTAACCCGTGAAATTCGAAATTTATTACATAAGATCAAATCGAGCAATTTATTATTATTATTTAGTACATAGTTAAATTGCAGTAAATTGTGAAATGAGAAGGTATCTAATAGTAAAGAATATTTAGGCTCAACATTATAATGTTCCGAATAGGCCCTATCATCAATCCGAACCCACCGTGTGGAAGAAGCATTAAAGTCACCGCAAACTAAAAGTATATGGTTTTCCCCAATCGGCAAGTTATTGAGTTTAGTTGAAAAACTTACATAAGCGGCATTGTCATTTGGAGGTAATTAAACGCAACAGACAAACAATGTCTTGTTTCCATCCAGCCTCACACTTATCCATAAATCTTCAGCATCGCTCTCAAACTCCGGCACCAAAACAGCACTTTATTTATTTTTCACTGCAATAAATACGCCACCTCCCTCGGACTTGGCACCGGCGACAAATTCACGGTCCCGGCGAAACACACTGTATTGACTAAGCCAACTCATGATCAAAAATAGTACTCTTTAGCCATGATTCAGTGATGCAAAGAATATCGGGATCGCAAGCGCACAGATTTTGTTTGAAGTCCGATAGTTTTGTTCTCAAACACCGGGTGTTCTGGTACATAATATGTAAAGCCATGATCTTAAGAAAATTAGCCCAAAGTTAGTTTAGAAAAGTAGGCCTTATTTACAGCGCATTTAGATCTTCTGGCTTAGAGATAAGGATAATTTTAGTTGTTACCTGGGTAACTTCCTTCCTTAACATGATATTCTCAGCCTTAAGCGATTCCGTGGTTTTAAATAGTTCATTGAACTTTAGCAATTTTTGTTCAAAATCTGTGATTTTGTCAGAGCAAAAATTGACAGATTCGCGCAGAAGCTGCATTTCCTGCTTAATCGTTTCCAATAATGCTGGCATGCCCTGCGCGGATTCCGAGTCGTCGGCAGAAAAATCGTCAATCTCTGCATCGGCACTTGATTTAGTGCGATTTCTGGGTGACTTTCGGCAGGACTGGCAGGTCCACCTAGCACCAGGCAAGGTGGTCAACGTAGATAGTTGGTTCTTGGCAACATCGCAGCAGGTCGAGTAAATATAATAGAGAGTTACTTCAAAGACCGAAAGCTAAAAATTGCAGGAGTGCAAAGAAATATGTCAGCAGGGGTTCCTCAGGGATCAGTTCTGGGGCCAACTCTGTGGAACATCGTTTATGATGGAGTTCTGAGGCAAAATCTGGGATATAACATCAAAAAAATATGCTTTGCAGATGATCTGGCTCTCCTGGTGAGCGCAGAAGATGCGGAATTCCTTATCTTAAGGGTAAACGAGGCTTTAAGAAGGATAGATAGATGGCTTCAAAGACACGAACTGGAACTAGCCCCAGAGACGACAAAAGCAATTATTATCCTTAAGGGAGGAAGACAAAGGGCACATATAAAATTTCGCATAAGAGGAGTAGCCATAGTACCAAGGCAATCACTACGATATTTGGGAATAGTGTTGACTGCGCATGGGACCTTAACGGAGCATATAAATTCTAGCATAAAAAAAAAACAGAGAAAGTGGCCCACGTAGCTGCAAAAGAAGGGTCCTGAGGGGAGTACTTCACTTAATACTTTTATATGGAGCGCCGGTGTGGCACCAGACTATGAATATTAAAAGACAGCAAGATAAAATGACACGAATACAAAGAAGGATTCTTATAAGGGTCGCTAGCTCATACCGCTCCGCATCTACAATAGCGCTCCAGGTGATCTCAGGTTTTATACCTATAGACCTACAGGTGGCTGAGAGAAGGCGCATATACATAGCAGAGGGGGAAAAACATATCGCTAAGAAAACGGAAAGACAAAGAACTCTAAATCTGTGGCAGGAGAAATGGAATAATAACGAAATGAAGGGACAGTGGACAAAAAGACTAATCCCCAATATACAGAATATACAGCCATGGATAGAATGTGAACATCGGAACACAGATTACTAACCACCCAGTTCCTAACGGGACATGGTTCCTTCCAAAGCTACCTGAACAGAATCGGAGCAGCAGAGGATGAATACTGTATATATTGTGGAGAGACAGACACCCTAGCACATACAATATTTTCATGCCCAAGATGGATTACGCAAAGACAGGAAACTTACTTGGCTTTGGGTCTGGAGTCGGTAAGAATCCGACGCTCTGCAGGCACATAGAATAACACCACCTGCAGGTCTTTTGAAGATTCCTAATCCTCTATAAAAAAACTACTACTACTACTATTACTACTAATACATAAAATCAGCATGGTATTGTTTTTTGCATAGCCCGTTGCACGTGATATATCAACGCAGTTAGTTACACCTCATAAAAAAATTACTTCATATGACAGCTAAGCGATTTAGCTACCTCACAGTTTAAATTTTACTTGTATGTCGACAAGAAACCAGATACTTTAACCAAGACCAATAATCACGTAGCCTTGCTGTCGGACCGACCGTCGATCGATATTCTGTATATATATATATAGCCTAAAGTGTTGCAGTAGGTAACTTTAGTAAGGAATAGATTAAAAACAAATTATCGATTTTCTGATGAAAACGTAAACTTCTATTGTCATAATGTATCCTTCCTATTATTTCAAAGACAAATCTCTTCTTCCTGTGTTATCTCCTATCTTCGAGGGTTTTGCGACTAGGATGGCAATATTTTTATCTTTTATACTTCTGTTTGAAATAATTCTAAATAATGATTTTGTTTTCTTACAAATTACATTATTTAAAATTATTATATTATTTTTATACATAATATTATTAACTATCAACTATTAATTATTGTTTTATAACAATTACTATTTTGAATGAATTTTATTAAAATTGTAACTAATATCCACCGCCTGTACTGCTATTGTATGTGATTTGAATAAATAAAATAAATGTACGTGTATCTCTTACTATTTCCAAAATCGTGATGTATGCACCTGAATTTGTAGCACCTTGTATTCCCTAAAATAACGAGAATAAATAAAAATATAATGGATTGAGTAAAATGTAATAAGATAACCAGCAGGATGGCTAGTAAACGTCAATAATACACAACATAAAACATTACCCTCCAATGCCTCAACAATTGAACAATAATGCAAATGACAGCAAAGTAAAAAACAATTATTTGCCTGTATAGGATTTAGATACTAGAGTGGCGTTCATTCGGTCTTTCAAGCTTCAAAACTTTGTGACATTTTCATTTCCGATATTTCTAAAAACATAATCTGTATCACTTCACAACCCCTTGACATTTCGATTTTTAATAATCAGAAGGTTGATGTTCCATGTTAAATGATTGTAATGTGTAGAAAAAGAGGGATTTATAATAATTTTTAAAATTTATCAATAAAGGTAGGTAGATAATCGTGTTTTTATTAGTTTATGAAATGTTAAAGTACATTTTTTTTTGGTTTATTTTCACTATCCGATTTATGCCTGTTGTTCACAAAATATGTTTTATGTCACATTATAATGTACGACAATAGTAAATAAAAATATTCGGTGAAATGGGTTTCCACTATGTTGAAATAATTAACTAAAATAAAGACATGTGAATGTGTGTAATTTGAGACGTATATAAATTCTAAACCGCCACACATTACTTATCAATAATGGCTTTAAAATGGAAAAAACAAAGTCTGCCTTATAATGAATTATACAGAACTTTTTTAATTTGTGTTTTGTTAGAGAACTCCTTATTTTAAATGGCAAAAATGTGAAATAGCCTATGGCATTAAAGTGTAATTTCTAGATTTCTGATTATGAAGTTAAGATAAATACAAGTGGCACCTATGTATTGGGGAGGGCACTTGACTTGTTTTATCGAGGTAGTACTTGTATGTTGTTAAGTTTAGTCTTAGTCGTGAGTTGATTTAATAAAAATGTATTTCGAATGAAAAGTTTTTATACCTATTCTTACCACTCAGAAGATGGGATAACACGCCCTGATTATTTTGTGGATGTGGCTTATATATGTTTACAAAATTTGTGAAAATTTACCCCACTTTAAAGAAGACCTTAAAGGAAAAACAGCGGAAAAAGCATTGTCTGGTGCGAGTGATTCGGCATGATATTACTAATTGGTCCAAAACGTTTTGTGAGTTTGAGAAATCTGTTTTTAAAAGTTTACAGACTATTAAGGGAGATTTAGCGCAGCTGAAAACTGACATTTTAAGACAAGCAATAACCACCAATCAAAGCACGATCTTGGTTCACGGCGTGGTAGAAAATCAAAGCGATATATATGAAAATGTTGTTAATTTAATAACAACAAAAATAAATATTGAAATTCGCAAGAACGATTTAAATTTCTGCTATCGATTGGAACCCAAAAAACCCGATGCAAAAAAACCAAGACTGGTAGTTATTTTGTCAGCGGTGGCTGCGGGATGAAATATATTATAGTAAACGGAAGTTAAAAGACTCTAAACTGTTGTTTACCGAACTACTAACAACGGATATTCTTCAATTGCTTAAAGATGCGAAGAAACACTTTAAGAACTCTTGTCGGACATCGGAGGGCAGGGTAATAGTTATTAATAGTGATGGTACTAAACTGTTTATAAATTCACAAAGCAAATTAAATGATATTGTTTCGCACAGATCAATTAGTGAAAGTGAATCGGAAAATTAATCTTTGCTATGTTAGAGGCAATTTATGTTACGAAAGCGTATACGCCGGCATAAATACTATATTATAATATATTATACTATCTACTATACATGGACTACTAGATATTCTCAAAAAAGGACACACAGATACCACTTTATCTATTATGATGATTTTTTTGGGCGTATAATCTCTGATTTTTTTTTTAATGTTTCCCTGGCATTTTTGTTAACATAAACCTCGAATCACAAATTGCAATACTTTTTTAGAGTTTAGGTTTTGCGTTCTTTCCTTTTTTTTTTTAGTTGTGTGTTTAGGGGGTTATTCTTGCGTTAGTTATTAATATCATTTTGAGCTAAACAACATAGACACAATTTATTTATGCTCTGTGATATCGCTTCTACATATTCGCGGTATAGTCTAATTTATCTATATTTAAAAATTACTTTTTTTATTGTATTTTCTCATTTGAAAAATAAATTGTGGTTTAAATTTGTATTTAAATTTGAATATGTCGCAGCCTTTTAGTGTAATCAGCCGTTTCATGAAACGTCTAAAAGGTATATTGGTAACTGGTTTGTTCGGGTTTGTCAGAGCATTTTTTTTAAATTCAATTTTTTCAACTAATATTATTTTATAAAAAAAAATGCTCTGACAAACCCGAACAAACCAGTTACCAATATATCTTTTAGCCACGATTCATGATATGACTAGACGTTTCATGAAATGGCTGATTACACTAAAAGGCTGCGACAAATATAAGGGAAATCATGAGACAAACTGACAATAAAATACCGCCTGAATCTAGTTATCAAAAATACATATTAAAAATTAATAAACAGTCTTCTACCAAGTAAAGATATTTTTCCACGATTGCAAGACCACTTAATGAAACCAGCGTTGATGAGAAGTGTCATAAAAAGATATTAATTGAAATAGTTGGACTATCATCTTGCCGCATTAGAATGGAGCACTTAGCAAGGAAGCATTCTGAGAGAATCAGAAGGCCTCTTTGCAGGCAACTGTATACTAAACTTGTTTTGTTTAAAAACCAAAAATTAAAGATGTTGAAAGATGATCAACAACAATAATATTTCTTATTAATTGATTTAACTAATGTTAATCAATCTGTATTTTATTTAACAGAATGTTATACACGTTTAATAGAATTTTATTCATACTGCCCCAATTTACTTGTAGAAAAATACGTTTTTGTTACATTTACTAAAATACGATTCCTATATAATGAAAAGGACTGTTACCAACGTAGTTTTTAATCTTTGTGTAACTAAATTTTGTAATTTGTTTCTTTATTTAACGCAGCGTAATTGAATGTCATTGGTACTGTTTTAAATTACCTGATAAAAAATAATATCTTGGGCAAATTATTTGTTATCATTTTGTATAACTAAAATTGGTAATTTGTAGATTAAACGAATATTTAATAATAAAAGTTATTACAATAACATAAAATAACTCAAACAATAGACAAGTTTGACAGACCGAAATCGAAATAATAAATAAAAGGAAACAGGGCTTAAAGACAAATCACTTGTCAGGATCGATTATCAACGGGATTTATAAAACCCAGTGCGACATCTTGCGTCCCAGTACGGTACCTTAGAAAAGGTCAGTCGTAAAGGGTTATTCTGTAAAAACAGAAAATTTTGCAAGATGCCCTCAAAACCGGTATAAGTGCCGGACCACAGATATTAATTCGAAAAGGTTTTGTCTGTTTCTTTCCGCCAAACCCATCCCCAGACGCGTTTCGCCGTTATTACGGCTCATCAGTGAGGCTCAGTTTGGCAGAAGGAAACAGGGCTTAAAGACAAATCACTTGTCAGGATCGATTATCAACGGGATTTATAAAACCCAGTGCGACATCTTGCGTCCCAGTACGGTACCTTAGAAAAGGTCAGTCGTAAAGGGTTATTCTGTAAAGACAGAAAATTTTGCAAGATGCCCTCAAAACCGGTATAAGTGCCGGACCACAGATATTAATTCGAAAAGGTTTTGTCTGTTTCCTTCCGCCAAACCCATCCCCAGACGCGTTTCGCCGTTATTACGGTTCATCAGTGAGGCTCAGTTTGGCAGAAGGAAACAGGGCTTAAAGACAAATCACTTGTCAGGATCGATTATCAACGGGATTTATAAAACCCAGTGCGACATCTTGCGTCCCAGTACGGTACCTTAGAAAAGGTCAGTCGTAAAGGGTTATTCTGTAAAAACAGAAAATTTTGCAAGATGCCCTCAAAACCGGTATAAGTGCCGGACCACAGATATTAATTCGAAAAGGTTTTGTCTGTTTCCTTCCGCCAAACCCATCCCCAGACGCGTTTCGCCGTTATTACGGCTCATCAGTGAGGCTCAGTTTGGCAGAAGGAAACAGGGCCTAAAGACAAATCACTTGTCAGGATCGATTATTAACGGGATTTATAAAACCCAGTGCGACATCTTGCGTCCCAGTACGGTGCCTTAGAAAAGGTCAGTCGTAAAGGGTTATTCTGTAAAAACAGAAAATTTTGCAAGATGCCCTCAAAACCGGAATAAGTGCCGGACCACAGATATTAATACTGGGACGCAAGATGTCGCACTGGGTTTTATAAATCCCGTTGATAATCGATCCTGACAAGTGATTTGTCTTTAAGCCCTGTTTCCTTCTGCCAAACTGAGCCTCACTGATGAGCCGTAATAACGGCGAAACGCGTCTGGGGATGGGTTTGGCGGAAGGAAACAGAAAAAACCTTTTCGAATTAATATCTGTGGTCCGGCACTTATACCGGTTTTGAGGGCATCTTGCAAAATTTTCTGTTTTTACAGAATAACCCTTTACGACTGACCTTTTCTAAGGTACCGTACTGGGACGCAAGATGTCGCACTGGGTTTTATAAATCCCGTTGATAAATAAAATTATGCCAAGCAAGACCTTTACAGTTTTGGTTTTGGTGATTTTGATTCTAAATATCCAGTTTAAATTTAATTTTGGTATGAAATGAACAAACCCCACGTGTTTAAATTATTTTTGGAAATTTATTCTTGGTCTTAAATACACATTTATGTATTCGATAAAACTTCCTGAAGTAATTTAAGGTAGAATTCTCAACGTCATTTATTAAATAATTTAATACGCCGCCACATTTTATTTCATTGCTAATTTTGTGAGAATTGTAAAGTGAAAGAACAATGTCATAAAAATTTCTAATAAATCTTACCCCATATTTTTCGCTTTATAATTCTCCCAAAATAATTTTTAAAATATCTTGATATTTAGTTAATATGTCAATTATTACCTTTTTGCTTTTAATAATGTATGCATTTAATAGGTAATATATGTTTTTATTTTAAAAAGAGTTTTATTATGATTTATTGCTGTCATCTTCGGTTGCGCAAAGTTTTTAACAGTAGTTAACTAACCCGGTAACCTTGAATATGACAAATTACATTGGCAAGCATTATTTACTCAACCAAAGTCACCTGATTGGTAAATCAAAAATTAAGCTAACCGGGCCACTTTAAGTCATGAGAAAGTAAATGCCATAAATATATCAGAGTCAAAATTGCTGGTTAGTTAATTTCTTAAAAATCTTTGTGCAACCTGCAAGCCCATTTTTTATAAAAATAACTTATTGTGAAAAAACAATTTTATAATAGCAAAATTTTGAAAAAAATACTATGTACCTACTTGATACCTGATAATTATTATTTATTTACCTAGTTTTTTTTCTATATTATTTTCTAATTTTATTACGTTTTCACACCTACCGGCATAAGAAGAGCTATTGCCGTTGTCATGTCGGTATCGGTAGGTGTGAAAACTCATAATATAGCAGTCAATCAAGGGAATAACTTTACCAGTAAATTATAACAGGTACTTTCCTTTTGCTTTTTTAAATAGCAAAGAAAAATGATTTGCTTAGTTAACTTGAAACGCATCGCGAACAACTTTGTATAGTCGTATGGAAAATATAGAGGGGCATACTTAACCGCGGCAAAGGTATTAATAAAAATGTTAGCTGAGCTGCGTTAAATTATTAAAATGAACGCTCAAGATAACTGTTAGCTTTGCTATTTAAAAACAGCTAAAAGGAACTCGACTTATATTAACGAGTAATTTACAGAATTAGTTATAATATATACGCTACATTATTAAAATTGAAGATAATATGTATGTAGCGCAGCGCTATATTATAGCTGGGCGATACATACAGCTGATAATCACTTTGTTTACTTATGATAGCAAATAATAAATCCTAGAAAAAAATATTAGCTATGTTGCTTTTAGTCAACAAAAACTGTCGCTAGCTCGCGGGGTTCTAGCTTTTTCGGTTGTTTTGATATCCTTTTCTATTAAACGTTATATAATTCAAAAAAATAATTTAATATTAGAATTCAACACCACTTTAAGAAAAATCTCTTCAATGCCTTGCATTTTTATTTCCTTTGAATTAAAAATAATTAATTTCTGACAAAGATATTTCCACATTGTAAGTTGGTGAAATGGAAAACACATTGTCAATCTTATTATTTCAAAAGAATGACGAAAATAAAAATTCCGGGTGAGTTTCCATGTTTTCGCGACAACTCGAGGCAACGTCTTCCACATCGCATAATGAGAATTATTAAATATGAAATGTCAGACATTTTAAATTAAATTTATCGACTTGTTTTGTCTTTTAGTTACTTTTTACTTTCCTCGCAGAAAAGAAACGCATTGTTAAAGACAAAATAGGAATTTGCAGCAGATGAAAATATAAAATTAAAAGGAAAACTAATTTGGAAAAGCTAGAACCGTAAGTAATTAAACTATTTTGCACTGATTGATAGTGGAGAGCGAGGAAGAAATAATTACTATGTAAATATAGAAAAAATATTTTATTTTTGTCGATGAGTAATAAAAATTATTTTATCACCCTTGAACATCAAAAACCTAGTTAGCTGGTACAACCATTTTTGTGTGCTATATTAAATTAAACGCGCGACGATGACGATCTCATGTAAAATAATACCTCTTGTAAATCGTTAAAATATAATATATAGTAATATTCTTCTATAACTGTGCGGTAAGTCTACTTAAGTTACCACATTGATTTAAGTTTGATAAACAGTTTTCTAGTATGTATTACTTAATTACCTAGTATACAATAGTTCCTTAAAAACCTGATAGAAAATTGATTACCTATACTATAGAATATTTCATTTGTCTGATTTACAAAATTCGTGATTAGCTAGTTTTCTAAATATCTTCCGCAGTGAGGTAAAAAAAATCTTGCTACTTGTACCGTAAGATACCATTTTATTATGTAGCTGACGCACAATGTAATAGCGTTTTTATGTAGTTTGATTAATTACCACCGACAAGAACTATTCCTCTCTTGTGTTCGTAATAAAATGGATCAATTTAATTGAATTGATTAATTAATGATGTAACATGTCAAGATATGGTCTGACAGAATAGCCCGAAGCCGCATCCCATTATTAGTTTTTTTTTATTAAGTGAGCTTTTAGGCAATTGTGGTTGTCCTTATCAAGTTAACAGCACATTAATTTTTCTTTTCTGCCTAAATAGGAAATATGGTCCATGTTACAGTACCACAAGTGCGAGTTTGTTAAATGATTTGCCAAGCACTAGACCTAGCAGGCAAACAAAGTGAGTATTCAAAATTAATAAAAATTATCGCGCAAGTGGGAAAGTAAATCTGAAGTAAGCGATTTGAAGACATTCTGAGAGATGAAATTCGTACGTTGGCCATAGGGTTGCAGCGGCTATCCAAGTTGTGCTGACACACAAACCCACAAGTATTCAGTATTAAAATTTATTTGTAACCTATTTATATACAGTAACAATATCCAAGCATGAAAATAAATTACTTACAAGACGTTAAACATGCTCGACATATTTGATATTATCTCAAAACAATTTTTGTTGCCATGACAACACTTTCTTATCTTTCCTCCTTTTCGAGGAAAGTTAACGTTTTTTTAATTTAATTTTACCCTAAATGACGATATTTGTTTCGTGCGTTTGTCCTATATAATGACGAGGGCGCTATTTGTCAGTTAGGTAGGGTGGCCCGTACGACAGTCCTGTTCAATGGGCGTAGGTACAATAATCAATTTACCTTTTATACGACAAAGAGTTTCCTCCTTAATTAAAAGTGCAATATTACTATTAATTCATTAGTGGACTTTTATTATACAGGGTGTCAAAAAAATTGCAAATATTTTAGGAAGCAATAATTATAATTTTCTGAAAATTGGCACATTTATATAGTTACAAAGGGCATAATATCTAGGAAGGAATGTAACTGTACAGGGTAAGCCAAAACTATTATTAACTTTTTTATTTTAAATAGAACGTGCTGTATATCATTAAAGAATGAAATAGTCTCTTTAAAGACAAATTCAAGGATTTAAGGTTTCATGGATGTATCTGTCAAAATATTAGATTTGTTTAAAAATAAAATCAATCGTAAAATTTATATTAGAATTCAATTTAGAAACTGGTTACGAAACGAGATGTGTAAAAGACCAAAGTAGGTTAGGCAGACCAACAGCTATTGGTTGTAATAAGCCTCTGGACGTTTTGATTGATTTACAAGATAATACAAATTGCTTACGTCGAGAGTTGGCCTTGGACCACAATGTATGCCATTAATCAGTTGAAATTGTATTGGAAAGCGAACAGATGTACTCTTACAAGCCTCACTTCTAGTTCAGGAATTAACTGAAGATGACTTTAATAGACGAAGTGAGTTTTGGTAAATTCTAATTGAAAGATATTATGCGAGTTCTTACTTTGCTCATAACATTCTGTAACACAAAACCAAGAAAAAGTTTATGTTTAGGAGGGTATTATAGGCCAACAATATTTTTTGTTGTTAATATATCCAAATGTAGATTGGGTGTATTTTAAAAAATTTTAATTTCAGAACCGCACGGTCTGATGATGGCCAAAAGGGTGAAACACGTGTGACCAATTTGTATTGTCAATACACAATTTGAGACCGAGACTTTGTGTCTTTCCATTTCAATTAGCTTATATTTAGTAGTATTTGAAATACACTCCTGGACATAAAAACCGGACAAACAAAATTTTGTTCAAAGTCAATCTTAAATAACTTTTTAAGTTTTGCATCGATCTTGCTAATTTTTTTTTTTAAGTTGTGGGCGCTTTTGACTGTATTGATAACTGATATCGAATTTACAAAAAGTTGTAATTGATTTGGTATTATACAGTGTAGAACCAAAAGTTGCATTTGGTCCTAAATTTCTAAACACTCTGTGGAAGAATTTGACCACACAATGATGTGTCTATGTATCAGATTTTTAAGCCTCGTAATTTCTTATCATTAATTTCTTTCATTGAAATCGATATCTTTATTCGCAAATTATACAGACATTTTTAAAGGAAACTAGGCAATTTACGCCAAAACAAAAATTAAAAACTTTATTAAACAAAAATTAAAAAGCTTATTATAATATAGGTAACTTAAACACTTAAACAAACTCTAATATCGGGTACTGCCTCCCCTTGCTCTAATTACTGCTGCCATGCGACGTTTTAAGGATTGAACACAATTGGCAATTGCCCTTTGAAGAATAGTTGCCCACTCTTCAATAAGAGCCATTCGAAGAGCTGGAATGGTTTCTATTTGTCGGTTGCGAATTTGTCTTCCTAACATGTCCCATACATGCTCAATCGGGTTTAGGTCAGGGCTACGTGAAGGCCAGTCTAATCGTCGAATGTTCATTTCCTCCAGATAATCATTCACAACTCTTGCGACATGAGGCCTGGCATTATCGTGCATCAAACAAAAATTTTCACCAACAAATGGAGCGAAAGGAATGACGTGATCTGCTAAACATTCATCGATACATCGGTTAGCATTTAAAGCGCCATTTTCAACTAAAACGAGGTCCGTACGAGCGTGACTTGTAATTCCAGCCCACACCATGATACTACCACCTTCAAAAGGTGTTCTTGGAGATATACAAGATTCAGAAAATCGTTCTCCTCGTCTTCTCCATACACGCTCCCGCCCATCCGGTGAACGCAAACATAAGCGGTATTGGTCTGTGAATAATACACATCCCCATTCTTCGTCATTCCAGTCTATATGTTCACGGGCAAAATTTAATCGTTGCGCACAATGAGCTGCAAGTAAAGCTGGACAAGCAGCTGGTCTTCTTGACATCAATCCGTATTCATGTACTCTACGACGGACGGTTCGTCCACAGACTCTTGTGCCACGTACGTTTTCAAGTCGACGACTATTAACAGTTGATGTTACGCCGCGGTTACGTAAGGCAGTCAAGGTAATGAAATGATCATCTCGCTGGTTTATGGTTCGTGGTCTTCCTGATCCGGAACGTCGTGTATACTCACGGGTTTGACGAAAGCGACTGATCCATGACTGATCGCATCTTGAATAGTGCTTCTGGCTCTGCCCAAGACATTTGCAATCTAGCGCATCGTTATTTAATGCAACAGCACGTGCAACTTCTTCTGACCTCATAGTAAAAAAAAAACTTTTAATGCGAAATGACAATACAGTGACACGTTTAAGAAAAAACACAAACACCATAAATAATAATCGTACCGTTACTAGGCAACAGAATCCCAGTGTTGCTTGGGTCCGTTACATTAGCCCCCCCCCCCCCCCCGGTACCCATAACTGCGTAAAATTTTAGCACCATATAGACCATACCTAGCACTACCTAGCACCCAATTTATAGAGCTAGCACCATAGACGTTACTGAGTTATTAAGCACTTTTACCGGGGGGGCTAATGTAACGCTAGCCCCCCCCCCCCCCGGTGCCCATAACTGCGTAAAATTTTAGCACCATATAGATCATACCTAGCACTACCTAGCACCCAAATTATAGAGCTAGCACCATAGTCGTTACGGAGTTATCAACCTAATTTTAAAATGACATCAACAACGTTGCCGCCTCAGACCAATTACCAGAGACAAAGCAATTTACAGTTGGCCATAAAAACACTTTTATATATACAGTACAAGAATTTACGCACTGTAGTAGTAGTATGGCTGTGATCTTACCGCGGTGTTGCCGACCTGCACTAAATTATATGAAAATTATTATTTTTATCTATAAAACAGTAAACATATACAACACCTTTTTTTAACCAGTTGGTTAATATAGTAAATATTTTAAATAGTCGCAAGATGGAGGCAAAGTCACGTGACAACAATTTTGGTCTATTTAATTTTGATAGGTTGGTATGAATTCCAGAACCAGACTTGAAAATTTTGTATATATTTTAAAAATTTTATTTTGTAAATAGTATAATATTTTAAGTAATAATAAACATAAGTTTTTATGGTTAGACGATAAAGCCTCAAAACAGAGTTAAAAACTACCAATAAATAAAACACACAACCTTACTTCTTTGTTTTTATTTATACGAAAATATAAAATACAAGTACCTAGGTACTTCATCAACACTTTTATGCTAGGAAAGGTTAGTGGGGCATTTACCTTTTTATTTTTTGATCACAGGATATAATATTAAATCAATATAAGAAAAAATTTCTCTGGTTATCTAAATTACAGTTATTATATTTATGTTACAGGTACTAGCTGGTACCAGGAACACATTTGCTTACTTTTAGCATTCCATATTATGTATCCTTATAACTTAATTCTCAACAAATCGTCCGTCTGTCATATGGAAATATTAGATCCAAAACTATAATGGTTAAAAAGATGAAATTTGGCATGCTTATAAAGAGCTATGCTCCTGATAAAAAAAAACTTACTTTGTGTAAAAACATCTTATTAGCTTGTCCAGCACTTTTGCCCAATCAAAACCGAAATGAAGGCTACATATTACCTTACTTAATAGACAGCAATTTTTTTTTATATTAAATCTGTAAAAATGTTGTACTATTAATATTGTTAGATAAAACATAGCAACAAATAGATTTTAGTACTATTATTAAAACTAACGAAAAGAGTACATATTGTATATTTCATTGTTGATTTACAAGCACAGATGCATCATGATTTAAGGTCTGAGAAAAGAATACTAAAATTATAGCCTACAAATTTTTTGTAAAAATTTTCAATTCTCACTTTCAGATAGCACTGAAGATGGCGAAAGCCGAAAGCGCTCTGCTAAGATTTTAATAAAATAAAAGCTTTTACACGTAATACAAACTCGACTCTTTTCTTCAATTCTACTCTACGTGTACACAGCCACAGCGAATTTTCTACAAATTTTTTGTTTGGTGAATTGTACTTACATGGGCTTTACCGTAAACACAAAAGTTAATAAATGTCGTTTAAACTCAAAATAAAATCCACTAAAACCACTAAACATTTTTAAAAAGTAATAAAAAGCAACAAAAACACAATTCCGAACGTGACAGGCTAATTACGGCTCACTATGAATCTGGTAAGTTTTGATTTCCATATGTCCGCTGATCGATGATAAATAACTGCTGTAATCTGTTTTAAAACGAGAAAATTCGTGCCGTTTACTATACAAGAAGTTATTCTAAAAGTATTTACTGTCATCCTTATGGCAAAAAAACTATTATTTTCTACCCTACTCAACGTGACAACGTCGCCTTTGGTACGTTGGCGATATTCCGGTTGCGCACGCATCTTATGCTATCTGAAGGTCTTCCAATTCATTCTCAAATTGCTTAGCAGCAACCACAGACCATGAGGCGGCAACGTTATCGATGCCATTCTTAAATTAGGTTAATAACTCCGTAACGACTATGGTGCTAGCTCTATAATTTGGGTGCTAGGTGGTGCTAGGTATAGTCTATATGGTGCTAACATTTTACGCAGTTATGGGCACCGGGGGGCTAGCGTTACATTAGCCCCCCCCCCCCCCCCCCGGTAAAAATGGTTAATAACTCCGTAACGGCTATGGTGCTAGCTCTATAATTTGGGTGCTAGGTAGTGCTAGGTATGGTCTATATGGTGCTAAAATTTTACGCAGTTATGGGCACCGGGGGGGGGGGGCTAGCGTTACATTAGCCCCCCCCCCGGTAAAAGTGCTTAATAACTCCGTAACGACTATGGTGCTAGCTCTATAATTTGGGTGCTAGGTAGTGCTAGGTATGGTCTATAGGGTGCTAAAATTTTACGCAGTTATGGGCACCGGGGGGGGGGGGGGCTAATGTAACGGACCCGTGTTGCTTGATGGAAGAATAATGTTTTTAATTTTTGTTATTGGCGTAAATTGCATAGTTTCCTTTAAAAATGTGTGTATAATTTGCGAATTAAGATATCGATTTCAATGAAAGAAATTAATATTAAGAAATTACGAGGCTTAAAAATCTGATACATGGACACATCATTGTGTGGTCCAATTCTTCCACAGAGTGTTTGGAAATTTAGGACAAAATGCAACTTTTGGTTCTACGCTGTATAATACCAAATCAATTACAACTTTTTGTAAATTCGATATTAGTTAACAATATAGACAAAAGCGCCCACAACTTAAAAAAAAATTAGCAAGATCGATGCAAAACTTAAAAAGTTATTTAAGATTGACTTTGAACAAAATTTTGTTTGTCCGGTTTTTTATGTCCAGGAGTGTATTTGCAATATTCTATATTTTTTGGCACCCCGTATACAATGATGCTTAAAATTATTAGGTATATGCGAAAGTTTAAAAGGTTAGCCGTAAAAACAAAATTTTAAGAAAACGTTCTCCAACTATAACGTACCCTATTTACATACTTACAATAATGTAGCGTCCACTTTAAAAGTAATTTATGTAAATTTTTCGAAGCTTTCTCTATACAATTTACCAGAGTGAAACACTTTCTTCAATTACGAAAATTTATCTTTAAATGAAATTTATTTATTATAATTTGGCGTTTTCAGGAAGCACTTAGATTATTTAATCAAAGCAGGTATTTTGCTTATTGTTGTGTACAAATTTCCTATTTTAATATCTTTTAAAGCGGAACATTGATCGTGACGTAGATGTTGAACTTTTTATGTTTTAACGTAGTTGAATAAATACATGATTAGGTAGGTCTTAGATTCGGAAAAGTTAAAAAGAAAATTATTATTTCCTCAGTCTTTATTTGTACCTACGGATACGGGCTAGCCTGACTTTATACTAATAATTATGGTAACTTTTAGACGAAACTTATTTGGAAAGTATTTGTTAGCGGTACACCAGTTTATTTTAATATCACCGCCCATTATAAAACACATCCCTACCAGTAAATATAGAACTTGATAAGCTGAAATAGGTATACGGTAGCTTTCCACAGCTGTTTCGGTGGAGACGTAATCTTATATGAAAAAACGTATATTGTTCGTTTTTACTTCGAAAGAAAAAAAAATGAGATATTAACAGATGTCGACGTTTTAGGATCCCTGGACTATGAAAAATTTGTTTCCCATTTCCTCCTCCCTGTCTGGTAGCTCAGAAGCTTAAAGAATACTTGACAGGAAATGACGATGGAATGGATTAGGTCAAAACCGGGTATAGTTTGGGTTTGTAGACCCATAGAATTTAAAACCGTTGAAATTAAAATGTCTTTCCTGTTATAACATTAATTATTGTGTGTATATGAAGAACATTATGGTATACACTATTGGCGAAATCGAATCTGGGGTGCGAAATCTCTAATGCAACCACGAGAGAAGGCACATATGGACGAAGCCTTCAGTTAAAAAAAGGCACCTAACCACTCCTACATTGCTGCTGAAAGGGGGGATATGTGTGTGGTGTGGCCGAGCCTTTGCCCGTGCCGTGAACGTAAACAGATTCAAATTTGTAACAAAGGAGCTTCGATGGAGCGAGTGTCTGATGTTTTTTGTCGTGCGATATTTTTACGATGTTTTCATTTTTATATCATGTTTTTTGTTGTTGATAAAAGTTAATGTTATTTATTAGCCTTAAAAAGAACGAAATAAAAACTGGTATTCTAAGAAAATAATGATTATCCTAAAAAACTAATACAATAAAAAATACCGTCCTCCTATAAAACAAAAATCGCCCAACAACTTCTTGGGTACTCTCAGCTGTTAAATACCATTTGATGATATTAATTTTTTATTCACGTGAGTCCATTATTAATTTAAAATAACAGTTAAAAGATCCCCCACACCGACGCGAAACATTCGCGTTGCGAATTTTTATCAGCGGAACATTCGCAAGCGGTGCGACAGTAAGTTTCACACTCACGCGATTTTTTCATGACGGAAATGGTATTTAAGGTATATTAACGACTACGAGTACGACTACGACTACGACTTGTGTTCACGATGACTTCCCTGATGAAGAAGAAACTTTGCTGTTATTGGCAATTGCTGAAAATGAAGAAATTGTGTAAGAACCTATTAGTTATCATTGTTTTAAAATTTCTACAATTCTCTAAAGGTTTCAGAAAAAAAAGAAAACGAATATGGGTTCATGAAATTAATAAATTTCGAAAAAGTCATGGCGAACACCATACTTTAATGCCACAATTGCGTGCAGATGAGAAAATATTTTACATTTATTTTAGAATGATGCCTAATTGTTTTGACAAGATATTAAATTTTATTACAACAGATATACGCAAAAGCGACACTAACTACCGCGAAGCTATAACACCGGAGGAACGCCTATCTATTACTTTAGGGTAAGAAAAACAGACACTATTATACTTTTATAATTTTTTATTCATTAGGGTTATAATTACTAACAAGAATAAAGTTGCGAAGGTCTGGAGCTTTTAGGGAGTGACTGACTGTTTATTCCAGTTATAGAATGAGAGTCTGGGGAACATGGCTGATTGTATGTAAATTGCGAATGATTTTGGAGTGTCCCAGTTTCGAGAGGTAAAATTTCATTGGCACTAAAACTAGATCTAGGCGTTTCAAAACCTGCCTTACAGGAAGCAGTATGATGCTGGCTGTGTTCGGAATCGTAAGAATCTAAATATGAAGGGGAACACTGGGGTGTTGTACAACTAATACTATCACTAAAACGCGAGGAACATCTGTCATTTGAAATTGAAGCTAGAGAGCCAGCTCCTTCTTGTTGGTGTTCGAACTCCAGCTGTGACATTAACTGAGCAAGTTTTAACTTTGCAGTGATTTGCAATCGTGGTGCCAACTTTTTCACTGTTTTGGCATATCCTGAAAATATTAAATCTATTGCATCCATACTATTTTCATTATGGTTTGCTTTTTCCTTTAAATATTTAATGACTGACGCAGTAGGAGACTTAGCTTCCTAATTTTTTTTATACGTTTACTGGAATTAGGGTTATAAATTTTCTTCGACAATGCAACTGGAGTTTAAAAAGACGTTGAAAGATCATCCGTTTCCTTACGACCATTATTACCTTCAATATGTGCAGTGAACTCGTCTGGTTGATTACTATATAAAGGGGACTGGGCGATTGTTTCTTCATTCGTAATAATATTACGCTTACCATCACTATTTTCTTCTCTTGTACTCTTACATTCGATTCGGTTTTTGCGAAAGACGTAGAGGGGCGAAATATTTCCATTTGTTTGGATCATTGCCATTTAGCAAGTTTTTGCTTTGCAGCCTGACCTGTTGTAGTTTTCAAAGATCTTAAGTACTTTGCACAAATGTCCCTTAAATTCTTCCACTTTTCTTTAATTCCTCTCCTATAAAAAATATAAAATTACATAAAATTTATCTATTTGTTCAAATGACGATTATATATTTTAATTTTTTTAGGTTTCTGGCAACTGGTGACACCTATTATACAATTGGCCATAGTTACAGGGTTGGATTTTCCACTGTAGGTAAAATTGTGGAAGTATGTCACTCAATTTGCAAACGACTGGGAAAAGTCTATTTGCCAGAACCATCTACCGAAGTGTGGAAAAACTCTGCAAAAAAGTTTGAAGAGTTGTGGAATTTCCCAAACTGTATTGGCAGTTTGGACGGAAAACATGTCACAATAAAATGTTCAAACAAAAGTGGATCGAATTATTTCTGTTATCTACATAAATTTTCGGTTGTCCTTATGGCCATTGTTGACGCTGAATATAAATTTCTGTGCGTAGATATAGGTGGATACGGAAAAAATAGTGATGGAGGAATTTTTGCAATTTCCAATATGGGAAAAAGATTTGAACAAGGCGTTATGAATGTTCTAAATGCTAAACCACTTCCTGGACAAAATATTTCCTGTACGTCAGTCAGTCACGAGAAGACATTCGAAAAGAAAATTATAATAAAAGGTTGAGCACAGCACGAAGAGTAGTTGAAAATACTTTCGGAATTTTGGCGCAAAAGTGGAGAATATTTTATCGACCAATCGAGTTGTCTGTAGAAAGTACTAACTAATAGTGAAAACAGCTTGTATATTGCATAATTTGTTAAGAGAAGAAAAATAAAATAGGTATTTTGAAGATTTGGAGAAACCAGAACCATCTCTAAATGCTTTTCAAGATTTTAATCTAGATCCTAGACGAGCAACATCTCTAGCATTTGAAACACGTGAAAGTTTTGTGACTTACTTTAGTATAGTTAATATAATATGAAACTGTGCATCAAATTACGTAATGTTCAAATATTTTATTGCGAAGTATTTATCAAAACTCTAGCCACTTTTGATGAAATAAGGTAAAATAATTTAAATATAAAACTTACCGTCTTTTTCTAATTCCGAACCTATTTCCTTCCAAACTCAATAAGTTTTTCGATGAGCGCCATTTCTAAATACAATTTCTACAGCGGCAGCGGAAAAAACCGTGCAAGCAGCGTCCCGAATTGCCAACGCTGCACTGCCGCGACTGTAGCGGTTCCGCGTCTATTGGTGTGAACAACTTGGTATGGTATGCCGCCACGTAGATAGTTCCGCTGCGGTTCCGCATAGGTTGCGGCAGCGAAACTTTCGCGCCGGTCTGGGGGATCCTTAATACTTCGCAGGAGGAAGGCTTCCTTTATACAAAAATATTTATTCGACGTATCGACTGATCCCGTGGCTTCGACCGCGCGTTCTAAAGAATGGAAGGTGGGAGGTAGGTGATAGCGTGTTCTCTGTTTAACGTGTTAAACGCTATTAATAGTCTCCGTCTGATGCGTGTATATCGGCACCCTAGATAAGAGTTTGCCAATAGTCTATAGTCGAAACCGAGAAACCAGTAAAAAAATTTGTTAGAGAGAATACTTCTTTAATTTTAACCATTCAAAAAGTTTGAGTATGATCACGAAACAGTAACTATGGTATGCCGAACCGCATAAATTGTCCCTATTTCTTATAACATTGTGACGTCATGTAAAGGAGTCCAGCGCCCTTAAATATATGAGGATTCAAGCAATAATATTTTATTGTTTAAATAGTGGAGCAGTTTAAAACCCATAAATATGGTAAATGCATTTAAATATATTATTAGCACCAATGACCATTATTTCTCTAAGAAGGCTGATATTATCATATAAATCCCAAGCGATATCGATCCTTCTTGCGTTAACATTTTTTGCAATGCTTTCTATATACGGTTGTAGTTGCTTTTGGAAATACTCAGAAAAATATCTAAACTGTGGTTTAGGTTTTAGCAAATGAACCAGAGCTGCGCCATGAAATACTACTCTATCACATCAAGGCTTCACGGTAGTAGATTGTTTTAATAAGGTTAAATTTTCCAACAGTGGTATCAAAATAGCTTTATTTCCTGATCTGATTCACCCATTGACAGGTAAAAATGTTGATAAATTTTGATTTTTATGTTTGAAAAATTCCCACAGATCAAGATTTTCTTTCGTTTGGTAAAGATCCTGTTGTTAACTCTTGGAATTTTGTCATAAAGAGATTTATTGTTTGTGTTTATACGTTTAGAGATAAACTCCTTTTGCATAATTAGGCCATTCCCTTCCCAACCGTATAAAATGTGTATTATTTCCTCGTAGTCGACAACTGTGCGTCGATCCAAACTTATGAGTTCTTTGCTTAAAACATTCTGCTTATTTTGAATAACCTTGAATCACCCTTAATTTAACTGGGTTATTACTTGAATTTCTTAAAGATTGATTGATTGATCTGACATAAACAACAGCTATCCCAATTAATAACCGAACCTCCAAGGTTGAATTTTTTAGCTATTTTTAACTTATTCTTATTCATGGTTTTTAGAATTTGTAAACATAAAACAGAAAATTCCTAATGAAGATCTGCTCTTCTTACACTTATGAGGAAAGAGGTTAACTTGCACTTAAAACACTGCACCAGAAAACAAATTTAAAAGTAGCTCGGCATACTAATTCGCCTTAATCATCATGAGCTTGTTAGGGTGAGTGTCATCTGCAAAAACTGCGGTATCGACTAACTAGACTTTCCCTCTTTTGAGATCAAGCATGCTAAACTTTTTCGGCGCTGTTTAGGTAAATTTAATTTTTATATTACATAATGAAAATAACATTATACAGGGTCGCTTTTATGTATGAAAACGATCGATTATTTGCTTAAGTAAGATAACTAGCGAAGAATGTTAAATACAAAAGTTTTATGGTTTTTAGAAATCTATTACACTGCACATAAACTAAGTATACAGGATCAGTCAAAAAGCCATGGAGGAACAAAGTTACTTTATTTTAAATAGAACCCCATGTATATTATTCAATATTTCAATTATTTACAAGATTCTAAAAAAAAAATGTTAAGCACACCACATATCCAATCTTAACCGTTTTCGAGATATCGAGTTTCGAATATCATTTTTAAATAAATCTAATAACAATAATAGAAAAGACAAACTTAGTTTTAGGAAACAACAATTTGAAATCCTATTTTTTAAGGTGCTCAATGTGTCCACAGTTTACCTCCTGGCAGTAATGAATTCGGTAAACAAAATTTTGTAGCGAATCTAAAAGGATATTGGGAGCAATACTGGAAATTTCATGCATTATTCTTTGTTGCAAATCTTCGATATTTTGTGGCCTATTTTTATACACTAAATTTTTGATATGGCCCCACAGGATAAAGTCAAGAGGGGTCATATCAGGAGACCTAGCAGGCCCTTCAATTGCACCTCTACGCCCAATCCATTTACTAGGAAAAGTTGCCTCTAGATATTCTCTCACCATCCGTCCAAAATGTGGTGGAGCCCCATCTTGTTGAAACCATATTTGTTCAGCCGGTAAATTGGGATTATTATGGTTCGGAAATCGTCTGAGCTGTGGAATAATATTATCTTGTAAGAGTAATAAATATCGTTCAGAGTTCAAATTTCCATGTATAAAATAGGGTCCTATGACGTTTCCACCAATAATGCCACACCAAACATTGGTTTTTTGTGGTAGTTGGGTATGAACTTGTTCCATCCAATGTGGATTTTGGTCTGACCAATATCAGTACAGTTGTTTCGATTTACGTGCCCGTTTAAACAAAACGTTGATTCATCAGAAAATAAAATGTGGTTGACAAAGTTGACATTTTGATTCAATTTATCCATGATTATTTCGCAAAACTGAATTTTGCGATAAAAATCGTCTTCACTTTATTCTTGTAACAAATGAATTTTATATGGTTTGAATTTTTCTCTTTTGGTAATTTTTTGAATGGAATATCGACTCATAATATGATTTAAAGCATTCTGTTGAGTCGAATTTATTGGATTTTCTACCACATCTAACATGACATTTAGAGAATTTTCTTCATTTTGGTCGATCTTTTACACCTCCAGTTTCATGAAAACGCTGCACTGTTTTGGAAACAGTTGATTTAGTTATAGGTTCCCGATCTGGATGCAATTCATTAAAAATATTCACCACTTGGGTAAAAGTCCGTGTTCTATTGCCGTACCCTATCATCATTACAATTTCAATGCGCTCCGTATCACTTAAAGGTGCCATTTTTACGCGAAAATTGTTCACAAATTGTAAATGTAAGTATATTTGGCATATCTGTTGTCAAGATAACAAAACAACATTGTTATGGACATCGGCGTAGCTAGGGGGCAGGGGGGGGGGGGCTGGCCCTCCCTGATGGTCCTGGGGCACCCCTGAAATATTCAATATATTTTTTAATCCACCGTACACTGGTGCCCAGGCTCCCCCTGAAAACTAAGGCTAGCTACGCCGATGGTTATGGAGATAAATATTTTCTGATGGACTAGAAAATTAATGAATGTAATGATTTATTTGAAAATGATATTCGAAACTCGATACCTCGAAAACGGTTAAGATTGGGTATGTGGTGTGCTTAACATTTTTTTTAGAATCTTGTAAATAATTGAAATAATTTAAAATAAAGTAACTTTGTTCTTCCATGGCTTTTTGACTGATCCTGTATACTCAGTTTATGTGCAGTGTGATAGATTTCTCAAAACCCTAAAAGTTTTCTATTTAACATTCTTCGCTAGCTATCTTACTTTAGCAAATAATCGACCATTTCCATACATAAAAGCGACCCTGTATATATGGAATAATCAAGTTTTAGTGTTTTTTGACCGGACTATTTTAGAATCTATAAAAAAGTACTATACTCAAAACCCAATATTATAGGCAGTGACGTATTATTCAAAACCATGAAAACTAATGCAAACCGCCAATGACCATACAGTATTTTGGTCGTTTCCATGGTTATGAGAGCTACGTCACTGCCTATATTTTTGGTAATAGGCTATAGGAGGTAACAATTTTTTTCTCAAAATATTTTAAATCTTTGTATGTGCATATTTAAGTCGATAAGTGTACTCTGCCATTTAAAAGTATTTTTAAAAGAAAATGATCCGATAATAATTAATATTTTACATTTAAATCAGTTGTTTTAAGATCAAGCATGGCCGATTGGCTTTTAAATTTTTATTTATTTAAATTCTTTACATCCGAATTATATAGAAAAGAGTACAATCAAACCTATCTCGTGCAGATATAAATTTTAATAATTTTTCGGCTGCTATTTTGAAAACAATAAAGAATGATGAGTCCTAAGGGACAAATTTTTATTTGTCTCGAGCAAAATCAATTAAAATATTGTTTTTAATAGCTGCGCCATCAAATGGCGTTTTTTGCCTGAACGTCATAGACAAAGAAAGGTCATAATATTAATCATGACATAATGGTTAAGTAGGTAGGTAGCGCATACTTTTAACGAGAGCTCGCACTTGATCAAACAAGCCACTTTGTTTAAAATCATATTTACACTACATCAATTTTGTTTATAAGTGTATATTAGTTTGTTAACTTAGGTAATATATTACGGTGTCAAAATAGAAAAGTTTTCTGATATCTATGCTGCAACTTTCATCAATTTAGAAAACTTGAATCGAGTAATACAAAGGCAGGTTTCAAAAACTGTTTATAACATTTCTTTTTTGATAGTTTTTGGATAGTTTTTGATAACGCAATATAAATTACTTTTGGTCTAACTCAGCACATATCTAGCTGTCAAGTTATAGTAATAATAATTCTAAAAATAAAATATAGATATTTTATCATTGCCTGGAGTTTATAAAGAAAAGTTTGTTCACATTTAGTGGGTTATGAGAAGTATTAATAATTAATGTAATTAACCCTCAAACATCAATGTCGTAGATAGAAGGCTGATGGCGACCTGCCCTGGGGATCCTCGTTAAAAAGGTAATAAGACCAATTCCGTATGCCAAAACCATCTTTTCCAAATTTTGACTAAACCACAAAAAAATAGTTCGCCTACGAGTCGCTTGTTCTAGCAAAGCGACATTTAATAATATTTTTCTGAAATTTGTTATTATATCAGGATTTGAGGGTTTAAATATTACAGGTCATTTCCATACTTACGCAAAATTCTCGATGGCGTCTCATAAAGACTTCTAAAATATGTACTTTATGGAATACTAACGAGAATGTCTTGCTTGTACTTCTTTGTGATATTTTAAACTTGATTTATAAATACATGCCATACAATCTTCTTCTTCACAATTGGCCACACAGTGCCTCTATAAAAAAATATCAAACACAGAAACTCAATTACCACACGGTTTAGTTTCTTATATATCAATTAACGTCGCTGCGCCAAATCAACCTCACTTACACATTCGAAACAGAACTAATGAATCATAAATCACAGTATAATAGTAGTTAGTACCTATTTACTACAAATTATTGACCAAACTTACAAATTTTGGAGGCAACAATTACATAATTTTCATAACTCTGAGTGGTGTGATGTGTTTTTTAAACTCAATGACTGGGATCCCTGATAACTTAAGGAATGTTAAGGAACGTGTAAAGAAACTAATTACAGTTCTTTTCAAAAAGCCAAAAGGCGCCCTTGTCTGTCGGCCGCTCCGTCGCTCAAGACGGCCCTGTCTCCGCAAAATAATAAAAAGGTTAATTAAATTCTTCGCTAGGATGTCTATAAGGGTTTGTGCTGTCTTGGGTATTGCTTTCCTGATTGCTTTATGCCATGTCTTCATTGTTGGCTGCAGTACCTCAACTTGAAAAAAAAATGGAATTTGGTAAGAACATAATAAGAATTTTTTTACAGTATTTTCACGTGTACTCTTGAAGTACTCTTGAAGTTTGGTGCGATCTTCCCGACTTACCCTGTATAGTATGTACATGGATAACGATAACAAAATAAATATAGTTTAAAAATCTAAAAAACACGCTTTAATAATTAATCAAACTAAAAAGCGGAAAATAAATATAGTTTAAAATAATTTTTGAAATTCTTAATATAGGCAGAAAATAATAATGAACGATAAACATTAGTATTATAGTGAAAAAAAGCGTGGGGCGCTTTGTGCTATATTTTCGTATATCGAGCACCCCACGCTTTTTTCACTATAATATTAATGTTTATCGTTCATTATTATTTTCTGCCTATATTAAGAATTTCAAAAATTATTTTAAACTATATATTTTTCCGCTTTTTAGTTTGATTAATTTAAAGCGTGTTTTTTAGTTTTTTTAAACTATATTTATTTTTCATTTTTTAGTTTGACTTATTGTTAAGAAAAAAAATGTTTGAGTAGATTGAGCTAGATTATTGTATTGTCAGCGGTTCTTGATAATTTTACAAAATTGAAATTAAATCTGACCGTTTAAAGTGGGTCAAATCGGGTTTAATGAAGTCGATTACAAACCAAAATACATACAAACCCGAACAAACGACAAAAATTTTCAAAGTTTTATTGTGACGGTAAACATTTTTTTTCTCTATTCTTAGCGACAATATCTATACGACCCCACGTTTGTTTCATTACTATCGGTTATTGTAATAATTCTGACATATTAACAGGTGTCAAATTTTGACAAGAGAATTTTTTGCTTATTTTTTTCCACTGTCAATATACATACGACCTATAAATTTTTCATTAATATCATTTTTTTAAACGATTTGACATATTGACAGCTTTCAAATTTTGACAAGAGAATTTTTGCTTATTTTTCCCGAAGTCTCCGCATCGAATACTATACGACCCCATAATTTGCTTCAGTAAAATCGCTTCTTCATTTTATACCTGACAGACAAATTTGACAGGATAATTTTTTGCGTGTAGATTATTGTATTGTCAGCGGTTCTTGATAAGTCTACAAAATTTTAATTAAATTTGACCGTTTAAAGTGGTTCAAAATCGGGTTTAAAGTAGTCAGATACAAACATACATACAAACATACAGGTGAAGCTAATAAAAGCGTGTTAATAAAGTGGTTCAAAATCGGGTTCAAAGTAATCGGTTACAAACAGTAATAAAAGCGTGTTAATAAAAGCGTGTTAAAAAGGAAAAAACGTTTGATTGTTCAAACAAAAAAACTTAGGTCAGTTTCTGCTTCTTAAAAACCAAAAAGGTTTAACTGCCCTAAAAATGTGCTTACTGGTATAGCAATGTATCTAACTAACCTCCAAAAAGTAATGATAATAATAATATTAATAAGTAATAATGAGGATGACGTTCGGTAGTGATTATGACTTGTTATTATTGGAAAGTGATGTGAAAATTTGTTCTATTGTGAATGCGGAAAAAGTTTAAATCGTAGATTGGAATTTCAAGTATAAAGCCAGCAGACCCATCGCATAATAAGAAAGGTAATTTTTTAATTTAATTTTCAACTGGTATGAAAGTTTGTTGAATGATATTTTTCACAAAATAACGAGACGTAAGGTGAGTGATTTTCTAAAAAAAAACAACAGAACAATTTTTTCGAAGGGTTTTTTTCGAGTGGTTTTGATTATGAGTATTTTTACAAGAGACTTTATTGAAAATAAACAAAAAACAGATTTAAATAAAATTTTGAGAACGGGACTTTGGGCATTTTTTAATTTTGAAACTATACTATGTATGTCTCTTTGGTAATTATGGACGATTTTTTCAATTTTTAAAAAACACATTATTTTGAACTTTTGTCAAAAACATGTCACGGCAATACCATTGCCATTGATATTTTCAGCTGATTATTAATTTTATTGCCCGGACGACACGCATACTAACCTTTTAAACATATTAAACATTCGATATAAAAATATTAAATCCCCAGTAATTATAGTAAATTGTATATAAAGTGAAAATTATTTCGACACAAGAACAACTGACAGATCTTTATGATGCCAAATAGCCATGCTAATAATAATTATTCACTAACCTAGGGTAAAAAGTGATTACCCAGCGAAAAAGGCAACTAGGGCTGTAATGTTTAATTATTGAGACGTGATTTAAAAGCTTTAGCTTGTTTTCAGCAAGATAAAAGCACAAAATGACATGGTTAATAGAAATATAAGCTCATTCGCTGCTTTTAATGTACCACTTTAACTTTAAAATTACAAAACAAGGGGACCGAGTTCTCTTTAATATCAGTAATAAGAAAAACCCGTTAAATTTTGTATGTTATAAAACGAGAAAAATATAACGAAATTGTTTTAACCATATTTTTTAAGACCCTTGCTTTTTTACGTCATTGTTGTATTAAAGAGATGTTTCACAAATTTAAGTAGGCAAAAACCTTTTGCTTCAATAAATATATTTTTTGAAGGGTTATTCCGAACTACGGTTGGCTTTCTTTGGTTATGTCACTTTATATTTTACCTTCCTCGCAAGAAAATTATTGTAACCTAAAAAAAGAAAGGTTTTAGCAGATGCTGCAATCCCAAATCATAAATCATAAAAACAGCTTGATTTTTATTTCCATCATCTGCTGCCTGTTTGTCGGCTCGAATGTTTAAAAAAACTTGACGGGGAATGTCAACTTTCAATATATTATGGATTATCTATCAATCCTATTCAAAATCGGCAATAGTTTGTGCTTGAGCTTTGCAAAGCTTTTTCAATACTGGGTGTCTATTATGGTAGATAATTACAATTTAAATTTACAATATGCTTCGATATATCAAACTTTTACGATTTCTGATAATCAGCTAAACATTAATTATCATTTCGATGTGATATACTACCCCCAAGGTACGATATTTAACAACATTTGATTTAATGAATGATAAACTGCAAATTGCAATTATCTGTAATGCGATACTGGTATTTAATTCAAAATTTTTAAACCAGCACGATTACACTGGGTGTCCACGGAAGGTGGTTCGCCCCTGTAACTTTTTTGTTTTTTAAGATAATGAAATAAAATTTGGGGGATTTGTATACGACATAAAACTGCATTTTTTGACTCAACATTATGGAACTTCCGGTTTAACCGGATGTGACATAAACTTTCGATTTTTAAATGGGACACCTTGTATATTATTCCTTTTTTTTTAACTCCATATGATATTCTAAGTACAACGATGTGTCACTTGTCACTTTTTGTCACCAAAAAAATATTTTTTTTCCAAATTTATTGTTTTATCCCCGGTTTTATCACTTATTTCAGTTCTTTAATCTTGGAAAAAATACAATTTTACTAATTTTGGTCCAATGCTATGTGCTATGTAAAATTTAATTTTTAAAGTTGTATAACTTATTTTTTTTTAATTGCAACATGGTGGCTCGTCGGGTTAAGAAAAAAGAGGATTTTATTACGATTATTTTAATACCATACACTATTAGGCTTTAGAAAAGCTGCCATTAAAAAACTTTAAAAAGTTAACTTAGAACTTTCCTAAAATGAAGCTTGAGAATAAATTTAGATTTAAATGCATCAAGGGGCCTGTGACCAGCAAAACTTATAAAACAAAATCATGCCTTGAAGAAAATTGAAATGCCAACAGCTTCTGCCAAAGTAAATTAGTTTGTTGTTTAAAAAAACATGGAAAATAATAGTTTTACAAGGAGTGAAAAAGTTAATATGGTATTATTGTCAGGCTCTTTTCACATTTTCGGAACCAGTTTTGGGTACCTAATAGTGCCGGGCTGGATGACGCCGATTAAAATATCTTTGTGCGTAAAGTCGTGCAGCATCGGTTGAATTATTTCTACATTCTCCAAACACTAACAACATATGCTTCATTTTAGGAAAGTTCTAAGTTAACTTTTTAAAGTTTTTTAATGGCAGCTTTACTAAAACCTAATAATGTATGGTATCAAAATAATCGTAATAAAATCCTCTTTTTTCTTAACCCGACGAGCAACCATGTTGCCATTTAAAAAATGAGTTATACAACTTTAAAAATTTAATTTTACATAGCACATAGCATTGGACCAAAAATAGTAAAATTGTATTTTTCCCAATATTAAAGAACTGAAATAAGTGAATTTAAGGTATTCATAGCCCTCTAGATAAAACAATAAATTTGGAAAAAAATATTTTCTTGGTGACAAAAAGTGACATCGTTGTATTTAGAATGTCATATGAAGTCCAAAAAAGTAAAAATATACCAGGTGTCCCATTTAAGAATCGAAAGTTTATGTCACTTCCGGTTAAACCGGAAGATCCATAATGTTGAGTCACCTGTCAAAAAATGCAGTTTTATGTCGTATACAAAGCCCCCGAATTTTATTTCATTATCTTAAAAAACAAAAAAGTTAGACGGGCGAGCCACCTTCCGTGGAGACCCAGTATATTATACATGGTTAGTATTAAAGAATAAAATTTCCTTTGTGTTTATTTTAATTTCAATATTATAGCTTAGAAGAACCATATTGTGCGCACAGCAATTAGTTCAGATATTTTTAACGTCATTTAGTGCCGCAGGTGCGGCAACGTATAATATTTATATTGTCAATTTAGATTCATTTAGGTTAATTTATTTTACAATAGAAAAACGGAAAATTCCAATAGGACTAGTAGCCTAGAAAGCAGTTTATATTTACCAGAAAAAGACGAAGTGGTTGAAAACCAAATACAAAAAAAATATTCAGTCGGAAGTGAAGATGAAAGTAAACGTTTTTCATACATCTACAAAAACCAGAAAGCTTTGAACACTGCATTCTTTCTGACGAGAGCAAGCGTAATATTGATACTCCCCAGACTTATAAAGAAGTACTTATAACCAGGGAAAGCTTTGATGGAATAAAGCTATGGATATCAAAATAAAACAATTAACAGAAAATCAAACTTGGCAGTTGACCCAACTACCAAAAGGCTGTAAGAATCTTTCTTATAAATGGGTATATGGTGTGAAAACAAATCCTTTTTAAAGCATAGAGAAATTAAAGGTCAGGGTTGTTATAAAAGGATTGCCCAAGGTCATGGTATTGATTACAGCCAAAAATTTAGTCCAGTAGCAAAGTTATCCACGATAAGGTTTGTTTTAAGTATTGCAGTAAGCGAGAATATACACTTGAAATAATTTGATGTGGTGCAATTTTTGTATGGAGAGCTTGAAGAAATTCTCTTCATGGATCAATCAGATGGATATTGTGATGGAATAAATGCAGTTTGTAAATTAAAATGCAGACTGTGTAGTCTTAAAGAAGCTTCTCGGTGCTGGAACAAAAGCTTCAATGATTTTCTCCTAAATCTTGGTTTTAAAATTAGGTAAAGCTGATTCTTGTTGGTACGTCGTAGAGATGAATAACAAAAAAATGCTACCTGCGCATGATCTAGATATTGTACTTTTGAAATAACCCAAAGCCGACATGTTAAAATAAAAATTCTCAGCGACGGAATGATAAGTTATGTATGTAAAGGGTGTTAATTTTATCAACGTCGGAAAAAGATTAAAATGCGTTATTGGCAGATTAGAAAAATAATTAATGATGACGACAAAATCTGCCGAATATTTTTTGGGCTTAGAAAATAAAATTTGTAAAAATTATTAATATTATAGTCTTTATTTTTACTATAGAGCTATCATGGTTTAGTCAACGACAAAGTATTATAGGAACTTTAAAAATGATGACACCTCAAGTTAAATTGTTGAAACCCCACACTCATTACCTTGGATAAGTGCCCACTTGAAATCAATGGTCAGTTATTTACCATTAAAAAATCAAACACATTATACTACAGCCTCAAGTTGCCAAAAATTATTGTCAAAAATCAAGAAGAAATTCCCCATTTAAGGCTTCAAGAACTCGACCACCAAGAAATCAATGAAGCGAATAAACTGATTTCTGCAATAAAATTTCACAACCTTCAGACAGTAGGAATCACCACCAACCATTGGAAAACCCCATTTATACTAACTTATTATCCTGCTAATATTGACTGGACTCCTAATGTTCACTTGGAAATTACTCCGACGACATAATATCAAAAGGAAGCCTAAATTTGTACAAAAGAAGTGGAACTTCAACAACCCCAAAAAACGAAAAATCGCCAGCCTCTATTTTCCGAGCTTAAGGAGGGAGGAGTTATGTACTGAAGAAACTCTTATCAATTTTATAAATTGTTTACCTTATCTTTTCATATAAATACGCTCTCTGCCTAGAGCGCTTCTCTTAATTTTCGATCTTAAAGTAGTTAAGTTTTTATTTTCTATAAGTTGTAACTTTTAAATAAAGTGTGTTTTTAAAAACAAAGTGTTGAGTTAAATAAACCTAACTCGCGTCTGGGGATGGTTCTGACGCAACGACAGGAAATAGAAAAGTTCCATTTTTTTGTCTGTCACTGTATAACCATTTCTCTTTTCGTATAGAAAATTTTGATTAACATTAAAAAAGTGTCAGATTCCACTCTCTTAATGCCTTAGTGTAAATATGCGTATAAAACAATTATCCTTAGGTAATGCCAAAGAGCTTAAAAGCGAAGGCTTGTATATATATGAATGGGGCTGCCAACCTAAAACGACCCAGTTAATAGAAATTTTAGCTCAACCGTCAATTTTAATACGTACTTAATTTTGTAAAGGGTAAACAAAGGGCCTTAGCCCTTTCCGTCGAGCACTGAATCCGGGTAATTTATTGTAACACTGCAATAACGTAAATAACAGTTATTATATTCTGTGGTCAAAACTTTAAACTGATTCTGCTTTGTGTGGTTAATTATAAAGACATGGTTAACGTGTTTAACAATAAAATTACAACTGTATTCATGAATCATCATATGATACATGTTTTCATATTTCCCTGGTAGTGCCGCTCTAACTGTTGGATCAAATACTTCTAATCTACTCCATGGAGAAAGACTAAATTTTGTATATTCATGAGAAATTTACTCTGTATGATACCAGATATATTATTTCGTTCCAAATTTTCAGTTAGTTCAATTCGATCCTAATTAATATAATTGGAAGATGGTTTAAAAGATATATGCCGATTTTTAATTTTAACTTAAGAAAGTATGTGTTTAGACGACCTTAACAACTTGTTTGAACGCTCCTAACTGTACTTTTTAATTGTTGTAAAAACCATGATAACGGAATGACAGCGAAACACCTCTGACAAGAGGGAGAAGAACAAAATTACTCTTGAAGTGTAAATAATTTTAAAATATATAGTAAATTATAAATTCACTAATAAAAAAATACAAAACATAAAACTTCGGTGTTTTGTACTACGTATAGACCGAGACCGAGAGAACCAATAAAAACTGGAATCAAGGTCAGTGCGTTCCAATCACTTCCTTTTCCCGAATTCTATCCTTATTCCTAATATATTTTTCTAATTTATACTGGCTTCAAACATGTGGCTGAAGTTAGAAACGGATTCAGAAACGATTCCACCAACGAGTTCCCAATATTGGGAGATATAAGATCTAATTGAAAAAATACGTTTTTCTTACATGTTGTATAGTCAGCTGGCCCAGACAGTAAAAATTATTTGTGATATACATACGGGGGTTTGTTCTGAAAATTGGATAGTCTGCCAGGGGCTGCAGGGGTGGATAACTTATTAAAATTAATAAATTATCAAAATTGGTCCCAAGAAAGAGTAAACGATTTTTGTAGACCGTTAGATTTTGATATGAGGTAAGAATCAATATTAACAAAGTTTTTATACACCAGAAACGGAAAAAGTCAGGGGCGGCGAGGGTGAAATTAATTAATTAAAGTTACTATTGGGAATAATAAATAGTAAACGAATTTGGTACACCACTAGATTTTGCCAAAATATAAGGTTTACAACTAAAGAAGTTATTATATGTCAGAAACGGCAAAAGTCAGGGGCGGCGAGGGTGAAATTGATTTATTAAAGTTACTATTGGGAATAATAAATAGTAAACGAATTTGGTACACCACTAGATTTTGCCAAAATATAAGGTTTACAACTAAAAAAGTTATTATATACCAGAAACGGAAAAAGTCAGGGGCGGCGAGGGTGAAATTAATTAATTAAAGTTACTATTGGGAATAATAAATAGTAAACGAATTTGGTACACCACTAGATTTTGCCAAAATATAAGGTTTACAACTAAAAAAGTTATTATATACTAGAAACGGAAAAAGTCAGGGGCGGCGAGGGTGAAATTTATTAATTAAAGTTACCATTGGGAATAATAAATAGTAAACGAATTTGGTACACCACTAGATTTTGCCAAAATATAAGGTTTATAACTAAAAAAGTTTCTATATATCAGAAACGGCAAAAGTCAGGGGCGGCGGGGGTGAAATTTATTAATTAAAGTTACCATTGGGAATAATAAATAGTAAACGAATTTGGTACACCACTAGATTTTGCCAAAATATAAGGTTTATAACTAAAAAAGTTTCTATATATCAGAAACGGCAAAAGTCAGGGGCGGCGAGGGTGAAATTGATTTATTAAAGTTACTATTGGGAATAATAAATAGTAAACGAATTTGGTACACCACTAGATTTTGCCAAAATATAAGGTTTATAACTAAAAAAGTTTCTATATATCAGAAACGAAAAAAGTCAGGGGCGGCGGGGGTGAAATTTATTAATTAAAGTTACCATTGGGAATAATAAATAGTAAACGAATTTGGTACACCACTAGATTTTGCCAAAATATAAGGTTTACAACTAAAGAAGTTATTATATGTCAGAAACGGCAAAAGTCAGGGGCGGCGAGGGTGAAATTGATTTATTAAAGTTACTATTGGGAATAATAAATAGTAAACGAATTTGGTACACCACTAGATTTTGCCAAAATATAAGGTTTACAACTAAAAAAGTTATTATATACCAGAAACGGAAAAAGTCAGGGGCGGCGAGGGTGAAATTAATTAATTAAAGTTACTATTGGGAATAATAAATAGTAAACGAATTTGGTACACCACTAGATTTTGCCAAAATATAAGGTTTACAACTAAAAAAGTTATTATATACTAGAAACGGAAAAAGTCAGGGGCGGCGAGGGTGAAATTTATTAATTAAAATTACCATTGGGAATAATAAATAGTAAACGAATTTGGTACACCACTAGATTTTGCCAAAATATAAGGTTTATAACTAAAAAAGTTTCTATATATCAGAAACGGCAAAAGTCAGGGGCGGCGGGGGTGAAATTTATTAATTAAAGTTACCATTGGGAATAATAAATAGTAAACGAATTTGGTACACCACTAGATTTTGCCAAAATATAAGGTTTACAACTAAAGAAGTTATTATATGTCAGAAACGGCAAAAGTCAGGGGCGGCGAGGGTGAAATTGATTTATTAAAGTTACTATTGGGAATAATAAATAGTAAACGAATTTGGTACACCACTAGATTTTGCCAAAATATAAGGTTTACAACTAAAAAAGTTATTATATACCAGAAACGGAAAAAGTCAGGGGCGGCGAGGGTGAAATTAATTAATTAAAGTTACTATTGGGAATAATAAATAGTAAACGAATTTGGTACACCACTAGATTTTGCCAAAATATAAGGTTTACAACTAAAAAAGTTATTATATACTAGAAACGGAAAAAGTCAGGGGCGGCGAGGGTGAAATTTATTAATTAAAGTTACCATTGGGAATAATAAATAGTAAACGAATTTGGTACACCACTAGATTTTGCCAAAATATAAGGTTTATAACTAAAAAAGTTTCTATATATCAGAAACGGCAAAAGTCAGGGGCGGCGGGGGTGAAATTTATTAATTAAAGTTACCATTGGGAATCATAAATAGTAAACGAATTTGGTACACCACTAGATTTTGCCAAAATATAAGGTTTATAACTAAAAAAGTTTCTATATATCAGAAACGGCAAAAGTCAGGGGCGGCGAGGGTGAAATTGATTTATTAAAGTTACTATTGGGAATAATAAATAGTAAACGAATTTGGTACACCACTAGATTTTGCCAAAATATAAGGTTTACAACTAAAAAAGTTATTATATACCAGAAACGGAAAAAGTCAGGGGCGGCGAGGGTGAAATTAATTAATTAAAGTTACTATTGGGAATAATAAATAGTAAACGAATTTGGTACACCACTAGATTTTGCCAAAATATAAGGTTTACAACTAAAAAAGTTATTATATACTAGAAACGGAAAAAGTCAGGGGCGGCGAGGGTGAAATTTATTAATTAAAGTTACCATTGGGAATAATAAATAGTAAACGAATTTGGTACACCACTAGATTTTGCCAAAATATAAGGTTTATAACTAAAAAAGTTTCTATATATCAGAAACGGCAAAAGTCAGGGGCGGCGGGGGTGAAATTTATTAATTAAAGTTACCATTGGGAATAATAAATAGTAAACGAATTTGGTACACCACTAGATTTTGCCAAAATATAAGGTTTATAACTAAAAAAGTTTCTATATATCAGAAACGGCAAAAGTCAGGGGCGGCGGGGGTGAAATTTATTAATTAAAGTTACCATTGGGAATAATAAATAGTAAACGAATTTGGTACACCACTAGATTTTGCCAAAATATAAGGTTTATAACTAAAAAAGTTTCTATATATCAGAAACGGCAAAAGTCAGGGGCGGCGGGGGTGAAATTTATTAATTAAAGTTACCATTGGGAATAATAAATAGTAAACGAATTTGGTACACCACTAGATTTTGCCAAAATATAAGGTTTATAACTAAAAAAGTTTCTATATATCAGAAACGGCAAAAGTCAGGGGCGGCGGGGGTGAAATTTATTAATTAAAGTTACCATTGGGAATAATAAATAGTAAACGAATTTGGTACACCACTAGATTTTGCCAAAATATAAGGTTTATAACTAAAAAAGTTTCTATATATCAGAAACGGCAAAAGTCAGGGGCGGCGAGGGTGAAATTGATTTATTAAAGTTACTATTGGGAATAATAAATAGTAAACGAATTTGGTACACCACTAGATTTTGCCAAAATATAAGGTTTACAACTAAAAAAGTTATTATATACCAGAAACGGAAAAAGTCAGGGGCGGCGAGGGTGAAATTAATTAATTAAAGTTACTATTGGGAATAATAAATAGTAAACGAATTTGGTACACCACTAGATTTTGCCAAAATATAAGGTTTATAACTAAAAAAGTTTCTATATATCAGAAACGGCAAAAGTCAGGGGCGGCGAGGGTGAAATTGATTTATTAAAGTTACTATTGGGAATAATAAATAGTAAACGAATTTGGTACACCACTAGATTTTGCCAAAATATAAGGTTTATAACTAAAAAAGTTTCTATATATCAGAAACGAAAAAAGTCAGGGGCGGCGGGGGTGAAATTTATTAATTAAAGTTACCATTGGGAATAATAAATAGTAAACGAATTTGGTACACCACTAGATTTTGCCAAAATATAAGGTTTACAACTAAAAAAGTTATTATATGTCAGAAACGGAAAAAGTCAGGGGCGGCGTGGGTGAAATTTATTAATTAAAGTTACCATTGGGAATAATAAATAGTAAACGAATTTGTTACACCACCAAATTTTGTCAAATTGTGACAATATGACCCTAGATATAAAAATAAACATTAGCATTTAATACCTTCTGAGAAATCAATAATAACATTTTTTTGAAATTGCCGCTATTTTTTGGGCTACCCTATACATCGATAGTTCTACATTTTGGTTATTATTTGTATGACGCAGATTCACCTTTAGTTAAGAGTAAAAATTAAACACTAATTTTTAAAGAATTATTTTTGTTTTGGGGGGAATTTACACTTGTCCACATGACGTCGGTTGTATATTACCAATAACATTTAAATTACATTGTAAAAAGATGTTTAATCCATAGTTTTGGGCACGATAATCACTTTTTCATAATAAAGTTTTTGCCCTACATCTTTAGTTACCATGATACAAGAATTTAAAAAAACATTATTGTTTAAAGTTCAGATACCAAACACAGTTGAAGTTGCGGTTATAGCAAATTCCCCCTAAGTGGTCATTTTCGCTACGAACGTTTATAAAGGATTGGGAAAGCGATTTAAATTTTTTATTGAGTACTTGTAGTTGTTCTTTTTTAGTACAGTTGTTGATTTCTTTAACATCATATTATATATGTAGTTTACAGAATATTGAAGTTTTCTTATAGATATATCTATACGTTTATGGTAATTGGGTTTTATGTATGTTCACATTCGAATTTACACATACATATAATATATTGTAGAAGCGTAAATATTTTTCTTGCTTATTTTTTTTAATTAGTCAGTTTTAAATTACATGATGCCTAACACATCTGGGAGACCGGTAAAACACAAGAAAATTAATCCGGTCAACATTGCTGCTTTTATTAATGTTGGTCGTTCTACACTAAGATCATTACAGCAGTGCTCAATAAGGCCAAAAAATTCACCCTTAAGCAAAATTTGTAATTTTATTAATGTAAAAGATACATTTAAAAACCGAATGTCTGTTAAACATGTCTTAGAAAGACATTCTAAAGATTTACAGCCACTATTAGATCTCAACATGCAACACACGCATGAAAATACTGACAGCAATTTATCCAGTGCTAACACAGAGTATTCTGCCTCTATTTGTAATTTACCAGCCTTTGAAGAAAATGCTATTATGATTGATACCCCTAATAATACAACAAATGCTTCATATTCATTTATTAGTGATAAATTAAATAATGAAAGTAAAGATTCTTTCGACTTGTTCTCCAGGTCAAACATGGTGTGTTCCTCGCCGCTTTCAGATGTACTACCGACAGCAGTCGCAAACAAACATAACCTTTCTTACACTACTCAAAACGAGTTTGATACATCAGTTATTTCTAATTCTGTAAGTTTTCATAGGAATATGAAGAAAAATACATTAGATTTAATGAATGATTTAAAAAATAATGTTGCCGTTTCAGAGGCAGAAAAATATGTTTGTAAACAAACCGAAGTTTTACCCGAAAACACAGCACATCAAAACTTTAATTTGCTTTATACAGACTTAATACAGTGCAATGAAAGTAAGGATGACATCATAGCTGAGTCAGAGTACCGGCACATTATTGCAAGAAAAAGTCTTTTGAAGCATGATATTACCTGCACTGTGCCATTTAAAGGACATAGATCTAATAAAAATGGCGAGTTAATCGAATATGGGCAGTGCAAGCAGCACAATTGTAGAAAATATAAGTTTACTTATATACCTCAAGGTAGTCGCATATTGTTAAAGGTTTTTTTCACAGGTCCGATACAAATAAATCACTTTGAAGAATTTGCCTATCAATTAAGAGGACAGGAAAGAAAGCATGTCAAAGCTCTTCTTGAAACTAGATTACCAAACGTCGTTCGACATCAACATATTAAAGAAGTGGATCCTCATATATTTGCGGATGGTAACTGGCAACAACTTAGATCTTCTTATGTATATCAAAAAGCAAGATCAGAAATGGCTTCTGAAAACGACAAACATGTAGATCCGTTATTTGATTTAATTCTTAAATCCACATGTCAAACTAAGGGAGCAGAATACATTCAAGTTCCATCGGGAAAGCCCTTAGTTTACTTGTATTTAGAAGATCAAGTCAATATTCTATTAAAAAACTGTAAATATGTAGATGCATATTTTGATGCCACAGGTTCTGTAATTTTGCCAACTTCTTATGATAGGACCACTACAATTTTATATTACGCTTTAGTTGTTAATGTCGAAGGTATTATTGTCCCAGTCGCAGAACTTATTAGTGGGAAACATGATTCAAGTACGATAACGAGTTTTTTACTACATTTTAGGTATTTTGTTACGACTATGTTTAAAAAGTCTCCAATATTTCGTGTAGTAGTAACCGATTGGAGTATGGCGCTAATTATTTCCGTTTGTCAAGCTCTTAATGATATGACACTTTTTACATATTTGAACATTTGTTTTAAATACACAACTAATATACTGGACGACAGAAGAGGGGAAAATCTTGTGATCATTAAAACATGCTGTGGCCACTTCATAAAAATGATATGTAAAAGAGTGTCTTCGTATAAATTTAGCATTAAATGTAGGTGTATTATTATTGATGCTGTAGCACTTTTAATGCAATGCTCTTCATTGGAAGAATTATCATTTCAATTCGAAAATATATGTGTACTTCTCCTGTCACCTAGATTTGACAAAAATATAGAAAACGCAATTTCTAATCTGGCCACCAACGATTATGAAGCTTCTGATTTTTTTATGGGTATAAGAGATGATATCTCACCAAAAGAAGAGTTACTCATGGATGAGAAGGTGCGGGGAGGGTATGAATTTTCTCCGTTCTTTAATCTATTTTTTCAGATTTATGACAGCCAAAAAAGTCAGATTGAAAAAAATTCTGAGGAAGAGAACTTAGAAGTTAATCCTTTTCGGTCACAGGAATTAATAAATTATATTTTAAAGCGTTTAATGCCATTTGCACCTCTTTGGACCGATATTTTGCAGCATGGAAGATTTAGCAACTCCAACGTAGAAAGCTGGTTTAAAATTGTTAAATCTGAACTAGCACCACGTAAAAAAAAATTAGGGCGATTCATTGATGCAACAAACGATCATATAAAGACTAGTCTAAAAGCCATTGATTTAAAAATCGGAAAAGCACCGAAGAGGAAACAAAAAATTTATCATACAGAAGTAGATGATCTGAGTGCAAAAGAAGAATGGGGCAGTAAAAGCCAAATAACAACAGCGAAACGGAGTTTTTTAGTGGCAAGACATCTAAGTAGCTTAAACCATTTTATAAAAAATAAAAGTATTAACGATCAATTAGGACTACAGGAAGAACCAAACGACGCGGAAACTTCTGAATCTTCCATATCAATTAAATCATCTAACATGAATGAAGAGCTAGTATGCAGTAACCAAGAGGTATCCAATCAATCTTTGAATTTGGATCTAACCAGTGACATCAATGACGTACTGGATACCACAATAAAAGAGGAAAAACCTGGATTAAATTCACTGGAAAATGGTTTGCTTTTTAACAGGAAGTATTATCTCAATGCCGCCTTAAAGAATAATTTTGTTGTGGGGAAATTTGAACTTGATAATGAAATAATTTCTTTAAGTAGTAGTGACTACCGAACACTGGCATCAACTCATGATATAAAGGGAGAAAAAGAAAATCCTAGATGGCTTACAGATTATGTAATTGATACGGCCGCTGCATCCATACTACAAAATAATAATTTTGTCTACTACATTGATACCATTTCCGCTTGTGTTCTTTTCGGCGAGGTGTTTGGTCTTTCTTCCAATTTTAAACCAATCTTACGAACGTTTGAAGGTATCCAAATTATTCTTATTCCTTATAATATTAATGAAAATCATTGGATTCTATTAGTGGTTGAGCTTCAAAAGAATAATCTTTATATTTTAAATCCTGGACAAAATTATCCTATTCCGGAAAACGATATATTAAAACAAATTAAACATTATTTGACTGCTCGCAATAGGATTCATCCATTAAATAAGATAAATGTAAGAAAATTTAAATTAAACTTCATAGACAAATATCCAAAACAGGACGAAAGGGATCAGGAAAATTGTGGAGTTTATGTCATTAAATATATTTCGGATTTGGCATTATCAAACACCATAGAAGGCTTTAAAAGTAAATGCAATGATAATCATAAATTTAATGCGGAAGAATATAGAATTGACATTCAAAATATGCTTTTGTTAAACTCAAAACCAATGTTCGACAAATGCATATATTGTGGTTTAAAAACAGAAGAACAATATGTTCAATGTTCGTTATGTGAGAGGTGGTCTCATGTTAAAGAACAATGTTCAAAGCTAAGCAGCAGCATAGAATACAATGAAATTAAAAAACAGAAATTCACTTACATCTGTACCTTGTGCCAGTAAAGTTCAAAATGTATATTGAATATTATAGTAGCTTAAATATTATTGCTAGAATTCTATTATCTCTCCTTATTTCATAACTGAAATTAATTGATGATTTTATTATAATCTTTTGCTAAATATCCCTGACTTTTTCCGTTTCTGGTCTATAGAAACTTTTATAGTTATAAAACTTATGTTTTGGCAAAATCTAGTGGTGTACCAAATTCGTTTACTATTTATTATTCCCAATAGTAACTTTAATTAATAAATTTCACCCCCGCCGCCCCTGACTTTTTTCGTTTCTGATATATAGAAACTTTTTTAGTTATAAACCTTATATTTTGGCAAAATCTAGTGGTGTACCAAATTCGTTTACTATTTATTATTCCCAATAGTAATTTTAATTAATAAATTTCACACTCGCCGCCCCTGACTTTTGCCGTTTCTGACATATAATAACTTCTTTAATTGTAAACCTTATATTTTGGCAAAATCTAGTGGTGTACCAAATTTGTTTACTATTTATTATTCCCAATGGTAACTTTAATTAATAAATTTCACCCCCGCCGCCCCTGACTTTTTTCGTTTCTGGTATATAATAACTTTTTTAGTTGTAAGCCTTATATGTTGGCAAAATCTAGTGGTGTACCAAATTCGTTTACTATTTATTATTCCCAATAGTAACTTTAATAAATCAATTTCACCGTCGCCGCCCCTGACTTTTGCCGTTTCTGACATACAATAACTTTTTTAGTTGTAAACCTTATATTTTGGCAAAATTTAGTGGTGTACCAAATTCGTTTACTATTTATTATTCCCAATGGTAACTTTAATTAATAAATTTCACCACCGCCACCCCTGACTTTTTTCGTTTCTGATATATAGAAACTTTTTTAGTTATAAACCTTATATTTTGCAAAATCGAGTGGTGTACCAAATTCGTTTACTATTTATTATTCCCAATGGTAACTTTAATTAATAAATTTCACCCCCGCCGCCCCTGACTTTTTTCGTTTCTGGTATATAATAACTTTTTTAGTTGTAAGCCTTATATGTTGGCAAAATCTAGTGGTGTACCAAATTCGTTTACTATTTATTATTCCCAATAGTAACTTTAATAAATCAATTTCACCGTCGCCGCCCCTGACTTTTGCCGTTTCTGACATACAATAACTTTTTTAGTTGTAAACCTTATATTTTGGCAAAATTTAGTGGTGTACCAAATTCGTTTACTATTTATTATTCCCAATAGTAATTTTAATTAATAAATTTCACACTCGCCGCCCCTGACTTTTGCCGTTTCTGACATATAATAACTTCTTTAATTGTAAACCTTATATTTTGGCAAAATCTAGTGGTGTACCAAATTTGTTTACTATTTATTATTCCCAATGGTAACTTTAATTAATAAATTTCACCCCCGCCGCCCCTGACTTTTTTCGTTTCTGGTATATAATAACTTTTTTAGTTGTAAGCCTTATATGTTGGCAAAATCTAGTGGTGTACCAAATTCGTTTACTATTTATTATTCCCAATAGTAACTTTAATAAATCAATTTCACCGTCGCCGCCCCTGACTTTTGCCGTTTCTGACATACAATAACTTTTTTAGTTGTAAACCTTATATTTTGGCAAAATTTAGTGGTGTACCAAATTCGTTTACTATTTATTATTCCCAATGGTAACTTTAATTAATAAATTTCACCACCGCCACCCATGACTTTTTTCGTTTCTGATATATAGAAACTTTTTTAGTTATAAACCTTATATTTTGGCAAAATCGAGTGGTGTACCAAATTCGTTTACTATTTATTATTCCCAATGGTAACTTTAATTAATAAATTTCACCCCCGCCGCCCCTGACTTTTTTCGTTTCTGGTATATAATAACTTTTTTAGTTGTAAGCCTTATATGTTGGCAAAATCTAGTGGTGTACCAAATTCGTTTACTATTTATTATTCCCAATAGTAACTTTAATAAATCAATTTCACCGTCGCCGCCCCTGACTTTTGCCGTTTCTGACATATAATAACTTCTTTAATTGTAAACCTTATATTTTGGCAAAATCTAGTGGTGTACCAAATTCGTTTACTATTTATTATTCCCAATGGTAACTTTAATGAATTAATTTCACCCCCGCCGCCCCTGACTTTTTTCGTTTCTGGTGTATAAAAACTTTGTTAATATTGATTCTTACTTCATATCAAAATCTAACGGTCTACAAAAATCGTTTACTCTTTCTTGGGACCAATTTTGATAATTTATTAATTTTAATAAGTTATCCACCCCTGCAGCCCCTGGCAGACTGACCAATTTTCAGAACAAACCCCCGTATGTATATCACAAATAATTTTTACTGTCTGGGCCAGCTGACTATACAACATGTAAGAAAAACGTATTTTTTCAATTATATCTTATATCTCCCAATATTGGGAACTCGTTGGTGGAATCGTTTCTGAATCCGTTTCTAACTTCAGCCACATGCTTCAAACGTGTTGTTTAAATAGGATTTATCTTTAAATATAGATACGCTTTTTTCATTAAAAATTATTTTTATCTGAAAAAATTAAAAATAAACCAAGGCAAATCCTATTATTTAACCTACTTCAGTATTAGGCAAGTCTTGAGAAATAGCTAAAAGGCGATTTTTAAATCTAGAGAAAAAACTTGACAAAAATATTGATCTTAAAATTGAGTATAGTAGGTTTCTTGAGGAATATGAGGCTCTTGGGCATATGTCTCAAATTAATGCAGGTATACTTAAAAATACTGATTCCTTTTATCTTCCACATCATTGCGTAGTAAATAATTTCAGTACAACTATAAAGTCGCGCGTTGTATTTGACAGGTCAAGTAAATCTTCCAGTGGCTACTCATTAAATGATATTCTTCTTGTAGGGCCCACAGTACAGAAATACCCATTTTTCATTGTTTAGCAAGCAAGACAACATAATATTCTTCTCACAGGCGACGTTGCCAAGATGTATCAGAAAGTTTTTGTAGACAAAACTTAGCGCAGTCTTTAACTAATATTATGGCGCTCTGATCCTTCCTGTGAAATAAAAACTTATCAGCTAAACACTCTTACCTATGGCACTGGTTCAGCAGCATACTTGGCTACAAGGTATATTAAAAAACTTTCTGGGCAATGTAAGCAATATAATAAGGTCAAAAATATTAAAATACAAATTATTTAAATTCTTTTGTCAGGAGGATATGATCTACGTAAATTCCATTCAAATGAGCCAGCAGTTTTTCAAGTGATTAATGGTAAAAAATAAGTCCGTTCATTTTTGTGACTCTGCTGAAAATAAAACTTTAAGTCTTTATTGGGACACAAAGAATAATACTTTTAAATATTCAATTCAAATGACCATGCAAGGCCCAGCAACTTAAAGAAATATTTTGTTATGTATAGCACAAATCTTTGATCCTTTCTTTAGTAGCCCAGTACGTGGGGGTTTTTTGAATGCAAAAGGTGGTGTAGTAGCGATTTTTTAGTATGTTGTTAGGCTTGGGGCCCTAATAAAAATTCAAGTTTTCGACCTCGAGGCGCATGCGCTCGAGCCGCCATCTTGGATTTTAGGTACAAAAATTTGATTTTTTGACAATAACTCAAAAACGGTGGCTTTTACGACAAAAGATATTCTATACAAAGTTAAAGAAGACAAAATTTAGTATATTTTTTGTTAAAAATTTTTTTTTGTAGCACACATATGTTAGGAGTTACAGCTCCGTGATCTCGAAATGATCACGAAATCTCGATGGGATGAGTGATGTCTTCTTTTTTTTTTGTTTATTTAAAAAGTCCGGTGTAATTTCTTCAGTACAGAGAAAACATTGTGCTTTAAAATTAAAAGTCGGTATACTACATCTGCGGGATGTCGACGCTACTTGAGGTTCGTTTTTTTTTACGACAATACGCGGCGATCAGTTTTTCATTATTATAATTTTTTTGACATGCACAGTTACCGAAGATAGTGTTCTCAAAATGCGCATTCACGAATAAAGCACAAATCAACTTGGAAATTTTCCACTATAACAGCGTAACCTTCTGCAAGCTAGACATGACACATGACACATGACACACTGACGCATACAGACTCGATGCACGGAAGGTTATTTATGACCCTCTCTCAATAGTCTCTTTAAAAATTATTTCAATATGATTTGTATTTGTTTAAATTATTTATATTCTTTCACAAAATTTTGTGGAGTTTAGTTTTTTCTTACTTTTCTATACTTTCAACTCCACTTTAAGCATGGACTACTTCTTCAAATTATTTATTTTAGTTATATATGTTATATATGTATAACAGCCAATTTTTTTTTTAATTTTTTTCTCAAATAGTGTAACTTCACGGAGCTGTAACTCCTAACATAGGTGTGCTAAAAAAAAAATTTCTTCAAAAATGTAGGTAATTTTGTCCTCTTTAACTTTGTATAGAATATCTTTTGTCGTAAAAGCCACCGTTTTTGAGTTATTATCAAAAATCAAATTTTTGTACCTAAAATCCAAGATGGCGGCTCGAGCGCATGCGCCTCGAGGTCGAAAACTTGGATTTTTCATTAGGGCCCCAAGCCTAACAACATACTAAAAAATCGCTACTACACCACCTTTTGCATTCAAACACCCCTTTTTGATACCCACGTACTGGGCTATAGGTCTTATTGCTCCTGTAGCGATCACAGCAAAACTTATTATTCAAAGGCTCTGGCAGCTTAAGTTGTCTTGGGATGAATCTGTACCTCTGGAGGTATTAACCAAATGAAGAACATTATACAACCAATTGGTTGACTTGAATGATTTAAAGGTTCCCAGGACTGTTCTTATAAAAACCCTATTTCTATTGAACTTCACGGTTTCTTAGATGCTAGTGAGGTAGCACGGGGCTTGTATTTATATCCGCTTAATTGACAGTGCAGGAGACTGTCATGTTAGTATACTTTGTGCAAAAACACGAGTAGCTTCACTAAAAGTTGTAACTATTCCGCGGCTTGAACTACGTAGTGGTCTTTTTCTTACTTAGTTTGCTAATAAAATAAAAAACTCCTTGAATATTTCATTTCAAAAAACATATTATTGGTCTGATTTTACAATGTATTGCATTAGCATGGATTAAATCTCAATCTCAAGGTTTTAAAATATTTGTTGCAAATAGGTTTACCCAAATACAATCTCTCACTAAACCTGATGAGTGGAATTATTATGTAAGGACTAATGAAAATCCTGCTGATCACTTATATCGAGGTCTTAGTCCAGGCAGTCTTATTTCTAATGATCTTTGGTGGCATGGTCCTTCTTGGCTTTCTATGTTTAATAAGTTATGGCCAATAACTGCAGTTAAACTTGACAATACACAGCTGCCTTAAGTGCGCACAAAGTCAACTACTCTGATATCTACCATAAATGAGTGTAATATTTTTAATAAATTCTCCCTTCTAAGTAAATTGCAAAGGGTTTGTTATTGGTTCCTTTACCTAATGACCGTAAAACTTAGTTTTAAAAAATCCAACCATTTTAGGGAAAAAATTAATAATTCATCTATTTTGTTTTATTAGTACGCTTACTTTTATAATATTATAAATTTCCGACAATGGACTATATGATCAAAACAGAGTTTTATTGGCTTCATTTTATTAAATTGCAATGTCAAGTGGGTTGTGTGTTATTTTATATAAGGCTTCAATTTCCGATATTTAAACGTGAATAAAACAGTAATTATTTTATGGTGTCTGGTATTTGGTTGATTCGTACAGAAAACTGTAGTGGGTAGCAAATTATTATTTTGGTTATATAACATAATTAAGTTATTAAAGGAATTATCCTGTAGGTGCTTACCTTAAAAATTTCATGTATTGTATATTATTATACCAGCAACTACCCTTTATTGTTACTAATAAAAATACTAAAAGTATAGTAAGAGGCAGTAAATGGGTTATAATAACAATGTAAATATTTTGTTAGTATATTGACCATTATACTGACTTGATTTTAATTGCTTAGGACCCTTAAAAGTAAGGGCAAACGCATCTATTATTTTTTCAAATGCCTTTTTGCGCGGGCTTGAATTTAAACTTTTTTACTTCATGAGTTAATTCTGTTGCCTTTAATAGAAAATAATTATTATTGAAACATATTTAGCGACTCTAAGAACGAATTTTATTTTTAATTAAAAAAGTTTTGTCTTTGTGGTAGGTGACCCTAAATATTAAGCTTGCACCCCTTTTTATTAAAAATTATTTTTCCTAGCTTATAGAGAACTCCGAACTCATAGCTATGTTTGCTCATAATATTAACTGATATAAGAAAACCGTGAGGCCCAGTAAATTAATCCTAATAGCAAATTCTTTGAAATCCTTTATATTATTATTGTTTTTCCTAGTTAAATACCTTAGTTGACTAAACGTTACCTAAATATTATACCAGATTAATAATTTAATTACATATCAACCGGCTACGCATTTAAAATGTCATATGTGTTGTACTACAACAGGCATTTCATTGGATTCATTAACTTTATATGGTCATAAAATCTGCAACAAAAACAAATTTAATTATACTACATGTATGCAATATTACGAAACTGTGATATAGGCGACAATAACATAAATCAGTTATTTTGTGAGTCACCTACATTAATATAGATATATATATATATATATTTACGGTAATGGTGTAAAACTAAGCCAGACATAGCAACTTGAACGTACATTCCTGATCCACTTTTACAATCCCAAGCCATATATATGGCTCAGGATTGTTTTCCCTGTTAATTTTTAATGCCGCCTTGAAAAAAACCGTTTGAGTTTTTTTTTTAATGGCGTTTGGTATTACGAATAGTCTGACAGAGAAAAAACCGTTATTTTGATTTTTGGGCGGGCTGGCTATGGAGTTAATTTTATACTGGTTTAGGTTTGTATGAATCTTAAAAATATAGTTCCTTAATAATGCGATAGGGGCGCAAATGTTGCCGTCAATAATATACGAGTATATATCTGCAAACAAACAAATATAATCCAGTAACAAGTGACAACAATGTTAAAAAAATTCAATTAGTCTTTATACGGCGACGACAAGTTCGCTGATATTTAAATTACTTAAGCGCTTATCTGTGAGTGCGCGCGCCATGTCCCAAAGAAGTAAAAAAAATGCATTTTTGGGAAAGGAAAGTGCTACTAAAGATAAGCAAATAAATATTTGTTTTATAATACAGTTTCCTATATAATACAGTTTACTAATATTAAAATTATAAATTAATGCATAAATGGTGTTTTACCTAAACATAAGCTAACCAATATGATTTTTTTGTTAGTTGCACAATTTAAATATAAATTCGGTCAAAGGTGCATGTAATAACCATATTAAATGTAGATATCTAGAACGGCTTTAAGTTAAACAACATACCCCGGTGAAAATACAAAATTTACTCACTATTTTTAAAAATACGGAAAACGGATATAACGAAAAATTGTTTAGAATTTTTTAGAAAGATATACCCAAATAGAACGGTGTATTGTATTCTAAGAATTCAATACCATAAACAATTCAAATGTTTTTAAAATTTTAACGTTTTGTCATCAAATGACACATCAGTACTTCATACTAATTATCATTTTTTTACCATTTCGGCCAACCAATAATAATTGCATTAATTATTTTTAGTTTTACGAAAGTAGTCCATTATCTCAGAGTGGAGCTGTTGAGATATGGGAAAAAATCACAGTCAAAAATATATAGTAAGTCAGTTTATTAGGGTGTACATGTTTCGGTACTAGAAAATACGATCATCAGAACCGAAACATGTACACCCAATAAACTGACTTATAATATATTTTTGTGGAGATGACTGTGAGTTTTTCCCCATAATTATTTTTAGGATTTAGTATTAAAATGATATTACAGATAATGATGTTTAAGCCGTTAAATATTTCAATAAAATTCAAATCGAAATTTAAATTTACAATTCATGTTTGTTGCAATAATATTTAACTCAACTTTAAAATATCGCAAAATTTCCTTATAGTTTAAGCTCCCACTGCGAAAATGGTATCCCATCGACTAAAAATTAAAAGGTGGCAAAACATGTAAAAATTATGAATGATGAAAGAGTTTTGGTCTTCCATTGTCTTTATTTGTTTTAAATCACAACGTTTCAACTGGTAAGTATCTCCAGTCGTCTTCAGGCGAATACTAAATAAGTAAAGTAACTACAAGACTATTTATACTAGCTAGGTGTACTGAAGCATAACTGAGGTGGGTGCAGTCATGCGTTCAGTTGGTACGCGATCTTATCCTAACGCGCAAGAAGCAAACAGAGAGGCACAATCAACACTCAATATTATTTCTGTATGTCGAAGGAGTTTCTGAGAAAATAAGAAGACTAGGACAACGATATAACATCAACACCGTATTCAACTCGAGGGATACCCTAAGAAGCCACCTGACGAAGACAATGCCTACAAGTTAAAAAGATAGGAAGAACTGCGTCTACCAAAGAGACCGACAAGTCAGGTGCAGCTGACCATGCCTGGAAACATGGTCACCACACTGGAGGAAAAGAGAGTTTAAGGAAGCTGCTGCTATTCACCAGAACCCAGGCTGCTTTAGTAAACCATCATTAGACATAAGAAATATCTGGAAACCTTTGTTAGTTAGATAGATGTAATCTTAGGATAAGATCGCGTGCCAACTGAACGCATGACTGCACCCACCTCAGTTATGCTTCAGTGCACCTAGCTAGTATAAATAGTCTTGTAGTTATTTTACTTATTTAGTATTCACCTGAAGACGCTGGAGATACTTACCAGTTGAAACGTTGTGATTTAAAACAAATAAAGACAATGGAAGTCCAAAACTCTTTCATCATTTAAGAAACATCATTGTCTCCAACCTTCAAACAGTCATGTAAAAATCATGCTGCGTCCGGCAGACAAGTAAAAATTTGTTAACTGGTATTTGCTTACAAATTTTTGAATTTAGCTAAAAAAAATATTTTACTTTTCAGAATACCTGCTTGAAATTTACATAATTTGTGGTAAATAATGAAACATTTTCGAAAAAATTTGTCTGACTGAAAATTTTTGTTAATAAATTTATCAGACCTAATTTGTTACAAATAATTTTTTTCATGAAAGTACACTTCATAACACCTCTTTGATTCTTGTTTTAAAATAATGTTTAAGATCTTTTAATGCATCTGTTCAGTCAAAAACGTATTTTAATACATAATCTAGGATCAGGATCTAGAACATTTACTTAGAACTGAAATGAAAAATTCTGTTTAGTTAGCAACGGCCATACCATATTTTTGGATTTAAAAATGATGTGGTTGCGGCATTTAAAAAATGGAGTCTGCCGTAGTAATAGCATTTTTTCGCTAGCAGACCAATTTTGATGCATAAAAGCAATCTTAAACTTCATTTTAAAACAAAAATAAAAGAGTTGTTATGAAGTACACTTTCATGAAAAAAATGGTTTATTATTTACCACAAATAATGTGAATTTCAGGTGTTTTGAAAAGTAAAATAATTTTTTTAGCGACGTTCATAACTTACTTTACTACTTGTCTTACCGGGCGTAACATGCTTTTTACATGCAACCATTTTCATTTCTATGTAGGGTACCGTTTTCACTGTTGGAGCTTCGTCTATTACCTTACCTAATAATAAGCACAACAAGAACTGTCTTTCAAAGTTTGGAATCGCTATTTGTTTATTAAAATAATAGAAAAAAGACAAATAATAGTAAAACGTAAAACTTAAATTATCATGAATCCATGCATTGACAAGAGACATTTTGCCATGTACATTATTAGTTAATTTTTTATCAATACACAATATATACAGGGTGAGTCGGGAGGAACGGACCAAACTTTAGGAGCGTAATATAGGGATACGCAAAAACAATTTGAAAAAACCCATATGTTCTTATTCGATAATCATTTGTTTTCAAGTTATAGCGTAATACCAAATAAAGAAAAGTTCATATATTAACGGTTTCCTTATAGTGTTCTTTTAATAAATGTTTAAAAATACCGCCATTGACTTCTAAACATTTTCCGCTTCGTCTACGAAGATGGCCCCCGTTGCTCTTCAAATTGCTTCATGTCTTTCTTCTTTAAAATTGGCTGCAGTATTTCTAATACGTCGAATTAGTGCATCCCGAGTGTCCACTTTTAATTTGTACTCTTCATTTTTAAACCAGCCCCATAAACAATAATCTAGTGCTGTGAGGTCTGGAGATCTTGGAGGCCAATTAATAGGACCACTGCGACCAATCCAACGCCCTGGAAATGTTTCGTCTAAATGTTGCTTGACCTGACGAGCAAATGTGCAGAAGCTCCATCGTGCTGGTAATACATTTACCTTCTGATATTAACAGGAACATCCTCCAGTAGTTCTTGTAACTCATGTTTTAAACCATTTTGGTAGTTGTCTCATGTGAGGCGATTCTCCAAAATGAAAGGGCCAATTAAATAGCTATCGAGCATACCACACCACACGTTAACCGAAAACTTATGTTGAAAATTACTTTCAACTGTTGCGTGGGGATTTTTGATTGACCATACATGAGAGTTACGAGTATTATTAATACCGTCACGGTGAATGTGTTGCTTTATCTGTAAAAAGTATACGCGATACAACACGATGATTATTTATCCACCGACAAAATTCAATACGTTTAGCATAATCTTCCGGTTTTAGGTGCTGTACATGGTATGGATATAAGCCTTGCTCGTGGAGTGTGTTTAATACTCTTTTTTTGTGGAATCCCCAATTGAGTACCAATTCTTCGTGAGCCGGTCGTTGGAATTTCTTCTACTAAATCCAGAATATTTTCTACTTATCCTAAACCTTGTCGAGTAGCTGGTTCAGATGTAATGTTGGCACTGGGAACCAAAATTCAAATTATTCCATGCGGGTAAAAACGCGCTGCTAGTAGTCGTGACGTCAAGGCGTATCATTTGTCAGATTTGTGTGTGACATCCACGAAATAGGTTATAGGTTTTCAATAAATTTGATGATTTGTCAGATTTGACATCCACGCGTCAAGCGACACGACCTTAAAACAACAATACAATAACAATAACACACGGCAATCCAAATGCAAATTGGGTCGCTCGGCACCTGTCAGGAGTGTCAGGATGACGGATGGCCAAAAGTCATACCCCCTGACGTCATCGGGCTTCGCGCACTTTAGAGATCGTTTGAAATGCTTTCGACACGCGCGAAACTTTAAAGAATTTTTACCAAGTTATTTTTGATTTTTAAGGAGTAATAATTGGGGAATACTTCTTTCAGGCCTAACTAAATCATATTATTGAAAAAAAAAAATTTTAAGTTCCCTATTAAAGTTGCCCGATTAGTAAATTAAAAATTATGGAAACCAGGCCACTTTTTGATTGTGAGAAAATCCTTTCTGCCAAAGTCAGAAATGTCACAATTAAACTTGCTGATTAGTTAATTATTGTTTAAAATCTTCGTGCAATTCGACATCAATCTTATAAGATATATTATATTATGTCATAATTTTTTTTGTTAAATATTTGGCTTTAATTACACCGTTATTTATTATTTAAATCAGAATAGTTAAAGTTTACTTTTCCTATATTGGCAACGTTGTACTGGCTTAGTATTTACCGTAGGTGAGCAGATTCTTGTATACTTTGGCTTGGGAATGGTAGAAACTTGCAGATGGCTTGAAACGGTACGGAATTTAGAAAATATATATATGAATTTAAAAAAATATTAACCGATATTTTTTCTGTATATATATTTCAAATTTGGCAAACATGAAAATACATAAACCGACATATTCCAATCCTTTTAATTTATATATAAAAATAATGGCTGGATCAGGATTGTACGAATTTCCAAATGGCTTAGTTTTGATATAAAGATCTATACCGGGTGTCCACGAAAGGTGGCTCGCCCCTCTAACTATCTTGTTTTTCAAGATAATGAAATAAAATTCGGGAGATTTGTATACGACATAAAACTGCATTATTTGACAGGTGACTCAACATTACGGAACTTCCGGTTTAACCGGAAGTGACATAAACTTTCGATTTTTAAATGGGACACCTGGTATATTTTTCCTTTTTTTGACTCCATATGATATTCTAAATACAACGATGTGTCACTTGTCACTTTTTGTCACCAAGAAAATATTTTTTTTCCAAATTTATTGTTTTATCTAGAGGGCTATGAATACCTTAAAATCACTTATTTCAATTCTCTAATCTTGAGAAAAATACAATTTTACTATTTTTGATCTAATGCTATGTGCTATGTAAAATTTAATCTTTAAAGTTGTATAACTCGTTTTTTTTTAAACGGCAACATGGTGGCTCGTCGGGTTAAGAAAAAAGAGGATTTTATTACGATTATTTTGATACCATACACTATTAGGTTTTAGAAAAGCTGCCATTAAAAAACTTTAAAAAGTTAACTTAGAACTTTCCTAAAATGAAGCAAGCATCTTTTGAGAATAAATTTAGATTTAAATGCATCAAGTAGCCTGTGACCAGCAAAACTGATAAAACAAAATCATGCCTTGAAGAAAATTGAAATGCCAACAGCTTCTTCCAAAGTAAATTAGTTTGTTGTGTTAAAAACATGGAAAATAATAGTTTTACAAAGAGTGAAAAAGTTGAAAAAAAATATTTTCTTGGTGAAAAAAAGTGACAAGTGATACATCGTTGTATTTAGAATGTCATATGGAGTCAAAAAAAGTAAAAATATACCAGATGTCCCATTTAAAAATCGAAAGTTTATGTCACTTCCGGTTAAACCGGAAGTTCCATAATGTTGAGTCACGTCAAAAAATGCAGTTTTAGGTCGTATACAAATCCCTCGAATTTTATTTCATTATCTTGAAAAACAAAAAAGTTAGAGGAGCGAGCCACCTTCCGTGGACACCCGGTATATATAATTATTAGCAGCTGCACAAATTCGACAATCAAAGTAACAAAATTTATAAAATAATATTAAATAATGAAACTACTTAAAAAATACATAATTTAAATACAATTTGGGAGACTTGGGAGGGTTCATACCATAGGAAGGTTTTGATACGTTTTCAAATTTACTGCCTAAAGCTTAGGAGATTTGGCAATAATAATATAATGTTTTCGCATGGGCAGCACATTTGATATTTATGATGAAGTGTTAAAAATTGTCTTGCAGAAAATTTGATTTTGGGGCTAAATTTGTATTTATTGAAGGTCTAAGCGATGTATTAAGTATTGGTTGAGATCTTGGTCTGAGGTAGAGATTATTCTCCTTATTAAATTTACATTCTCTCGTAATGAGTTTTAGATACTATTCGATATAGAAATGATTTTGTAATGTTAGGTTAGTTTCTGAAGGTTCGAACTTTTATAAAATATTTTATATTGGGGCGAATGACACACCTTAATTTGGGAGATTTGGTACATGTATGAAACCTCCTGCAATTGTTATTTATTGCATTTTATTACAGCATTTGTTTCCATTATATTTTTAGGATGGCCTTCAAATGAAACCAAAATACGAACAGAGGACATCTGAACGAAGGAAGAAAGCGGTACAGAAAGGTGTAGATCAATGTAAATTGAGAACTTCTGCTAAAAGTTCTACGTAGGCAAAATTGTCCTGGGAAGATATCTTACAAAGTTCAGGGAAAAAGGGCAGGGGGACAAAGTTCATTTCAAATTTTGCAAGTTGGCAAATTTTTAGTTCTGTAAAAGAAAACAATCTAACAGAACATTTACTAACCGCGGCTTGAATGATATATGGGTTCATATAAAAAAAAAGTTTTTTTTTTATTTACTTGCTACGGAAACTGAAACGAAAATTCCACAAAATTGGTCATGAAATAAAATTGCTTTATAATATAATATAATAATAAGTTTATTTAAAATTTAATAATATCTATATATATATAAAAATGAATGTTTGTCTGTGTGTGTGTATGTCCCGTATGCGTTCCTATACCATTTATCCGATTACGATGAAAATTTGGTGAGTTGTTGTGTGCAGGCCGAGGAACATTATAGAATAAAAAAAAGTGGAATTTTGACATTGACAGCTGTCAAAATTTGACAAGAGTGATTTCAACTTCTTTTAATTGAAATATTTCATTTGGCAATATTGTAGCTACCATCCCAGACAAGAAAAAAATTAAAAAAAAATTGACACTTACCTGTCAAAATTTGACAGATCAAGTATAAATTGTTTTTTTTTCATATTTTTGATATCGGATTCTTGCAGCTACGATCTTGGACAAAAAAGAAATGCAAAAAAAGTTTTTAACATGAAAAAAAAAAAGTAAATGTCAATCTGTCAAAATTTGACAGCTGTCACATAAAATCACGTGTAACTTTCTTATTTGCAGAGATAACAACTTTTTGATTTCGGATTAATTTAAGTACTAACCTGGGTGAAAAAATGGCCGTTACAAATTTGATATTGACAGCTGTCAAAATTTGACAGGAGTGATTTCAACTTCTTTTAATTGAAATATTTCATTTGACAATATTGTAGCCACCATCCCGGACAAGAAAAAAATGAAAAAAAAATTGACACTTACCTGTCAAAATTTGACAGATCAAGTATAAATTGTTTTTTTTTTCATATTTTTGATATCGGATTCTTGCAGCTACGATCTTTGACAAAAAAGAAATGTAAAAAAATTTGACATATTAGACCTGTCAAAATATGACAGCAGTGATTTAAAGTCTTATTATTTAAATTTTTAACCTCGCAATCTTGCAGCTATGATCTAGAAAAGGAAAAAATGAAAAAAACTTGACAATTACCTGTCAAAATTTGATAGGTCAAATATAATTTTTTTTCCCTTACTTTTAATATCGCATTCTTGCAACTACGATTGTCGACAAGAAAAAAATGAAAAAAAATTTGACACCCACCTGTCAAAATTTGACAGCTCAAGTATAAATTGTTTTTTTTAAATTCTTGATATCGGATTCTTGCGGCTATGATCTAGAAGAAAAAAATTTTAAAAAAATTGACACCTACCTGTCAAAATTTGACAGTTCAAGTATAACTTTTTTTTCTTACTTTTGATATCGCATTCTTGCAGCTACGATACTCGACAATAAAAAAAATGGAAAAAAATTTGACACATACCTGTCAAAATTTGACAGCTCAGGTATAAAATTTCGTTATTTAGGTACAGAAAATTTCTTTAATTTCGTTTTCTTAAGCGACAATCATGGATACCAGAAAAACGAAATGGATTTGTGAAAAAATTACACAATGTTTTAAAGCAATCTTTGGTTGTGAAAAAATTATACATATTTGATAAGACGATCTTGGGTTATGAAAAAACTATACTAATGTGAAAAACTACAGATACCCGAACAGTGCCGTGCCCGAAGGGTTCGGCACAATATTATTGTCTGAAATACATCATGGATTGCGGATAAATTGACACATACCCAAACAGTGCCGTGCCCAAAGGATTCGGTATAATAGTATTGTCACAAGTGTACAACGATCTTAGGTTGTAGAAAAAATGACACACACCCGAACAGTGTCGTGTATATATATAAAAATGAATGTTTGTCTGTCTGGCTGTATGTCCCGTATACGTTCCTATACCATTCATCCGATTGCGATGAAACCTTGGTGAGTTGTTGTGTGCAGGCCGAGGAAGGTTTCAGCATTAAAAAAGTGGCACTGTAACAACGCATGCCGGGTACTAATATATAGAATAATTCGGGTTTGTTCGGGTTTGTATCTATAAATCTGTAAAGTATTACTTGACGTGATCGTGATGGTAAACTAGCCTTATTATGGCATCTCAGAGAAAGCGACCATAGCAAGACGTATACCAGGGCGTATACCGGTAGGTATACCGGGGCGAATGCCGGGCATTGCAACGCATGCTGGGTACACGCTAGTAATAAATATATTTATGTTGTCTTCGATAAACTTATTCTTCAATAGCAGAGCTTGTTAGGGGCAAATCTTATTTTTTGTTTTAGTATGTAAAATCATAAATATGCATTAAAAATCAAGTTTTTTAAAGTAAAAATGTTAATTTATAGTATAAACGCAGCTTTTTGAAGAAATATATTACTTATAATAAAATTATTAATTTATAATTTTTAAGTAAAAAATATTACTTACCTAAAGTTAAATCAAAAGAATTTTCGTTGCATGTCATACCTTCGAGTATCAGCAGTGTTGCTAGTTTGTAATCAAAATACCCCAGTAAGGAAATGCTTCGGCATTTTTCAATAATGGTAAACAACGTAATCAACAGAAATGTGTACGAATCCCTTTATTGTTCTTAAAAGATCAGTTTTTAATCCTATTTATAAAAGGATTTGCAATTTTAGTTAAAAACGACTTAAATAAACTTACGAAAACACGAAATGAAAACAATAAACGTCAATCAAAATTCGCCAACAAATAAACTGGCATCACCGATGCGTTGACACTACTGTTGCCAACTGTCAGTCCAAAAAATTCAAATGATATTAATTTTTAAAAGGTTAAATTTAAAAAACATCAAATTTAAGCGGCTTAGTATCAAAGAAGAATACATTAAGTTTCTTTTACATTCAATATCGCATGAAATTTATATATTTTTTGCTCAAATTTAATTTTCTTATGTTTCCTGACCGATTTTTAATTATCAGCTGATTGATGACGTGCAACGGGAATTCTATTGATTTAACTATATATAAATTATTTAGAAAAATATTAATTAATTAATTAAAGCATTTCTAAAAATATTTTCAAATTGTATGTTTTTAATATCCATGTTTTTATTTCGACTTTAAATTTTTTTAATGAACTCGATTTTTTAATTTTTGTTGTAAATAATCGTTTAAATAAAAACATAAATATTTGATTTTTTTGTCCTATCGACTTATTTATTTTAGGTTTTATGGTTATTTCATTTTTATGACGTGCATTATGATTATGGTTTTTAAATTGTATAAGGTTTTTATTTTTAAATATATATATTAAGATGTTATAAATGTAAAGTTGTCTTATGTTCAACTTTTTTGTTTCTGAATATAAGTTTTTCGAAGGGTAAAGATAATCTTTATTGAATATAATTTTTAGAAACCTTTTTTGTAATATTTCCAATTTTTTAACTAAAGTCCTATTTATTCCTCCCCAACCTAGAATTCCGTAATTTAAATGAGTTTTAACTAACGCGTAATATAATATTTCATTAAAAATTTTTAATGTTTATAAAAATCGGTAGTAAGCTTCTTAATTTTTTAATTAAGTATTCTATGTGAAAATTCCCATTTAATTTACTGTCAAAAATAATTCCTAAAGATTTTATTTTATTAACTTTAAAAATTTGAATGTCTTCATTTATTTGAATACTATTTATTTTTTGTGGTAGGTTATGTAGGTTTAAAGTAAAAGAAATATAATTTGTTTTATTAAAATTAATTGTTTTTATAATTTTAAAATCTTTTTTTATTTTATTATTTAAGTTTTCCCAATTTGTATCGGTATAAAAAATTGTAGTATCATCTGCAAAACCATGAATTTGACCATCGCAATTTATACTTAATAAGTCGTTAATATAAATATTTAAAAATAATGGTCCTAAAATTGTTCCTTGAGGAACACCATACTTAAATACCTTTGAATAGCTTTTTCCTTTATTTATTTGAACATAAGTTGGTCTATTTTTCAGATAATTTTTAATAAATTCTAATTGCTTTCCTCTGAATCCAATATTTTCAAACTTTTTTAACGGTAAATTATGGCTAACTGTATCAAAGGCTTTAGCTAAATCTAGAAAAATACTAATACAATGTTTTTTATTATGTAATATAGTGCATCATATATTTGTTCTGTTAGATAGCAAATAGCATTTTGTGTTGATTTATTTTTTTGAAACCCAAACTGTTTATTAGAAATAAATTTATTTTTTCCAATTAATTTTCGATTTCTAATTTTAAAACTTTTTCGAATACTTTGCTATCGAAGATATTAATGTTAGTGGTTTATAATTCTTAGTTTTACTAGAATCTCCATTTTTAAAAATAGGTTTTATTATACCAATTTTGAAAGCTTCTGGATATATACTGGTTTTAAAAATATTATTTATAAGAAATGTTAGTGGTCTAGAAATAGAAGTTTTAATATTTCTGTTGTTATTTCATCGGCACCATGAGATTTCTTTAATTTTAAACTATCAATTACATTTTCAACTTCTTTATGATTAGTTTCTTCTAAATAAAATGAATTTATATTGTTTATTTTTTTATTTGAAAATGTGTTATTACCTTTACTGATTTTGTTTGCTAGCTTTTCTCCCACTTCAGAAAAATAGGCAATAAAGCTATTAGCTATACTTTTCTTATCAGTTAGTGATTCATTTTCCATTTTGATTTCGTTTATATTTTTATGTTTTTGATTTTTATTACATATTTTTTTAATAGTTTTCCACATATTATCTTGATTAGAGTTTTTACATTTATCAATTTGTATATATGATTAGCTTCGAGGCTTTATGCACAGAAACATGGAATTATCGTCATCGCGGACCCGGAACCAACGAGTCTTTCATGTGGAACAACTTTTAACCAGTTGGAGAATTATATAATTTACTTGGAGTAGTATTGGGCAGAGAGTAGTTTGAACCAGTTTCTAAATATATAACTATGATGAAGCGGTAGTACAGACTGTCCACAAACCCGACAAAATGATTTGAAGGCAAAAACAAGTAGTTAAAGTTCCTCCAGAGGAAAGAGGGCAGACACCCTGTGTACTATAAACGCCATATGGAATTCAATTTCACGTGTTAGCGAACGAGATTAGATGATGACTGGTGCAGTGGTGCACCACTAGGATCCAAAGCTGTGACTCATTTAAAAGGCTGAATGACGGCTGACAACGTCGAACTGTACCTTTCGCATTTTGTAAAGTTCGTAAAATATAGCAAAGATAGCTTTACTAATTTACAAGAGGCTTTATTAATATTAGACAATTACAGTAGCCGTAGCCATATATCTTCAATCGTCTGGAAATTTGCAATCCATATAGGATAGTTTTATTGATAACACCCCCGAATACATAATATCCACTATAACCATTAGATGTTGTTGTATGTACCCTATTTAAAACAGACATTAATGAAACTTGCGACGATTACGTGGTACAAAATACTGGTAAAACTATTTTCTTAAAATATATTTCAGACCTTGTTGCTATCGCATATCAGCGGTCTTTTGCTTCGCTAAATATCACAAAAGGATTGTCTAAACCTGGCATTTATCCATTTAACTTACACCTATTTACCGACCAGGACTTCCGCACTGCGAAGGTTACCGACCGACCTGATCCTCAATAGCAAGAACGTACACCCAATGCAACCGGAACACATTTTACCGATGCTTCTGCCGATGAAGGACGCACACCAGCATATACTCCTAGGTCCTTTTGCTCCGACAAGATCCATGAAGAAATAAAAACACTTCCCCAGGGTCCCTAAGAAAGCAATAAATATCAGTAAGGAAAACTGCAAAGACAAAAATTTTAACTGACAAACCAAGTACAGAAGCAACTAAAAATGAACATCAAAAAAGGGACGGCAGATAAACAAGAAATTTACGAGAAAACTTACGTGTCAATCAGAATAACTGATATGAACAAGATTGTAAAGAAAAGCAACCAAAAATTATTGAGGAAGACTATTAGTACGATGTACTGATATAGGAGACCAAACAGAAAATGAAAAAAAAAAGAAGAAAATTTTGTAACAGTGTTGGAAATTGTAAATGATTATCACTCCACTGTTCGTGCTTTATCTAAGGGATACGCACCGAATTACTTTGGTCGTATTTCGGCTTCTTTCTGTTTGTTCTGTTGTTCTGTTCTTCCTGCTATTTGCCCAACTAGAGGCACCGATTAAGTCAGTGTAGTTTTAGTATTTTTATTTTAACTTTAGGCGTTTAAGTTTGTTATTCTAAAGTATTTGTATTTAAATATATATTTTTTAGAAATGTCCATAATATACTTTTTTACTCCTGCCATAAAAATAAATATTTTATTTTATTAAAACCATTTATGTATCTCCAAGATACAACGCGAGCACCTCTGTTACACTATAGGCGCGAGCAATGTAGTGTTATGTGCTGGTACGATTTACGACAAAAAAAGGCACTACGTCGGTAAAGTTTTAGAAATAATAAATGGAGACTATCTGATTAATTGTATGCGACGGAAGAAACCTGGTTACTGATTTTTTTTATCCTGACAGACATGATCAATCTATGATGTGCGAAGAAACAAGATGTTATGAATTTATCACCTCCATATTTTCAAGGGTGTCCGAAGGGGGGGGGGGGGGCAAGGGGGGTGCGATTGCCCCCCCCCCCCTTGGCCCAAGTAGATTTGAGAATATTTTATTTAACTGCGATATACATATTTATTGAGATACAATTCAATTGACAAAATTGGTAAAACGAACTCTTGTTGCATAAAATGAAATGTGGAATTCAAAAATCTTCACTAAATAGCGAAGGAAAAATATTAGAATAGAATAAATAAAGCTTTATTTTAATTTACACAGAAGATACATCCATGTTAGAATTACTGGAACATTGCAAGTTCTATCCAGCTATTGGTCAGGCAATTGCGATAGCAATTTGTTTACCTCCAACTACATGTACAATCGAAAGATCATTCAGTACTCTCAGAAGAGTAAAAACCTGGATTCGCTCGACTATGACTGAGCACCGAATGGACGATTTATGGATGATGAGTGTTCATCGCAAATTTGTAAAAGAAAAAAAAATACATTTAATTGAAAAATTATTGATTAATTTGCAAAAGATTCAAGAAAATTAACATTTCTTTTATCCAATAAATCTGAATAACTTATAAGTTTTTTGTTGTATTTTTTTTTTGTTATATTTGAACATTTTTAAATATTTTGTTTACCTATTTTTTCTTATTTAATATAAGTATAATTATGTATTTATGATTTGCCCCCCCTTGGAAAAGTTTCTTCGGACGCCCTTGCATATTTTGTAGATGGAACTCCAACTCCACAAGAACATTGGCTTTTCCTATAAGATTAAAAAATGTGACAATGTCAATTAGTTTTTTAGTTTTTAACCTGGTAAACTTTTGTAAATGTAGAAGTAATAAATGTTTTAAAAGTACTTTGTACTTTGTACACATTTTGTATCAATTCTTCCGGACACTGTATTAAACCTTCTTTATTATGAAAGGCTTGATAAATTTTACAGTTTAAAAAAAACTTGGATATCCCTTACCATGTCCGGAAATGTCGGATTTAATTTATGCATAATTAATAATTGCAAGTTAGATAAATATGGAGGACACTACAGAAAAGGTATGAAACTTAAACTTATGGTGATTATTTAATTTAAATATTAAATGTATTAACCCTCACTAGTCTCCTCTATCATTTCACAAATTTCCCGTTAAAATAAACCTAAAAATAACGAATTTGGAACTAAATAAATTTTAAAGATCAAATAAACTTACCTAAGTGATGTTCGATCTCAATAAATCCTGGCCTTGACGAAGTAAATTGAAACCCTGTAAATAGAGGGAAATGGACTAATTAAACAGAATTGCCAAGAAAAATCTTATATCAGTAGCAACATTTTTAATAATTACTTTTAAACCATCTCCAGCTATACCAAAAAAGTTAACTAATGAACAGCATATAGAATTATTACCTCAATATGTAGACGAATAAAATAACAAAATAACAACAAAACGAGGCCAATTTTTGTAAGAATGAATTTCAGTGTAATATTCTCATAGGAAATAAGAATGATTTTATACAACCAACGATAAAACGCGTTATTTGGGGTAATAATATTATAAAAACGTATCGAAATGATTTGGGAAGTTACAGATATTAATAACCTGACATTAATACTTTAAAATGCTTTCCTGTTTATTTGTATCAATATTTTTACAAATTTGAGATTTATTTTTGATAAACTGTCATACATTTTTGCCAAAAACCATATACTTATTTTGTACAACAGTGATCTCTGCGCAAACAATGTTAAACAAATTACATTACATTTTGTAGTACATCCTTGTCCCTTTAAATTTAGCTGTTATCTTTTGTCATATTAGTTTCCGGTAGTTCATCGACCTGTTTATTCAAAATTCAAGCAACATGTTTGCAGCGAAATTCTGAATATGCACATGTTTTAAAGCCAAAAAGTAATATTAGATAGTGGTTACAAGGATAAACCAGAAAATAAAATTTGTAAAATTTATCTTTTTTTACCTGGTAAGAACTAATATTATTTTTTTGTTTTAAAACATACAATCATAATATTCAATATTTTGCTCGTTGCTTGGATTTTGTATGAATAGATAAGTGCTCGATAAATTTACTCAAAAATTAATTCTGAGAATGCACAAGCGCAAGTGACTGGACTTTGCTCTTAAATGTTAAAGGGGAAATTAATTATTAAATTGTATGAAAACGTTTTGTATTAGCAACTAAACAATTTTATATAGATTATAAAACTGGATTATACTCATTTTCAACTAATTTATATACCGGCAGATGTATCTTTCTTTGTCTCTATTAAACAAAGCTTATGGTTTCAAGTTAAATTATAAACATTACAGTTTTATTCAATATACACGCATTGCCCCATGCTTTTAAGAAATTTGTAATAGATATTGCGAATTATATGTGGTGTCACTGATTATGTTTTTCAAATGTCATTTGCAAGTCAGTAGCATAAACTTTTTGCTTAAGATACGTCCACCGAAATAAATACATTGCGGTGAGGTCTAGCGACCGCGCTGGCAGCGTATCGATCCACGGCGACACGTCCATTTTTCGGGGAAATGTTAATTAAACTAGTTTGTTATAAGCAGCGGCAACTTTAGATAGCCATCTTGCGGAAATATAATATTTCTTCTAAATTCCAAATTTTCTTCCTCCAGTTCTTCAAATTTTAATTGATTATTTATAGGGCACCTCTCTAATAACATAAACTTGATCAAGAAAAATACTGCTGTTGTTGACAATTTCATAAAGAAATGTCACCTAGATATAAGGCAAAAACAATAATCTTGAAAAATAATACCTAGATAATATTAAGATACGGAAAAACCAAAATGTAAATTTCATTTATATAATCAAATATTTTGGGTATTTGCCTTGAAACCCAGTAATGATATCGCGATTATGGAGATCGCTCAGAGTATTAAATCTAAGACTATGGGTCATGATAAGTTAAATAAAATCCTACTTTTATTGTGCTGTCCTTTTTAATTCCCGACATTAGGCATATAATAAACATTGGCATAAAAAATCATATTTTCCCTTACTGTGGAAAAATGCAAAGCTTATTCCTGTTATGGTTAAGGATAGCAATAATACCACCGAGTTACTAAGTACTATAAAGTATTTATTGGGTAAACTCCGTTTCCTTAACAGCGTAAATTCATACTGCCAGCGATACTTATCGAGTTGGTTTACCATCCTAACACATGCGCTGTTACTACTAAATCTAAGGTATTAACTAAATACATAACATTCTCCTCCCCTGCAGAAAAAAAAATATATATTCTGTATGTAGAAACATTCAACATAATATAATATAATAATACTACTATCAATACATCTTTATTTATTTATAAAGAAGTCTTTCAGGTTGTTTTATATTTCTTTTAGGACGAGAATCTGCCTCTTTATTGTCTCCAGAACGCACTAAATCCTTGAACGGATTATTTAAATTTTCAGTCTCACACTCACTAGAGTGTTCACTAACACTTTCAAAATCTGGCGCAAACTTAGAACCGTCTGAATCATCATTTTTCGAACTATCCGAACTTATAGAGACAATGTTATTGTCTATACCATTACAATCTAAAGAAGAAGAAACTGACTTATTGTTATAATCAATAATTTGATTAATGTGCCTTTTCCAAAGCTTGTTAACTTCAGGGATATATATCATATAAGTCCTGGGACCCAATTTTTTAAATATTGTGCCAGGAATCCAACTAACATTATTACGTCTATAGTCCCTGATAGCCACAGACTCATTTATATTATATTCCTTCTTTCTTATACCTCGAAAATAATATTTTTGTTTACCTTGATTTAGTGTGACATTTTGAAAAACTTTACTGGTATCTACTTCTGGTAAATTAATATTCTTAGGTCTGACTAAATCAAGCCTAGTTCTTAAGCTACGGTTAAATAATAATTGTGCAGGAGAAAAGCCTGTTGTAGAATGTGGAGTAGTTCGATAGTTTAGTAATATTTTATTTAAAACAATATTCACATCACTTAATTTATTTTGAGATAAGCAGGATTTTACCGCGTTTTTAATTATTTTTACAACAGCCCCCGCTGCACCATTCGTTTCAGGAGAAAAGGGAGGAATGCTCTGAAATTTAACACCATTCATTGCTAGAAAATTTTGAAACTCGTAAGAGGTAAAATACTTAGCGTTATCAGAAACAATTGAATATGGTAGTCCAAAATGAGCAAAAACATTTCTTAAACAATTTATAAGAATATTTGAAGTCATATTACTTATAACAAAAGCTTCTACCCATTTACTGAATGCATCAACAATTACAAAAACATATTTACCGAAAATAGGACCAAGGCAGTCAAGGTGCAGTGTTGCCATCTCGGTAAATTTTGTACCAGATCATTGCAAAGTTTTACCTAGTAAAAGTTCTGGTAAAATCGTTTGACGTTTCTGGTAAAATTGGACCGAAATTTTTACCGTTTTTTAATTATTTGTATGTGTTTATTTTCGTTTCTCTGTTGTATCTGTTGTAGATTTGAATATTTCAAAATAAAAATCTAAAAAGTTTAAAATCTAGTATTAGGAAATCCAACGATCTGTCAAAACCAAAATTTCTAATACGCCCTAGGTGGTAATCTCGGAGTGCCAATATAACCTCTATTTTGTTATAACACAACAAAAAAGTGATGTTATTGGCACTCCAACCTCCCGGGGCGCAAAAATTTTGATTTTGATAGATTGTTGGATTCCCTATAATAGAGGTATATTTGTATTATTTACGCCTACGCCCAAAACAAAAGGTTTTTTAAAACTATTTATGCTTAAAAAAAAATCAAAAATATGATGATAAAAAAAATATTTTTTTTATGATTTGGTAAAATTCTGGTAACATTTCAATGTCCTTTTGGTAAAATCCAATGTTCAACAGTTGGCAACACTGTCAAGGTGTAGGCGATCCCAAGGTTTCTTGGGAAACTCCCAAGTTATAAGCGAACTTTTTGTTGGTGTTTGTCTTTGAGGCCAACAATATTGACACGAATTCGCTAGGTTTTCTATTTCCTTATTCATGGTAGGCCACCATACATAAGAGCGTGCTATACTTTTCATTTTGACTATGCCTTGATGAGTAGAGTGGAGTTCAGATAAAATATTTTTTTGCAGTAAACTAGGAACAATTACTCTATATCCAAACATAATGCATCCATTCTCAATATACAAATTATTTTTTATGAGAGAATATGATTTAGCAAAACTGGGTACTTTACAAGGCCAACCGTGTTCAATGAAATTGTAAATATATTTTAGTTCTTTATCAAGCAACGTTTCCTTTTTTATTTGTTCACAATCGACTGGCAAAAAGGTATTGTCTTTAACATAATTTAAATACGAAATTTCATAAAAATGTTCATCACAATTTCCTGGTAAAGGTGACCTGGAAAATAGATCCGCGACATTTTTATTTGAAGGGACGTACTCTATTTCGTATTGAAAATTTGCCATTTTTGTAAACGATTTGCTACCATTTGAGGAATTCCCTTATTAGGTGCAAAAAGTGATACTAATGATTTGTTATCACAAACAATTGTAAATTTTTTTCAAAGGTACTGATAAAAATGCTTTAAGGCAAAAATTAAACCCAAACCTTCAAGTTCTATTTGTGAATACTTTTGTTGAGCAGAATTCAATGTGTGTGAAGCAAATTCTATAGGTTTTTCAACCCCATTAATGACATGTGAGATTACAGCCCCCACCCCTATGGGACTTGCGTCAACGGCCAATTTAATTGGCAAATCCGGATTAAAGTGAACTAAGACCTTAGAAGAGCATAAAATATCTTTTACCTTATTAAATGCAAAATTACAGTTTTTATTCCAAACCCAATTTACCCCTTTCTTTAAAAGATTATATAAAGGCTGTAAAAGTTTAGCACAATTAGGAATACATTTATTATAATAATTGACTAACCCTAAAAAAGATTTTAATTGAGTTTGATTCTCAGGTATTTTAACTATTTGTATAGCCTTAACCTTGTCTTTACAAGTATGTAAACCTTGAGAATCTATACGGTGTCCCAAATAAAATACCGATTTTTTAAAGAACTCACTTTTTTCTTTTGAAATTGTTAAACCATGCTTACATAATCTTTCCATAACATTCTCTACACGTTTAACATGCATGGGTCGCGAATCTGCTGTTATTAAAATATCATCCTGAAATACACAAACACCCTCTAGATCAGATAATATCTGCTCCATAATCTTTTGAAATTTGAAGGGAGCACATGCAACCCCAAAAGGTAACCTTGTGTACATAAAAATACCTTTATGTGTAGTAATTGTAGTAAGCTTTTGCGACTCATCGTCCAGCGCTACCTGTTGGTAAGCCTGGGAAAGGTCAAGTTTTGTAAATTCTTGTCCACCTTGTAACTTATTAAATAGTTCTTTGATACGTGGTAATGGATGTTGATCTACTTTTAAAAATTTATTAATTGTTACCTTAAAATCCCCGCAAATGAGTAAACTGCCATTACTTTTGACTACTGGTACAATAGGGGAACCCCATTCACTATAATCCACAGGCACCAAAATTCCATCACTAACTAAACGCTTTAACTCATCCTCCACTTTATTTTTAATGCCATAGGGTAAAGGGCGTGCTTTAAAAAATTTTGGTACAGCATTTTCGGCTATATTTAAATGTATAGTACCGCCTTTAAATAAGCCTAATTTGGAAGAAAAGACATTTGAGAATTTATTGTGAAATAAAGATATTATTTTATCAGTGTCATTAAAATTCACAATCGAATTATTAAGTAATGTGCTCTATTCTGACTTAATAAATTTATATTTAAATCGAAAGCATAGAATAAATTTCTACCAAGAAGTGGGGGTCCTCCACCCTTGATAACATACACCTCAACCTCCTTGGTCACTCCCATAAAAGTTATAGGCAATAAAAGAAAACCAAGGGGTACTATCGGTACACCTGTGTAATTAAGAAGAACTTTCTGGGTATCTTGTAAACTGTAATTGTTAAAATGTGTAATATACATACTATAAGCAACTACAGTTACACTAGCCCCAGTGTCTAATTCAAAATTAAAATTACTATTGTCAATTCGAATCTCAAACATTAATGGATCATTGTTTGCGTTTAAAGTAAATAAACAGTCAACAGTCTCATCTAAAAAATTATGCCTATGATCATTATCATGATATCTTTTACAGACCGATGCAAGATGTCCTTTCTTGTTGCAAATAATACAAGAATATTCGCGAAATTTGCACACACTCGCGTGGTGAAAGCCTTTTCCACAAACAGAACACATTTGTTTACCTCCTGAAGTACCGCCTGTTAACTGCCTGTCGTTAACAACATTCGAATTACCTGCAACTGCTGTAGAATCAAATACATTGTTGCCAGCACCTGCGCTATTCGCAAATATTGTATTATTTTTGTTATGATAACTGCGCTGGCCTTGAACACGCTGAAATGGAGAATTGGCACCAGCTGAAGATGCGCCTCGTGCTGGCTTTTTGAAACGACGCATCTGCGCATGTTCAAAACGAAATATGCCGGCTGGGGGCTCCTCCTTTACCCCGCTTTCGTTAATGTCCAAATTCGCTTGGCCAGCTTCCTTTTTACATGCTATAGAAATTGCATTTTCTACCGTTAATTTTTCATCTTCTTCCAATAGTCTCTCCAATATTGGACCTTTTTCAAAACCCATAATAAATTTGTCTCTTAATGCTGTTTGTAGTTCTGCACCAAACTTACATTTAGAAGACAAATTTTTTACTCTTGCTGCCCATTGAGAAACGGTTTCACATTGATTCTTTGCAGCTGAATAAAACCTCTTCCTTTCAGCAAAAACAGAGGTAACTGTACCAAAGTGAGCATCCAAAACAGTCACAAGTTGAGTGTATGTTTTTTCCACCGGAGTATTAGGTACACACAAATCTGACAATAATTTATAATAGTCCTCATCACAACTATTTAGTAAAATTGCCCGGCGTTTGTGTACAGTACCCGCATCTACATTAATGTCAGTAGCAATAAAATATTGCTCTAATCTGGCTTTAGGGAAGAATCACACTGAGCGACCATGATCGACCGTCCGCGATCGACCGTCCGCGATCGACCAGTGACGATCAAATTTCCAACACGAACATTCTTACCACAAAAATCACACTGAACGATCGTCCTCGACCGTCCGCGACCGATCTACGTCGACCCTGTTTGAAATTCCAACCTGCTGGAAATTTTGGTCGGTCTCGGACCATCCCACTTAATGCGCATGACAACATTTTTTATTTTTTTTTATTTTACACCAAGTGGAAGTGGCGTGCAACTCTAAAACCTAGCCCTACTTTTTCACGCTGGTTTTATTTGCTCTTGGTCATTTGTGTTTATATAGACAAAGTATTATCTATAAAAAAATCTTGACATTTGACAGGTTTGACATTTTCGTACGAGCGGTCGACAGCTGTGGTCGGTCGACCAGTGTGACTAGAAACCTGAATTTAAGCTATTTTGATTGTTGGTCGTAGCCGGTCGATCGCGGACGGTCGATCATGGTCGCTCAGTGTGACTCCTGACTTATACACTGACCAGTCCGTGTCTCTCGTAAACTCACGAATTTGTCCCACGGTCGCCATATTTTAACACAACTATACTTCGCGAACTACTAAATAGCAATTTTTTCACTTAGAAATAACGACTTTTACGCGGTTATGAGTCCGTTTACATCCTCGTCGCCATGTTATGGTTAAGGATAGAGCAATAATACCACCGAGTTACTAAGTACTATAAAGTATTTATTGAAATACATAACAATTCCTAAACCCAAAATTAGGAATCCAACAGAATTTGGACCCTTAAGATCAATCTCAATTTTACCGGTATATTATCAAAAATATTCCAGAAGGTATTGGAAACAAATTCGATCATTATTATATGCTAATAATAGATATCATTCCAGAAAACCGATCTAGTTACCGTCCTGTCTTTAGGTGCTCAACGGCACTATCTGATGTGACAGATGATATCCTTGGAGCATCCGATAGATGTGATGTGGCAATCTTAATACTATACTATACTACACGGAAGACAAGCGTCTAGGTACACCCCGATAATATCTATTGATGTAATTCGCGCACGTGTAGTTTGTTTGATTTGAATTGACGTTCCTACACTTGTCGTTGCCCGCCGTTTTAATTTTTACCTGTTTTGTAAACTATACGTGTGGATTGTGGATGACAATGGAACTGTGTTGTGATCGATGGTGTGACTTTCAGTCGTATAATTAAATTGTTATAATTTGTTTGTTTTTTGTGTTGCTTATGTTCTAGTTGGCCGATCGGACATTCATTTAAAATAGGAGTGTCATCACTATTGAAAAATATTTACAAAAACCTAACCTGAACAAACCCATTACAAATCATCTTCTAGTGTTGACTTTATAATATTTTTACCAAAATTTTAAAAAAAAGTTTCCCACTGAAACAACCTTCACACCATACACGATCATGCAAAACTGTCACTTTTGCACATCGAGTCAATGCATGTATGCAAATGTGACCGAGCATGATGAAATCTGACTGAGCTTAATTTTGCATGGCGCGTCGCGTGTAAGCTTGAACGTGTATAAAGTTAAATCAAAAGAATTTCCGTTGCACGTCATATCTTCGAGTATCAGCAGTGTTGCCAGTTTGTAATCAAAATACCCCAGTAAGGAAATGCTTCGGCATTTTTCAATAAAGGTAAACAACGTAATTAACAGAAATGTGTATGAATGTGTTGTTCTTAAAGGATCAGTTTTTAATCCTATTTATAAAAGGATTTGCAGTTTTAGTTAAAAACGACTTAAATAAACTCACGAAAACACGAAAAGAAAACAATAAACGTCAATCAAAATTCGCCAACAAATAAACTGGCATCACCGATGCGTTGACACTACTGTTGCCAACTGTCAGCCCAAAAAATTCAAATGATATTAATTTTTAAAAGGTTAAATTTAAAAAACATCAAATTTAAGCGGCTTAGTATCAAAGAAGAATACATTAAGTTTCTTTTACATTCAATATCGCATGAAATTTACATATTTTTTGCCCAAATTTAATTTTCTTATGTTTCCTGACCGATTTTCAATTATCAGCTGATTGATGACGTGCAACGGAAATTCTTTTGATTTAACTATAGTCAATTCATGCCACCATCTCAATTTAAAATTCGTTTTCTGTGCTTGTATAAAGTCGCCACAGTGGATCTTTTCCCGTGCGTCATCACTTTCACGTCATCAAAATCGTATGAATCAAATCAAAATTACGAGACGAAAAAAGTCAAAACTAAGTCTAAGTTCATAAAATGGACGAGCCTGCCTACCGTTTGACGTACCTACATAATATCCCGAAAAATTATTTATAATTTCGAGTTTCTCTCGGGGTTTATTTATACTCTAACGCAGTTTAACCCATTAATTCCCAGCTAAAAATGAATTACATTTATACAATACATTTATTGAAATCTTAAACTAACATTCTATTTTAAAGGGGAATTATATTTAACAGCTGTATCTCGGAGACGAATCGTTTGCGGATCCATGTTTATACGCATTTTTTTCACTATTTTTTTGGATATACCTATAGAGAATTCTTCTCTTATTATAATTTAATATATTTAAATATGTTTCTGTAAACAACCTGTACTTTTAAATATAGTTTTGGGAAATAACCTAATACACAAAAAATGCACAAAATAATTTATAAAAATGTTTTATTAATATGTATTTCGGATAAATATTCTGTAGGTTGGTGAGATGTGCTGGTTGCAGATTTGGAAAAGTATAGTAGTAGGATGGAATGTAGCATTTGTTTTTAAATCCAAATTGGTATTTTTTGCTGCACGTGTTCTTTCATGTATTTTTTAAGGAATTTTTCAAAGAATTTTCCAAGCACTGGAAATGCATGATGCTATAATTTATTGGTTTAGAATAGTTTGTATTAGGTTTTAAAAAGGTGATTGTTTATTATATTATTTATACAGTGTATCCGCGGATGGAGTTCCCAAGGGGGAAAAATCTTAATTATTCATTTTACGACCAAAAGCTATTCTATAAAAAGTTCTGCTTGTGAAGAAAATTAATTTACGATAAAAATTTTTTAGATCAGATGTTAATAAATTAGGAAAATATGAAAATGCTTTAAGAGAGAAGTACCATGATTTATTATTTTCAGCCAAAATTTTATAAAGCAAAGTCCCCCATTTGCTTTCTCAAATTCAAAGTACTCACAGAGATTGAGCACAAATTGTCGGGCTTGTGTCTTGAGAGTTTTGCCCGGCATTCTCTATTGTCTAAAAGAAATTGACAAACAAATGTTAATACATTTAATACTATTTTTAAAGCTTAAAATCTAGAAAAGTTTGGTGTTTTATTGACTATTAAAATCGCAAAAGTCAAATTTTTAAAGAACTTTCACGGTTAGAATATTTAAAATAAATAAATTATTATAAAAATCCATTAATACTTACCGCCAAAACATATGGTGGGTATAATAAGCTCTAAAAAGAACTGTTTTTAGAAAAAGGAACAGTTTTTAAGGCACACAAATTTACAAAATATGAATTAGATTGACAGATCAAAACAAGGTTGACAATGACGTTCTAAAATACAACGGTAGTCAACTAAACAAATAAAAAAAGTAATTAATTGACGTTTATAGTTTTATTCTTGTCTAGCACGTTATATTATTGCGTAATCTTGGAGACGTTCTTTTATGCTTTTATTCAAACTTGTTACTGTAATAAATAAGGATGCAGAGTTATTAACCACGTTGAGTCCAGATCGTTGATTGATGACGCATGGGAAAAGATCCACTGTGGCGACTTTATCTATATATCTGTACCTGAGAGCTAAACTGTATTAACTCACAAAAATTAAATTTTACAGGAGAGCAGTTATAAAATTTTTATAGCCTTTAAATTCATAATTATAAAAATATTTGGTTAATAACCATTTGTTTTAATCAATCAATCAGTCATTCAATCAAATTTTATTTCCAAATAAAAAACATCACATCATAATACAATTAACACAATTATAGGCATAATGAATCGTATGATCTGTATGTGCCTTTTAAACTACTATTTTTAAGAAAACTTACCAAGATGCTACTTTTTTAAGTTACCAATTACCTATATAAAGTTAGCAGTTTTGCAAAATTACAAAACAAGTATGTTTCAAGCCTAACCTAATAATAAAATTGTGTATATCACAATTTCGTCGACTAGTCTAGGTACATTGTTTGTTCTGTGAAAAACGTTTAGAGACATTAACAAATTTACATTTATATATAATTTACATATTATATTGTAAGCGACATTAAAGTTATTTATTAGAATTATACCAATTTTTTTTTCTTTTTAATTACTTAATTCAAAGGTGGGTTGTATTATGTTTATACTTTCGGTCATATAAAAGTTTACAAGGAAATTCTCAATATGATTGCCTTATAGCTATGATGTAGTTGATACTGTACATAATAGTATTGTATTATTTTTAAGTGTTAAGTTGTCTTAGGAATGTTGAAGATTTCTTATATTCTTCCTAAGTTTAGTAAAAGCATTTAGTTTGGTATTGATACTATTAGTTGTTTTACTTTTTTTAAGATTATCTGGCAATAAATTAAATACTTTTGGAAGGATGTATCATATATGCCTCTGTGTTTTAGAATACAATGTATTAGGTATATTTAGGTTGGTTTTTGTTACATTTCTTGTTCCTTTGTTGTGGTGGGTTATAGGTTGATTAAATATCTTATTTCTAAATTTAAATCTTAATATTGCTTTTATGTATAGCTGCCTAATGTTTAGGAAACCTGAAATCCTGAATAATTCCTCAGTAGGAAAAAGTTTATTTTTAAAGTGCATTACTTTAATTATGCATTTCTGAGTAACAACTAGTGGCACCATCACATTATCAGTGGCAGCGCCCCAGGCTGTGACTCCATAGGTTGTAACTGATTCAGCCAGTGCTTGGTAATACATCTTTAATACACTGGCTGGTACAGTTTGCCTTAATTCATAGAATCTATACAGTAATTGTTTTAGCTTGTTATTAATCCACATGAGTGCGCCATGTAAGACACTGATAAAAAAAACACCAAGAAATTTAATACTTGTTTCTCTTTCTATGTACTCAGAACAGTTACAATTAGTATTAACTTGACAATCACAGTTATGCATCTTTAACTCTTTTATATCGGGCAAACCCCTATTGTTCGTGGCAAATGTTAGAAAATTAGTTTTTTTTGTATTTAAAATTAACAAATTTGAGTCCAACCGATGTTTTAATTTTTGCATTGACCTTTCACACCTCTCGAAGGCTCCCCTCCAAGACCGATCCCTAATTAACAATACAGTATCGTCTGCAAAACAGACTATTTTCCGTATAGTTTCGGATATGTCGGCTTTTGATCTGAAAGTGGCCACGCGCCTCTTACCTGTAGTGGATGACTCGGAAACTATTACCCTTAAATTAATCGAAGCTGCTGAATTTTATGATTCTATGCTTAACCAGGCAGGAAGCCAGTTTTAATTAAATTTATTTTAAAAACACGAATTTCAAATAATGCAAAATTGCGATTAAAATCTAGTTAAAAATTTTACGAAAGTAGTCCATTATCTCAGAGTGGAGCCGTGAAGATATTGGGAAAAAACACACAGTCGTCTCCACAAATAAATTATTTGTGGAGACGACTGTGTGTTTTTTCCCAATATAAAATCTAGTTACCTTACTATGGATTTCTTATTAACCGATATAAAGAAACATCTTTTAACTAAAAAATCCGATACTGCCCTTCAGGCAAAATTGTTTTCTGCCAAACAAGGCGATAAATCGATTTATGAATTTGGGAAGAATCTCGAGGATATTCTTGTGAACTTAACCATTTCCCACGCAGACGGTGATTCAGGAGCTTTTGGCATTCTAAGACCCATAAATGAAAAAGTAGCTGTAAAAAGATTTGCAGATGGCCTTAGAAATCAAAAACTTAGCACAATTATCTCTGCTAGAAATTTTGAGTTCCTAAAAGATGCCACTAGAGCGGCACAAGATGAGGAAATTTCTTCTCAAAACAATAATCAACAAATTTTTAATGTTTTTAGAGAAAGAGGAAATAACAGAAATTTGGCAACAGGTTTTAACAGAGCAAGAAGCTCCGGAAGATTTTCAAATAATAATTTTAATAGAAATTTCACTTATAGAAATAATAAGTATTTAAATTTTCAGCAAAATAGTTCGCTATTAAGTAACGGTAATAGGAATCCGCAAAGTCAGCATTTTCAAGGGGGACGCCGAGAACGGTCGTTCACGCGAGGTTATCGTGAAAAGGTTCGGAAACAAATAAATTTTGCTGATCAGAACATTAATGCAGGTCAGGAAACGTTACCGATTCTTCAGAGCAAACGTTTTTTCGTGCCTATTTAAGAATTCAATCAGAAAATAATGATGCTGCGTGGAGCACATAGATTCCTTATTGGTGTTTTTTTTATAATAGTACAGTCCACACTGAAACTAAATATACTCCTTTTGAACTAGTATTTGGTAAAAAATGTCAGAGTCCTAGTAATCTAAGTAATATCTTGGAACCCATCTATAATTTTGAAAATTACCCTATAGAGTTAAAATATCGGTTACAAAACGCTCATGAGGATGCAAGAGCTAACTTATTAAATTCAAAAATTAAGAGAAAGCAAAGTTATGACGATAAAATTAACCCCATAAAATAGGCGATTTAATACTTGTAAAAAATGAAATTGGAAACAAAATTGAAAGTCCTTGTTTTCTGGGTCCGTATGTAGTTATCAACGACGAATCTCCACATGTAAAACTGTTGAAAGATAACAAGAAGATTCTAGTCCATAGAAATAGAACTAAGTTATATTATAGTTAAGTATCATAATTAAGTAATTTCTATAGAATAAATTAGTATTAAAAAGGGCCCTACTTTCGTATTCTATTCTTGACTATTCTTGTTTCAACTACTCTATTTTTCTCCTTTTCCTTTTATTTTCCTTTATGTTGAATTGTTTATGAATAAGTTACAGGTTGTTTTAAGTGTAATTATTATTTTTGACGGGACAATTACTTTCATATTACCAATAACAGGAATTTCCATTTTGAAAACACGGGGGAGGTGTAATATGGAGGTAAAGGTATTAGCATATTATATTGTTATTAGTTAGGATACTCATTAATATATTTTGTAACCATAATGTCATCATTAATTGTGTGTACTAAGCAGTTCCTAATGGGAACAACCTTTTTGTATGTAGACACTAATTACCATAGATAGAATACATTATAACTAGAAGATGAACCTACGTTTTTATTTGAACCCTCCTGAAAGCTAGCCATCAAATCTTGGAGTTATTACACTAAAACTAATCCTAAAAATTTGGTCGTTTTTGAATATTGAATATCTTCATTATTAAATGTTAAGGGGTTAATGATGGAATTTATTTTATTTTTAGTTATAAACATAAAAGAAGATTTTGTAAAATTTAACGTAAGTTTATTTGATTGAAGCCAAGAAAGAAGTATTTTTTAAATCATTATTAATTTTTTTTTTTTTTTTTTTAATTTATTTATTTTACGTCGGCCTTTTTCCGCAACGAGGCCAATCACCGACGCCAGGGAATTTGTCACACACTATCTGGTAATTTTGCCGAATCCCTCTTTGTCGAGGGTAGGGTTCTTTAACGTGCCAACATCCATGACACGGGGCCCACAGTTTAACGTCTCTTCCGAAAGACGGCGCCACCTCTTAAACCAAATTCCAAATTTAACATCGACGTTGCCGGCACCGGGAATGGAACTCGGGCCTACGATCTGTGAGGCTGCTGCGCTAACCACTAGACCACAACGTCGACATCATTATTAATAATAAAATACATTGCTGCAAGAGTTTCAGCAAAATAAATAATTGTTGTATCATCTGCAAATAGCTTTGTATTGCCCTTTAAGTTCAATTTGGAAACAGAATTAATGTAAATTAAGAATAATAACGGACCTAATTTTGATCCTTGTGGAACTCCACATTTCATTTTCCGAATTTTTTCTTTCCCCAATTTGAAAAAATTGTTTACGATAGCTTAAATAACTTTGAAGTAGTTTGTGTGTATTTCCCCTTATCCCAATACTGTATAATTTTCTTAATAAAATATCATGGTTTACGGTGTCAAAAGCCTTACACAGATCTAAGGATAGTAAACAGCATTTTTTACTGTTGTCTACATTAGCATGAATATTTGTTATGATATCTCCTACAGCTATTTCTGTATCCTCAGATCTGCGAAAACCATACTGGTAAGCAAAAAGTAAATATTGGCTTTCTAGAAAGTCGCATAATTAATTATTTATTATTTTCTCTAATATTTTTGAAAAGATTGGTAAAACAGATATTGGGCGATAAATGCTGCATTTATATCTTTTATCAGTTTTAAATACTGGAGTTACTTAACTTACCGGCACAAAAATGTATTCATAAAAAAACCTTTGATAAGGGGCAAATTGGCAAAAAAATTAATAATAAATTACACTACCTATTTTAAACAAAAAATTACAAAAACATTTTTGCTAATTTGTCAGCTTGAAAATATATTTTTATTTCAGACATATAACTTTTCTTTTAAACTGAGCAGTAGCCCCTTTTGCCTCAACCTGTGTACTCAAAATGCAGAGAATATTAAATCGAAATGTCTAGTCTGTCTACCAGTAGACTTTCTCATTTCAGGATATCTGCCTACAACCATTTATTTTCCTAGTGCAGCAACTGTCTACTGGTAGGTACTTGCGTTCTTAATGGATTGGCAATTGGGCAATTATGTTCTTAGTTTTATGTGGACAAATGTTAGACCAGGTATATTCAGCTTTACAAGAAAAAAAGACCAGTAAACATGATGACATAAAGAACGTCAACAACAGCATCAGTCGAATTTGGCCCTAAATTTTTTATGTAATAAAAATGTTCTTTTAAATATAAGGTAATAAAATTTACCTATGAATTAATTTATTTTCAGTCCACTATATTTATTACCTCACTATTTGGTCCTTCAAGCCGGATTTTTGTATTTATTTCGTACTTTATTGGACCTGACTTTTCAAAAAAATACCTGCCAATTTTTGAAAGGAGATTCCAGACACAAAAAGTTTTCACCATGCAGTTTTTGGATAATGCATGAAGCAAAAGAAGAATTTACCTAGATAAATGCGAGGTCTTTCCATCCTAAGAGATTTATCCCAAAATATTTATTCCTTTTCTTAACCAAAGTGGTTTCAAATTGTTTAAAGATTTTTAAGCTTAAAAATCATATCTTATTTGGAGGGTAATATATTTATTAACAACTGTCAAATTGACAAACTATTTATTTGATAATTTATTGTTGATTATTCTGGGATATAAAAGAAAATTGAAAAAAAAAATTCTATTTGATGCTAATTTGGTTTGATTACAATTTAACGATTTAAAAAATAAATGAGATATTTATTTTGATTAAAATTGCAGCAAACGTGTAATTTTGATTTAATTTTGCTGCAAATTTATTTATTTGATTAAGATTTACTTATTGACTCAGAGTATTTTTTAATTTAAATTATTCTTAAGTTGAAATTTATGACATGATTTCTTGTAATTTAATTTCTGATATTGGATTTCATTAAAATATCAGATTAAAAAGTTTTTGTACTCGCCGAGTTTAATTTAAGTACGATTTTTACAGGTATTTTAAAATTTTTTGATTTTTAATTACGATTAATTTTAAATCATGCTATCAAAAGAGAAGTATATTTGGAAATCGTTTAAATGTATTTAAAAATTTTGTTAACTCTCTTAAGAAGAACGCAATTCAGGATCTTAGCGAAGATCAGATTGCGGACGTAGAGTTACAATTTGAATGGGCTAAAAACCTTTTAACGGAATTTGATGTAATTCTTATTATTGGTGTGATTCACAAATTGTGTTGCATTGGTTAAATATGACTCCAGCGAATTTTTAGGTTTTTATTGGTAATCCTGTAGCAGAGATACAGCGATCGTCAAATATTGAAAATTGGAATTAAGTAGAACGACAGAGAATCTTGCTGATATTGGAAGTAGGGAAATTTTACCAGACCAGTTACAACATTGTGGTTCATCGATCCTTAATTTTTGTTAACAGAAAGTGAAATACCTAAGATTCTCGAGGTTAGAAAAAATATCAAACTGAAATTAGCTCAACAAGAAAGTTTTTTCGAAGTGATTTCAATTTTAAAAAACAATAGGCCTCTTCCATCGACAAATAAATTGCTCTCATTAACGCCATTTTTAGATGAAAATGGATTACTAAGAGTAGGAGGACGTCTTAAAAAATCATCTTTATCTTTCGATGAGAAATTTGTTATTAGATAAAAGGCATAATTTAAGTACACTTATTATGCTACATGAACATAATCAATTGCAACATGCTGGTCCGCAATTATTATTGGCAGGCGTAGGTACGTCAAAACTTTTGGATTATAGAATTGATTCGGCTTTTACTTGGTGGAAATTAATTATTAATTGTGTTAAATAAATGGTAAGAAAATTATTATTTTACACTTTCCACAGATTTTTATTTTCACTTGACATGTTTCGCAAAACAGTTGCTTCTTCAAAGAAGTACTTGAAAATGGTATTTTAAAAGTTGTAACTTAGGTGTAACAATAAAAGTGCAGGTAATTTTCAGGTTGTTTAAAATAGTTGGAAAAACCAGTGCTAGATAAAGCATATTGACAGACTAATTAAAGAGATTCAAAAGAGGGGATCCGTTTAAATCTAATTGATCATTCAGAAGAGTATTGTTATTTTTAAGCCTATTTATTTCTAAAGATTCAAGCAAATTTAATTTTGTACTTTTGTTTTCAATATGCAAGATATCGTATTTATGCTTAAATGTATGATTTAATTCTAACAGATGGTTAGAATAGTTAGAATAGTTAGAATCTGTTTTGTTTTTTATAAAACTTGCATGATGTTCATTGATCCGTTTTTCGAAATTTCGGCCTGTTTGTCCGATATAAACTTTAGAGCAATCATTACATTTTAATTTAAACTTGGATTATTTCGGACATGTCTTTAATCAAATACGTGGTCAGAAATTGTGTTAAATGTTACCGATTTAAACCTAAACCAATTCAATTATGGCCAATTTACGTGTTAATATTTAACAACCTTTTTCTATTACCGGATTTTATGCTGAACCTTTTCTTTTAAAAGACAGAAAAGGTCGCGGGTGTAAAACTTACAAGGCATATATATGTCTATTTATTTGCTTTTCGACAAAAGCAGTTCATTTAGAACTGATTAGTATATAAACACACAGCTGGAAACGCTGGAAATCACAGATCACAATCCCATTAAACTTATTCTCGGGACAGGGAATAGAGTAATGGAAAAGATTATCAAGAAACACACAAGATGAGATGAGTTCACGAAAAAGGTGGAAAATAAAATAAATGCTATACCTCCAATAAATAATAAAGAATAGCTAGAAAATAAAGTATCAAGACTGGTAAGAATAATCGAACAAGCATTCGATGAAAGTACAACGATTACAGAAATTCCAGTGCCAAGATATTCCCATGAAGATACGCCCAGGGAAGTAAAAGAGCAAATAAGAGCCACTAGAAGACTAAGAAGAATGTATAGGCAAATACCAACAGCTGTCAATAAAAATATACTAAATAGGCATAGCACTGAGCTAAGAGAAGCACTAAGAGCTTCGGCTGTCCTATCTTGCTACAATTATTTATTTATGTACTTCCATAAAACATATAGTTTTATTAGACTATTCTTAAAATTAATTTTATAATATGACTATAAACTTACATCATAACTGTCTGTAGAGTAAAACAGATAAAGGAATGTATTACATTCAGTAGGACATATATTTCATTCAACTTAAATATTCTCAAGTCTTTGCGACAGAGGTTAACGTCAAAAGCAATGAAAGGGTATAGATGTTTGTGCACATTTATTACGAACGTTACAACTGCTCGAGACTTTTTAGTAAAAGTAAATTCGTTTAATAAAAGTGGAGTTCAATAGTTTGTACTAAAAACTAACAAATTTAATAAACTAAAGTTAGCTTTTATCACGATTGTCTTTTTTTCTTGCTAAAGCTAGGCCGTCCAATAAGTAGAATACTATAATGGAATAAGTTTAAGTAGAAACTTTCGGTTTATACAGAGTGTCCGGAAATTAAGTACATAACTTTCAAGAGGATATTCTACATATAAAAACATGAAAAAAAGTTTGGCCAACGGATACCTCCGAAGACTAGTTTTTATTTTATTTCTTTAGGGCCACTTGAGGAACTGGTTTGCGTCTTAGCACACAAACTAATGGTAATTTTTGATACTGAGAGTTAGCGGGAAATTCAGCGAGGGTCGTTCCTAGGTTATTAATTCCTATTTATTTATTTACTAATTTACAACTAGGGATACAACAGACACTGAGCCCAATATAGCATCCACGTTGAGGTATTTGCTAGTGGGAATTAAGTAATTATAATATCTTTATGTTTAAAGTTCACAGCAATGATTTTACCTATTCTTTAAATCTAATTATTATAGACATATCGGACATTACCATGCCTAAAGACTGCCTATTATAGGCACAAATAGCTCTACAGAGGGAAGATTTGCTAATGGGTCTATAGTTTTTTACGTTACGTTTTACCCCCCCCCCCCTATTTGGGTAAAGAAGTTATATGAGATGTTTTCCACATTGTAGCAAAAAATACTCTGTAATAATGAGAGGTTATAAATTTGCAAAAGAGGCTTAATAAGATAAGCACTATATTTTATAAAAAACATGTAGAGAATATTATCTGGATCGGGATATTTTTTATGATCCAGAGCAGCAAAGATGACACATATTTGTTTCTCTATAATACCACCGCTTACAAAGCGATCGAGATAAAATACAGAATAAGGAAAATTTAGATTGATTTTTTAAAATTTTTTATAAATTTCCAAAACATTTTTGAATTTGAATTAATTCCAGTTTCAATATTATTAATGTAGTCTTTATATTCACTACGCATCAGTTGCTACTGTTTTTTACATTTTTAAAATCTAACCCAAAAATTATGATTCCGAGGACCTGAAGGTATTTTTGCACAAAATAATGCGGTAAATACTTTAGAAGAAAAAAATTACTATTTATTACATAGACTTATTATAGACCCCGTAGTGTATATTAGTCTTTATTGAAGAAGTAACAATATTTGGTGTAAAAATTATTGATAAATCAATAAAACTTACCTTTTTAATTCCTCGCAGAGAAAGTAGAGAATTATCAGATTTTAACGTTTTGGGATCCCTAGATCACGAAAAACAGGTTTCCCATTTTCGTCGGTCTCTTTGATTGTCTGTTTGTTGGATTTAAGTTTAAAAACAACTTGATGGTGATTGACGAAATATGGACTAGAAATTAACCATTTGCACATTCCTATCTTGGTTTTCATACTTTAAAAATTCCAAATTCTAAACTTTGCTAATTAAAATAAAAGAAAATCAAAAAAATGCAAGGCAATGTATAAGATAGAAGAAGATAGAGATGCTTGACGACATCCGACAGCACGAAAAAACTAGTTTTTAAGTTATGGACCGGTTATACTTCTATCTCTTGGGTGTTGACATTTATGGTAACGACGTAAGAAAAATCAAAGAAAACACCTCTTGTTACCATTATTACTAACTAAGGAATCTTAAAAGCTTTTATCTATTAAATTTTATTACAAAAGACACTCAGCGAGGTCCCGGTTCGTGCTTTGCTGGTTGACAGGGAATTAAACAAATATGGCTGATTTCCATTGATTCTGGACAACCAATCGCTCGTATTTTTTTCATCTATTAACCACGCCTCTAAATACAATAAACGAATGGTATACGAATATTCTTATGTATAAAAATTGCGAACTTTTCTCTAGAGATTAAAATTTTCAGTTCAACATCGCGATGGGTAAACCTACCCCTACGATATTAACAATGTAATAGAAAGGGTGTCTTATTTCAAAAACGGGTTAAGTTAACGAGATAGAAGTACGGTTCTATTTTAGTTTTTATAGCGAAATCGAAGTGTTTATACGTGCCACTTAGTGAACATGAACTTTTATAGGATGAGTATCATAGTCACGTCCAAGTAGTGTGCTTAAGAATATTCCTGTAGTGATAATAATATGTTTATTTTTTTCTTTTAGGTATATGTACAAGGACGACAACTGTTAACACTTTCATTAACAGTGTCCCCACTTAATTGCTACCCTAGACACTGTCGATTTGCGAATAGGCGGACGATTTGGGTACTTTTCATTAAACAACAACTTCTGCTGTTATCTCCACAACCCAACATAATCAAAATGTCTATGCGGTCATGGTCAGCGAGGACCGTTTGGGATGTAATATCAGCAAAGCACATTTCAAATTTGATTAACATTCACTGACATTTTTCAACGCGTCAAACCTAAATAGAAAATTGCCATTGTTAATGCGTTAAAGTTTATGACCTAAGTTCAGAAAGTTGCTAAGTCGAGAAACAGATCAATGGTGCATAGAAGCATTAAAGTGTTAATATTTCGGAAACGGTTGAAGATACTTTATGAAAAATGTGTAAAATTAATTGTATAATGTTAAAATGTAAAAATTTTTATGAATTTCAAAAAAGTTAATTTGACGGGTCCGAGCGATTCTTGATTGTGAGCGGTTTTGTATATAAAAGTCTGATCAGTTTTTTTATTATTAGATATAATGCAGTATGCACATGACATTTTATTTAACCTTACTCTACCCGTATTAGTTTGCGAAATCAGAATTCTGTTACAGCACGCAATCAATAAATATTTCTATTTTAAAAGTGCTGACAAAACGATACAGAAATGTGTTTGTTAAGGGAAAGCACGGCTTTATTTAATAAAGACCACAGAAAACGGAAAATACCTTGTTTAAAGTTTTATTATTACACACTTAAATTGGTGTAAATTTTATTTAATCAGCATCTGATCGAAACTATAGTACTTGGTTATTTTATATTTTTATTTCCGTTCAAACCGAAGAAAAATATGTTTCTGGAAATTCTGAACTAATAAAAATTTAATAACAAAGAGCGCTGCGAAAATTGTAAAAATTATTTCTTCGTTATTTAAAAATTTTAATAAATATTTTTTCTTAACTATATTAATATGTAACCGACGGGCCTAAAGGAATTCCAAACATAAACAAATCGACCTGTTTTGTTTATATAACATGCGAGATAAGCAATGCGACCGTGCATTGACTAAAGCTTAGAAAGACCCAACTAAAACCGATATTTTGTTTTCATTCTTTAAAGAGATCAGTGGGTGTTGGTCGTTCTTGTTAAGTTGTATAGTATGTATAGTGTGTAGATCTTATTGCGAAAATAGGTGAGTTTTTCTCACGGGCAACTTAATTTACCCCTTTAAATATATTTTTATTTAGTATCTTTTGTTTGACATTAAAGGGGAATGATATAATTCTCATATTAGTGTGTGTGTGACCTGGCGGTCTGTGTGACCTGGCGGTCTGTATAACCTAGAAGTCAGTGTGACATAGTGGTCTGTGTGACCTGGTGGTCTGCGTGCCTTAGTAGTCTGTGTGACATAGTGGTATATGTGACGTAGTGGTCTGTGTGATCTGGCGGTCTATGTGACCTAGCGGGTCTGTATTTTTATATCTATTTTGGGTTGGCCTGATCATCTAAGTAAACCTAACTACATTTTAATTTGATGTCAAGAAGTAAAGATGTCTTTTACCAGCAATGCCTTCTTAATTTGATGTTCAGTTCTTATATTAAAGTAAATTGGTAGGTGGCTCATATAATTTTTTTAGTTATTTACAGGTAGGTCACCTCGGCGCTCACCCTTGATAAGGTTGTAATTTTTTTTTTGTTGTTATCATTACGATTACTATACAGGGTGTCCGGAAAATACGTGTACAACGTTTAACGACAGACTCCTGACGTCAAAATAGGTCGATTTAAGCCGACTTAGTTATATCCAAAATTGTCTCGTTTAGCCGGTAGAGGAGGTCAAAAATTTGTAAAAATATTGGTTTTTCCTAAATTGCGTGAAAACCCGCTAATCGATTTTAATGATTTTTAGTATGTAGACTAATACTATAAAATGACGTTTTCTAGAAGTATAGTCACCGACTGTAAATAAGTGGAAGTGTTCTATAGGTGATATAATACGTCAACATTTCTCCTTATTTTTTATATGAACGGCGTTATGACATATTTTTGTAGAGTGACTGGATGTATTTGGAAGCTATTTTACCTCTTTAATATTTTTCGTTGAATGAGCTGTTTTGCCAGAAGAAAATATTTACAATATTTAGTATTATTAGTAATAATATTAAAATCAAATAACCTGTAACAATAATTTTTTAAGTGACCTTGTTGCTACGGCATTTAATAATTTGACAATTATTGACAAATTGTCACCAATCTATGAAATTTACTCAAGTATACAATCAACATTCTTGAATTACAAGTTCATTTTACCATTAAAATTGGAAAATTATACGAACTTTGAGAAGGTTGACATGCTTCTGGTATACGGGTTTTGTTAAGGAAATGGGCGTCAGAGTGTTAGGGTTTACACGGAGAGGTTTCCTAACCGTCGAATACCAAACCACCAAACATTTGCCAATATCGAGCGTCATCGTCGGGAAACGGGCATCTTTGAGAAAAACTTTGAAGGCAGGGGTCGTTTGCGAACAACTCGAACTGTGGAAACAGAATAGATGATTCTGGAAAGAGTTGAAGAAGAACCAAGTATCAGTACCCGTCGCTTAGAACGTGAGTTACATGTTCCTAAAAAGATTGTCAATGAGGTTTTAAAAGAACAGTTGTTACATCCTTATTACGTGCAAAAAGTCCAGGAACTTTCCCGACTGATCCCCCATGCGGCTTACATTTTGTCAAATTATTAGAAACAAAAGAATCCGTGATCCAAATGTTTGTAGAACAATTATGTTTACTGACGAGGCGTGCTTTACAAGATCTGGAGTAACCAATCTGCACAACGAACATATTTAATCCGATGAAAATCCACATGCCATTAAAGTTGCACATCATCAGCATCAATTTAAATTAAATAGTTGGACAGGTATAATTGATCCCTACCTTATTGGTCCCATTGTTATTCCAGACAGGTTAGATGGAAATATTTATTTAAATTTTTTGCAAGACACTTTACCAATTCTTCTGGACAATTTGCCCCTTTTACTTCGGAGGAAAATGTGGTATATGCATAATCGTGCCCCGCCCCATTTTTCCGTTGCCGTTCGGCAATACTTACATCATCAATATCCCAACCGATGGATTGGAAGGGGCATCAATGATGCACCAGTAAAATGGCAACCACGTTCTCCTGAGTTAAATATGTGTGACTTCTTTTTGTGGGGCGCTATTAAAACAGAAGTTTACAAGACTCCGGTAAACACACGCGATGATTTATTGCAGCGGATTTTAAATGCAGGCAACCATTTTAATAACCCCGAGACATTAGATAGGGTCCAATAAATATTAAGGAGTGTTAATAAGTGTATTCAGCAAGATGGCGGTCATTTTACACATTTGCTTAAGTAATATTTTTGTTTTACTTAGTTTCTTAAAATACATACTTTCAACTTTGTTGTACTTTGTTTTATTTTTATTGTTAATAATTGATGTATGTTGGTAATTGTAAACATTTTCTTCTAGCAAGACAGCTCATTTAACGAAAAATATTAAAGGTGCTTAAGCTTCCAAATACATCCAGTCACTCTACAAAAATATCTGGGTTGTCAAAACGCCGTTCATATAAAAAAATGAGGAGAAATGTTTGACGTATTATATCACTTTTATAACACTTCCACTTATTTACAGCCGGTGACTATACTACTAGAAAACGTAATTTTATAGTATTAGTCTACATACTAAAAATCATTAAAATCGATTAGCAGGTTTTCACGTAATTTAGGAAAAACCAATATTTTTACAAATTTTTGACGCCCTCCACCGGCTAAACGAGACAATTTTGGATATAACTAAGTCGGCTTAGATCGACCTATTTTGACGTCAGGAGTCTGTCGTCAAACGTTGTACACGTATTTTCCGGACATCCTGTACGCATTATTATATTCATCTAATTTTTGTTTCTCTGATATTAAAAAAAATGTTTAAGAGCATATTTTCTTCTTCATTTTAAGTTATCTGGTTACTCAGACTACAGCGACTACAAAATGTATTAGAAAATGATGTTAATTTTTATAGAAATGTGATTAATTAACTTTACGATTTAGCATGAAAGTACATTCAATTTAATAGTAGTATCCACAGTAGCATTGTATGATGATTTTATTAGACACAAGGTCATTAGAAAATACATGTTAATATTTAGAAATACATTATAACCGAAAAATGTTAAACGGCATGCTCTCCTTAATAATAGTACTGTAGAACTAATTGCAACAAAAATTATTCTTATTGTAGGTACATTATAGATATTGTGATGTGGTAATATATTTAAAATTTACGTCCATACTGTTGCACAAAATATTTTTTTTAAGTCGCATGTTGAACAACATTAAAATTTAAAAAAAAAATAATAGGAAATAACAAAATGGTGGCCAAAAAACTAAAAGTTATTGTAGTGTTGAAATACTTATTTTTATTTATCTTAAGCGGGTTTTTTAATATAAAATATAAAATCATATTTATTTCATAAAAATCAAATCTCATTTTTATCTAAATAAATCTCCTCTGTTTAGACATTCCTTTCCACAACACTTTCTACAAACTACTGTCCATGAAAGTCCATATCAGCAATATGCATATTTCATGGTGTTACATGGTTATACGATTCGTGTTGCCTTATGACATCGCCAAATGTTGCTGAAGCGGACCAGAGCAACTGGTAAATTAATGCACCAACATCAAGAACGTAGAAATTGCTTCACATACAACAAAGCGTGCCCCGGACGCATTTATTTTAAAGTGTATTTCAAATGTATCTGTAGAAAGACATAAATCTCTTAGTGCCGTTCATGAAAATCCAACTAATATTATAAAGTATTTTTTAAAGTAAATTACAAAACAGAATTAACACGGATTTTTTCAAGGAATTGAATAATTCTTTGTTACTGAATTATTGCCAGTTAAAAGATTCACCCTAAACAAGTCGTACGGAAAAAGAAGGTCAATCCGTTAGCCATATATCCCTTGAGCAAAAATAATATGACTTTTATAATGCCATTTTTAATTTTTGACCCCAATGTTTGATATACCTACGTCAAAGTTTTAATTTAAAAACTGATTCGGGTTTATTAATAAGATATAAGATATTAAATAAGTAAATTAATAAGATGTAAGATATTAATTTCAAATTTCGTACATTGTTTGAACATAAATCTTTTGAGAAAAACAGAACAAAAAATATTTGTCAAATATTTAAAATAGGGACGGTCCAGTACCTGCTGACCCCCCCCCCCATTTTTTTTTGTAGTGCGCCAGTGACTTCCGAATTATTTTTGTTTAGGTAATCATTTGTTTTTAATTATTTTTTGTCTCTTGTAAAATTTCCATAAAATGATGTGTTTTGGAGAATTAAGAAAAATTATCTCCAAAACGCATCATTTGATCGAAATATTATATAAGAGACAAAAAATAATCAAAACCAAACAGTTACTTAAAAAAATTGGGTTCGGAAGTCACTGGCCCACGGCCTACTAAAAAATAGGGGAGGATCAGCTGTTACTGGAGCGCCCTTATTTGGAATAGATAACAGTTATTTTTGGTTTTGTTTTGCTCAAAAGATATAATTCTTTAGGTTGAAGCTATGTACCAAATTTGAAATTAATATTTTATTAAATACCCGAATTATTAACTTTGACGCCTTGTATATAGAACTTAAGGGTCAAAAATGGCCTTATAAAAGTAATATTTTTTTTGCTTAAGGAATTGGATTAATGGATTGACCTCCTTATTCTGGACACCCTATAAAAATCTCCAGATGATTTTTTTTAAATAAATCAATTAATATAATTTTTACTTTAACTTGACAGTCAGAAAAAATAACCCACTAAGGTATGTGAGATATCTAAATTTACTAATAAACCACGACTAGATCAGCGTAGAAAAAACATAACTGCGTCTTATTTTAGAATTTGCTGGTTCAATTTGAGATTTTCTCCAGCGACCTGGCCTTTGGGTTAAAATTTAACACCCCATTTTATCCGTAGCTAGTTTTTCGGAATGAGGCGGCAGTAAAAATAAGTGGAAAGAAAGAAATAAACTATTGAGTAAAACGGAAAAGCGAAGCTGCAAGAAATCTTGCTTTCTGAACGTTAATTCCCGTATGACCTTTTAGTATGTACGTAAGTACGTTGAAGCTCAACAAAATATATTGTCCAACTATATAAGAGTATTGGCTGGAAAACCATTACAAAATACTCGCCGGGGAAAGTAACTACTTTTTTAGAGCAAGTACCTAGTCTAATAATATAAGTAACTACAACAATGTCTATAGGTAGATTCATTAAGTTAATCCAAAGTTTTGTTTCTACAAAAATAATTATTTGGGAACTTGCATCGATATTGTTGATTTTTAGGTGTGTAAGATATATGACTTTTGTCCTTTTATAAAGTTTAAAATAATTTAGGTAAAGCCTGGCATAGAGTAGTTATTATTTGTACAGAAAACATATTTTTTTTATTAATATTATAAAATATTAAAAGCTACAGATTGTCTTATTGAGCTAAAAGTACGCCTTATCGGGTAAGACCACTGTAAGCATTGTAATTACAGAAAATACATACACTAAGCGATTCATAGGATTTTTACCAAAGTGACTAACGATTAATTTTGTAATCGAAAATAATCACATAGTCAACAAAAAGAAAGACAGAATATTGGCATGGAAAAGACAGAACGGTTTGGTCTAAACAGGAGCCTACAAGAAGCAGAACAACAGATGATAATTTTAATAAATTATTGCCTGGATTACTTTAAGACAAAACCCCCCAACAAATGCTTTAGAAGCAGGGACCTCCTAGTTACTGAGGAAATTCTTCAGAAAATTGTGGAATTTACCAATCAGAAAATCAGAAGTGTGCATCATAAATACACTGTGTCTATCAAAAATACACCATCATTTAGATCTTAGACGAATCCCGAAGAAATTAAGGCATTTATATGATTGCTGTAATTTGTAGGAAATTTTTTTTAGTGAAACCACGAAACTGTTGAGTCTATGTCATGTACAGATGTTACTGGCAGAGAAATATTTGATTGTACCATAACCCATGCACGCGGTTGCTTCCTACTTAGCTGCTTGCTATTTGACGATGTTGCAAACAACGCAATTTTTTCTTTAATAATTACAAAGTTTTTATTTTTATTCAAATATTTTTCTTTAATAATTCCGTTAACGAGATATACAAAAAGTTCGCGTTGCCTTTGTATCACGAAACCCATCAAGGATACAAGTTCATGCTCATCTCCTCAGCTTTGTTGAGCAATTTAAAGGTGTTCTAGCCAGCTTAGTTTTGGACAGCAGTGATAGCAGCCGTAAGTATAATTTAACCTTTATTGAGCAACAAAATGGACAAATACCGCGATTATAAAGAAACCGATAGTTCTGGAATGCATATTTATGCACCCAGAATGGTACTGCCCATGCATGTATTAATATCTAAGATATTTATTAAGATAATAAAAAAAAAACTTTAGCAAAACAAAACAGTATCCACAGGTGGTGACAAGGCTAATAGATTATTCCTGGCATTATGATAAAATAAAATATAACCTTTGTGACATAGGCTGAGAGACACAAGTAGACGCGCAGGAGACAAGACGCACGCCAGCCGCCGGCAGCGGCCGGTAACCCCGAGAAACCAAAATCGCGACAGGGTGAGAAGATAGACGTCGTGCTAGAATTAACAAAAAGTAGGCAAGTTTATGACCAACATTATAAAATATTATAATAACAATAATAATACTAGTATGACCTACCTTTGTTGTTGTATTAACATATCTTTAATGTACTTACCAAATCGGTAAGGACATAAATCCTTTACGTAATTTGGAAGATTATTCCATATGGAGGGCGCTACAAATGAGAAAGACTTTTGGAAGAGGGCTGTCCGATGAGGTGGTATTTGGAAGTCGTGAGTATTTCTTGTAGCATGGTTATGATCAAAAGGTACAAATACGTTGTTTAAGTATGGTGGTTTACCACTCTTAATAATTTTTATATACACTAAGATACATATGGTAACGTCTGCGATTTTTCATGTTTAAGATTAAATTATTATTTAGATAAGGAGTAATGTGATTTCGGTATGCAATATTATATGAAAACCGCACGCAGCTATTTTGTAGTTTTTGAATTTTATTTGATATCTGTAGTGTTAGCGAGTCGCCATACACTATGTCTACGTAATCGAACAACGAAATTATCAGACTCTCGCAAGGAAAATATTTTGTTTTCGGTAGTACATATTTTTTTAAATGATACAAAGCTTTAAGGCGCATATAAGCTATTTTTAGTTTATTATTAATATGTGATTGAAAACTGAGACTAGTGTCAAAAGTTATCCCCAAGTTCCTTGCTTCAATTGCGAGAGGAACTCGACTATCGCCCACTTCGACATGACATTGAATCGACACCTGTTCCCTTATGTTTTTGTTACTATTAAAAATTAATACCTGAGATTTTAATGCATTTAATTTAGGGTTATGATCTGTTAAAAATCGTTGAATGCTCGCCAAGTCCGAGTTAAACCTATCGAGAGACAGCTGCAAATTGTCATTTATTAAAGAAATATAAATTTGGGAATCGTCAGCATATTGTTGAACTTTAGAAAAACGAACACACTCATGCATATCGGCTACGTAGAGAGAAAAAAGGAGCGGTGATAGTATTGATCCTTGCGGTACGCCACTGGTAGTAGGACGAAACTCTGATTTAATGAAGGTAGAATCCTTCTTAATACCCACACAGCACGATCTTTCTTTGAGAAAGTTTTTAAAAAAGTTTATGGAATCTGCTGAAAGACCGAAGTAGTAACATATTATGATTAAGAGTATCAAATGCCTTACTAAAATCCAACAGGGCAAGACAGGTGCTGTGCTTGTTTCCTCATTATGACGGATCTCGTTTAAAATGTTAACTAAACTTGTAGAAGTACTGAAGCCCTGCCGAAATCCTGACTGACAATCCGGAATAATATTGAACGTGTTACAGAATGTTGTAATTTGGTTATATATGTGTCTTTCTAAAATCTTTGAAACAGTTGGTAGAATGCTAATTGGCCTTAGATCTTTTAGTTCTTTTGGGTCAGGGGTTTTGGGTAAAGACATTACGGTTGCTTTTTTCCAACGAACAGGGTAGTCATTATTTAATATGCAACTGTTAATAATATTAATTAAGGGATTAATACAATATGGTAAACAAAATTTTAAATCTTTAACAGCTATACCGTCTTCCCCTGTTGCATTTATTTGTATTTTGTTTAATAGTAGTTCTACTGTTTTCTGATCAATTGAATTGAAATTAAGTTCCCTTTTTACGTTGGCATGCCTGTGAGAGTTACAAAAATTTATTTTGTCAAAGGATGTTGTATCAGGTAAAGTAGAACATGAGAGGAAAAAATTGTTTATTTGTGACGGATTCGAGATTTCTTCGGGTTATTCTACATTGTCATGATGATGCGTAAGATTTAGTTGTTTTGAGATACGCCAAAAATCCCTTTCTTTTTTCCCTGACATTTCGTTAAAATAAGAATTTTTTTCCCTAATTATAGCATGTTTAGTATAATTTCTTAACTCTCAATAATATTGTAAACGTGCAGGGGTTTTATTTTTTAAATATTTAATGTGTGACTTATCACGTAATTTTATTAGCCTTTTAATGTTTTCGGTAATCCAGGGAGTAAACGGTTTTTTTTTTATTGTTCTGGTACGTTGGGGGCGTGTTTATTTAACAAAGATAAGATATTTTTATTAAAAATGTCAACATTAACATTTATATCATGTATATTGTAAATGTCATACCAAGGAAGTTGCATCGCGTCATTGTGAAAATGTTCCATATTAATTTTGTTATAGTCAAGAAATTGGATTATTTTTTTATTTTTTTTTTTTTTGGTATTTCAAAAGAGGCATAAATAAGATGATGATCCGTTATTCTATCAGATATTGGTATTGATCGTGATTGTTTTAATTGGAAATGGTCATTTGTTACCAATACGTCAATTAAACTCGAGGTGTTTTGATTTATGTTTACGCGAGCTGGTTCGGTAATAACCTGCGACAAATTAAAACCCTGAAAGATGTTCTGTGGTTTAATTTTTGAGGGGGAGTTTTGCATAAAATCTATATTTATATCCCCTAAGAAAATCGTGTAATCATAAAATGGCACAACTTGACCGAAAAAATCCTCAATAGAGTCCGTAAATTGATAGGTGTTTAATGAAGGTGGTCGATAGATACACGTTATAGGATATTGTTTGTTGCTAATTTTAAAAGTGATATTAATATACTCGAAAAGGTTGTGAGTATCAAAATCGATATCGATTTTTTAACCTTTATATTATTACGTACGTAAAAAGCCACTCCTCCTCCTCTCGCCTCCCTATCTTGTCTAATAAGCTTATAATTGGGAATATGAAAAGTACTACTTCTGTCGTCCACTGAAAGCCACGTCTCTGACAAGGCTACTATGTCAAAATTGTAATCCTGCATGTAAATAACAAATTCATCAAAACCTGTCTTTATTGATCTTATGTTTAAGTGAGCAATATATAATGTGTCCTGTCGTCTACTGCTTAAATTATTCTCTGAAAAACTTGACGACTGCTCGCCCAGATCGTAGTCATCCGACATCACGAGATCCCCACCCCCACCAGCCGCAGCACCCGCCCAATCCCCAACGCCATCCCACCAGCACCCCAAACAGCCCGCCACTCAATACCAAAGTCAAAAATAAAGTACCAAAATTGTTTAAAGTTAGTTGTTTACCATGTTTTTTTCTACTAAAATTAATATAAACACTACGATAAAAAATCTGTTCGGCGCGATGACCGTCATACAGAGAGCACTTGCGGTGCCGCCAAATTATAAAATTTATTAATATAAGGCTTTTACTGGTTGGAAATAAATTCGTAATTTGTATTGTTTTTAAATTTATTAGTAAGAACAATTTTTAATATTGTTAGTATATTTTATAGACTCCACAACCCGGATATAATATGCAGAAATAAACTTGTATGATGCAAAATACCTAATTATTAATTTGTAATTTGAAACCTTAACTACTACTCTTAGTGTCTTTATAAATAATATGACCTTAATAAAATTAATTAAAGTTTTCTTTATGAGGAAAGACAATAGTTACCAATAGAATGGGACATGGACGCGACATTCTGTCCAGGAGATCACTTAATTTCATCAGATTACCCGTCCGCGGGAATAGCAAGGTCTTTGATTTCACTTTCGTTTCGAATTAGCCTTTTACCCCCGTCACTTTCAACATACACCAATCCGTTAAAAGTCCAAACCGATTTTCCCATCAGGGCTCGAACTTTTTTAAACAAGGTAAGGTTGTCATTCGTTAACATTTCCACAATAATTTTACCCGAACCTTTAAGCAACTTTTTCTTAGTGTTCTTAGTTTTCTTGATCGCGAAGCCATTTTCGGCAAAATTTTACTGCAACTGGCCTTGGGCCAGCATTTGTCGCTGAAGGCTAAATATACATTTAATTCATTGACCAAATGCATCGGCAAAATTCATTGTTCACACTACAAATTATCTCAGTATCCCCGTTCCAAACGACTTATATTCTTACGATCAGGGGACAGAAGGGGTATAAACTTTATAGTGATACATAAAAGGAAGACGATACACTATTCTAATCTATTTTAATTTTTGATCTAAAGGGTTTTTTAATTAGGACGGGTCGAAGTTGGTGGCCATGTTGTTTTGGCGGTGTTTAACCTGTTGTTTATTATTCTGTCACTGATGCCAAATCACCATGACAAGTTACACGATTGAACAACACGTCCAAATAATTAAATCTTATTATCAAAATAAGTGTTCGTAGTTGTAACGTTGCGTGCGTTGCGCCCATTTTACGGCAGACGCGGTGGCCCTTCAAAGTCGACTCTCCAACGTTTGGTGGCCAAATTCGAGACGACCGGTTCCGTAAACAATCAGCCAACGTACGTCAAAAAACGCCAGATCGGCCCAGAATATCGCTGCTGTCCGTGAAAGTGTGCAGGAGAACACGAGGCAGACAATTCCTCGCCGCGCACAAGAACTTCGCCTTTCGGAGACTTCAACTTGGCGAGTTTTGCATCTAGACTTGGGCCTGCACCCGTACAAGATCCAATTGACCCAAGAGCTCAAAGTTAATGACCATAGACAACGCCGTTTGTTTGCTGAGTGGGCTTCGGAGCGTTTGGAAGAGCATCCTAATTTCGGTAGAAAAATCATCTTTAGCGACGAGGCACATTTTTGGATAAATGGTTTTGTGAACAAGCAAAATTGCCGGATATGGAGTGACGCCAACCCCCAAGATGTTCATCAGGTGGCAATGCACCCACAAAAAGTTACCGTCTGGTGCGGATTTTGGTCCGGAGGCATCATTGGTCCCTACTTTTTTCGAAATGAAGTTGGTGAAGCCATCACCGTCAACGGCGACCGCTACAGAACGATGACTATCGATTACTTTTGGCCCAGACTGAACAATATAAACGTGAACGACATGTGGTGCCAACAGGACGGCGCTACGTGCCACACAGCGTACGCCACGATGAATATTCTGTGTGAACGATTTGAGGGTATGGTTATCTCTCGCAGAGGTGATGCGAATAGGCCACCTCGATCATGCGATTTGACCCCGCTGGACTATTTTTTGTGTGGTTTTCTGAAGTCTCAGGTCTATGCCAACAAGCCGCAATCGACCGATGCCCTTAAAGTGAATATAACCCAGGCTATCTCTCAAATTCAGCCGGATCTATGCGGCAGAGTCATTGACAATTGGACCACTCGGATCCGTGCCACTATAAGAAGCCGCGGCGGACATTTGAACGATGTCATATTCCATAAATAATGGCATACATAGCCCTTTCAAAGAAAAATAGAATTTGGTTAATACATGCAGTTTGTTTTATTCCATTTTAACATCGACCCGTCCTTATTGAAAAACCCTTATTATAATTCAAATATTTCATATGTTCAATTAATTTTAATTTATTCTTGTTGAGAGAGTATGCAGTTTACATATTTTTTTAATAGATATATTGTTTTTAAGACCATCTAGTATTTGCATTTTATTCTTTGCAAGAGTCCAGTTAGCGTCCTGGATGATACTTTTCACCTGACATACGATATTTTAGTAGGTGGGAGCATTCTGCTCCTTAGCCGCGATACTCACTTTTGATTTTTCTGTACGTAAGAGAGAAGGACATCCTTTGCGTACAGACGATGAAATCACAAGAGACTAAAGACGGGCTATAATCAAACCTGCCCCAATTAAAGATAAAATTAAAGAGTTTGTTCAACGTTTAAGTTAAAACTACGTTCCAGGTCAATATATAACTCTAGCTGAAATGCTTGGGGCATTTAGGGGCAGATGCGACTTTCGCATATATATGCGAAATAAGCCCACAATTTTCATTGTCACAACCAACCCAAGTAGTCCTCTGTTTAATCACTTGTTTGCTCCAACAATCAAACAGAAACATTACTGGTGACAATTGTTACTCTGCAGTGGAGCTAGTAAACGAATTGTGAAAGCGTAATTTAACCTATGTTAGTACAATAAACAAAAATTAAAGACAAATCCCATTTGAATTTAAAGCTAACCGAAGGCGACCTGAAACCATCATCCATTTTTGGGTTTCAGAATAAAACCACGCTAGTTAGACATTTACCCAAAAAGGGAAGAGCTATGATACTTATATCGACCATGCATCATGATGTGAAAATCAATCAAGGGTCAGAAACCAGTATAATCGAGTTTTACAATGATACCAAAGTTGGAGTAGATGCGTTGGATCAAAAGGATGTACATTTTTTGACGTTCCGAAGAACACGACGTTAGCCAATGGTACCATTTTTCTAATTACTAAACATCGTACGGGTAAATTTTTGAGTACTGTACCAAAGTTCGCCCAATGTAATTGAGATTATAAGATATAGATTCCTAAAAGAACTTTGCTTTGTAGGGGTTTATGAAACACCAAATGAACAATAAATTTATACGTCTTTATCTCCGTCAATCCATAGTGAATAAACTTGGAACTACTTTGCCAGTTGAAGCAACCCCTGCAGTAGAGCAAACAAGATCAATAAGAAAAAGATGTGCTTTTTGTCCGGCGAATAAGAACAGAAAAAACCAAAATTTGCAATAATTTTATCTAAGCAATTAAATTCTATTTCCAACACTTTCCTCATTAAATTGTTTATCGCCCCATATAACAGCTGAACTTACAGTACGTATTTGCTGACTATTCAACAGCTATACAAGGCAATAGACCCGCGTATCAGCGGTCGGGGAGTCTAGTGCCAATAACTAGTGTAAACTTTATAAGACAAGTGACCCTCCAAATGCTGATCCCCAGTATAATAATGTAAGTATGAGTTTATCACGTAACAATGTCTGTAAAGTAAAATGCAAAATTCGTTGATGTATTCACAAATTCCAAATTATATCATTTCGTTGTTTATTTATAATAAATATTTATTTGGTTTTCAAAAAGGAACTTTTTATTTTACTGTTGGCAAAGTATCCATCAAATTCCCGAGACGACCTAAAAAGTCTTAGTCACAAATCCCAGTTGTGACAATATGCTTATCTTGCGCCAAATTTGTGTGCCCAACTTATTCAAGCAAGTTAAATAATAATTTACCTGTTGTATTTTAAATGTTAAACTAATATTAAGAATTAAAAAAAAATTGTAACAGTTTTTCTTTTATTAATTTTTTTAATATGGGTTCCTATGACCCAGACCCACACATAGTAAATATGCCAGCCTTGGCAGTTACCTAAAATGCTCGTGATCTCTTGTAGCCGGTAATTTATCGCTAATAAAGCTATTGTATAATTTTATGTAAATATGTTTATGGATTATTGTTGGTGTATTCTCTATTTTTTCCAACAATTTCTAACCATATGTTTTTCTCTAGCTGCAAAAGCTGCTTAATAATGAATAAATAAAAGTAACGATTTTTTCTTGAGGAACTTTATATCCTTCGATGACAAACGGTTATTTTCGACTGATCCAAGAAATGTTTAATAGTGTTCAAATCTTACTACATGCAAGCCAATCTAACCGTCAAATACATAACTTACCTAAATATTCGGCTACCACTTGTGCAATAGCGGGCCTAGCATCGTTATGCATAAATAAGTCAATAACAATCGCATTAGTTGACTCAATTTATTGGCCTTATAAAATAATTTTAAATAACAGAATATTTTTAGAAATTTGCGCCTTTTAAAGATGACGTGATAATTCAAATATTTATATGTTAGGAATATATTATGCAACTACATATATTAAGAAATTATTATTTAGTATGAAAAATTACTGTGCCAATTTACCCCTTCAAGATGTTTAAATCTAAGGAGGCAAAACACCTGTTTATTAAGCCCACTACAATATTGCCCAATCATCATCATTAAAAACATACAGTGCCTTCCTAATGAAATTAACTATAAATAAAATGGTAAAAGAACTGTAAAAATCGATTGAGAAACACAAACTTCATTAGGATGAAACTATAATCCATGGGGCGAGCATTCTTATTCGAGAGTTGGGAAAAGAAAACGTTTTATTACTAATTAAGGGAAAAAGGTTTGGTACCCCTCGCGTAATATTTTAGTTCTAGTAAGCCCCTTGCCTCTATTTCATCACACAACATAATAAAACTATTCTAAATTTGCTATTCAAATTACATTTTACAGTTTTTTATTAACATCGTGCCTAATAGCGTTGTACTTTAAAATAGTTAACATAGTAAAGTGAACTGTCATTTCGGTATATTCTGCTTTTCGTCTTTGTATAAATCGCTCCGTAAAGTCTATTGTAAGGGTTGTCATTGATATTTCTTTTAAAGTCTACTAAAGCGGAAACCCTTGTGTTCTTTTGTTATGTTTCATTAAATTTGACGTAATTCTGAGATATTGATAAAGTTCATTTTTAGAAATTGAGTTCACATTTTTCTCCTAAAAAACATTACTATTAAAAGATTTATTATCTTATACGTGCCTGTAAAGTTATCTTTTTAACACTGAAGCAAAATAGTGTGGAAATTTAATTTTTAACATTATCTTTCCTATTTTATTTCATCTCAGTGCAACTGTTTAATTTTACTAGAGAAAACTATGTTACCTTCAAATTGGGCTCTTTCGGATGGCTATTGTATTGTATTGTATGGCTATTGTATTGTATTGTATTGCCGTATTTAAATTTCCAAATAAAAAGTATCATTCGGAGCTAAATTTAGAGTTACAGTGTCGGTGACGCAAGTGTAACGGGGAAATCTTCAATCATTATTTTGTTGCAATAGCAAATAACGTCACAAAGTATCAAGATTATGTCAGGTTTATATAAATCTTACGTATTGAGAAACCAGCGATGATCAAAAAACTTTTTTTAAGTACATACAACATACTTTACTTAACATACAACGTACTTTAGGTAAAAACTCGTTCACTGCATGTCACTGGACCAATTAATGGGTCAGTAGAGAAAGTATGGAGTAACTTTTGCAAGTTAAGTTAGGTTCCCCCTTATCCCCAGAGTATCAAACCCTGGCTTACAAACAAATCGTACTCCCAAAAACGAAACCCATTATAGAAATAGTAACAACTACGTGACATACCTACTAAGAAACGCTAGAGCCACATGTGAAAATAATATTGTAGACCATGGAACTAACAAAATTTGTTACAAGTACGTTGGTACTATTTGTATATTTGTCATCAAAGGTCACCAAATTTTTTCAAAATATACTGACACATACACACATCTTTGAATAGTTAAGTCTTCATATATATGACATCTTTCCCGGCCTATGTATATTTTTTGAACATCCATGAATTTGTGGATCTGTTGACTAAGCACTTTTATTTCATATAATGTTAAACGTGCGCATTGCTTGCAGTGTCCCTTTTGACAGACATATCATTGGAAACTGTTGTTTAGCTTAGATTCGTTGTACTTACAGACATCGCATTCCATTGTAGAGTTGTTTTATGAGGATATTATAATATATATTTTTTAAACATACTCAATGAGCCTTTTTTCAGTATCGACAACGATGTAATTTTTTTTGGCCGGGAAATTTTTTTAACTTTACTTCTTACAGTTGGCACGAAGATGTTTTATTGTTTGGGCATCAGACACATTTATATTTTTCTTACAGTTTTAAACGAGAATACCGACCCGTCTTCACTCTTCGACGACTAAACTACTACGAAGAATGTTTAAGGGTACTTAGACCTACAACACTGACCGAAAAATACTTCGAGGTGACTCAATCGAAACTTCCACGACAGACTACGAGGCCATAACCTAAAACTGGTACGCGATTCCATAAACTTTGTAGAACTTTCTTTCAAATCGGGTATATCCTTCATGGAACTTACTTCCGGTGGTTCGCTCTCTCAGCACGGTCAGTAAACTCTTTTAAAAATGCGTATGCATATATTTTAGCTCGAGCGTAAGCACAGAAGATATTAAATTCTGTATCGTAAGACATTGCAAGTGTTTCCACTTTAATAATATGTTTGTTTGTTCATTGATTGAACTGTTTTTTACACTCTCACTCAGGCTGAGCATTCAGCTCATGTAAATGTTTGCTTGTGGGTCATCTTAAAACTCTAGTGTATAAAACTCTCAATAACACTTTAGAAAATTTAAGGGAGCGAATAATTGCCTCCTGTGAAACAATACGGAATTCGCCTGGAGTATTTCAACGAGTGCGCTATTAAGTCAAGGTGAACATGCCAATATTGAAAATATTATCTAAAGCACTTTCGGAGTTGTTACAAAAAACTCATTAAAAAAAGAAAAATTTAACAGCCCGTAGCAAAAAATTTAAGCCGTTTAGGACATATTATGTTTATATTAACTTTTCTTCATAAAATGACTTGAGGAATCACACCCTAAAATATTACCACCTCATTAAGGAAGACCCAGTATATTTTTTTTAAATTTTAAACTTTGACAGGGAACAGCTTATTTTTCTGGTACAACTTGGAGAAAATCTGCTTGCACAACTTAGTTTTTTATTCAATAATTCCAGCATCAAAAATTAGCGTACAAAATCCTCAATTTAAAAAAATAATAACAATGTTTGGGGTTTAAAATGTTTTTTAGGTTTATTATTTTAGTTGCCGTATCCCGTATGTATTTGTGAATTCGATACAAAGTAAACAACTAAAAAATTATATATTAGCGAAGAAAGTATCAGGCAAAGGTATTTGCCGTTTTTTGATCAATATATGAAGTATATTTAAAAACTGACTATTATATATTATTTTCTGCACAAATGATTATCTTAAAAAAGCAAAAATGCCCTTACAACATGAACGTGGGTGTAAAAAATTTGGTATTACACTCATCCACTTTAAAATCATAAATGATCCTATCCTATATTAAAACACTATTTGTGGTGTTTGGCTGGCGGAGAAAAGAAAATATTTTCGTTTGAACACTATTTATCATACACAAGTAACATTATCGGGCAATACAGGACTATTAACTACAGACTCATGGGGTTTCACATTTAATGAGCTTCACATTTTTATGTCTATTGTCTTAGGCATAACCTAGACTGTTCCATCGGCGGCTGTGGACTTACTGTCGTACTCAGAGCTCGGGACCTTCCGGATGTAGCCGAAGGCTTGGGGTATGTGAGGCTGGTCACCATAACACTACCGTTGTGCGAACATTATCTATTTTTTTTTGCAATGACGCAAATACCTGTTTTTTGCTATTTTTTCAATATCCCTAATAAAATTTGCATCTTTTAAATCCTGTAAAAGTTATTGTGCATGCTGTTGCCATCATTTACGTCTGTATATTTTTTTCGAATTTAATTTAATTCGGAAAAGGTGTATTCTACGGAAGAACGAGCAGAAATGATTTTTCTTTATAGTGCTCAGAGCACTCATCAAGTTAATGAAAGGCATCTTGACCAAAACGTCAGTCTCATCTACATAAAAGATTTGTTTTCAAAATTTTAAGAAACTGGATTCGTTAGAAATAAAAAAGACAACAAAGAGTTTTGGATGAAGATATTATGCAGATTAAGGGAAACAATTACCTACAGTTTAAGGTTAATAAATTTGAAGTTTAAAGTAATACAAACAGAAAAAGAAATATGGGCAAATTTTACAAAACTCATACAAGTTTCATGACAAAATTTATTTTTAACAATTTTTCCGTCAAACAAATAGTTACGTGACAAATGTAAAAATGAAATTTTTAGGTTGATCATTATGCATAGATAATCGGCATCAAATTTTTCCCATATGTGGCCAACTCTATGCCGCTCAGTGTATAAGAAAAAAGAAACGACAATAATAATTAAAAAAATTAAATTGTTAATTCGTCACTAACCCTGACCCTAAAATTATATTTAGTTTTGTAAACATCGCTTTGTGAAAGGACTTCCTTATTTTTTTTTTGTCCTAGATAATACATAAATCTCTGTTAACCGTTGGAAATTAAATCGAAATTATCGGAAACTACTTAGTAGGGTCAAAAGAGCCCTAATGATCCTAGGGATGCATATTTCATCCCTAAAAGGCAAAAGGGCCCGAATCGTTTGTTAAATGTGTTATTTTTGGCTAGTTATTATTAATGGTCAGATTTAGAATTGACCTGTAAGGAAAATATAACTGGATTTCCATAAAAGTGGTGCTAAAGGTTGTATTTATTAATAATTTAAATCTACAAATTGTAAATGCAAATATTATTACGGGGATTGATTATTAATATACAAATTGATTTACCGACACCATTTGCAATATGGATTAATATTATTTTTCACACGCTTTCTGTATTATTCCAAAAGTAATGATGCAAAGTATTTAAATATAGATATAGATAAAAGGTGAAATAGAAAAAAAAGTATAAAGCACATGTTTCATAAGGCGTTTTAGCGCACGTGTCAATAAAAAAACTCGCCACTTTGTGGCTCGTTTTTTAAAATAAACGCGTGCGCTAAAACCGCTTCTTATGAAACGTGTACTTTAATATACTAATATTAACGTACCTACACGTTTTATAAAGCATCATTTTATGGCACGCGTCCATGTTAAAAAACGAGCCGCTAACGGCGAGTTTTATAACGCGACTAGTGCTTAAAACTGCTTTATATAACACGTACGTTATACTATTTTTTTCTAACTTGTAGTTTTTTCAATAAAAAACACATATTTAAAAAGAAAATAAATCTTTCAAATTTTGTAAATTTTTATGTCTAAATATTATGTTGGTAATACTATTTTTTATCATAGTAGCCTCTGGACAACAAAAATTATTTTGCGACCTGTCATTTTTTGATTTATTGACCCATTTTCACCACGAGATTCTAAAGTTATTTTAGCGATATGAGATTTGAAATTGGACGGAATACGTTGTGTGATCCTTGTATATTCGGAACATATACAGAGCGTTCCGAAATTCGGGCGATTTTGCTACTTTTTTTCGAATTTCAAAAGACGTGATTTTACGTCACGGCATTGCAATTTAGTATAGGGAAGATGGAAAATTCAAATAAAGTTGAAGTTAAAATCGACGTTGGAAGGTTAGTAGATTGAATTTTGGATAGGATTTGGCAGAAAATGATAGCTTGAAGCATCTACAAAAGATTGATTTATAGATTTATGCAACCAACATACATGACTGTTATCCACACAGAATAAAAAAGTAGGTTATCAAGCTATTTTTCCTCTGCGAAAAATGGGTTTTCTGGTAAATCACAAAGGCCGCGCAAGTCAATGAAATAAAACATTTAAATGTTACCAACAACAAATAAAGAAAAAACGCTTATCGAAATATTTATTTTATTTTTATTTTATCCAAATAAAATCCCAAAAAATTTAATGTTCATGCGGGATCCTCTACTTATAACAACATTTAAAAATATAATTGTTAAATATAACTAATTAAAATACAAGATAAATCAAAATAATACTTAAAATGATAATATTCAATAAAAATAAATATAAAAATATGGACAATTAACTTTGAAAATAGCTACCTTGTTTGGATACCAGCAGACCAGGACGAAAATGACAATGTCAAGAAAAAGAAATGAATTAAGATAATATGTCAACGAAATGAGAAATAAAAAATTAATCTATCAAAAGTACTAAAGTTTAAATTTATTATTATTATACAGTCCATTATATCGATTGTAGCCATAATTTTGGCCATTCGCGTCGGATGTGCTTGCGTGATTTGGTTGAATTTTGTTTGAACCTGTGAAGACGCCGTCATTCCGCAAGTCAAGAAAACCATTGCTGCTCAGCGAGATTTGATACAAGCCAGCTTATGGTCGGCACAGTAAGAGGACAAATGTGAAAATATCCTTTTAAATGATTCCTGTGTTCCGACAAAAGTGGTTTCGATTTTGTAAGTAGTAGTTTAAATTTGAAGATAAAATCGTTTAAAAAAAAAAAATTGATTTCTCTATACTTTTGGATTTTTTGACTCGGATTTTGAGTTACTTAAATATAGAGTTGATTTCAGAACTGATTTTGATTGATTTGATAATATTTTGAATGTGATTTATTCAAGATTATTGATAGATTAATGATTAATTAAAGGAAAGGGGTACCTGGTCAGGTATTGTATGTGTTAATTATTAGTAGGTACTAGGTATTTATTGATGGAGTGCCATTTAATTTGATTTGATTTGATTTATATATGAGTGTTGTAGATTAGTACCTACAAGGTTTGATTTTTTGATTGTGTACAAGTGTACGCGTAATATTTTGCAGATTGTTTGACAATTAAAATCGATAGATTTTGATAAAATTATTTGATTTCAATTTACTTTTAATTGCAAAATGCCTCTAAAACCTGTTGAATTTAAACAATTGTACCGAAAACGAGCTATAATTGAACAACGTTTAAACACGTTTGTAAAATTCATAGAGTCTATTAAAACTGCTATTGATCTAAGTCTAAGTGATGATATTATTTCTGAGTTAGAATTGAATGTTCAAAGGGCAGAGAATATTTTGGCAGAATTTGATGAAGTTCAAATGTTAATTGAGCTAAATTGTAATGATAATATTTTGCAAGAAGAGTATGCGCAACGAGAAAAAATTGAGAGTATTTTCTCCAGAAAAATGGCTGTTGCTAAAACAATTCTAAAACAAAGATCTAGGGATTCAGATAGTGTAGGATCCTCGGTAGGAGCGGTACCTTGTAGAAAAAGTTACAGCGGATTAGAAGGTGTAAAATTACCGCCGATTAAATTACCTATATTTGGTGGTGATTATTTAAAGTGGATTGAGTTTAAAGATACCTTTGATGCATTGATTCATGACAATAAAAGTCTTACAGATATTCAGAAGTATCACTATTTGCGTGCAAGTTTGACTAATGACGCTTTAAAGATTATTCAAAGCTTAGATTTTTCTGCGCAAAATTATAATAATGCATGGCAAACTTTATGCAATCGCTTTAGCAATTCACGTATGTTGGTAAATAATCATATGAAAGCTCTTTTCGATCTTGATAATTTAAGTAAAGAATCGGCAACCGGTTTACGAAATTTGATAGATAATGTTAAAAAACATTTGTGTGCTTTAAAAACACTTAAATTACCCACTGAAAGTTGGGATGCGATTGTAATTCATTTAATTTCAATTAAGTTAGATAAAACAAGCTTATTAGAGTGGGAAAAGGTAAAATGTGATAAGTCATTGCCTGATTTAAATGAATTTTTTGATTTTTTGGAAAAACGTGCTATTTTTTTAGAAACAATAGAACTCAATGGTTGGTCAAATAATAGTGGTATAAATCAAGCTAGGGATAATAAGGATAAGAAATATTCAAGATCGTTTTTAGTACATGATGCAATTAAAAAACGATGTAATTTGTGCAAACAAAATCATTTGATTTATACTTGTGAAAAATTCCTTAAAATGTCTGTAGCCCAACGCTGGGACACTATAAAGGGTTTAAAATTATGCTGTAATTGCTTATGCACAGGGCACTTCAGTTATAAATGCCAGAAAATGGGTTGTAAGATTTGTAAAGCAAAACACAGTGCATTGTTGCATGAAAATAAAGTAGGAGGTATGAACAATGTTAATGCTAATACCAATGAGTTGGCTACACGCTCAGATGAAAGAGTAAATATATTGCTTTCAAGCGAAAACCTTAATGATTCAAGTAATTCACAAAAACCATCTTTGGTCTTAGCAAATAACATTTATTTTGATAATGATTATGTTTTACTAAGTACAGCCAAGGTCAAGGTATACGATAAGACTGGAAAATCTTATATAGCGCGTGTACTTTTAGATTCAGGAAGTCAGTCCTGCTTTATCAGTGAAGAGTTTTTAAATATTCTTGATGTGGATACAAAGACTGCTGATATTTGTGTTACAGGTATAAATAATTCGTTATATTCTTTAAACAGAAAGTGTCAAGTCACAATTAGTTCGAGGTTTAATGATTTCTCTTCAGTAATTAATTGCTTGGTAGTGCCAAAAATAACAGATAATTTACCAGCCTATACTTTTGAAGTTTCAAATTTAAGAATTCCTAAAAATGTATTGTTAGCGGATGATTCATTTTATGTCAATGGAAAAATTGATATGCTTCTTGATGCAAGTTTATTGTGGAGTATTTTGTCAGAAGGTCAAATTGACCTAGGAAGAAATTCACTTTCTCTTCAAAATACCGTCTTGGGGTATATTGTTACGGGAAAATTATCATACCCAATAAAAAATAACGTGAAATGTCATTTTTCTGTACAGCCGTTACAACAATTTGACAATGACGAGTTACAGAAATTCTGGGCTGTGGAAGAGCCTAATGTCCCCATTCTGCATTCAAGCGAGGACATCTTTTGTGAAGAACATTATGAGAATTCTATGTCTAGGGCCCTTAATGGTCAATTTATTGTCAAAATTCCGTGGAGGGAAGATCCTTCTTCATTGGGTGATTCAAAGCCTCTCGCTATTAAAAGATTATTAAATCTTGAGGCAAGATTTAAAAGAAACCCGGACTTAAAAAAAAGTTATACTGCCTTCATTAACGAGTATAAAGATTTGGGACATATGTCTCTCAATTTTGATTTGAATTTGAACAAACCTTCTTATTTTTTGCCACATCATGGAATTATTCGAAACGAAAGTCTGACAACCAAGCTTCGTGTTGTATTTGATGGATCCGCACCTTCTAGCAATGGAAAATCCTTGAACAATATTCAATATCCAGGTCCAGCTATTCAGAATGATATTGTAAGTATTTTGCTTCGATTTCGGGAACATAAAGTGGTTGTAGTTTCTGACATTAGTAAAATGTACAGGATTGTACTAATGCATCATGATGATAGGGATATGCAACAAATTTTATGGAGAAATGATCCCTCAGAGTCTATTCAAACTTATCGATTAAATACAGTGACATATGGCACAGCTAGTGCACCATTTTTAGCTATGCGCTGTATTCAACAATTGTCCTTTGACAACAAGGAAAATTATCCTAAGGCAGCAGAGATTATATTAAGAGATTTTTATGTCGATGATTTGATTACTGGATTTCCTAATGAAACTGATGCTATTAAAACTTGTGACCAGATTGTTAAAATTTTGAATTCTGCTTGTTTTAATTTAAGAAAATGGGTTTCGAACAGTCAGGACATTTTAACTCATTTTAATGATAATTCTGACTCTCTTAAAGTTCTTACTTTGGGAGATAACGAATCAATTAAAACATTGGGAGTACAATGGTCCAATAAGTCTGATATTTTTAGTTTTCGAGTAAAGGACAGTAATGTGCCTTCAGTTGTTACAAAAAGGTCAATGTTATCTGCAATTGCGAAGATTTATGATCCTTTAGGGTTAGTTAGCTGTTGTATAATTTTAGTAAAGATTATGATTCAGTTGCTTTGGTCGTTAAAATTGGATTGGGATTCAGAAATTCCGTCCGAATTGGCTGCTAAGTGGCGACAGTTTCAATCAAAACTTACCTCATTAAATGATTTAAAATTTCCAAGGTTTGTATTATGTGATAACCCTGTTGTGATAGAGCTTCATGGATTTAGTGATGCCTCCAAGCATGCATACTGTGCTACAGTCTATGTAAAATGTGTTGATTCAGAAGGTCACATTACAGTTAAATTGTTATGTGCAAAAACTAAGGTGGCCCCAGTTAAAATGTTAACGATTCCTAGATTAGAACTCTGTGGTAGTTTATTATTGGTTCAATTAATGAAAAAGATTTTAAATTCAGTTATCTTTTCGTTTGAATCTTACTATTGGTGCGATTCACAAATTGTATTGCATTGGTTAAATTCCAATCCAGCAAACCTTCAAGTTTTTGTAGGTAATCGTGTAGCAGAGATTCAAAGATCTTCGAATATTGATAATTGGAATTATGTTAATACAAAAGAAAATCCTGCTGATATTGGCAGTAGAGGAATTTTACCCGACCAGCTAAAACATTGTCAAACATGGTTTAATGGTCCATCATTTTTGTCAACAAATTTTAAAAAACCTAAATTTCTCGATTTGCCTCCTATTTCAGAGATTCCTGAAATTAAAAAAAATGCCAAGGTTTTTACTTCAGTGAAAAATGATTTATGTTCAATATTTAATAAGTTTTCAAGTTTAAACAAATTAGTAAGAGTTGTAGCATACTGTCGTCGATTTATTCATAATTTAAAATCTGGTGTTGAATTAAAAAACATCGGTCCTATCACAGCGACAGAATTTAATCTTGCAGAATTATTTATGGTAAAACTATCTCAGGAAGAAAGCTTTTTACAGGAATTAAGTTTATTAAAGGGTAATAAGTCTATTCCTTCATCAAATCGATTATTATCATTAACTCCATTTTTAGATGATAATGGTTTATTGAGGGTAGGAGGCCGTCTCAAAAAATCATCACTAAATTATGAGGGAAAACATCCTTTATTATTGGATAAGAAACATAATTTAAGTAAACTGATTTTAAGGCATGAGCATTTGCAATTGCAGCATGCTGGTCCACAGCTTCTATTAGCTAGTGTACGACAACGATTTTGGATCGTCTCCGGGATGTCATTAGCAAAAACGATTGTGAAAGGTTGTATGAAATGTTATCACTTTAAACCCAAACCAATGCAATCAATTATGGCAGACTTGCCAGAGTCTAGGGTTAAAATATCACCTCCGTTTCATATAACTGGGTTAGATTACGCAGGGCCATTTATTTTAAAAGATAGAAAGGGCCGTGGTTGTAAAACTTATAAGGCATACATATGCCTATTTATTTGCTTTTCGACAAAGGCAGTTCATTTAGAATTAATTAGTTCCTTAACTAGTGAGGCATTTTTAGCAGGTCTCAGACGGTTTGTCTCTAGACGAGGAAAACCAGCACACTTGTACTCAGATAATGGGTCAAATTTTGTAGGTGCAAAAAATGAATTAAAAGTATTATATGAATTTTTAAAGGATTCAAAGGATGAAATTGTCAGTGCTTGTGCAAGTCAAACTATTACATGGCATTTCATCCCTCCTAGTACTCCAAATTTTGGTGGGTTATGGGAAAGTAATATTAAGGGAGTAAAGTATCATTTGTATAGAGTGATCGGTGAAACGATTTTGATCTATGAAGAATTTATAACTCTGCTTATTCAGATCGAGGCCACTTTAAATTCACGTCCTTTATACGCCCTTTCATCCGATCCCAATGATTTCATTCCTTTGACCCCCTCGCATTTTTTGATTGGACGACCATTTCCAGACCACAGTTCCAGATCCATATTTTAAAGAAGGCACAAGAATTAACCAGTTATCAAGATTGCAATTAATCCAACAACTGTTACATGGTTTTTGGAAACAATGGTCAAAGCTATATTTGTGTCAGCTTCAACAACGGCGAAAATGGAAGACCAGTCAACTTATGGACATTAAAATTGGAATTTTAGTATTATTAAAAAATGACAATTTACCACCTTGCAAGTGGTTATTAGGAAGAATAATCGCAATCCACCCAGGTGACGATAATGTGGTACGCGTCGTTACCGTAAAAACCGCTAATGGGACATTTAAACGCGATATATCAAAAATCTGCCCGTTACCAATGGCAGAAAGTGTTTTTTAATCTTCAATTAAATGTGGATATTTGATTAGACTATATTTATCTATTGTAATAAGTTATCTTTTATTTGAACGTTTTGTTTATTTTTTGAAAACGTTCAAAGGCGGGGAGTGTGGACAATTAACTTTGAAAATAGCTACCTTGTTTGGATACCAGCAGACCAGGACGAAAATGACAATGTCAAGAAAAAGAAATGAATTAAGATAATATGTCAACGAAATGAGAAATAAAAAATTAATCTATCAAAAGTACTAAAGTTTAAATTTATTATTATTATACAGTCCATTATATCGATTGTAGCCAAAATATTTAAATCAATTATAAAATTATTGAATTATTATTTATTTTAATAAAATAATATAACTAATAATATCGTTTAGACATCATTTATAAATAATTTTGAAAATAATAAATAATCATAAAATAAAAGACGTTAAAATATTTTTTAGTTTAAAATTTAGCTTCCCCTTTTTTAAGTATTTTCTTAGTTATCATTTTAAAACGTTTTATATTTAAAAAATTTAATTCTTTGGGTATTTCGTTGTAAAATTTCATACCTTGATAATAAATGGAGTTCTGACCTGTCCTAGGGTGTATTAAAGGTAAATCAATATTGAAAACAGTTCTAGTCAAATGATCATGTATGTCACGTCTGTAATTGAAATTTATATTTGAATGTTTATTTTTTGATATAATTTGGTGAACAAAAACAATATTTTGAATTAAGTGAATATCCTTAATTGACATAATATTAAAATTTTTATATAAAAGTATAGTTGAATATTGTCTATCCAGCAATATATATTTTTAATTACTTTATTTTATAAAACTTGTAAAGGGCTAAGTAAATTTTAAAAAGTTGACCCCCATATTAAAGTTAAATATTGTAAATGAGAATGAATAATAGCAAAATAAATAGGACGTAACGTATAAATTGGAATCAAAAAACTAAGTTTTCTTAAAATCCCCACTGGTGCAACTATTTTCTGTTTAATATATTCAATGTGTTTACCCCAAATAATAGCTTCATCTATTATCAACCCCAAAAATTTAATTTTATTTGATTGTTTTAAATGCCCGACTTTTAATTTTAAATCACTTCTGTATAAATTGGGTTTCTTTCCTATACATAAAAAAGAGGATTTTTCCAAATTTAATGTTAATTTATGACTACACATCCATAATTCAATGATTTTCATGTCATGATTTATAAAATTTTGTATAATTTCATATGAATCAGCGATGTATAAAATAGTTGTATAACCAGCAAACAATCTAATTTTTCCTTTCAATTTTAATTTAAATATAGAATTAATATAAATAAGGAAAAATAAAGGGGCCAAAATCGAACCTTGCGGAACACCACAATTAGTATTAAGAAATTTGCTATATTTATTTTTGATACAAACTTTTTGTTTCCGCTGATTTAAATAGTTTCTAAACAAGTCAAAAACTACACCCGAAATACCCATCATATCAAGTTTTCTTAAAAGAATAGAAAAATTTACTGTATCAAAAGCTTTGCAAAGATCTAGAGAAACAAGTGTACATTTCTGGCCTCTATCATAAGCCATTTGAACATATTAACACTAATTCTGCCTTCTCGTCTAACGGGAGGCATTTCAAATTAAATAACAATAATATTTATGAATAAATAATAATAATACCAAACTGTCATAATGTTTACTTTTAACCCTTATTTATTTTATTCCATAGGTATCTGCGATTAATTTAGTAGGATTTCATGTTTGTCGCTTAATTTGTACAGTTTTTTTAATAAACATTCAAGATACAAATTTTGCACTTTAAATGATAGTTTTTTAATTAGCATATTATCATTACTAATGTATTATCTTGTTAAAAATAATTTTTAGGATATTTTAAAATTGTGTTTAATATCCTTGCAACAAACATGAAGTTAGTGATTCCTTAATAAATTAAAAATCAAGTAAATTTTACAAATATGCTTGAATTTGAACAAAGATATGTTAAGTTGATTTGATCTTAATTAATTTATGACGGTCTTTATGGTGAATATATAAAAAAAAAATTTTTTTGAGAAATTATTAATGTTTTTTTAAAAAATATATTTTTTTATTTTAGGAGGTCACGTTTTTAAATCTATGCATAACTTTTAATTCTAAACAACTTTTCTTTATAAAATTTTGCTAAGTTTTTTGAAATAAGGGTACTTTATTCTTGTACAAGTTTTATATTTTTTGGCCTACCCTGTACGCCGTTTGACTTGCAACCATTCCAAGTGCACCAAATATGATTATCTAATATTCACCAACTTTTATCAAGAATAAAATTTTCTGAGAAATCGGTAATAAAAAAAAATCCCATATGTTGCACACTTAAAAAACCACACTGTATATTGCAATTAACGCAAAACTACAGGATACAAAAACTAATCTTAGTTTGAAGGTTAAAAATAAAGTTCTCCTAAATGAGCATAAGCTTGTTAAAATTGGTTATGCCAAACCGGAGTAATCGTAGTTTATTTGAAAAACATATGAAATTTTCACACTTTATTCTACTAGACTAGGACAATTTGTGTGGCACCACCCCTTGGATTAGTGTGGAAAGACACCCACATGTAACGGGAGCTTGTTACAGTGGAGAAAATGTAACTAGGGGTTAACTACTCAATTATTATCGACTACGTGTTTATCTTTAATTGAGCCAGCTAGAAAATACAGGTTTGGGATTGAATAAATAATATTAATCGGTTCTAAAATATTTTCTATTGCCAAGCGACTTTCGGTATTAAATACTATACATCGCAGTTTTAAACTCGGACAGTGTGATGGAGTGGGGTAAGCTATAAGCTATTAATAGTACAGAGACAGAGAGAAATAGGAGAGTAGAATGCGTGTATGCGTGTCATCGTGTTGATCATTCTAACGCTGTCAATTTTACTAACAATGAGGGCGGTAGCACATTGGCGGTAGCGAAAAACGAACAGGTGTGGTGGCGGATCTTTACTATCTGACTAAAGGATTTGAGGTGAGCTATTTTCGATACGGGCATCGACAATTAACGTTAACGGAATCGATAAAATTTCCAGACAAACGGTAACACGACCAGCAGTTAGCGGTCAGTAGGACGTCGGTTCTCCACCTATACGCGGCTAAATAATCAATTAAACTCGCAGACGTACATGTTCTGGCATTGAAACAAAATGTAAGAACGAGACAGAACTACTCGGATATTTGTCGATGTCGTGTAGAAAAGATGAGTTTCGGTATTACTTAGAACGAAGCAGAACTACTTAGCTATCTCCTGACGTAGTCCGGTCCCTTATACAGAGGAAGAAAACATTGTAGCGACCCGGTATGCGTATAAGAGAGAAAAAAATCAATACCATAAAGGTGTGTCATAGAGTGAATATGTTGCCCTTAACCAAAGCGTGCACTAATATACGACAATGAAGACGGCGAGGTGAAACAATTTACCTTTAGATAACCAACAATAATCACGAAAGTGGCAGATTTATGGCCTCGCGCATGTAAACAAAGCTAGACACTATTAGACATGCGTACTGCAACATTATCGTGCGACGACTGGAAAAATAGACAGGTACGAGCTTTAAAATTTAAATTGTTGCCAAAAAATTGAAATTTCTTCTCAATTTTTGATCAAGTTGGAAAAAAAGGTAGTGATTTCTGGCATTTTTAGTGATAGCAAACCCATCATATTTTAAGGATAGAAAATTGTTTTTTTTTAATTTTGTATCATAACAAATCTATTACGATACGCATTTGCGTATTTTTTTTGTCTATCGTTGCTGTAAGAAAGCGATATCAAAAGTGAGGGAAAAAAAATTTATACTTGAGCTGTCAAATTTTGACAGGTAAGTGTCAAATGTTTTTTTTTTTTTCTTTTCCAGGATCATAGCTGCAAGATTGCGAGGTTAAAAATTTAAATAAAAATACTTTATGTCACTGCTGTCACATTTTGACAGTTCTGACATGTCAAATTTTTTTGCATTTTTTTTTGTCCAGGATAGTAGCTGCAATAATCTGATATCAAAAATATAAAAAAATTATTTATACTTGAGCTGTCAAATTTTGACAGGTAAACGTAAAATTTTTTTACATTTTTTTCTTGTCCGAGATGGTAGCTACAGGAAGTCTAAATAAAAATTTTTAATTAAAAACCTTTTAAATCGGACCTGTCAAATTTTGACAGGTAAACGTCAAATTTTTTTACATTTTTTTCTTGTCCGAGATGGTAGCTACAATATTTTCAAATGAAAAATTTTAATTAAACGAAATTTTTATCACTCCTGTCAAATTTTGACAGCTGTCAACTGTCGGAATCTGAAATCAAAATTTTTTTATCTCTTTAAATAAGAAAGTTGATGTGACACCTGTCAAAATTTGACAGATTGACATATAAATTTTTTCAACTTTTTTTCTTATCAAAAAATATAAAAAACTGACGTGTTTTTTTGTTTTCTCTTAAATTAATTCTGGACCCAGCTCATGTTGAAAAATTAAAAATTGGTGAAAAATTATCTAGTAAAATAAAAGATATCCCATTAGATTTGTCCAATGAATTCAGCTCAGATATACCTATGTCTTTGCCTGATGTATTTTAAACCAAAATAGAAGAAATAATAGATAAAATGGACTGTTCAAAAGCCCCAGGATGGGATAATATTGATGTGGCAACGATTAAAAACTGTAAATGTGCATTAAGTCCTGTAATGTGTAAACTAGTAAATCATTCTCTAAAAACTGGTGAAGTGCCTCAAGGAATGAAGATTGCTGTCGTTAGACCAATTTTTAAGTTAGGCGATAAACAACAACTAAATAATTACCGGCCTATATCAGTGTTGCCAATAATGTCAAAGATTTTTGAAAGAATAGTAAAGGATAGTCTTAACTTACATTTAAATTCAATACATTTTTTACCTAAATGGCAATATGGTTTTCGAGAATCAAGTGACACATATTCTGCAGCTGTTGATTTAATTTCAGAAATTCAAATGGCTTATGATAGAGGCCAGAAATGTACACTTGTTTCTCTAGATCTTTGCTAAGCTTTTGATACAGTAAATTTTTCTATTCTTTTAAGAAAACTTGATATGATGGGTATTTCGGGTGTAGTTTTTGACTTGTTTAGAAACTATTTAAATCAGCGGAAACAAAAAGTTTGTATCAAAAATAAATATAGCAAATTTCTTAATACTAATTGTGGTGTTCCGCAAGGTTCGATTTTGGCCCCTTTATTTTTCCTTATTTATATTAATTCTATATTTCAATTTTAATTTGAATTTCTGAAATTAAATCAACAGCTGCAGAATATGTGTCACTTGATTCTCGAAAACCATATTGCCATTTAGGTAAAAAATGTATTGAATTTAAATGTAAGTTAAGACTATCCTTTACTATTCTTTCAAAAATCTTTGACATTATTGGCAACACTGATATAGGCCGGTAATTATTTAGTTGTTGTTTATCGCCTAACTTAAAAATTGGTCTAACGACAGCAATCTTCATTCCTTGAGGCACTTCACCAGTTTTTAGAGAATGATTTACTAGTTTACACATTACAGGACTTAATGCACATTTAGAGTTTTTAATCGTTGCCACATCAATATTATCCCATCCTGGGGCTTTTGAACAGTCCATTTTATCTATTATTTCTTCTATTTTGGTTTACAATACATCAGGCAAAGACATAGGTATATCTGAGCTGAATTCATTGGACAAATCTAATGGGATATCTTTTATTTTACTAGATAATTTTTCACCAATTTTTAATTTTTCAACATGAGCTGGGTCCAGAACTAATTTAAGAGAAAACAAAAAAACACGTCAGTTTTTTATATTTTTTGATAAGAAAAAAAGTTGAAAAAATTTATATGTCAATCTGTCAAATTTTGACAGGTGTCACATCAACTTTCTTATTTAAAGAGATAAAAAAATTTTGATTTCAGATTCCGACAGTTACTATCCTTGGTGAAATAGCCGATAAAAATTTGACATTGACAGCTGTCAAAATTTGACAGGAGTGATAAAAATTTCGTTTAATTAAAATTTTTCATTTGAAAATATTGTAGCTACCATCTCGGACAAGAAAAAAATGTAAAAAAATTTGACGTTTACCGGTCAAAATTTGACAGGTCCGATTTAAAAGTTTTTTTAATTAAAAATTTTTATTTAGACTTCATGTAGCTACCATCTCGGATAAGAAAAAAATGTAAAAAAATTTCACGTTTACCTGTCAAAATTTGACAGGTCCGATTTAAAAGGTTTTTAATTAAAAATTTTTATTTAGACTTCCTGTAGCTACCATCTCGGACAAGAAAAAAATGTAAAAAAATTTTACGTTTACCTGTCAAAATTTGACAGCTCAAGTATAAATAATTTTTTTATATTTTTAATATCAGATTCTTGCAGCTACTATCCTGGACAAAAAAAAATGCAAAAAAATTTGACATGTCAGAACTGTCAAAATGTGACAGCAGTGACATAAAGTATTTTTATTTAAATTTTTAACCTCGCAATCTTGCAGCTATGATCCTGGAAAAGAAAAAAAAAAAAACATTTGACACTTACCTGTCAAAATTTGACAGCTCAAGTATAAATTTTTTTTCCCTCACTTTTGATATCGCTTTCTTGCAGCAACGATAGACAAAAAAAATACGCAAATGCGTATCGTAATAGTTTTGTTATGATACAAAATTAAAAAAAAACAATTTTCTATCCTTAAAATATGATGGGTTTGCTATCACTAAAAATGCCAGAAATCACTACCTTTTTTTCCAACTTGATCAAAAATTGAGAAGAAATTTCAATTTTTTGGCAACAATTTAAATTTTAAAGCTCGTACCTGTCTATTTTTCCAGTCGTCGCACGATAATGTTGCAGTACGCATGTCTAATAGTGTCTAGCTTTGTTTACATGCGCGAGGCCATAAATCTGCCACTTTCGTGATTATTGTTGGTTATCTAAAGGTAAATTGTTTCACCTCGCCGTCTTCATTGTCGTATATTAGTGCACGCTCTGGTTAAGGGCAACATATTCACTCTATGACACACCTTTATGGTATTGATTTTTTTTCTCTTATACGCATACCGGGTCGCTACAATGTTTTCTTCCTCTGTATAAGGGACCGGACTACGTCAGGAGATAGCTAAGTAGTTCTGCTTCGTTCTAAGTAATACCGAAACTCATCTTTTCTACACGACATCGACAAATATCCGAGTAGTTCTGTCTCGTTCTTACATTTTGTTTCAATGCCAGAACATGTACGTCTGCGAGTTTAATTGATTATTTAGCCGCGTATAGGTGGAGAACCGACGTCCTACTGACCGCTAACTGCTGGTCGTGTTACCGTTTGTCTGGAAATTTTATCGATTCCGTTAACGTTAATTGTCGATGCCCGTATCGAAAATAGCTCACCTCAAATCCTTTAGTCAGATAATAAAGATCCGCCACCACACCTGTTCGTTTTTCGCTACCGCCAATGTGCTACCGCCCTCATTGTTAGTAAAATTGACAGCGTTAGAATGATCAACACGATGACACGCATACACGCATTCTACTCTCCTATTTCTCTCTGTCTCTGTACTATTAATAGCTTATAGCTTACCCCACTCCATCACACTGTCCGAGTTTAAAACTGCGATGTATAGTATTTAATACCGAAAGTCGCTTGGCAATAGAAAATATTTTAGAACCGATTAATATTATTTATTCAATCCCAAACCTGTATTTTCTAGCTGGCTCAATTAAAGATAAACACGTAGTCGATAATAATTGAGTAGTTAACCCCTGGTTACATTTTCTCCACTGTAACAAGCTCCCGTTACATGTGGGTGTCTTTCCACACTAATCCAAGGGGTGGTGCCACACAAATTGTCCTAGTCTAGTAGAATAAAGTGTGAAAATTTCATATGTTTTTCAAATAAACTACGATTACTCCGGTTTGGCATAACCAATTTTAACAAGCTTATGCTCATTTAGGAGAACTTTATTTTTAACCTTCAAACTAAGATTAGTTTTTGTATCCTGTAGTTTTGCGTTAATTGCAATATACAGTGTGGTTTTTTAAGTGTGCAACATATGGGAATTTTTTTTATTACCGATTTCTCAGAAAATTTTATTCTTGATAAAAGTTGGTGAATATTAGATAATCATATTTGGTGCACTTGGAATGGTTGCAAGTCAAACGGCGTACAGGGTAGGCCAAAAAATATAAAACTTGTACAAGAATAAAGTACCCTTATTTCAAAAAACTTTTAATTTTATAAAGAAAAGTTGTTTAGAATTAAAAGTTATGCATAGATTCAAAAACGTGACCTCCTAAAATAAAAAAATATATTTTTTAAAAAAACATTAATAATTTCTCAAAAAAAATTTTTTTTTTATATATATTCACCATAAAGACCGTCATAAATTAATTAAGATCAAATCAACTTAACATATCTTTGTTCAAATTCAAGCATATTTGTAAAATTTACTTGATTTTTAATTTATTAAGGAATCACTAACTTCATGTTTGTTGCAAGGATATTAAACACAATTTTAAAATATCCTAAAAATTATTTTTAACAAGATAATACATTAGTAATGATAATATGCTAATTAAAAAACTATCATTTAAAGTGCAAAATTTGTATTTTGAATGTTTATTAAAAAAACTGTACAAATTAAGCGACAAACATGAAATCCTACTAAATTAATCGCAGATACCTATGGAATAAAATAAATAAGGGTTAAAAGTAAACATTATGACAGTTTGGTATTATTATTATTTATTCATAAATATTATTGTTATTTAATTTGAAATGCCTTCCGTTAGCCGAGAAGGCAGAATTAGTGTTAATATGTGGAGAAAACTATAAAACAGTGCATGAAGCAGGAGATATATTTAATGAACGACATCCAGATAAACAAGTTCACTATTCAACTGTAAGCAGAATTTTAAATAATTTTAAACAGACAGTGTCTTTAAACTATAAATATAAAAATGAACGTACCCAAACTGTATTTATTGAAGAAAATCAACTAGAAATACTACAAGCCGTTGTTGAAAACCCTAGAAGATCCACCCAAGAAATTTATGATTATACTGGACTAGATAAAAACTCTGTTAAGAAGATTCTTAAAAAACAAAAATACCATGCCTATAAGCCAATGTTTATTTGCACGTTTCAAAGACGAGACTATGACTTGCGGTATGATTTCTGCATGTGGATTCAAGGACAAATAGAAGATCAACGTGATTTCCATAAACACATACTTTTTGGGGATGATTCCACATACACAACAAATGGCGTTGTTTCTTCCCAAAATTGTAGGTAGTGGTCGGACGAAAATCCAAATTTTGTCATTGATAACAGAAACCAGTATTATCAAAAAACAAACGTTTGGTGCGGTATTATTAACGACAAATTAATAGGGCCGATTTTTTTTCGCGAAAACCTAACTGGTGATACCTATTTACATTTTTTGGAAAACGAACTGACGGATTTTTTGGATAATATCAGTATAAAAGAACGACATAAAGTATGGTTTGTACATGATGGTTGTCCCGCTCATTCTGCTAAAATTGTTTCTGAATGGTTAGATGGGGAATTTGGTGATAAATGGTTAGGACGAAATACCGATCCACGGTGGCCTCCTCGTTCGCCAGATCTCACTCCATTAGATTTCTTTTTATGGGGATATTTAAAGCAAAAAGTTTACAAGGATCGACCATTTAATAATGTTGGGGAGCTTAAAAACTCCATACAATTTCATTGCAGAAATATTCCACCAAGTGTATTGCGATCCACTCTTAATGAATTTTATGATCGGACAATTAAATGCATTGAACAAGAAGGTGGACATACAGAGACCCGTCGCTAATTTTTTTACACGTACCTACTTAATTTTGTTTTTTTCTGCATTTCGAATAGTTTTTGTTTTAATTTTTGATTTGTTTATTGTTAAGTACTTATAATAAAAAAGCCGATAAAAATTGGTAAAACCATTGGTACCATATAATAATGTTTACTTTTAGCCCTTATTTGTTTTTTTCCATAGGTTTCTGCGATTATTTTAGTAGGATTTCATGTTTGTCGCTTAATTTGTACAGTTTTTTTTAATAAACATTTAAAATAAAAAATTTGCACTTTAAATGATAGTTTTTTAATTAGCATTATCACTACTAATGTTTTATCTTATTAAAAAGAATTTTTAGGATATTTTTCCTTCTTTAATAAATTAAAAATTTAAGTAAATTTTACAAATATTCTTGAATTTGAACAAAGATGTTATGTTAAGTTGATTTAATCTTAATTAATTTATTAAGGTCTTTATGGTGATTATAAAAAAAAAAATTTTTGAGAAATTATTAATGTTTTTTTAAAAAATATATTTTTTTTATTTTAGGAGGTCACGTTTTTGAATCTATGCATAACTTTTAATTCTAAACAACTTTTCTTAATAACATTTTGCTAAGTTTTTTGGAATAGGGGTACTTTATTCTTGTACAAGTTTTATATTTTTTCGCCTACCTTGTACGCCGTTTGACTTGCAACCATTCCAAGTGCACCTAATATGATTATCAAATATGCACCAACTTTTATCAAGAATAAAATTTTCTGAGAAATCGGTAATAAAAAAAAATCCCATATTTTGCACACTTAAAAAAACCACACTGTATAGTAAAATACATTAGACCTTTTCTTCTTAAAAAAGCAACTAAAATAATTTGTTTATTTTAACACGGTATAATGGAAAATTAAATCCACAATTTTTCGGAAAAATTTATATATACTTTTTAGAATCAGAGTTATTGACCAAACTAAATATCATACAATATACGAATTTTTTAGTTTTACCGGGGTTTTAATTTTATTTATTGGATAAGTGTATCACTATTATCGTTAATTTATTATTATTGTGTATTAAAATTATCCTATAAATAAAATTAAAACGACAGCAAAACTGAAGAATCCGTATATGTAATTTATTTTGGTCAATAACTTTGAATCTAAAAAATATTTAAATTATCCTTTTCTATCGAAATGTTGAGAATTTATTTTTTCGTTATGTACCTAGTTGTAGGTACTATGTAAAAAACCTATGATTTTGTATAACTTTTTTGAGAAAAAGTCTAATATATTGCTTATAATTTAATTAACGTCATCTAAAGGCGACGCGACGGCAAACCTCGAGGATACAAACACAAAAGCTTGGATTACAGGATAAATAAAGCGCTCATAATATCACGGTTTTTAAAATCCACTATGCCATAACGAAGTAATCCACCACCACTTTATTTTGATAGATCAGACAATTTGTTTAAAATAATTACAAATTCGGCAATAATTATCAGCGTTTTCTTTTGAACAATTATGTTTTTTTTTTAAATTTATCCGGATGCTCTAATATTACTAGTTTCTGCCACCCGGCACAGGATCACTAATTACTTGCAGATAATAATTATTGTAACTCTCTAATTTGCACAATACATATGTTACAGTTTAGTACATGTTTAGTTTTTTTTTTATTTTTTTTTATTTTATTTTTTTTATTTTCTACGAAGAACAAAATTGGCCTTGCGTACCAGATTATACTAATTATTTACTATTTTAGGTAAGAACCTTTAACAGTTGGTCCTTCAGCTTAAAACTACCACGCTGTGGACTAGAGACTAGATCATTGGAAAATGTCGACATCTTTACCGTCTTTTAGACGCAGTGCGCGTCTGGAAGCTAGAAAGCATGACAAGGGGGTACAAGATACCAATGATCAATCGACGTCCGTTTACAAAAAGCTCATTCAATTCATAATGTGCAAATGTCTGCGGTAAATGGAATGCACAGCAGTGAAGAATCAAAGAAAGAAAAGACACATTCATGAAAAGCCAGTTCAAAAAGGAGTATAAGAAGTTTCAAAAAAGAACAATTGAGATTAGAACTAGAAATGAAGAAGAAAGAACTACTTTTTAAGCACGAACAAGAAGTATTGGAGCTTCAGTTAAAAACGGATTTAGCACGGATCGATGAGGAAGATTTTGGGAGTACTTCTGAGTCGACAGTATCTGTGGAGAGTCAAAAATGTGACATGGAAGCATGGAAAAATGGTGAAATCCCATGGAACATTGAAAAAAAATATAATTTGTCACTTCCGCAAGGTAGGATCAGAACATTTTAATTCTAATTAGCAATTGGTAGATTCGTCACAGCTAGCCAAAATTCTTACACGACAATCTATGCCAAAGGATTTACCCATATTTAGTGGTAATCCCATTGAATGGCCTAATTTTATATTTGAATACAAAAATTCTACGGCTATATGTGCCTATTCTTTTCAAGAAAATCAGGGTAGGTTGCAAAAATGTCTGAAAGGTCAAGCCAGAAAAATTGTAGAAAGTTTATTAATTTTACCTCAAAACGTTCAAAAAATTATGCTAACTTTAGAAAACAGATTCGGTCGCCCCGAAATTATTATAATGATGCTTTTAGATAAGATTAGAAGTTATCCTTCTGTAAAAGAAGATAGATTAGATCATTTTATAAACTTTTCGGACGAAATAAAAAATTTTATAGGCACGATTGAATCTTTAAATCAAGAAGATTATCTAAGAAATCCACTCTTTTAGATAAATTACCCGTAAATTTAAAATTAAATTGGATAGAAAGCATTTCTGGCAAGACTCTTTAGAAGCCCAAATTAGTAGAATTTGCCATGTGGTTAGATAATAAGGCATCAATTGCTTGTCAATTACAATGTCCAAAACTTCAAAATGACAATCGTGACAACCGCAAGTCAAAACCCAAATGGCACAATAAAGACCTAACCCTTGCCACCAGGGAAGGTGAAAATAAATACGAAGTTTATAAAAAGTGTTTTTGTTGTCATAAAGTCCTACATCCATTAAATCTATGTCCTAAATTTATAGACATGACCGTAGATGAACGTTGGGACTTTGTTTCTTCAAAACGGACTTGTTTTTCATGTTTAATGCCTAGTCATGGTCTTAAACATTGTCGAAAAATCAAGAAATGTGGTATAAATAACTGTCTTAAACCACATAATACACTTTTACACAAGGAAAAAGAAAATAACACAACACAAAATGGCAATAAAACGGAATTAAATGAAATAAATTGTCATATTGCTACAGATACTTGTGTTTTATTAAAAATTTTACCGGTCGTATTAAGTAAGGGTGAAAAATCTGTGGAAACCTATGCACTTTTGGACGATGCCTCGATAGTAACACTTATTGATGAAGAACTTGCCGAAGAACTGGAACTTGAGGGACCACAAAGTAGCTTGTGTATACAGTGGACAAATAATCAAGTTAAGCAACAAAATGACTGCAGAGTGGTAAGTTGCAACATTCAAGGAGCCGCAAACTTAAAGAATTATCAGTTACGACGCATCAGAACAATCCGAGGAATGTCCTTACCAAGTCAAACGGTAAATATGAATCAAATATCTATAAAATATCCATATATAGGCAACCAAATACAAACAATGACTAATGCTAAACCTAAATTATTAATAGGACAGGACAATTGGCCTCTTATTGTTTACAAATATTATCACAGGACCCTGAAACAGCCCAGCTTTAAGCAAAACTCTTCTAGGATGGACCATCCATGGAAACGTTGCTGCGGAAACGGTTTTTTTCACCAAGGACACACTCTGTGTACCACATCAGTGAAGGACAAAAGGATGACCTAGGCATGCTTCATGATTTGGTTAAAAAACAGTGGCAACTTGACAATTCTGGATTGGAAAAAGTCACACGCCCCATGTCAAAGGAAGATGTTAGAGCCCAAGGCATACTAGACAAGACAATGAAAAGAAATGGAGAACGTTTTGAAACAGGGTTACTTTGAAAAGATGAAAACAATATTTTTCCAGAGAGATTTTAAAACGTCTTCATGGCATTGAAAGAAAAATTGACAAAAACCCAGAATTTGGACAAGCATATTGCGAAAAAATTATTGATATGGAGAAAAAAGGTTACATAGTAAAACTTTCCCAAGAAGAACCAGCGCAGTCACATCCCAAAATCTGGTATTTAAGTCATTTTGGTGTAACGAACCCAAATAAGCCGAAAAAATTAAGAATTGTTTTTGATGCCGCCAGTGTCTCAAATGGGGTAAGATTAAATGATTGTTTACTTACAGGACCTGGTCTGTATAATTCTCTATATGAAATTTTACTGAATTTTAGACTAAAGAAGTTTGCCTTCACAGCTGATATACAGGAGATGTTTTTGCAGGTAGAAGTGAGAAAAGAGGATCGATGTGCCCAAAGAATACTGTGGCGGGGAATGGACCGCCAGAGGACTCTTGATGTTTACGAAATAGCAGTAGTATTCTTTGGCTCTACCAGTGGCAGTGGACCTTGCCTGGCACAGGAGGCAAAAACAAGAACGCTAGAGAATTCATGGAAAAGTATCCAGAGGCAGTAAAGGTAATAGTAGAAGATCATTACATGGATGTCTACTTGGGAAATTCTGACACCGAAGAGGAAGGTATCCAACTTGTAAATGATATAATAAACATTCATAAAAAAGGAGGTTTTGTTATTCGTAATTGGATCTCAAATTCTAAAAAAATTCTTTCAAGTCTAGGCGAAGACCTAAAAGCTCAATGTGTTAAAAATTTTGATACGCAAGATAAGCCAAAAGTTGAAAAAATTTTAGGAGTTTGGTGAAATCATGAAAATGACGAGTTTTTATTTGAAACAAAATTTCACAAAATTAAAAAAGAAATCTTTGACAATAAAAGACCACCGACCAAAAGAGAGGTTCTAAAAGTGGTCATGTCAAATTTTGATCCTCTTGGTTTTTTAAATAATTTTTAAATTCAAGGAAAAGTTTTACTGCAGGATGAAATTCCAGACACCCTTAATGAAAAAAGCATATATAATTTTAAAATTCCAAGACAATATTTTTTATTGAGTAGGGAAAACAGTTTAATTCAGTTGCACGTGTTTACCGATAGTTCTGACAAATCATATGCAACAGTTGCTTACCTACGAATTCAGCAGGAAGATAATATAGAGGTTAGTTATGTGAGCTCTAAAGCTAGAGTCAACCCTCTTAAACATATCTCAATTCCCAGGTCGGAATTGCAGGCAGCCTTGATAGGAGCAAGACTTGGAAGCCACCTGAAAAACACATTGAAACTAGAAATCTCTAATATTTTTTATTGGACAGACTCTAAAACAGTTCTGCATTGGATGAGATCTGAAGCTGGACGCTTTAAAGTTTTTGTAGCCCAAAGGTTGGGTGAAATTCAGGACTTAACAAATATAACTCAGTGGAGATATGTACCGTCAAAAGAAAATCCAGCAGATCAAGCAACAAAAAGATGCTTATTAGATTTTTCTAAAAATAGTAGCTGGCTATTTGGACCAAAGTTTTTGCATACCAATCCAAAATTATGGCCTAAAGAAAATTTAGACAAGCTACCAGAGGAAATCATTGAAAATATGGAATTCAAGAGTAACAATATTTTAGCAACTATTACAAAGGAAAATATAGATCTTCCAGATCCACAAAGATTTTCTAATCGGAACAAATTGCGAAGATCTACAGCTTATTTTCTAAGATTTATACATAATTGCAAGCACAACAAAAAAATGGACCGCTAGAAGTGGAAGAAATACAAAATGCTGAAAGTCTGTTATACAGAAAAGTACAGCAGGACCTATTTCGAGATGAAGTTGAAAATTTAAAACAAAACCAGTATGTGGACAAAAAAAGTAGACTGTATAAGTTACCACCGAAATTAGACCAGGATGGAATTTTAAGGCTTGGTGGACGATTAGACCTTCTTAAAATTCATGAAAATCTAAAAAGACCAATAATATTGGATCCTAAACACTGTGTAACTAAACTAATCTTTCAATATTATCACGAACAATTCTTTCATCAAGGCCAAGAAATAGTGATAAGGAAACTAAGAGAAAACTTTTGGATTTTACATGCTCGACAAGCCGTCAAGAATATTTGGAAAAATTGTCAAAAATGTAAAAACAAGAAATGTAAACCAGAAGCACCTCTAATGGGACAATTACCTCTTTGTAGATTGGAACCAACAATAAGATGTTTCATAAAAACCGGATTCGATTATTTTGGACCTATACAGGTGGCTGTAAAAAGAAGCCATGAAAAAAGATACGGGGTAATATTTACATGTATGGTTACAAGGGCTGTACATTTAGAAATAGCCCAAGATTTGACGACAAACAGCTTTATACATGTTTACGTCAGTTTGGATGTCGAAGGGGGTTTCCCGAAGATATTTATAGTGACAATGGGGGTAATTTCAAAGCAGCCGACAAAGAACTAGGAAATGCGCTTTAGGAATTAAACCAAACTGAAATATAAAAATTTAGTACATTAAAAAATATTAAATGGTATTTTAATCCACCATTAGCACCATTTATGGGAGGCGCGTGGGAACGACTTATACAAATTATTAAAAAGATAATGAGGGAAATGTTAAATAATAGAACGCCACAAGAATATGTATTAAGGACTGTCTTTGCGGAAGCAGAAAATATTCTTAATTCAAGACCTTTGACTCATATTTCTGTCGACTCAGAAGATATGGAACCATTAACTCCGAACCATTTTCCCATCGGACCGCCTTACGCCAGCTTACCCTGTGCGAAAACCGAGGAAACAAATTTAAATCTACTTTCAAAATGGAAAGCAGCCCAGAAACTTGCCGACTTTTTCTGGCGTCGGTGGACAACGCAATATATGCCATTTCTGGTAATGCGGACTAAATGGCACAACGAAAATAAATCAGTAGAAGAAGGAGATGTAGTAATAGTAATGGATCCAAGCAGTCCCAGAAACGTATGGCCCAGGGGAAGAATAACTCGCAAATATCCCGGAAAAGATGGACGAACTAGGGTTTTCGACGTTCGGCTTTCAAATGGAACAATTTTAAAGAGGCCAGTAGCTAGAATTTGCCGATTGGATGTGACGACAATGTAATCACCATAAATGATTACAAGGAGGAGAATGTTACAGAGAATGTTGTTATATTGTTTAGTTTTGTTTCTCTCTGTATTTCATATCTATTTTTGTATCAAGTTGTATTAAAGAACACCAGTAGTTGTTAATAAACAAATAAAATAATTGTGACAGAAAAATTTGACTGAAAGTATTTTTTATTTTCTGCGAAGAACAAAATTGGCCTTGCGTACCAGATTATACTAATTATTTACTATTTTAGGTAAGAACCTTTAACAACATAGTTGAAATAATATTCTTAAGAGGAAGTAACCCCTTTTACCACAATGAAAATTGCCGAACGTTTTGCTGGTCAAACGAAAATAAAAAATGGTATTTAGAAAATAAATTCTACTTTAAATACCCAATCCAGAAAAGTAAATGACGATCGAAAATATTTCCAAAATTTTTTTTAGAAATTTTTTTTATTTTTAGTAATTTTGTAATATCTTTAACAATTCTTTATTGATCAAAACCAAAATGGCTTTCCCGGGTGTAGAATGTTGTACCAAACCATTTATCTTAAAGCCATTTTTCAATATCGGCCTTACTTTTTTCTCAAAAACGTTAGGCGCGTAAAGTGAATTTAAGCGTGTAAAGTGGATTTAGGCGCCCAACGTTTTTGAGAAAAAAGTAAGGCCGATATTGAAAAATGGCTTTAAGAAAAATTGTTTGGTACAACATTCTACATCCGGGAAAGCCATTTTGGTTTTGATCAATAAAGAATTGTTAAAGGTATTACAAAATTACTAAAAATAAAAAAAAATTCTAAAAAAAATTTTGGGAATATTTTCAATCGTCATTTACTTTTCTGGATGGGGTATTTAAAGTAGAATTTATTTTCTAAATACCAATTTTTATTTTTTCTTTTCGTGTGACCAGCAAAACGTTCTGCAATTTTCATTGTGACAAAAGGGGTTACTTCCTCTTAAAGTATTAGTAGCTCAGTATCGAAATAGGTTGTAATAAAAGCTCATAGTGTAGTTTTATAAAGGTGATTCTTTATTCTGAAAAACTAACTACAGCCTAAATTGGGACAGGCAAGCAAAACCCGGTAACCCACCTGTTGCAAAACTAGTTACAACTCTCTATTATCACTTAATAGAAAAACTTTCTATTTTACATAATTCAACAGAATCCCCGGCATTATTGCCGATTTTACTGGTATTCCTCGGTTTCTATGATAACGCTTACATAACCAACTCAGAAATCGCCTTTCTTAGTGAGCGGTTATTGAATATAGCCTATCGCATTACCCCTTTTTTGCCACGTGTCTGACGTATCCCGAGTGGGCGTCACCTTTACTATATGTTGTAAAGAAAGACCTTTTCCCGCACACCAGTTCGATACAATGTTAATTATTTAAAGGAAAAATAAAATGGAAATACTGGGTTCATCAACAAAGCGTCAATAATATTCATAAGTGGCACAGGCCAAGAAATAAGAGATCCAGGAAAGTTTTATAGAATGTCTCAAATTTATTTCTTGATTTTTGTTGGACTTGTCGATTACACTCTCCATAGTGTTATCGTATAAAATATTAGGTATATTCCACGATTTGAACAAATTTTTTTATGAAATGACGGATTTTACGCATCTTTTGCGTTTGCCATTATCGATAAAAAAAATATCACTAAATTGAAGCAAGTAGTGTCGTATTAAATTTGTATCCGACATGTCATATTCATGTCTGTGACATGTTTATTGGTGTACGATTTCTCTATAAAACTCGAATACATCAAACGAAGCGACACGTCGAGGACAAGTCGTCGATATATCAGAAACAAATGTCGTTTAAGTAAGTATGCGACTGGCTTAATTAACTTTTAAGAAATAAAAATATCTGTACTTCGATGTGTCCGTCTGCTGTTCACGTATGTTGTCTTTGGCGCATAGTTCTAGCAAATCGTAGCTTTATGTTACTTTGGTTTATAGATTCTGATTTATTGAACATAAGGGCAACATTTCTGTAAGCTCCACAACCTAAATTATTATTAAAGCCTTAGCAGTATCAGTAGGTGCTATATAACTGGTTTAAAGTCACATTGACGATAGCGAACAGAAACAAAACATAACTAATCATAAATAATCTTATTAAAAAATATTCAGGAAATAGTAGCAAAAGCACTGAAAAACTAGTTTGGGACTGTGGAGAAAATATGCATGCAAAATATAATATCGAAGAAGACTAAAAAGCATAAACGAAAATAGCCAAAGACTGAAAATTTGGGAGAAAATGTGAAAAAGGAAGTTCAAATGATTTATATAATTAAAAACTAACGTTACTCTTCCAGTTTTAAAAGAAACTCTTAAAAAGCGAATTGTTTTAAAAGTTGCAATTGAGTCATTATCAAAATTAATAAAAATGTTGGGTATTCACTATAAAAAGTTCGAAGATTTCTATGTGAGCAACCGCAAAAAGTTAACGTGTTCAGTTTTCAATTAAAAACAAGAAACAATTACATCGAGAAAATGAACCTTTTCATTTAATAGAACAACTTTGTTACCAAGGGTTATAATAATATGTTGTTAACGGTGTGAACATATGACAATTTGTATTGAAAACCTGATTATATTAACCTTGCTACAAAAAAAAATTATGAAATTATTAAAATATTCCATTTGTGTCTCTAAATTTTCCGGGATGTGTAGGTATTATTTATCCAATCTCAGTTTGAGGACATTCCAATCATTCCATACGGCGGTAAACAGTCTCAAAGAGACCGACCGCACAACCAGGGTTGTCAGATCTGTCTTCTTCAATTCTTTAAGTTTTTTTTATTAAAGATATTTCATTTATATCAGTATTCAATTATTGTTAGTCAGTAACTTTCTTTGAAAGCTAGTTTGCAAATATACTTCAAACCGAGGAGTTTTGAGTGTGACAGAAAAAAATAACAAGCCATTCATTGTTATAATAATACATTCTTTAGTCCTTAAGAAACAATATAACTGAAATCAAGACAAAAAGTGTTTTCAGTGTTTAAAAACAACTAATTAACAAACCCTTGTTTCTCGTATAATCTTACATTGTGCTTAGAAATCCGAAAATTTTGAAGAATTGGCAACAGCATTGTTGCGATTGCAAGCGCCAGGATATAAGCTGAACCGGTACCCGGCCCGTCTGACGATCGATTCTGCCAGACAGAGATAGGCCAGTGACCGCCGATGGCGTGGAAGAGACGGAGATAAAATATACGTGGTTATGCCTTGATGATGAGTCTGGTTGACGAGGATGAAGTTCTGGTAAAAAAATTAAAGCATTTTCTGAGTGTCAGGTTTATTTTTCTGATTTTAGTTTTGTATATAGAATTTTTGAGTTACCTTATATTTATTATTTTAATATAATATTACTATATATACAGTGGGGTTAATATTAAGTGTAGTATGTACAAACACCTAATGTAAAACAAACTTATAAGTGTGTATACGCATATTAATTATTTGTGTGGAACGCCTATGGTTAGGAAATTCCCACAGTTTAATGTCATTAAATTGACCTAAGAAACACTATACATACATTGCGCTAATACACTTTTTTCTAACGGAACGGTTATAAAATAAGAAACGACAAGAAAAAATATTTGTTCAGTAATTTTAGACGTTTTGTTGCAAAAATTACTTCATTCTTTTAGGTTTATAAGTACGTATCAAATAAACGTTGACATGCATTAAAAAACTGTTTCAACGTAGTGTCAGCCGCAGACGGGTCATTTCGTAACATGAGCACGCTCTTATGTAACTTTATATTGTTTGATAATACGTACACTGGGCCGATAATGGGACTGAAGTACATTCACTTATTGGAAAATTGAGAGTTATTGGCTCCCAATTGCCATTGCATATGGAGAGGACAAGGCATATATAAATTTCTCGTTTTTAGTGATTAGTAATACTTTATAATTGAATTCTACCCATTTATTTACATTCGAACTTTTGTTACCTGATAAGGGCAAAAAAAATTAAAAGTATGATTTCTTAAATCTTAACATAGTATAAAACAAAGTCGCTATCGCCTGTCTGTCAATATATGTGCTTAAATCTTTAAAACTACGCAACGGATTTTGAAGCGGTTTTTTTAATAGATAGAGTAATTCAAGAGGAAAGTTTTTATGTATAACTAGCGACCCGCCCCGGCTTCGCACGGGTGCAATTTCAGAAAGTGGCATGCCGGGTACTAATATATCGGGTTTGTATTTATACCAGCGGGTTGCAACGCATGTCGGGTACACGCTAGTAGTTTTATATGTTACAGCATCGTCTCTTAAATAAGACAATATGGCGCCAAATCGTACACAGTTTAAAAGTTTTTTTTTCCCGCCCGTCCTACCTCGTACTGGTTGTTCGCTCTTCCTTGTCATTCTTTGTGTGTGTTTCAGGTTGATCACGGTGTCTTATTGTCTCCATGTTTCTTAGCATCGAACCAAAATATACCCAAAAAATTATATACATGGAAAATCGCGAAAGTTCAAAAGTTTCTGGATAATAGCAATAAAAGGCTGGGAAATATTGACAATCACGGTCGAAACCCTAAACGATTCCACCATATAATTTCGTCTTCGTCGTCTACATCCGGGACCTCAATACGCTCACTCTCGAATTCTAGTATGTAGCCTTACCCGACCTTAATACAAGGGAGCTGAGGCTTGAGCTGTTGACGTCCTCCGTTGTCCAAATATAATACTACTTGAAACCTCGCCATAATCCTTAATTATATAAAAACTATTACTGCTAAGGCCCTCTCGTTAGAACAAATAACCTTTAAAACTTCTACACTTCCAGCTTTGGCCTCAAGCAACGGGTCAAAACTTTAGCAAGCATTAAAATAAAAAATATGGGAACATTTTAGATAATATTATGTTTAAAATTTAAATCGCAAAATGATTGAAAACCTCAAATATCAACAAATATCAGCCTACTTTTATTTTGTCCTTTTTACTTGTAGATATAAACAGATATCAAGCAAAACCATTCCTCTTATATTTGGAAAAGAAGCTCTACGAGGAGACATCACCATTTTATTTTAAAAAGCCCCATTGAATTCCCAACCCATTTGTAGGTGATTAAAAAGTATTCTTAAACACAGTGATTCATTCATCTATTTTGTGCATATAGCACTAGCCTTGCAGCCACATCTGCCGCCTCCAGGAAAGGAGTAAGCTTCGACAGTATTGTTAAATTTATACCTATTTGTTATTGACTGGTATATAAATTATTGTATAGTTTTTGGTAGTTTTGACAAATAAATAGTTTTGAAAGAAAGTCGTCAATTTAGATCCATTAAGATTAAATTGTTTTACAGAAAAACCAAAAATTCCAATAAGCTATGGTCCCAGGATAGCTTCAAAGTTAATTACAATCGTTGAAAATAAGGTTCTTGAAAAAATTAAATAATAAACTCTTGCAAGAATGGATTATATTAAGCATATCAAGCCGTTAGTATAAGAGATAAAATGGCCCATGTGCCCAAGTTAATGATCAGTAATAAAATTATTGATGATAAAAATTAGAAGATAATGAATAAAAGCTTAGCATATGAAGTATAGAACGCTTTGAAGCATCATCGATAGATCTACTGTTTAAAATTTATGCTATTTTTTTTCTTGTAACTGGACAACAGGTCAAGACGTTTCCAGGCATGTAGCTAAGTGCAAGGACCTGTTTTCAGGATTTAACAATGGTCTTTAACCAAAAGATAAAAACAATATTTCTGAGTTAATGTTGGTATGTAAAATTCTGCATATTATTACCAGAAAAATTTAATACTTTTAAATGAAGTTGGATATTGCGTTCAATTGACAATAAAAGAAGCTTTAAATAAATTAGCAAGACAGTTATGTATCTTGAAATAAATTTTACTAATCTAGTACTGTAAATCAGGAAGCTCGGATAATAAAGAAACAACTATGAAGAAGCTAAGTGTCAATTCAAGAAATATGCTTGTAATTATTGAAAAAGGACATGAAGTAAAAATATATAAAAAGTGAAGATACCTAAAGAAAACGCAAATATTGCTTAAATATCTTTAGATAAAGAACTTTTGGTAACAGAACAATATGATTTAGTTTGACGGATAGATAAGGGACCTACTAAACACACCAATGTATTATTCAAGTTTCGAAAAATTTCAATCTCCCTGTTACAATAAATCTGCTGAAAGAGAAGTTTCACGAGCAATAATTGATAAATGAATCATTAATATAGTAGGCAAGGAAAGCAGGTGATTTAAATATCCAGTGCAAGATAAATATTTTCTAGTTGAAGAAATGCTTACCTTAAATGACTTCTGGTATGTTCCAGGAATCTTTTTCAGTGCTAGCCACACATGACAGAAATGCAGATATTATTCTTAAAACTACGCCAATAGAATGTAAATTTCAAAGAGGGCTTCTGGAGAAGGTCATGGAAGTTTATACAATATACAAAATAAAATCAGTCGTGTCTGAGACAGAAATATCTTGTAATATTACAGACGCAAATAATTTGATGATACAGTTATATATGACAAGAAATGAGGACACGTACAGGATAAAGCAGTAAAGAATAGGAGGCTCGGCTTGTTATTTCCACATTTTAAATCCAAAAAAATCTTGAAAGCTTATCTGAAACTTGAGGAAAAGCTTAAAATGGACTTGAAACAATTTATTTCGATGTAGCGACTGCATTTTAATATGGCGACCTTAAAGACGTGATTTTTATGCAGTTTGTAGGTAGGTTAGGTAGATGATGGACTTCTTACATCAATGCCAGAGATACATTTAATAGCGTTATTGAAAGATTTAAAAAAATTATTTAGGATTACGAAAAAATCTGCAGAATTCTATTTGGGGTTACCAATTAGTAATTGTAAAAATAAAATAAATATATTTAGATAAGCCACAAGAGTTACATAGAAAACAGTTTGCAAACGTTTTTATTTCAAAAATATTGTTCGCGAACATTTTGAACAGTGCAATTACAATTATTGCATTGAGGTTGGAGGTGGGCATTTTCAACATTTACTTGATTGATACAAGCGGTAATAACTTTTATTACTGTTAAATTTTCTTTTCTTTTTAGCCCTATTTCTCAGAAACTATTCACTCGATTTAAACGAGCAAGGTCGAGTTTGGAAGGCAATTCAATTCCCATTAAAATAAGGTATCACTCGACCCCCCTTTCCATTTAAGATTTTAAGGGTGGAAGCCACCTCGTCGTAGGGATTTCAGCAGGGGGGTGAAAATAGCAAAAAAATATGTCCCCCTGAGAACTTAGGTTCCCGTAATAGTTCAAATTGTGATTTATTTATTAACAAGAAAATAAACCTGGGTGGAAAGTTTTCGGTACGCCACCCTGTATGTAAAGAATTACAATAAAAATGTGTTAAACATTGCTTAATTGCTTAAAAGTTTTCCTATTTATTCGTCTTTCTATCTCTTCTAGTTTCCGAGATCGCAATACTGTCATCGTCAATTTCAGGCACCCGATATATCTAGTGTTAGCTTGATTGCTATGAAGAAAACTCTAGAACTCCTTAGTTTCTAGTGACTTTAGTATAATTCTATTTTTTTAGAAACCGTTTTTAATGCTTTCGCAACATTTTACACAAAAATTAGGTAACTAATTTTCTTTTTTTGGTCATAAAAGACAACTTAGTTCCGTGATTTAACTTTTATTAGATAATCCGGGACGTTTTACTGCCTTTTGGGGATGAAATTAAATCGACGTAGGCGTTGCTTATAACTTACGCCTACGAAGGAAAAACCGTCAGAAAATTTAATAAGACAAAAATATTTGTTACGTAAAATTATTGTATTTGCAAAAAAAATTATGTAACGCGATCAACTACTAGGCTGTGGCATCGTTATGAAAGAACTCATCGATTTTTAATTTTGGGATTTGTTATGATTAAGCATGATGAATATTTTGAATTTTCGAAAAAATATAGTCCGTTTTAGCCGATTTAACCGGAAGCGCTATCGTCTTCGTTATTTTTATGAAACATCCTGTATTTTTTGAATATCTATTCTACGTAAAATTTTAAGTACAAAACATGTTTTACTTTCTATACATATATTTGACAGTTGTCGAGCAAATGGCGATTGAAAATGTTTAATTTATCAAAAATGATAAGAAACTTTTTGACAAAAAATAAAATGAATGTAGGAGAAACGAGATATGCTTATAAGTTTATCTACGGGGTTTTGCCTACTAATGTCATAAAAATTTCACAATGTGCTACAAAAATTGACTTTCATTCTCAAATTACTTAAATGATTTTAATGAGTAGGTATTAAACTTAAATTCTACATACATTTCTCGATATTTTTGTTTATACTCTCCTGTCCTGTGTCTCAAACCAATGGTTTCAGGGAAAGAAAGAAAAAACAAAAAGTCTTCCTCCACAAAATTTAATAGAATAATTCTTAAGGGTCTCTACATGTTTCGAACGTAGAAACGTTCATCATCAGGAGACAGAAAATGTAATTAAAAAGTGCTGATGGTTTTAGCAGAAGAGAAAATGGTAAAGGACCTTAATGGAGCTTTCATGGGATCGAAAAAATATTTTTGATGTGTAAAAGAGCCATAAAATGGAGAAATTAATGAAATTTAAACCATATTCAGTATGTGAGAAGTCAGTATAAGTGGTCTAAGATAGATAAAAACTGAGGAAGAAGAAGGATCTTTCTAAAAAGAACGTATAAAAATTATTTAATTTTAGTAAACATTTTAAAAAGACTTAGGTGGAGAAAATTTGTAGTGGTTATCACACAGGTGATGAAAACCACATAAAAAAGACTGGTGGGGTACTGAGGCTTAAGGCTCAGTAACCCCTCCAAAGGTTAATTTAAATTTAGTAGAAATACTAAGAAAATCACACATTTTATCAAAAATATTCAAGAGGTCAAAAAAGTTGTTAAACGTCCATGTGCCGGACCCAAATGAAATGTACATGGACGATTAACAACTTTTTTGACCTCTTGAATATTTTTGATAAAATGTGTGATTTTCTTAGTATTTCTACTAAATTTAAATTAACCTTTGGAGGGGTTACTGAGCCTTAAGCCTCAGTACCCCACCAGTCTTTTTTATGTGGTTTTCATCACCTGTGTGATAACCACTACAAATTTTCTCCACCTAAGTCTTTTTAAAATGTTTACTAAAATTAAATAATTTTTATACTTTCTTTTTAGAAAGATCCTTCTTCTTCCTCAGTTTTTATCTATCTTAGACCACTTATACTGACTTCTCACATACTGAATATGGTTTAAATTTCATTAATTTCTCCATTTTATGGCTCTTTTACACATCAAAAATATTTTTTCGATCCCATGAAAGCTCCATTAAGGTCCTTTACCATTTTCTCTTCTGCTAAAACCATCAGCACTTTTTAATTACATTTTCTGTCTCCTGATGATGAACGTTTCTACGTTCGAAACATGTAGAGACCCTTAAGAATTATTCTATTAAATTTTGTGGAGGAAGACTTTTTGTTTTTTCTTTCTTTCCCATACTTTTAACTCCACTTTAAGCATGGACTACTTCTTCAAACCAATGGTTTCAGTTAGTACCCATCAAGTAATTTGCATTACAAAAAGGAAAACTAGCGAATCCATAATATTAAGCAAATCAGTTTTCAATATAAGGTGGTTATGGCAACTTGCTTGCGCTTGTCATTCGTTTTCCGACGCCATTATTTTTATATACTTTATAGAGTTTTTTTCGACAGTCGATATTTGATTTTGTTTTTATTATCAAATTACTTTCTATTTCCTAATATTTATCAAAATGGTATTTTTTAGTCGTTTTAATCAAATTGATATGTTAAAAATATATGTTAAAAATATCCAGAGAAGCGCGCCTTGTATACCTCTACCTTGTACCATTTCAAAAGTTACGTCAGAAATACTATAATTTTGAACCTTAATATACTTTATTCTTGACGTTATGGTCGTCGTATAAAATAAATAGTTGTACCTGTACTGCTATTTTGATTTAGATTTTCGGTACTTTAATATTGCAACGCTTAAATTAACAATAGTAAATTGTAGTATTTAATTTAGTAATGTATATAGTAGGTATTATTAACTTTTATTTTTATGTACTAAAATGATGTTTTTACAAACCCCGAAAGGTACTTTCTCGACAAGTACGTTTGGTCGCCAACAGTTCAGGCGAAACCGCGTGTTAAAGGTAGAGTTCTTATTGGATACGAGGTTTACTGGACCTTGCGGGAGTCGATTGCCAAACCGATCTTGTCATGTATGGGTATTTTCGGAGGATAAGCAAGTCCGTTCTCTAGAACAGGTACCTATAGTCGTTTTTATGCTTTTTGTAAGCTGACCAGGCTGTCGTCGCTGTGCTGATGTTTCCGGTTTATAAAGTGGGAAGAAAAAGCATGATGGAAGCTCCAGAACCAAAATACTACGGAGGTAAACTCGCCCCCCGATCGAATCTCCGGGTGGGGGCTGATCCTGTGGCCTCATCAAGCGACATTAACCGAATATCCACTATCTCCGACAATATACTGGGTTCCCCCAACAACACTCAACGGAGAAATAGTGTGGCACCTACAGTTGCTGACACACCCAAAAACAGCAGCTTCAAAATTAATTTCTGCAATATCAGAGGGCTTAATACCAACATCAATTCAGTCCGCCAGCACTTACAATCATCCAAGCCCCATGTGCTCGCACTGACCGAGACAAAGGTCAGATCGTCAACGAACACCGTCAGCTATTTATATCCTGGATACGATTTTCATTTCCGATTTAGACGCAACTTTGGGGTCTGTCTCTTTATTCGAGATGATCTTTGCTGCCAACGAGAGGACACACTTGAACCAGCAGAGTTTGATGTAATGTGGTTTAAAATATCAACGCAGAAAATCACCAAGTTTATCTGCTGCCTTTACCGTCCTCCAAGTGACACCCATTACAGAGCACTCTTCTCGTCACTAGCAAACACAATTGACTTCTTGCAAACCAACCATCCTAATGCCGAAGTCGCTATCTTTGGTGACTTTAACGTCCACAATATCAACTGGCTCAAATACTTAAATACCAACGATGAACAGGGTCGTGAGGCGGAATCTTTTGCGATCAGTTCTGGTCTAACTCAACTCGTGGAAGAACCAACGCGAATTCCAGACCGAGATGAAGATTTTGCTAGTCTTTTAGATCTCTTTTTGACATCCAACCCTGACCTATACACAGACACCGTTCATCCTCCATTAGGATCTTCCGATCACAAACTTATTTCAACTCTAAGCGAGCTGCCAATTTGTTCTGAACAACCTCCTAAACCTCGTAAAATTTGGCACTACACATCAGCTAGTTGGGAAGACCTAAGGGACCCTTTTCGCACTTTTCCTTGGCTGGAAGTATGCTTCTCTTCAAATGATCCATCCGCTTGTGCTCAAGAGGTCTCCGATGTTATTCTTACTGACATGGAAGCCTTTATTCCTTTCTCCAAAAAGCGCCCTTCTAATGGCAAGCACTGGTTTAGCAAGAACTGCGAGCGTGCTGTCAGAGCTAAAAATGTAGCTTACCGACAATGGCGTAAAAATCGCGTGAATCGCACCATCTTTGTTACCGCTCGAAACCAGTGTAAGCAAACGATAGATCAAAACAAAGAGGCTCATAACATGAGGATCAAAAATAAACTTCTCGCCAGTCCTAACGGATCTAGGTCCTTTTGGACAGTCGCTAAGGCCGTCAGTCAAAATTTTACCAAATCAAATATTCCACCGCTGACACGTTCTGATGGCACAATAGCAACCACGGCTAAAGATAAAGCGAACTTACTCACAGAACTATTTGCTTCCAACTCCACGGTGGACTTTCAGGGAAATACACCCCCGAACATTCCAGCAGTTCGATCGGAAATTACTGATATCGTATTCCGTCAGCGTCCTGTCAAACGAATTCTGAAGGGGCTCGATGCCAAAAAAGCTTTTGGTCCAGATGAAATTCCTATTATAGTGCTCAAGAAATGCGCCGATGAACTCACACCAGTATTTTGTAGACTTTTTAACCTATCCTACAAAAAAGGAATATTTCCATCTTGCTGGAAAAAGACGCGAGTCCAGCCTATACCAAAGAAAGGCAAGAAAACCCTGCCAAACAACTATCGACCAGTCGCATTGCTCTCAGTTATATTAAAGGTGATGGAGAAAGCTATTAACCAACAACTTCTAAAATACCTAGAAGGCCTTAAAATTATCAGCGACCATCAGTATGGTTTTCGTAAGTCCAGATCAACAGGAGACCTTCTAGCCTATGTCACTCATCTTTGGAGCAACGCAATCGAACATCATGGGGAGTCCCGGGCTATAGCACTGGACATCTCTAAAGCCTTTGACCGTGTCTGGCACGAGGGGCTCCTAAGTAAACTGCGTTCTTATGGTATGCCCGGTCGATTTTGTTCATGGTTGTCTATCTTCCTCAAGGACCGTTCTCTGCAAGTGGCGATTGACGGGTTTCTCTCAGACACCTTCACCATCAATGCTGGTGTTCCTCAAGGGTATTATCCCCCACTCTCTTCTTACTGTACATTAACGACCTTCTAGCGAAAACAGAAAATCCAATATATAGCTTTGCTGACGACAGCACACTTATCTCATCTTTTACTTTGAAATCTCAAACATCGGCTGCTGACGCACATCTTCGCAGACAACATGAGGTATCACGCCTCAATAAAGACCTAGAAGAAATTTTGTCTTGGGGTGACAGTAACCAAGTCGAATTTAACGCTCAAAAAACCCAGGCAGCAGTTTTCTCTAAGAAGGTTAACATTGCAGAACCCGATATCGTTATGGCAGGACACGCAATTCCACTGACTTCGTTAATTCGCTGGGTGTCAACCTGGGAGGAAATATGTCTTGGCATAATCATGTTGTGGCAATCGCCAGGGCAGTTTCTCAGAAGCTCGGTATACTTTTCCTTACCAAAAAGTTGTATACACCTCAACAACTTTTGACACTCTATAAAGACCAGATTCGACCATCACTGGAATACTGCTCTCATATCTGGAGTTCTGCACCGAAGCATACCCTTCGGTTGTTGGATTCCATCCAAAGGAGAGCCGTTCGTCTAATCGGCGACCACGAGCTGACTAAGAACCTCGACCGCTTAGAACATCGAAGACAGCTTGGTGATTTGACTCTCTTCTACAGATATTTCCATGGCAAGTGTTCGACAGATATTGTCCGCTCGATTCCACCTAGAGCAATGCATAGCAGAAACACACGACGAACCACTGCCGCCCATCCCTATGTGGTTCAACTTAGTGCACCCCGAACCAACATTGTTTCAGGACTCTTTCATTTGGAGGACGTCATCTTCGTGGAACGGCCTTTCTGAGACCGTGTTTCCAACCGAATATAACCTCCAACGATTCAAAAAAAACGTGAATCGCTTTCTTCGCACACGCACCACTCCCAGAGCGCCTTAAAGGATTTATCCTATTGTGCTTGTGGTCGATCATAAAAAAAAAAGGCATTGGAATGCATGTTTCCGCGAAGTGCATTTTAAGTTTTACTGTAGTAATATCGCTAAAGTAATATCGATAAAAATACCGCCAAAGTAAGAGATTTGTTGTGTTCCCGATGGGCAACTGAGGCGTTTCCAGAAGCTGTTTCCAGGACCCTCCATCAGAAAGCAGGAGGTAAATTAGTCTATTCTTTTCTATTTTGATTTTCATGAGGTAATTGGGAACGTTCCTTATAGGGTCGTTTCGGCGACGGCATTTTGTTTCGCCACGCGACGTTACGCTTCGATGACGCCACGACGCCGACGCCGCTGCCTATTAAGTAGTGACAGCACAGGTTCCCGACGCCGATATAGTTGGCGACGTTTCCCGACGCCATCACTAATGGATCCTGCACCAAAGCAGGCTTGCCGTTATGGTAAAATTTACAATTCTATTTATTATCGACTCTATTACCGAGTATCTTTCCGTAAATTTTACAATTCTATTTATTATCAACTATTACCGAGCATTTTATTTTCTACTGTTATTCCGTCATGCTAAATGAAAATTGATAATTTTAAGTTATTTTTAAGGTATTTCCATATTATGCAACTTTCAGGTTACCTACAGTATTTGTAACGACCATTTTGGTAGTAATTAAGTATCGAGCAATCACATAAATGCGTCAACAAAATCATAATTTTTTTGAACGTCCTTATGAGATTTATACTACACACATCGCCAAAATTCTTGGACCCCCCTCGTAAATTTTAAAACGAAATATTTATCATGGGTGCTTTTTTGTACATTTAATCTTTATTTATTTCACCGTTGCTACGCAACAAAAAATGTTTACAGAAACAATTTTTCACAATTTTAGACACCAATGTTTAAAAAGTGGTTCATATCGATTAAGCGTGTTAAAGTGATTGTTGAGTTTTTCTTTGCAATTATGCATGGCAATAGAATTTTAGTGTTCAATAGAGCAAGAATAGTGGCTTTGCATGATGAGGGTCTGCGGAATCATCGAATCGCGGATAGACTAGGGATTCTCCGCGCTTTAGTTATCCGAATAGTGTGTTTGTACCAGGAAACTAACAGCGTTGACTGGAGACGTAGAACTGGGCGTCCTAGGGTAACTAATGCAAGAGAAGATCGATATGCAGCAGGTTATGTACGTCGGAGTCGAACCATAACAGTCTCAACTGTGCGAACTCATTGTAAAAGAACGTTTGGTCGATTCATTTCCAGTACCACAATACGGCGGGGACTTGCTGGAGGCAATTTGCGATCTAGGAGACCATTAAGAGTACCTAGGTTACTTCCCAGACATATAGCCGCTCGTCTACAGTGGACACGGGAACACAGAGACTGGCTTTTAGCTTAGTGGCGAAATGCCCTTTCTTCGGACGAAACAAGATTTAATTTAGTTAGTGATAGTCGGCGACACAGCGTTTGGAGAGGGCCAGGGCGACCAGAAAGACCATCTTTTGCCAGAGAAGTCGTTCCATACCAAGGAGGAACAGGAATGTTTTGGGGAGGCATATTGCCTGGTCATCGTACCCAGCTTATTCCCATTCCAGACACTATGACAGGGGATAGATATGTTCGAAACACTACTAAACCCATTATTGGTCCTCTCCGAAATGAAATTGGAGCCAATTTCATTTTCATGGATGACAATGCTAGGCCCTATCGCACGAGAAGAGTACAAAATGTACTAGAGATTCAGAATATTTAAAGATTACCGTGGCCAGCAAATTCGCCAGACATGAATCCCATTGAGCACATGTGGGATTTCGTTGGACGAGCAATCTTAAACAGAATAAATCCTCCTATCACCCTCCAGGAACCCACACTCGCGGCCCAAGAAGAATGGAACGACATCCCATAAACGCCCTTATTGTTTCCATGCACAGGCGAGTTAACACCTTACTAGAGAACAGGGGACACACCGAATATAGTCGCATTTTTGATTTCGCCCTAAAGTGGTTTTCTTCTAGATTTCAAATTCTGGTAATCATTTTATTATGCAATATTTTTCGTTTGTATTTTTTTTCTTGTTCAGTTAAAATTTAATTCAGCCAATTTGTATTGGATACATAACCAAATTAAATGTACTTTGTAATAAAACTTCTTAACTTATAATAATAATGTCTCATTTTGCCAAACATAAGGGGGTCCAAGAATTTTGGCGATATGTGTAGTATATAATTTTTTATAAATATTTTCGATATGCAAAATGTTTCACGCTTTGTTAAAATTAGTATTTAGGCACTCGTTATAAGTTTATTATATTTGATTTTCGATTGGCTAATTAACCACTAGCACAGGATGTTGGACCATGGAAAGAGTTTTATTTAAAAAAGTAGTATTTTGTTAAAGTCACTTACTAGTACGTTCATAGATCTGCATTCGTAACCCTTTCATTTGCCAACGTGCCCATGTTTGGTTGATATTTAGCACATTTAGTAGTAACAGAAGTGATAGGTCAACTTTCCCTTCGATTTGTATATTATCAATGTTAAACCGTAACATGATGTTTGATCTAAAACATTTTTATATTAAAGTTTAGTAAATTGGAGGCTTCTGTTTCATTGCCTAGAATCTGACATGACCATAACTCTCCAGACAAAGAGCTGCCGTGCACTTGTGACGTTTAAGGCTGGTAATTAAGCCGAATAATGCCGCAACCTCCCTGTAAACAATATTTTCCACGGTTAGAAAACGTTTGAAGCAGGAAAATAATAAAGGAAATTAAATAAATGAGGAGCAGAAATAAATACAATGGCTTGCGTTTAGGTTGATCCAACAACTTCTACAACGCAAATTACTCATGACATTTTGTTAAGTATCGAAAATGCTATAAAAATATTTTATAAACATGGTTGTAGTGAAGGACGGGGGAATTCTGCGCACGGGGGAATTCTGCGCATGGGGGAATTCTGCGCACGGGGGAATTCTGCGCACGGGGGAATTCTGCGCACGGGGAAATTCTGCGCACGGGGGAGCTTTGCGCATCGATATTTTGCAGCTCAGTTCAATTATTTTAAAATTTAAACACAGCGCGCCATCTTGTATTTGCCCGGCAAACATCCGCTCATAATTTAACGGCATTCGTAGTGTGGGTTTGGACAAGGTAGACGATTGTTTGTTTTTCGACGCGCTGATGTAATTTTCAAGTAAACCTGGAATAGCGGTAAGTGCCTTTTATTATTAATTTTTAATAAATTTATTGCATGATTATTTTGCTTAATATGTGTTAATAATTTCATGCACAAGAACAATCAATTTGATTTCGTTTTTAACTGTCGGTGATAAATTAGGTTAGGTGACTCATATCGGGGAAATGAGCCGCAGCTGAAGCGGGGTAATTTCGCGCTGCGCGTTATCACCCCGTATGGAAATTTATGCCAATATTTAATATTTGTCTTCCCTTTTAGAATTCAAAATGCCCCGCACTTATTCCCGGAAAACCGAAAAGTCAAAATGGACGGAAAATGAGCTAAAAGCTGCTATCACTGCCATACAATCTGGGCGAAAAATACGAGAAGTTGGTCGTTCTTTCAATATTCCAGAATCCACTCTAAGTGACAAACTAAAGATCAATATCCACACGAAAGGAAAACTGGGAAAGAAACCAGTTTTTGATGATGAACAGGAAACCGCAATAGCCAACCCTGTTATAAAATTGGCGGATATGTTTTTTGGAATCACACCAGCAGAACTGCGGCGTTTAGCATACGAGTTTGCCGAGACCAATAAAATAAAACATCGTATCGACCACGAGAAGAAAATGGCTGCTTATATTAGATAATTATGGTAGTCACATTTCTTTGGAGATTTATACATACTGCAGTTCGCACGGAATTGTTATGGTGTCACTGCCCCCTCACACCTCTCACAGGCTCAAACCTCTTGACTTAACTTTTTTTGGACCACTAAAAAATGCTTTAAACCGTGAGTGCGATTTGTATCTAACTATTGTAACTTGCTTCCATTTTTAACAAAGCATATCTGAAGGTTGCTACGATGGAAAAAGGAATATCCTGGTTCCGCGCTGCTTGAATATGGCCCACAGACCCTAATAAGTTCTTTGAAAATGATTTCAGCCTACCAATTAACCTAAATGAAACCGATCTTAATTATGAAGATAACACTTTAGAACAGTCAAATTTAACTGTTGGGGTCGGGCAGATGACGAGACCACAACCGGGACCGCCGAGATGTGGCGACACTCTGGAGAGGACTCCACCTAGAAATACAAAGCGACAGTCAATAAACCAGTGGGCCGAACCACAACCGGGACCATCGGGATATGATGAAACCATGCACAGGATACCGCCCAAGAATATTGGATGGCAGTCAAATCAGCGAGCTGAGCCATAGCCCGGAACATTAGAAAGTGTTAAAACACAGTTTGCATCATCCTGTTCCAATTTTTCGTCTTCATCAAAAGTAATTATTGAAAAGATAGCACCGCTTCCTGGTCCAACTTCAAACAAGGGTTCTAAATCACGTGCAAAACAACACTCCGAAATTTTCACTTCTACGCCATTAAAAACTCAGTTAGAAATAAAACAAGAAAAGAGGAATCTTAAGAAAAAAGCTGAAGAGTTAAATAAATCTAAAACCAGGATAAGACCGGCAGAAAAAGCAGCAAAACTGGCTAGTAAAACAAAGAAACGAGCACTGAGCAAGAAACTTGGATTAAGAAACTTACATTTTGATGATTCTGATTCAGAAAGTTATACTGAGAGTGATTTATGTGACGATAATGAATTAGATGATGTAGATCCAACTGGAGATAAAGAGGAGTACCTGGTGTGTGGTGAATTCGGACGGGACAAGGAAATTTGGTATCGTTGTGTAATATGTTCTAACTGGGCACATTCAGAATGTAGTGGTTGAGATTCAGCAGTTAATTATACATGCGATATGTGTGCCAAGGCTGAAAAGAAGAAAGACAGAAAAAAAAAATAATCATTTTTTTTGTACCTACTCATGGAAATTTGTTTTGTTTACATTATATTTGGTTTTTACCTAAACAACAATTTTTTTTTTAGTTTCTCAGCTCTATTTAGTCTCTGGGCATAATTACCCCATCACATGCGTGGTATTACCCAGTACGTGGGGGAATACCGCGTAAAGACAGTTTTTCAAACTTTTATTTTATTTTAATTGGTATACGTAGTTAAACCTTTTTCTTGTGGTAAGAAGGTTCCAAATAGGTGCAAGATTCAGTAAATAAATTATAAAAGTTTTTGTGTACATTGGAAGGTTTTTGTGAGCATTTTCCCTTAGGTGCGCGGAATTCCTCCATCCTCCCCTAAGTAGTGATTTAATTACAAAATTCATCATAACCTTTACGGTTATTTTCTACAGGAACAAATTCAAAATATATTTGAAAATATACCAGACAATATGTACAAATTTATTATACATAACGCAAAAATAGTAACCAATTATTAAAATTAAAGTTTTGAAAATCGTTGGATAGGGACTAACGGCCCCACCAACGGTCCCGTCAGGTAGCCGGACCATACGCCTATAGAATTTTTTTATTGGGCTCACATTACAGAAAAGTCTATAAAACACAACCTAAGAATTTAGAAGATCTAAGAAAGAGAATTACCAAAGTCATAATATTCACTTTAAATACAAACTGTATTATCAAAGTTTCGGGAAAGGATTGGTTATGTTGAAAAGTGGACGGGAACGTTTCGAGTATTTAAACTGTAGTTAAATGTTATTTTGTATTATTTATTTTTTTTATTGCCTTAATATTGTCTTACAATCTAATTGATAAGCCTTGCGTAAACTTAAATGACTTAGTATGAATAGACAAGAACTGCATTTTGCAATGTTTGTACATAAAATTGTGCTTACGAGCTTCACTACTTTTCTTAAAAATCGGCTTATTTCTAGAAGTAAGACACACAATAGTGTTAACTCCTTCTATTCTTAAACGTATATTACTATACTAAAACTGACCTACCCCAGATGTGCATCACCTGCAGAAATCCGTTACTCTAGCTGTAATCGTCAAATATTGTGGTACGACTCTCTCTACGTTGTGTTTATACTCGGGTTCTTTTAAAGTTTGGTACAACGGTAAAAGTTTGTCAGGTCTTAAGAGTTTTAGCTTTAATCTTATTCTGACGGTTTCCTTATGATGCGGTATTCCGATGCCAGTAAATAATAAAACTTATGCAAATATTGCAAACAATAATAGAAACATCGACGACAAAACACCTGAAAACTTAAAAGAAGACAATTGGATGACACCTAAAACTACGAAAAAGTATGAAATAATAATAAGAATTGACAATATAAATGACTCAAAAGAAACTACGAAAACGCTGAAACAAAAAATTAATATTAAAGACACTCGAAAGGGGTTTAAAAGCATAAGACAAACAAAAGACGGAGCCCTTATTGTAGAAAGCTATGATCAAGACCAACAAGACAAACTTAAAACGGCAATAAATCGTGCTGATAAAATCAAATATAAGGACAATGATATCTCTGATTCAATGTTTATGATAACGACTATTGAAAAGGGCTTTACGGACAGAGAATTTATTAAAGAGCTAGAGAGACTAATTTATGATATTTTTGAAGAACTGCAAACTAATATTCAGGATAAAATCAAAGTAACTGCAAAGAAAACATGCAGGAACCCAAATAAAGAAAACTGAATTTTGCAGGCCCTAACAAAAATTGCAAAGTGGTTTTTAAAAAGACGTACTATTTATTTCGACCTGGTAACTGTGCATGTTCAGGAACATCTAAACTCTAAACTTGCCTTCATGTTTTAAATGCTCTGGGTTTTATCATGTGGCGAAATACTGTAAAGAAAAGGAATGCTGCCATAAATGCGGAGGCCAACATATGCCGAAAGATTGTACCGAGAACATTTTCGGATGCCCAAACTGTACAAAAATTAAATATGCAGATTTACAACACTCTGCAAGAGATGTCGACTGCCCTGTATACAAAAGAAGACTTGCGAGGTTTAGAAGTAATTTTAATTACAATGCTGATTTTTTATAAACAAAGAGACGCAAAGCCACAAAGAAATTAAACATGAACACTTAAAAACATCAAAAAATAAGCTTGCAAACATAAGTATCATTCACCAAAATGTACAATCGCTAGGTAACTCCGTAGATGGGAACTCACAGGGAAGCACAATGGTTGTAAATTCTTATGCATTACAAAACACTGGAAGTCAAGTGAACAATTAAAATATTTATCTATTAAAAATTTTAAATTAGGAGTTAGTTATTGTAGCGAAGCTGGTAAGCACGGAGGAAGCGCAATTTTTGTACAAAAAAAAATAAGTTTTCGTCAATGAAATAAAATAAACAAACTTTGGGTAAAAAATGAATATCAATAATAATATGCTGCAATAGAATGTGACATAAATGGGTGTCAAATTATAATAATATCTGTATACAGGGTGAGTGGCGTCAGTACAAAATTATTCTCTCATACGTCACTGATATTTCTAAAATTTATATGTTTTTATGAATCCTTATTTTAATTGTATTTTTTTTACACGGTCAATGGTTTAAGAGTAAATAATTTTTTTTATAAATAAACACTGATCAAAGTTCTTAGCAATTTTTTATTATTTCAAGTGGGCTCTGGAATCACAATTTGACATTTATTTATGCAAAGTATTGCTTCTCGTCAGTAGGAAACTAACAGATTTTTTTTTGCTAATTTGTAATAGTTTTATTCTGTTTTCTGCTAGTTTTGTCTTTTATTATTATGGATCATTTAAGAATTAATGCTCATTTAGCCGATATGCCTTTCGTTTATGACCTTGTGAATGGTAATGCTCGTGATGCAAGACGTATCTACCAAGAGCGATATCCGAATCGAGTGCTGCCTTCTGCACTAACCAACCTTCAGTAATGTTTATCGTCGTTTGGCGAAGACAGACAGTCTCGCGCCTACAGTTAAAACTGGAAGATCACGAACAGTGGAATTGGAAGAAGCTGTTTTAAATGCTTTAAAGGACAATCCGGATACAAGAACGCGAGTAATTGCGGAAGTTTTTCATTCCACTCAAGCTACAGTTTGGAAAATTATCCGCGATTAACAGTTATACCCCTACGTTATTCAAAAATTACAAGCTTTTACCTAGATACTTTCCCCAGAGACTGAATATGTGTCAATGGTTGGCAGAAAATCCAGAGTTTTTAAGTTATGTACTTTTTACTGATGAAGCAAACTTTGCACGAAATGCGATAACAAATTTCCATAAACCATACGCTGTTAGCTTTCAGCACGGACTTTCATTATACGTGTGGGCGGGAATAGTTGGCGATCACCTTATTGGTCCAGATGGCAGAACTTATCGAGACTTCTTTGAAAATAAACTTCCTCTTCTGCCCCCAGACGTGCCTTTAGAAAATCGCGTGCGGTTATGGTTCATGCATGATGGAGCTCCCACCCATTCTATCGCTCTGGCAAGAGAATTCTTAAATGCGATTTATCGAAATCGATTGATCGGTAGGGGTGCTGAAGAATCTAATCAACCATGGGCACTAAGGTCGCCGAACTTGAATCCTCTTGATTTTTATTTCTGGCGACACTTAAAGTCACTGGTTTATAAAACACCAGTAGAAAATGACGAAGACCTAAGAAGCCGAAGTTTCAAACAATAAGAAACATTCCTGCAACTTTAGCTCGTGTACAGGATTCTATGCAAAGGAGGTTAGATGCCTGTATTTTGGCTGAAGGTGGACACTTACAACAATTTATTTAATTGCAGTTGTAATTTTTTTTTAATTTTAAAAAATGTTAGTTTGTTATAAGGGTTTAATCGTTTTTGTAGCCTAGACGAAAAAAATTATTTACTTCTTAACCATCCCCCATATCAAAAAATGCAAGAAAGCGTTTTTATTACAATTAAAGTAAGGATTTATAAAAATATGAGAAAATAATTTTATACCGACGCCACTGGTTGTCTACAAGAATAAATTTTACTTTCAAATGAGTCATATTTAAGTGTTTATTTAATTCACCAAATTTACCCTAAAAAGCTCTACTCTTTTATTAATTATTTAAAAATAATACATAATATAAATAATACTTTTTCTTTAAATTTTGGACGCTCTGTATTTCCGAAACGAAGTTGTTAAAGAACATAGTTTATTAAAATTTTTCCTCTTAAAATAACATCAGCAACCCATATCCCGAAGTTTGTCAAAGTACTTTTGAATCACCCTGTATAGACCACCGTCTGGAAATATTAGATTAGATCTATTTTTAACCTTATCCAGACATGATAGTAATTTTAAAGAACAATATAAGAAAACAAAAAAGAATATGATGATCAGTTAAGGGCAGTGAGGTTGGAGGAATACGAAAATCGAATACGATCGGTAGATAACAAAACTAAGTGTATGTGGATCATTTGCAAAGAGATAACCGGACCTAATCTTAAAGGTGACGATATTGGTATTAAGGGCAATCTTGAAGAAATACCGGATCAGTATAACACATATTTGTTATCTATAGTTCCAAGACCAGTATCCACCGATGAAATTTGTGAATTCGCTAAAAAAATTAAAAATAAACATAGTAGTGGTGTAGATGAAATACCATGTAGCATTATAAAGCTAGCCATCCCTGTAATCCAAGATGTTCTTTGCTACCTTATAAATAAATCATTTAAGAAAGGCATCTTTCCAAACCAACCAAAAATAACATTAATCAAACCTCTGTTTAAAAAAGGCGATCCCGAACTAATAGAAAATTATAGACCTATCAGCCTCTTACCAGCCTGTTCAAAATTATTTGGGTTTTTAATGTGTCGTTGTCTTATAGAGTTTATGAAGGAATGTAGTCTTTTTAACGGTAACCAACATGGCTATATACAGGGAAGATCGATACAAACTGCCATTTTTCAATTTACGAAAAAATTTTTAGAACTTGTTGAAAAAGGTAACTTGGCACTTGGCATGTGTTTGGATTTATCAAAAGCCTATGATTGCATCGATCCAATGTTATTATTAAGAAAATGGGAATTATATGGTGTTAGAGAAAATGCTCTCAAATTATTTGAATCATATTTTACTAATAGGCAACAAAAGGTTAAGGTAACAAAGAACGGACGAACTTACTTCTCTAACTTAATGAGTAATAGTTTAGGAATTGCTTAGGGCAGCATTAAAGGACCAATTTTATTTGTGATTTTTCTCAACGACCTGAATTCCGTGGAATCTTCTCAAAGCGAGAAAGTAACGTGCTTTGCTGATGATACAAATCGTATTGCTAGTGGGAAAAATCTTTTTGAATTGATGACAATGGAAACATCACTATTTAATAAAGCCAACAGTTGGTTTTTAGAAAATAAATTAATTTTGAACAAGGATAAAACAAATGCTCTTCTATTTAGAACGAAACTGTCAAAGTTGTGAAACCACAAAACATATATTTAGGGGATTCCGATGTAGAACTCGTAGAACAAACTAAGTTCTTGGGTGTTTACTTGGATGAGTTTTTACCTTGGTGACATCACATCAATTTACTAACAAATAGGCTAAACTCCGTCGGCTATGGAATTAGGGTTGTTGCAAGATACATGAATGAAAAAAGCTTGAAAATAATATATTATGCAAGCTTTAAATCGATCATAAAGTATGGAATTATTTTTTGGGGTAGCAATAGTTCAATAGAAAAAATATTTGTAGCACAAAAGCGATCACTAAGAATAATAAAACAAATGGCGTTTTCTGAAAGTTGCAGAAATGTATTTAAAACATGTGGCATTTTAACAGTATTTGGTTTGTACATCTACCAGTGTTTGATGTTCTTCTTTTTTAAAAACACATGCGATTTTGAGCTGCAAGCTTTTTATGATTATAATACTAGAACTCTTAATGTAAATTACCATATTCATCGGCTAACATTAACAGAAAAACATCCAGGTTATAGGTGTTTAAAATTCTTTAACATGTTGCCAAATGATATCAAAAGTGTTAATAGTTTTAAAATTTTTAGAGTTTAGGTCAAGAAAATGTTAATTGTCTTAGAACCTTACTCATCGCAGGATTTCTTCAGATACATTTATAGAAGATAAAAATAAATCATTAATTTCTTTTTTTATTGTGACGCCGTTTTCTTTTGTGTTTTCTATGATTTGTGTGCTTGTGCAAAAAATGTATGAGACATAATTTGAAATATAGATGTTTATTATTATTATATGTATTACATTCTCAATATTTTCAATTTTAGAGTTTAAATCGTCCATTTTTTTTAGAATCTCCTTTATAATTTCTTTAGGATATACGAGCCCTGTCTCAGTGAAGTTGGCCCAACTATCAAAACTACGTTTTTTTATGAAATTTGTCATATTAGCGAAAACGTATTAAAAACTAAAATGTATTTCTTATAACATACGTTATTTTTATTTAATATTAGCCTAAAATACTAGATTTTTTTGTAACAGGAAAAAATATCTTACAAATCCAAAAATAACTGTCGATTAATAAAAATCAACGAAACCAAATAGCAGCAAATCACCACTGCGTTGGGCCAACTTTACTGAGACAGGGCTCGTATATTTTCATGTTTTATCTTATCAATTCTTTGCTCTGTAGTTTTATTATTACGTTTTATCTTAGTATCAATTTTATTTTCTTCTTGATTTGCTAAACTTGTTAAACACTTTGTGCAATTACATTGTTTTTTTTTGTTTCTTTAATTCTAGAAGGTTATTTTTGAATAATAAAGAGCAATTTAAACAAAACCACTTATTGCAACAAACACAGCCAACAGAATAAGTACTTTTTGTAAATTTTGGGGTACAATTTGGACAATGGGAATCATTAATAATTTTTCCTCCAGATGCACCAGCTTCTCGTTTATCTTGGGAACAGATTCTAAATTCCTTCAAAAATTTATTATATTTCTCATCACTTGGGTATTTTAATGGTAAGTATTCGTCATCAGATACTTCTCCACTTTCAGGAATCTTTATATTTATGTAACAGTAATTGACAATTTTCCTCGTTTTTTGATCCCAAGTTTACCATCGTTCACTACTTATGGGTCCGACCGATACTTGATTAGGTTCTTAAAAATATTAATTGTTCAATTTCGTCAAGATTTACATTTTATATTTGATTTTAAATCTGTTAGGTATTTAATGATTTTGATGGGCAATTAATATTCTAGACTACAGACTACAGGAAAATTTTTTTTTAAACAAACATACTGTATAGTGGATGTTTTGCGCATCACTGGAAAATTGAAAATTACTAATCAATACATTCCCACTTGCGAAAAAAGTAATAGCACACCGCAGATTTGCAAAGCATAATGCTTGACTGCTAATCTGTGACGGTGTGTGTGTTGAGCTAATGTGCGTACTACTCCAGATCTACTACCTAAGATTATAAATATAAATTAACATACGTCAGATTCTTGACTCATTGATGACCATAACACGGCAAAAGGCATCTGGAGATGGTTCTGACAAAACAGAAGGAAACAAAAACTATTTTCATTTTACTGATGGTTTTCGGTCCTCTAAACCGATACCCGACTTCGGGCCCTTAGCGCTGCCAAGTGGGACACCTGTAATTGTGACGTTAACTAAGTCTTTACAGAAGATTTCCTCTTAACATAAACTTATTTATATAAATTATTTAGAGGTGCTGGTATGCTTTAGAAGTGTCCAATAACGACATCAGATGTACCTACTCGTTACATGTCCTCTATGGCTTTCGCCATGGTAAGTTCAAATTGAACCGACCGCGACCGTTTCCTTTCTTTCGTCAGATCCCAGCCTCAGTGATGAGCTATGATATGGTAAAACGCATCTGGGGATGGTTCGGACGAAATGGAAGAAAACAAAAACTCTTCACAAAATGTATAGTTAATGAAAGTTAAGTTTATATAGAATTTAATTTAATAAGGTTTTTACTAGAACTTATGAGTAAGGATTATCTTCTTTTTGTATATTATTATTATAAGAATATCTTATGTTTTGTGGACAAATACCAAAACATTGATATAACTGGGACTCATGCAATTCTCTGCCAAATGCAAAAGAAATTCAATACTAGATAGATAATATCAATTCTATTTTTCTATTTGATCTTATACCAGACCCCATAATAATGACTGGAAAAAGAGCAAAAAAGGGTCCTTCTATTTATATTAAAAGCGACAAGAAAAGGCGATTTTATCCTGAAAGTAGGATATTTACGATCTAGACTTTCTAACAAGGAGGATTATCTGCCTTTTTTGTTGCTGTGCAGGACTTAACAATACTTAATACGAAGGATTACAAGGATATTGATAGATTTATTGAGGCAGGCGTGTGCTTATAAATACATTAAAATAAATAATATGATCATAAATTTTTAGTCGAATATGATAAAATTATTTTTATAGCGTAATAATGTTTTAATATGTTTTATATTTTTACTTTCCCCGCAAAGGAAACTATTATTTGTAATCCCGAAATAAAAATTATTTCTAATATTATCAAAAGTCGACTTTTAGGGTCCATAGATCACAAAAACGTGTTTCCCATTTTTCTAGCAAAGACTAACAAAATAATACTTCAATAGGTACAAGTACATGAAGGTATTGCAGAAAATGAAAAAGCTGACGAATTTGCAAAAAATGGTTCGGAAACCACATTTATAGTTCCAGAACCGGTACTTCTGATGAGCAGAAACTATCTGATAACCATCATAGAAATTCTGACAGGATACATGTATGTTTAGAAGCACCTGTTTCATATGCAACTGTACAACGGAGATTTAAGCTGCAGGCTTTGCGGACGGGATAGGATAACTGTTCAGCACATAATCTGCCAAGGCATATCATCGAAAAAGGCACCAAATACTAGGGCAACCAAGATTAAGACCAGAGGATATACCGACACTTTCCTCGTTTGACCTACGCAAACTAGTGCAAGGAAGTAGGATAAATGAGTGGGTGTAAGACTAACAAAAATGATCACAATGGGCCAATGCTGGCCGACGTGCATCCGACACATGGACGGGATCCTCGGAAAAAAATGAGCAATATACCATAGCATAAGCATCATACATTGCCCAAAATCATTTGTAGTTTGAATTTTTCATATTATACAAGGTCGTTCAATAGCGCATCAGGTTTCCATAGCTCCAATACGAATTAAAATTATGAATTATTTATATGCTGTTTTATACCGTAACACGAAATATTATTCAGAACGATATTTTCGCACAGACCCCTGTATGGCCTAAAAAAGCGTGATAACATAAAGTTATATTTTTTAAAATAGTGACACCATGTCGTTTTTTGAATTTTTAGGTTTGTATTAGTGTAATTTATAATTGTATATAACTTGCTTAAATATGCTTTAGTAGTTTAGGAGTAATAAATTAAAAACAAAAAAAAAGTTTTGCAGCCCTGGAAAGAAATCAAAAAAAATAATCCAATCACACTTTCTTAATTACGACACTATTTAAGATTAGTGGCAATGGGTCAAGAAATATTATAAATTATATAGATTTTGTTTTTTCATACAGGGTAGTCAAAATAATGTTTCAAAAATGACACAAGAAGTAATTTTCATCCAGAGCCTGATGCAATTAAATGTAACACGTATGAAAATGATGTTTCTTCAGAATTCCTTGAACTAAATTTATTCTTATCCTAAATTCTTGCACCACAGATGCTTTATTAATATTGAGCTTTTCAATAACAACTGCAAATAAAATTAATAACTGATTTTCTTTATTTAGTACCGTCTTAGTTCTTTCTACCATACACTATTACGTTTTAGAAAAGCTGCCTTTAAAAAACTTTAAAAAGTTAACTTGGAACTTTTCTAAAATAAAGCATCCTTTGAGAATAAATTTAGATTTAAATGTATCAAGTAGCCTGTGACCAGCAAAACTGATAAAACAAAATCATGCCTTGAAGAGAATTGACATGCCAACAGCTTCTGCCAAAGTAAATTAGTTTGTTGTTTAAAAAAACATGGAAAATACTAGTTTTACAAGGAGTGAAAAAGTTGATTAGTGTTTGGAGAATGTAGTAAGAATTGAACCGATGCTGCACGACTTTACGCACAAATATATTGTAATCGGCGTCATCCAACCCAGCACTATTAGGTACCCAAAACTGGTTCCGAAAATGCGAAATGAGCATGACAATAATAACATATCAATTTTTTCACTCCTTGTAAAACTAGTATTTTCCATGTTTTTTTAAACAACAAACTAATTTACTTTGGCAGAAGCTGTTGGCATGTCAATTTTTTTCAAGGCATGGTTTTGTTTTATCAGTTTTGCTGGTCACAGGCTACTTGATGCATTTAAATCTAAATTTATTCTCAAAAGATGATTCATTTTAGAAAAGTTCTGAGTTAACTTTTTAAAGTTTTTTAATGGCAGCTTTTCTAAAACCTAATAGTGTATGGTATCAAAATAATCGTAATAAAATACTCTTTTTTCTTAACCCGACGAGCCACCATGTTGCCGTTTAAAAAAAAATGACTTATACAACTTTAAAGATTAAATTTTACATAGCACATAGCATTGGACCAAAAATTGTAAAATTTTATTTTTCCCCAGATTAAAGAACTGAAATAAGTGATTTTAAGGTATTCATAGCCCTCTAGATAAAACAATAAATTTGAAAAAAAAATATGTTCTTGGTGACAAAAAGTGACAAGTGACACATCGTTGTATTTAGAATGTCATATGGAGTTAAAAAAAAGGAATAATATACCAGGTGTCCCATTTAAAAATCGAAAGTTTATGTCACATCCGGTTAAACCGGAAGTTCCATAATGTTGAGTCACCTGTCAAAAAATGCAGTTTTATGTCGTATACAAATCCCCCAAATTTTATTTCATTATCTTGAAAAACAAAAAAGTTACAGGGGCGAACCACCTTCCGTGGACACCCAGTATAATCGTGCTGGTTTAAAAATTTTAAATTAAATACCAGTATCGCATTACGGATAATTGCAATTTGCAGTTTATCATTCTTTAAATCAAATGTTGTTAACTATCGTACCTTGGGGGTAGTATATCACATTGAAATGATAATTAATGTTTAGCTGATTATCAGAAATCGTAAAATTTGATATATCGAAGCATATTGTAAATTTAAATCGTAATTATCTACCATAATATATAATAATTGTGTTGTTTTGAAATTAATCGAAAGGTATATCTATTTACAAGTGTTAAGCTATTACACACAATGGCTAAGCAGAAGGGCACATCAGATGCTCAATTAGAAGTTAATTTAAGGCAATTGATTCTGAAACGCAATCAAATGTTAAAGCAATTTACAGAATTTGACGACTTCTTAGAAAAGGTTACTGATGTTGATTTATTAGAATTAACAATACGTATATTCAAAATAGAATTTTTATTAGACCAAAAATTAGTGAAATCGATCTTAAACTACAAATTTTGGATGAAGACATATTACCTGATGATAAATTTGTTGCAAAATTTTATTATGCGTTGGGAAAATCAAAAAATTTAGTACAAGAATTTGAATGAAAAAATTTAAAGAATCATATTTCAGAAAAAAATATAAATATGCTGCTTCAGGGGACGAACACAGAATTTTTTAATTCAGGGGTAGTAAGTGGTGCGAGGTTACCAAATTTAGGAATTACTAAATTTCGTGGGGAATACAATAAGTGGACTCAGTTTAGAGAAACGTTTGTCACTTTAATCGAAAATAATTCTTGTCTGGATCCTATTCAAAAATTGTATTACTTATTCGATTCTCTGGAGGGCGAAGCAAAAATGTATTGGAATCCTTGGAAATAACGCAAGCAAATTATCCAGTTGCATGGCAACTGTTAGAAAATAGGTTTAATAATAAGCCAGTCATTATTAAATCATATTTGAGGGTTTTATTTGATAGTCCATTAGTTTCTGAAACATCCCATTTATTATTACGCAAGATAGTTGATAATTTACAAGAAAACAGTCGTGCTCTAAAGGCTCTCGGAGAACCTGTAGAATATTGGGATAGGCTAATCATTTTTGTGATGTCTAGGAATTTTGATAACGAAACAAAAGGGCAATGGGAAGAGGCACATATTTCTAGGTTTAATGGTAATCTTTCTTTAAAGGATTTTACGTATTTCTTGTCAAATAAAAGTCAAATTTCAGAAACGGTAAATATAACTTTAAGACCAGCTGATTTGACTCAAAATAGGTGGAATAAGCCCAGGAACTTATCCTATTCGACAATTGGAAGATTTGATGGTAAGAGATCATGCGAATTATGCAAGGGTTCTCACTTCATATATTGATGTAAACATCTTTTAGATTTATCAGATAGCGAAAGTCTGAAAAAAATAAAGCAATTGAAGTTATGTGTTAACTGTTTAAGATCAAGTCATTTTGTTCGTGACTGTTTGGCCGAAGAATGTAAAAGGTGTAATGAGAAGCATAACACGCTGTTACATTCAGAGTCCAAATTTTTACAAAATAATGTTTTAAACTCGACGGTTAGAGATTTACATCCGGAAGGAACTCAAAAAAATTTGGTTAAGGAAACGAGAGATTTTTCTGTAACAGCAACATCGTATAATTTTCCAAAGGCAACTAATCAGATACTTTTGTCTACCGCAGTGGTTTATATTAAGGACAATAAAAATAATTATATAAAATGTTGAGCGTTATTGGATAACGGTTAACAAATAAATATCATTACTGATGATTTAACTAAAGAGGGTTAGGTCTACTTGTGTTATATCTAAAGTGTTTTTGTTGGGCGACAGTGTTATATAGAAATCAAAGCCAGTGTAATCTCTAAAAGAACGTTAGGTAACCTATATTTATATATAGATAAGGTCACTGTTAAATATGTCTAAGGTGGTAGGTTATGTAGAGTTAAATCATAGCCAGAGTTACCTTCAAATAAAATTAAAGACGTGAGAATGACTTTAAGAAACCAAAATGTAACTTTTAAAGAATCTGGCTTTTCGCTACCCTAGCTAGCTCAACAGGGCAGTGAGTTCACTGGGTTATCTTACCTTAGTACGGCCAATCAAGCAATGCCTGTCATATCTATCATCAGACATTCACTGACAAGAACTAATGATTTTCTTTAGGCGCCAGGTAATGTTCGTCAGTAAGAAAATTACCAAAACATTAAATGGATTGATGTTATAATGTACGCTAAATAAGTAAAACACAGGCTTACGTAAAAATATAAGTAGTGTATTCACCCATAAAAGTGACAAAGTAAAATGGTGATCAATTTAAAAGTACATTGTCATGGTAATTAAAAGAAAATGAATAATTTAAATAAAATGCAAGTAGTGTATTTACTTAATAAAAGTGACAAAGTGAAATGGTGATATTCAATTTAAACGTACATACATTGTCATGGTAATTATAAAAAAAGAAATAATTTAAATAAAATGCATTTCATGACTTCATATCATATTACCTAAATATCTTGTACTCTGTACAAGGACGTTTGGTACTAGCTAGCGAAGAGGTTTGGTCGACTAAACGCAATTGCCTTACAAATTTGGTACCTTACAATCTGGGTTAACCGCTAAATAAAATGTTTTTAGGAAAGAAAAATTGAGGCATGAGTAAATGATTTTACTTTTATGATAACATACCAAACTGGGTCCGTCTTTGGCCACAAGAAATACTAATAATTTATCCAATGGTATTCTAAAAAGAAATGGTAAGGCCTCCGACAGTCCCCCAGGTTAAAATGATATACCCAAATAAAATAAAAGTAACTAAATCTACCACTTAGCTGTTATACGGTACTCTAGGCAGGAACTGTGCTAGTATTATTCGTCTGGATGACAACAGTAAATTAGTACTGTGGGTACTGCATGGCAGTTAAAATCTCGAGAAACAGTAGTCTTCCAAAATATTCAAAGTATAACAAAAACTTGAGTCTTCCGGGTTCCGTCAAAAGGACAGTAAAAGAAGACAGCATCAAATGAAGTAGAAATGTAAAGTCTGATGAAGTCAGAAGATAACCAAGAAAGAAGTAAAGAGAAGAAGAAACTGAAGAATACGGAGAACAGTACAAATTAGTAAATGGTACTTAGAAGTGGCCACGACCAGGAACTGTGAATGCGGTATATTGTTTGTTGGACTCCTCCAATTCCACTTGCCAATATGCGCTCTGTAAATCTAAAGAAGATAGATAACGCGCACCATCTAATTTATCCAACGTAGCGGAAATATACGGCAATGGATACGCATCTTTCTGACTAACTCTATTTAATTTACGAAATCGACACAAAACCTCTGTGTTCCATAACGTTTTGGTACTAAAAGTACAGGAGAAGACCATGCTGAAGTAGACCTTTCGATGACACTAGCTGACAGCATCTTGTCCACTTCCTCGTCGATTAGCTTCTGCTTATAAGGTGATACAGGGTAATACCGCTGTTTAATTGGTTCGCTGTTAGTGACGATTTTATGTTTGACAATTGAAGTGCAACCTAATTTTCCTTCAAACTTGTCAAAATAAGCAGATACGACAGCATCCAGTCTAACTTGTTGGTCAGCATCTAAATCTGCTTCACATTGAATTAAAGAAATTTCTGGGGCAGAAAAATTTTCGTCCGAAAAATACTACTCGCCTTTTCTCATGTCAGGAACTATACCCAACTTAATCCAAAAATCAATGTTCAAAATCAACTCATGACGTAGCTCAGGAACTATATACAAATCAACTAACTTGACTACGTCACGTACCCTAATTGGCACAGAAACAATACCAAGACAAAAGCAAGTATCATTATCCGCGACAGTACACGAAGCTGTTCTGTTAGGATCTAGTTTAACCCCTAAATTCTTTAACTTAATCCTACCCTTTTCGCCTACAAAATTTTTATTTGCGCCGGAATCTAATAAACCGTAGAAATCTAATCCCAAAATTCTAACTTTTAAGAATGGACATTCACCAGGACCAACATGTGCTAATACATAATCTAAAACAACCCTATCTTTATATTCTAACTCTGTTTTTATAATTTCTAAATTGTTTAAACTATTTTTAGGACTAATACCCAAATTGGTCGAATTATTCGAGGAAGTCAACCCTCGACCTACTGACGACTTCCCGAACCGTTTCCCGATTTTCTAATTTGCTTTTTGTTACATTCAGTGCAAATTTTCTTTGTAAACCCTTGTTTACCGCAAGTAAAACACTTTTGAATTTTTGTTGTGCAGTTCCTAGCCATATGATTAGGTTGACTACACTTAAAACAGACTAATGATTGTTTAGTACAAGAATCACCGCCCTGAACATTGCGTACGATCGGTTTTTCCGAATGTTTAGAAAAATCCCTCCTAGGTGGATTATAGTCTAAGTCAGGTTCTAAATTTCCTCTGCGAGGTGGTTTAAATTCTTCTACCCGCAGTCGAGTTTCTTCAAGTTTGCGACACAATTCAATAAGTTCGAAAGGTGAATCATATATATCATATCCGCCACATAAATACCAATTGGTTCACCAGTGCCTTGAGTTGGCTCTAAAATTTGCCGACAAAGTTTATCACCCAAGTGAGAGAGGAATTCATCCTTTAACAACTTTACTAAACCATCCCAATCACTACAATACCTAACGATAAGATGATAATAATTTAGGGCATCTCCCTCAAACAAATCTGCAGCACAACGAAACAAGTCTGCTTTACTAACACCCCTAGAATGACAAAGTTTCTCAACATGTTCAAGAAACGCATTAAAACTAATTCCAGAAGCAATACCCGAAAATTGTACATCCCACTTCCAAACTAGTAAACTATTCACATAAGTAGGAGTCACCTGCGGTGCTAAATTTCCTTGCGCTAAAATAAAATTGCTAACATTTTCTGGTGGTGTATTCGCATTATTATGTACAGTAGAATGTGCATTTGGTGAAGATTGAGCGCTTAAGTGCCCTACTGCGTTGGAAAAATTTGGATCCAATGGAGCTGAAGGTTGTGTTTGTTGATCTTTTAAAATTATAAGTCTCTCCTCATATTTAGAGATACAACTAGCTAAACTAACAAGTGATTTATACCGTTCTTCATTGATAACACGCTCCTGATCTGGTATTCTGTCAATACGACCGACTAAATGAGCTATTTTTGTTTCAATCTTACGTAATTGATTAGAAGATCCATTAAAAGTTTTAATATTATCAGACAACTCTTTTTTCTTACTATTACATTCCTTAATTTCAGCCACAGCATCAAGATTGTACGAGCTATGAACAGTACTACTGGATTTTTCCAACGACAGCAAAGAACGCAAACATTTTCTTAAACTGTCTACCGTTCCAGTTTCTGAAACGCCTCGTGCAGAAAGCTCACTAATAATTTCATCTTGTAAGATAAAATAAATAACTTTAAGCAATAAGTCAAAAATAAACAATCAATATTAAATATAGTAATTACCTTTTCCTAGAGTTCATAAGAAAAATAATACTTACTAAGTCAAAACCTAGAATACTTTTAAATATAAGTATACTCAGTCAAAATCAATATGCAATATTAATAAAAAAATTGCAAGTCTCAATTCCAGATATCAGTATCAAAAATTTATCAAAATTTCAAAATCTACCAATGTAACTGTACATCAGTAAAATAAACTGTATCAAAAATAATATACCAAAATATTTCAAGTATGTACCTATGCATCAACTAGCAAATAAAAATCAATCCAAAAAAAAATATACCAAGTTATTACCAAACTGTACCAATATTATACCCAAAATAAATATCAGTACCAAACAAAACTCTAAGTATTTCAAAAGTGTACCAATTTATCAAGTATACTAAGTCAATTGAGCACAATAGTACCACGGGAATCAAAACAAATATTTTAGTATAACAAGCAATGGTTCTGTAGGCTAACATCATAGACTAACCATACAAAAGTAGAAACCTTTAATTTGCTTTGTGGTATTTATCAAAAAAAAATTCAGAAGTTTGTCAACAATGGCAACACTGTATAGCAAAATATGTAGTGAAATTTATTAAAATAATCTCACCCCCCAAAAAAAGAAAAATACAAAAAAAGTACTTATGCCCACATAATATCCCAAACCAACATAAGTGTGTCAAAAAAAAAATCCAAACACTTCAAAATATCTGGCAATAATAATGGCTTACTTTACTATAAAAGAAGCTTCCTTTATGCTAATACAAAAGTGTGCTACACAATATGTCCACTCAAGACTCACAACTTGAAAATTTTTAAGTTTTCTTCAAAATACTGTACTAAGTACCATCAAATATTATCAACCGAGCTACTAAAATGAATTCATATTAAAAAACTTTATATCGAAACCAAAAAAGTTAACATCGTAACAAGTTTTACCAAGATATGATACTAAAGAGAAAAAATTTAAAAAACTTGTTCTAGTAAAAAAACAATGAATAAATTTTGTTCCAAAATTACCACAAAAGCAAAAAAAAATAGCTTGGGCGCTAGTGTTATATCTAAAGTGTTTTTGTTGGGCGACAGTGTTCTATAGAAATCAAAGCCAGTGTAATCTCTAATAGAACGTTAGGTAACCTATATTTATATATAGATAAGGTCAGTGTTAAGTATGCCTAAATCAGGCGTTAGGTTATGTAGAGTTAAATCATAGCCAGAGTTAGCTTCAAATAAAATTAAAGACGTGAGAATGACTTTAAGAAACCAAAATGTAACCTTTAAAGAGTCTGGCTTTTCGCTACCCTAGCTAGCTCAACAGGGCAGTGAGTTCACTGGGTTATCTTACCTTAGTACGGCCAATTAAGCAATGCCTGTCATATCTATCATCAGACATTCACTGACAAGAACCAATGATTTTCTTTAGGCGCCAGGTAATTTTCGTCAGTAAGAAAATTACCAAAACATTAAATGGATTGATGTTATAATGTACGCTAAATAAGTAAAACACAGGCTTACGTAAAAATTTAAGTAGTGTATTCACCCATAAAAGTGACAAAGTGAAATGGTGATCTTCAATTTAAAAGTACATTGTCATGGTAATTATAAAAAAAGAAATAATTTAAATAAAATGCATTTCATGACTTCATATCATATTACCTAAATATCTTGTACTTTGTACAAGGACGTTTGGTACTAGCTAGCGAAGAGGTTTGGTCGACTAAACGCAATTACCTTACAAATTTGGTACCTTACAATCTGGGTTAACCGCTAAATAAAATGTTTTTAGGAAAGAAAAATTAAGGCATGAGTAAATGATTTTACTTTTATGATAACATTCCAAACTGGGTATTTCTTTGGCCACAAGAAATACTAATAATTAATCCAATGGTATTCTAAGAAGAAATGGTAAGGCCTCCGACAGTCCCCCAGGTTAAAATGATATACCCAAATAAAATAAAAGTAACTAAATCTACCACTTAGCTGTTACACGGTACTCTAGGCAGGAACTGTGCTAGTATTATTCGTCTGAATGACAACAGTAAATCAGTACTGTGGGTACTGCATGGCAGTTAAAATCTCCAGAAACAGTAGTCTTCCAAAATATTGACACGCCCAGTTTTTAGGGTGCGACGAGGGCGTAGAGGTAGACTATTTTAGGAAAGTATAACCAAAACTTGAGTCTTCCGGGTTCAGTTAAAAGGACAGTAAAAGAAGACAGCATGAAATGAAGTAGAAATGTAAAGTCTAATGAAGTCAGAAGATAACCAAGAAAGAAGTACAGAGAAGAAGAAACTGAAGAAAGAAGCCCTACGGAGAACAGTACAAATTAGTAAATGGTACTTACAAGTGGCCCCCCGTAGAAACAAAAAAAACCCATAGAAATTTAATCCCACAAAATTATTCTTTTATAGCTTTTATTACTGTAAAAACCCCATTAAATGTTGTGCAAAATAATCAAGAGCTTAACCCCCAAAATAGCACGTGGAAGTTACCCCAATTTAAAGTAGTAAAAACGAGTTTTCCCTGTGAAAATTTCAATTTTTAACAATGAAAATACTGGCAATTAAAATCTTACTAAAATAATATCCAATATGCATACCTCATCCAATGAGAGCTTCAGGTAGTCTTGGCTTTTTGGGTCGTTGTTAAAGACCAAGAAGAAACTTCAAAAACCGAGAAAATCGCAGCATCGAAACTATTTCACTTCCAAATGAAACGGAACCGCTTATCCTCAAAAATTGAGTTAGTTAATCAACCTTAACCTTTGCGGTACCGCGTGCTTCTTCTCTAGTAGTTTGCAAGAAAATGGCCAAACTCCGAAAACGGAAATAGGAAATTCATTTTCAAATTTCAGAAACCTGTCATTCTCTTCCTTTCGACTCTGATGGCGTTCAAAAATGTTACCCAAATATGCTCTGTGGTCAAATCCAATCGAAATCGCTTAATACGAAACTCTAACAGTAGCAGTAAGACCTACGGCAACCAGTGCCAAAAGAATAACATAACCCCTTTAACAGCGGACAGAAAATGTAAACAAAATAAGTAATAAAATTACAATCGAAAGTAAAGGAGTACCAAAATTTATGTTGATATGCTTATTAGAAGACAAAATTAGGGTCATAGGGAGAACACAATGTCAGGTTCGCATCCTGAGAAAACCAGAATTTCATACAAGGATGTCAACAACGATCAGACAGAGAGAAAGGTGGTTCGAAAAGAAAGAATGTCCATGTTATTTTAACAGAACTAATAAAGAAAAAGGTAGGTTACAATATTTTATACGTGATGTTAAATCTGGGACATCACACTTGAGCACAAGGTAAATGTTCCTATTTCAGGAGTAAACCAGATGGTTGCAAAGGTAAGTAAAAGAACAAAGGCTACTATTAAATCGATGTATAATGAATTCGTCGCAACTATTTCATGTCTCATTTTAGCAGATATAACGACAAATATCCCAACTAGTTCATTTGACAAATCGAACCTTAAGATACCAGCTAATTTAAGATTGGCAGATCCAGATTTTAACGTAAGTTCAAGAATTGACCTATGAATTGGTGCAGGTATATTTTTTGATTTACTTTGTGCATGTCAGCTTAAACTTAATCGGGGTGAACCAATTTTACAAAAAAGTTTGTTGGGATGGATAATTATTAAATAACAGTGATTTTAATTTTGAAAGGGCCGTTTGTCATTATGTTCAAGGGTGTCGGCAAGGGAGGATAGGGAAGGGCTGCTACCCCCCTAAATATTCTACTACCGTTGCGGAGAAACTTGGACTGGAGGAAGAGATGAAATCAGTTCCCCGCACTGTTCAGAGACAACATCATCGAAGCAACCACCCAGCAGGAAGCCCTTCAGAATTCTGGAAAAGATCTTTAATAATATCATATTTGGACCCCATTATTAGTTCTCTTGAAGTACGTTTTCCTGAAGAAAATACTCCTTTATTCGCATTAACGAAATTACACCCAGCGCCCACCCAGTGGAAAGTCTAACAGAAGCCTGCGAAACCTTCGCCCAATTTTACGACTTAACAAATATAAAAAATGAAATCAAACTTTGGCGAAAATTGTGGCAGGATAAACCTAATCTAACAGAACTTACCGTTGCAGTTGTCCTAAAGGAGACGGAAAACTTCTTCCCCGAAACAAGAAAGGCTTTAGAAATTTTAATTGCTCTACCATGCACAACGTCTACTGTGGAGCGATCCTTTAGCAGCTTAAAAAAAATTAAAATCTGGCTGAGGACCGCTATGGCAGCAAATCGGCTAAATGGCCTAGCAATGATGAGTATTCACAGAAAGCTGATTTTTGACAACCTAAAAGATTTTATCAATAAAGTGGTCGACAAATTTGCAGAAAATCCTAGAAGATTATGTTTTAATTAATTTTGTTTTACTATTTTAATTTCATTGTATTTTTTTATTAAATTTTTCTAGAAATAATAACCTACTTTAAAAATTGTAGTTGCTATTTAGAGGCTATAAGTCGTATTTCCCACATCCGCTCTCTTATCTTACCCCCCTCTGGCCCATTGGCTGGCGACGCCCATGATTATGTTAACAGTGAAAATGTACAGGATCAATTTTGAAATACAAAACATTTTTATTCAAGGGATGAGTGTGAGTGTGAGCAAGTTTTTAATGATACTACTACACGTGATGAATTTGGTAGATTTTGTGTAACGCTGCTAGTAAAGAATAATGTTAAGGATTTAGGCGAATATTCTGTTTTGGGGCCATCCATGACTAATTACCTTTCTCCTAACTTCTTCTTCTCCTAACCTAACATTTTTACATTATTTTCTTGTCTTGTTCTTATAAGCTCTGTTCCTTGTGAGCGGTCTACCAGCACATTGGGGTGATCGTGGTGTTGTCTGGTCTGTACCGTATCACGACCACTGATTTTTACATTATTAATACTATTTTACCGACATAACAAACTGTCTATTTCTTACTACTTTTCACTCATGGGTGGGTCTGAGATAGGTTTTTTCTGTTTTATCGAAGTGCTGAGTTACATCTTTCAATTATTATATTAACCTACCAATGGGGGTCGCTATAAACTAATTTTTAGGACACATATTCTTTAACCCTTTGAACAACACCTTTTTAAATGTATTAAAACCTTTTCAATTATACAGAAAAAGAAAAGCACGAAGTCTTTCTCCACAATCTTTATTAATCGAAAAACTAGGCGAACCTAGTATCACATCGACATATTTCGAGTGTAGAAACACTCATCATCAGGAAACAAAGTGAAAAGTAAAATGCTGATGTTTTTAGCAAGAGAAAATAATGGTGAGATTGAGCCGTAATGGAGCTTTTAATGGTGTACAAGAGATGTAAAATTGAAAAATCAGAAGGTCAAAAAACAAGACTCCAGCATACTGAAGAGTCGAGGGTTAAGTGTAGAAGCACACTGTCGTGCAGAAAAAGATAGGGTAGTAAAAATTAGGGAGTTTTGAAAAACATATCTGTTAAAAGTATTAATAAATTACTGAAACATCCTGAGTTTTATTGAGCCCAGTCAGAAACATTTGAAAATGTTGGGGTGAGATGTAAAGAAAAGAAGAGAAAAAGAAAAAATTGTGTTTTGGTCAAAGCATCTGTAAAAAAATAGAAAGGGGAATGTAGTAAATGAAATTTAAGAAGTGTAGTAGATTAGCTTACCTTTTATTGTAAAAGTAAAAACAGTTGGGGTACCAGGCTTTTTATGGCCCAGTTACCCCGCCAGAGTCAAAGCAGACATATTGTGTGGAAAAAGTTGTTAAGAAATTTTTTTAAAAAAAAAAAATTATTGTGTTCCCGTTATAGAGGTGCTACTGTAGCCAACACGTGTAGGATGGGAAATGAATCTAAACTTGTCATTGTAAAAGAGGGGAACAAATGACAAGCGTTTTGGCGGTCAAAATGAAGAATCCTCAAGTATGCCAGGAGTTTATAAGAATTTTGTAAAAGTTATAAAGGAGAAAAGCTCAATTAAGGTTCAAAATTGCTTAAAATACTAAAAATCACTTAAAATACAAGATACAATCAATACAATCCCTATAAAATAGAAAGAAAATTACATTTAGAAATATATTGCTGAGGTTTGAAAATAGGCATCATAAGTATTTGTGTGACGACCTCTGTTGGTAGGTTTATAATATTAGAAAAGTGTAACTAAGTATTTCGACAAAGTAAAAAGTGACTATCACAGTGCCATCTATGAGCAAGAGGTAATTAATATAAGACCTTTTGGTTTGTCGGTAAAGTAAATTAGATAACGTAGAGATGTTAAAATTGGTGCTGAAAATCAATTAGTCGCGGATAAAAGCAGACCAATTTACGATCACCCAAATTGTGTTAGCGAGTGGCCCTTACCGTAGCCAACGCCATAAAGAAGTGAAGAAGAGTAAGTCACAGATGGCCCTGAAAATAGGTTATGTTATAATTATTGAAAATCAATTGAAATCGAAAAGATAAAGCAGAAAAAGGGGGGCAAAAGGATTCAGAGAAGGGTCAGTTGAGTCATGAAAAGTTGAGGGAATTAAAAAAGTTTGTGGAACTATGTTGAATTTGGTCATTTAGACAGATAATATTTAAATTATTTAAAGTTTTATTGATTTCCAGAATTTCCAAGAGATCGAGTTTGTTACCCTTAGTGCAAAAGTGTAGATATTTCGTGTGAGAGTCTGGTATAAAGTTGTGTTTATTTGAATGAATGTGTCTAGAAAAGTTGGATTTAATTTTAGAGGGAGAGAGGTCCTGATTCTGAGCTCTTTCTAATTCCCTGCAGTGCTCACGTATTCTTGTGGAGAACTTACGACCTGTTTGGCCGACATAAATCGCAGAACAGCCTTCTGTTGAACACGAAATGCTGTACACGCCTGACCTATCAGAAATGGGGACATGGTCTTTCGAACTTCCTAGGAACCTTTTCAATTATGTAAATATTGTTTCTGACTATTTTAGTATTTATTGTGAACCTTAATTGAGCTTTCCCTCGATACCTTTTTATTAATTCAGGTGGAATTTATTAGCATGCTGAAAAACTTTAATTTGACCGCTGAAACACATATCACTTGTTCCCCCCCTTTCAATGTCAAGTTCAAGTTCATTTCCCGTTTGGGTTAGACACGTGCTGGTCGCAGCGAACTTCTTTTTAAGAGGTTCATGAAAAACGAATAAAAATTTTCTAAACAGTTTTTTAAAAATTATCAAAAAATTTCTCTGAAAGTGTCGTAAACTTTTTTTATTTCGATTCTAAATCATATGTGTCAGTTTTGACTCCTGCTGGGGTAACTGGGCCGTAACAAGCTTGGTGCCCCAACAGCATTTTACTTCAAGCTAAATGGTAAGCTAATCTAACTTATTTTATTACATTTCATTCATTACATCCCTTTTTTCTTTATCTTTTACAGAAAGCATCTACACTACTTTAATATAAAAAAACACATTTTTTCTTTCTCTCCACCTCATATCTAACATCTTTCACGCCTCTTCGACATAGCTGAATCAAACTAAAATGTTTTTATCACACAAACTTGAACTGTTTTCTACAAAGTCCTTCATTTGATATGTCCTGTTTTTCTCTTTATTTCCCGCCCACAGTGGCTTTTTACTGGTCCCTGACCTTTCAGCGTGCTGATATATTTTCCGCCTTTTGACTGCAAAAGTTTTTCACTCCCCATGCGTGCCTTTGAAAGCTCCATTATGGATTAGTTCCACCTTTCATTTTATTATATTTTCTCTTTTGCTAACAACATCAGCTGTTAATTATTTTTGCTTCAGTTTCCTGATGATGAGTATTTCTACACTCGAAACATGTCGATTCTAGCCTAGCTACTGAATTAAAATCGTGGAGAAAGACTTTGTGCTTTTCTATTCCCTATATTATTCATCTCCACTTTGAGTATGGACTACTTCTTTAAAATTATATATATTATTTACCTTACCATATTAATGAATCAAGTTTAGTATAACAACAAAACTGCGGGTGGTTTTTGATGCGAGTGCTAAAACATCTACAGGAGTTTCTTTGAATAAAGTATTAGAGGTTGGACCTCATATGCAGGATGACTTGTTTGATATTTTAATTCGATTTCGGGAATATAATGCAGTAATAACTGCAGATATTGAGAAAATGTATCGTCAGGTTAATGTCAATCCTAAACAACGAGATTTACAACGAATATTATAGAGGTCGAATCCAGCTGAAGAAATTCAGTATTATCATCTTAATACTTTCACTTATGGTACCGGACTAGCTTCATTTTTATCTACAAGATGTTTACATCAAATTGTATATGACAATTTATCGCCAAAAATAAAAGATATAATTTTAAAAAATGTCTATGTTGATGATTTAATTACAGGTGCCGATTAGCCGATTCAACAGAGGAAGCGGCAAAAATTAGGCAAAATATTAATAATGAGCTGGCAAAATATGGTTTTCCTTTACGTAAGTGATCAAGCAATAAGCCAGAAGTTTTAAAGCATATGTCAGAAAAAGAAGTGGAAAATGTTGGTTACTTTATTACGGATTGCCATATTCAAAAGATGTTAGGTGTGTTTGGGATTGCAAGGTCTAATGTTTTAGAGTATATGGCAAAGGCAAATAAGTTGCCCGATCGTAGGGTAACTAAACGTTTAATTTTATCAGTAACGTCACAAATATTTGATCCGTTAGGATTTTTAGGTCCTGTATTAGTCAGAGCAAAAATTTTGCTACAAAAATTGTGGCAACTAAAGATAGGATGGGATAAATATCTTCCTTTAGAGTTTTTTACTGCTTGGAATGAGTTTCATAGTCAATTAAATTTAATAAATCATATAAGGATTTCAAGACAGTATATTTTGATAAATTTAGTAAATGTTGAGATGCATGGATATTGTGATTCAAATGAAAGTGCGTGTTTGTATTTAAGATCGGTAAATATTCAGAAAGATATTCTTGTGCGTCTTATTTCTGCTAAGTCAAGGGTGGCCCCGATCAAAAGTATTTCTCTTCCAAGGCTTAAGTTGTGTGCAGCTTTACTCTTAGCTCAATTAACAAAAAAGGTTAATTTGGCTTTAACTGTAAAAATTGAAAGGATTTTTCTGTGAAGTGATTTAACTCTAGTTTTATCATGGCTAGCGGCACAACCATGTATTGGACGACCTTTGTAGCAAATCGAGTTTCAGAAATTCAGCTAATAACAAGTGGTTACCAGTGGGGGCACGTGAGTTCGGGTCAGAATCCATGTGATATAATTTCTGGAGGTATGAATCAGTTACTCAATTTAGAGTTATGGTGGACAGGTCCTGACTGGCTAAAGCATCATCCGGATAAGTGGCCAGAGACCACTGAAATAAAATTAGATTCTATTCCTGAAAGGAAAAGGGTCCAGGTAACTTTGGCACAGGTTGAAGTAGATTTGTCATTTTTTTAACAGATTTTCTACACTTTATAAACTTAAACGAATAGTGGCTTTATGCTTGCGATTTTCAAAAAATTTAAAGGTCAATTTATCTAATATCTGACATGTCTGTATCCTAAACAGACTGGTAATTTAACTGTCGTAGAACTTGATAATGCTTTGAATATCCTTTTAAAGATAATGCAAAATCAAGAATTTACACAGGAAATTGCAGATTTAAAGAGGTTAAAAAATGTTCAGAGTAAAAGTAAGTTAAATTCGCTTGATCCATTTTTAGATAGTGACGGTCTATTGCGAGTGGATGGTAGAATAAAGAATTCTTATGAAAAATATGAGGTTAAGTTTCCTATTATTTTGCCACAGGAGGATTCTCTAACTAAATTAACTAAACAAAATCTTCATGCCGGTACACAAACAATTTTATCGACATTAAGGCAGAAATTTTGGCCTCTTAATGGTAGAAATGCTGTTCTTGGTGTATTATTAAAATGTATCACGTGTCTTGGAGCTAAATCTTTAAGTGTAGGTCGAAAGATGGGCAATTTACCAACAGACCGTGTCACTTCTCAGCGCCCTTTTTCTATCTGTGGTGTAGATTTTGCAGGACCATTTAATTTAAAGGATGGTAAATTGCGCAGCAGGGCAATAATTAAGGATTATATGTGTCTGTTTGTTTGCTTTGTTCCTAAGGCTATACATATTGAACTTGTAGGTAAACTTAGTACGCAAGCGTTTTTAAATTGCCTTAAAAGATTTGTGTCACGACGTGGCATTTGTAAAAGAGTTTACTAGATAATGCAACTAACTTTGTTGATTGTAATAACGAAGTTAAAAAAGTTATACGCGAATTGTTGGCTAAACTAGGTGAGGATAATGATATGGTTCCTTACTGTTTAAAAAATTCAATCGAGTGGCAATTCATCCCTGCAATATCTCCTCATCAAGGGGGACTTTGGGAATCTGCAAAATATCATGTTTTGCGTATTGTGGGCAAGGTAAATCTTACAGTTGAAGATTTGTCCACAGTATTTACACAAGAGAAGCGGTGTTAAATTCACGTCCCTTGTCTCCATTATCAAGTAAGTGATCCTCGCGATCTATCTGTTTTGACTCCTGGCCATTTTTTGATTGGAGATACTTTAAAAGCACTTCCTCTAGGGAACGTTACCTTTCAATCGATTATCCCGTTACCATCTGCTACAGCAAATGGTTCAACAATTTTGGGAAAGGTGGTCACTGGAATATCTTACTAGTTTACAGCAGAGAAATAAATGACATGATGAATGCAAAAATCCGGAAGTTGGATCTTTTGTTTTACTTAAAGAGGAAAATTTCACGCCAATAAACTGGAGGTTGGGAAGAATTGAAGCACTTCATCGCATAGCAGTGATATTATCAAGAGTTCAACGAGTGTGTGGTCTCCCGATTGAAGCATAATATGTTATAGACATTTTTTTTTTTTGGTTGGTTATTGAGTTAGTTGAAAAACATTTTTCAAGGCCGGCGGTATGTTCAGTCCTTGTAGTGAATCTATTACCTTTCTGTTACCTTTGGAAGGTGAAGTATGGTTGACATGGTGGTCGGTTGCCAAGAAAAGAAATAATAAGAAATGTCGGTTTTTTAAAGGAAGAAGTATTGTAAAAATATATTAAGTAAATTATATGATTATTGTGATTAATTCACTCAAAGGAATTAGATGTTTTAAATATATCAGTAAGAGAAAATAAAGATGCGAAGTCGCATCATTTAGATAGCAACATGTTTTTTGATAAATATTATGAAAACGATTTAAAATTTTAAATAAATTTCAAATACAAAAATTGGTTGTTTTGATAATCTTCATCAAATAGTCAAATAATATACCGCGTGTTTCATTTGAAAAACGTTAGAAAAATTGGTTTAAAATTTGTCAATTTTGTAAACTTATTTTGATCACCCAGTATTAAATAGATAAAATAAATTTGATTTATAGCATTTTTTGGCCCCTTGACATTAATCTTACATAATACCCTAATAATTAACAAAAAGTTTTTAGATCGTTTTTTGATTTGTTTCCACGGTTTTATTTAACGGCATCAGTGGCTCCGTGGTTAACGCGGTAGTTGCTGAGAACTCTAGGACGAGAGTTTGTGGGTTCGTATTCCACTGCCGGCAAACTAATTCGAGCCCGGTGGATTTTAGTGGTATAAGTCTTGACGTGGATCCAGCGTCGAGCAAAAATTAGGGAAGAGTGATAAATGTATCATCCCCCAAATCCATCCCATTCACGCCGGTAACCAGGCCGGATGAGATCGGATATCTCGTGGGGTGCGGGGGAAGGAACACACTCCCCAATCGGTAGGTTATGGAAGCGCGAAACCAAGGTTGATAGCCCTTGGAGGGTGTTTCTAATGACTGAGGATCGTGGTTCGGAGACCACGTTAAACCGTAGGTCCCCTCGAGACTGGCCCTGGTAGTGAACGAAGAGGAAAAAATCCGAAAATAACAACAACGGTTTGTTTTTAGTTTTGAAATTATTATTCCTAAACTACTTAAGCAAATTCAATGAAAATATAAAAAATTATGAAGGACACAAATATAAACCTTAAAATACAAAAAATTACAGGGTGTCCCACAAAAATACAACTTAATATTATCACACTTTTTGGGCCACGCTATATCTGCCGAAATATTTTTCTGAAATATATCTTAAAATATGTTTTAGTGTAAGTCAGCACAATGAAGAAAATTACCAACTCAATTTATATAGGAGCTATGGAAGCCCGACGCATTATTGCAGGACCCTGTATAAATTGTGAGTACCACAAAAAAATTTAATTCAGTTTATTTTGAGTTTAATTTAAATAGTATTGCTAAGTTTAACCATATTCTGCACATAGCTTAATACTTTAGGTTTAGGTATTTAATCAATGTTTATAGAGTGGTTAGTACGTTATTATTAATGACATTTCCACATTCTTACAGGCTACAGCTCATTTGTACAAGTTACAATGGAGAAAAGGCGCTTGCACAGTCCTATCTTAGGGTTTTGTTCTGTATTCAAAATGGTCAACATCTGGATTACCCGTGTAACTGGTAAAAAATAACATTTTTTTTTTAATGCAGAATATTATTTTCCCGGAAAAATATGATTTGATTATTGCAATATCCTATATTAGAGTTATTAATCTAAATTAAGTACAATCGATAACTAAATTTGTATATTAGTGAATAAAGTACCGGACTAGTCCTAAAAATTCGAGATTCTTTCTTAAAGTTATTTAAAGGACCTTAACGTGCAACTTGATCACCTTACTATTAACAACTTTACTAAAAATCCCATAAAAAGTTTTTTTTTCAGAGATTTATACAAAATTTAGGTGATAGGCATTTCTGTTTCTTGCACCAGTTGCTACAGTACGGCATGTTAGACTTTAAATAATTTTCATTCTTCTCACTTTTTCTTTTATCCCGCAACGTGCTCCAATAAAAGTTTGAACCAAAAAACACAGTCGATTTTTATTGCTCGGAAAAAATGCTGTCGAAGACCGTAAAAGTTTTACAGCGAAAGTTTTCCAAGCGTAAAATATGCGTTTTGATGTCGCCGAAAATGGCCCGGTTTGCCACGAAAATTTCGGGTATTTGAGTTCTGCCACTTTTCTATATTGGGTATGGAAATTCGCATCAATCAGCACAAAGAAAACAGGTGTAATCTAAAACGCTTTTATGTTTCTTAAAAGCATTGTATTTTATCTTTACCTAACCACATAATTATTTTACGATGATAATATTAACGTGCCTTTTTTTTAATTTAAAACAAAATTGAGAACAATAATTATCACAATAATAGGTAAATTGTATGTTTACTTGGATGACACCAACTGAAAATTATTAATACGTCCTTGTTATGTATTTAGTTAATGCGTTATCATTTACTAAGTTACAGCGCATGGTGTCACTATTGTAAATCAATTAATAGATATTTTTGACAGTCTGAACGCACGTGTTATGGACAATAGAGTTTTGTCCAATAAATACTTTTCATAGTAAATATCGTATATCGTTCTTTAAAATGTCATGTGAAGCATTTGCCAGATATACAATTAAATGAAATTGGGTAAAATACAACTACACTTTTTTTCGCTGATCAATAATATTAATTTGATTTACAGAGCAGGCGTATATGATATTAATCATAATAATATTTTCAATTTAGCTTATTTATATTTTTACAAATTTTATAAAAAAATATGTTTAATTTTTCACAATACCAGCGCCTAATAACGTTTTCATACCAATGTTTCTTCCCGATATCCCATTTAATAAGCTACAGGAATTAAATTGCATCTTTTTTATATTTTTTAAACAAGGCAATTTTTTATACGTAATTATAATTTAACAATAAATGTTACATATAATATTTTAGTAATCTAATACTTTCTGGGCATTCCCTTGGTTTTGTCTCACGTCGGCACTGTCATTATAATCCTGCCGGTCGATAAATTGTTGCAAATTTTACTAGTACTGTTACTGGTATCCAGTTTCTAGTGGCCGAAATAATATCAGTGACATTAAAGGTACGCTGTGATTAAAAGAGCAACCGGATTATTGACCTTGTGGATGACAGTGACCACTGGTGACCGTATGGCGATTAAGAGGACCTTTCCTTGGAACTGTCATTTTACCTATCTGGTCCGATGGTGACGTAGGGTGTTCTGGAGAATTATTTTCTTTATCCTATGAAATCCATAATTGCTACATTGAGCAAAACTGTTTTACAGTATTTGTTTTTCGCCGTTTTCTAGTTTCTCATAGATTTTCACTTGACTATTGAACTATTTTGTCCAGAGCTCGAAGCCACATTTCTAAGGCGATCTGACGTAATTCGATGAATTCTCAGGCATTGGTCTCGTTTCGGCATGACTTTGAAATTGGAATATCGTGCCATATGGTTCGAGCCCCTGTATATTAGCTTGTGCTTTCTAGTCATTCAATAATGAATGCGGCTTGGCTTTGAATGCCTAGTAAAAGCCCTGCAAAGCCATGTGAAGGTCTGTCTCTATGGAGCTTTGCAAACTTTTCTATTAGTTAACAAAAGAACCTCAAACCACTGTGTCAATACCAAACACCGACAGCTATATCGTAAGTTATACTTATACCGAACGATTGAAGACGCCTTCGGGCAAGGTAGTATCTCAAAAGAGTAACACTATAATTTTATTAACGAACTAAATGTTATGTGCTTGTAAAAGGATTGCAATTTTTCGCTTTTTAAAACCACTATGTAATAATAAACAAACATGAACTATTTTCAATTTTAATAGTAAATTTTCATACCGACACAGGTTTTTAAAGTTGATTAAACTACCACTTTTACATTAAATAAATTCCTTGTTTTATTGACTTATTTTAGATCTGAAACCTAACCCTTAATATGTTTTCTGGTGGACACTTATTTTGCTGTAAATGGTACTCATTTCTAAATTATTTTGGCATGTCCAGAGAATGGTGGCATTGAGATGGTAGAGTTTAATCGACACTTACAATAGGTTTGATGATGAAGCAATGTGGAACCCACGCCTGTGAGCCCCGCACGGGGTGAGCTAGCCGCAGCCCTTTTGCTCTTTTCTCAGCCCCGTATAATCAATTTTTTTTTAATAAAAGTAGAAAGCAAATGTTATAATACATCACTTTATTTTTTAAAGTTATACATTCCCAAGATAACGTAAGTCACAATATTTTTTTGATAATACGCCCACTGCATCGTGGTGCAAGTTAAAACTCCATAAGGAATTGAGCAGGTATATATCATCGTTCTGAAAACGGTGACAGGAAATACATCCAGTAGTAATAAAGATATTATCACCTACTGCCTAGTAGTTAAGTTTATTTTACTTAAATTTATATAAACCAATTAGTAAAAGCATTTATCTTTTTTGGCAAAAATGTTGTTTCACCTTATCAATGATTAGAGAACTAGATAAAAAAAAGTTATAATAAAAGCCATTCAAAATCATATCTACTCTCCAGAAGGTTCATTATGAACTGAATGAAAGCTATCCTTTACCTTCATTATTATATAAAAATATAAATTCTACTTCCTACGCGTTTCGAATAAAAACCGTCATCAGGGCTAGCAGGTTTAAAAAATTTAGTACACTAGACAGTCAAGACACAACATTACAGGTTAAACGATACTTATTAAAAACGAACCATAAACAGTAATTCCAAAAGACACTGATGTCGTACGAGGTAACTGGTAAAAACGGTTTTCTGGCTTCAGTGCCTTTGGAAATTACTATTTACGTTTGTTTTGTTTTAAATTAGTGCCGTTTGACCTATAATATTGTGTCTTGACCGTCCAGTGAACGAAATGTTTAAACCTGCTAGCCCTGATGATAGTTTTTTACCGAAGCGCGTAGGTAGTAGAATTTATATTTGCATTTAATAAAGAAGGTGAAGGGCGTACTTAGCTTCTCATTCCGTTTATAAAGCTATATTCTGATTAAAAAAAAGTTGTTTAGAATAATATTCTCATAAAAAAAACTTGGGAAGAAAATGTATAAACACATAAATACTCCGGCTATTGTAATGTTTAAATTGTAAAAAACATAAAGGCAATATGTATAATGCAATAATTATAAAGCGATATTTTATTACATGAAAACTTTTTCTGAAAACTTCAAAAATTCCATAGTTTCCCTTATTGGAATTCGCCAGTTCCCTGATCATAAAAACCAACTGCGCTTATCGAACTTTCATTCCCGTATTATGCGTTGGGAAAGATAAAACTTCTCAAGCCCGACACAGTCTACAGTAATGTGGATTTTAGTAAGACTCAAAAGCCCAGTGGTTTATGTAACATTTTTTACCAGTTAAGCAGTAATACAAAGAGGCCATTTCAAATCAGTTAAGGGTAAAAAATCTAAGCGAATTTCAGTGTTGCTGCTGTTATTTTTCGGTTGCTTTTTATTAATTATCTGGTTCACTTGGATCCATTACTTTTGGCCCCATTTTATTTGATTTTAATAGTATTGAAATAGAGTCACCTATTTGCTAAATTACAACTAGAAACTGTCTTTTTTAAATTTGTTTGATGGTTTTTGAATTAGGCTCTTGATAAGAGGTAGAGAATACTATAGACAGAATGTTAATTTTATTTTATTCATCCAATATTTCTAAATCCAAATACTGCAGAAGCTATTTTGTTCTTCTTTTTTACGGAAGTAGTCCATTATCTCAGAGTGGAGCTGTGAAGATAGGGGGAAAGAAACACACAGTCATCTCCACAAACAATATATAAAAAGTCAATTTATTGTGGTGTACATGTTTCGGTACTAGAAAGTACCATCATCAGCACCGAAGGGCCCGAGTGCCACTTACAGGAAGGAATGTAAACAAATTTTAAATACATGAAAAGGACAAGAACATGTTGTAAAATTGGACGAAAACAAAGTTACAAAGTTAAAAAGTGTTAAAGCCCTTCGGTGCTGATGATGGTAATTTCTAGTACCGAAACATGTACACCACAATAAATTGACTTTTTATAATATTGTTCGTGGAGATGACTGTGTGTTTTTTCCCCATATGTCCTTTTTTGCTTGTAAGTATTGTAAGTTACGTGATCTATAATATGTATAGCGAGTTTTAACTAAAGGATACAATTTTTCTAATATTTAGCAATGCGCGTTTTTGCTAAGAGTTTACGTTATGTTAGAAGGTCCCAGACTAACAGCCATATTTAGCTTAAATAATGTATAAAAATTACTTTAGGGTCAAACCAAGAAACTAACATTTTTGGCTTCGGTAACATGTATAATAGAGAAACCCTCGTTTTAAAATAGCTTAAAAGCCAAAATGTTAAATTTTATTCTCATATTAGCGAAGCGACTGGACTAGGTCAAAAATTTTAGAAAAAGCACACAACTAGACACGCTACTACTCTCGAAGGCCTTTTAAAGCTGCGGAAACGACGCTTACAGGGACACTCAAAAATTTCCCACTTAGAAGATAAGATCATTACGCTTCCAGTTAGTTCATTGGTGTCGGCAATTTATTATTTATTACGAATTGTTTGATTTTTTCTACTTATCCTAGACAGATTTTTGAGGCGATCGAACGTACGGTTCACTATTTCGAAAGTCGATTCTTGATCAGTTTTAATGTCGTTACCTCTGGATAGGTTAAATCTGTATTGAAATTTGCCATGTTTATTGTCATACTGTCTTGAACATATAAAGAGTTTTTACTTTTCTCGCAATTGTGGATTACTTTTTATAATTTTATTAGATCTTGACGTTTTAGAGCTACTAAAACATAAAAAATCGTCATTCCCATTTTCGTTTATGTGTCCTTGTCTGTGTTTTTGTCGGTTACTTAATCTGTCGGCTCAAAAGTTCACAACATACCTACGTGACTGTAAAGAATACAATTTGGTATGTGGATTAGGCATCAACTCTGCTCGATTCTATATTATGTATTATCGATTCTATATACTTACCGGAACAAAATTAATTAATAGATATAAACTTGCCTGCATTTTACAAATTATTGTAGCAGTAGTCTAGAGTCTCATTCAATGGACAAAATCTGTGGACAAGGGTAAGCCGGTGGACGTCATTTACTTCGACTTTCAACGAGCCTATGATCAGGGCCCGCATCAGCGTCTTTTTTTTAACTGGACGATTTTGGAGTAAGGGGAAATCTTTTACGCCTATTGTTAACTTACTTACGAAGAACATTTAAGGGTACTTGGACTTACAACAGTGACCAAAAGAAGACTTTGAGGTGACTTAATCGAAACCTACAAAATTTTTAGGGGTACTATTCAATTAATTTTAAAATATTTGTGCGTGGCGGCGACGACAGATTGCGAGGCCATAACCTAAAGCCCTTGAGCGATTCCATAAACTTTGTAGACAGTACTTTCTCAAATCGGGTACATCGCTCATGGAACTTACTTCCGGCCGCGGTGGTGAATGCGCCGTCAATAAACGCTTTTAAAAATGCATATGGCTCATATCTTTTAGCTCAAGCGGAAGCACAGAATATATATTTTGCAGCGTAAGACAGTGTCAGTGTTTTTCACTTTATTATTGGTTTTGTTTGTGATTGACTTGTTTTTCACATTCACTCACACTCACTCTTAAGGTATACAACTCATGTAAACTATTTATACCAGCTTGAACGGCTTTGCCGCCTATGCTGGTGGGTCTCAGGCACGTAGCCAGGATTTCCTCTCGCCACTTCCTTTTTTGAATCATGGTGCTTGGTTTTCAAGTGGGAAAAAACTGTCACGAAGAAAATTTAATAGTGTAGGAAATGTTTAATGTGTTGGCTATATTGTCGAAATCGGAGCTATGGATATTTCGCATAAAATTAATTTTGCTTTTGTAAGTTTTATAAGTATGGTCTCGAGTTTCGGGGGGGGGGGGGCGGGCCCCCTGGGCCCCCCCTCTAGCTACGTGCCTAGTGGGTCTATATTAATAATAATAATAATAATATTAATAGTGTAGATTATCCATAAATATTTCTGCTGTATGTTAATTACTTAAGTTTCGCTAAAAGTTCCAAAGAATTTTAAACATATTATATTAATTTAAATCTAGACAAAACTTTTCAGTATATTTTAATAAAAATCTGTCGTCGTTTGTAGCTATAAAAACCAGCTGTGGTTCCCGATTAAACTTTTATTAGAGAACTTTTACATTCTAGAGCCAAATGTTCGAGCTTCGAAAAAAATTATGGGATTAACGCATATAAAATAGGTTACGGTATCCTTCGGTTACTTTCGGCAAGCCAAACAAATAATGCTTTAGATTTCCAAGTCATGATTTGGTCGTAAAAATACCTAAATTCAATTTACCTACATAGATTTTACATATCATGTAATGTATTACTATGGATCAACGAGATTATAGTAATATTGACAGGTCTTGCAAGATGATGACCAAGTCACATGCATGCAACTGTGATTCTGATTCATTTAAAGTAACAGACTAAAGTGATGGGTGCTATAAAAAGTGTTTTCATTGATACAATAATGAACTTGCATGAAAATTAAATTTGAAAAATAATGCTCTTCAGCGTAAGCAAATATCATCAAAAGACCCACAGTTCACAAGGAAATGTTTTTTTTAATCCTCTGGATTAAATAGAAGCGATTAAAGTTCGCTTGTGGCGTCAAAGCGTACCACAATACATAGCGCGAGAGCGGGCGGCAAACTTTAATTATTTATAAAAATTAAGGAGTGATATTTAAGACGTTAGGTATATTTTGTTGTTGTTTGGTGTGGTTGAATATATTTATGCAACAAAAAAAAAATGTATGCAAGTTCCCCCATTTGAGCTACACACAAGCTGTTAAAGCTTTGTCGCTTGCTTTGTCAACATTTTTTTCCTACAATATTTTATATTTTATATTTTATATTTCCTATATGTGATTTTATATTTTACTATATACTGTTTTATATTTATATCATATTATGTTGGAAGACACTAATTTAATTTAGTTAATAAAGAATGTTTGTATTATTTAGGGTTAATTATTGTACCGGGTGTACAACTAAAAAGGGACGCTGGCTGTATCTTGAAAACAGTTTACCGTACGGTGGGCGGAAAAAAATATTTATCACAAAAGCGACTAAGGCAAATTGCTGGAAATTAATTTTAAGTTCCTAGGTTGGCCGCTAGGGGGCGTAACTATAGTGACCAATCAAAAAGCCGGATTTTCTTAAAAAGGGGACAAATATTGCCATTGTTGCGGAATCGCTAGTTCCGAGCACACTGTCAGATGGCATGGGTGATAATAAATCGCCGTCTAAATTTTTTATCTTAAGAAATCGAATAATTTGGTTTTCTGACTTGTGTTCTGGCCTTGACCGGCCGATACAGCGACCATAGTCTGCGGGTTTGTTCGGGGCAAGCCAAGTTGGGCCGCTTAAAAATAACGTTTTGGATACTTTGGATTTGGAACCACGTTGAAAATTGAAAAGTTGTTTATTTTATTTCGACAAAATTCGGAAAGTTAAGACTTGCTGGCGACCGCCGTAAAACGAGTCGGTTGTCGCAGTCAGTTTATTTAGTAAAATTCAGTGTTAGGGAAATTTCTACAGAAAAGGCAGAAGACGACGTTTCTGGAATCGGATACAGATAATTTGTCAAAAGGCCGGCTAATGGGAATTTAAAGGTTTTTCCAGAAAATCCACGGAGCTTATTTCTTGCGTAGAAAGCTTAGGGAGAGTATACAGAACAGCCCTCCGTTTGAATTTTCCTTTTTCGACGTCCGTGAGAGACTGGACGAATTTTTGAAATTTCATTTGGAATTTTCATCAAGAAATCTTTGAAATTTTCACTAATAATATCACAAGAGCTTAAAAAAATTCCAGGAATAATTTAAGCTCGCGTGGGATTCGATAAGAAAATTTCACACCACTTCACACCATAATTTGAAAAAAAAATTATTAATCAAACTGGACATTTTAAACTAATTTAACTGCTTGTCAAGTTGGCCAGGGTATTTTGACATAATATGTTGAATTGTCATTTTTGTTTAACCGGTTCTATCACAAAGCTTAATAATTACTAGGTATATATAGTTTAAAACGTCTGTACGTTGAGTGTTGAGTTTAATAATAAAAATACATTTCTACCACCTTTAGTAACCTAAAATTATGAAAGGGCGATATACTGAACTAATACCCATCTGAGTTCTAGCATTTGGTGTAACTAAAGTTGGTAATTTTTTTTTATTTAACGAAATATAGTGGATATACCTATATAATTTTTTTAGAATTTATTTCATGTTGTTCTAATATCTTCATTGGCAAATCTCTAATGGTATCCACTAATAAGCAAAATAATAACGAAATAAATTTAATTATTATAGGTTATATAGATATCTAATTAATTCGTCATCTTCCTATTCACCATTAAGAAGAGAGGATGGGTTAGAATTCAAGTAACATTTAAATCTTATGTTTGTACATCCGACGTTTGTTGAAATATAAATTGTTAATGCATAATAATTAAACAAATTTGTGTTTTCTATATAATGAAACGTTATAGCGAATAATAAATAATAATGTTACATAATTCAGATATTTTGCATTATTCACAGGTATATGTACATTATTTAATGGTTGTAGATCATATGTTTACCTTTTCAACTGTCAAAAAATGTTCACTTAAATATCGTGGTGCCTCGAAAAAATTTCAGGAAATTCTCTTAGTTGCCATGGTAACTAGTCATAATTAAGGTATCTTATTGGTTAAAAAGTACAAGTGTGAAATTTTCGATAAAAAACTATTTTAATTTAGAATTCGGAACGGAACGTTCCGCGGGGATAATTTTCTACACTGAAAAAAAAGAGTCTAAGAAATCAAATAAATGATTTATTTGATTAATATTTATTGGTCCAAGATAAATACTATTTGGTTCATACAAATCTTGTTTGTATCAAATAAACTAAGGTATTTGAAATATTTTCTATATTTATTTGGTTTCTTAATTAGTTACGTGCAATAAATAGTGTTTGCTACAAACACTTTTTAAGATTTAAATTAAATTTGTAATGGCCAACAATGCATTATTTCAAGCAAATAATTTTTATTTAAATTTCATGAAATTATTGTCGCTAAGCAAGTTCCGACTCGACCTTCCCGGGCAATCGCACCCAATCGGCTTCGTCTTTGCGCCGCGTCGTGCCTCCGCGACCGCGCTTCTTGGCGCTCTTTTCTCTTTTAGTTTACTTTAGTTAGTGACATGTGTTGGTATAGTGACAGGTGTTGGTTGGTTATTGTTGTGCAATGGAGCAATCGTTACTGGATAAAGGCTTATTGGGGCATCTTCAGCCTGTATTTGAAGGTAATCCTATTATGGGTTATAATTATTTTTATTTTTTATAAAGCAAATTTTTTCACGCCGCAGGCATTAGAATAAGTTATTATATTCTTAATTTTGATAAAATATATATGCGTGTGTTATTGTGTAGAGGCTATAAGGACTCTTATGCTGCTTAAGAGTACCCATTAACATCTTTGTTTAGAACGCAGGGCTTTAATATTTCCATTTGGATCATAATATAGCAAACGATGGCGTCGTAGGTACGTTTCTGTTATTGTCTCATCATGCTTTGCGTTCTGTAAATAAACTCAAATAATTATTAGTTCTTGTAAATAAAAAGATATTTGGGGAAAATTATAAATTATTTGCAGTAAAAATATATATTTTTGAAAAAAGGATTAATTTATTTAAACTATTTATATTATCGACGGTTTATACCTAGGTATCTAAATACATATTTTTTTGAGGGAAAAAATATTTATTTAAAAAAATTTACTAAGGACATGTAGGATTTATATTATTTAAAGATATACAAGATGTGTTTCCATCAAAACTTGCACTTTCACTGGCAATTTAACACTTTAATACTTTAAAATATACCTAGTATTTTGTACTTAATAAAATAACAAACATTTTCAAACTAAAACTTTATTCTTCATTGAATTAAATAAAAAGAACAACACAACACACTGAAAAAACAAATGATTCAAAGAAAAATGGAGTTCGCCGAAACAATTATTTATTTCCTATTAGCGGAACAAATATTTATTTAATAAAGTGACGACATTTATTTGGATTCTGGATTGACTTTAAATAATATTTGTTTGGCATCAATAAATCTCCTTGCCAGAATCCAAATAAATGTCGTCACTTTATTAAATAAATATTTGTTCGGCTAATAGGAAATAAATAATTGTTTCGGCGAACTCCATTTTTCTTTGAATCAAATCATTTGTTTTTTCAGTGTATATAAGAAAGGTGCAGGAGGATATAGCGGACCTTTTTGCTGTGGAAGCCGTTCATCGATTAATCTCGTATTCCCGGAAATTAGAGGAATTTCAAGAAAACCTTATTTTATTTTATAGCGTAGAACCGGATGTTCTGCGGGTTTCCAAACCTATACGAAAGTTGGACAGAATAATATTACGGACATTTTGGCGTTAAAATAAAACGTCCATCTAGTACATAAGATTTTTGGAAATAGTTTAGAAATTCGGATTTTTATAATCCTGGCGTCCAAACATTATTCGTAACAAGGTTGCTAGAAGATAGGACACGTAGGTGCCAACCGTGATCCTTGTACCTTGAAATTTGGCACAAGAAATAAAATGTTCGGAAGTGTGGAACATTCACCGAAGAGACGAAGTTTGAATAGTAGTAACATGGAAGAACTTAATCTTTAAACGATTGCTGGAAGATCTGAAATATCGGCTATGGATGCCGGCCATGGAGGTATAGAGGATAACATCCCTGGCTCCTGTCTTACTAACGTTCAGAGATGAGAGTCAAGTGCAAGAGAGATCCGCTGAACACACGATAGCCGCGCTGACGAAAATCAGGGATGATATTCGTGAATACGTTAGTGAGAGAGAGCAGGAAGACCTGACAGATGACATTATATGCTTATAAGTGCTGTAACGTTGGTGATAGAATTGTACCAGTAAAATGTTTCCGAATAAAGAAAAATATTTGGTTTTTAATAAGACAAGAAAAATGTTATCGTAGTATTTTCAAGAATTTTTTACAACTTGACAATGCTGCAGTTTTATCGAGAGTTTTATAATTCTACCTGCTTGTTCTGGGAAAGCTCAACAATTTTACCCACGAAAAGCTAAAAGCTAGAAAATGGCGTCGGTAATGAAACCTTATTGCTTTTCAATGACCTAAAAAAAACCAAGGACGTGAGAGTAAAGGGCGAATGAAAAGTAGAATATTAAATTAATTATTTTGATTGGAGGGGTCATGCGTAAAAAAAATATTTTTCTATATCTTGCACTTTTAGTAACATACACGGGGTGCCATGGCACACCAATGCATGGGCGACTGAGGAAACTTTCTCATGGGGGGGGGGGGGGGGAGCAAATATTTTTTCGTTAGATAATCGATTACTTAAGAGAGGGGTATTGTTAAGAGAGGGGTATTGCGAATAAAAATATTTAAACCAAATAAAATATATACAGATAATCTATTATGTGCTATCAATGTCAAATTGTAAGGATAGTTGAGGAAAATATGGACGCATGAGATGGCGACTGAAAGGTTGTGAGAGAAATACGCCAAAATTTTACTGTCAAAACTTGACAGCTGGTGTCAATGTCAAAATTTAGCGTGTAAGCGATATTGATGAAATAAAATAAAAGCATAAACGGTGGCCAGGTGATTTTGGGAAACGTAAAAAACAATAATGTAAAATTTTGACAGATGCTGTGGTAAAATTTCAATAAAAAGCGATATTGATACAACGAAGTATGGAATCAAAGACGGTAACTGAGTGATTTTAGAATATGTTTGCCAAATATTATATAATAAAAATTTGACAGATGCTGTCAATGTCAATAGACTGTGTCCAGCAAAGTTAGGAAGAAATACGAATTTTTTTTGCAGCTTAATATCAAATTTTGATCATATTTTATTTCGATTAATTATGTCAAGAAACATGATCAAAATAGCAATCATCCCATACCAAGCGGGGCGCAGATGCACCCCAAAGTAAAGTTTCAGATAGTCAGTGCATGTAAAAGTACCCCCCCCCCCCTATTTATACTTCGGGAATGGATGGATTGATCAAGTCGGTACGCGTAAAACGAATTAAGAAAATTTAGTTCTTTCGTTATTTAAAATGGCGGACATTTGCCATCGTAGAAAACATTTTTAAATGAAAATGGGAGTCGAGGATTGTCTCATTTTAAAAGTCTTTTTATGCTTGATATAACCCTGAAATTTTTAATGTTCTAAACTGTGCCGTTTCAAAATTACTATTCCAAAAATATAAGAAAACAACTTTATTTTGGAGGATCTCTATCATCCTAAAAAACAAAAAAATCATTTTATAACTGTAAATTATTATAAGTGGGATATTTAATTTTTTTTAAATAATGTTGTTTTGGGATTGAAAGAAAAACAAAAAGTCTTTTCCGCAATTACATAAAAAAGCGATAGTACGAAAAGTTCGACAAATTTTACAAGTCCGACAAGCTTGACAAGGTCGATAAGTTTGACAAGTTTGACATTTCAACAAGTCCGACAAGTTTGACAAGTTCGACAGATTTGACAATTTCGACAAGATCGACAATTTACATAGGTCCGAATATCTGAAATTTGTGAAAAAAAAGAATAGAATAAACATAGTTAACAAAAATTGATTCTAATTTAATTTAGCTTAGCTTTTTAAAGATAAAACCTGAAAATGGCATCATGTTATATATTATTTTAAACTACATTCTATATTCTATCAACTTATAGTCAGTCATATAGAAACAATACGTTTTTATTACCAGTTTCCGTATTTGAAGTTAATATACATTTATAGTATTCATCGTAACAAGCAAAGAAAATATAGTACTAGTAATAAGTCCAAAAAGTCCGGTAGAAAATATAATATGGAAAAAAGTTAAAATTACTTTGACTTTGTCCGACGTCGGATAATTTTTAAAAACATTGGGGTGAAATTTAGCGCCCTAATATTTCCACCAATAGGAGCAATTTCGGATTGTCGTACCGTCGGATGACGGATGCATAAGAAATCACCTTTACACACAGTTCGACAAGTTTGACAAGTTCAACAAGTTCGACAAGTAAATTTTAAATTAAAAAGCTAAATATATTACATAGACAAATTTAATAAATAATTTTATTAGTTAAAAAATTATACATATCTTCAACCAATAGCCAATTAAATCTATCAATTTAAATGGATGATAATTAGATAAACAAAGCAAAGCGACCCGAAATATTGTGAAGAAGAGTACACGTCGCGTCGTCTCAAACTGGAGGATTTACCGAAACCGTAATATCAAACGTAATCGGAGAAAGGAACTAAATCGAGTGAAAGAAATTATTATTGTTAGTTTAGCGATAGGACGTTAGTTCATTCACCAAAACGGTAGACCTACCGCAAAAATGATATATCTGACATCATTGTATATTATCAATATCAAAAACATCTTTGACTCTCTGCGTTCCGTTCTCTTCTACCCTTTGGTTTTACTCGGCCATATATGGTGCGTATCATATCAAGTAACCATATTTTCAATAGTTCACCTGGAAGTTGGTCGTGAAACTAGGTGTTCCTACCTATTTTATATACATTTTAAAATATTAGTTTTTTTTTAAATTTCTTACATCGTCACAAAAAAATGTTTGATCCGGAAGCCTGACTAGTATATTCCAAAGTATTTTTTGTCTCCGAAGCCGAATTCGATCTCAGAAATATTCGTTCACCCTTCAAATTTTTCGCTAGAGCCAAAAAAAACCCACCTAATGGTATTACACTGTATTACACAACCCATGAGGCGTGTGATGACCATAAATAAATAGGTTAAAGAATGGAGTGAAACGAGCCCCGACACCAAAATACAAGAAACAAGCTCAGCTTCAGGGGATTGAACAATAGTTTATCGAAGACAACATAAACATATTTATTATACTATAAAATTTTAAATAAACTTAAATAAATAGGGTGGCATAGGGTTACTCAGAAATTTTCTTGGATAATTGTGGTTCCTAATTCCTATTTATATACTATGCTTCAAGCCACAAAAAGCCCCGATTGGCCGTTTTATCAGCATTACCTAACCTACCAAGACAAGTTACTTATTTTTGTATAGAGTCGTTTTCGACCCATTGAAGAGGTTAGGAAAGAAAAGGGGGACATAGCGTGGATGAACTTTAAATTTATGTAATCGCTTCAACAACAAAAACTCCAATCTCCCTCCCGTGTTGTTGATATTAATGGCATTAATTTGTAGATAGGTTGGTTTTACCCCACCTTCGTGTTTATCTAGCAAGCAGGGGGTGGTCTTGGTCATATATATTTAATCTATTTTCAAATGGAAATTATACCCGGTTTTCAACCATCTTTCACATATCTTCATTTTGGTGTCGAGGCTCGTTGTACTACATTTTGGGTAGATTTACCTTATTTTGGTTGTTTAGCCACAGATCGTGGGTGTCAATGAATTTTTCGTCATTTCTGTAAATAAAGCTAGCAATAAGTAACAACAGAAATGAGTTTTTCATGCTTTTCGAATATCTTTAAAAGTACTTCGACGGCTTGATAGTCGTATCCAAATTGCTCAACTTTGCCCTAATTTAATTCACTGTAATGTTGTAAACGGTAAGATCATTTACAAACATCCACATGGTTATGTCGAATATGTAACACCCTGTATAGACGTTTTACCGACCTAGAAAAAGAAAATTTATCTTGACCATGAAAAATTTCGATGCACGAACCCATAAGCCAGTGTACAATATTTTGTCTAAAAAAAGTTCTAGAACTTTGGGAGAATAAAGGGGGTAACATCCCCATCTGTTCCATAAAGTACCCATACTGCGACTGGGTTGATTAATTCTGTAATTTGTTTAATAGTTTTCCTACTTTTGTGTCGTTAGTAGTACTTTACTTACATGAACGCTTTCTCATATACTTTTGCTATATTTTCCATATTTCGAATGCAACACTCGATCCTTCTTTCCCATCCCCTTTCACTAGACGAATTCCATATATTTGGTCCCAAATGAGTAACCTTCTTTGTACTCCTCCGCATATACGGCTGAATGCGCCACGGTTTAGTGTAAGTTTAAAAAACATGTTAAATCAAAAACATTAATTTTGATTTATTTTGATTATAATATATTTAGGGGTAAGAAGAATATAAAATAATTTTTGGGGGATAAAATAATATATTTATTTATCAAAAATGTGAATTTTTCGTATTTAAGTTTTATCGAGGTTAGAGAATTCAATTTTAATAAATGTCGAAAAGACAAGAAGTCCTGGGTTCAACCACCAAAAGGAACCATAACATTTTTTCGATTTTAAAAAACTTTTTCTGCATATCGGCGTAGCGTGTTACCGCCCGCCCCGCCGGACGTTTCGCTGCTCGCGTCAAGAAATATTTACATAATTATATTCTATTATATTCTATTATATTCTATTGTATTCTATTCTATACTATTCTATTCCATGTAACGGTGTTAGATGAATTACAATCTTATCGTTTTTATTATATTTATTATTATTGATTTCTCGGATGATTTGAGAAATAATTTTCTCGCATTATATTTATTAATAATAACCCCACAGCCAGTTTTGATAATATTTATAATAAAAGTAGCCTCAACTAAAAAAATGTACCAATCCAGTTAAAATAATAATTACTTTTAATACAAATATTTTTGTCACTATGTTAATTTTTAAAACACAAAGTATATGACAACTCTATAAGACAATAATTTATTTATAATCCCAAAAATTAGAAAGATTATAGTACAAAATTATGTTCCTATAATTATTATTTCAAACAATATTTTTTCCATGCACGAAAATCATATTATTTTCATAATTTATAAGGTAGGTTTTGAATCATTATTCACAATTATTATGGATAAAAATATTTTATGGTTTTGTTATGTCTGTGTCGTGACAACATATGAAGTTGTAGATATTAATGGAATAAAGACTAATGCACAATTTTATATTATACAGGGTCCTGCAATAGTGAGTCAGGCTTCCATAGCTCCTATACAAATCTAGTTAGGAATTTCATTCATACGCTAACTTATACTGTATCATACGGGGTACTTCAGAAAAGCTGTAAAAAAGTGTGGTCATAAAAAGTTGTGATTTTTTAAATGGGATACCCCATATTTTTATGCATATTTAGATTTATGCTTTTGTCCTTTATAAATGCCTAAAATTTTGCTTGATTTGCTTTGGTAGTTTCAGAGCAATCAATTAAAAACTAAAAAAAAATTATTTTGAAGTGGAAAAAATATCAAAAAAACAATCTAAAATTAGTTTTCCAACCACGGTATTAAGTGAGTTTAACGACAAGAGGTTTAAAGATACTATGAATGGAATAGTATTTATCTATTTTATAAAGGGTGTTCATAATTAGGTTTCCAAAATGACACATTTCAAACCTATTTTTCTCAACTTTTCCAAATGGAACACCCTGTATATTATCTCGGTATTTTATATGAAATACACAAGCCAATTTTTTTTGTAGTTGAAGCATATAAGTTATTTCCAACCGTTTTCGAAATAAATGCAAATTTCAAAAAATATGTTAATTAAACAGAGTTAATTTTTAAAATTAAGCGTATACGACTAGACTAATAATTAAAAACTGCAGTACTTGTTCAAAATATCTTTCATTTTGTTTTGTGCACAAGCCAACATGTTTTTGAAAAGATCTTTTTAATTTCCTTTTAACATTTCAATTGCAATACTGGCAAAGAGGTTCATTAGTAAAGTTTATCCCTAAAACCCATAGTATATAGGTTTTGAAATAAAAAATGGATTCTTATACCGTGCGATCAAAAATGATTTGCAACAAAGAGGGTCTTGCATCTAAGAACGTAATGCTTAGCCAAATAGCTTAATACCTGTTGGGTGTCAGTAACTACCTGAATTAACAATCAATCAGTTATTCCGTCATCTTTGACAGTCGTTACAAGTAATTTGATTCATCGCTAATTTTTCCAATTTCTTGAACAATTCACACAATGGGCTTTACGGAATAGCACAAAACGTTCTTGGATGAAGAGTATTTTCGAAACGGGGTTAGAGTAAATGGTGAGTGGCAATACAATCCGGGTTTGTGCATGGACGATGTTATATATTTAGTTTGAAACTGGGACTATAGTTAGTTCCAGTACTGTACATCAGGTACATCTTGGAGTAGGGCGTTAAGTTTATTTATTAATTCATATACGCATGTTTATATTTAAGGATCAGTGTTATTTTGGGTATTGGTGAATAAACCGGATTTATAAAAATTCACAGTTGTGTTATTTCAAATTAAATAACAAACAAAACATGGCGACGCGGTCGGTTTTAAACCCACAATAAGTGTGTGTGAGTGAATCGTATTGTTCGTTAGGATCGCAAAAAGAAACTAGAACATTTAAAATTAAAATTAAAAGCACCATCGATAATTGGTAAAATGGCTACCGGATTTTTGGGTACTCTAAATTCGTTCGATCCTAAAACGTCGAACTTCTCTGTTTTTAAGGAAAGACTCGATCAGTTTTTCATTGCAAACAGTATAACAGAAGAAAATAAAAAGAAAGCCATTCTTTTAAATACCATTAACGAAGAATGCTATATCTTGCTAAGAAATCTTTGCGTACCTAACTTGCCCGAATCGGAAACATTTAATAATTTACTTGAAACATTACGAGTATATTTCTCACCTGTAAAATCTTATTTCGCCGAACGACAAAAATTTTATAAGGCAAAAAAATTGCCCAGTGAAAACGTGTCCGAATGGCAGGCTAGAGTTCAAAGTCTAGCAGCCAATTGTTGTTTTAGTGAACGTGTATTAAAAATTGTGGTGCGCGATATTTTCGTTATTGGGATGGCCAACGAAAAAATCATGGAACGACTGTTTGAAGAAGACGCCTCAAAGGATACCGTTGCCCTTGCAAGGGTGGTAAAACTGGCGTTAGCTAAGGAATCATCCCTTAAAGAAAATGTAGGGGCAACACCAGAGGATAGCAGGGATTCTGTTCCGATAAAGGAGGAGGAGCTCCATTTCAACAGAGCGCAGGCTGGTACCAGCGGCCAGCGTTTTCGCACGCCATCTCGACAAGGTCAACAGGGTGCGGGTGGAGCCACACAATCTGCTAATCGCGGCAGGAACTATTTTAGACATCAGCAGGTACAGTCGCGGAATCCAAGTAAGTGCATTGTTTGCGGGAGACAAAATCATAAATCCGCCGAATGTGCGTATCGAAATTGCTTTTGTCATAAATGCGGGGCGCAAGGTCACCTAGCTTCTGTGTGTCATAATAGGAACGCGCGAAATTTTCATATTGATAGTGAGGATAGAGGTAGCGAACAAGAGGACGATTATTTGTTTAATTTGCGTGATCTTAACTTAGATGCAATTGACAATGTAAAACCTACGTATTTAAACATTTTGGTAGAGAACATACCTATATGTTTTGAAATTGATTCCGGGTTCGCGTATGCAGCTATTTCTGAAAAACTGTATGTAAAATACTTCAAAAATCGACAGCTTTGTAAAAATGATTTAACTTTAAAGGACTATGTAGGGGTGTCATTTAAACCTTTGGGGTATTTAAACTTGAATGTTTCTTATGATAATAATAAACAACAACTGAAAGTATATGTCATTAAAAACGGTGGTCCACCTCTGATTGGTAGAAATGGAATGAAAATGTTAAATTTAGGCATTTGTAATCTTAATAAGGTACCAGAGAATAGTAATATTTTTAACATAAGTTGTCCTACCAATATTGAATTTTTTTTATCGAAGTTTTCCGAAATTTTTCAACCGGGAATTGGAACTTTTTAAAATTTTACCGTTTCTTTACAACTTAAGGAAGGTGCAGTTCCAAAATTTTTTAAAGCTCGACCCGTTCCGTTTGCTTTAAAACCAAGGATCGAGCAAGAAATCAATAGATTAGTGCAAAACGATATTTTAAAGCCGGTTGAGTTTTCTGAGTGGGCAACACCTATAGTTCCTGTCTTGAAGCAGAACGGGTCGATAAGGCTATGCGGTGACTTCAAAATAACCCTAAATCCCCAGCTTGAAATCCAGCAATACCCTTTACCTAGGATAGAATATTTTTTTAATCAACTTAGGGGCGGACAGAAATTTTCTAAGATGATTTATCTGAAGCCTACCAACAATTAGTATTATCCGAGGAAAGTCAAAAATTAGTTACAATTTCGACACATAAAGGCTTGTTTTCTTTTAAAAGATTGCCTTACGGGATTCACTGCGCTCCGGCAATTTTCCAAAATTTAATGGAAAGTTATTTTGTCATGCCGGGTGTATGTTGCTTCATTGACGATATCTTAATCACTGGTAAAGATAATGAGGAGCATCTAAGAAGGCTACAGATTGTACTAGGGCGCTTAAGAGACTGTGGTCTCCGAGTTAGGAAAGAAAAATGTACGTTTTTTCAGGATTCTGTTATTTACATGGGTCATGTCATTGATAAACTGATTCTCTCTCAATTAACAGTGCTACTGAGGATGATGTTCTGCGTTGCTTGAAAAAGATTAAGCCTAAAGCAACTGTGGGTCCTGATAAAATACCGTCTTTCCTCTTACGTGATTGTGCATACGTCTTTGCAAAACCTCTTTGTAAAATATTTAATTTGGCCCTAAAAACCTCATGCTATCCTGATACTTGGAAAAAATCCAAAATAACTTCTGTGTATAAAAAAGGTGATAAAACCAAAATCGAGAACTACAGACCAATAAGTATCATCAATAATTTTTCCAAATGTTTTAAAATGTTTCTTCATGAAAATTTGTACTTCCAAGTTAAGAGTAAGCTGTCGGATAAACAACACGGTTTTGTTAAGGGCAAATCTACAACATCCAACTTAGTTTGTTTTACACAATTTGTGGCTGAAGCCTTTGATCAGAACTGTCAGGTTGATGTTATTTTTACAGATTTTTCTAAGGCATTTGATAGATTGGACCACAGAATTTTACTTAATAAACTCAGCTCGTTTGGTATCTCAGATAATCTTATAAAGTTTTTCCATTCTTATCTAAATGAACGACAACAAATAGTGGAGTGCGGTGGCCAATCGTCTGTTCCCTTGGATGCTACATCGGGTGTACCACAGGGGTCCATTTTGGGTCCTTTAATGTTTATAATATTTATTAATGATATAGTAAATAATCTTGACAGTGATGGTCTTTTTTATGCCGATGACAAGAAAATCTATGCTCGCATTCGTACCCTGGCAGACTGTAAAAAACTTCAATTGTCCATTGACATGATATATAGATGGTGTGTTCAAAATAAATTGCCGTTAAATATCAGTAAGTGTAACATAATGACCTTTTCATTAAAACGACATACCATTGTGTATGATTACAAAATTAATAACATTACAGTGGACAGAGCTGAGACTTTTCGCGATTTGGGTGTATTATTTGACAGTAAACTATCTTTTGTTCCCCACATAAATGACCTTGTTGCCTCCTGTCATAGATCCCTAGGATTTATAATAAGACATTCTCGTGATTTTTTAAATTGTCTTACACTAAAAATACTTTTTTATGCATTTGTAAGATCTAAATTGGAGTACGCTTCGGTTGTATGGTCTCCATATTATCAAGTGCACCTTAATCGCATTGAAAGGGTCCAACGACGTTTTCTAAAATATCTAAGTTTTAAAATTGATGGTCAGTATCCTGAAATCGGTATTCTAGAAGAAGCTCTATTGCAAAGGCACTCGTTTTGCTCCTTAGAAGATCGACGTACAGTTTCCCAACTTAAATTTCTTCACAACATCTTGCATAATAGAGTTGAATGCAGTGATATATTAGAAAACCTACAATTCCTCGTCCCTAGAACACGTCATTCCCACACTTTTTATGTACCAACCGCGCGTACCAATATCTGTAAATACTCCCCTATTTATCGATTGTGCAACACATACAATCTGCACCAAAATAGATTTGACATTTTTAGCTGTGGTTTATCCAGTATAAATCTAAATTAGCGTGTTAGTGTTTTTTTTTAGGCATAATTAATCCGTATCAATATAATAATTTAAGTCTAAATTGTTATCTCACATTTTTGAATTATTGTTATATTATTACCTATTTTATTTTAAACAGCCTATATACCCATTTGTTAATTGGTTCAGTGTAACTGTGAAATGGTGTAAAATAAATAAATAAATAAAATAAATAAAAATGGACTGCATACCTCGGACGAGAGGATTAAAGTAATAAAAAATGCACCATTGCCAAGTAACAGCACAGAATTAAAATCATTTCTAGGAATGGTAAATTACTATTGCAAATTTATTAAAAATGCATCAGCAGTTTTGCAACCGTTATACAAACTTTTAAAAAAGGACGTCAAATGGGACTGGTCTGCGGCGTGTCAGGACAGTTTTAATCAAATCAAAACTGTTTTGACCTCCGCACCAGTTCTTGCACATTATGATCCAGACTTACCTTTAAAATTAACCGTTGATGCATCTATGTATAGTCTAGGTGCTGTTATTAGTCATATTTATAAAGACAACTCGGAGCGCCCAGTTGCTTTTGCTTCTCGACTTTTAAATTCTACTGAAGGTAAATATTCTCAAATAGATAAGGAAGCTGCTGCTATAGTTTTCGGTATTAAGCGATTTTTCCAGTATTTATATGGACGAAAATGTATATTATGTACGGATCATAAGCCCTTATTAAGTATTTTTGGCAATAAAAAGGGGCTGCCCACCTTTGCAGCCAACAGATTGCAAAGATGGGCCTACATGCTATCTGCTTTTGATTACGAAATTCAGTATATCAGATCAGAGAAAAATTGTGCAGACTATTTGTCCCGGATAAGGCAACCTGCAGAATTTTTGCCGATCAATTCAACATTACATTATTTAGATATGACCGATTTTTCATACTTAAACTATTTAGAACAAGATAAAATTCCTATAAATTTTAAACAGATTAAATTAGAAACTGCCCGTGATCCAGTATTGGGTAGGGTTTTGTATTATGTGCGACATGGTTGGCCAAGAAAGTGTGGTTCAGAATTTCAGCCATTCTATATAAGGAGAAACCAATTAAGCACGGAACAGGACTGCTTAATGTGGGGGTATAAACTTATTATTCCCAAGAAATTTCAAGATGGCATTTTGCACGAGCTCCATGCAAGTCACATGGGTATAGTTAAAATGAAGTCACTGGCGCGCTCTTATTTTTGGTGGCCATCTATTGGTGCACAGATCGAAGCTCTTACCCAAAACTGTAAAATATGTCAAAAATTTTCCAGTAACGTACCAAGAACTCCAATTAAACTTTGGGAATGGCCACAGGAGCCCTGGACCAGAGTACATGCTGATTTTTTTGGTCCGTTATTTGGGAAATTTTTCTTTGTAGTGGAAGATGCTACTTCCAAATGGATAGAATGTTTTCAAATTTCACGTATGACTTCAAAGGTCACAATCAGTATTTTGCGAAAATTATTTGCGAGATTTGGCTTACCTAGGGAACTTTGTACCGACAATGCGCAAACTTTTTTTTCGGAAGATTTTCAAAATTTCTTAAAGAGTAACGGAATTAAACATAAAACAGGAGCACCATATCACCCCGCGACTAACGGATTAGCAGAGTCGGCTGTTAAAATTATGAAGGCGGCCATAGTGAAGGGAAGGCAAAGTGACGTCACCGATGTAGACTATATAATTGACTGCTTTCTGTTTCAATACAGAAACACCCCCCATACGACCACTAATGAGGCACCTTCCCAGGTTCTAATGGGACGACACTTGCGCACAAAATTTGATTTGATGTTGCCTTCGATTCAATCAACAGTTCAAAATAAACAAAAATCACAATTAAATCACACAAATAATACTGTTGTTCCATCAGGGAGAAAAGGTATGGGCGCGTGATTATAGACTAAACAAAAAATCAAATTGGTGTCAAGCCATTATTACTAAAGTAATTGGTAGCAGAACTTATGAGGTTAAGGTGGATGGTGGAATAAAATGGAGGCGACATAAAGATCAATTAAAAAGAGATGTCTCAAAGGCGAGTTCTAGGGTGAGCCAACCTATTCTTCCACGACCCACCTTCCAAGGTCCACCAACACAGACTGATGTCGAACATAATGATTCTGACACTGATATTTCAGTCATTAGGGAGGCAGATGAAAATAGATCATTAAGAAGGCGCAGCCAACTAAAACCTCCCGAACGATTAACTTATTCATAGGGCAAAAGATACTTATATAATTTTAGCATAATATAAGAGTTTTATTTTAAAGGGGGAAGGTATGTTATATATTTAGTTTGAAACTGGGACTATAGTTAGTTCCAGTACTGTACATCAGGTACATCTTGGAGTAGGGCGTTAAGTTTATTTATTAATTCATATACGCATGTTTATATTTAAGGATCAGTGTTATTTTGGGTATTGGTGAATAAACCGGATTTATAAAAATTCACAGTTGTGTTATTTCAAATTAAATAACAAACAAAACAGACGATTTTCACGAACATTTTCCTAACGTTGCTTTTATTGCTGGTGATTTTTATCATTGCCTGAAAAGAACCGTAGCTGTGTTTAGGGAAACAGGTTCTATACAACACAAAAAAGGAGCAGGAAGACCATCCATAAGAACAGAAGAACTTGTTGCAAACGTTCGTGAAATAATGCAAAATACGCCACAAAATTGTATAAGACGCCTGTCCCATTTTCATTTATAATATTTTATTTTTATTTTTTTTTCTGTATATTCTTACTTTGTTAATTGTGTAAACAACAAAAATAAGTCTGTATTTATCTACTTATTTTATTACTCATTTCAATTCATTTTAAAAAGGTATAATACGGGCGAATAAATTGTAAGAAATTAAAGTGAATTTTAATGAAGATGAGTTGGTCGATATAATTTTTGTACTTGGCGAGAGCGAAAAAAATTGCTTGTTAGCAACTAGAATTTATGCATCACGTTATCCAGAGAGAAAGCACCCGAAAGAAAAAAGTTTTAAAAAATGATTACTAAGTCTTGTTGAAACAGGAAATGGGTCATTTTCAAAACAAGTGGTTAGAAGCTGTTCCTCCTATTTTCAAATTAATTTGATTGTTTTGGATAGTCGGGTGCTTTAAATGATTCATGGTATAGGTGGTCAAGCTTATTACCCCCTGGGGACCCTGAAACCTCCCCCTAAAGTTTGAGAAGCCACGTTTTTGACACATGATCACGTTTTACCTTAAACTGCCCATGTTTGATAATATTTAGAGCATGTTTTTTGACATTTGGTCAGAATTTTGCTTTATTTATTAACAAAAAAAAACGGAAATAATGTTATACATTTACCCAAGAAACTAAGACAAGTGCAGAAGAGCAAAAACATATACAGAACACAAACAATAAACTCTTAAAACCCACGTCTTTGACAAAATCCAACGTCTTTGACCAAATCCCATGTCTTTGACTTTTTTTAAGGCACGTTTTTGACATTTTTTTGGCCATGCCGGCAAAACATAACCTATACATACTGATGTTTACCTGCAAATTTTATGGTAGTATTGTAACCCTATTTTTTATCAGATATACGAAAATCAAAAAAAAAAACGTGTGCCCTGATTTACTGCAATTGCCATGTTTTTGATGGGTTATGCTTTAGCATCTTTCAAAAAGTAAATAAAAAAATTGCTATATTTTTATAAAAACCGAAGTTGACCCATTTAACACTAAAACACAAAATTTGTGCCATTTAATGGCTGATCGGTTTCCTTTGAGAGATCAGTGCTGCCAACTCAATTATTTAAATCAAACACAGTGAAAAAGGCGCGAATGCATGAATTCGCGTTTTTGACACAAAAATGTCTTACACAACAAAGTGCCTTACGAAATTTTTATTATTGGTCAGATCAAACCGAAATTTTACAAAATATTTAGAATAAATGTCCATACATGCCATAAAAAGTTCAAAAAGCAAATCTATTGCATAGAAAAAAAATAATACATGGTCAAACTTGAAATACATGACTGACATTTTGACTGAATTTTATTTTTATTTTTTTATCAGCTACAGCTACAGCTACTAATTATGGTTGTACCAAGAGAGACCATAAAACTACAATAAATAACACTTAAAGATAATTTAAAATGCCTAACAGAGGCCAGAAAATCACCTCTTACAGAAAATTCCTTGTTTTGAAAATGACCCGTATAGAATAGAAGAAAGAACAAAGACGGCTACTAACGAGGAAAATTAACTTGCGGTGTTGTTGACAGTCACAGAAGATCCACATGTAAGCCAAATTAAAATCGGTAACGCAACGGGTATAAGTGAACGATCTATACAACGGATTAAAAAAAAGCATCGATTACATGCCTATCATATCCAATTGCATTAACCCATTAGTGCATGTATAGGCCGTTTAAACGGACGCGGGTTTTGTGACTAATATCTGATATGTTTACATAACCTGATTCCCCGTTTGGGTCCAACACGTGCTGGTTGCAGCGAACTTCTTCCAAAGATGTTCTAGAAAAACAAAATTTTATTTCTTTTTTAAAAATTTTTAAAATGTCTTAAACCTATTTTTTACACCAAATGTGTTAGTTCTGACTCCTGCTGGGGTAACTGGGCCGTAGCAAGCTTGGTACCCCAACAGCATTTTAATTCAAGCTAAATGAAAGCACCTACACTACTTGTATAAAAAAAACAATTTTTCTTTCCCCCTGACTTGACCACTTTCACATGTCTCCGACATAGCTTTATCTAACTATAGATCTTCTATCACATACACTTAAGATGGTTTTTACAGTCTTTCTAAAAATCCCTAATTTTCTTTTCATTTCCCACCCACAGTGACTTTGCACTGATCCTTGACTTTTCAGTGAGCTGAAATATTTTCTGTCTTCTGACTATAATAAGTTTTTCACCCCTTATGTGTAACCTTTGAAAGCTCCATTACGGCTTAGCCCCACTTGTTATTTTCTCTACGGCTAACAACATCAGCTTTTTACTTTTTACTTCATTTTCCTGATGATGAGTGTCACTCGAAACATGTCGATTCTATTTTTCTATGAATCATTCTATTCGCCTAGTTTTTTAATAAAAATTGTGGAGAAAGACTTTGTGTTTTTCTTTTTTTTTTTATCATTCAACTCCACTTTGAGTATGAACTACTTCTTCAACAATAACCTGAAAAGTTTTGTGTAGTACATGTGCTTAAGAGAGTGTTTAGAAATTGGGAAAAAATACAAAATAAAGGTGTTGTTAAATTGGAGTTGTTTATCACAAGTTTTTGGCAATATGGATTCATTACTTTACACAGCACGTGGGAAAGGGTAAGTTTTTTTAATATATTTTTTTAACAAAGGATTATTTGACTACTATTTTTAAATATTTTATAATAAAATACTTGTGATAAAGAGAAATTTACATATATTATGCAAAAAAAAATTCCTAGAGTGATTTTTGTGTATGTTTTTTTAAAATGTCCGCTTAAACGGACTTCATGCGGGCAGTATTTTTGAGTGTAATTCTATTTTACAGGTTGTCACTTGAGCACTTGTTACGAACCTTTGAAGACGATGAGCCAAATGTGCCAATTAATATTTATGCTGAGCCCCCGCATGGCGGAAATGATACGGACATGGACGAAGATTTGAGCGATGATGAACATAGTGCTGATTTGGACTGTTTAGGCCCTAAACTGCTAAAAACCACATGTGAAGTAGAACCGAGATTTTACTCCCAAGGTATAGAAAATACGCAACGAAAGCGAGTAATGTCAGCAGATGCAGATTCAGACTGGGACAGCAGTGATGATGAACCCCTTTCAAAATACATAAGAGCTCGTGAAGGAGGTGAACAAAAAAATGCTGGTCAATTTGAAGGAGGAGTTTCAAAAGACGAAAAAATAAGAAAAAGGACACAATTCAATTGAAAAAAAAAACACCAAAATTTGATATGGTCACAGAATGTGTTGTGAAACCTCCATCGGATTCGGCCAAGCTATGTTAAAGCCATGCTGAGTTTTTTGCTTTATTCTTTACTAATGAATTTCTAAACCATTTGTTGGAGCAAACTAGCTTGTACTCAGCACAAAAAAACAATTTTCTGAAAGAAATGTACGTTTTCATTGGCGTTATCCTGTTTCGGGGTACGCAAAATATCGGAACAAAAGAATGCTTTGGTCAAGTTTACCGGATATTCCAGTAATAGTTCAAAATAGCATAATGCTGAACAGGTTTGAACAGATTTTGCACAATTTTCATCTTAACGATAATACTATAATTAACCTAGAAGATCGTTTGGTCAAACAAAGGCCAATAATAACGCATCTAAATAAGGTTTTTCAACTTCATGACGGTCTAGATGAAAATTTATCAATCGACGAAAGTATGATACCTTATTATGGCAAGCATTATGCCAAACAATTTATTAAGTCGAAGCCTATCAGATTTGGATTTAGGAATTGGGCTTTATGCTCTAGTTTTTGTTACCTGATTGCATTTGAAATTTACACAGGAAAATCTACAGCTAAGGACAATTTATTTGGCGTCGGTGGAAACATTATTGCGTCTCATATCACTCAAGGAAGTATTTGTTCCAATGAAGGTTTCAAAATATTTTTTGACAATTACTTCGCTTCTAGTGCCTTATTGACTTATCTAGCTGAGAATGGGTATTGTGCTACTGGAACAATTCAAGATACCAGAACAGGTAGATGTCCCCTCGCAGATGCAAAATCTATAATTAAAATAGAAAGAGGATATTATGAGTACCACACAGATGATCAGGAAAAAGTATTTCTTGTTCGCTGGAATGGCAATAAAGCTGTTTTTTGTATCACAAACTATGATAACGCTGATGAAGGAACTTGTACTAGATATTCCCGCGAAAGCAAAAGCAGGATCGCAGTAGTACAACCCAGTGTTTGGAAACTATAATAAAGGTATATGGGGGGGAGGTGGATAAGATGGATCAAGTTGTAGCGGCATGTTGTACCCGAATTCGCCAAAGAAAATGGTGGTGGCCAATTTTCGCATATCTACTTGATGTTTTAGTAACTAATGCTTGGCTTTTGATGCGAAAACTGAAACCAAATGATGTCAATGCCTCTAGTGGTCTTCTTAACTTTAGAAGAAATCTTGCAGTAGATTTGTTGACAACCTATGGTACTGCATCGTCACGAGGAAGATCTATACAACCGCCAAGTAGAAATATCAGATATGATGGAGTAAATAATTTAATAGATTATCATCCAACCGAGCGCAGATGTAAATTGTGCGGCAAAAAATCCCATTTTATTTGCGTCAAATGTAATATTGGTCTCCATCCTAAACATTGTTTTAGACAATTTCACACAAAATACGTATAAGTAGAACCTACGTATATTTAATAAACTGAAATAACAATTATTTTTATTCGAAAAAGGTTTTGTCTGTTTCCTTCCGCCAAACTCATCCCCAGCCGCGTTTCGCCGTTTACGGCTCATCAGTGAGGCTCAGTTTGGCAGAAGGAAACAGGGCTCGAAGACAAATCACTTGTCAGGATCGATTATCGACGGGAATTATAGAACCCGGTGCGACATCTTGCGTCCCAGTACGGTACCTTAGAAAAGGTCAGTCGTAAAGGGATTATTCTGTAAAAACAGAAAATTTTGCAAGTGCGCTCACAAAACCGGTACAAGTGCCGGACCACAGATATTAATTCGAAAAATTATTGTGTTGTTATTAAAAATTATTATTAAAAATTATTATTATTAAAAATTATTTTTATATTTTTATGCATAGAGTCCGTTTAAACGGACAAGTTTTTTTTTTTTAACTTACAACAATAAAATTTTGGTCATTATTTTTTTGGTTCCTTGGACCACAAATAAAACCCCGTAACAGTTACAGAAAAGAATATCCACTAATAAACTTCATGCACTAATGGGCTAAGCGCTCAGCGATAGAGATTTTTAAAATCGATCCGAATTTTGTACCAGGACAAGCACTAAAATACAAGCGGATCCTATGTGTTTCAAGTATGTTTTATTTTCTGACGAAGCAACCTTGCATAACACCGGTTGTGTAAATAGACATAACTTTCATTGGTACTCCACGGAAAATCCACGATATATGAGACAGATCGATCACCAGTATCTCAGTGGTCATTAAATGTGTGGGGCGGAATTGTTGGTGAAACTATGATATGTCCTCATATCTTTGAAGGTGATCTTAATGGACCCATGTATTTAAACTTTCTACGAAATAATTTACCAGGTTTATTTGCAAACGTTCCGCAATATACAAGAAATAGGATGTGGTTTCAGCAAGATGGTGCTCCGGCACATTTTTTACGGGAGGTAAGAAATTATCTTGATGATACCTTTCCAAACCAATGGATCGGTAGAAACTGACCCACGGTCAAAACTAGACTTTTTTTATGGGGACACGTAAAACAAATTGTTTACAATGATCCACCTACAACTGCTAATAATATGCAGCAAAGGATAAGAGACGTGTTTGCTAGCATTTCCCCTGAAATGTTAAGGGAAGTAAACAGATCTTTTAGAAAACATGTTGGCTTGTGCACAGAACAAAATTGAAGATATTTTGAACAATTACTGTAGTTTTGAATTATTAGTCTAGTCTAGGAAGTAACACTTATGCTTCAACTACAAAAAAATTGCCTGTGTATTTTATATAAAATACCGAAATAATGTACAGGGTGTTCCATTTGGAAAAGTTGAGAAAAATAGGTTTGAAATGTGTCATTTTTGAAACCTTATAATGAACACCCTGTATAAAAAAGATAAATACTATTTGATTCACAGTATCTTTAAACCTCTTGTCATTAAACTCACTTAATACCGTGGTTGAAAAACTTATTTTAGATTGTTTTTTTGATATTTTTTCCACGACTTTAAAATAATGTTTTCTTAATTTTTAATTGATTGCTCTGAAACTACCAAAGCAAATCAAACAAAATTTTAGGCATTTATAAAGGACATAAGCATAAATATAAATATGCAAAAAATAATGGGTATCCCATTTAAAAAATCACAACTTTTTATGACCACACTTTTTTGGGCCACCCTGTATATGAAAAAATATTTTCCTGAAGTACCCCGTATGATACAGTATAAGTTAGCGTATGAATGAAATTCCTAACTAAATTCTTATAGGAGCTATGGAAGCCCGACACACTATTGCAGGACCCTGTAGAACAATAATTAAGGGAACAGTTAGGAAAAGAGCCGTAATTTAAACCTTCCTAGCGAAAAAGAAAGACATGTCGAGTTTAATTTGCCCTAAAATTTGTTACTATTTTTTTTATATTATAAAAGTGTATCTTATAAGAGCAATTGCATAAAAACGCTATTGATGCTACTTTTGTTATTGATTTACAAATAATCTAAATATATAAAAGGCAACGTGTGTAGGAAACTTGGCTCCCACTTCTAGATGGAATGGCTTAGTGGGAAAAATTGGGTACAACTTTTGGAAAATTGCCCCGTTTCCATTCCTAAAAACAGTAATTTTTAACCAGCGCGAGCAGCGAAACCTCCGGCTGGGCAGGCGGTAACATGCTACGCCGAAATGCAAAAAAAATTTTTAAAATCGAATAAATTCCGTCTCCTTTTGGTTGTTGAACCCAGGACTTCATGTTTTTTGGACATTTATTAAATTCTCTGACATCGATAAAACTTAAATACGAAAAATTCACATTTTTGATAAATAAATAATATGTTATTTTATCCCCCGATATAATCAAAAGAAATCAACATTTTTTTTTGATTTAACATGTTTTTTAAAACTTACACAAAACCGTTGCGCATCCAGCCATGTGTGAGGAGGCGTACAAAAAAGGTTACTCATTTGGGACCAAATATATGGAATTCGTCTAGTGAAAGGGGATGGGAAAGGAGGACCGAGAGTTGCATTTGAAATATGGAAAATATAGCAAAAGTATATAAAAAATAGCGCTGCATGAGAAAGCGTTCATGGAAAAAAGTAATAAATAATTTTACACAGATTTGAAACTAAAAACGATCATCGCAAGATTCTTCGGATTGTAATTTCTAAAAATGATTTAAAAATTAAAGATTAATCAAAACTGTCTCTCTGTCTGTTTTAAATATTTAATTTATAATTTTTAAAAATCATATTTTATAGATTGTATGGTTATTTCTGCAAGTGGTTTTTAATTTTCATATTTTTTATATGAAAAAGAGGCCTTGGGTAGGGTTCCGCCTGTTTGCGCCCCTGGCTGAAAGTGCCAACAACACCTTTTTGCATCGAATGTTTACAAACTGGCAGAATATTTTTCCTATCATACCGATAATAAAATTTATCATTAGGTATCTCGCAAATTTTCCAACCTTCGCCTTACAAAAACATTTAAATTTTGCAAATGATGCCTCCATGACTAAACAAAATGTTAATCTCTATTCCCCCAAAAGCTCTACTAAAACATAAATTAAAAAAGTAAAAGTTTTTGCATTACTGCACCAAACATCCAATGGAAATATTTATTCAGAAGCATAATGATAGCAAGAGTTTTCTGCATTAAAAAAAGTAAGAAACTGCACTTCCCAAATTCATAAATTTTAGTTGATTAATGTTTGTAATTGTAATTTTCCATGACATTCATAGACATACATATATCTTTAGACTAGCAAACAATGACGAAAGTGACAAATTCATGGCCTTGCGCACGTAAATAAAGCTTAGCAGACATGGGCATGCGCACTACAAAATTGTCATTTAATGAATGAAATGATGGACAGGTCCGGGCTTTAAAATTTAAAATGCCTTACTAAAAGCTTTATTTTGGGGTGCACATATTTTAGGCCTGAAATCCACGGGCTCCAGTTCTTGGTCAAGAAATTGTAAAAGTTGACCAATTTATTTATTTTTACGTGTTAACAGTTAAATATACTCGCACAATTTATTGTCAAGAAACTGGAACTTGTTCTAATTTTTCGACCGATTTCTGGTATTTTAAGTGGCGGCCAAGCCAAGCCATCAGATTTTGAGGTTAGATAATCGTTTTTTATGTTTTGTTTATAAAATTTGTTTTAAAATGATTCGCCGTCGTGTTTTTAGTTCGAGAAGCCAGGGACATGTCAATTGAACTTACCGTATCAATCATCTTCGATGTTACCATGTATCTAACCTCAAGTAAAATATTAGTTGGTAACATTTAACAATTTTCCAAACACTTTGATACATGTAAAACTACATTTTTAAGCACAATTTCTAGATCACGATTTTTTTTTTGGTACCAGTCATGGTTAATAATAGCACAGACACCACAATCTAATAAACAATAATCGAGTTCCTTTTAGTTGCTTAAATAGCAAAGCCAGTGTCAAAGTTGAGTGTTTTTTTTTAAAGTTTTACTCGGCTCAGCAAAGATTTTTCTCTCCCGTGCCGCGGTTAAGTATGCCCCTCTATATTTCTTATACTATTATACGGAGTTGTTCACGAAGCATTTCTTTAAGAACTTAGCTAAGCGAATATCTTTACTTTAATGTTTACCAGAAGCAAAATGAAAGTACCTAATAGCAAAGAATACAAGAATCCACAGACAAAACGTAACAATAAAAATGACGTCGAGCCGGTTCTAGGGGTCTAGGACTATTCGCCGTCGCCGTTAGGCCGTCGCCGATTCGCCGTAGGGTATTTTGCCGTCAAATAAAAATTAATAAAATACGTAATAAAGAATATAATAGGTATATTGCTAAATTAAAAAAAAAATTGTTTCTGTTATGGTTAAGGATAGAGCAATAATACCACCGAGTTACTAAGTACTATAAAGTATTTATTGGGTAAACTCCGTTTCCTTAACAGCGTAAATTCATACTGCCAGCGATACTTATCGAGTTGGTTTACCATCCTAACACATGCGCTGTTACTACTAAATCTAAGGTATTAACTAAATACATAACATTCTCCTCCCCTACAGAAAAAAAAAAATATATATATATTCTGTATGTAGAAACATTCAACATAATATATAATAATACTACTATCAATACATCTTTATTTATTTATAAAGAAGTCTTTCAGGTTGTTTTATATTTCTTTTAGGACGAGAATCTGCCTCTTTATTGTCTCCAGAACGCACTAAATCCTTGAACGGATTATTTAAATTTTCAGTTTCACACTCACTAGAGTGTTCACTAACACTTTCAAAATCTGGCGCAAACTCAGAACCGTCTGAATCATCATTTTCCGAATTGTACGAACTATCTGAACTTATAGAGACAATGTTATTGTCTATACCATTACAATCTAAAGAAGAAGAAACTGACTTATTGTTATAATCAATAATTTGATTAATGTGTCTTTTCCAAAGCTTGTTAACTTCATGGATATATATCATATAAGTCCTGGGACCCAATTTTTTTATATATTGTGCCAGGAATCCAACTAACATTATTATGTCTATAGTCCCTGACAGCCACAGACTCATTTATATTATATTCCTTTTTTCTTATACCTCGAAAATAATATTTTTGTTTACCTTGATTTAGTTTGACATTTTGAAAAACTTTACTGGTATCTACTTCCGGTAAATTAATATTCTTAGGTCTGACTAAATCAAGCCTAGTTCTTAAGCTACGGTTAAATAATAATTGTGCAGGAGAAAAGCCTGTTGTAGAATGTGGAGTAGTTCGATAGTTTAGTAATATTTTATTTAAAACAATATTCACATCACTTAATTTATTTTGAGATAAGCAGGATTTTACCGCGTTTTTAATTATTTTTACAACAGTCTCCGCTGCACCATTCGTTTGAGGAGAAAAGGGAGGAATGCTCTGAAATTTAACACCATTCATTGCTAGAAAATTTTGAAACTCATAAGAGGTAAAATACTTAGCGTTATCAGAAACAATTGAATATGGTAGTCCAAAATGAGCAAAAACATTTCTTAAACAATTTATAAGAATATTTGAAGTCATGTTACTTATAACAAAAGCTTCTACCCATTTACTGAATGCATCAACAATTACAAAAACATATTTACCGAAAATAGGACCAAGGCAGTCAAGGTGTAGGCGATCCCAAGGTTTCTTGGGAAACTCCCAAGTTATAAGCGAACTTTTTGTTGGTGTTTGTCTTTGAGGCAAACAATATTGACACGAATTCGCTAGGTTTTCTATTTCCTTATTCATGGTAGGCCACCATACATAAGAGCGTGCTATACTTTTCATTTTGACTATGCCTTGATGAGTAGAGTGGAGTTCAGATAAAATATTTTTTTGCAGTAAACTAGGAACAATTACTCTATATCCAAACATAATGCATCCATTCTCAATATACAAATTATTTTTTATGAGAGAATATGATTTAGCAAAACTTGGTACTTTACGGCCAACCGTGTTCAAGGAAATTGTAAATACATTTTAGTTCTTTATCAAGCAACGTTTCCTTTTTTATTTGTTCACAATCGACTGGCAAAAAGGTATTGTCTTTAACATAATTTAAATACGAAATTTCATGAAAATGTTCATCACAATTTCCTGGTAAAGGTGACCTGGAAAATAGATCCGCGACATTTTTATTTGAAGGGACGTACTCTATTTCGTATTGAAAATTTGCCAAAATTAAACTCCATCTTTGTAAACGATTTGCTACCATTTGAGGAATTCCCTTATTAGGTGCAAAAAGTGATATTAATGATTTGTTATCACAAACAGTTGTAAATTTTTTTCCATAAAGGTACTGATAAAAATGCTTTAAGGCAAAAATTAAACCCAACCCTTCAAGTTCTATTTGTGAATACTTTTGTTGAGCAGAATTCAATGTGTGTGAAGCAAATTCTATAGGTTTTTCAACCCCATTAATGACATGTGAGATTACAGCCCCCACCCCTATGGGACTTGCGTCAACGGCCAATTTAATTGGCAAATCCGGATTAAAGTGAACTAAGACCTTAGAAGAGCATAAAATATCTTTTACCTTATTAAATGCAAAATTACAGTTTTTATTCCAAACCCAATTTACCCCTTTCTTTAAAAGATTATATAAAGGCTGTAAAAGTTTAGCACAATTAGGAATAAATTTATTATAATAATTGACTAACCCTAAAAAAGATTTTAATTGAGTTTGATTCTCAGGTATTTTAACTATTTGTATAGCCTTAACCTTGTCTTTACAAGTATGTAAACCTTGGGAATCTATACGGTGTCCCAAATAAAATACCGATTTTTTAAAGAACTCACTTTTTTCTTTTGAAATTGTTAAACCATGCTTACATAATCTTTCCATAACATTCTCTACACGTTTAACATGCATGGGTCGCGAATCTGCTGTTATTAAAATATCATCCTGAAATACACAAACACCCTCTAGATCAGATAATATCTGCTCCATAATTTTTTGAAATTTGGAAGGAGCACATGCAACCCCAAAAGGTAACCTTGTGTACATAAAAAGACCTTTATGTGTACTAATTGTAGTAAGCTTTTGCGACTCATCGTCCAGCGCCACCTGTTGGTAAGCCTGAGAAAGGTCAAGTTTTGTAAATTCTTGTCCACCTTGTAACTTACTGAATAGTTCTTTGATACGTGGTAATGGATGTTGATCTACTTTTAAAAATTTATTAATTGTTACCTTAAAATCCCCGCAAATGCGTAAACTGCCATTACTTTTGACTACTGGTACAATAGGGGAACCCCATTCACTATAATCCACAGGCACCAAAATTCCATCACTAACTAAACGCTTTAACTCATCCTCCACTTTACTTTTAATGCCATAGGGCAAAGGGCGTGCTTTAAAAAATTTTGGTACAGCATTTTCCGCTATATTTAAATGTATAGTACCGCCTTTAAATAAGCCTAATTTGGAAGAAAAGACATTTGAGAATTTATTGTGAAATAAAGATATTATTTTATCAGTGTCATTAAAATTCACAATCGAATTATTAAGTAATGGTATATTATGTGCTCTATTCTGACTTAATAAATTTATATTTAAATCAAAAGCATAGAAAAAATTTCTACCAAGAAGTGGGGGTCCTCCACCCTTGATAACATACACCTCAACCTCCTTGGTCACTCCCATAAAAGTTATAGGCAATAAAAGAAAACCAAGGGGTACTATCGGTACACCTGTGTAATTAAGAAGAACTTTCTGGGTATCTTGTAAACTGTAATTGTTAAAATGTGTAATATACATACTATAAGCAACTACAGTTACACTAGCCCCAGTGTCTAATTCAAAATTAAAATTACTATTGTCAATTCGAATTTCAAACATTAATGGATCATTGTTTGCGTTTAAAGTAAATAAACAGTCAACAGTCTCATCTAAAAAATTATGCCTATGATCATTATCATGATATCTTTTACAGACCGATGCAAGATGTCCTCTCTTGTTGCAAATAATACAAGAATATTCGCGAAATTTGCACACACTCGCGTGGTGAAAGCCTTTTCCACAAACAGAACACATTTGTTTACCTCCTGAAGTACCACCTGTTAACTGCCTGTCGTTAACAACATTCGAATTCCCTGCAACTGCTGTAGAATCAAATACATTGTTGCCAGCACCTGCGCGTTTCGCAAATATTGTATTATTGTTGTTATGATAACTGCGCTGGCCTTGAACACGCTGAAATGGAGAATTGGCACCAGCTGAAGATGCGCCTCGTGCTGGCTTTTTGAAACCACGCATCTGCGCATGTTCAAAACGAAATATGCCGGCTGGGGGCTCCTCCTTTACCCCGCCTACATTAAAGTCCAAATTCGCTTGGCCAGCTTCCTTTTTACATGCTATAGAAATTGCATTTTCTAACGTTAATTTTTCATCTTCTTCCAATAGTCTGTCCAATATTGGACCTTTTTCAAAACCCATAATAAATTTGTCTCTTAATGCTGTTTGTAGTTCTGCACCAAACTTACATTTAGAAGACAAATTTTTTACTCTTGCTGCCCATTGAGAAACGGTTTCACATTGATTCTTTGCAGCTGAATAAAACTTCTTCCTTTCAGCAAAAACAGAGGTAACTGTACCAAAGTGAGCATCTAAAAGAGTCACAAGTTGAGTGTATGTTTTTTCCACCGGAGTATTAGGTACACACAAATCTGACAATAATTTATAACAGTCCTCATCACAACTATTTAGTAAAATTGCCCGGCGTTTGTGTACAGTACCCGCATCTACATTAATGTCATTAGCAATAAAATATTGCTCTAATCTGGCTTTATACACTGACCAGTCCGTGTCTCTCGTAAACTCACGAATTTGTCCCACGGTCGCCATATTTTAACACAACTATACTTCGCGAACTACTAAATAGCAATTTTTTTCTTAAAAATAACGACTTTTACGCGGTTATGAGTCCGTTTACATCCTCGTCGCCATGTTATGGTTAAGGATAGAGCAATAATACCACCGAGTTACTAAGTACTATAAAGTATTTATTGGGTAAACTCCGTTTCCTTAACAGCGTAAATTCATACTGCCAGCGATACTTATCGAGTTGGTTTACCATCCTAACACATGCGCTGTTACTACTAAATCTAAGGTATTAACTAAATACATAACAGTTTCAAAAAAAATATACATACACTGTTAAAAATCCTGGACGTGAGAATTAAAAAAAATTATAATCAATTAAAATAAATTAAATTTAACTCAAAATGTATAGTTATTTTAACTCTTTTGTGTTTAGTAAAAATCAGATTTTAAGAACTAACTTTTCTGGAAGTCGTTTTAACATAACAGCTAACTAAAATTAACATGCAATACTTTTACGGTTCAAATGAATCAAATACTAGTAACTTTGATTAAGTTTATAATCATTATAATTATCTTTTTTAGTTAAAATTTTACACTAAATGAGATTTAATACAACATATTTTTCTCAGCTGTTTCAACATAAAATAATAGTAATATTTATTTTAATAACAACCCACTATGTCAAATCAACATTTTAGTAATAATCGAATATTCTGCTAAGAACTATTTAGTAGTAAAATCTACATTTAAAAGGAGTAAATCTAAATATTTATCTAGTCAATCAAAGAAAACGCGCGAATGGTCTGTCTCCCACCCTATGCTCACTGGTCAAGGAAGGGAAGTCATTTTCTTCGAGTCTTAGTTTTCGACACGTTCGGACGAGATAAAAGTGTTTGTGAATACGTTAACCTGACTTTACCTGACATTGATTTTAACTGACGCTTATAGGTAAGTATTGCTTTATTTTTATTTTTATTGATATTTTTAATATTATCCTTAAATTTAACCTTTTGCTGACATCTGCTACTATTTTCTTTTAAGTCTTTCCAATAGACATTATCAATAAGACCGTTAATCCACCCGTCCCTTCCCTCAAGGTGGTAATGGAGTACAAGAATGTAAAGGAATGGGCCATGGGATTTCATTCCTAAGAATGGTTTAGTACGTATACCGGCCGCAAGAGTAATGACGTCATGATTTTGGCTTGGGTGGCAATATTAAATTTTAATATCAGTTAATCAAAAAAACGTTTGTACATAAATTGAACAAAAAAATATAGAAAAGGTCTAAGGCTCCTTTTATACTGGGATTCTGTATGCGAGATACAGTATCTGGGATTCAGATTCTCGCCATCTATAAATGCTTTTTATAACGAATAGGATGAAATTGGCACTTAGATCTTCTAGTAGGACATTGGCATAGGTACATAGATCATATAAATAGAAAAAAAAATTTTTTAAATTTTGGCACATAGATCACTTAGCTTGACCACTTTTCAAATATTGTAAGTTTGTATTGTGAGAATATTTGCTTAAAACAGTATTAGGTTTTAAGTAAATTTTTAAAGGATAGATAGGATATAACCTATATCCCATAGTTAATAGCGTTCTAAGAGTTTGTTATTTCATAAACTGATGAATTGACTTTTACAGCAGCAATGTTTAAAAGGAAAAGCTTGGTTTAGTTAAGTTAATAATATTAAAGCAATTTTTCAAGAACTAAGCTAACTATAAAAATCAAGTTCATTTAGGCAAAACGACTATTTGATTTAATAAAAATACATCTTTTCTAAAAAATAATTAAGCTGCTACTGCTTTGGTTTATTTAAAGTGATTTTTTTAACTATTTGTCTTTACTTATGCCTTAAAATCGAAATAAATCACGTATCAAAGTTATATTTATTTAGGGCGAGATGTTAATTTGATTAAAAGAAACAGTAAAATATACTGATATGATAAACTAAAGTTAACTGCAGATTTGTTTCAACGTAGCTTTTCGCTATTAGTTAATGTAATTTTTTTTGCAGTTGCTTTAGGAATACGATTTATAAAATAAGTTAATATTAACATAAAAAATGTATTACCTAAATTAACTAATTAAGTTGTAATTTTTACTGCACAATAAAATCAGATTAATGTCAAAATAGTAACATATTTTATAAGTTACTGATTGACTGAAGAGGTTTTAGTTAAATTAACAGAAAAAAGGGAGTGGACTTTCTGGGACATTAAAAAGAAGTTAAATTTGATTCTTTTCTTTTAACAGTGAAGGCAAGTAAATAATAAACTTAGGATATTATACTGTAATAATTTTTATATATACAAAATAGTTACATTTCATAGTTATGCGCTAAACCTCTAAGATATTCTGTCATATTATGGTTTCTAAAATTATTTACTAACGACAAAATTCTTTCATCAGCTTTTTTTAATTTTAAAGGCGGAAGACTACCAGCCTATAATAGAGATCTCTTCTCTTTTGAAATCTCTTGATACCTTCAATAAATTTCCATATTGTTGGATGATCCATTTCCATTTCCACCAAATTTTGAATAGGTACAAACGCCAGGGAAGTGACCATACGTGCCTGTAGCGCGAATTGGGGATTATTATTGTAATCCCCAATAAAACCCATTGCACCCATGTGCTTTTTCATATTTTGTGCCAAATGGAAAAAACATCCATTAATCTTCGTATCTGGGAAGCACAACTTTATCTCGGCGAAAGCGGCAAGTTTAAAATCACAGTGAATTTCCATAGGTGCGAAGTTTGGTATCCGTTCTTTATTCATATTAAACATATGGTTGTATGTAGCTTGCTGTTTGTTGGGTAGCAGGGCGTAAAATATGGGATGGACGCCATTATTTTTTACTGCCATTACAGTGTAAACTTGAGCAAAAAATGGTGGTGCTATTGAAAATGTTCCATCAGCATACCAAGTGGTGGCAAATGTTGCAACCAACGTTTCCTACCGAAAATTAAAATTCTGCTGGGCCCCTCCTCGCGGTCTGCCAATGATAAATATATGTTTGTATGATAAGTTCTTTAAGATTTATAGGATTTGTGGGTGCAGCATGGATCTCATTACGCTTACGCATTACTGTTTTCTCAAAGCACATTGGTTAACTTTTAAAATGTCTTTATTCCAAAGTAACTTTTACAGTTCATTCCATGGAAAGTGACAACATAATATAAAAAATAATAACCCTAAAAAAAACATTAAAAAAATGGAAATTAATCCAATTTAATCAATAAATAAAATCAATTTAATAAAAATAGTATAAATAATGTAATTTAGTTAATATCTCTTTAATTGTCTTTAAAAAACTGCCAATTTTTTAATTTTTCTGATATTTTTTGGAAGATTGTTATATTTTATAATTCCGTCATATAAAAGCGATTTTTTTCCGAAATTACTTTTTACTGGTATAGTTTTTTTTTTTTTTTTGGTTGGGTAGCTTCGCTTGTGCAGCTTGGGAAAGATAGGTCAGGCATCCATTAATTACCTGGACTGTACCCTCTAGCGTTTCTGCAGCACGTTTCTTTATAATACTAGTCACCACTTGTGCAACTTCTATAGAGACTGCGGAAGAATCGTGTGTGTATATTAACCTTTTTGATTACTTCGTCATTTCTTGTATGTAATCTTGCCTTACATATTATGTTTCTCCGTTCACATCTCCAAAATAGTATATCACCGTTACTTTTACTTAAAGCATCGAAAGTGTAAATAAATCCATTTTCAAAAAAATTTTCTCGTCACCCTTTTACTCAATATTTTCGCGTTCATTATCAAAATCACGGTTCTTACTTCTAAACTTCTAAACTTACTTCTAAAAATGTGAGTATTTATACAGGGTGTCCGGGAAAATGTGGGAAATCTCCCGGATATGAAAAAAAAACAAGTGAAAAGAATACTACAAGTTCATATAAACTTCTTTCGTATCGGCCTCCTCTTCGGAGATATGGGCTCCCAAAGAGCTCCCATGGAATTAAGTTTTTGACACATAATTATTAATCCAACAGGTATATTTCAATTTTTTTCATTTGATGTATACCAGGTAAGACCCTTCAATTTACTATCCCAGAAAGTGTTGCGAATTACTCACAGCTTCAGGGACGGACTAGCTGTGACACTAATGTGCCCATTTTTTTACGCCCTGTATGATAAAAACTTTGGACAACGTTTTCTACATACCTTTAACAATTGACTAAAAATTCAGTACTTCTCATTCATGTCGCTAATCCTAACCGTTTTCGGAAAAACGTAATTTTATTGCGATAATGTATTAATATTAAGCAGTTAAAAGTGAACATTTATAATTTATAGGAACAAAGATGTATCTTTTATTGAAATACGCTAAATATACATGATGTAAAGATGTTAAAAATGACGTTTTTCCGAAAACGGTTAGGATTAGCGACATGAATGAAGAGAACTTAATTTTTAGTCAATAGTTAAAGGTATGTAAAAAACGTTGTCCAAAGTTTTTATCATACAGGGCGTAAAAAAAATGGGCACATTAGTCTCAAAGCTAGTTCGTCCCTGCAACACTTTCTGGGATAGTAATTTGAAGGGTCTTACCTGGTATACATCATATGAAAAAAAAATTGACATATACCTGTTGGTTTAATAATTATGTGTCAAAAACTTAATTCCATGGGAGCTCTTTGGGAGCCCATATCTCCGAAGAGGAGGCCGATACGAAAGAAGTTTATATGAACTTATAGTATTTTTTTCACGTATTTTTTTTTTATATCCGGGAGATTACCCACATTTTCTTGGACACCCAGTATAATGAAAGAGAAGATCATCAGGCACTATAAGTAAGTATTTATTAATCCCATAAGAAAGTAAGGTAATTACGGTTATTGGAATTCATTCATGTGATTAGAGTTATTGGAATTGGAAACTATAATACACTAGTAGGTATAATTAAATTATTAATATAAATAAAAAACAATCTTTATTACACATTTTATTAATTTCTATTTGACGGCGAATCGACTGCCGGCGAGCTGTCCTGCCGGCAAACCGGCGACAGCGCAACAGCGACGGCAAATAGTCCCATTCCGGGTTCTAGAGGGTATTTATATGAAATCGGTAAAAAAGGAAAACCTAATTACAAAAGGGTTGCGCGCATGCCCATCGCTATTAGAAGCCGAGAAATCTGACCTGCGAGCTGTGCGTACAAACGTTTCACCCATAAAACATTTGTTCGCGACTGCGATAAGCTGTACGGATTAACTTAATTTCATTGAAAAAAATTCAGAAACACCGATCTTTATATTTATTTGATAGTTTTTTTGCATTTCCATGAATTTTACCCTTCATTAAGGGAAAAAAACTAACTTACTTTTTTAAAATGCGCATTTGCCCCTCTTAAAAATTTCAGGATTTCTCGCCACTAATTTTTAATTTTGAACATTTATTGAGTTGACGCATCACTTACAAGGTAAACCAAAAATATTCAAGCGACCAAACATTGTATATCTGTTAATTGGTTCCGAGTCCAAAAAGGTACAATGTCATAAATTAGCTATTTAAGTTTTAAGTAGTAATGTAACATAATTGATATAATTTTCATTTTTCATATTATGTTACGATCAATGCACTTTTTTTGCTAAAAAAATGGATTTATAAGTTTTTAGTTGAACTTTCTAAATCCTAAATTATTGAAGCAGGTTTTATCAGCCACATTTTTAACGATATTTTCAGTAAAATAAGCATTGACATCTGAAAGTTTTTCCTTACTTTACAAAAATGCTGAAACTCCAGACAAAAATACAATTGCGGCGTCGTCATTCGTCAAACATTATTACAAATAAATAATATCAAGATAATCTAATATTTGGTTTTCTGTGATAATATTTAAAACAGTTACTAACCTTAGGATTAGATTTTAAGTTAGACTAAACATAGTTAAAAAAAACTAATCGAAACTTAGTCCAATAAATATATACAGGGTGTTTCATTAAGGTCGAAGAGCGGCCATATCTCGGAAACTATTTTGCATAGAAATTCAGGAAAAAAAATCAATAACTAAAGTGGCTATGAGAAAATCCTGGAAATAATTTTTAAGTTCCGCATTTTGCCGCAAGGGGGCGCAATTGAAAAGTAAATTTTAACATTTTAGATATCTCCGAAAATTGCACGTTAAGGTATATTTTTAATAACACCATTAAAAAGCTTGGACAATTTCGCATAATTTTGGTCCCGTGCTTGTTGGCGTACCGACTTTAGTAAGAGTGGGGGAAGCTGTTGAAAGTGTAATCATTTAAATCGCTGTAACTTATAAACCACTTATCCGATTTTAGCAAACTAAAACTTGTTTGGAAGAGAAATGTAAGTACTTTTAACTGTCGTCTTGAGTGGTCCATGATGCTTCTCAATAAAAATACTAGAGGGCGCAATTTGCAATAATAACACATTTCTTAACTTTATTCATTTATTTCAAATCATACGGTATAATTATGATACCATAATCGAAGAGTAGATAAAATTTGCTACAAAAAATGTCAAAACCACAGTTTGATATCTCCATCCGTTTCAGAATTATTGCCAATAGAATAATTTTTAAAACTTTAAATGAAGAAGCGGTTGTTTTCATAGTTTTGTGATCAAGCACTCCATGACAAAAAATATTTTATTATTTTATTATGGTTAGGTAGGTTTGTTTCTCATTATTCCAATGTCAAACTCCGTGCCTTCCTTCACACTTTATCTAGGCTTAGGACCAGTCCAAATCATGTAAAATACAAAATTTGGAGCGTGTTTCAAGGCCAACGGGCCATAAAACAGTATTGAAATAATTATCGGAAACTATTGAAGGAAACAATATTCATGAAAAGCTTCTTAGGAAAACAATTGAAAGATTTTATAAATGTTCAATATGACCTCCGTTGTGCAAAACACAACGATTAATTCTTTTTCTAGAACTAGAGACAGCTTGTGAAATCGAATTTAGTGCATTTACAATTCGCTCAATCATGTTTTCTCGTGTGGTTGGTCGCGTTTTATAAACAATGTCTTTTATTCGCACCCACAAGTAAAAATCTAACACAGTTAAATCCGGGGATCTAGGTGGCCAAGCAAACAAACTACCCCTTCCAATCCAGCGATTTGGTATCTAATATCTAAAAAATCACGGACCATATGCGAAAAGTGTGCCGGCCATCCATCATGTTGATACCACATGGATGTTCTTAGGCCAATAGGAACATCATCTAAAAGGATAGGCAAAGTCATTTTGTAAAAAGTTTAAATAAGATTAGATTAGATAATCATTAAAAATAAACGGTCCGATAATTTTGTGTCCTAATACTGCGCACCACACGTTAACACTCCATCTGTTTTGGTGATCCACTTCGCGCATCCAGTGAGGATTTGTCTGTGACCAATAGTGCATATTGTGTAAATTAACTCTGCCACAGCTACTGAAAGTGGCTTCATCAGTCCATAACAGAGAGGAATTGAGGATTCTCGTTACACATCTCTCTTAGCTGTCTTAATCACTTTCTGATAGCGCCTGATGTAAAACTATATGATAGGGATGCAGCTTAAAATCCCTTAGAATTCGGAACACTGCAGTACAACTTATACCTAGGTCTAAAGAAATTTCTCTTATGCTTAAATGCGGATCGGCCTCTACGTACGCAAGAACGTTTTTAATGTTGACTTCATTTCTTACTGGACGTCTTCTAAAAGGAACTGAAATGCGTCGTACACTTTCCGTTTGCCTTACGCATATTGCCAGTCGCTGAAATACTGCTCTGCCATAGTGCCTTCGTTCAGGATATCTGACAGCATATTCGCGTTCCGCTATAGGCGCATTTTGAAAACATTCAAAATATACGGCCAGCATATCGTAATCTTCGGCATTGGTGGGTATTTCTACAGAGCATGGTCGATACACGATTGATAATTTTCCAAAATAAATTGCCTGGGACCTAACAATTGGTTATTTTTTTGAGGTTGTTGTAGTGTCTAATCTTTAAATACGCATAGCGGCACCCACTTATTTTCACGTAAAAAATGTTCATAGGTGTTTATCCCCAGTAAAACGCATAACCAAACTCACGACCATCACAAACATTTATACCATTTAATGGCATAAAATATATATTGTATGGTTATCAAGTCGGTTTTGTTTTGAAGAATAAAACATGGTCTATATGAAATAAGATAGAATTTTGTTGTTCGTTACCGCCATACATAGAATAAAACGTAGTATAACAAGAAATATCTGATTTTAATAATTTGATACCAAAACATTAGACTTTTAATTAATTGTATCAACTAAAACAGACTTTTATGATTTTTATTTGTGACTTGTGCATAGTTTTGTTTATATTTCAGAAGAGAATAAGTCATAATGTGAATACCAAAATTTATTATACAATTATAAATATGATACTGTATACAGTGACGGTCTTGAGTTAGGCGTGACGGTCTTGAGTTAGGCGTGACGGGTGTGTGATGGTTATGAGTCTTGCGAAACGGTCGTGTACTTAGGGCGTCAGCAATGGAAAATAAAATGTTAAGGAAACATTTTTATTAACTTATTTAAAAGGCTATAAACATTTTTTATTTATAGATCCTTTGAGAAATACATAAATAGGAACTTAAACTAAGATAATAAGCTTTCAAGACAAAACGATTTTTATAGTTTGAAAAACTTAAATATACAGGTTGTTAAAGCAAAGTAAAATGGGATATTTATTGTAAAAACTGAGAACATTGTTCGTCTATTTCTTCTCTGTTTGGAATCTCGTACACTCGAGAAGATTTTTTTAAAGGTGGTTCCAAAATGCGTAGTATACCGCCACAGTTGACAATTTGAACATCTTCTCTCGAAGGCCATTGGAAATATCGACCGTTAGGTTGCAAAAATGTAATTACTAATTTTTCTTGGTTTACTTCTTTCACCAAGCCAGGGTACCAAACGTTATCATAGATAACTGCTACCCAGCTGTCAATTGTAATATTGTGCAATTGATGGTCTACGATATGGGTTGAATTATTTTCTTGACCGTCGAAAGGGAGGATTTCTTTAGGATTCTTCTTGACACCTGATGTATTGATTAAGAAAAATAGAAAAAATGTATTAAAATAATTTTTAATTGCCAACTTATTCTTTATCTACCAAAGTATGTATAGTGTTTTAAAATAAACATTTTCCTAACGAAAATGGAAAGTGGAATTTCTATGAAAATGCATCATAATATAATGATTGTAATTACACACAAAACTAAAGATGTTTATTTACTGGCACCATAAATAATTAAAAAGGATACGTTTTGTTGTGAAGCCTTTTTGACTAAATTCAAAAGTAGGTGGTTGTGTTGGAAAATGCTCACAAATGAATGTATTTCGACATTCCATGCAGGACAGATATCTGAGGTGGAGACTGTGCCAGTTTCTTGATTGAAAACCCACTTGGTGCAGTTTCATAGTATTAGGGATTGCTTTCAGATTTGTTTCCAGTAAAATTTGGTCTGTTTCTCTGGTTGCTATCTCATCAACGCGAATTATTTTTATTTTTGTGTCTTTGTTTGATTCGATAAAATCGTCTATTGTTATGACGTCCTTTCCATTTGCTACCATATTATCCGCCATCCTTTTCACTGTCCCACCAACCCCATCTGCAACACTTTTTCCATGTCCAGCCTCGCTGAAGTTATATGATGCAGATTCAAAGCCCAGTTCATTCATAAAATGGCCAAGCAGATAAAGATTTGTTTTATTTCTATATTGTTTAGTAGGTCCATCACTAAGGATATGTACTTTTGTGATAGATGAAAACTGTGCTCTTATGTGCTTAAGAATAGGAAGTAGATGGGCCCATATTGCCGCTGCATCATGCCGAGGAGAATCGGACACAGTACAAAACGTTTCGATTCCGCTACCTTTATTGAGCGATTCATGCACGTAGTATGCTCCTGTATGAAGGGTTACTTGACTGTTAGATGCACCGAAATGACAGCTTTGAATCTCGGTAGAATATTTTAATTGATAATTTTCAGAAAAGTCTATGATTACAAATACTTCGTCTGGCTTTAATTCTGTTTTCAGCACTCTAGAAAATGTTTGTTGATGGTATGACCTGTACTTATGCTGCATGAAGCTCGCAATACATTTTTCTAATGCCTCCTTTATTTCTGTAATTGTGCACGGAATTTTCACCTTTTTTGTTATTTTTACAGTAAATTGTTTTCCCATTTTTTCTCTTTCTTCCGACACGTTTTTCCATTCAAAGTAGAACGTTAAATCGTCGACGACTGATTCTTCCACTTTTTCAAAAATTATCGATCTATCTTTACATTCATTACACTGTCGATACATGCATTTTTTTTGTTTTATGTTGCAGCACAGGGATGCAATTAATTCAGAAGCGGATGCAAAATTTACCAATTTTAAAAATTTACATTTAGCAAATTTCAAATTAAAATTCTCGTGGTAGGTGCACATGCATGTATCTCTTTCAGATATTTTCCTTTTGACTACCCAAAATGGTTTGTTCCGACAAAACAGCGAATATGAAATTTTTTTGTTTTTCGTTTCTTCAAATTTTTTATGAAGAACTAATAAATTTTCACACAAGTATCGCTTTTGCTTCTTTATTTTTCGTCTAGTTATGGTATCTCGTTTTCCTGGTGTGAAATATGAACTACCATCATCTTCAAAAAATGAAACTATTTCTTCTTTAAGAGGATTAAGCTTTTTTAAACCTTTTGTAGTGTGAGTTTTAATTTGTTTGTTATAATTTGCTAGCTTTTTTTGAACACAGTGCCGGCCAAGTAATTCTTTTATCTGTTCTTTCATTTTGTATTTGGTAATGTTGTTTTCTGATGGGTGAAGGCGGGGTCCGTTACATTAGCCCCCCCCGGTACCCATAACTGCGTAAAATTTTAGCACCATATGGACCATACCTAGCACTACCTAGCACCCAATTTATAGAGCTAGCACCATAGACGTTACTGAGTTATTAAGCACTTTTACCGGGGGGGGCTAATGTAACGCTAGCCCCCCCCGGTGCCCATAACTGCTTAAAATTTTAGCACCATATAGACCATACCTAGCACTACCTAGCACCCAAATTATAGAGCTAGCACCATAGTCGTTACGGAGTTATTAAGCACTTTTACCGGGGGGGGGGGCTAATGTAACGCTAGCCCCCCCCCGGTGCCCATAACTGCATAAAATTTTAGCACCATATAGATCATACCTAGCACTACCTAGCACCCAAATTATAGAGCTAGCACCATAGTCGTTACGGAGTTATCAACCTAATTTAAAAATGACATCAACAACGTTGCCGCCTCAGACCAATTACCAGAGACAAAGCTATTTACAGTTGGCCATAAAAACACTTTTATATTTACAGTACAAGAATTTATGCACTGTAGTAGTAGTATGGCTGTGATCTTACCGCGATGTTGCCGACCTGCCCTAAATTATATGAAAATTATTATTTTTATCTATAAAACAGTAAACATATACAACACCTTTTTTTAACCAGTTGGTTAATATAGTAAATATTTTAAATAGTCTCGCAAGATGGAGGCAAAGTCACGTGACAACAATTTTGGTCTAATTAATTTTGATAGGTTGGTATGAATTCCAGAACCAGACTTGAAAATTTTGTATATATTTTAAAAATTTTATTTCGTAAATAGTATAATATTTTAAGTAATAATAAACATAAGTTTTTATGGTTAGACGATAAAGCCTCAAAACAGAGCTGTCATCCTTATGGCAAAAAAACTATTATTTTCTACCCTACTCAACGTGACAACGTCGCATTTGGTACGTTGGCGATATTCCGGTTGCGCACGCATCTTATGCTATCTGAAGGTCTTCCAATTCATTCTCTAATTGCTTAGCGGCAACCTCAGACCATGAGGCGGCAACGTTATCGATGCCATTCTTAAATTAGGTTAATAACTCCGTAACGACTATGGTGCTAGCTCTATAATTTGGGTGCTAGGTAGTGCTAGGTATAGTCTATATGGTGCTAAAATTTTACGCAGTTATGGGCACCGGGGGGCTAGCGTTACATTAGCCCCCCCGGTAAAAATGGTTAATAACTCCGTAACGGCTATGGTGCTAGCTCTATAATTTGGGTGCTAGGTAGTGCTAGGTATGGTCTATATGGTGCTAAAATTTTACGCAGTTATGGGCACCGGGGGGGGCTAGCGTTACATTAGCCCCCCCCGGTAAAAGTGCTTAATAACTCCGTAACGACTATGGTGCTAGCTCTATAATTTGGGTGCTAGGTAGTGCTAGGTATGGTCTATAGGGTGCTAAAATTTTACGCAGTTATGGGCACCGGGGGGGGCTAATGTAACGGACCCGGTGAAGGCGCTTACTCAGGATGTCTCTTTCGATTGATAGTTGCCTTTTTGATGTTGACGATGCCGGAGTGGTTAAACTTTTAGATAATATTTCGCCCAACATTAACTTTCGCTTAACCACTTCCTGTCCTCCGCGCATTATGATATTTGCCTTGGTATTAGGTGACGGGGAGCCAGTCTTCTGCCGTTGTAGTCTCGCACACTTTTGTTTCCACGCATTGGCCAATGATTTGCAACTCTTAACTTTTTCTTCAAGAGTTGATATTTCTTTGACGTGTTTTCTTTTAAGTCTTTTTACAGCACTCCGATGTGAAGATCTTACTGCAGCATTTCGTAAGTTATTATCCTGAATACCTTCATAAAACATTTCTTCGCCATCCGAAACCGGTGGAGTGTTTTGTTTTATAATGTCCTCTACTTCTTTTCTTTTCTTAAGGTTATCTGCATAACGGTGATAATTTTTCCTCCATGATTTTCTCTGCGTTCTCTTTTCCCTTTCAGACATATCTCCAATCTTTTTAATTTTTCCTTCTTCCCTTCTCTTGCGACTCCTTTCCTTTTCTGCTTCTTTAGATCGCTCATGCTTCACATTATCAGCTCTAATCCGCTCTCTTTGTTTTCTCTTTCGCTCTGCTGCATCTCTCCTTTTCTTTTCTGTCAATGAGGATACAGCTTTAGATTTCATTTTGTGTGCGGTTTTAACTTTTGCTTTTTTCTGTTTTTTATCTACACATATAATATTGCCACCCGATGTTTTTGGCTGAGGAATTCTCAAATTCCATCGTTGTGATTTGATCATCGTTTTCAACTCTTTTTGTTAACCTATTTCTATTTCTTCCACGTTAATTTTATAATCTACATCAGTCAGTTTCTCTTGGGCATCAGTCTTATCATTAGTATTTTTATCAATCTTATGGAAGCTTTCTACCTTAGCCTGTATTTGTGGGGGGTTAGTATCATAATCTGTCAGGCCAACATTTTTGTTTTGAGAACCTCCCAACATTTCTTCAGTTGCTTCTTCATTTTTTTGTTCACTTCTAGTTCCGTCAAAGTAAGATTTTTTTGTTGTTTTTATTTTTTCGGAGTTTCTTGCAACCAGCTTCAATCGTTTTGCTTCTTTCTGCCGTTCAAGGTATTTAATGTGAGCTTGTTCCCTCATTTTTTTTAATTTGGCTTTTAATTTGTGTGTATCTAAAGGGGGCCTGCTTGGCCCTGGCATGCTCAAACCATTTTTGATTTGGTCCATTGGTACGCTATAGAGTACAAAAATAAGAATTTCTAAAAACTCCGAGATCAATATTTTTAATTTTAATCTTAACATTTAAATTAATACTGTTATCGAAAAAAAGTATATACTACCTATATTATAGGTTTATAGAAACTAAAACGTACTATAGGAAGCTTTATTAACTGAATCGATTAAATTTCTCATAACCGTCACTAGGGCCTCAAGACCGTCACATTTAATTTTTCGTATCCCGTGACGGTTATGAGTGTGACGGTCATGAGGGCCGCTAGATAAAATGACTGAATATCGTATTCAGAACTGATATAATAATGAAGTGAGGTTAGGTATAGAATCTGCACAAGAAATCAAGAAATAAAAATATATGTGTGTATTATTCCCTTAATAAATGTTAAAATAAATAGCGTGACGGTCAAGAAAGAACAAATGGGGACAAATATTAAACTTACCTTAGAAATGAGCGAAAATTAGTCAATTGTACGAAATAACACTTCTTTACTGCTTGTCGCGTGCCTTTACACCGAATACAATATGGCGCTGTGTCGTTTAGTCGGTATTGGCTCTAGTTCCGATTATATTGACCACTAAAAACCCGTGTGACGGTCGTGAGTGTCAATCGAGTTATGCGTCTTTACTAGCTTATACTTTAAATGTGAGGCTTAAAAACATGAAATTTACATCTAAGCCAAGTAATATAGAACATTTTGTAATATTTAAAAAAGCGATACATGGTAAATATCTCTTCGATATAGAATTAAGAGAGAACAAATGTGCCAAACTATAAGTAGTTATGCGTGACGGTCTTGAGTTCTAAAGGTAAACACAGCCATTTAAATATTTTTTTCCGTCGTTGAGCTGTGTTTTTTTATTATAACGTTGTGGGGTAATACTAATGCAAGCAAAAAATGAACCCGTTAATATAGTTACGTACTTGTCGTGAGTAGAAACGGTATTATTCATGAATCGACCAAGCCTTGTAGAATTGCCCTGGTATAAGCCATTTTTGAAGGGTACGTATCACAATTTTCTATCAAGAAGTTTAAGATGAATTACGGATAAACTTTTGTCAACACCTTTCAAAATGAAACTAGTTGACAACTATTTGCATTATTTGTCTTATCTCCATGGAAACTTTCAGATTTTATTTCACAGCTATCTAGATTAATTTTTTTAAACACATCATATTGTTAGAGTTACGCCTAAATGACACGTTTTCCATGATTGCCATTAATTCTAGAGTGGTTTCTGGACCATTGGAATATTGAGAAACAAACCTACATAACCATAAAGTTTAAAAATATTTTTGTCATGGAGTGCTTCATCACAAAACTATGAAAACAACCTCTTCTTCATTTAAAGTTTTAAAAATTATTCTATTGGCAATAACTCTGAAACGGATGGAGATATCAAACTGCGGTTTTGACATTTTTTGTAGCAAATTTCATCTACTTTTCGATTATGGTATCATAATTATACCGTATGATTTGAAATAAAGAAATATAGTTAAGAAATGTGTTATTATTGCAAATTGCGCCCTTTAGTATTTTTATTCAGAAGCATCATGGACCAATCAAGACGACAGTTAAAAGTACTTACATTTCTCTTCCAAACAAGTTTTAGTTTGCTAAAATCGGATAAGTGGTTTATAAGTTACAGCGATTTAAATGATTACACTTTCAACAGCTTTCCCCACTCTTACTAAAGTCGGTACGCCAACAAGCACGGGCCAAAATTATGCAAAATTGTCCAAGCTTTTTAATGGTGTTATTAAAAATATACCTTAACGTGCAATTTTCGGAGATATCTAAAATGTTAAAATTTACTTTTCAATTGCGCCCCCTTGCGGCAAAATGCGGAACTTACAAATTATTTCCAGGATTTTCTCATGGCCACTTTAGTTGTTAATTTTTTTTCCCTGAATTTCTATGCCCAATAGTTTCCGAGATATGGCCGCTCTTCGACCTTAATGAAACACCCTGTATAAATAGGAAGCAATGAAAGATGGACAAAATGATTATGCTTATAGGATTATATTTGTTGCAACATGAAACATACAATCTTTGTTATATAGATTTAATCTTTTTGTAACTAAATTCTATTGGACAACGCATTATTTATAATATAAAAAAAAAATAAACTGTATATCAGGAAGCTGTAGTATTCTGACTTTGTTGCTCCCCTCCTCTTCATTGCTAACACATAATATATATCAATATCAAACTATGGAATAAAACAAGAAAAGTTTTTGTTTTCCAGCAAAACAACACCCACGAGTGTGCTGAAAGTTTTTGCGTTCATCATGTTAAATTAAAACTTCGTTAAAAACATTTCTTGTCGGCCGAGCAGAATTTTGCGAAAAAACAGAAAAATGTTGGTGAAAAGTTGGTTAACTGTTTGATTAAGGCATATTCTGAAAAGTTTTCTGAAAAAAAAACAGTAAATTTGATATAATATATATATATATTTTGTTTTTGTTTCAATCGTAGCCCCTGTGAAATATTTGACAGGAATATAAAACGCTTTGCCAAGTTGTACTCATATTGTTGTAGCAGTGTGATTTCTTTACGCCAGTGGCGGTTCGTGAGGTGCCATGGCCCTACCTGTTCTACCACCTACAATTCATATTCTGATTTTTAAAGCAATTTTAAAAGTATATTTAAAACTGGAACGTAGTCGGTCGCCCGTTATTAAAGTGGTTATGAGTAAATCGGTAATTCGGTAACGTAGTTATCGTCAGCGTAGCTCCGTGTGACCCGTGTGCCCGCCGTTTTTCTCCAAATACAATGAAAATCTTGGCTAATAACAGGAAGATAACTAACTTTTTAAGAGCCAAGCTCCCAAGGCTCCCCACCAATAGAAATATTTCAGTCATTTAGTGAAGGCGAGTCCGCATGACGGCCACGCGGTGTCGTGATTCAGCTGTTGGTTGGCTTTGTTCGCGCAAAAAATAGTTGGAAAAAAATGAAAAGACATGAAAAATCAAAGGTACATAATATACACAAAATTTTAATTTCTGTATGCTCGATAAAATTAACATTCAAACTTAGTTCAATTCTGCACACCGTAACGAAATAATCAAGAAAAACATAAAGCTAAAATAAACAGCTGCCTTAAATAAAATTATTTTCGTTTTTGCGGTTAAGACCTTCTGTTGAATGAACACATCACTAGTTTATTAACTATAAAATATTGACTAAGATTAGCAATATGTGAGCACGGTCCAAAAATTTTTTTCGTCAATATTTGGCCCTACCTTATTAAATTGTCACGATTCGCCACTGCTCTAAGCCTTTATTTATCACTTAATTATTTTTGTTAGGTGGAAAAAGTGTAGTTACTTCTTAGGAGTTGTCAGATTTAAAATATACTTGCTTAAAAACTAACCATTTACCTTCAACGTAAGTAATTTAATTCTGCTCCAGCTACATCACGTGTTCGTATTTTGTACATGTTTTAAGAAAATGTGATCACCAAAATAAATAGCGCTAGGGTGAAACACACAGTCGTTGGAACCCCATCCAGTTATTGATACCATTAATTAAAACGGTATTTTTTTAAGGATAGTGGACAATTTTATTATAAGAAAGGCAATTAGTTAAAATCCTTTATTTTAGCAAATCAATTTGGAGGTAATTGTGTAACGAACGTGATTTAAAAACAGTGTTAGTTCTACGCCGATTTTACGCAAAATTTGTAAGATAAGTGTAACTATATTTTAATTTGTTTTTCTTCTGGCGCTCTTGTTTTTCTATAGGCCTATAAAAGTTTCCCTGAAAAATAAGATAGCCTATGGCTTGGTACTGCCTAGTGGGACTCCTGTAATTATGACGTGTGTCTTTACAGGTGATTTCCTCTAAACATTTTTGCTATTTTTTTTTGTTTTTAGAAGTAGTGATTATGCTTTTAAAATGGCCCACATCCTTTTGACGGTGTCCCCGTTTGAGTTAAACTTTGTTCTTTCTTTCATCGGATTCTAGCCTCACTGATGAGCCATGATACGGTGAAACGCGTCTAGGGATGGATCTGACTTAAAGAATGGAAAAAACCTTTTTGATTTTATTAGTTTCCAGTCCTTAAACCGATAGCCTACGGGCTTAGCACTGCCTGGCACGACTCATGTAATTGTGACGTGTGTCTTCACAGGTGATTTTCTTGAAACATTTTTACCTATTTTTATAAATTCGTTAGAAGTGCATGTGAAAACTAGATGGAGCTTCGCGCTTCATCCTTTTGACGGTTTCCCCGTATACTGGTTCAAGTTGCGTATCCTTTTTTTTATCGGATCCTAGATACACAAATGAGCCCATGATATTGCGAAATGAGACTGGTGATGGATCTAATGAAAATATATTCGAACCTTAAAATGTTTAGTTGGTTTAATTTACATGGGTACTAATACCTACGCAAAGAAATTTTATTGTATAATCCAATAATTCGCACGTGGCCAATTAATGGTTTTTAATACATTTTTTTTACACGCTACTAAAGTTATTAGGAATAATGTCCAAATACTTTTTAAATGTAATCTTTCACATATGAATTAAACTTCAAGATATATGTAAAAGAAATATATTTTTAAAGTCTTGATTTACTATATTATTAAACTAGAAAACCTAAAAAATCGTATAGTTAGCGACTTGTACTTGACGTTGTACCTACAATATAACTGGTCAAAAACAAGGACTCTACTGTCGATAATGCCAATTACACTGTTTAAACAACGAAAACGTAAACACTAACACACAACTTTGTGTGTAAGTGTTATAGGTAGTCTGGATAAGAAAATACTAATAAAGATGTTTTTTATATGCCAATAACTGGTGTGTCGATAATTGACTATTCTATTCCAATTAGTAAACTAACTAACTATGTAATATAGTTTTTTTTTCAATGGCATTTTACATTTTGTAAAGTTTATAATTTTCACTATATTATATTAGAATACACAGAAAAAAACATACCTAAAATTTAGATGAAAAATAGAAAAATAAGTACTTTGAAAAGTAGTACCTGTTATAAATGACCAAACACCTGATTCTGTATGCTAAAACCAAAACCGTAGGTAATTCAAGATTTAAATTGTACCCAATAATTAATTTATGCGAACTACCCAATCATTCCATATTATTGTGCAATAAATCTAAAATAATTTTTGGCTTACTTGTCAAAGCTAGATCAACATTAAAAAGATGAGCCCAAAAACAATAATCTGTCGCATTATCTGTTAATTAATAAAATGATAACCTTTTATTATTTTGCATTCGTTATGTGTTTAAATTGAATTTAGGTTGTTCAAAAACACTAAACATGAAAATGTTATTATATGATTCCAACTTAAGTAGACACACTGTATAGTTATTTTATAATTAAATAAGCATAATTAGATCATTTTTATGTTTGGTAACAGTGTCGTAATGTTACTATATCCTTTTGTCTTCACCAGTTTGCCCTATTTACTTCTTTAGACAGTCATTAATGAAAAGGAGAGTCGGTCGTACGCCGTATTTTAACAAATGAAACATTCTTTTGTGTATTTTATGTAATTTATTTAATATCGCCTAGCGCTTTCGGCCCATTATGAGGCCATCATCAGGACTTAGGTTTCGTCAAATTATGTCCAGAAAACAAGAAACATACTAAAAAGATATTTGAAAATTTCTAAACAAATTTTCTTGGTAAAGGTTTCAAATTATAAACAAGAAAATTTGTTTAAAATTTTTCAAATATCTTTTTCGTATGGACATAATTTGACGAAACCTAAGCCCTGATAGGCCGAAAGCGCCAGACGATATTAAATAAATTACGCTGAATACACAAAAGAATGTTTTATTCGTCATTAATGAATACTGAAATAAATATGCATGGTTTTCATTTCAAAATGAACCTCCATAAAAATTTCTTGATATTGAGGAAAATAAAATTTGACAAAAAGCATATCCAGGGGAAAGTATAAATATACCTTTGATTGCATTTTACAATTAACATCCACCTCCACTCAACATCACTGTAAAATGTCAAATAGCACCACCTACTATATTCATAAATGGCATATTATCTTTCTTTCATCAATTTCAGACCAGCTAAAATAATGAAGTCAAACAGTGAAATAATGACAAATGTGCAACTACCTTTTAAATACACATTATGTCATAAGCAAATCGTAAAAACATAACGTTAACCGACTTTGATTTGATACACAGATGGAACAATTTGACATTTAAAAGTCAGGTTTACGGGATATTTGGAGGTGAATGGTAAAATTTTACCAAATGTATAACTAAACTCTCAAAAGATATTCAGGGTGGTTAACTTTAAAATCCCGTTTAGATGCCTGAATTTAATTATAATAAAGTTTTGGTTTTATTGTTTCTAATAATTGTAGGTACTTTTTTTTTAAATTTATCTCTCATGTTACTGGATTTTTCAGTAACAGTAATAAGTTTGAATTTACCTTTAGAGCCTTTATTATTGGATAAAACTATGTATCAACGGCCCTCTTATGTATTATAATTTTAAATATCAAACGTCCATTGATTTGGTTCAATTACATACCTACTATATTCTGGAACTAATAATAAAAATAACGGTATTAAATTTAATCATCGAAAACCTTTGTCTTCCAAAAATCTCGTTTCTTTTCAATGGCATATTTATTAAGAAATTCAGTGCGGCACCTATTATAGAAAGTTTTTTTTTGGTATTACAAGCGTTATATACCGGGTGCCCACGGAAGGTGGTTCGCCCTTTTAACTTTTTTGTTTTTTAAGATAATGGAATAAACTTCGGGGGGATTTGTATACGACATAAAACTGCATTTTTTGACAGGTGACTCAGCATTATGGAACTTCCGGTTTAACCAAAAGTGACATAAACTTTCGATTTTTAAATGGGACACCTGGTATATTTTTTCTTTTTTTGACTCCATATTACATTCTAAATACAACGATCTGTCACTTGTCACTTTTTGTCACCAAGAAAATATTTTTTTCCAAATTTATTGTTTTATCTGGAGTGCTATGAATACCTTAAAATCACTTATTTCAGTTCTTTAATCTTGGAAAAAATACAATTTTACTATTTTTGGTCCAATGCTATGTGCTATGTAAAATTTAATTTTTAAAGTTGTATAACTCATTTTTTTTTAAATGGCAACATGGTGGCTCGTCGGGTTAAGAAAAAAGAGGATTTTGTTACGATTATTTTGATACCATACACTATTAGGTTTTAGAAAAGCTGCCATTAAAAACATTTAAAAAGTTAACTTGGAACTTTCCTAAAATAAAGCATCTTTTGAGAATAAATTTATATTTAAATGCATCAAGTAGCCGTGACCAGCAAAACTGATAAAACAAAATCATGCCTTGAAGAAAATTGACATGCCAACAGCTTCTGCCAAAGTAAATTAGTTTCTTGTTTCAAAAACATGAAAAATACTAGTTTTACAAGGAGAGAAAAAGTTGATAATATGTTATTATTGTCAGGCTTATTTCGCATTTTCGGAACCAGTTTTGGATACCTAATAGTGCCGGGTTGGATGACGCCGATAACAATAACTTTGCGCGTAAAGTCGTGAAGCATCGGTTGAATTCTTTCTACATTCTCCAAACACTAATAACATATGAACTTTTTCACTCCTTGTAAAACTATTATTTTCCATATCTTTTATACAAGTAATTTACTTTGGCAGAAGCTCTCGGCATGTTAATTTTCTTTAAGGCATGCTTTTGTTTTATCAGTTTTGCTGGTCACAGGCTACCTACTTGATGCATTTAAATCTAAATTTATTCTCAAAAGATGCTTCATTTTAGGAAAGAAAGTATTTTTTCTTAACCCGACGAGCTACCATGTTGCCATTTAAAAAAAAATGAGTTATACAACTTTAAAAATTAAATTTTACATAGCATATAGCATTGGACCAAAAATAGTAAAATTGTATTTTTTCCTAGATTAAAGAACTGAAATAAGTGATTTTAAGGTATTCATAGCCCTCTAGATAAAACAATAAATTTGGAAAAAAATATTTTCTTGGTGAAAAAAAGTGACAAGTGACAGATCGTTTTATTTAGAATGTAATATGGAGTCAATAAAAGAAAATATATACCAGGTGTTATTAAAAATCAAAAGTTTATGTCACTTTCGGTTAAACCGGAAGTTCCATAATGCTGAGCCACCTGTAAAAAAATGCAGTTTTATGTCGTATACAAATCTCCCCGAATTTTATTCCATTATCTTAAAAAACAAAAAAGTTAGAGGGGCGAACTTATTTGTACACAAAATTGTTTTATATCACACTATAGGTAAATATTTTGGAAACTCATGGGAAAAGTCGGAAAATGACAACTAAGTTTCAAAAGTAATATCAAAACATAAGAGAATGTTTAAATAAATAATTTTAATATTTTAATTTTACAGAAAAGTGCAAATAATGATGATTTAGAAAAAAGCTTGGTGTAAATAATAATATAAAAAAATATAACTTTACAATCTTATAAAAGCCAAATATTTGAGAAAACTGCTTTGTACCATTGTTCATTAAAAAATTTGCCACTTAATTGGTCATGGTCTGAGTCGTAGTTTTTGTTTTTGGCATTTACCTTTAAAAGTGCATATTGACATATGAAGATAATAATATGACCTAAACAAACTAATTACTTACAAAAGGCTATTCTAACTGGCTTAATTAATACAAATACAAATTTTCCCTTAATAGTCTTTACTTTGTTTATTCTAATCGTATCTAGATTTTATGTGCTATTCAATATTTCTTGTATATTTTGGATTAGATTTTTAGTCTAGCCGGGTATACCTACCTGCTTATTACATTACACTTTTAGGGATATTTTAGTAAACACGTCGATTTGTAGAACTGAAGTAAAAACAACAATTTTTACTGGAAAAGCCATATTTTCTAGTTTATCTAGATGTCATCTATCCTAAAAATTCTAGAAAATATGTTTTCGTTTTACCAGTAAAGGTTCCGTAATTGCACAAAACACAAAAGTATACAAAACTATGACCGGTTGACTGACACCTGCCTTATTCCTTAGTAACCCTACCAGATCCAGAATATGTCTGTCTTTCTTCTCCATGTGCCAAAAGCATAAAAATTACTTCTCTGATCAACACAGTACTGCAGTGCATTTGCGAATCGTCAATAGTTAGTCAAATCGAATTTAATAGTTAAAAGCTAGAAAATGGCGTCGTTAATCTCACCTTAAATATAGATAAGACATACATTGTTATTTTTAAAACCAAGCTGAGAAAAAAGGAACGACCTATATGGTAGAAGTTGATTAAATCCAGCTACCGACCGAAAATAATACCAAATTTCTAGGTAATCACATCGATGAATTTTTGGTTGGTCACACCACAGAAAGATTTGGAATATTTACTTGTCTATCATTGAATTTTAATACCAGTGAAACTGCCTTTTGTATTGGAGTTGATTCTGCTGGGATAGCGTTACGGTATATTAATTCTTGGTGCGCTGGACTTTTGCAAGGTGAATCTTAATGCATGGTGCCGTTTTCTGTGGAGTTGCTTCGGGTTATGGCTGCCCGTAAGATCCTAATAAGGACGGAACGGCCGTCGTGATCTACCCGCCCCAGGGTATCCATTATGCTTAGATCACTGTGTATTCTAATACAAAAGACAGTAGCACACGTCTTGTCCGTTATACCAATACTTTGTTGCTTTTAATTGTTTACGCGAATACAATAATTATCTACAATTAGTTATTGTAAAAATTATTAGACATTAATTTTGTTATCCCTACACTAACATTGTCCGAAAAAAATCCATAAATATGTGTATTAGAATTTTTAATAAATTAAGTGTAAGAATTAAGGAAGCACCAAACAAACGCTTATTAAAAAAAAAACTAAATAATTTTTTAATTGATCTGGAACCTTATAAGTTAAGCGATTACTTAGCTTAGGTACTTAAGAAATTGTGAATTATTAGTATGGTTTGTTCTCTTTTTCTTGACTGTATTTCCATACTGTAGAATTTACTTTGAATTTATTTATCAAATACATAATTTTAAAAAAATAATTAAATAAATAAAGTAGAATTGATAAATTTTTCTTCTTACTTATGTGCTTATTATAGATGTAGATGTTTTAGTGAGATAATATTATTTTCGATTACTGCAAAGCAATGACTGAGATGTTCTAATATGTTAATTACCACACAAGAATATAAAGGCCTATCTAAACTAGAACTACCCCCTAAATATCTCGAGTAATACACATTTTGCCGTCTCTATCTAAATTTGTAATCTTAATCCTCTTTTCCGATATAAAAATGTAAATGATTCAACATTTTGACGTAGCACTCAGGACGAAACTGCTTTTTGAAACGATGATTGTTGGATATTGCTTCTTATAAGCTTAAAAATTGGTAAATTTTCTCGATTTATAGATTCTGACCGGTGCATGCGTATAAACCATGAAAAATAAATGTCAGGTTGTCTGATGTCTAAAGTATGTTTTTCACTAATCTACTCTATCGGAGGTGTGTTTTATTGCAAAAAAAGTAAGATAGCAACCAAGCAAATTCCTTCCCTAGTTTTCGAGGGTAGAAATTTCGAATCGTTTAAGCTCAATTTCCGCCATCCTTCTACCACCGCTAACAACGCAAGAAACACTTTTTTTAAAAACTCAATTTTCTCAAAATAATTTCCAAATTCTACATACACTGCGTTTCGATTTTTGATAATGTCTAGTTTTTCCATATACCAATAATTAAAATATTTGCTACTATATTGTATATAATAATAACCTTCTTTACTCAAATTCCACCTTGCTGCTAAAGGCAATTTTTTAAAATTCTTCGTACCTCATAAAACAGCAAAGAAAAGCTTTAGTTGGTTTAGGCTTTCGCGGCCAGTCGGTGAGCTAGTGTAGTCATCATTCGGGTCTAAAGGCCGTCGTCGGTTGGAATTGCTTCCTAACGTTTCGCTAGAACCGGAGATGGAAGGACCTTTGAAGAAGCTCGCCACTCGTGCTAGCGAAACGTTAGGAAGCAATTCCAACCGACGACGGCCTTTAGACCCGAATGATGACTACACTAGCTCGAAAGCTTTAGTGTTCATAAAAAAAATAAAGCTATTTTACGGACAGTTGTGGTATTTGTAACGCCTCGGATAGCGCTTAGTAACGAAAAAATGTGACCATCTACATATCTACGTAGAGGCTTAGCAGAGATTAGCACGTGTTAGATGTCCTTTAAATATATAAGGAAAAGTCAGTGAAAGTGCGGTAAATAATTGTGAAACGTTGTAAAATATATAATGGTTTGGAATAAGCTACCCCTAAACTAAAGAAACAATTGAATATAGTGCCCAGTTCACCTGTAAAATGGTCCTAAACACACATTGGACTTAAGGTAGGGTACTGTAAGGTTTATTTTTCCCTGTGGCGTTGTTATCAGTTATTGACTCCGCCCAGTTGATCGATCATAGCAAGATACCATTTGGCTGGTTTTTGATATTTTAATGCCAGTAAATTCTCTACCATCGAAGAGGTTATTGTTGAGCTATAATCAGAGGAACATCGCGTGAAAAACTTTGGACTATGGGAAGCAATGGCGACGCAAAGGTTATACAGGAATTTCTTAAGCAGATAGAAAAAAAGTTTGATGAAAAATTCGAGATTTTACTCGGGAAAATCGAAGAAAATAATAGTAAACACAGAGAGGAGCTACTCGAAGCCAATTCGGTTATAACAATATTAAAAGCCGAAAATCAAACGCAAAAAGACAGGATTTCTGTTCTCGAAAAAAGAATCAGAAAAAATAATATTGCAATTTTCGGGTTAGAACATAACGAAAATGATCTGCTATCTAATACCATAGAGACATTAAATTCTCTGCTCAATATTGGCCTAGATGAAACTGATATTTCCAATGTTTATCAAGCTGGAAAACAGAGTAAAGCTCCCACAATACTAGAGTTGACTCGAAATATTACAAAATCAAAAATATTTGCGGCAATTAAGCCTAACTTGACGAAACTGAAGAACGCTAAGGTTTGGATAAAGCATGATCTATCTAAGGAGGAAAGGGAAATACAATCTTTTTTGAGGAAAAAATCAAGTCAGGCAAAAATACAAAATAAAACAACGAAAATTGTGGGGAAAAATATATTTATAGATGGTATTAAATATACCTATGAATCTTTAAAACTACAGGAAGCAGATACCGAACAAGCAGATGAAAGTGATTTGGAAAGTGTTGATGACAGCGGGAAAGATGATATCCAAGAAAATAATGAAGATGGTAGTGTAAAAAGAAAAATAGTTAATAGTCCTAGCACACTAAGAACAACAAGACAGACGCATAAAAAGAAGAAAGAAAAATAATCTACTCTCATCTATGCCATGCGATAGTCTAGCGTTATTAAACTACATACAATGAACATTATTAATTATAACTTTGCAAGTGATTGTCAACATTGGTTAATTTTTTAGAAAATTTCATTCTATGATGTTTTATAAATAAGAACAAAACCGGCTGAAAGTTTTATAATTTAAACTGTCTATATTAATTAAATACATGTTATTAGATACTTAAAATTTGGTCAGTGGTCACTAATAATAAGATTATTTTTATCGTTTAGTATTTTGGTATAACACTTCTTATTGTTCTAATACCTAATACCTTTTTTAATAGTTAGAATCCAAAAAAAATCAATTTTGGTATTTTATTGGTTTTTGTCTTGTGGTTCTAGGGACTGCACAAAATTATTAATTAGAACTTTGTTGGAATATAGTACATAATGGTTTAATGTACATTTGGTAATATCTCAATTTTTTTTTCTTGCTATCCCGCTATAATAGATTGGTTGTTTTTGTTTTGTTAGGTATCTAATATAATAATATATTAATATTTAATAGCAGCAAACTCCCCACAAAGGTGTATAAGCCATGTATTGTCAGTTATGTTTGGTTCTTTTTTTTTAAATAGGTAGGTAATTATTATTTGCAGGCTGGTGAGACAGCTACATCGTTATATAAAAGTTTTTTTTTGGGGAAAATGGCCACTCAATGCGGTAGATCTGAAATAAAAATTGCACATTTAAATGTGCGTTCATTAATACCACACTTTAATGATTTAAAAGAAGTCATATCAGATAATTCCATTGATATAATGTGCCTGAAACCTGGTTAAATAGCAATATTGACTCAGCAGCATTGCATATTAATGGTTTTCAGTGTTTTAGGGAGGACAGGGTGGATGGGCGCCGGGGTGATGGAATTGCTATATATTTGAACAATAGACTTAAATTGGCAGTCAAAAAAATAAGTATTGATTTGAAATGCGCTTTTGAATTTTTGTTTCTTCAACTAACTTATCGTGGTAAAATCTATTTATTGGGAGTTGTTTATAGACTCCCAAATCAAAATGTGCGTGAGTGCATTGCACAGCTTGATGATGTAATTTCCCTTCTTATGCCATCTGTGGATCATTTTATTTTATTGGGAGATTTTAACATTAATTTATTTAACCTTTCAAATCCATTAAGTAACTGTCTTAACAATTATGGATTGACGCAGCTTATTGATAAGGCTACTCGTGTGACCACCCTAACTGAGACATTATTGGATCCAATTTTTGTCAGTTTACCCGATTCTTGCAGTGGGCACGGTATTGTTCATATTGACTTTTCTGATCACAGTATGGTATTCTGTAATGTAAGCGTTAACGTACCTAAATTTAAGCAAAAAATGATTACGGTGCGTGACTTTCAACAGTTTAACTACAACAATTTTCTGACGGACCTTAGTAGCATCTCCTGGCATAATTTTTATCACAATGAAAATATTGATATGAAGGTTGAAGTGCTTACTAATAAGCTTAAAGAGTTATTTGATATGCATGCTCCTTTGCGCAATCTTAGAGTTAGCAAGCCAAAAGCTCCATGGCTTACTGATGTACTTAAAATAATGATGAAGGAAAGAGACCTAGCTCTTGCCAAATTTAAAAATACCAAAAAGGAAGAAGACAAAAACAGATATAAAGAATTAAGAAATTTTGTTCTGGGTTGCGTTAGGCGAGAAAAAAAAATTATGCTTCTAGAATGTTTTCTTTAAGTGACAAAAGGGGCTGGAAAGCCTTTAAAGACATGGGCATTAAAACTGAAAATAAAAAAGAAATACCCCCTAATCTAGCAAATTCAAACAAAATAAATAATTTTTTTGCCAGTTTTGTTAATACGAAAAATGATAGTTGTCTTAATACTGAACAATTATATTCTACTTTACCACCTTATTGTCAGGACAAGTTTAACTTTAAATTGGCAACCCTTGAGGAAATTGAATCAGTTTTTAATTCAATCAAATCAAATGCATCTGGTTCCGATCAACTCTCACTTCGAATGATCAGTTATTGTATGCCCTACATCTTGCCACAGATATGTCATATAATTAATTTCTCTCTCGAAAAAGGACATTTTCCAAGTTTATGGAAAAATGCTATTATACAACCTATTCCTAAGATTAGCAATCCTTCTCAACTATCTGATTTGCGCCCAATTAGCATTTTACCAGTTCTTTCAAAAATACTTGAGAAGATAATACATAATCAGGTTACTGACTTTCTTACGCAACATAGCATCTTGCCTGAACTGCAGTCAGGTTTTAGAAAGGCCCACAGCACAGTTTCAGCACTTCTAAATGTTAGTGACGATATTCTAAAGGCAACGGATGCCGGAAAGAATACTGCACTCATTCTGTTGGACTTTTCTAAGGCCTTTGACACTGTTGATCATGGTGTGTTGAGTGCTAAATTAAAGTATATTGGTTTTGATCATATTCCCCTTAACTTTTTTAAATGCTATTTGTCGGGTAGGCAGCAAAGGGTACTGATTGATGGTAAGTATTCAGAAAGTCTAAATGTTAAAACTGGAGTACCACAGGGATCTGTTCTTGGCCCGTTATTGTTTCTAATATATACATTTGATCTGTTTAGTAAACTTGCTACTTGCTCCAGTCACGGTTATGCAGATGATATACAACTATTATTAAGTTTTTTTGCTGGAACAGCTATTGAGGCCAATAATAGTATAAATCGTGATCTGGACATTATTTATGAATATTCCAAGTCTCATAATCTAACTCTAAATGCCAAAAAGTCCCTTTTTCTTTTATTTGGAAATGCCAAAAAGCGTAGCTATATACTAGATACGGGTTTTAATCCAGTGGTAAATAACGAAAAAATTCCACATACAGAATCTGCTCGAAATTTGGGTTTAATATTTTACTCTAACCTACGTTTCACAGAACATATTTCAGTACTTTTACGGCGTTCTTATTGTACGCTTAGAACATTATACGCCAACAGGCATTTTCTTAATTTCAAACTAAGAAAAATGTTATGTGAATATACTGTTTTCCCAATATTTTATTATGGTAATGTGATTTATGGGCCTTGTTTAGATGCTGTTGCCAGGTATCGAATACAACAAGTCCAAAGAAATTGTGGTAGATTCGTTTTTGGCCTTCGTAAATATGACACAATATCCGCAAATTTAAAAATCTTGGAATGGCTGCCAATGGCCAAAATATGGGAAATTCATTTGCTTTCCTTCACACACCGTCTTTTGTTCACAAATAAACCCTTATACCTGCAAAGAAAACTTTGTTATAGGTCCAATTTGCATGATGTCTCAGTTAGAACTCGAGGTATAATGTCAATCCCTAAATTTAGAACTGCTATATTTCAGCGTTGTTTCTCGTACGTTTCGGTTAAATTGTACAATAGCATTGACACTGAATTTAAGCGCGATTCCATCCTGTCATTTAAGTCTAAAGTTAAAAGACTTTATATGTTGGCATTTTTAGCGAACTAGTTTTTTTTTTTATTTATTATATTATCGGTTTAATTTATTTTATTCAAAGTTTATAAATAATATTTAATTTTCTTTCTTTTTTGTATTATGGCTTGCCAAATGTATTATCTGTGGGTAGGTTATATTAGGAAACATTTTAGGACACTTAATAGAATAATTAAGTCAGTTTTAGTTATAGAGGTAATTTATCAAATATAGTTGGAATATATAGGTCATTTATTTATTTAGGTTATATGCAAGAATAGCCCTACTGGCTAAATATCGCCTAATTGTATTCATCTAAATTTATGAATAAAAGTCGTTTATTATTATTATTATTATTATTATTATTATTATTATCTGGAAGTTCATATCACTTTGCTCTCTGTTTTAAGTTCCCTTAGTTGTGATAATTTTAATGCATGAATACTACAAAAGTGTTCTCTATCTGTTTAATAATGCCTGAAATAAAAGTAAGGTGTAAAATAAAAATATCAATAGCAAATTAAATAATAAATAAAATGAAAATAATTCACTCGCTTTCTTAGGTGACTCGACTATTCGATTCCTGTAAGTAGCGGCCAATTAGCCACATTAATAGACCATTTTTCGTTCGATTGTTAAAGTTATTCAAGGTGTTGGTACTTGGGGTCTTATTAACTATAATAAATTATTATTAAGTTTGAAAAATATAGAACAGTGTATTTTTATACTAATGGATAGATGTTTGATACTAGGACAGGTTTTTTTCCTATGGATAATTAGGTTTAAACTTCGTTCGTGTACATTAAAAACTCGGATACTATTTTAATTAAATTATACTTCTATTCAAAAAACTTTTCACTAAAAACTTACGAACAATATTTCCTTCCAGGAAACTCTTTAAAAGTCCAACTAAAACTCCCTTAGGGTATTGATACGAAACTCTAAAAGCAGGAGCATAAACTTGCATTGATGCGATTAAGTTTGAATAAAGATAGTATCATACGCAAAATTCGAAATAATTTTTGAAAGGGATATTTTTGATTGGTTATCTTAGATGCCCAATGAACGGTCTTTAACAAAACTAAAAAAACTGTTGGGGGTGTTTTATCACTTAAAAGTTCAGTTATCTTGGTTGAATTTGAAATCTTTTTTACACTTTAACAAGCTCTTGTATCAACATTATCTCGTTCAAAAAAGCTGCTTGCAACTTCCGGCCCGACCGGAAATTCGGAACTTAACTGAAAAGGGACTCCTTGGGAAGAAAATGAAAATCTAAGACAGAAAAATGCAAGACTTTTTTTTCTAAAAAAGCATCGTTAAGATCCTACAGTGTCAAAGTGTAATTTGTACTATTATAATATGTCTTATAAATTGTCGAATTTGACCTATAATAATATATTGTACAAATATGTTTAGAATATTCAGTAAAAGCTAAATTTTTATTTAAAATCAAAATGGCTCTCCTTCGAATAGGCAATTACCGTGGATGAATCTATTTATTAAAGATATAGGTAGTGCTATATCTTAACATAGTATAAAACAAAGTCGCTGTCGCTGTCTGTCCGTCCCTAACTATGCTTAAATCTTTAAAACTACGCAACGGATTTTGAAGCGGTTTTTTTAAATATATAGAGTAATTCAAGAGGAAGGTTTTTATGTATAATACATGCATAATATTGCAGAGAAACACTGATAAATTAGAGTAGGGAGAACGAACGACCCAACCTAACCGGTCCCCGGCCCGTTCAACGATCGATCCGAAGCACCGAAGCCGGAACAGACGAAGACAGACTATGTTTTATGCATGGATGTGAATTGTGCTTGCTAATGGTTGAGTCACAGTAATCTTTTGGAGGTTTGTTCGGGTTTGTATTTATAAATCTTGACGTGTTGGTGAACTCGCCTTCGACGTCGTATAATGCCGGGCTGCAACGCAGGCTGGGTACACGCTAGTTATATTTATAAAGTTCTCTGCGATACGCTACTACTTTATCTGTACAAATTTTAATGTGTTCCTCTCCACACCATGAAGTATAATATGTTCTACAATATATTATAAAATATGTAATATAAATTACCCCTGTAATAAAATAACCTTAATTTTACTAAACTTCACTTTTTAAACTGTATTTTCAAGGTGACTGAGCTAAACGAATATAATTTAGTTTAAAAAATAGAATAATAATAATATACTACTAATAAGGGTCTTTATTTGTTTATACAAAAGGGCGAGGTTCAATTCGACAGACACAGATGTCTGGCGGCTGTGCAACTAGCCCTAGTAGTAGTATTATTAATAATGATAATAATTTTAAAAATATATTATGTTTATAAATGACAAAAAAGTAATTCTTGGGGTATCGGTCTTGATGAGGGCTTGTTAAATAAAAATGCTTTTTTAAGCTACGCCAAGCTTTCGATAATGTTTATTATCTTCTTCAGGGTTACAATACGAACAAAAAATCAATTAGTCATAAAAAACTCTTGATTGGGAGAAATATTTTTTTGATTTTTATAACGGTCAAAAAAGATCACAATTTTCGAAAAAAAAATGTTTGAAAATCAATTATTTACTGCTAATTGGCATTATGTAGGACAACCAATACGAACGTTGAAGCAATTTGCGGTAAGTAATTGATTTTCAAACCTTTATTTTTCGAAAATTGTGATCTTTTTTGGCCGTTATAAAAATCAAAAAAATATTTCTCCCAATCAGTTTTCCAAATCTTAGAGTTTTTTTATGACTAATTGATTTTTTGTTCATATTCTAGCCCTGAAGAAGATAATAAACATTATCGAAAGCTTGGCGCAGCTTAAAAAAGCATTTTTATTTAACAAGCCCTCATCAGGACCGATACCCCAAGAATTACTTTTTTGTGGTTTAACTAGTCGGTCAAGACTACCCTTCTCGCTTGTTTATAAATGTATACATAATATATATATATGTATATAATTCTCCTCATATGTCTTTCTGATAGTCAGAAACTAATAATATGTAAATTCGAACCTAATTTTATATTCTATATTTAAAATAATATGTGTTTACTTAAATTGCAGTTTATTATCATTTATAAAATTGCATTATATTTAACTACTACCTACCAGTTATGATTTTATAGAAGACCGTACAGTATAAAACCTTTTTCGAATTTTCATTAGATTTCACTACAAAAGAAACATTATAAAGAAACTTACCGACAATATTTTCCCGCAGAAACTTTAAGAAACTCACTATGTCCAACAAAATTCCCGAAGGGAATTGACGACGCGCGTTGTTCGACGATTTTAACTTCGAAAGTAGAGAATACAGATGGAGAGATGCTGATAGATAGAGCGCTTTATAGCGACTGGCGCTATATGAAGACTGGCAAATTCGCGGTGCGGCTAGAACAGACGGAAGCATCGATTCTACATAAACGCGGACGGGGCTAGTTTTACTATAGTTTTTAATTTGGTTACTCTGAGGAAAATAAAACAATTTTGTGTTTTTATTTTCGTTGAATTAAGTAATTTAAACATGCTTTTATTAAATTTAAAAGACAAGTGCAAAAGTTATTTTTTAAAATTTATTACATTATACAAATGCATGGATAGAAACCTAGGATTAGTGTTGGGATCACTCGAGTGAAAAATAACCTACTATCCGGTTTTTTAAAAAACCTGAATAATCAGGTTTGTTTGAATAACCGGTTATTTATTAATATTCGGTTTTTTTAGCGTTGTATGTAACAGTTAATTGAACTGGCGACCTTTTTTTTTTTTAGAAATCTAACGTAATAATTACCGAGATTTCAACTGATTTAAAAAAACCGAACCGGTTTTTCATTTTTTCATTTCAATACTAATAATTGGCAAGAAATAGGAATCTTCCGGAAAGTCATTAATGTTGTAGATAAACCACAGTCTATATTAATATTAGAATTCGAGTGAAAAACCCGGTTTTCATCCGGTTTTTGAAATCACTTGAAATCTCGGTACTTAGTCGATTATTAAAATAAGTCGGTTATTCTCATCACTACCTAGGATGATCCTTAATTATAGGGGTCACAGTTTTTTAAACGGACTGCATAAGCTGAAGCGCAGTTTAACTTTATTTAAAAAAACAAGATGAGAATAAAAAAAATTCTTGTTGACTCAAAGTGCTCTTAGATATTGGGATGTAAACTGCCATCGAAGAGAAACTGCTTGTGAGTGCTATTTTAAAATATATGAAAAGTAAATCAAAAAAATCTACAGTGTGTTTTTGGAGGCTTTACATATTATTCCATAAAAATATATTATGAATCGCACCTCTCTAAAGAGGAATAGAGAAAATTTGAGAAAGCTGATAACATAAAAAGCCAATTTACGAACTGAATCAGGTGTTATTTATGGGGACTTCAAATGGTTGCCTGCTTTATTGGTTAAGACAAATGTTGACCGACTTCCGAGCATAGCTACTTTACCGAATATATAACACAAATAAGGAACAATTACTTAGTGTACCACAGTACAAAGTAACAACCGTGGTCAATAATTAAACTCAGGCATTTGTTTTTGATACCGCGGCATTTAATACAGGACGCTTTTGTACACAAAATAGTGGAAAAAACCTCTCTTAGGAATAGTCCTAGAAGGACTTATGGCGTTTCTGGGTGGATCTTAAATTAAAATTTAAAATTTAGACAACCATATACTGCCTAAAATATTTATTTCGTCAACAATTTAATTTGCAGAAAAAGGAACATAGATAAAAAAATATCCCATCCTTCTTTTCAGAAACTTTTATTTTATTATAGATATGTTGATGGCATAATAGCTATTTTTACAGGCACTGATGATGAGCTTAATGATTTTTTAATTTTAGAAATACTCTTTACCCCTGCATTGTATTTACTATCGAGATCGAGGAAAATAATAAAATAACCTTTTTAGACTTGGAAATAATTAAACAAAGTTCTAATCTAATGTATCCAATTTACCTTCTTCAACAGATTCAATAATTCCATATATATCTAATCATACTATTAATCAAATATTAAGTTATTTTCATTCACTCTTTCACAGACTTCTTTCTATACCACTTAAGTACACCAATTTAATAAAAAAATCTTGCCTATATCAAAAAGTTAGCTAACCATAACAATTACCTTGATTATGTCATCAACAGGTTATATTTTAAGTATACAAACAACCAAACAAATAAAAATCTTATATCGCCAATAATCAAGAATTTTCCGACTAATTAGACCTCTGAACCCTTTTTTGGAAAAATTTCTTATAATATAAAATATATTCTTCAAAAAATATAATTTAATAGTTTATTTTAAAACAACACAATAAAACACAAAATCAATAATAACAAAAATGAAATTCCTATTTTAAACAAATCTGGTGTTTATAAACTTTCGGGTACTCCTGTGTAATTGTTGCTAAACAGGCAGTAGGTTTATTTAAGAATTAATGTTCACCTCCTTATCGAAAGAAATAAAAACAAACCTTTTTTCTGCGGGATCTAACGAAAGAAAGAAAGCGGTCGGTTGAACTTGAACTTACCATGGCAAAAGCCAAAGAGAGGATGTAACGAGTAGCGACATCTAGTGACGTTATTGAACACTTCTAAAGCATACCAGCAACTCTAAACAACTTATATAAAGAAGTCTATGTTAAAAGGAAATCACCTGTAAGGCGCCTGCCACACATGCCAAGAGCGGTGGCGTCATGCCGCTGGCGTTGTCGATCTCGCCCCGCCGTCAATCGAGGCACACTCGACTCTAGCGGGTTTTGCGGTCAGGTAGCGACGCCGGATCTTTTGTTATTTTGTTTCAGTTTTCACTAGTGATGCCGCGAGACGAGACGAGAATTGGCCCATTCTTGTCTCGTCTCGTGACGCGAGAATTTCTTTTATCTCGTCTCGGCGAGAAACGCGTTTTTCTCCCTCGAGAGTGCCATTGTCTCGTCTCGTCTCGTCTCGTTTTTTCTCGTTAGTAGGGAATCATAAAAAATATTTTTTTATACGAATCTTAAAGGGGGTAAACATTTAAAAGTATCTGGTCGTCTCGCAGAAGGGTTTAATATAAGTCGGTTTGTTAGTCATGTGACTTACACTGAGGGAAATGCCTTAATACAACTGTTAGCCTGACACGAGTTTAATAGTGGATATACAATATTGTATATTAATAATTACACATCTACTTACTGTTAGAACCTTGTCACATTGTAGCAGACAAACCCGTTGTGCTACAATGAGGAATACACCCGTCATACAATTTTTCTTCTGTAGTTAAATAGCTCGTACCCGTTATATACTGATCCTACTATTTTAATACAACTAGTTATATAAATAAAAACTTTCTAAAATGTATATAGTAAGTATACAAATACTGTATAATGGTTATACACCAATTGAAAAACAATAAGTTACTCCGGTATCAAAAAGTTATATAACCCCAAAAATCAGTTGTATTGCTGTAGAACCCCTTGTTGCATAAATTACCTACTTTTTCAAAAACAGCGCCAATCGCTAGCCAATCAACGTAGCTTTCGGACGACCTGTCGAGCAGCCGAGTTCCGCGAAGGCCCGCCATTTCCTTTTGTTCTTTTGTTTCCTTTTCGTTCGGCTCGTCGCGTGTGCGCATGTTTTTTTCGTTGCTTATAGACTTTTTAGTTTTTTGGAAGAGATTTTGTGGTCATGGAGTGCTTTGGACTAGCTGAGGACGTGTTAGACAGGTTTTTAGGTAAGTACATTATTAAAAATCCTATTTTCAATCATTTTATTTGTTTTATTGGCATTTATACCGAGCTCCATCTAGCGTTCATCATATCATGGCGGCTTTTTAAAATCTTGCGTAGGTAATTGTTTTAATACTTATTGAAATCAATCGAAACTGATATATTTACCTACTATAGTATTTAATAATTTTATTTGAGACTTACCTACCTAGGTAAATATCTAGTAGGTAGGTAGGTACCTACTAATTCTAAACGAACAAGGGCTAGGCGATGCGGGGCCCCCATTTTATGTCACTTTTTCGAAACTTTTATTGGGATTGGGAATACTGGACTGGGTAGTAGGGTTGCCAGACGTCCCGTATTTCCCGGGACGTCCCGTATTTTAAGCTAATAAATAATTGTCCCGCCGGGACAGCTTATGTTCCGTATTTACACACCATGCACGTGAATTAAAATCAAAATTACGAAGCAATTCTCCCTAGATTCTTATTAAGTACATTTTAATTTTATAGAGTAGGTATTATAATATGTTAAAGGCAAAAAGAAATCATAAAACTTTCGCAATCTTCGACAAAATATTCAAAATAATTGTAGGTACTTCTGAGTTTAAATAAAATTTTGGTAAAATATTTGTTTTATTTTATTTATTCTGGGCAAAAATACAAACAATCTGGCAACCCTACTGGGTAGGTACCTATAGGTATCTATACCTACATAATTTATTTTAAGAAATGTTGTCTACCTAATAGCTTTAAATTGATTAGATACTCAGCTTTTAATATACCCCTCCGTTAGGTAATCTTTAAAATTCAAAGCTCTTAATTTTAGTTCGGTAAAATAGACTTATTAGACCTATATCTGTATTAAGAGTGGCTATTGCCATGACGAGGTTGTAGACCGAGTCGAGTAACCGTACAAGTGCTGTAGTGAGCCTTACCGTACGTGGGATATACAACATTTTATCTAAGACCCAGTATTTTAGCTTTTATGTGTTCAAAATGATTTTCATATTATGCAGACATTACACAAAAAAATGACAGTGACTGATGGAACAAAAAAAATCATAATTTGATTAAAAATGACGTAATGAGTCGGTTGAGTGATGTAATGAGTTCATTACATCATTTAGTACAATGATACAGTATATTAGGTACATAACGCAAACAAGCTAAAATGGGTCATGTATAATAAGCTCTTTTCATGTGGGTCTTATATAAAATAAATTAAAGGTTTTAAATGTTAGCTACGTGCTACACAGCTACCATAATAAATACCTCAAAATTAAGGAATGCTACCTATTATAGTAGGGTGGAGCAAAAAACAACCATTTTTGGAACTTGAAATGGCATAGTGCAGAAAAATTGCTTCTCGTTAAAAGAAACTCAGTCGAATAAAAAATTAGGATTTTTTTAATATTTAGAGGTCCCACAATAATCTTGGAATTTATTAAAGGCAGATTTCTGGAGTTTCGGCCTTTTTAAAATTGATATTTACACTGAGAGAAGAGAAACTAACCATTAAACAAAAATTATATAAAGATTATACATAAAGGAATATACTATTGGTGACAAGTGAACTGTTTTTTGTGCATTAAAAAAATTATATTAATGGTCAAATATGATAATACAGGTAGGTACCTATATACAATCAATCTTGACCAGTATTGAAAAATTGTAAACTTTGTATATATAACTAAAGTATAACCATTTACAGGTAATGGACCCCCGCTTTAACTTTTTTATCCAATGGTATTAGAAGGAACGGTAAATTGGAAAGTTGTAGGTGTTTTCAGAAAGGTGTCGCAAACAAAAATAATTTTTTTTCTTATAGAACACCCTGTATATAATATTTCTAAATGATAGACCTGGTCTACCTGATAAAGAATATAATTTGTTATACTTACTTGAAATGTTGAAAGTGAAAAAACGCATATTAAAGTGTCCTTATAGTGTAGCATGGATTCAAGGTGCTTTCCATTGCATAAATATCGACAAAATTACTACCCACCCAAAGAAATAAAAATTAATTTTTTAATCCATAACATAATATGTACCTACCTAATAATTCTATTATTTATAATGCGTATCTTTTAAACAACATTTAATTTGGAAAATTAATTAAAAAAATAAAAGATAACCTGCCATAAGCACAATTTAATTAATAATAATATGCGTTTCTTGACTTAAACATTTAAAGTGTAACATAGGTTAGGTTAGGTATAACAAATTATATTATTATTTATCAGGAAGACCAGCTCTATCATTTAAGAATGTTATATACCGGGTATTCCATAAGAAAAAAATATATTTTTGTTTGATACGCCTTTCTGCAACACCCTATCTATATATTATTTAAACTATGTCGTAAAAAACTTTATGTTGTACCCTACAACTTTGGTATATACCATTTTTTTAATATCATCGAATAAATAAGTTAAAGGGGGGGTGGGGTCCATTTATAGTGGAACACCCTGTACATTCCTATACAATAAATTTTGGCCAGTATTGAAAAATTGTATACTTGGTATACAACTAGAGTATACCCATTTACAGTTACCTATAACAATAAGGTTTGGTCAGTATTGAAAAATTGTATACTTGGTATACAACTAAAGTATAACCATAGTCAATCCATATTATTGCTGATATATAACAGGGATATATCCATAGACAGTTCATATTATTGCTGATATACAACAGGTATATACGGGTTATAATATCGTATAGAACCTGGTAATTGGTTGGTATACAATTGATACTAACCAATATATAATTTATATGTAATCGGTATACAAGCTTCAACAAATTGACTATGACTGCTGTACGAACGGTATACAATAGTATTATAGTCATTATTGTAAATTTCTTCACATTCCAGAAGAACGCATTGTATTACCCCAAAAAACAGTTCACTTGTCACCAATAGTATATTCCTTTTGTATAATCTTTATATAATTTTTGTTTAATGGTTAGTTTCTCTTCTCTCAGTGTAGAAACTATTTTTCTTAGATCAGCAAAATATTGCAAGCGGCCATAAGACATAATTCACGTAATGTAATAGGCTTGGCACCGAGGTATTTTCAGTCCAAAATATACGGGGTGGTAAAAGATGCAGAATAGAGAACGATTTATAATAATAATTGATTCATAATGGAACTACCCTTCTTTTATTATTTATTTTTTGGCATAATTCGGGGCATAATTAACTGCAATAGTTTGGAAAATATTCGACTAAATAAAGTGATCAGCCCAGAATGTCATCTGGGGAAAAACCTTAATTTTTTTATTACATTAATAGAAAGTGCAAGAGAAAGAACTTAAAGAAGTATTTTCGAAAATGCTCTATTTGACATATCAAAATTTAAAAATTCACTTTATTTTTTGCTCCTTTTACCCAAAAAATACAAAAATTTATTACGAACAAGCTTAATTTTACGCAATTAGGAAAAATATTGTAAGTAACATGTGCGAAAAGTTTCGTTTCCACACTCACTTAGTGGCATGCCCGGACTTGCTTCGAGCCGTTCGTGCAACTGCCACCTCGTGCGGAAAAGTATCATTTACTGCACTTAATAATTATTTTCAATAGCCAAATTTATGTCTGAGACCTGTGTAATAAAATGAGGCAAAATAAGGCATACACTTGAATCATTCGTACTGAATGTCACTTTACCTATTATAGTAGACTTTTTATTTTTAATTTATTTACTAATGTCATAATTGAGACTATTAACTTAATGCTATTGTTTCAATAACACTAGTTTCATGGCCCTCCGTTGTCTTTATCTGTAATTTCCTAATAAAGTTTCGGTTGATATACAGGGTGTTATAAAAGTAATGTCAAATATTAAAACTGGTAAGAGAGATATGAAATGAAATTCACACTTTTATTAATGATTTTTGTGTGAGAAGTTTTTGGCGAATTTCGAATTTTTGATACAAAATTGTTAAATTTAGTCAAAATCTATCGCCTTTCGCCTTGTGAATGAAATTTGACTGGGGTCCTTTTCGATATTGTGTTTTCAATCGAATTCGAAATCGGTTAATTATTTAAAAATGTCAACTAGACAGAAGAAAGAGGCTAGACAATTTGATTCTGTTCTCTTGAATTCGGTTATTGGCGATATAATTCAAATTAAATACTGCATTACGGGTTACCTGTGTATACAAATATTTATGATTTATTATTAAGATTTAAATACTGCATTACGGGTTGCCTGCGTAGGATAATAGGATTTATTATTTTATTTAGATTTAAATCGTCTGCGTCTACTGAAAACTTAATGTTTAATAATAATAATAATAATAATAAACGTCTTTTATTAGGATGAACAAAAAAAATAATTACAAAGACTAACAATAATAGGTAGACAAGCAAAAGCGGGGCGCAGTCTAGCCACAAAGGCTACTCTACTGAACCCTACACTGCTTGCTAAAATAATATTAAAAAAATATATATATATACAGAATTACGAATTTACAGATATTATATAAATATCGTAGAGAGAAGAAACAAAAAATAAAAAAATGGTTTAAATAGTTAACATTCAAGGAAAAAGAAAAGTGGGTACGTTACATTCTGATCTAATGGAGAAGATGACAAGACATAATTTGAAGAATTACCTGCAAAACATTGATAAACATAATAATTTAACAAGAATAATTAACAAAGTTGTTCATTTTGAATCCTGAGTAGATATTTTTTATATTGCAATTTAAATTTGTTACTGTCAAGGGAAACCATTTCATTAGGTAAGGAGTTGTATAATTTAACAGAGTTGTAGGTAAATGATCTCTGAAACATGGCACTCTGATGTTGAGGCACCGTCAACCTATTAGGAAATCTTATGTCACGGGAATGTATATTTTCACGAAATACAAACCGACTTTTTAAAGACAGAGGCAGTTTAGTGGTGAGTATTCAGTATTCATAAATATCATGAGTTATGCAATATCGTGACATCTCAAGATCAAGTAGTCAAGTTGTTAAATTGTTAGATCTGGGAACTGGGAACCATGCCAAAAATCCACAAATATCTCCGCCACATTTAATAATCCGCAAAAAATCAATCGATTAACAACACCGAGTCAGTTATTCCCAATACAACTGCTGTATATCAACATGAACGATGAACCGCCAATGCCAATATTAATATTAGAATTTGAGTGAAAAATCGATTTTTATTCGGTTTTTTAAATCACTCGAATTCTCGGTAGTGGATTATTAAAATAAGTCGATTTTTCCCAACAATATTGAATACCGTCCCTTTGACGGCCCGCTTCCTCCGGCGTTCCGAGCGTCATCCCGCGTGCTGTTGGCGGGAAAAATATTGTCGTGGCGATGCCGTCGCCGCTGACGGGCTTGTATGTCGCGTCTGCTTTGATTGCATGTGTTTAGTAAAAGCGGCCCGCCATCGCCAGCGGCAGGACGCCACCGCTCTTGGCATGTGTGGCAGGCGCCTAAAGACATGGACCACGTCACAATTACAGGCTTAAGCGCTTGGGATCACTGGGTCTCAAGTCGTGTATCGTTAGAGGATCGTTAAACCAGTAAAATCAGACGAGTTTTTTTGTTTTAAAAACTAATAAATTACAAAACAGCAGATTTTTAGAATTAAATAAGTTGACACGTTTTTTTGATTGTTTAACCTACTTTTGAATGGTAGCAAATAATGTCTCTTTAAATATATAGTCAGAATATCGATAAAGTCCGCGTCCCCGATTTAGTGCTACTGGGGGAATGTCGGCAAGAAATATACAGGGTCCTGCACCTCCCCTCCCGTCTTCGATAGCTCACTACTAAGTTAGGATTTTGATATTTTGCAGACCTTACCTGAATCTTGGGGCGCATTTCAGAAAAATATTTTTTTCATACAGGGTGTTCCAAAAAAGTGTGACATCATAAGGATGTATTTTTAAGATTACATGCCATATATTTTCTTACCTATTCAGGTGCCTCCTATAGTTACCTACATAACCCTTAAATTTTATTAAAATCGATTTAGTAATATGGGCAAAAAAAAATAAAAACTGAAAAATATCAGTTTTGCACCACTGGTTATAAAAATTAATAAAAATAAAAGTAATGCCTTGTTAATAAAATTATACAAAGGTACTTAATAAATAAAGTCTAACAGTCTCGTTAACCAAGTTTGATTATTACAAATTATACAGGGTGTCCAAAGTTTAGTGTCAAACTTTGCAAACTTTAAAGTAATTTATTTTTCTTATTTCAAATAGGAACCCCTGTATATTTTAATGTCATTCGATGCAGAATTAAAAACCAAACTATTATCCTAATTACAACCCTATCGCTATTTCTAACGCATCAAGACTTATTTGCAGAAAACTCATTTTATCAACTATTCCAACAGTCATTATTATGAATAAATATCGAAGGTGGCTTTGTAAAACAATTTATTGGTATTAAAGTTTGTTAGAGTGACAATAGACCATTTTGACTTTAGTAATCTAAAAGTTTCAAATATTGTTAAATTGTTAGTAATTATTTAAGCTGTTGTAAGTACTTTATATTGTTTTTTGTGATGGACTACGATCAAGAAGAGCTCGTAGATATGATTTTTATATTAGGAGCATGCGAAAAGAACTCTTTTTTGGTAAGCCGAATGTACGCACAACGTTATCCGGAACGACGATATCCAGACAAAAGGAGCCTGCAAAACATATTAGAGAGGTTTGTACAAACAGAAAATGTAAACAACCCAAAACCAGTGAAAAATAAACCGGTCCGAACTGAAGAAAATCAATTGGCTGTGCTAGTATCTGTCATAGAAAATCCTTCAGTTAGTCAACAAGCAGTCGCTGATGCCGTAGATGTAAGCAAAAGAACAGTTCAACGAATTTTAAAGGATAACCATATCCACGATTATTATTTCCAGTTAATAATTACTAACAATTTAACACTATTTGAAACTTTTAGATTAATAAAGTCAAAATGGTATCTTGTTACTTTAATAAACTTTAATACCAATAAATTGTTTTTTAAAGCCATCTTCGATATTTATTCATAATAATGACTGTTGGAATAGTTGATAAAATGAGTTTTCTGCAAATACATTTTTATGCGTTAAAAATGGCAATAGGGTTGTAATTAGGACAAATGTTCGGTTTTTAATTCTGCATCGAATGACATTAAAATATACAGGGGTTCCTATTTGAAATAAGAAAAATAAATTGCTTTAAAGTTTGCAAAGTTTGACACTAAACTTTGGACACCCTGTATAATTCGTAATAATCAAACTTGGTTAACGAGACTGTTAGACTTTATTTAATAAGTGCCTTTGTATAATTTTATTAACGAGGCATTACTTTTATTTTTTATTAATTTTTAAAACATGGTGCAAAACTGATATTTTTCAGTTTTAATTTTTTTTCACCTATACCTAATACTAAATCGATTTCAATAAAATTTTAGGGTTATGTAGGTAACTATAGGGGGCACCCAAATAAGTAAGAAAATATATGGCATATAATCTAAAAAATGCATCCTTATGATGTTACACTTTTTTGGAACACCCTGTATGAAAAAATTTTTTTTTCTGAAATACGCCCCACGATACAGGTAAGGTCTGCAAAATATCAAAATCCTAACTTAATTACTAAGTGAGCTATAGAAGACGGGAGGTGAGGTGCAGGACCCTGTAGTGTATAATATTGTTGTCGTAGGGCTCGGCTCAAATTTTAATATAATATTAATTATAAATAGTTTATTTAAATTTATTTATCTCACTTAGGTATATTTATATTCCTCCGCCCGTTTTATATCATGTTTATATTTTTTCACATATAAAATAATACCAGTTGTTTAAAGTAAATTTACGAAGCGATAGACTTACTTATATTTAAAGATATCTTGATCAAACCGATAATTTTGTTAAATCGGGCAACTCAGCTAGGTTATTGGGCTTGTCTATATCGTCCGCTAAGTTGTCCCGGTTACTATTCTATCTCCTTTTACAACATATAATATTTAATAATTTGCCACATTGATCGTCAATACAAACCCACCAATAAATATTGTCCCTTGTCTGCCAGTGACAGTGTAACATGATTTTATGTTTTATGGTGTCTTATATTTAATAAAATAAATTTAAATTGAATGTTTATACAAATGAAAAAACTCTCCATTATCAAGCTAGGAAAGTGGTTGACTAAGCTTATAGGGTATGTGGGGCAAAAGCCAATACTTAACTTACTTTAACTTGCCCCTTAAACGGACGATTGAACGGACTGCTCTTACACAGGACTTAGGTTAAAATCATTTTTTGCAAGGAAGATGGGGAGAAAAGAAAAGCTTTTTAAGAGTCAGTTTTGTCATCCCCAGGAAAAACAAGACGTGTCGGTTAGGGTGGAGCAACAATTTTTTTTTCAAAATTTTGATATTGGCTAGGAGCCAAAATGTTCTATCTATAAACACTATTTCCTGCGCAAAATTTTATCTTCCTACTCATTTGTTTTGGGGGGTCACACAATCCTAAGAGTTATAGCAATTTAGGTATATTATTTTTTTTTTGATATCGGGTAAATTATGTCGGACTTTCGCTAGTTCATGGTATATTTTAAAAGAAATATGCAATAAACAACCCAGAACTCACCACGTGGAGATATCCCACCTAGAGTCCCTCCCCCTCCCGCCCTTATATTCGCAAATCAGTTAAATTCTCTCGGAGGTCGGATACCTCCACGTGGTGACTGGTGAGTTCTGGGTAGTTCATTGCATATTTCTTTTAAAATATACCATGAACTAGCGAAAGTCCGACATAATTTAACCGATATAAAAAAAAAATAATATACCTAAATTGCTATAACTTTGAGGATTGTGTGACCCCTCAAAACAAATGAGTAGAAAGTTAAAATTTTGCGCAGGAAATAGTGTTTATAGATAGAACATTTTGGCTCCTAGCCAATATCAAAATTTTGAAAAAATAAAATAAAATCAATTTTTCGCTCCACCCTAGTGTCGGTCTATTATCAAGGACAATCATTTTCGATATTTTTTAATACAAATGTTTTTTTAGAATTGAAAGTTGTTTGTTCCTACGACGAGGATGCAATAGCAAAAGTTGCAGGAAACCATGGACCTTACAGTAAAAAAGCATTACTTCGTCTATTAAAGGCCAATCGTCGTACTAATGTGAAAACTGCATAACTCCAAAAATCATAATGTTACAGTAGAGGAGAAAAACTGAATTATAGCATTACATATCAAGACTTTGTGTCAGTATGAATTGTATTTATTCATTAATCGATAATATGCTATGTTATCCATGACACCAAAATTATAGAAAATATTGGAGTTATGCAAAATTCATTACCAGATTCAAAACCTAACGGGGAGTTGTGCAAAATCTACTTGGAGTTATGTATCTTTTATATCACTCTCTAAGGAAACAGGAGTTGTGCCGGTTTCAGAATCTTGTTTTTGAGCCACATGTTTTTTACAAAAGCGCCAAGTTGCATCCTATAGATTCTATAATTATCTACAAGATTGCGCAAAAAACCCAAATTCAGCAAAATTGGAGTTATGCAGTTTTTACATTACGCCGACGCAATAGGTTTTATTTTCGAAAAGGCCAAAATAAAAGAAAAATCCTAATCGAAAAGTGACATATTTTAAATATACATTATAAGATTTTAAAAAACATAGAGAAAAAGGACGGAATATTATAATATATGGACAAAACTTCGTGGACAACGAACTAACGTTTAAAAAGTGTATGCCTTATACAGGGTCCTGCAATAGTGCGTCAGGCTTCCATAGCTCCTATACGAATTTAGTTAGGAATTTCATTCATACGCTAACTTATATGGTATCATACGGGGTACTTCAGGAAAATATTTTTCATATACAGGGTGGCCCAAAAAAGTGTGGTCATAAAAAGTTGTGATTTTTTAAATGGCATAACCCATATTTTTTTGCATATTTAGATTTATGCTATCGTCCTTTATAAAGGTCTGAAATTTTGTTTGATTTGCTTTGGAAGTTTAAGAGCAATCAATTCAAAACTTTAAAAAAAATATTTTGAAATCGTGGAAAAAATATCAAAAAAAACAATCTAAAATTAGTTTTCAACCACGGTATTAAGTGAGTTTAATGACAAGAGGTTTAAAGATACTATGAATCAAATAGTAATTATCTATTTTATACAGGGTGTTCATAATAACGTTTCAAAAATTACACATTTCAAACCTAATTTTCTCAACTTTTTCAAATGGAACACCCTGTATATTATTTCGGTATTTTATATAAAATACACAAGCTTTTTTTTTGTTGTTGTTGAAGCATATAAGTTATTTCCAGCCGTTTTTGAAATAAATGCAAATTTCATAAAGTATGTTGATTAAACAGAGTTTATTTTTAAAATTAAGCGTAGGCGACTAGACTAATAATTAAAAACTATAGTAATTGCTCAAAATGTCTTCCACTTTGTTCTGTGCACAAGCCAACACGCTTTCCAAGAGATCTGGTTACTTCCCATAATATTTCAGGGGAAATGCTAGCAAACACGTCTCTTATCCTTTGCTGTATTTTATTAGTAGTTGTAGGTGGATCATTGTAAACAATTTGTTTTACGTAAATAAAAAAAAGTTTAGTTTTGTAAGATTCGGCGATCTAGTCTAGCTGGCAGGGGGGTCCGTTTCTACCGATCCATTGGTTCGGAGAGGTATTATCAAGATAATTTCTTATAATTTATTCGCCCGATATTACACCTTTTTAAAATGAATTAAAGAACTTGTCAAACTAAGTATAAGAATCCATGTTTTATTTCAAAGCCTACTATGGGTTTTAGAGATAAACCTTACTAATGACACTAATGAAATAAACAGATCTTTTCAAAAACATGTTGGCTTGTGCACAGAACAAAATGGAAGACATTTTGAACAATTACTGTAGTTTTTAATTATTAGTCTAGTCGCCTACGCTTAATTTTAAAAATAAACTCTGTTTAATCAACATACTTTATGAAATTTGCATTTATTTCGAAAACGGCTGGAAATAACTTATATGCTTCAACAACAAAAAAAAATTGCTTGTGTATTTTATATAAAATACCGAAATAATATACAGGGTGTTCCATTTGAAAAAGTTGAGAAAAATAGGTTTGAAATGTGTCATTTTTAAAACGTTATTATGAACACCCTGTATAAAATATATAAATACTATTCGATTCATAGTATCTTTAAACCTCTTGTCATTAAACTCACTTAATATTATGGTTGAAAAACGAATTTTAGATTGTTTTTTTTTGATATTTTTTCCACGACTTCAAAATAATTTTTTTAAAGTTTTTAATTGATTGCTCTTAAACTACCAAAGCAAATCAAACAAAATTTCAGACATTTATTAATAATAATAATAATAATAATAATAATAATAATAATAATAATAATAATAATAATAATAATAATAATAATAATAATAATAATAAGGGGTCTAAAGGGTGGTGATGCGTCTCAAATAGCCTCTCCCACCAATTCCTACTCGCCCCTCCACGTTTCTGGTGGACCCTGGAAACCGTACCCGGGAGGCCAAAACTAGGAACTTGTTTCTGGTGGAGGCAGAACGGAGTACGGGCTGACGCGAGAGGGAGAACCACCACCCCATGGGGTAGCATCCCGTGCGGTGTGAAGAAGATGTGCTTTCAACACAAGAAGAAATAGATACTCGGGCGGGGGAAGATTAGATGCTGGTCAACCCATTCGGAACCGTCAGGAAGCTCAGCATGTAGATGAGAATGGTGGGGGCACCGCTCATCGAAATGGACCCCAACAACCGCAACGAATACCGGCGCCTAGGAGACGTGTTGTGCGGCAACCAGCCGCACCCACCGAACCAACACAGGCAACCCACGAAAGACGTCGTATGAGATGGGATAACGAGACCAACAAGCAAGTAATACGATCGTTTTTCACAGTCACAGCTCTGGAGACCGATATGACGATGTACCGCGCAAAATTGCACCAACACTTCATCGAAAAAATGCCAAATTTAAGCCACCTAACGGAGCAAAGAATCGCAGACCAACGCAGAGTGATAATTAGGAATAACTTATTACCCATTCCAACAATTGAACAAATAAGAGCAGAAGTTGAGAGGGAGATAAACCAACAAGAACCGGTAAACGAAGAACCAGACATCCCGGACAACCAAAATAGGCGACCCTCAATTGACGCACCACAGATAAACATTAGACCACCAGCAATTACCCGCCAAACATCATGGGCCGATGCCTACCAACAACATCTCACAGAATTTAGAGGGTCTGATCCAACCAAGCGACCCAAGATTCCAAAATTAATGTACACCCCAAGCACACGGTCAATAATAGCGATTGCCAATGAAAATATCGAGCAGAACGTAGATGCGAATATGGGTCTTGAAGAAGTACAATTGCACATATACTGCGCAGCCTTAGCAACAATTGAGACCAACAAACAAAAATTAATACATGCCTCCAAAACAAAAAATCCTGAAAAACCAAAATGGGAACGAAGGCTATGCAACAAGATTGAAACACTTAGAAAAGATATCGGGAGGACACAGCAACTGCAAAAAGGACAAAAATCAAAGAAACTTTTAAATACCATACCAGCCGAACTCAAACAGAAGATACAAGGAAAAATAGCAAACCAAATGAAACCAATAATCGTGGACTTCCTGGACTCACTAAAACAAAAACTTGCTGTCACTTCGAAAAGGCTAAAAAGATATCAAGAGAGCTACCAACGTAAAATACAAAATAGTATTTTCTCAAGAAACCAGAAGGGATTTTATCGATCACTAAATAAGAACGCCGACCATAAGGGAGATCCACCAAAAAAAAGAAGTCGTAAAAGAATTCTGGGAGGACATATGGTCTAAAGAAATAAAACACCAAGAAAATACGCCCTGGATTAATGCCGAAACACAAAATAACAACAACACTCAAATGGAAGAAATAACATTTACAGACCAAGATCTAAAAAAGGTAATAAAGAACTTGGCTAACTGGAAGGCACCAGGCAATGATGGTATCCAAAATTTTTGGTATAAAAAACTAACGGCCATACACCCCTACCTAACAAACCAATTTAACAAAGTCCTTAGAGACCCAAAAACGCTTCCAAATTTTCTTACTTGTGGGGCGACATACCTAATCCCCAAATCCGAACAAATAGAAGATCCATCCCAATATCGACCCTTCACGTGCCTCCCAACATTGTACAAAATTTTTACTGCAGCAATATGTGAAAAATTATATACATATTTGGAAAACAACAACATTCTCACTGATAAGCAAAAAGGGTGCAAAAGGAAATTTTTAGGCTGTAAAGAACAAATAACGATAGACAATGTTATATTAGAGCAAATAAGAAAGAAAAACAGAAACATACACATGGCTTATATAGACTATCAGAAGGCATTCGACTCGGTGCCTCACAGCTGGCTTATCAAAACCCTAGAACTATACAACGTACACCCTGTATTAATAAACTTCCTAAAAAACACCATGAACAAATGGAGGACAAAACTTGTAATCAACGTGAACCAAACCACAGTAGAAACTGAATACATAAACATCAAGAGGGGAATTTTTCAAGGAGATTCACTATCGGCACTCTGGTTCTGCCTGTGCCTAAATCCGTTATCACGTGGCTTAAACCGGACAGGATATGGAGCCACTGTTAAAGCGGGAAGAACTTCAAAAATAATAAGCCATTTGTTTTTCATGGACGATTTAAAACTATACGCTGCAAATAAAAAACATTTAGAGGCAAACCTAAAACTTCTTTATCAATGGAGTACAGACATTGGGATGTCATTCGGAATGAAAAAATGCCAAATTGTAACAGTCGAGAAGGGCAAGCTGAAAGAAGGAACAGGTATCGAGTTAGAACCAGGCAAAGTAATTAAAGGTATGACAGATAAACCATATAAATATCTGGGAATCCTTCAGACCAATAAGATCGAACATAAACAAATAAAAACAATATTAACAAAAGAATTTGAAACACGTCTTCAAAAACTCCTCAAATCCCAACTAAACTCGAGGAACCTAAGCACAGCAATAAATAGTTACGCCATACCCGCCCTCCAATACTCTTTTGGAATAGTTAAATGGACACAAACTGAACTAGAGGCAATAAACAGAAAAATCAGAACAGAGCTCACGAAATACAGAAAACATCATCCGAAAGCATCGGTGGAAAGAATAACCCTTCCGAGAGAAAAGGGAGGCCGAGGAATAAAAGATGCCATCGTAGCATGCAGTCAACAAATAGAAGGATTGAGAAAATTTTTCCGACACCAACAACACGAACTCCACCAAATCATAGTGAAAGCAGACATGGGGTACACACCCCTAAACCTAAGCGAAGAAAATTTTAAAGCGTTTGAAATAAACTCCGAAGAAAACAAAATAGAAAACTGGAGTTCCAAAGAACTACATGGGCGATTTATTAACCAACTGAAACAGGAGACAATCGACCAGGCAAAATCCAATGAATCGCTTAAATCAGGAACGCTTTTCCCGGAAACTGAAGGATTTATGATAGGCATACAAGACCAAGTTATTAAAACAAGGAACTATCAAAAATACATCCTAAAAGAAGAAATACAGACCGATAAGTGCAGAAAATGCGGCAGAAGCCAAGAAACTGTAGAACATATCCTATCCAACTGTCAAAACTTAGCGGAAAGCAAATACCTAGAACGTCATAATAAAGTTGCTACGATAGCCTACCTAGAAATACTTAAGAAATATAAGCTTGCTCCTGAAAACAACGAGCCATATTATAAATACAAGCCCCCTCCAGTACAAGAAAATGAGGCAGTCAAAATTTACTGGGATAAAACTATTATGACAGATGCTACGGTGCGGCACAATAGACCGGACATTACGGTGATCAATAAACAAACTAAAGAAGCCCTCCTTATTGATATATCGATTCCCAACAACTCGAACGTAGAAATTAAATATCAGGAAAAAGTAAATAAATATAACGAACTTAAGAGAGAGGTGAAAGAACTATGGAATCTGCAAAAAGTACAAGTTGTTCCGGTTATTTTGTCTTGTATGGGGTTGATTCCCAAAAAACTAAAAGATTCGCTTAAAGAAATTGATATTCCTGATTCGACATATCGGCTAATGCAAAAATCTGTCATCCTGGACGCGACAAACATCGTCAGATCATTTCTAGAATAGAGACCCCCACAACAGTCTTGCCCCTTGCGGCCGACTGTGGTTGGAAAACCCGGCTACAAACCGGAGAGAGGGAAAAAAAAAAAAAAAAAAAAAAAAAAAAAAAAAAAAAAATAATAATAATAATAATAATAATAATAATAATAAGTTGATTTAAAATTTAATAATATAATAAATTTTATGTTGTCTTCGATAAACTTATTCTTCAAGCTGAGCCTGTGAGGGGCAAATCTTATTTTTTGTTTTAGTATTTAAAATTATAAATCATAAATATGCATTAAAAATCAAGTTTTTTAAAGTAAAAATGTTAGTTTATAGTATAAACGCACCTTTTTTGAAGTAATATATTACCTATAATAAAATTATTAATTTATAATTTTTAAGCAAAAAAATATTACTATAATATATATATAATATAAATAAATTATTCAGAACAATATTAATTAATTAAAGCATTTCTAAAAATATTTTCAAATTGTCTGTTTTTAATATCCATGTTTTTATTTCGACTTAAAATTTTTTTAATGAAATCAATTTTTTAATTTTTGTTGGTAAATAATCGTTCAAATAAAAACATAAATATTTGAAACTTTTTTGTCCTATAAACTTATTTATTTATTAAAGGACGATAGCATAAATCTAAATGTGCAAAAAAATATGGGGTATGCCATTTAAAAAATCACAACTTTTTATGACCACACTTTTTTGGGCCACCCTGTATATGAAAAAATATTTTCCTGAAGTACCCCGTATGATACAGTATAAGTTGGCGTATGAATGAAAGTCCTAACTAAATTCGTATAGGAGCTATAGAAGCCTGACGCACTATTGCAGGACCCTGTATACAGTGTCACCAGTAAAGTCCGCATCATATGGGATTTTTTTTATTAATAGCTTTATTCGAAATTTGACATTGGTATTAGGTTCTGCTTGGATCGAGATGAAAATTAAGCAAATAAATAGTAGTCACGTGATTCACATTATCTGTCAAATTTTAGGTTTTTCCAAAAAATAATTTAAAAGTGGGGTTATTTCTGAAAATATCGAAAAAAGTTATTAGAAAAGGTTTTTTTTAAATGCAGTTTCTAGCCCACGTGCAAAATTTCAGCTGCATAAGATAATTTTGATTTTTTACCTATATTTTGTAAATTGCACCACTTTTGCAAAATAAGACTCAACGCAACCTACATAAAACTTCTCAGTTTTGACAAGGCTTTATTTTAGACACATTTTCATTAAAGTAGCGCCATATTAAATGTGTGTTTTTCTATAAAATCAAACAAAATTGGGCTATTAAAATTTGGTCGCATGTGATGCAAAGTTTATTTGTTTTTGACCCTGTATAAGGTAACTTCATAAAATAAGTATTTTTAAAAACGTAGTTTGTGTCTGAAAGTAAAAAAATAAAAAAATAAAGTAAAGGGGTTTTAAATTAAATCGTTGAAAATAGATAAACTTTACGTTAAGCTAAACTAAAATTTATTTTCCACATAATGAACACTTTACTGATGACACTGTGTTATTTTTCTCTTAATATTAAGGTGTATTACTTTCAGACACAAACTAGGTTTTCAAAAATACTTATTTTATGAAGTTACCTTATACAGGGTCCAAAACAAATAAACTTTGCATCACATGCGACCAAATTTTAATAGCCCTATTTTGATTTTGTAGAAAAACACACATTTACTATGGCGCTACTTAGAAAAAAATGTATCTTAAATAAAGCATCGTCAAAACTAAGAAGTTTTATGTAGGTTGCGTTGAGTCTTATTTTGCAAAAGTGGTGCAATTTACAAAATATAGGTAAAAATCAAAATTATCTTATGCAGCTGAAATTGTGCATGTGGCCTAGAAACTGCATTTAAAATAACTTTTTTCGATATTTTCAGAAATATTGTTTTGAATTATTTTTTGGAAAAAATTAAAATTTGACAGATAATGCGAATCACGTTACTACTATTTTTTTGCTTAATTTTCATCTCGATCGAAGCAGAACTTGATGCCAAAGCAAAATTTTGAATAAAGCTATTAATAAAAAATCCCATATGATGCGGACTTTACTGTATACGAATTCAACCCAATTGCAATAGTATGGCCCAGCTTAAGCATCTTATAAGAAATCAGGGGCAAACAAAACAAGGGGACACTTTATAATTAAAATGTTAAAATAGTTAAATGAGGGGTATTGCGTCAGTAGTAAAATAAGACTGGCAAAAATATTCTTGTATTGAATACAATTTGGATTACTAATCAGCACATGGAAAAGTAAAACCACTAATCAAAGCTGAGTTCCTTTAATTTACGTTACGTTAACCGCAAAGGAAATCCAACGGCTATAGACCGAAACACAAATAAAAAAATAAGTGATAAGCCATAAGAAATAGGTAATAAGAAATAAAAAATACATATAATATGTTGCTTGCTAGTTAAAAATTAATTGTGTCGCGGTTGACTTGTTTCTACGTATCAAATCTTATTTCTATTGCTTATTGCTTATCGCCTATTATTTATTTTTAATTGTGTTGTAATATAGTGAGACCACCATGTATTAACTTGAGGTGGATCACTATGTATATTAGGTTTATAATTAATTAAATTAGAAATAAGCAATTTTAAGTAGGTTATAAAACAAATTGATCAATGACCCGAGAATAGAAGAAAAACAGTAGACTAAGTTAGATGGTATAGATTGGCGACATGAATTTATATTAAGGGTTAAAAAATAAAGAACGACATATTCAAAATGGTTGCCTGATTTCCAGTGTAGTAAGGAACTATGGAATACGAGAAGAAATAGATAAATTTATTAAATGGCGATCCTGCCACTTACTACAAAAAAAAAATGGGAGGTAAAAATTCAAAAGAAAAAGTGATAATAGCCCAAACGGCAAGTGGTGATGCCGACACAAAACAAGGGATTGGTCATGGGTTCACATTGTCCGAATGGTTACTAATGGTTTGGTAGCAGCTGCGATTATTTGTGGTTTACACATATGGTACAAAAAATATACAAAAGGCCTACGAAAATCAATAAGAAGAGAAATTCACAAAAATGAACTTAGAAGATCCCGAAATAATGTAGTGGAAGAAGAAGATTTAAAAAAAAACAATTTTTTTTTAGCATGCAGGGTAATGGAAAATGGATATTATAATGGAAACCAAAGAGCAAAATATTTTTTTAAATTACGAAAATTAAGGTCAAAATAATAGCTATATGGGAGTGCCAATGAACTATCAAAGCGATGACACGCAAATGGTTGTAAACTATAATAATTGATTAATATTAGTACATTGAATGACGTAATATTCTGGTAAATAGTTAGATGTAGCATAAAAAACTTATTTTGTTTTAAAATTATAATTTATAAATAGTGGGTCTAATAGCCTAGGGCCCGGTACTTTCGGTTGTGATTAAATTGTCGATTTTGTAACGGTATATCAAATTTTAATCGGTTTTAAAATCTCCGGTTAACTTTCTTGGGTACTTTCGAACAAATCTAGACAGACGGTTAACTAATTTTGTCATATAATAATTAATCGTTGAATTGAAGGTCTTAGTGTACTCTTCTTTTTTGTAAATTAAGGCACTTGTACAAAGTTCTTAGCCCGTAGTTTAAATGACCCTTTTTTTGATTGTAACTGTCAAATTTTAAACAATTTTTAGCGTTAAATTTTAAAATATTTTTCTTATCGTTTTGAAAGTGAGTTTTTGAAAGTTAAGTTTAAGACATCACATATCAAAAAAAGCCTATACCTATTAGTTCAAAAAAGCGGTAACAATGGCAGAAGACAAAGGGAAAAAGAGAGGGGCAAATTTTTCAGTAACGGAAATTAACTTACTTATGAATACTACTACTGCTACTACCGGACGAAATCCATATTATTGAATGTAAAAAAACTGATGGAGTTTCTCTAAAAGAGAAACAAAATGCTTGGAAAAGGGTGCACTTAACTTTCACAGCCCAAAATAAAGAACAACCTAGAAATATAATTTCTTTAAAACTCAAATATGAAAATATTAAAAGAGTGTTAAAGAAAAAACTATCCCAAAATAAACCGGAACTTAAAAAGACTGGTGGTGGTCCACCAACAGAGAAAATTTTATTTTGGTGTGAGGAGCAACTATATGCATTACTTTAATAATTAAGCATTGATGGACTAGAACCCCAAGACGTTTGTGATATGCCGAACCTTAGTCCAGGTATGTTGACACAAAATTAGCGTAAGGTGTGTTTAGTGAAAGTTTCAAGGAACCGAATCAAGAATTACCTACCTATTTTTTAATTACTAACATTATTTTCAGATGCTACCCAGGGTGCTACTTTTGATGAAGAATTTATTAAGGATGACAGTGATTTTGAATATGACGTAAGAACGTATTATAAAAAAATGTTTATTTGGTAATAATTCCAGTTTTTAAAATCAATATCTCGGCCAACAATTTAAACCTCAGTTCAACACTTTGTAAATTTTTTTTAGGTGCGAGATGAAGATGCAAACACAGAACAGTGCAAAAATCCTCTTCCCTCTACCTCTGATGAAAGTAGAGAAACTAATAAAAGTAAAGCAACAAACTTTACAGTATGTATTTTTCATTAAAGCTACAGTATTTATTAAAAAGATTCTACTTGAAGGAGTTGAGCATTAAATAAGTTTTCAAAAAAAAAATTCTTTTGCTTTAAAATTAAAAAAATTTGATACGATTGTACAAACCAATTATTTTTTGTATATTATACTTAAATAATATTTTTCTGCATTTTTCTGGAAAGTACCCACACCAAAATAACTTTTTTCCAGAAAAAATGTTTTGGAATTTATAGTAGTGCCTATTTTTTTATTTATAGTATCAAATAAGTAGTTTTTATTGTGTAAAATTTTAGCCAAAATCAGGATGGAATCTTAAGAGAAGAAAACGCACCGTTACAGCTAATGAACGCAAAAATAGTTAACAATCTTTTGAGATTTTGTCCGAAAAAAAACAGATCTGGCCTTAACTCAAAAAAAATGTTTTGAAGTGGATCTTCAAATTAAGATAGATGAGGAAAATAAAAAAAAAAGAAGAATGGATTATTAAAACACAAATCTTAGAATTAGAACTAAAATACAAGAAAGAACAACTGGCTCAAATAAGACATCAGAGAAGAAAACAGGAAGCAATTCATATTTTAAATGAACAAGAGATGAAATCAAATATTGAAATACTAAAATGTGAATTAAATCATAAATTACAGTTATCAATGATAAAAAATTGAAGGTATCAGTAAAAGTACGAAACATGTTTTTTAGATAATAAATTGATCTCCGCCACAGAAGTATTTTTATCTTGCAAAAACCTGTTCTTACACATGCTCTTTGGTTTTATATCCTTGCTTTAGGATAATTTCAATATTTGTTTTTTAATCTGCAAATTAAATCCTAGAGAAGTTGTTTATTTTTTTTTTATTAAAGGCAACTTTTTTATATAACTACCTAAATAAGCTATAACAATGTCTGAAAATAATTTACATAGGTTTGAACTATGTAATTGTTAAAGTTTTTTTCTTCATTGTTTGCAAGGACATTATTATTGTCATCTTCATGTGGATATCCATTGTTTATAACCATTTCATCTCTATTATTAACAGCAATGTTATGTAATATTGCTGAGGCAACTATAATCTTCTGTGCTAAAATGGTTTTACATCTTAGCTCCATAGTTAGGACGGCAAATCTTCTTTTCCAGATTCGCTCAACAATAGTTCTTGTTGATATATGTAACCTATTATATAGTTGTTCTGCTGGGTTATTTGGGTTAGGAATAGGGGTCATTAAATAATTACTAAGTGGATAGGCGCTATCTCCTAATAACACACTATCACCAAATTCTCCACCTTCAAATCTTTGTTTTATGAAGGAATTTCTAAAAATGTGGCAAATCATGAGATGAACCCGGCCAGCGTGCCACTATGTCAAAGATATAATTCTTACTGTTACATATTACTTGGGTATTTAGAGAGAAGAAAACTTTTCTGTTCCTAAATATTTCTGCATTGGGCCCCCCTGAAAAGAAAAATTGTTAAGACTGAAATGATATCAAAGAAATTTGCTATTATAGTTAAATTTCTACCTATTACTCATTTAAATTTTAAAAAATTGCCATTTTTAAGTAGGTAAACACTTATTTTGAAATGTATACCTATATTTTGCCTTCTATAATAAAACTTACCTCTTGACTTTATACAGTGTCACCAGTAAAGTCCGCATCATATGGGATTTTTTTTTATTAATAGCTTTATTTAAAATTTGACTTTGGCATCAAGTTCTGCTTCGATTGAGATGAAAATTAAGCAAAAAAATAGTAGTCACGTGATTCGCATTATCTGTCAAATTTTAATTTTTTCCAAAAAATAATTCAAAAGTGGGGTTATTTCTAAAAATATCGAAAAAAGTTATTCGAAAAAGTTTTTTTAAATGCCGTTTCTAGCCAACATGCAAAATTTCAGCTGCATAAGATAATTTTGATTTTTTACCTATATTTTGTAAATTGCACCACGTTTGCAAAATAAGACTCAACGCAACCTACATAAAACTTCTTAGTTTTGGCAATGCTTTATTTCAGATACATTTTCTTTAAGGTAGCGTTTTATTAAATGTGTGTTTTTCTACAAAATCACAATTGGGCAATTTGAATTTGGTCGCATGTGATGCAAAGTTTATTTGTTTTGGACCCTGTATAAGGTAACTTCATAAAATAAGTATTTTTGAAAACGTAGTTTGCGTTTGAAAGTAATACATCTTAATATTAAGACAAAAAAGAACACAGTGTCATCAGTAAATTGTTCATTAAGTGGAAAATAAATATTAGTTTAACTTAACGTGAAGTTTATCTATTTTCAACGATTTAATTTAAAACCCCTTTATTTTATTTTTTATTTTTTTACTTTCAGACACAAACTACGTTTTCAAAAATACTTATTTTATGAAGTTACCTTATACAGGGTCAAAAACAAATGAACTTTGCATCACATGCGACCAAATTTTAATAGCTCAATTTTGATTTTGTAGAAAAACGCACATTTAATATGGCGTTACTTTAAAGAAAATGTATCTGAAATAAAGCATTGTCAAAACTAAGAAGTTTTATGTAGGTTGCGTTGAGACTTATTTTGCAAAGCGGTGCAATTTACAAAATATAGGTAAAAAATCAAAATTATTTTTCTAATAACTTTTTTTGATATTTTCAGAAATAACCCCACTTTTGAATTATTTTTTTGAAAAAAATAAAATTTGACAGATAATGCGAATCACGTGACTACTATTTTTTTACTTAAATTTCATCTCGATCGAAGCAGAACTTGATGCCAAAGTCAAATTTCGAATAAAGCTATTAATAAAAAAAAATCCCATATGATGCGGACTTTACTGGTGACACTGTAGGAATATGAGTCCCATCAACAGCTCCGATTACGTTTGGAAATCGGGCTAAACTGTGAACTCCTGCTTTTGTTTCTCTTTTGCCTTCTTCATTATCTGGAAATTTGATTAGATTTCTGCGAAGAGTCAATAATGCATTTGTTACACGTTCAATAATTCTACCTACTGTGGTTTTATGAATTCCTCCAAAGTCTCCTGTTGCAACATTAAACTGACCTGTAGCATAAAATCGTATTGTCAGGAGTACCTGAGCTGCTGGGTCGATTTCACGATATCTATAAAAAAAAGAGTAAAAAAATAAGTAACAAAAAATAAAAAGCAGTAAGGGTCTACCTTCTGTTTTTTACATTTCTTCTTTTTCTCATTTCGACAATAAAGTGAGGCAATGTAGTATGCAGCACGGCATGGCAGTTTATGTAAAGATCAAACAGACATAATTTGTCTATTCCCCATGTTTCAACTTTAACCAAATGTTGGGTAGAGTTTAAACTTTAAGTAATGGAAAGTGATAAAAATTAACGTAATCATACAAATATAATACAGTACAGTTACTTACTGATGTTCGCGATCATGCCTCAGATGGTCTTCTATTTGAGCCAGTACATTTCTTTGGTTTCTTCTCTAAGACGAAATTTTTTAAAGAACTCCTCATCACTCCACATATTAAAATGATCTGGCCTTTCCCTAACTGTGTATAGGTTCTTAAACCTTAAATCCAATCAATAATTTCTTCGTCATTATCATCAAATATGTCCATCATTTCATTAAGATCCATCAAAACCATCAAGATCCATCAAAACCATCGAGATCACAACGAATTATATTTAAAATTGTTTGTCAACAAATACAATTAGGTTAGGAACCTTTAATCAAACGCCGTAATCGATAGTGCAAACCGCTGTTAAATTTAATAGAAGGCACGCCTACTTTTAACCATGATTATCCTTTAACCGACTCAAAAAGTACCGAAATGATTCCGATTATAGTTAATCATATATTAAACTGATTTAATCAGATGCCAAAGTACCGGCCCTAGGTGAATTTTATAGGAAAATAAAAAATATTTTTTAAAAAATTCAAATTTCACAATTAATGGGATTTCAAGAATTACAAAAAATTTTGCGAATTTTAACAACATTAAGGCCAGAGAACAGGCCCCGCCCCTATTAAAAATGGGTATAAAATAGCATGCAAAACAGGGGTACTTGCTGATCAACATTTCTCTTAAACTATGGGTTTTACATACCTAAAATTTTGGTGAGGTGTCACAGAATGTTGGTGGATTATCATGAAGTAAATCGCTTTTCGAAAAAAGGTATAAATAATAAAGAAATTACACTTGAAAAATCATGTTTTTGCTTTTCATGACCTCGACAAGAAAATCACTTATATACAAAAGTCCACATAAAAAACACCAATTCAATATACTTCTTAATATTCACTACAACTTTCTGTTCCCCTAAAAACCTATTTTTTTGTTAAATGTTCGCACAATTTCGATAAATATAAAAAAAACTTGCTCAGAACCTGGTTTACTTTTAGGCAGTCAGCTGTTAGTAACTTTTAGGGATATTTGGTTTTCACCAATATAAAATCTACAGAAACCTACCATTTAATCGGTTTGAGGGGTCTCCGCTAGGTGTCGGCACCGCGAATGTCCGATTCGATTATTTCATTCATAAAAATCCGTTATGTCGGCTTTACACCATAATAACGCAATTTTCTATATTGACCCAAATCGATGTAACTGGAACATAGAATTGAACTTACGATAATTTAAAAGTTATGGCGTTATTGTCGCTTTTAATTGGTAAAACGATGGTAGAACATGCATTTACCACTAAGCTTGTTATCTCGGTTTTAGTTATGTGAAAATAAGCTAATTTATTTTTTTTTAAATAAAAAAATTAAAACTATAGAGTAAAAGTGTACTTTAATATTTTATTTTACGATAAAAATTACACTAGATATATTTTTTGTTATGTTATCTTCATACTTCTTTAATTATTATTCTCTCATCCATTTTGTTTTGCCTTTGTCAGTCGTATGAGTTTTTAAACCATCAGCATGTAGATATGTGTTTCTGTAACTGATCCTAGAAAAATATAGGCATGTTTTAAATATAGGTAAAAAAATAGGTATAGCCAATCACACATTGCTGTCCTTTAATATTTTAATAGTTTGTTGAGAATAAGTAAAACAAAATGTATAAAACATTGATTCATGTGTCAACCAAGTCATTAATTCTTGACAAAATATGTATAAATTTACAAGAAATACCTATGCTGTACAGGACGTGGGACAGAATTATAAAGTACTTTAAGACTTTTTTTTTCACTGGATACCTCCTCGAGAGCAAAGTAAATCATCACCATTTTCAGATAATTGGTGTAAATTTTACAGGCACAGCACTGTCACTAACAATTTTTCTGTATTTCTATTATTTGAAAAATTCCTCAAATAGGTAATACCTATTTAAGCCAAAAAAACTATTCAAAATCCCGTTAGTTGATTTTATATGTAGTAAAAATTAAATAGCAGGACTCTGAATAACCTTTTCGACTAAATATCACGTTAAATAAAATACTCTATATTATTGTTTGTCTAGCCTCGAAGAAAATGAAAAATAAAACTCGGACATGCAAATGACATTTTCATTTACCATTTGAGTCCGTCTTAGAATTCCTCGTAATCTGCTGATCGAGTGCCTTGTTTACTGGTTTTTCATTCATTCTCTACTTGAAGCTTTCTCAGCAATGTGTGTATTTTCAATAAAAATATCTACTTCCCTTGTCAGCCAGGAAAAATGGAAAGGCCTGGGTAAAATAGCTAACCTAAAGGTGACAACAAAATCTTGTCTTCAAAATTCATCCTTTTACATCACATAACGAACAGCTGATCTAAAACAAAAATACCACAATGCAAAAAACACTTCAGATTGGGTTAAAATAAAATTATTTCCACTTGAGTTTAGCAGAGAATTGACAAGGTTTAAAAAGATCAAAAAAATAGATCGTATAATATACATAGTAAGCAAGAATCAGCAAGATTTAAATTAGTATCGTAGGGTTTAGTAATTAAAATATGCGTAGGTATTTATACATTTACCAAAACTTAGGAAAAAATAATCAAACAAGTGTTGGCACATTTTGGTTAATAATGAGTTATAAGTATGGGATGACTTGTATAATCATAAAAATAATTAATCAAATTTAACAAACTTACCTTTAGCAGAACAAAATGTAAAAAGGCTCGTGTTCATAAACAATATTAGTAGAAAAGATAAACAAACTTTTTGATAAACTCTGTCAGCCATTATCACTTAGGGCGAGGTTGGGCTAGGCGATTCCATTATTTTTGTGGCATTGTGGCCGAGTCCAATCCAAGAAGACCATGAACAATACAAAATAATGCTCGGGCCCTTCGTTGCCTATATTTGTCTCCGTCTGCATTAAATTACCTTCGCTACATATAAAGAGAGACATATATAGCTCGAACGAAGATAGGTCTCCTTGCTTAGTAAAGACGTTCAGTTTTTACAAATAACGACGTAGGAGTTATATTAAGTCATACATGATGGGGACGGTAAACGTAGGGCGTCTACTAGCGGCAAAAGTGCAATGTTGCCAGAATGTTCTGCAGTGGCAGTTTATACTTTCAGGGTTTATTTCTGCGATTATTTTTTAAAATTTGGTTAATAAGTACCTAATTTCGCAAGTATGGATGCAAAAATCCTTATTTTAAACAATATTCAGGACTTATTATTTTATCATTTAGTCAGTTACCGGTCTCCGGTCAGTTACCTACATAAATTGTATATTTACAAAAAATACAAGTACGCTTTAGGTAAGTGAATGGGGAATCAAATCAAAAAAATAGTATTTAATTAATTACACAATAAATAATTGCAGGCAATTTCAGAGATTTTAAAACAGTGGTATTATTGTTTGTTTGAAGGTTGTAGACAATGATGTATCTTGCATGAGTAATAGATGTGTTTTGGACTTCCATTGCCTTTAGTTTTTCATATCACAACGTTTCAACTGGAGATACTTACCAGTTGAAAGTTGAAACGTTTGTGATATGAAAAACTAAAGGCAATGGAAGCCCAAAACACATCTATATTACTCAAGTGGTATTATTATTATTATTACGCAAATATGAGAATATTTATTTAAAACGGCAACATTGCACTGCTTTTGGAGACAGAAAAATAGCAAAATACCTATAAAATAAAAGTCCATCAAAAATTATTTTAAAATTGGCATTCTATTTTAGGAGTACAATTCTCCGAAATCTTGAACTGTCTGCGATTCCAATAGACCAGTAAATTACAGTATATTAAAAAGTGACCATCGGCGAGTAAAGAATAATTTGTCAACTACATGTTGCATTGTGTTCATAAAAAGCGCTATGTTGCCATTATAAATTACGTTCGCGGCTCGGTACAGCGCCATGTATTACAAACAGCTGATTAAATTCATAATAAGCGCAAGGTTTGGCAACATCCTAGCTTTGTAAGGAAAATCACACAACACTGCTATTATTGGAGAAGTGGCCTTAAATGAGATCATAGAATTTTACTATCTTTTACAACTCCATTCAATATTTTAGGCAAGTAAAAATATATTGCAAATCGGAACGGTGGCGCCGTCTTATTAGGTTTTATGAAAGTATTTTGTGATGACGTCTGTGATCACATGATGTGTGGTGAAAAGCACGTGGATAATGTTCCCTTAAAAGTTAATCTTTTAAAAACAAATTATCAAAAAAGAACGCTACAATTTTTAGAATCAAAACGAAATGAAGCTAAATTATGTTTTTCAAAATTAATCAATGAAATTTCTCCACTAAATCAAAGAATCGAGGCTTCTGAATTAGGCGAAGCAAAAATTGATTTTGCGAAACAATTAATTAGTGATATTAAGTCCCTTTATAAAGAAATTCAAGACTTTTGTGGCAAAACTTACACGTTTACGGACAATACAGATAATCAATTAGACAATCTAAATATCCTTGAAAACACCAATATGGCATCTATTGATATAAAGACAGCGGCTAGTTTAATTTCTGTAATGGATGACTCTGAGGACATAACAAATAAAATAATAATAATAATAATAATAATAATAATAATAATAATAATAATAATAATAATAATAATAATAATAATAATAATAATAATAATAATAATAATAAATGTCTTTATTTCTGACTTCCACAGTACATACTATATGTATACATAGTGTTAAAGACTAAAATAATCGTCCTCAGAAAAAGGCTAAGTTCAGATGAGGTATCCCAGGATACCTCATGATAGACGCTATAGAACTCTATGAGACTATGCTTAGCAATGATGGTAAGGTTGTGCTAATACATTTTGTGTTAAAGACTAGACTCTCTAAAAGCGCCAAATTAAGGTTACTTCCAGCGTATAAAGCAATAAATTTATTAGTAGCCGACATGAAAAAACATTTGCTCACAGATACTGATTGCAAATCAGATACAGCTCTTCAAATTAAATGAATGTGGGCTAAGCAAGGAGAAAAGTCAATAGAGCAATTTGGTAGGGAACTCAAAGAAATTTTTGTTAGTTTGTCTATCACACAGGCTAATGGCAATACTGATGCTTACGCCGTTCTAAAACCTCTAAATGAAAAAATGGCGATACAAAGTTTCCTGATGGCTTAAGAAATCAGAAGCTTAGTACAATCATAGCCTCTTGGAATTATGAATTTTTAAAAGACGCTATTCGAGCAGCTCAGGACGAGGAGGTAAACTCTCAAGGTACTCCTCAAGTTTTTAATTTAATGCAAGGTAAAAGCAGAGGAAATTTTCAAAGGGGAAATTTTAGGGGCAGATCATATACCGCGCATAATAGTAATTTTTCTAGGACACGCTATATGGGGAATAATTATAATAATAACAATTTTAGCAACAGTAGACAAATTCCGAATAACTATAGTAGACGACACAGTATACAAGGTAATTAAAACAATAATCGGAGAGGTTCAAGGCCAAATAGACATAACGTAAAAATAACAGAAGTGAATAATTATAGAATAGGTCAGGAATCAAAAAATCGCGACGTGGAGGAACTTGCTGAACGGTTTTTTCGTCTCTTATAGGGCTTATAAACCATGTGAAAAAATGTTCACTTACTCGAACGGAAACTCTAGTTGTGCAAAATTTGGTATAAATAATAAATGTTTTGAATTTTTAATTGACACAGGAGCTTCCATTTGTGCTATAAAAAATAGTGTAATAGATTCAAATTGGCTTATACATAAAGAAAAATTAGAAATAAGAGGAATAGAAGGTATAATTGTATCAAAAGGATATAGTTATTTAAAATTAAGAGTAGGTAAGGTAATTTTTAATCAAAAATTTTATATTTTTGAGAATCTGCCATGATCATGTGATGGGATTATTGGTGGAAGTATGGAGGAGTAATTAATTTTGAATGTAATACTTTAACGTTGAAACACGCTGAAAATAGAGTTGTTTTAAATTTAAGTGTTTCAGAGAACAGTAACATTTTAACTATTCCACCGCGAAGTGAAGTTATACAATTATTAGATACTGGTATGAATGAGGAATGCGTTGTAGTGCCAAGAGAATTATGTGAGGGTGTGTTTATTGCGGGAGTAATAGCTACTTCAAAAGAGGGAAAAATTCCAGTTAAAATTCTTAATACTAGAGAAGAAGAGGTTTTACTAAAAAACTGTTTTTCAAAAGCAGAAAAATCATCTGACTATGATATTTGTAAATTTGAAAATACAAGTGCGGGAGTAGATAGAGTGAAGGAATTGTTTGGGTTGTTAAAGTTAAATTATTTAAAAGGGGAAGAACAAGATTGCATCGCGCAAATATGTGCAAAATTTGCTGATATATTTCATTTACCCGAAGATAAATTAACTTTAACAAATATTTGTTAACATACTATTAAATTAAAAGAAAATAGTACACCGGCATATGTCAAACCATACAGAATTCCTCAATCACAAAAATCTGAGATAAATAAAGAAATATCTGAAATGTGCAAGCAAGGGATTATAGAGAGTGCGAGAAGTGAGCGGTCTTCGCCGATTTTGCTTGTTCCTAAAAAGACAAATGCAAGTGGTGATAGAAAGAGCAGAGTTGAGATCGATTTCAGGTTATTAAATCAAAAAATTCAGGACGAGAAATTCCCACTTCCTAACATTACAGAAATTCTTGACTCGCTGTCAGGGGCGATTTATTTCTCACATTTAGACAATAATACAAAAGTTTTCCATATGGTGCAAACTTACGGAGACATACTGTATATTTTCCGGTAGTATAAAAAATAGTCTATCCAGTGGTTCCCAAATGGTGGTCCCAAGGGGTCCGCGGCGTATTTTTTGGTTTTTGGGGGTCCGCGAACCCACGGAGCACAAAGGGAAAATAAAACAAAAATAACTAAACTAAATTCACCTAGCAATAAATTTTAAAATTAAGTAGTTATTTAAATATGCCTAATGTTTATTTTGTTTCATATTTATAAAGTGTGTTTAAAATTTACTTTGTACCTACAACTAGCACTAGAATAGAGATAATCCTTGTGTTTTAATTACGTTTATTATTGTTTTTAAGAAAAATACGTTGTATTGCTAAATAAAATGTTGTTTAAATAAGTTACAAAACGGTTGTTTTAGTATTTCTAAAGATTAACTGGCCATGGGGGTCCGCATGTTACTATAATCCGATTTCGGGGGTCCGGGATTTTGCGAAATTTGGGAACCACTGGTCTATGCAATTAATATGTAAAGTACCTTTTGTACTCATGAGAAAATTCCCATTTGTTAGAATAGACCTACTTTACACACCTGTTGCATAAATACCTATTTCCTTGGTTTTTAAAATTTTTTGGTTATTAAACAATTGATACTTACAGGGTGTATCCATGGTCTTACTCTATGTACTTTTACCGTAATACCTACATTTTTCCATGTCTGGTAGACCATGCTATTTTCTTTATTTATCTTGTTTTCAAACAGATCAATGTCCTATGACCGGTGACTCTATACCTACGACCTAAATTTTACCGTTTGGGATCAATTCCATCACAACCAAGATGGATTCGACTGGAGGTCCCGGTTTGCTCGTTTCTTCAATTTCTTTTTTAAATAGTACCGCGTAACTTAACATTTCATTGAAAAACTATAATAATATTGCACAATTTAAAAATGTTATTTATGAAAAACTTAAATTTACTTATCGTTCCAGCCATGATTTCCTCCTTTATATTATTGTAAGGGAGTTTTCTGATTTATTACAGTTTTTTACTTTTTTTGGCACTCGTAATGTAGGGGTAATGTTCTGTCTATAAATGTACATAGCAAGGGGGGTAAATTTGGCTAAAGTACCAGATATATATATCATAAAACTTAAGCTTTAATTCATCAAGGTATTATGTTTAATTAAAATTATCAGAATTTGAGCATTCTCCTATATTATTTTCGTACTTATTTTGTTTTAACAATTAAATCACATTTCCATTTCATTTTTATTTAGATTCTAGCAGGGAACAGCACGTACAATACGTACATCCGTTACCTTGTCTCAATTTTTCGGACGAATATTGATCGACATTTGCTGTCCTCTAATTTTTGGTCTTCTGGTGTTAACTCATCTTCACTGCTGTCGTCATTTGGATGCCATTCAGTGTCGATATCTTAAGTTTTCGTTGTTGTGTCTTTGAAATCATCACTATCTGACTGTAATATTTTTTTTCTACTGACGTTTTATAATAACCTCTTTTTGATTGTCATTATGGTTTTTTAATAACCTCCTTTTAAGCGCAGCGTGCTTAAAAAACTTTTAAGCACGTTACCAGGAGCAATGTGCTTAAAAGTAACGCAGGTAATTATTTACAATTAAAACGTAACCACAGACTAGGTATAATTTAATATTTTTTGGCAAGTGTCAATTTTTGAAAGGGGCAAATGAAACAGCTAATTGTTGCTGATGGCTTATAGGCATCGGATAATAGTGAAAAATATGCCAAAAAGACTTTTTCCTACAGACGTGTGGAAAAATCAATTTTCCGCACTGATATCCGTGCGGAAAATTAGTTTTTCCACACTAGTGCGGAAAAATTTTTCAGCACGATTATGTCAAAAATTCGTGCGGAAAATTGGTTTTTCCACACTAGTGCGGAAAAATTTTTCGGCACGATTATGTCAAAATCAATAATATATCAATTATAACTTGTAGATTACTTTTTTTTCTCAGAATTAGTTACTGTTACATATGTACGTGATTGTTATAGTTAATTAAAAATTATTAAATTTCTTTGAAATATGTGTTACTTATTTCCACACGTCTGTAGAAAAACTATTGTACCTGACACGTGCGGAAAAATTAATTTTCCGCACTTGTTAGGTAAATAGCTATTTCTGATATGTTTTTTACCTTTTTTTCTTCACACCATTTTTTGAATTTTTCGTATGTGCCCTCATACAAACTTCTTGATTTTTGGGGAACAAGGTACACCATTGCCTTATTTGCCGCATTTTCAATGTCTGAGTCCTCTAAATCACTCAATTTTACTTTTATATTTGTCGCAGTTTTTGACAAAAAAATCTTTAGAATTTTTTTTGACAACTGTCGATTTTTTTGACATGAAAGGTGTAAATGAAACATAGGTAATAAAATGTTAGTAAAATTAAGTTTTTTATTATAAAACCTCAGTAGAAAAAATGACACTTTGACGTGTTGTCCAACTCGGCTTTGCCTCGTTGGACAATTTTCACGTCGCGTGCCTAAAAGACACTCATTTCGCAACTTATTGTATAAATAGCTATTTTCTTTCAGGTTTGTTAATTAAAGGGTATGTCACATTTTACGAGAGACGTCGCTGTGTCTTTATTTGAGATTGAAAATGACACTTGAACACCCTTACTTCTATAATGTATAAATATTCCTGTTTGAGTCGCTACATCACATCTTGCTTTTAAAACAACTTTACTGTTGGGGGGTTGTATGCCTATTTCTGCACTACGAGATGTTGACGGCTCCGGCACCAGTTCTAATGATTTGGTGGATATGCATAGCAACTCGTTAATTTTTCTTTTTTGGGCCCTCTTTTCACTAGTTAATCGAGTTGTTTTGTGTAATGCTTTATCTGCTTGACAAGTAAATATTTGAGGCACTACATAACCTTTTATATGTGCCTGTGTTGTGGATGCAATAAACAATTTATCCATAAACGGTGCCTTTCAAGGCATGAATACGTTAGGAATAATAAGCAGATTTACAAGTGTACATACTGCAAGTATCAATATTACAGAAAAAATACAATACTTGACCATTTAAAAATATGTCATAATTTAAATTTAACTCCAGAAGATAAACAGTTTGAAATAAAAAGAAATTGAAAAACCAGCATCAGAAGAAAAATTTAATATTTCCCTAAATTTTTTACTAAATAAGTAATGAGAATAAAAATATTTTAAAACCAACCCAAAATTGGCATGTGTTGCCAAACATTGCCAAACCAACTTAAGTATCGCGCAACCTGTTAATATTAGGGTAAAACATATCACAAAAGTACTAGAAATAATTTAACATTTTGCTCATACAATTATAAATCAATTCATATAGCAAACCCTAAACCTAAAATAAAGGGTTTTAGAAATATGTACAGGGACATTTTTTTAAGTGTCTCACCCGATTAGCGATTTTTCTACTGGTTAAAATAAAAAAAACAATTACGTACTCCCTAATGGTTTTTTGCGAAGAAGCCAAATTTAATGTCAAAAATTATATAGATTCACAAATTTGACAGATAAGACGCCATATTGGATTTTTTTAAATGGCAACCCTACTTTATTATATGCCCATTGCATTCCATTTTTTATCTACAGTTCAGAAATATATAGTTGTAAATATTTATTTTCAGTCGTTCCGGAGATACAAGGCTTCGAAGTTATCGATTTTGTTTGGAAAGTCTAACCCCTTTAAAAAATAGATCGCTTGAGATTAGAAATTTAAGTTTTTTTACAGTTACATTATTGGTTGTGGCCGAGCTAACTATGCTATCGTCAAATATGTCAGATATCCAGAAATGACAGACAAGACGCCATTTTGTTTTTTTTAAATGGCAACCATAATTATTAACTACACCAGTAGATAGCATTCCGCGGTACGATATCAAAAATGTATAATTGTTGATATATATTTTTAACCGTTCCGGAGATACGGGGCTTCCTAAACATGCATCGTTCGATTATGCGTTTTAAGTGTCTCACCCCTTTAAAAAATAGATCGCTTGAGATTAGAAATTTAAGTTTTTTTTACAGTTACATTATTGGTTGTGGCCGAGCTAACTATGCTATCGTCAAATATGTCAGATATCCAGAAATGACAGACAAGACGCCATTTTGTTTTTTTTAAATGGCAACCATAATTAATAACTACACCAGTAGATGGCATTCCGCAGTCCGATATCAAAAATGTATAATTGTTGATATATATTTTTAACCGTTCCGGAGATACGGGGCTTCCTAAACATGCATCGTTCGATTATGCGTTTTAAGTGTCTAACCCCTTTAAAAAATAGATCGCTTGAGATTAGAAATTTAAGTTTTTTTACAGTTACATTATTGGTTGTGGCCGAGCTAACTATGCTATCGTCAAATATGTCAGATATCCAGAAATGACAGACAAGACGCCATTTTGTTTTTTTTAAATGGCAACCATAATTATTAACTACACCAGTAGATAGCATTCCGCGGTACGATATCAAAAATGTATAATTGTTGATATATATTTTTAACCGTTCCGGAGATACGGGGCTTCCTAAACATGCATCGTTCGATTATGCGTTTTAAGTGTCTAACCCCTTTAAAAAATAGATCGCTTGAGATTAGAAATTTAAGTTTTTTTACAGTTACATTATTGGTTGTGGCCGAGCTAACTATGCTATCGTCAAATATGTCAGATATCCAGAAATGACAGACAAGACGCCATTTTGTTTTTTTTAAATGGCAACCATAATTATTAACTACACCAGTAGATAGCATTCCGCGGTACGATATCAAAAATGTATAATTGTTGATATATATTTTTAACCGTTCCGGAGATACGGGGCTTCCTAAACATGCATCGTTCGATTATGCGTTTTAAGTGTCTCACCCCTTTAAAAAATAGATCGCTTGAGATTAGAAATTTAAGTTTTTTTACAGTTACATTATTAGTTGTGGCCGAGCTAACTATGCTTTCGTCAAATATGTCAGATATCAAGAAATTACAGACAAGACGCCATTTTGTTTTTTTTAAATGGCAACCATAATTAATAACTACACCAGTAGATGGCATTCCGCGGTCCGATATCAAAAATGTATAATTGTTGATATCTATTTTTAACCGTTCCGAAGATACGGGGCTTCCTAAACATGCATCGTTCGATTATGCGTTTTAAGTGTCTCACCCCTTTAAAAAATAGATCGCTTGAGATTAGAAATTTAAGTTTTTTACAGTAACATTATTGGTTGTGGCCAAGCTAACTATGCTATCGTCAACTATGTCAGATATCAAGAAATTACAGACAAGACGCCATTTTGTTTTTTTTAAATGGCAACCATAATTAATAACTACACCAGTAGATGGCATTCCGCGGTCCGATATCAAAAATGTATAATTGTTGATATATATTTTTAACCGTTCCGGAGATACGGGGCTTCCTAAAAATGCATCGTTCGATTATGCGTTTTAAGTGTCTCAATCCTTTAAAAAATAGATCGCTTGAGATTAGAAATTTAAGTTTTTTTACAGTTACATTATTGGTTGTGGCCGAGCTAACTATACTATCGTCAAATATGTCAGATATCAAGAAATGACAGACAAGACGCCATTTTGTTTTTTTTTAAATGGCAACCATAATTAATAACTACACCAGTAGATGGCATTCCGCGGTCCGATATCAAAAATGTTTAATTGTTGGTATATATTTTCAACCGTTCCGGAGATACGGGGCTTCCTAAACATGCATCGTTCGATTATGCATTTTAAGTGTCTCACCCCTTTAAAAAATAGATCGCTTGAGATTAGAAATTTAGGTTTTTTTACAGTTACATTATTGGTTGTGGCCGAGCTAACTATGCTATCGTCAAATATGTCAGATATCAAAAAATGACAGACAAGACGCCATTTTGTTTTTTTTAAATGGCAACCATAATTAATAACTACACCAGTAGATGGCATTCCGCAGTCCGATATCAAAAATGTATAATTGTTGATATCTATTTTTAGCCGTTCCGAAGATACGGGGCTTCCTAAACATGCATCGTTCGATTATGCGTTTTAAGTATCTCACCCCTTTAAAAAATAGATCGCTTGAGATTAGAAATTTAAGTTTTTTACAGTTACATTATTGGTTGTGGCCGAGCTAACTATGCTATCGTCAACTATGTCAGATATCAAGAAATTACAGACAAGACGCCATTTTGTTTTTTTTAAATGGCAACAATAATTAATAACTACACCAGTAGATGGCATTCCGCGGTCCGATATCAAAAATGTATAATTGTTGATATCTATTTTCAACCGTTCCGGAGATACGGGGCTTCCTAAACATGCATCGTTCGATTTTGCCTTTTAAATGTCTCACCCCTTTAAAAAATAGATCGCTTGAGATTAGAAATTTAAGTTTTTTTACAGTTACATTATTGGTTGTGGCCGAGCTAACTATGCTATCGTCAAATATGTCAGATATCAAGAAATTAAAGACATAAAAAATTGCCTAGCAACCTAAATTAAATAAATGTCTTTTTGTAAAAATCACAGCCAACTTTTAAAAACACCATGAGTTTAATGTTCAATTTTGCAATATCTCTCAAGTTTTTCGGCCAACTCTCGAACACTGAATAATTAGTTTAATTTTTTTCTTATATTTTGACATTATATTTCGGTTTTAAAAGTGAACCTGTTGACATTATTTCTTTAAAACAATATACCCTACCTATATACAAGGTCACGTTTTATAAGGAAAAGTCCCAATTTTAATGTAAAAATGAAATCTATGCGAGAACAATTTTAAATTATTATTTTTTATAATATATATATATTTTTTTTTTACATGTCCGGATCTAGTATTGACTAAGCCTATTCTAAACAGAAGCAGTCCTAAGAACTCTTTATTATCTATTTTGTCTCTAATTATTTTATATAAGAAAATAATTCTTGCTTTTATACGCAATAGTCTTAAAGAAGGGAAATTAAACAAATTACACATAAGCCCTTGATCTGTACCTCTTGGCGGATAAACTGAAATTGACTTGTAGTACAAAATTTTTTAAAATTTACGCCGAATAGATTTTAAAAGAGCAATCTTCTTGGCATACTGAGGATCCCCAAATAGTGCATGCATACTAAAGTGTTGTAACTACCGGGGATTTATATAAAGTTATTATGGCGTTAACATTTTTAAAGTATTTACAAGTTCTTATAATAAATCCTAGCATATAAAGACCTTGAGCTTCTCGAGCAACATATTTAACAATTTATGACTGAAGTAAATAATTATTGGTTTTCTAAAGATAAACTGATATTAAATAAATCAAAGACCGTTATCACCTTGTTTAAGACTAACCGATACACTTTGGAGAATCCGGAAACCGTAACCATTAATGATTGTCATATAAGATTAAAGGAAGATACTAAAATCTTCGGTGTGTTGTTGGATAGTAAAATGTCCTGGAAGAGCCATGTCCTGGAAGAGCCATGTCCAATATATGTTGTAACCAGAAGGTATTCCAGTTAGATTCACAGTAGGATAATTATCTTCAGGCAGGTTTTGACATGGTGTCTTATAAGATATTGCATAGGAACGTACCTGCCAATAAAATATAAGTTTTTTAATTATTACTGTTTGGCACCTTTACCAAATGACACAAAAGTACCTATAACGTGATACAACCTCTCTTTGTAATTTTTTTTTTATATTTTGATATGAATTTCTTTGAATGATAGAAGGTTTGGGACTTGCTTTGAATTTTTTTTTTAATCAATGGTATCTCCAGTCGTCCTCAGGTGAATATTGGGAAAACGTTTCTATCATTCTAGAAACATCATTGTCTTCAATCTTTAAATATGAATTTCTTTGTTTATCGTACCTACACTACCATATTTATTACATTCTTTATCCATGGCTTTGAAATTTTAAAAATAGATTAAACCAATAAAACATCTTTTATCGATACCTACATAATTTATGAAAAAGTGACAAAGCAGCTTCCTCTGAAGCATAAATAATGCAGAATTATTTGTATTCATATTCTAAAGTACCTACCTACCTACATATTTTCCAATATATTATGTAATGACCTGATACAATAGTTTCAAAACTTACATTTTTTAACCTGGTTACTTCAAAAGTAGGCACTACTGCAGTTGGGACCAATCTAACTTTCAATCTTAAAGTTCTGTCAAAGCAATCTTCAGAAAAATGCTCCGAGCAATGAACTCTATTTCATGTAGGATCCCAATCACTTCGGTTTACAATTTTCAACCATGCCTTTTTTCTTAGGTAGTTATGTGGAAAACTAAAAACCAATAAGTATTTTTAATTTGCTTTTCTGTAGAAATGGGGTAACCCAGTCGATTAATAAATAAATAATATTTTTCTGGTTTTATAAGACGAACGCCCATGAATGACGAATGACATGCGAGGTTCGGAGGTTATGTGTATTTTGATAATAAATTAAAATATTTACATTTTTTTTCTCTACAGATTAAAAAAGTTTATATATCTAAACATAAACTTACCGATGAAATGTAATGCCCAGTTTTTTACTTCCTAGCGTTTAGGAGCACCCACAAGCAGCACAATTAACCATATTTATAGCTTATTAATTAACCCATAATACCAACCAATTAAACTGTTTGTATCGCTGTCCAGCGCTGAAAGTATACTCCACTGTCACACTAAAGTAATTATAAGTTTACTAGAATTCGTTAAATATAGTTCTTAACTAATTAAAATGGAAATTAACTCAAAAACAGCAAAGAAAGCAGAAATCACAGCTCGACCTGTCAACTAGTGTCAACCACGGTCAACCACCAAAACAAACATGGAGTCATATTTAGACATTAGATGGGGGTTCAAAATGGCCGACTTCCGTCGGTTGCGTTGTAAGGCGGTTTATGCAAAATCCTACTTCCTTTGTATTCTCAATTCGATGCTTAAAACGCATAATCGAACGATGCATGTTTAGGAAGCCCCGTATCTCCGGAACGGTTAAAAATAGATATCAACAATTATACATTTTTGATATCGGACCGCGGAATGCCATCTAGTGATGTAGTTATTAATTATGGTTGCCATTTAAAAAAAACAAAATGGCGTCTTGTCTGTAATTTCTTGATATCTGACATAGTTGACGATATCATAGTTAGCTCGGCCACAACCAATAATGTAACTGTAAAAAACTTAAATTTCTAATCTCAAGCGATCTATTTTTTAAAGGGGTGAGACACTTAAAACGCATAATCGAACGATGCATGTTTAGGAAGCCCCGTATCTTCGGAACGGTTAAAAATAGATATCAACAATTATACATTTTTGATATCGGACTGCGGAATGCCATCTACTGGTGTAGTTATTAATTATGGTTGCTATTTAAAAAAAACAAAATGGCGTCTTGTCTGTCATTTCTTGATATCTGACATAGTTGACGATAGCATAGTTAGCTCGGCCACAACCAATAATGTAACTGTAAAAAACTTAAATTTCTAATCTCAAGCGATCTATTTTTTAAAGGGGTGAGACACTTAAAACGCATAATCGAACGATGCATGTTTAGGAAGCCCCGTATCTTCGGAACGGCTGAAAATATATATCAACAATTATACATTTTTGATATCGGACTGCGGAATGCCATCTACTGGTGTAGTTAATAATTATGGTTGCCATTTAAAAAAAACAAAATGGCGTCTTGTCTGTCATTTCTGGATATCTGACATATTTGACGATAGCATAGTTAGCTCGGCCACAACCAATAATGTAACTGTAAAAAACTTAAATTTCTAATCTCAAGCGATCTATTTTTTAAAGGGGCGAGACACTTAAAACGCATAATCGAACGATGCATGTTTAGGAAGCCCTGTATCTCCGGAACGGTTGAAAATAGATATCAACAAATATACATTTTTGATATCGGACCGCGGAATGCCATCTACTGATGTAGTTATTAATTATTGTTGCCATTTAAAAAAAACAAAATGGCGTCTTGTCTGTCATTTCTGGATATCTGACATATTTGACGATAGCATAGTTAGCTCGGCCACAACCAATAATGTAACTGTAAAAAACTTAAATTTCTAATCTCAAGCGATCTATTTTTTAAAGGGGTGAGACACTTAAAACGCATAATCGAACGATGCATGTTTAGGAAGCCCCGTATCTCCGGAACGGTTAAAAATAGATATCAACAATTATACATTTTTGATATCGGACCGCGGAATGCCATCTAGTGATGTAGTTATTAATTATGGTTGCCATTTAAAAAAAACAAAATGGCGTCTTGTCTGTAATTTCTTGATATCTGACATAGTTGACGATAGCATAGTTAGCTCGGCCACAACCAATAATGTAACTGTAAAAAACTTAAATTTCTAATCTCAAGCGATCTATTTTTTAAAGGGGTGAGACACTTAAAACGCATAATCGAACGATGCATGTTTAGGAAGCCCCGTATCTTCGGAACGGTTAAAAATAGATATCAACAATTATACATTTTTGATATCGGACTGCGGAATGCCATCTACTGGTGTAGTTATTAATTATGGTTGCTATTTAAAAAAAACAAAATGGCGTCTTGTCTGTCATTTCTTGATATCTGACATAGTTGACGATAGCATAGTTAGCTCGGCCACAACCAATAATGTAACTGTAAAAAACTTAAATTTCTAATCTCAAGCGATCTATTTTTTAAAGGGGTGAGACACTTAAAACGCATAATCGAACGATGCATGTTTAGGAAGCCCCGTATCTTCGGAACGGCTGAAAATATATATCAACAATTATACATTTTTGATATCGGACTGCGGAATGCCATCTACTGGTGTAGTTAATAATTATGGTTGCCATTTAAAAAAAAACAAAATGGCGTCTTGTCTGTCATTTCTGGATATCTGACATATTTGACGATAGCATAGTTAGCTCGGCCACAACCAATAATGTAACTGTAAAAAACTTAAATTTCTAATCTCAAGCGATCTATTTTTTAAAGGGGCGAGACACTTAAAACGCATAATCGAACGATGCATGTTTAGGAAGCCCTGTATCTCCGGAACGGTTGAAAATAGATATCAACAAATATACATTTTTGATATCGGACCGCGGAATGCCATCTACTGATGTAGTTATTAATTATTGTTGCCATTTAAAAAAAACAAAATGGCGTCTTGTCTGTCATTTCTGGATATCTGACATATTTGACGATAGCATAGTTAGCTCGGCCACAACCAATAATGTAACTGCAAAAAAACTTAAATTTCTAATCTCAAGCGATCTATTTTTTAAAGGGGTGAGACACTTAAAAAGCATAATCGAACGATGCATGTTTAGGAAGCCCCGTATCTCCGGAACGGTTGAAAATAGATGTCAACAATTATACATTTTTGATATCGGACTGCGGAATGCCATCTACTGGTGTAGTTATTAATTATTGTTGCCATTTAAAAAAAACAAAATGGCGTCTTGTCTGTAATTTTTTGATATCTGACATTATTGACGATAGCATAGTTAGCTCGGCCACAACCAATAATGTAACTGTAAAAAAACTTAAATTTCTAATCTCAAGCGATCTATTTTTTAAAGGGGTGAGACACTTAAAACGCATAATCGAACGATGCATGTTTAGGAAGCCCCGTATCTCCGGAACGGTTGAAAATAGATATTAACAAATATACATTTTTGATATCGGACCGCGAAATGCCATCTACTGGTGTAGTTATTAATTATTGTTGCTATTTAAAAAAAACAAAATGGCGTCTTGTCTGTCATTTCTGGATATCTGACATATTTGACGATAGCATAGTTAGCTCGGCCACAACCAATAATGTAACTGTAAAAAAACTTAAATTTCTAATCTCAAGCGATCTATTTTTTAAAGGGGTTAGACTTTCCAAACAAAATCGATAACTTCGAAGCCTTGTATCTCCAGAACGACTGAAAATAAATATTTACAACTATATATTTCTGAACTGTAGATAAAAAATGGAATGCAATGGGCATATAATAAAGTAGGGTTGCCATTTAAGAAAATCCAATATGGCGTCTTATCTGTCAAATTTGTGAATCTATATAATTTTTGACATTAAATTTGGCTTCTTCGCAAAAAACCATTAGGGAGTACGTAATTGTTTTTTTATTTTAACCAGTAGGAAAATCGCTAATCGGGTGAGACACTTAAAAAAATGTCCCTGTACATTTATAATTTACAATCAAAGCTTTTTCTAACAAAAACAAATCAGTTTATAAAACGACAATAATGAAAATTTATTAAGCAACAAAGTTCAATTGATTAAAGTCAACAACAAAATATTAAACTACAACAAATGTCCAATAGACAACCATGCTGGTCAACACACATTTTCATACGCTTGGCCCACATCTGTAAGCAAATTAACAGGAGTATTTTTTTAAATATAACGAATTCTTGACTTTATATTTTCTTTAGCAGTTGAAGGAACATTGTACATATCCTCACAATAAATTACCCATTTTTGTTAAGCTGGGTGACCTTGGCGGCCATGCGACTGCTCTACCTCTAACAATCCATCTTTCCGGTATTTCATTATTTAAATAATTATGTATATTTGCTGTGTAGTGAGTAGGGGCACCATCGTATTGAAACTATATTATTTCTTTAATATAATTAGGAACATATCTCATTATCTCAATTCGTCCTGCAAAAACAGAAGATAGCGCTGCCCATTGAACTTTACTTCAAATAAAAACGGTCATTCTATAAAGTTCCCCATAATACCTACTGATACATTTAGATATTTCGACTATGTACTCTAATATAATGAGGATTTTCGGACGAGTTATAATGAATAATATATCGATTAACATTACCATTTCGTGGAAAGTCAAATTTACATCACTGAAAATCAGATACTCAAAAATGGGTAAGGCGCGATTTTCGAGAAAGAAGCCCACTGGCAGAAAATGGGTCGCCTCTCGTAATCAATTTCATATAATATATGAATTTCTTTGTAATAACAAACTGAACATGGTACGTACTTATTTTTCTAAAATTGAAAAGACTGTTGTTTTACTTATTAGTTTCTCTGGCTATAACACATGACCTATTCCATGTTTCTCTACTACCGTTAAATTCACGATTAGCTTATTTTCTTCAACAAAAACTGTCTTGATCCAATTGATTTTCTCATACTGAACATACCCTGTTCATCAAATCTTTGCATTAGTCTTTCAAAACTAAGTCTTGTAGGTCTCTGTCTGTACTAGCCTCGCTTCAGGCGATATCGATCACATAGTTTAAAGTAAACAGAACCCTCTTCTGCTCTTCCTGTCCCCGGCACCCCGACGTGACGGTACATTTAGTCATATTGAAAGTCCACGAATTATCTAAATTATATTGGGGTTCTGGGTTGGGCGGCACTTTATTCTCTTTGACGAGGCCTTCATATAATCAACATCAAACATCACTTCGTGTGATTTTATGATTATATTTCGGCCTCATCTCGAAAATTAGTTAAGATGTTTAAAGTTTAAAATTGATATATTTGTGACAATAATTAAGGTGACCAACCGTCCCGTATTGGCCGGGACATGGTCCGTATATCTATAACCGTCCCGTTTAAAAAAGGCTTCCCGTATTGTCCTGTATTTTTCAGTTGGGTCCCATATTGTCCCGTTTCAGTAGATACTTTCCGCCAAGCGTGTCCCAGTTTTTCGAAAATCCCACTGGTGTCAAACATTTTTAACTTTTAAATTATAAAAATATTGCATGTATTTTAGATTTTTAAACCTCCCCATCCATCCATATATCTACTACCCAGCAAACACAAGAGGGCGTGATTTTTTCAACGATTTTAACGACTTTTGGGTAAAAATTGGGCGTGGCACCCCCAAAATTTTCCGCCTTCGGCGAATTAGCCTCCGGCAGCACCTGCAGTAACCTTCCTCTACCTGGGGCTTAAGCCCGCCCTAATTAAGAGATCTACAGCCGCCTATGATGGTTGTCCCGTATTTCGGTTTTCAAAAGTTGGTCACCTTACAATAATACACTTTTATTCTAGCTACATATAAGTTTTTCCATATTGTAATTTTATAAACTATAATAATCTTGATAAGAGCCTAGAAAGAAAATGTGTTTACTAACATATTTAAAATATTATAAGAAAACCTGCTGCTTAAGGATATATTGTAGTAAACTACGTGATTTATAAAGAAAAAATTAACTTAACCTAAGAGGAGATCACAACTTCTGCAAAGGATTGGTCTGATAACAATGGTCTATTATAAACATTAGTAAACATTTTTGAATTTTTAGACCATCCCAGCGTATCTGGTGCTATAGCAGAAAAATGTTTAATATCTACTTCACCCTTAACACGTTCGCGGACAGTACGGTTATACCCGCCATATTTTTATCACTTGCGTGGAAAATGACGGTTAAGGCCGTCAATGTTCCTTAAAGAAACGAATGACGGCTCTATCTGTCATAAAATTCATAAAGCTACATGAAAATTAACCTAAACTGTCCTATCGGAGTAACATTTGGTTATATATTTTTTTGGGAAATTCTAAATATGTTGGTCGCGTCGACGAATATCTATGGAAAAAAACTGTGTGAATCTAACAGACCTTCTACAAGAAATAGGCGGATTAATGATTTTAGAGAAACTGATAAATCCGAAATGTATAAATTTTTGGGACTTTATTTACTTCAAGCTCAAATAAAGGCTACTAGCATTAGAAATTTATTCAGTAATAACTACTTGTACTATCACCCCATTTTTTAATTTACTATGTCCGGACGCCGGTTTCAGCAACTACTGCGGTGCCTGAGCTGTTATGAAAGTGTAGAGATGGAAACCCCCTCCAAAGAGAAAATAGGAAAAATTTCTGGCTTGGTGAGTTTAGTTATAAATTCCTTCCAGAAATCGTATATACCTGGCGAAAAGCTTTCTCTTGATGAGTCTCTTTTGCTGTTTCGTGGCAGACTTAGTTTCCGCCAGTATATTAAAACTAAAAAAGCTCGTTACGGAATTAAATTTTTTGAGCTGACTACTTCCGATTGTTATGTGCTAAATCTTGAAATTTATCAAGGGAAGACAGATTCAATTGATGAAGGTGGAAAAACGAACTCAATTGTCAAACGTCTCATGACTATATACCTCCATCAAGGACACCATCTTTATATGGATAATTTTTATAATTCTGTCGATCTATCCGAGGAAATGCTAAGTTGTAAAACACATACAACTGGTACTCTTCGTGTTAATAGAAGGAAAAATCCTAAAGAAGTTGTTGAGCAGAAGCTAAAAAAAGGCGAGCATATCTGGAGGAGGTCAGGTGATATATATATTTCAAAATGGAGAGATAAAAGAGAAGTACTTTTTATAACCACAGCAACTCATCCAGGTCTTTTAGAAGTTCCAAATAGATTTGGATAATTAAAAATTAAACAAAAAAGCTATTGCAGATTATAACGAAAATATGTCAGGGATCGATCGTTGTGATCAGATGGTGAATTACTATTCTTCACCACGAAAAACTGTTCGTTGGTATAAAAAGGGCATCTTTCATTTACTCGATCTTTGTGTCTGGAATTCATATTTTATATATAAAAAAGTCCATTCTAAGGAAACGTTCCTACAGTTTAGAAATAGACTAATCCAAAGTTTGCTTCAAGTCTCGCCTGAAATAACTAACGGCAAGGACTAGGAGTGGACGTCCAAGAATTGGTCTTCCATTACCTGACGAACCCGAACCATCAAACCAAGGTAACAACGATACTGTTTCTGCTCATTTCCAGCATTTTCCAGAAAAAATAAGATAATTGATTCTACCGATAAAGGAAATGATCAAGAGTTTCAAGTAAATTATCAACACGTATCAAATCAAGGTCTACAATCGGTTCCCAATTTACCAGACTTCTACACTCAGTTGCCGGAATGTATTTTACTGGATAAGCAACTCGCCTATATTGCATGAAAGTTTAAAAGTAAAAGTCCTTCATTTGCGTAATTCGTTGTGTTTTCGAAGCTTTAAGATTGCCTATTCCGAGGCCTATTTTATAATTTATTCATTTTTTAGAACCAATTGAAAATTAATGGCTGAAGAAAAGTAAATGGTTGGACCATAATCATAATGGCCTTTTGGGATCTAACGAAGACAACATTCAACATTTTTCTTGGTCTGCTTATCATGCTCAAGAGCAGCAGGTCAGAGACAGATATAGAGACACCTCAGCTTTGTTGCCTCTATTTAATGAAAAATCAAACACTCACAATATGCTCAAGCACTCAATGGATTTAGTAAAAACAACAATACAATATCTTAATAAGAATCAATGTGGCAATGTGTTTCGATCAGCCACTTTACACTATATGCAAAACTATCCAATGGAACCGGCCAGAAATATACGAAGGGGATACATTTTTTATTCTAATGGGTCCTCTTCATATCGAACAATCTTTTCTACGTATTTTGGGTCAAGTTTTAGAAGGTAGCGGTTGGGTTTCCTTAGTAGCAAATTCCAACATTTTAACTGAAGGATCAGCAGAAGTAGTAACAAAGGTATATTTATTTATTCTCTCTATACTATTTTTCTAATACGTGCTTCTAATCATGTTTTAGGTAACTCATATCCTGAGAGCAAGAAGGATGCATCAAATTCCTGCAGCAGTTCTTTATTCCCTTTTAATTGATGCCTATGAGAATGAAGGAACCGACAAGCCATTACATGATTGGATTGATGAGAAAAGCAAATCCTCACCAATGTTTAAATATTGGTTTATAGTGCTCAACCTTCAAATTCTATTGCTGACTAGAACTGGAGATTTTGTTCTTTTCAAGCAGGCTTTGAAAAACATGATACCGTGGTATTTTTCATTTAGACACTATCACTATTCAAGATGGCTATCTGTTTACATCAAAGATTTAGAAGAACTTCAGGACAAAGCTCCCGATGTCTATGAGCAGTTTAGCTTAGGTAAACATTATTTGCCACTCTTTGAAGAAAAATTAAACAAAACATTTGTTTTAGGAAAATTTGTGGTGAAGAAATCGACAAGATCATTTTCAGCTTTAGGAGTAGACCATGTCCACGAGCAGAACAATGCTTATATAAAAAGTAATGGTGGAGCGATTGGCCTTACCCAAGATCCTCTCATTGAGAAGGTGGTCTATTGGTGGTCCTGAAATACAAAGATTGATTGAACAATTTTAGAAAAAAGACACAAACACATCGCGCGCGCGTAACACGGCCAATTTCACCCTGGTTTACACAAACATTAAAGATCATGAAAAAACACCGCAATAGGTTACTATCCAGATATAAAAAGTCGGGTAGCGCGAATGATTGGTTAGCCTACAAAGAGATGAGAAATCTTTTTACGCAGGCGGTACGAAATGAAAAAAAAGCCTACATTAACTTTATTGTCCGAACCAAGCAGCCGAAGCATGTTTGGCAAACCCTCGCACATATGAACATATACAACAAGTCCAAAAATAACTATGACATGCCAAACTCCTTAAAGAACCCCCAAAATGTTAACAATTTTTTTGTTGATTCAGTGAAAGAAATTACACCTCCAGTTGATGAGAACACAATAAACAATTATCTTAACAGATGTATAAGTGTTAATAACTTCTCCCTGCAACTAGTAGAGCACATAGATGTTTTTAATGCAGTCGGTCAGGTCTAATGCATTCGGATCTGACGGCATATCTCTTAAAATTATTAAATTGTGCCGTCCCGTAATCGTTCCTTTTCTAACGCACATCTTTAATTTTTGTATACAAAATTCTGTGTTTCCTCAGCACTGGAAAACTGCTATAGTTTTGCCCCTTCCTAAGGTACCTCATGTTGGCAAAGTGTCTGATTTAAGACCAATTAGTTTATTATCTGTGGTGTCTAAACTGTTTGAAAAAATAATATACACCCAAACCATTAACTATCTACTTGTTAACAATTTCATGCCTGATTCTCAGTCTGGCTTTCGCAGACACTACAGCACATCCTCCGTATTGCTTAAAGTATTAAACGATATTATTCAAGAGTTCGGGTTTAGCTGCGTTCGATTTCGGTCGGTCGTTGATTGTATCCGTTTTTTCTACCTACGTACCTTTTTGCGGTGCAGTGAGGTGTAAAATATCTAAATTGTTGTTAAAAATATATATATTAAGCGCTGACAAATTGTAAGTTTTAACTAATCTAATTTGGGTGTTGGATCCCGTCAATGTTATTCTAACATGACGGGTGGTATTTATGGCGAAGGGGGAGATAAACCCCCCGATCAAAATAGATCAAAAACAGGAACCGTCGACTTAACCCTGGATAGCTATATGATAGATCTTAATAATAGTAATAGTAATGATATAAATAATTTCCACCAAAATAACAGTTTATTAGTCGATACTCATAATGAAAAAAAGATCTCTGACAGAATAAATAGAATCGATTTTAGTAACCGTTATCATGAGGACAGTCGAGGACCTCATTCAATTTTTGTTGAACACAAATACTTGAATTTTGGAAAATTACATCCCCTAAGAATAAGCGAAAAATTATATAATCTCAAAGGAGATGAACAGCTCATTGATTATCTTGAAATAGTGGGAAGAAACCGAGTACAAATATTTACTAAATCGGCGCAAGCCGCTAATATACTAGTTAAAAATGACATTTTTGAACAAAATAATCTTATTGCTTATATCCCACAACATCTTACTACAAAAAAGGGACTTATACGCGGCGTTGATACTTCTTTCACGGAAGAAGAATTAATTAAAATCATTAAATCTGTTATCCCAATAAAATCTGTTCAAAGAAGATATAAAAATATTATAGATAAGGAGGGTAATAATATAAAAGTACCAAGACAGCAAATTATTGTAACCTTTGACAAATTAGATCTTCCTCAATTTATTCATATATACAAACTAAGACACAATGTCGACGTTTGGTATTCCCCAGTAACACAGTGCTTTAACTGTCTGCGCTTCGGTCATACTTCTACACAGTGCAAAAGCAAAAGGAAATGTAAAAATTGCGGTGTCGAACTTAGTGAAGGAAAAATTAAATGTGATACATGTAAATTATCCTGTATTCATTGTAATATAGAAGGTCATAGCTCTACATCTAAAGTATGCCCTGAGTTTATTAAACAAAAAAGAACTAAAGAAGCCATGGCTAACTTAAATCTATCTTTTAAAGAAGCAGAAAAAATAGTGGACCATCCATCGTATGCTAGCCTTGTAAATAAAAATAAGTTTGCTCCATTAATTTCCTCAAATATTGAATTTCCTAATCTTCCTACACAAAAAAACACTAGTTATATTAATAAAAATATCTTTAACAACAGCCCTAAAAACAATCATTCATCCCAACCGAGTACCTCACAGTCGGGAATACACACTAACAAAAAAAGGAAATCATGTGATCTGAGTCCCAACTTTGAGCCTATTTCTAGAGAATTTGACTGGAATTATCTTGGGGGACCTATATCGCAACAAAATAAAAATGAAGGCCAGCCTGATATCACTGAATTAAAAAATAAAATATACGAATGCTTGAACAATAGAATTTCTACCTCAATTCAGTTACTAACGACACCTAACTCGGTTAGTATTTTAGAGAGTATAAATATCAGTAATATTATAGAACGTACCTTGGGGGAACTATTCCAAAAATGGACGCAAAAAAACAAAACTTAGTTATTGTTCAATGGAATGCTAGGTCTGCTTACTCAAACCATAACCTATTAAAAAGCCTTGTTTCTGAAATAAATTTCGATATAGGACTTATAAGTGAAACTTGGTATAAACCAAGTTATAACATAAAATTAAATAATTATAATGTTATCAGGAAAGACCGTCCAGGGGGCAAGGGCGGTGTTGCCATATTTCTTAAAAAAACCCTAAATTTTACATATATAGATTTCTCTAATATTCAAAATAACGAAATAGAAATTTGTGGTGTAAATATCGTAATAAACAATATGACCTTGTCACTGGTGTCACTGTATCGACCCCCAAACGTTCAAATAACATCGGGACAGTATGAATATATTTTCTCTAAAGTTAAATCACATAGTGTTATTGGCGGGGACTTTAACGCGCACCATACCACTTGGGGGTGTCAGGCTAACAACAATGCCGGTAAAATCTTAATGGACGCCTTGGAAAACTACCCAAATTTAGTTATTAGAAACGAAGGCCAACCTACTAGAATAGGTAGACCAGGTACAATTGGAGCGGCATTGGATATATCGATTATCTCATCAAACATTCTAAACAATTCCAGTTGGGAAACCATAGGTGACTCCTATGGGTCAGATCATTTCCCTATTAAGTTAGTACTTAATAAGAATACCAATAATGAAACCCCTGACCCCGTTCTTAGACATGGGTGGAATATTAAAAATGCCAAGTGGGATCTCTATACCTCCGAAATAAATGAAAAAATAATTAGTTTAAACCCTGTTCCAGAAACCTCTAACGAAATCGTCTCCTCTGTCTCCCAAATAATACAAAATATAGCAAATAAATTATTTCAACAAAAAAAAAATCGCATTAATCCTAAGACACCTCCTTGGTGGGATGAAGAATGTTCCAACCTGTCAAAAAGTCGTAAAGAACTCTTTCAAACGTACCGATCTCACTCATCTATGGAAAATTTTCTCAGTTATAAAAAAATCTCTGCCAAGTGTAAACTTTTAAAAACAAAGCTAAGCTAAGTTGGAAATCCTTTTGCACTAGTCTTAACGCTCAAACAAATCCGTCAGTTATATGGAGGCGAGTCAACGCAATCAAAACAGGGCTTAACCAAAACATTTCTAACTCTATGTCAACAGAGGAAGCAGAGTCCTTTTTAAAAAAAATCACCCCTGACTCCGTATCCAGGGAAATCCCAACTAGGACAACTGATAACACCCATTTCCTAAATAGGCCAATATTATTAAATGAATTTAATGTAAATATCAAAAAACGGAATGATACTGCTCCTGGCTTGGATGGTATCACCTACAGCATGTTAGAACACCTGCCCGATTCAGCCAAATCTCTGCTATGTGACGCATTTAATAAAATCATTACTAGGGGTGATGGCATTCCAGTTATAAAAGAATCGATTATTATTCCCATCAATAAACCAGGAAAACCCAGTGAATTTCGTCCAATTGCGTTAGCATCTTGCATTCTGAAAACTTTAGAACGGATCCTAAAAGGTCGCCTAGAATGGTGGTGCGAGTCGCAAGGATTACTCCCTCAACTACAGTTTGGTTTTAGACGGGGTAAAGGTACAACAGAATGTTTAGCCCATCTAATAGCTGATGTCCAAGAAACATATACCAACAACGATTACCTAGGAGCAATTTTTTTGGATATATCCAGCGCCTATGAAAACGTTAATCTAGATATTCTTTTACAAAAATTCCAAATATTCAATGTTCCACCAGGTTTTGCCCATAACCTTATCAACTTATTTGTCAATAGAAATCTATTTATAAGAGATTCTAGTGGCATTATAGGTCCAAGAATTGTCTCTCATGGACTTCCCCAGGGATCGGTACTGAGTCCTCTTCTATTTAATATATATACAGCCGATATTCATGACATTGGGTTTAATGCTACAGTTTTACAATTTGCTGACGATTTTTGTATATATTGTAGACAAAAAACACTTAGACTCGTGAGAGATAAACTAAATCATATTATGTACATATGTAATTCATACTTTCCTAGTAATGGCTTTACTCTGTCCAAAGAGAAATCAGCCGTCCTAATATTTTCCAGACATAGGGTCGTTAAGGAAGACACAATATGCCTCAATCGTAGCATTATTCCATGGGTTTACTCCACAAAATATCTCGGAGTTATATTAAATCAAAAGTTAAACTGGGAGGAGCATATCAATTTTATAGCAGCTAAGGCTGAGAAAAGTTTAAACACTCTTCGGGCTATTATATCAAGATCTTGGGGCTCTGACCCCTCCACCTCATTAATGTTCTATAAAGCATTTACTCGTTCGATATTGGATGTTGGGTCCATTTTTTACGGTTCAGCTACAAAAACTAGGCTCAAAAAGTTAGATATAATCCAATATAAGGCGCTACCGCTTGTTACGGGAGCATTCAGATCTTCCCCTACGCAAGCGCTGTTAGCAGAAAGCAGCGAACCCCCACTATCACTTAGAAGACAAATGCTAGCAGAAAAATTTGTTATTAAACACCTACAATTTATAAACAGTTCCATTATAAATAAAATCGGAAAATTGGGTATTGACAATCTAATATGCTCGTTCTGGGTCAACAAAAATAGCCCCCCCTTAGCGGAAGCGTTTACAAATACAAATGTATTTGAAGGAACAATCGAAAAAAGCGATAAGTATTTTATATTTAACTACCCTTATGAAATATCGCTAATTATAGTTAATGTCATAATTCCAAAATATACAGATTTCCCAGGTCTCAATCGATCAATCCTCAATCAACACCTAAGCATTCCCGAATGTGACATAACACGTAAATACAAATGCGAGGACAAGGCATCCATATTTACAGCGGAGGCCCTCGCCATTATAAAAGCCTTAGAATACGTAGCAAATCATGAATTATTCCAAAATATAGTAATTTTATCCGACTCTCAATCAGTACTAAAAGCAGTAAAAAATACATACCATTACAAAAATCCACTTATTGGAAAAATTTTAAACATTATAAACTACCTGTATTCAAAAAATGTTCAAATAGTATTTCTATGGGTTAAAGGACACACAGGATTAAAAGGCAATGAAGAAGTTGACAGGGCGGCAAAACAAGCAGCGGAAGATGGAATAATTATGAGGGGAATTCCCGCAAGCGATCTGTTCCCGTTTATAAAAACAAGATTAAGAACAACATGGCAGAATATTTATCACAATTATACACTAAACAATAAAAATAACTATACATCCATAAACCCTAATCTCCCAACTAATCCCATAATAAAAAGGTTACAACTATCAAGACACTGCTTTACCTCATATTTTAGATATGTTTCTGGCCATGGCAACATTAATAAACACCTACACAAACTAAAATTAAGTGAAACTCCCGTATGCAACTGCGACAATCAATCTTTAGATGATCTAGACCACAAAATGTTTGGTTGCGGCCTTAATAGAAATGCAACCAAATTTCTTTACTCAGAACTGGCCCAACATAGTTTACTGCCCCCAAATTGTACCTCATTCATGGTCAACGCCAATATAAATCCAACGATAGTCAATATTTATAAAATATCTGAAACTGACCGACTTTAAAATATAATAAATCTAAAACTCCTTATCCTCCATAATTATCCTAATTTAACCATATGTGTTTTCCCATTTTTAGTGGCCTTCACTGTCCTATGTATAAATTCAAGTCGCCCTGATAGGCCCCAGTGGCGTGAAACGAGTGTCCCTGTGCAGATCCCTATGTTACATGCCTATATCCCTATCATTAAATCGTAAAAAAACTATTTAATCTATAATTTATTTAATTAATATACTCTGCGGTGGCTAAATGAGCTACGCTCAAGGCCAAAAAAAAAAAAAAAAAAAAAAAAAAAAAAATATATATATATTATTCAAGCAGCAGATCGCGGGGAGACATCCGCCCTGGTACTGCTGGACTATAGTAAGGCGTTCGACACTTTAGACCATCGTCTTTTATGTGCTAAACTCCATTACTACGGGTTTACGAATAATACTATAACTTTCTTTAAAAATTATCTCTCTGGTCGTTCACAGCGTGTGCTTATTAAGAGTAAATTATCCGAACCCCTAGTACTCAGCAAGGGTGTACCCCAAGGGTCGATTTTAGCGCCTTTGTTATTTCTAATTTATACTTTGGTATGGAGAATATTGCAACAGGCTACATCATGCAGAGATACGCTGATGATATACAGCTGCGATTTAGCTTTGCCCCCACTGAAGCAGCCACGGTTGCTGAAAGAATGAACCGGTGATGAATGAAATGATGATGAATGAAAAATGGTCTAAAAATTAACCCGTCTAAATCAGCTGTTATGTTCTTTGGACCAAATAGGGAATGGGCAAACGAGAACCTAAACCCTAAAATGTTAGATGTCACTATCCCCACAGTAAAATAATACAAAAACTTAGGAGTCCTTCTGGACAGCAATCTTAGATTTAAAGGTCAGGTCTCAAAGGTAGTTCAAAAGTCAATTATTTCTCTTCGGAATTTATACAAAAATAAGGAAATTTTGAGTCCGTCTCTTAAGCGGCAATTGTGCGAGTCTCTTGTTGTCTCGCATTGCAACTATGTAGATATTGTTTATGGCCCATGCCTTGATTTTCAATCCAAACGCAGATTGCAAAGAATTCAAAACTCATGTATTCATTTTATTTATAACCTTAAACTAAGAGACCATGTAACTCACAAATTGCGTGACTTAAAATGGCTAAATATAGCATACAGACTAAAACTGCATTTGGCTTGTTTTTTGCACAAATTGCTTGAGACCGGGACTTCTCGATACTTGCGGGAGCAGCTGACATTTCGCTCTACAACCCACCACCGCGAAACTCGCCACAACGATTAACTTAATATACCGCGTCACCGAACTGCTCTATACGAACGTTGCTTTTCCTACGTCATCTCCAAATTATTTAATTCTGAGGTTCGAAACAGGTTCTCTAGCATATGTCTTTTAAAAGAAATTCAAAGCCTACTTATTTAATAAACATTATTAAAACCTAACGGTTCAACAAGTACTAAATTATTAAATCTGTGTCAAAATCTAAAACTCAGTAGAAATTTCTACAGTTATTGTGTAATTTTCGTTCATATGGGGTAGAAATCTTTGGTTAATTCGTAACTTAATATAATATATATGCATTTAAATTGAATTAATAATTAAGATAACTATTTGACTTATAAATCCAGTGTTTAGAATATAAATTTAATATGTATCAATGTATTTATAAGTAAATAAATAAATAAATAAATAAATAAAAAAAAAATATCATAGCCAATACTATTAAAATATGTTCCTATCAGTAATTGTAATTATAATTTGTAATTATCATTATTGTAAATTTATTATATTGTATTTTATATACTCGGTTAAGTAAACAGCAATGCTGCCCTTCGCCGAGTTAGAAAATAAAGACGTTTCTATCTATCCATCTATCTATCTATCTATCTCTCTTACACCACGAAGAAACTCCGGCAAACCAGAGAAAATTTCTTTTAGACTGTGTTGCCCTCAAGGATGCTTTTTATGAGTGTGAAAATCCTTTCACGATAGCCAGTGGGAAATTATTGTGCCTAAGTACTCGTACCGTTGTAGAAAAGAAGGGAATTGACATTCTTTATAGGTTGGAAGAAGATGGCCTTAATTTGTACAAAACATTTACGACCGAAAGATTGGAGTTGAAAACCAAATCAGTTCACGATTCTATTCCGAGAGTTGAGTCAAAAATATTTTTGACAAATAAAAATAAAACGATTAAAACAGCCACTCATATTCTCAAGTCGGACGTTCAATTATTTTCCAGGATATTTATAGTAAGTACTGCGAGGGAATTAGACTTAACTGAATTTTTTCAATACGAAAATCAACAACCACCACCATCTTTGTCGGTTAATGGGTGTCTGAGACCTGGAAGCAAATCAGTTCATACCTCTTCTTGAAGCTCTGGCCCCTGCGACTGAGTTGATTCCGTTGTGCGATGGATGCGTTTTTGATGGTGCAGGTTTAGTTCACTTTTTGAAACCACGAATAGAATTTAAATCGTTTTCTCAATATTACCTTCAATAATTTAAATCGTATATCGAGAAAGTTGCTGCCACTACGAAAGCTACAAGATTGGACGTGGCATGGGACTTATACTATGAAAATAGCCTCAAAAATGCTACAAGAGAAAATAAAGGAACTGGCTTGAGGCAGAATAATTTGCCAAAAAAGAGTGAGTAAAGTGACAGTTTAGGCTACCAGTAATTATGTATATTAACAAAATAAAGTATGTGATAGATATTTTTCTTCTTTTTAGATAAACTTCCTACCAACTGGGAAAAATTTCTAAAAGACTCCTCTAATAAACCAGAACTTTTTACATAATTAGCGGAAAGACTCTTAAATTCGTAAGACATTAATTGTATGACAAATGTTCAGGAAAATCTGATGGCATCTAACGGTAAGTTGTTGGTAGGGTTGCGATCATGAACGAGCACATTAACCTTCGATTGCCTTTTTTTTAGAAAACATCAAAACGAATCTGAGTAACACCCCTTGCGGAAATATAGAGGAGGCCGATGGAAGAATTTTTCTTCATGGAAAAGATATGGTCCAGAATGGGCTAAAATTTATTTTGGTTAGATGCTCCGATACAGTCGTGGTAATTATCGGAATTTCCTTTTTTACGAACTGAAAGACCTGGGTCTCCATGAATTATGGTTTTTATACGGTGTTGGAAAAACACAAAGATATATTCCAGCTTAAATCATAGCAAATAATTTAGGGCCTCAGAAGTCACAAGGTTTCCACGCGTTTACAAGGTGTGACACCACATCTTTTTTTGTCCTAAAGTCGAAGATTAGATGCTGGAAAACATGGGAAGAGTGCCCGGGGTCAACTTTGGCTTTCCAATATTTATCATCGAAAGATACTGAAAAAGACAAACCGGATGATATAATTGGTCAAATAGAAGCATTCACGGTGAAGTGAAAGGTCAATGAGTTGAGAAAAGTGTAATTTTGTAGTGGTGATAGACAAGTATCAATGTGTGCACCAACAAAAGGAAGCCTTATTGAACAGTGTCGTAGGGCTGCCTACCAAGCGGGACAAATATGGGGTCGGTCCCTAATTCACGATGAGAAACCTCCTTTACCTGAAGGATGGGGCTGGACATTGAAAGTGGATCGATGGGAGCCCAAATGGAGCGGGGAACCCCAAATTTGGTCTGCTTTAAGAGGGTTGGAAAAATGTGGGTGTAGAGGGCAGTGCGAGAGCATGCGATGCTCCTGTCGCAAAGCAGGACTTCCTTGCACTCCTGCATGTACGATTTGTCAAGGGACATGTGAAAATAAACAGGTTACCTAAATAAAGACTTAAAATTTTAGGTGTTTTTTTTCCAATCTTAATTGGCTTGATTTGAGATTATTCAATATCAATTAAAAGGACTTTGATATGAGTCAGCCAAAGAAGAAACGAAAAGATTCGAAAAATAGTACTAATGAGGATATTTTAGAAAATGATGTATGAAAAATTCAAAATAACGAAATGGAAATTGTCAATATTGACACATTTGTCAAATCAGAAGAAAATCTAACAAAGTGTAATTTGTTTTTAAAAATTATAGATGGAAATGAAGTAAAAAAAGCTAAGGACATTATAATAAATGAACTTTAAGAAAAAATTTTATTACTGAAGGAAAAAATAAATTATATTACCAAAATTCCAAGTACAATTTGTGAAAATAGTACAAGTGGTAGCAAAATTATAAATAATTTATCTTACAGTGATTGTCTAAAAAAGCTCCTAAAACAAAAAACATTAAGAAGAAATCAGAAGTAATTGCCAATAATAATTTTATAATAATTAAGCCAAATTCTATTTCATAATATAATAACAATAACTTTTTCTTAATAATCTTTTAAAAAATATAGCATATAAATCAGTTTTTTATAAGGGTCTTATTGAATTTAATAAATTAAACAAGTCTATTAAAAATCAAAAAAGTTTAAAATCTTTTAAAAAAAAGTTTAAAATCTTTCTTATTAACCCAACAGGACATATAAAGTTTCAAAAGGTCATTTAATTCAAAAACTAAATAAAAAATATATATATAAACTTGTTAAAATGTATTATGTAACCACGTGCTAAATAAATCTTTTTACTACTACTACTACTACTACTACTACTAAGTAGAAATCATGTATCTCAATTTTTTTGCCGTAAAATCACTTGGAAGACCATACAATCTCATTTAATTGATTTCGACACATTTTTCTAAATTTTTACCATTATTTCAAAAAATTCATGCGCCGCCTATGATCGTCGTAGACATCTATAATTTTAGTTAGAAAACACGGTTTTTATACCTTTTTAATGTTAATTACTTATTTTTGTTATAAATTCGTTCACGCTAGCCGTTTAAAATTTTCTTTACGCAAAGTCTGCAAACATGCCCATTTTTCCCATCATATAGCAGTTTTCAGGGTCAATAAAGGTCATATCGACCTGAAACATTTTTTTTTAAATTTTCCATCCTCGAATTATATAATTTTATTAAAAAAAAAACAGGTAACCAAACAGGTAACAAAAAAACCATAACTATAACGAATATAATATTTTTAGTTCATGTGTATGTAAGATTCACCTTGCACCCTATAAACCATCATTGGAAATGGAACAGATAATTTCTTATATTAACGGAAATTAAATTGCTATTGCCAGTTTCGTTACAAATTATTTTATGTGCGCGAAAATGTTTATTGTAATTACTAATTTGTACTGGGTTGCACAAAAAGTGTACATCTCTGCCATCATTTTTATTGATAAGAATATGTTGAATTTGGCATATTTTCAGTACCTTATCTGTAGTGTATTCATGTATTAGAATATAACATTTGCTATATTTAATTCCGTTGATCTCATACCAAGGAGTAAGGAAGAAATTATTTTCCAGAGTCTGAGTAATTCCTCCATCACACTATTACACAAAACGCGCAAAATAGAACACCCACTACCAGCATCGGTGAGCATCGACGCGCGACGTCTACGTGGATGTTAAATAACGACTAAACGTATTTCGGTCGTTTCCTCGCAGAACAAGAGGTCACGTGATGCAAATAGCAATAAAGAAATAATAAGGGTTTAGATTTTACTCAAGTTGAGTATAGAGACTGTCTTTGTGCTCGCTGTGAGAATACAAATTAATTTTTATTTTTAAACCCATCATAGTATATTTCACTTTGACCACAATACTTATTTTTAAAACAAGTATAAGATTATCTTGTTATGATGATGATGTACCTAATCTCTTTATGAACATAATTTTAATTAACTCGATGATATAATTTAAAACCAGTAGTAGTTTAAAAATTAATATATTTTAGGCACAAAATAAAGCAAGTTAGTTTCAAAATAAGGTTATTTGTTTGAGCATTACTATAAGCTTGTTTTAAGAGTAGTTTTTTTTGTGTGTAGAAATACGAACATGTGGTTGGCATCTATTTCTAGCTGATGTTTTAATTGGTCTGGGTATTGCTATATTTATTTTACTATCTGATTTATATATTTGTGCATCTCTATGAGTGATAGAGTTTACAAACGTTGACCAGTGGCCAATGCTAATAAGGACACATATTTCTAATTTAGCATTTCCAAACTAATATCGTCATTTGTTATTGTTCTTAAGTTATTTAAAACTATTGTATGATTTCAAATATTTTTGTATCTCGGCTTAGATAGCCTTAGCATATAAACTTTTCTAAAAAACTACTGAACACGAAAGTCTTGTGATACATTCCGCCTTACTATTTGTGCTATTGCCTACCTATAGGTATTAAAGAGAACAATAGGAGGCCCTCTGTTAAACTGAGCGGTTTTTATTATTCAACTCTTGGCCACTTCGTATATTATCGTATATCGCGCCATCATTCGTAACGTTTTCATCAAACAATGTTACTTAATCGCACATCAAAATGGTCCATGCCCAAGTGCGCATCATAACGCGGTGATTGATGAGAACTTTTCGGAAAAATTGGAAATATTCCGGAACAAATTTTCCAGCAAACTGTCTCATAAACCCCAAGAAAACGGAAAACAAATGCTAGAAACTGGGTTTGCCAGATATTCAAGCAGCCCTCGAGAGAATCCAATACACTTGCATGGAGAAGCAAATCGAAATATTAATCTGGGTCAAATTTTTATTATGTCATTGTGTGGTGTTGTGCAAAGTAATTACTGGACTTTTAAAAGTTCTTACCTGGAAAATGGGCTAAACTATAGTTTATGTGTATATTTTAATTCTACTATAGCGGAAGCATTACCATGTCCTTGTGTTTTTAAAAGAGAAAAATTAATAAGTGGACTGTAATTTAGAACAAAACCTTTTTGAAATGAAACAACGTTTTTACGTGTACAGCTTTATTCCATGGTGTTAAATCACTTTCCTTTCGGATCAAATGACCGAATGCTTGAAAAAGATTGGGGCCCGGCATATTCATAAGTAGTTAAAGTAAAATTTCCCTAAGAACTCGCCGCATCGTGACTAAGTCACACCGCTATTTTAGTGACACAACACACTTTCTATACTAGTATATTTGAGCATTTCCGTAGGCATTTCTTCTAAAAAAACTTTATTTAACTAAAAATTACCTTAACAAAAATTGGCACTATTCACACAGCGCAAACGCCTTAGAAATTTAAATTCACATCTTTTTTCTTGTTTCGAGATTTTGAAATCTCTTCTTGGTCGATGTCACTTTTACGGATTCATCTTAACTTTTCGGGATACAAATATTAGATAACAGACAATAGTTTTGTTCAAACAGGTCAATGCTTTCATTTTATCTAGTCAAATTTAGAGATGACAACTATACATCGATGTTTTAAAAACATTGATATATCGGGCTTAAAATTCGATATTTTTCCATCGAAACAACTGGAACATCGTGTAATATAACTCTGGCCCCCAAGAATAAACAGATAAGTTGACTTTATTAATTTTTTCAGGAGAGACAAAACAATATTAATTTAGTTTAGGTAAATTGCCTAAAAGGTATTATGGGAATCTTTTACTGATTTTTACAACTAAAATAGGTAATGTAAAGTTAGAATATTGATATATGCAATGAAACGATCTTAAGTGTATTTTGAGCGACTTATCCGGATATTCACAATTATAGTTTAAAATACATTTTAGGATAACTCGAGATATCTGAACTGTGTGTTTTAAAATACATATTTGTACTTTTTTCGTATATTATACATTTGTTTTTTTCTTTGCTTTCTCAAATGTAGCGCGGTCCACATCGCATTCCATACGTGTATGCCCACTAACAAGGAACTTATGGTCGTTACAATTAAGGGTATTTTTCTCCTTTAACACCGACACAAACATAGCTGCCACATGACTGTTTTTATTCTGACCGCCGCAAGTATCTGATTAAAAACAGACGTTTTTAGTATTTGTTGCAGCGTGTAACCTGTTAACTTCTGCGCCACTGCGTATCGGTGTGCCTGGCGCCATCTCTGCGGCGGCTCACTCGCATCCAGCGGTCAATCACCCCCGCCAGTAAACATTATCCCTTAGAAGAGAGCGGTTGTGCAAATTTCGGCGGCACTATTACTCGCGCAAAAAGGCGAAACAGCGCGTTTTGCAAATTGTGAATGTGCGCGTATTTTCAAATTAGGTATTGTAAGGCATTTTTATGTAACTAAGGGACTTTAGTAATGGTGTTTATTCGTTTTAAATAAATTTTATTGTTTTACAAAATAACCTAAAAGTTTCATTTCGATTTCGCAAAATAAAGAGAAGATAGTTCCGTGTGCAGGGATATACAGTCCACTAAAAGAAATCAGGAAGGATCCCTACAAATGGTCCACAACAAGCCGAATTATTTAAGGAACGGCGCAAGGATAACTACAACTCTACGAAATTGAATATAGGATACTAGGACATTTTCAAGGATATGTTGAGAGTTGGAGGTTGACTACATTGGAATTGGAGCTACACAAGTTGATGTGTACTGCAGAATAAACAGGAAAGTGTACAGACTCTCAAGGATATTATTTGTGAAATTTCAAGGATTATAGGACATATTATTTGGAAAAAATAAGGAACTTTCAACGGGAAATAAGGTCAGATCATTCTGTTTATACTTTAAGGGGTGCTTGTTGCATGAAAATATATTAAAAAAGTTAGGAAAATTTGCATGCAAAACATTTAAAAGTAGATAAATGATTATTTATATTTAAACTTTAAAGGGTATGATTGCGGGTTATTTAAATAATAGCAGAATAAATACTTTAAAAAAGTATCTATTAGTCCAGGCGACTAACTGCGTTATTGTTGCTTAAAAATATGCAAAGTTGAGTGTATTTTTAGGTATAAGGATTTGTTGATTATTTTACAACGTTGTTAACAGGATTGTTTATACCTACTTATGTTGAAAAGTTGGGTTGTTGCTTAAAAATATGCAATGTTGAGTGTATTTTTATAGGGATTTGTTGGTTATTTTACCACGTTAACAGGATTGTTTATACCTATGTTAAAAAATTGGGTTGTTGCTTAAAAATATGCAATGTTGAGTGTATTTTTATAAGGATTTGTTGATAATTTTACAACGTTGTTAAAGGGTTGTTTATTTTAATATTCTAATTACTTAATTAAGTAATAGTTTATAGAGACTTTTGAGTGCACAAAATTAGATATTGTTTATTATGGCAGATCTAGATGTTCTCAAAAAACAAAGGGCTACCAAAAAGGGGTGCATTACTAGAATAGAAACATTTGTAATAGCCAATGAAAATAATTTATTGGCTGATCTTAATGAATATGTTACTAGGGAAAGTTATTTACAAAAACTGTTTGATGAATACTGTGAATTGCAATTAGAGATTGAAAAGTTGGATGAGAATGAGGCTAAAGATATGGAGGGTGTAGAATCCAAATATTTAACTATTTGGTCTAAAATAAAAACACAGATTAAAACGCTTTCTGATGTAAATCGGGCAAACAGAAACGCGCAGCAATCTCCCACGCAAGGGTTTTCTGGTAATATGAGCAATGCAAGGTTGCCAAGTTTAAATGCTCCCTCTTTCTCGGGAAAAGTCGAAAATTGGCAAACGTTTATAGACCTTTTTACGGCAATTATTGATAATAATACCACTTTGGACAATGTGCAAACATTTCTTTATCTAAAGGGCGCGTTATCAGGCGAGGCATTAAGTTTAATTAGTGATTTACCGTTGACAAATGACAATTACATTAATGCTATCGAGTTGCTAAAAAAGAGATACGACAATAAGTTAGTGGTAATAAACGCGCATCTAAAGGGTATGCTTGATACACCATCCGTGACAAAAGGCACTGGCAAGCAACTTAGATTATTTTTGACACATATTAGGCAACATTTAAATTCGTTAAAGGCTCTTAAACTACCGGTTAAAGAATGGGATGTGTTATTAGTTTTTCTTTTTACGCAAAAGTTAGATTTTCAGACTCATAAAGCATATGAATTAGAGAAGGATATTGGCCAGGCGTTGCCAAATGTTGAGGAATTTCTTCAATTTTTGGAGAAGAGGTGTGCAGCGCTTGAAAACATTGAAGTAGATGGGTTGAAAACGGTAAATTTGGGCTTAAGGGAAAGACCACTAAAGTCTTTATTAGCTCAGGAACAATTGGGAGATAAAAATAAACAAAAATGCAGTTATTGCAGTCGTGATGGGCACAGTATAGTCAAATGTTTTAAATTTTTGGGTCTAAAGTTAGCAGAAAAACGTACATTCGTGCAAGCTAATCGTTTATGTTACAATTGTATAGGCAATGGTCATGGGGTAACAAAGTGTCATGAAAAAGGATGCAAGACTTGCGGTAGGAGGCATCACACTATGCTACATCAGGAGGGGCGTAATAGTGGGCAAAGCTCAAGTCAAAATAATATGGGTCAAGGTCACGAGGGTCCAAATAATGGACAAGGTTTTAATCAGGTTGAGGGCAACCAGGTATTAAATAATGTAGGGTCAGGAACGGGTTCAGGAAACCAGGGATCATATTTGGGTATATCTGGTGATCAACATTTAGGGGTTTCCCACGGAGTTAATATGGGTAAATCACGGGAAGACAACATACAGCAGACTGCTGTTGCTTTTACTGGTTCAGGGTCGCAGATCCTACTGGCTACTGCCCAAGTAAATTTAGTGATGGCAGACGGAAGTAAAATAAAGGTAAGGACTTTGTTGGATTCGGGTTCTCAAACTAGTTTTATAACTAAAAAACTATTTCAAAAATTAAGGGATGCTGATTGTTATACAACAACTTTTAAAATCGGGGGTATTGCTAATAATATCACACAAGTGAATAAAATGGTAAATTTATTAGTAGAATCACAGGTGAATAATTACAAGGTCAAGGCTAGTTGTGCTATTTTGGACAAGATCACATGTCAATTACCTCAAGTATCAGTAGATAAAAATAAAATAAAAATTCCCGATAACATTAAGTTGGCAGATCCATTTTATTTCAGACCTTCGGAGATTGATATGTTAATGTCAGCTGATTTGTACTTTCAGGTTGTGCGTTCCGAAATAATCAGGTTGGGTCCTGGTTTACCAGTTTTACAAAACACACAGCTAGGTTGGTTGGTTTGCGGGAGTGCACCAGTGTCGTCGCATTCCAAGGGTAAAATTTATCAAATAAGTGGCAATAATATGAGTGTTAATTTATTATGTCAATCTGAAATGTTGAAAGTTGAGGAGATAATATCAAAATTTTGGCAACTGGAAGAAGTTAGTAATAAACGATTTTTGTCAGTAGATGACAAGTTGTGTGAACAAAGGTTTCTTGAGTCATATAAACGCGTAGAAAACGGGAGATTTCAAGTAGATTTACCAATGCGTGATGATAATGATTATTTAAAATTGGGAAATTCTCTTGAGTCTGCGCAAAAAAGATTCAAATCTCTGGAAAACAGGTTTAATAAAAATCCAGATTTATTTGTACGGTATAAAGACTTTATTGATGAATATGTTCATTTAGGTCATGGAAAGTATGTCGAGACAGGGATTGACAAAAATGTATACAGGGTATTTCTTGCACATCATTGTGTAATTAGAAACGATGCTACGTCAACAAAACTTCGTGTGGTTTTTGACGCTTCAAGCAAAACTTCAACGGGATTATCGCTTAACGATATTATGCTTAAAGGCTTTCCGGTTCAGCCGGAACTGTTTGACATCCTTTGTAGATTTCGTACTTTTGAATTTGTTTTAGTTACAGATATAAAAAAGATGTATCGTATGATAGAAATAAATCCCAATCAAAGATGTTTACAAAATATCTTGTGGAGAGACAAACCTGATGAAGATTTTAAAATAATAGAGTTACAAACGGTAACTTACGGAACAAATTCGGCGCCTTTCTTAGCGACTAGGTGTTTAAATCAGTTAGCTACTGAGGAAATGTTGAAATATCCTCTTGCTTCTAAGGCTGTTCTGCAGCAGTGTTATGTTGACGACATTTTATGTGGGACAAACTCTAAAAGTGATACATTCGAATTAAAGGAGCAATTAATAAATTTATTAAAATCTGGTGGGTTCACATTGCATAAATGGTGTTCGAATGACATGTCTCTTTTGGAATCGATTGATGGAAATAATGATAATAGTGAAATAGCTATTGACGATGAAAACTTCTCAAATAAAGTACTGGGTATTGTTTGGCATCCTATTCAGGATACTTTTAAAATTTCGGTACCATCATTAGAAAACATGGACTTGGAAAAGGTGACAAAACGTCAAGTTTTATCGAAAATAGCACAGATGTTCGACCCAATGGGATATGTAGGTCCAGTGGTTGTGGTTGCTAAGATCCTTATGCAAGAAATATGGGCTAGTAAAAGGGATTGGGATGACCAATTACCATCGACAATTGTGCAAAAATGGAAAGTTTTTTCTGAAAAACTTTATTTATTATGTGAGTTGCAAATTCCTCGTTGGTTGTTTAATTCGCAGGAAATGGTTTATGTGCAAATTCATGGATTTTCAGACGCCTCTTTGGCAGCATATGGCGCGTGTGTATATGTTCGTGCTATTTATTTTAATAATACTGCTACAAGCAATCTTCTTTGCTCAAAATCTCGTGTAGCACCGTTGAAAACAATAACATTACCACGGCTAGAGTTATGCGGAGCCTTATTGCTGTCACGATTGGTTCATAAAGTCTTATCAATTATTGTTGACTTGGAAATTAAGAAAGTATATCTGTGGACGGATTCTAGTATAGTATTAAGTTGGCTGGACTCATCTCCAAATCGATGGGCTACATTTGTAGCTAATAGGGTTTCTGAAGTGCAAGAACTTACTACAAATAGCAAATGGAGACACATAAGGTCGCAGGAAAATCCTGCAGACTTTCTTTCTCGGGGTTTAACCCCTTCCGACATTTTATCGAATAAACTTTGGTGGCATGGTCCAGGATTTTTGTTAGACGCGGAAACAAATTTCTTAGATTTGGAATATCCGAACGTCGAAACATTAACAGAACAACGAAAGGTTGTTCTTACTCTGACAGTTGCTGAACCTTTGATCGATTGGTTGAGATTCTCAAATTTTAATCGTTTGCAGAGGTCGATGGCTTATTGTGTAAGGTTTTTAAAACGAGCTAAGTCTCATGAACAGTTTAATGTAAATGAATTACATGAGGCACTACAAAAAATAATTCTTTTAGTGCAGTTGGAAAGGTTTCAGAAAGAATATGAATATTTAAAATTAAACTCTAATACAAAATCGGATAAAGTTGGTGTTGTGTTTAAAGATAGTAGTGTGAAATGTTTAAATCCATTTTTGGGTAAGGATGGATTATTAAGGGTTAATGGTAGACTGGCTAAGGCAGATATTGATTATAATCAAAGGTTTCCTGTCTTATTGCCAGCCAAACACCATGTTGTAACGTTACTTATTCGTTTGGAACATGAAAAACTTCTTCATGCTGGTCCGCAAGCGGTCTTAGCTAAGTTGCGTCTAAGGTATTGGCCAATTCATGGAATGGTCCAAGTAAAATCAACTATTAAAAAGTGTGTGATTTGTCATAGATTTAGTTGCCTTACACCTGCGCATTTCTTAATAGGCAAACCGTTGACGTCTTTTCCTGAAAGGAATATATCTGATATTCCGGAAAATAAATTAAATTTTTGGGAGTTATGTACAAAAATAAAACAGAATTTTTGGAAACGGTGGTCGGTGGAATATTTGACTAGGCTTCAAAATAGACCAAAGTGGTTCTATCCAAGTAAGAATTTAGAAAAAGATATGATTGTACTTGTCAAAGAGGATAATGTGCCACCTTTAAAATGGCCTTTGGCGCGAATCATAAATATTACACCAGGAATCGATGGTAAGGTGCGTATGGTAAATATTAAAACAAAAGATGGAGTATTTACTCGTTCTATAACAAAGTTGTGTCCTTTGCCATTTGAAGGCAATTTTTTGAAGCCAATGCTTCAAGGGGGGGAGAATGTTGCAGCGTGTAACCTGTTAACTTCTGCGCCACTGCGTATCGGTGTGCCTGGCGCCATCTCTGCGGCGGCTCACTCGCATCCAGCGGTCAATCACCCCCGCCAGTAAACATTATCCCTTAGAAGAGAGCGGTTGTGCAAATTTCGGCGGCACTATTACTCGCGCAAAAAGGCGAAACAGCGCGTTTTGCAAATTGTGAATGTGCGCGTATTTTCAAATTAGGTATTGTAAGGCATTTTTATGTAACTAAGGGACTTTAGTAATGGTGTTTATTCGTTTTAAATAAATTTTATTGTTTTACAAAATAACCTAAAAGTTTCATTTCGATTTCGCAAAATAAAGAGAAGATAGTTCCGTGTGCAGGGATATACAGTCCACTAAAAGAAATCAGGAAGGACCCCTACAGTATTGAAAATACTATTGGGATCGTGTTTACGCAAACTTTGCATTGCATGTCAATGTCGCTCATGTCGATGTCGCGGCCAACAGCGCAATATCTAGATCGGTCTTGTAACATAAGACATAAGACTTGGTAGAAATATAAATATGAATCAGCGTAAAGTCGACAAGTAAATAATAAATAATGTTTAGTTTAGTTTGTGTTTTAAAGAACGTCATAGTAACTTTGTTAAAAAGTGTTTTATTGAGATAAGTTATAACTAAGGTAAGTTCACGTTATTTAAATCGGAATATTATATCGAAAAAAAAAAGCGGGAGGCAAAAAGTTGGAGCACAATAATTGCATATTACAGGGTCCGCCCAAATTTGGTTAACAAATGGGATAATTTTTTTATTATTGATTTCTCAGAAAATGTTATTGTACCGTTGGGTAAATAAGTATAATTTAAAAACATAGCATAAGTAGGCTTAGACAATATGACCGATTGAATATAAGGCAATTGTTCACCTTGGTTGGTCTGCTATGTGAATATTATTGTTTATAAACAAATTAATATTAATTATTCTTAGAAATAAAACCATACATTTTTTAATATAATATGTTTTAGTTAATATACAGGGTGTCCCAAACCTAATGGGACACAGAGCAACAGCAGGCTCATTAAGGCGAAATAATGCGATTTATTTAAACTTGCATTATCCCAAAATTGATAACAACCAAGATAAAGGGTGTCAAACTTTTATTTTTGTTTTCGTTCTTTGGGATTATTTATAGTTCACCTTGGTTGGTCTGCTATGTGAATATTATTGTTTATAAACAAATTTATATTAATTATTCTTAGAAATAAAACCATACATTTAATATAATATGTTTTAGTGAATATACAGGGTGTCCCAAACGTAATGGGACACAGAGCAACAGCAGGCTCCTTAAGGCGAAATAACGCGATTTATTTAAACTTGCATTATCCCAAAATTGATAACAACCAAGATAAAGGGTGTCAAACTTTTATTTTCGTTTTCGTTTTTTTGGGATTATTTATAATATGTTTTAATTAATATACAGGGTGTCCCAAACGTAATGGGACACAGAGCAACAGTAGGCTTCTTAAGGCGAAATAATGCGGTTTATTTTAAAGCTTTGTCAGGTATTTTCAATACATAGGATGCTTGCGTAAGGTGCAAGATCTGTGAATTTTTTATATTAGATGGTAAATCAATAATATGACGGTATAAACAAGAAGCAATCTGATTTCCGCCTCTACCAGAAGCAGGCTTGTTCCATATGTAACAAGTAGCTTTGTTAGGTTATACGTCCATAACTGCCTTTTGTAAAATAAAATTGCCGACTTAAGGTATAGAGTAGCGGACATTGCTGTAAATTGAAAGCAAAAACAGCTTATGATGGATCTGTTTTTGCAATATTTTTGTCATTACCTTTTGCTTTATAAGCGTCGTCTGCTGCCAAATGATGATTTGCTTGCTCCAAAATTAAGCCTAATCTTCCTCATTCGCATAGGCAATTTGTATTTTAAATATATCACACTTATAGTGTCTTTTTGGGCTTTTTGAATGCTAAGCCTAACTCACGAAACTTTTTTGCATAAATGGTCATTGATACACAATGGTCTCGATTATCTTGTCTACAATAATTACTTTCATACGCCGGAAAGCTGCGAATTTGTTACTAACATCGTTTAGACTTTCGTGGCACCACTTATTTCGGCTAACTTCGACCTCTTTGATCATTTTTTATTATACTGGATACAGAGAATTAATGCCTGGTTTGTATTAATTGATTTACGAAAGCATTGGTTTCTCAAAATGTGCCAATAAACATTTTCTTACATATGGGCTTTTGTTCGCTTTGTACAACTAGTTCATACTTGCAAGATAATTTTCAAATTTTGTCTGATTCACAACGCACGCGTGTGGTTTTTACAAATTAACGAAGACAAACAAATTTGCTCTTCTATCACGATGTCCTAGTTTCCAGTATTCTTTAAAGAGTACTAGCCGTATATCATCTGAAAATGTATTTTTACATTTCATTCGACACTGCGTTAGTGGTTTCATGGTTCTTTGTTGTACAGTTTCTCCCTTTTCATTTAAATATTCTTTCCCAGTGTTTCTTAATACTTTAGCCATTTCTCCTGTTTTCTAGTCCGACCTTTCTTTTTCAAAGTTACAATATTTCCCTCTTTTACCTTGGTTGATAACTTAGCATTTAATTTGTTGTCGTTATTTCCGCTCTTTCTTCGTCTCTTTGCAGAATCTTATGTACGTTCAGTTTCGGCATCACCAAAGACAAAATCGGGATCTTTTATGCTATCATGGCTGGAAAAATCTAATTCCTCTATTTCTTCTCTATTTGACTCTTCTTGACCGGATTGGTCAATTTCAGCTTCAATCACTATTTCCTTAACAAGCTCTTCAACAGAACTCTCCGCCACTGGTTCTTGATTTTTTTCGATTTCAAGGGGAAAATAACCATCCGCTAGCTTATTAATGTTAGGCCTAGAATATTCGGTGGGTTCGAATAACATGACACTGTTATTAGCTGGATAAATTATGTCGTTTTCCAAATGCAAACGCATTATCTCCTACATTTCACATCGCTTGGAATATTTTTGGCTGTACATTCTGTATCAATATATCTTGACAAAAATCTTGGTTTCATTCCGCGCTTGTAAGTTTAAATTAGATGTAATATCATCTACATCCGAGTTAGTCTGCAAAGTACACCCATTCTCTCCCTGGGCTTCGTGCAGATCTGCAAGACAATGAAAAATTCTCGTTCAGACACGTAACTAGAGTTTTTTGGAGAGAGGGGCAACAAAATATTTTTTTAACTACTAATGGATTAATAGTGTGAAATTCAGTGCATGAATATTTTTAAAATAACATTACGTATCAAGAAAAGCGTATTATGCAATGTCAATAAACAGGGTTAAAAAAACTGTTTACTGTTAAAACCTTTACTGTTTAAACCAGTTTTTTTTTCATTGTTTTAAACATGTTATTAATTAAAAGAAACATGTTTAAAACAAAAAAATATGAAAATAAACTTTTTTTGCAAACTCTATTTTATAGTATAGTTTTTCTAGAGTCAATTGAAACACCTCCACCTTCTTATAAAAAAAACAGGCGGCAAAACATCAAATAAATGCCCAATATAGCAATATATTTAAAAATAAAAAAAATAATTTTACTTCATTAATAATTTAAAACATCGGTCGGTACGCCTATGGGTCAAGTTTCTTACTATTTTTTGCTATTTCAATTAACTCTAGTTAAAGTAGGTATACCTTAAATAGATAGTTGTATACATGTTTGAAACACATGATATTAATGAAACTGTTTAAAACATTACAACCCTGTCAATAAAAATAATAAAATAAACAGGGTTGTTATGTTTAAAACCAGTTTTAAACACGATCTGATGTTTTATTAGGTATTTTAAACAGTGTTTTAAACAGGTGTTTAAAACATGTTTAAAACATTTATTAAAATATACTGTTTTTTTTTTCTTTTTTTCCCAATGTAGTAGATGTCAAATATCACTTTTTTTGTCTCCTCATATCACCCAATAAAATTGAAAAAAATAAACACAAAAATAATTGGAACATACATATGGATATATTATTATTAACCTAAAGTTGAGCATTTAACATTTAACAGGACTAATACTAATAAATTAGCCACTGAAGGCCACGCTGTAAATTCGTAGTTTACATTCAAAATTATTTTATTTTTGCTTAAACTTTTGTCAGACAGTTAAATATAAAATTGCCCATGAGACACAGTCGTCAAAGTTGAATTTGTCTTTTTAAAACGTGTTTTAAACATGGGTATGTTTTGCTTAAAACATGTTTTTAATTGCCTAACAAAAACATGTTATAAACAAAAAAAAACTGTTTTAAACAATAAAAAACACATGTTTTGTTTAAACAACCCTGAAAATAAATTGGGGTATGTTACTTACCTAAGCCACTTTCTTCATTTTTACACAAACTTAAAATTAATGCTGTACGTTGGATCATTGTGCAATTTTGAATAATAATACAAACTCGTCGATATAATATTCTATCTACTTTTAAAAATGTTTATGGGTGCTGGAGCATGTCCATTTTTATTTCTTCGTGAAAAGGGGCAATTTTTTTTCAGGTGTTACGCCCTTTTTCGGACTATTAAAACTTAATTTGATTCTACGTTTCGTTAGCCCGACCCGAACAACGTAGAAATAAAGAAATGAAACTTTAAATATTTGCTAAATAAATTTTATCAAAAATTAAAAAAATTAAACACATGATTTGTTAAAGTATTTATTACCAACACAAAACACAAATATACTGTAGTACCTATAATAGGTAGGTATTGTGTAATATCAATATTAAACTTTTTAAAATGGTGTTATTGAAATCAACTGTTTTTCAATGCAATGCAAACGTATTTTGGCGAACAGCTCGATTTATAAATATATCAGCGACTTCTTTAAGATCCAAATCATCTGCTATTTCTCGGTTTACGTGCACTACCATTTTTTGATCATTCAGTCTTTGCTGGGTTATAGTACTTTTTAAATAAGTTTTTATTCTCCGTAATGCTGGAAATGATCTTTCGGCGGTGCATGTCGATACTGGAATAGTTAAAACGATTTTTACCAATTTAATAACTTCAGATATGATATCTTTGGTACTCCAGACACACCTTATATCTTATCATTAATAAAACCAGCAAAAAAATCGAACACATGACAGACACTATTGATGACAACACAACTTAGATTTTAGTTAAATGAGTTTAAATACAGGCTTCAAGCTCCATACTATACATACAATTACAATACGTAGCATAGACAACTAAATGAACTTACTTATTTAATAACATTAAGATTACTGTATTATTATTTTGAATTAAATTTTGCACATTAGGTCTCTAGGCGCAAAACTAAAAAACCAATAAGACTATAAACGTTTATATATACATAATATACACGGTCACGGTCGATGGTACCTTAGACGTTTCTGACGAACCAGTAAAAGAATCGTTCTGAAAATTTGGTCGCATACATAGACGGACATGCTCTACCAACCTAAAATATTTTTAACAATACAGTGTTGCCGCTTCCACACAAAAATAATAGTAACTTCGATTTTTTAAATGCAACACCATATATTTTGTTTTATTTTCGAAACCCCCATTAATTTCCTTAAAATTTTTATTAACTCTACTCTATACATATCTCTTACCGTTTCTAAGATATTAATTAATTTCCGTTTTTTTTGTCTGAAAACGTCACTTTTAAAAATGCTGATAATTTTGAACTCTAAAACACTGAAACCCTGAAATTTGGTAAATAGTTAACTAATACCATAGGGCTCTTTGCCCTAGTCCCAAATCTTAGTTGCAATATATAGGGTGGTTGAAAAATACACTTATTCTGGTAACTTGAAAAAGTGACCAAAAGTCCTTTTTTTCAAATGTAACACCCTGCATATTATTACGGATTTGAAAAGCTGCTAAAATTTCACTTACTTCTTGTATATCATACCTGTACCTAACTAACTAGTTTAACCATTTTTTTGACGTATTAAGCATAATTTGTAAAATCTTCTATACAATTCAATTTTTATTCGGTTATTAGTAAGTTAGCCATGGCAAAAACTGATGTTTACGTATGTTACTATGGTTATCGTTTTGACATTTCATTAAGTTTAGATGCAAGATAGAAATACACTTTAAACTCATGGAAGAAAACTATACAAATGCAGTTCTTATGAATTTATTTATTTTATTTGGACAATGTGATTTCGTCATTTTGTCGTTCACAAAAGAATTATCGCCAGGACATGTATAAAGTTTAACGAAATGTACTTTAATTTACCGCCAATGAATCTTAGAAAATTCATAAGGACTCAGGACAATTTTATTAAATGTTAACTAGGTAGTCAAATAATAAAAGACTACTAAAATAATAACTAATAAAATGCTATTTTAACAGATGTTCAAACCGATGGCCGTTTGCATCCAAACACTTTAATATGCGGGTATTAACTGCATGGATTTCAAGAAAAATTTCTGTATGTTAATGCAAACACAATATAAAATATAATAGATAAATTCATAAAAACTGCATTTGTATAGTTTTCTTCCATGAGTTTAAAATGTATTTCTATCTTGTATCTAAACTTAATGAAATGTCAAAACGATAACCATAGTAACATACGTAAACATCAGTTTTTGCCATGGCTAACTTACTAATAACCGAATAAAAATAGAATTGTATAGAAAATTTTACAAATTATGTCTAATACGTCAGAAAAATGGTTAAACTAGTTAGTTAGGTACAGGTATGATAGACAAGAATTAAGTGAAATTTTAGCAGCTTTTCAAATCCGTAATAATATATAGGGTGGTACATTTGAAAAAAAGGACTTATGGTCACTTTTTCAAGTTACCAGAATAAGTGTATTTTTCAACCACCCTGTATATTGCAACTAAGATTTGGGACTAGGGCAAAGAGCCCTATGGCATTAGTTAACTATTTACCAAATTTCAGGGTTTCAGTGTTTTAGAGTACAAAATTATCAGCATTTTTAAAAGTGACGTTTTCGGACAAAAAAAATGGAAATTAATTTATATATTAGAAACGGTAAGAGATATGTATAGAGTAGAGTTAATAAAAATTGTAAGGAAAGTAATGGGGGTTTCGAAAATAAAATAAAATATATGGTGTTGCATTTAAAAAATCGAAGTTACTATTATTTTTGTGTGGAAGCGGCAACACTGTATTGTTAAAAATATTCTAGGTTGGTGGAGCATGTCCGTTTATATACGCGACCAAATTTTCAGAACGATTCCTTTACTGGTTCGTCAGAAACGTCTAAGGTACCATCGACCGTGAGACACCCTGTATATTGTAGTATTTGAATGTATTATTTACAATAAAATCTACAACTCAGTCTGCAGCAAGATCTCAGAGTTTCAACACGGTTTTGTGACTAAAAGTTCCACGGCTAGTAACTTATGTAATGTTTCTCAATTTATATATATAAGTTGACGTGATTTATACAGATTATGCCAAGGCATTTGATAAGGTCTCACATGCGGTTCTCGTACGGACCTTGTGGAGCGAATTTGGGTTCCATCAGAACCTGATTAAATTTATTATGTCTTATCTGGCAAATAGAAACCATAAGGTCGTGGTTAGGGGTTATATTTCTCGCTCATTTATTCCCGGTTCTGGCGTACCTCAGGGCTCAAACCTAGGGTCATTGCTGTTCCTTCTGTTTATTAACAGGCTTGCCAATGTAATCAAACGATCTAAACGATTATTATTTGCAGATGAGTTAAAGCTTTATGCTAGGATTAATAACCTAGATGATTGCATTGCGCTGCAGGGAGACCTCGATAAAGTTATGAATTGGTCTAAAATGAACAAAATTGCTTTTAATGTAAATAAATGCCACGTAATGTCGTTTACCCGCAAAAGGGAAAAAATAAATTTTGATTATGTAATGGATGGAACAGTGTTGTCCAGGGTGAATGAGATTAAGGACCTCGGGGTGACTTTTGACTATATGCTTACTTTTCGTTCCCACATAATAAATATATCTAACAAAGCATCTAAGATGTATGGTTTCATAGTAAGAAGTTCAAGAGAGTTTAGGAATGTTAATTGTATTAAACAACTCTATATTGCTCTAGTGCGCAGTGTACTGGAATATGCATCAATAATATTGTCTCCTTATTATCAAAATCATGTTTATACGATTGAGAGAATATAGAACAGAATTTTAAGATACTTGTATTATAAAGAAACTGACCACTATGATAGAAATATTTCTAAAAATCAACTTTCTGTTAGATATAATATTTTAAGTTTAGAAAAGAGAAGGGATCTTAATATGTTGCTTTATTTACACAAACTCTTACATAATAATGTTGACGATCCAAACACTATTCAATTTAAATATAAATATTCCGGCTTATCCAACAAGAAATACAGCTACATTTTATGTAAACAATGCCCGAACGAATTATTACTATAATTCTCCCGTTAATGCCGTGTGTAATTTGTATACTAAATTTCAAAGTGAGTGTGATATATTTTTTCTAACCTATAAACAGTTTAATCAGAAAATTTTGGAACTACTTTAACTTAATAACTCCTTATTAATTACAGATTAATATTGAATATGAATTGTATTTATGTTTTGTATCTTTGTAGTACTTTATAATAGGGTTTATCTATATACCTCTAAATGTACTTAAGACTAAATAAATAAATAAATAAATAAATAAATATATATACATAATTTGGGATTTGTAAAATAAAATTAGTTTAGATATAGAACTAACAACTTGTTTATGTAATGACGTATCCTTCTTAATTACCTATAACTTATTGCATTGCGATCTTGTCTAAACAACTGAATATGAAAATTAATATTTAGGCAACACTGTAATATAAATGAATGATAATAATTAATAAAGTAACGGGGAAACACAGTATAAATACTGAAAAAAGACGATCAAGAATGCAGGAATAATTCTAAGGTACTAGAATATTATTTAAGGAATTTAGATGAATTAAAATTCAATGAAATTAATGATAAATCTAATAGTAAATTATATGCAGCAGACTTAGTAGAGAAAGTTAACCAATTTAAATAGATATTTATAACATACAAAAACTTTCAGCGAGTGTATATTTTTTAAAAGGGTAAATTTTGACAAAAAAAACAAAACTGCTACATAAAAACAAGCTAACATACTTTTTATTTTAAAATAAAAAATGTATATTAATAATTTTTAAATAATTATTACCCAAAATTGGACGGCTAGCTATGACAGTGCGCTGGTTACAAGTAACTTAGTAACATTTTCATATATCACACATCTTAAAAAGAAAATGAAAGATTTTTTAAAATTATTTTGGAATTCCTAAAATTCTTCTATGATCAACTAAAGTATAGCAAAAAATCACTTTCGAAACTTTATTGGTAAAATATTGAATGGGTACGCAAAACGAAGGACTTGTTTGAGAATAATTAACCAAATATACTCAGTAATAAAATTATGCAATAGTCAAAAATTCTAATTTTTAGGTTCTTAAGCTTTAAAACGGTTTTGGCAAATACCCTTTCAGCAAAATCCTTAAGAATACAATTTTTTTTGGGTTGCAAATAGCATCTCAATAAATGTATACACTATCATTACTACACGTTGAATTATTTACTATTTCTGTGTGATTGTGTGTGGCGGAAATAAAATGCCCCCTCAAACACATTATAAGAGGTGAGGCCGTTAAGGCCAAACCAAACAGTTTTTACGAGTTCCCTAATGGCGCTTTCCAATTTTCTCACATCTTCTGCAGTAAAAAGTCTAATTAGAAAAGGTTTTTATATCCCATAATTTTAATGGGGAATAACTGGATGTGTATAGGGATCGTAACATACTGTTTTATGCCCCTTTGTTTTGTTAAATAATAATTTATTGCTTTTTATTACAGCAGCCAGTGTATAATAATCTAAGCTAGATTTTTACATTAAAACTAAAAATTTTAAAATGTTTTAGCCCACCTTGCTTCGTCAATTTCGTTTTTTGGTAAGTATCGTCAAATAATTATTTTTTTTTATGTTGACCACTTTATCTTATTTTGCCGGTATACAATTTTATTCTTCATGTGCAAAATCCTCACTTGGGGATATTTCCATTTTAAAGTATTGCTACTCTGTAAAAAATCAAATTTCTGTCGAATTTATTTTATTACTTGTATATATAATAAACAGAAATGGTATTAGTTGAATAGTAGCTACAGTGCTTTTACAGGTTATACCAAGTCGCGATTTCGTTTCGAGATTTAAAAGCGCTCATTTTTCTTATTAAAGGGACACTTTCAAAATCTGTTTTAATTAAGTTTTACTGGTTACGCATTAGCTAACATTTTAATTTGTTTAACACGCACATCCTTTCATATTGTGTAACGAAGTTACTATATTTTTTTAAGGTTTTCCATTATTTTTACCGAATGTTATACAGTGAGGACCTAAAGTCCGTCCCCGCCCCCCCTCTAACTTCTAAACCGTTCGGTATATTTTAATGAAATTTTGAACGATAATATTTGAGCAAGTCTTGCAGTTTTTGACATACCAATGACAGCTTTAAATGTCAAGATGACAGCTGGGTCCGCTTTTGGAATATTTTTTTAAATGGAAAGGGGGTTCCAATGGTACCTCATTTTGAAGGTCTTTTAATGCGTAAAACATTCTCCAATTTAAAAAAACATTTGGTTCAGTATGAAATGAAATTTATTAATTATAAGTACTTTAAACAATAGATAAAGGGACACATCTACAAAACAGTGGTTGAACAATTGTTGAAAATGACCGCCATGGACCTCTTGGCAAATAAATATTCTATTAGTAAATTCCTCTCGGACATTGTGAAGCACCTGTGGCGTTATCCTTGAACAAACATCTGTAATTCGTTGCCTAAGTTCTTCTAATGAGCCTGGAGCCGTTTTATAAGCCTCAGTTTTAACGTATCGCCAAAGAAAAAAATCTAGAGGCGTTAGGTCTGACGATCTAGCTGGCCATTCTGTCGGACCTCGACGACTAATCCACCTATTTTCATAAGATTCGTCTAGGTAATTTCTGACTTGCCTAAAATAGTGTGGCGGGGCACCATCTTGTTAAAATACAACCTCTTGAAACTCATGTGGGTTTTGGGCAACAACATCATTAATAAGTGGAGTAATTGTATGTTGCAACATATCCAGGTACCTGGGGCCATTAAGATTATATTCCAGAAAAATGGGACCTATAATGTGATTACCCAATATGCCTGCCCAAACATTTATTTTCTGGGGAAACTGTGTGTGTCCCTCCCGAAAAACATGAAGGTTTTCATCACTCCAGTACCTACAGTTTTGGGTATTAACTCGTCCATGTAAGAAAAAAGTACTTTCGTCGCTAAAAGAGATTCCGCAAATAGTTATTATTCCGTACGATTCTTTCTGACATAATTTCGCAAAATTCTAGTCGTCTATCTGGATCATCTTCTGTTAGTTCGTGTAAAATTTTCATTTTATATGGGTGAAATTTATGGCTTTTCAAAATTCTTTTGACAGAACTACGAGAAACATTACATGCCTCAGCCACGTGTTTCGTTGGCTGTTGGGGAGTAACAACCATTTCAGCTAAAACTTGGACTTTCACATCTTCCACGATTTTTGGCCTTCCAGACCTTGGTGCGTCTTTAACCGAACCAGTTTCTTGAAATTTTAAGATTAGTTTTCGCAAAAATTTTCTGCATATTTGGCGTTCCGGATATCGTTCATTGAACATACGAACAGCAGCATGGTAATTTCGGTTAGCTTCGCCAAAAATACTATTCGCTTCAAATTTATCTTCTAAAGAACGAGCCATTTAAGACAATTTCGAGGTAAAAATATTTTCTGTCAATCAGACATTTAAAAACAGTATGACAGCAACAATCAATAGACAACTATAGGTAAAAAAAGTGTGTTATAAACAGTGGTAGTCATAATGTAGAAACCGATGTTATTGATTCCTGTTTAGAAAATACTGAACCAAATGTTTTTTAAATTGGAGAATGTTTTAAGCATTAAAAGACCTTCAAAATGAGGTACCATTGGAACCCCCTTTCCATTTAAAAAAATATTCCAAAAGCGGACCCAGCTGTCATCTTGGCATTTAAAGCTGTCATTGGTATGTCAAAAAGTGCAAGACTTGCTCAAATATTATCGTTCAAAATTTCATTAAAATATACCGAACGGTTTAGAAGTTAGAGGGGGGGGGGGACGGACTTTAGGTCCTCACTGTATATTTAACTACGTCAGGAAAACCCAAAGTAGCGCTGTTTCGTTCTAATCACTAACGAACGTCTTCTTTCCTTTTCTACATGAGATCAAAATTTCTTAGAAAAAAACCCAAGTAGCTCTATCTCGTTCTAGGAAACTAACCCCTTGTCGCTCTTTTGCTAATAAATTCCTATAAACGGGATCGGACTACGTCAGGAAAAACCCGAGTAACCCTATCTCGTACTAACTTATACTCACCGTATTGCTATATTACTCTTTCACATCATGTGACCGGCCTGCGTCAGGAAAACTCCGAATAGTCCTATTCGTTTTAATTTATACGCACGGTCCGCTTTTTCTCATACACATTTACATATAGTATAATATATACCGCCGCCTCACACACACGTATGTAAACTGATTGCCTTTCTCTCTGTCTTACACACTGTTTTAATGCAAGAACGCGTACGTCCGCGAAAATGGTCAATGGCCGCGCATGCGTAGGGGAACCGACGTCCTACCAAACCACTACTAATGGCGGGTCGTGCTATCGCTTGCCCAAAACTTTTTTATCGATCCGTTATAATTTATCGTTATAGTTCATCGCAGATTCTTTAGTCCAATAGCAAAAACACAATATGTCCGTATGTTATTTCTGCAAGCCTGTTACCGTGCTGACCTTACCTCCTCCATACCTTTAATACAGTCACGACCGTCCTTGGACATCCGCCACTGCACCCATGCATTTGACGCTATCACTGATAACGTTAATATAATCGACGCGACTTCTTTCCTCTACCTTTTCTTTAATCACGTATGACACAGAATATAATATAGCTACGCAGCTATATATTCTGTACCTATGGTAACGCGAGCATGCATGCATACTTTCCTTCTCTCTTTTTAATCTCGAATAGAATTACATCTGTCTCACTCAGATATATTATCTGAGTATAAAACTATGAATAGTTAAGTTGTATTTACCGTTTTTCGCTTGGCAATAGCATTTGATTGTTTTGTTTTTTGTTCCCAAAATTATTTTCTTTCAGGACGATCAAGGAGCAAAAGGTATAGTCGCTTAATGCCTAGTTGACCCCTGGTTTAATTTATCTCCACTGTAACAAGCTCCTGGTGCACATGGAACCCTTACCACATTAATACAAGGGGTGGTTGATAGTTATATTGAAAATAAAAGCGACAACACGATTATACATTTAATACAGAAAATTGATAAATAGAAATTACAGTTTATTGTTGGCAAAATTAAAGAAAATGTATATTAAAACATGTTCGATATAACGTTTCTTGTAACTCGTACCTGGTTAACTATACTTTACAGTAACTCACTGACTCCTGTAAAAACACCCGTGAGACAAGAGAAGTCCAAATTGGTTGTATTAGTATTAATAATAACTCGGGCAACTTACCTATTTATTAGGAATTCTTAAGTACTCAGACACCGAGTTGCACGAACTAGATGGACGTACTTGAAAGAATCTACTTAAAACGAACGGAGGGAGGAAGAGATCTCATTAATATATATATAATTTGTGCAGGACACAAGGGACCTCCATGAGAAAATGCCTCCAAGAATCGAATGGGGAAATTCTAGAAAAAGTGGTAGCAGCAGATGCTTAATATACAGCAAAATGCGGCATCAAGTCAACAGCTTGTAACGTGACAAGAAAAAGCTTTGTATGGTAAATACTCTACTGCACTTCAAAATCCACAAACACATGGAAAAATGTTACTGACTTGTTTAAAAAGAAGACAGCTACATGCTGAGACAGAAGAATTTATAATTTAATCCAAGACAATGTCATTCAAACAAGAAACTATGAAAAGGTCATCTTAAACAGAAATGTTAACGTTATAAGTGCAAAAAGAACTGCAGTGTAAAATATGTGGTGCATTGTTACGTTAAAATCAATAATTACTCTACCCCGTTCATTGTATCTTGAGAAAGATGATATATGAAACCCATTTTACACCGGGCACATTTTACGCGCTTACGACTTTAGAAAAAGTAAGGTTAAAAGTAAGTTTCAAAAAGTAACAAGAATATTAAATAATAAATTTAGAAGTTATATGTTACGACAGAAATAAATAGTATATTATATACCGAAGAGGAAAGTGTTTCATTACTGTCGAGAGATTAGTTAGTTAAATTAAGTTAACTTTAATTTCGTGACAGTAATGAAAGCTTTCCTCTGAGGTTTGTATTATTTACAATTTATTGAAAATTATATAATATTTGATTTTTTCAAAAAATATAGTAAAAATGTCAAAATATGACATTTATTGTTTTGACGCCAAACAAAAAAAATATGCTGGTTGCACCATTCAAACATGTACAGGTTGCTGTGCCATAGTAATGGAGCATAACTTTAAACAATTTTGAATTTGTCTCGTTCTGTCAAATTTGTGTTAGAAAAAAACCGAAAGTTTGTCGGATAGTGAGAATGAAGATTATTCCATCTCAACAGAACTCAAAGAGGCTGCAGAAAGAGCAGAACCAAGTTTACTTCCGGAGAAAAGTAATAATTTTAAGAAATAATGTGATAAATTGTTTAATTATTGTTGGTAATTTTCTTAACAAATGAAACATCTTTTTTGTATTAAGCGTAATTTAATTGCTATTGCCTACGGCTTTCGGCCCATTATGAGGCCATCATCAGGGCTTAGGTTCTAAAACATACTCAAAAGGTATTTAAAAATTTCTTAACAAATTTTCTTGGTAAAGGTTTCCAATATAAACAACACCTGACTGACATTTGACACATGGACACAAAGTGGTGAGGGACATCTCAGATAAAAACGTATAGTTATACATAAAATGACGAATAATAGAAAACAGAAAGGTGGTACAAAAACTTTAAATAAGTCACAACGAATAAAATTGTATAAAAAGGTAGGTAACTCTGTCAATTGTTCTTATTTCCGATGGGGTATGACTCAATCAGTCCTGGCACTAAAATTTCTTGCAAAAATTCCAAATATCTTTCACCTGTTAAATTTTGATCGAAAAAAAAGGGTCCAATAGTTTTATCTCCAATGATTCCAGCCCACAAATTAACTCTGCCTATTTTGAGTACGTTGCTCAAAAATCCAATGCGGATTTTTTTCGGCATAGTATCGACAATTCTGAACGTTAACCTAAAACAAAATATTAATACAATCTTCATAAGAAGGTGAATAAAGAATGCATACCTCGCCGTTTAAGGTAAAAGTGGCTTCATCAGAGAACAAAATCCAATGTGGAAGAATTTGGCCACTATTAATCACCTGTAAATAAAAGAAATGCTCAGAATACGTCGCAGTGTAATTTGGTACGTGGATTGACCAATGTGATGAATTTTTGTTTAATTATTTTGTTTCGGTCATTTTTCTCAAAATAAAATAGATAGACCATAGCTGCTCACAAAATTCGCCCAACTGTAAAAAAAAATCATTGCCCACGCCTGCGATCGATTACAATAATCTTTCTATTAACGAAATTTGAAAATTATTTTTTAAAGTATTTTCACAACGTGCCATTGTCACGTGCCTTCTTCTAGAATTTTCCGTCAAATCAAATTCAAATCACCTTTGCAGTTGTCGCCCCTACAGATGTACCGCCATAACTTCCTGTTTGCCGTATGGCTTGTTGTGTGCCTTATTTCTTTTCTCTTTTTTAGTCCCGTCGAGAGTATTTATTACTAACGTCCCTCAGGGCATAAAAAGTCCGTTTTTTATAGATATTTCTGTTTTAAAAGAAAATATCTTATAATAATATACTTTAAATTTTAAAAATGATGCAACTTTTAACGTTATTTATTATCATGACTGGTTTTGAAATCACAGTGATTTGAAGGTCCCAAGAAGTTTATTAATTACACAAAATAAATACAGTTGATAAAAAATAGTTTTATTTTCAGTTAACTCAAAGAAATGGATAACATGGTGATTATATTATATACATAAAGTTGAAAAACCGGAACATCGGTACATATAATTACATGTTACGGTTAATACAGGAAAGTAGTTAATTCGCGAATTAACCGGCTAATACCCGAATTGGCAACCGGTTTGTTCGTTGTTACCCAGAGCATTTTTTTTAAATTTAATTTAAATTTTATTTTTATAAAATAATATTAGTTTAAAAAATCGAATTAAAAAAAATGCTCTGGGTAACAACGAACAAACCGGTTGCCAATTCGGGTATTAGCCGGTTAATTCGCGAATTAACCACTTTCTTGTATTAACCGTAACATATAGACCACGCGTGGGGCTTGGACGTAATCGTACGCGTACGTTGTGCGTACGCATATTATGTATGGGGTAATTGATTGTGATTTTCAGTTTAAAGTGACAAATTCGAGTTTAAAATCAGAGTTTTTAGTTTATAGTCGAAATTATAAATATTATTTATTTTTTCTTTGGTGGTTTTTCTAAGTCCTTCGCCAACCTTATTAAATAATTCTATTCTAAAATTATATATAAAAAAGTTAAACGAAAAATTTAAATATTATGTCATAATTAAAAACGAGGACACGCATTTTTTAAATTGTTTGTTCTATATAGTCTAACAAGGACGTAGACTAAAATTTTTAATTTATATTTGAATTTACAAAATAAGCGAAAATTTTAATAATTGAATTTAATTCCAGCCAAAACTTTAGGTTAACACTACTGCACTCCTTGCAAAATTGAGATTTTAACGGATTTGAATTCTTCATATAAAAAATTTTTTTTTAGATTTTTCTTTATTATGCAAGTTTTAAAGATTACACCTTGAAATTAGCTTATTTGAACATTTCCAAATATGGCTACCTAAATACATAAATACCGTAATATCGGTTTTTTACTATGTGCCAAAAATATTATATTTTACCGTATGTACCGGGTGGTCAAATAAGCGAGGACGTCGGCTTTATCTCGGAAACCATTAATCGTACAACTTTCGGAAAGATTTTTTATGAGTAAAATGTAAAATGGTCAAGAGAAATTGCTGGAAATTACTTTTAAGTTTCTCAGGTGGCTGCTAGAGGGGGTAATGCTAATGCTCAACTAAGAAAGCGAAGGTTTCTTCGTTATATGCCTAGGTAAGCCCTATTAAAATTCTATGGGTTGTAAACATGCGAAAGTTATGAAAAACTTTCGTTCAACATTTATTGCTCCAAATCCTCAAATAAAGGGGTGGAGGGAAGTCAAACATTTTTTGGGAAAAAATTAAGCAACTTCGGTGTGGGTCAACAGAAATGATCAAATTTAGTCTCATTTAAAAGAGATTCAATTGTTTTATCATTTGCATTCTAATACATATCGTTTTAGTTTCTGCGGTAGTCGCTAGAGGGCGCCGTTGAAAATCTCATTGAAATTTACGGTTTTTCTTCAAAATTTCAAATAAAACCATATGACGAATTTTACATAGTAAAAATGACAACTAAAATTGGAAGAAGTCAGTGAAAACCGCAAGTTGTTATCTCTTTTCTAGACAAAGATATTATCAAAACATTCTGAAAATAAAAAAATTTGAATATCGATATCTAAATTAATAATATTGTAACGAGATTATATAACTGTGTAGGAAGTTTTAACTATTTGTTACTCATAAAACATAGTTTTTAGGTTTTGTCACTTTTAAAATAAATATAATATGTCAATTATTAATAATGAATGAATGAAATGACCGGGTGAAACTATATTTTCTGTACTATGTTAATATACTGCCATGGTCAATAAATAATATTGGTAGGCTTTGGAATAAAATTGTAAAACAAACAAGTAGGCTTTGAAACAAAAATCGCATTTTAACAATACTTATTTGTCAAAACTAAACTCTGGTGGTATTTTTGCTCTTCTCAAAATGCCGTTATCAAATGAAGAAGCTTATGATATGCTAGCTGTTTTCTTCGAGTGTTTGCAGAATGCAGCCATTGCTGCAAGAATTTATGCGGCACGATATCAAAGAAGACACGGATATAACCCAAGGGCTTTCAACTGTTTGGCGCTACGATTACGCACTACAGGTAGTATTCATCGTCCTGTATACCGAAGACGTGGCAAGGCAAGGGTCGCAGTGAAGAAAATACAATCAATGTTTTAGCATACATTGAAGTCAACCCTCATGTCAGCACTAGAATAATATCGATAGAATTGGGCATAACACGGACTACTATTGTTAATATTTTGAAAGACCATAGGTAAGTAAATAGGGTTACTTTTAAACTTAAAGAAGATTGCACAACGACAATAATATGTTTTTTTTTTTCTTATCATGAGACTGCTATCATGCATATTTAATTTAAGTTTTTAATTCAGAACGTTTCCCGCCAAAACTCCGGTTGTAATTCCTGAAATTTGCTTTATAAACATTTTGTTATTTATTATAAATATTTGTAATTAAATAAATTACGTGCCCTACCAAAATTAAGAAATAAAACCAAATAATTTTTCTTCTTTTGCTAGACTTCACCCATATCACGTTGCCCTTCATCAGGCTTTAACGGAACAGGATTTTACAGAAGGTTGAAATATTGCCATTGGCTATTAATGTGTATGACCGATGAGGCTACCTTTAGTAGTAATGGAGGGGTAAATTTACACAACATGCACTACTGGTCGAGAACTAACCCACATTGGAAGCAAGAAGTGTAGCATCAAGGCCGGTGGAGTGTAAACGTTTGGTGTGGAATATTAGGAGGAAGAATTTATATTTAATGAAACGCTTAATGGCCGGAGGTATCTCAATTTTTTAAGAAATGATCTACCACCGCTCCTGGAAAATGTCCCAATACAAACAAGACAATAAAATAATATTTCAACACGATGGACGTCCTGTGCATTTTGCGGCTAACGTTCGGGAATTTTTAGATGCATCATTTCCTGATAGGTGGATAGGAAGAGGAAGTTTATTTTCATGGCAAGTCACCTGATTTAACGTGTTTGGATTTTTATTTGATGGGGAGACTAAAAAAATATTGTTTTTCAAAGAAGACCTACAACAAGAGAAGACATGATTGATATAATTAAAATTGCCGCACGGCAACTTTCCATGACCGCCGTACTGTCAACCCGGAATAGGGTGGAATCTTACATTAAAAATGATGGGAAACAGTTTGAACATTTAGGAAGGCATTAGCGAACCATTCCCCATCAATGTAATGTTTTAATTGAATTATGTTTTTAAATTACGATTTTTGTTGTATGTTTTACAATTTTTATTTCACAGCTTCTCTTCTACCGGGTGTTTCAGGAGGTACGCTCGCCCCTATAACTTTGTTGTTGTTTGAATTACAGATTTAAAATTTGGTGAGTTTATATGTGATATTCTTTTGCTTTTGATGACATAGCGGATGCCATTTTATCACTTCCGGTTTAACCGGCAGTGATCTCAACCTTAGATTTTTAAATGGAACACCCTGTATATTTTTGGCTATATCGATTCAGAACACCATTCCAAATTCAACGACACTCCATACGTCACTTTTTGCTACATTAAATTATGTTTAATTTTATTTTTATTTTTTCGTCTAGATTGCTATGAACTCTCTAAAGTTGTTTACTTCTAAACCAAAATCTTGATAAAAATACAATTTTCAAGTTTTATTGTGTTTTAAATTTTTTACATACTTTTTAACTTTTTAAAAAGGCTTTTTCCAAGAGAGCTCAATTTTTCCAAATTGAAACATATTGGCTCACTCGGGCAAAAAGATAGAGCACTTTTTTTCCAACAATTTTATATCACACATCCTAATGTCAAGTTAAAAAAGCAGCGATAATTTATAAAAACTAACATTTTATGAGAAAAAATAAAACACGATGCGCAAACGGCTTTGCATTTATCTAGGTACCTATGACGCCATAATGCTCATAAACAAATGAACATAATTTCAAATTTAAAATCCGCCATCATTGAAATAAGTTTGACATGACAACAGTAGCTTGCTATTTTATCGTTTGATTTTTCGGCCAGTGTGTATCAGTTCTAATTTTGTAATAAAATATTTAAATGGAAACCTATAACAGAAACGAAAAAATCGATATGGTACTAATTTATGGCGAATGTTTGCAAGACTGTTTTTATTGTTTCAATGATTATATTTAATTTGTAATTATGTTCATTTGTTTATGAGCATTATAGCGTCATGGGTACCTAGATAAATGCAAAGCCGTTTGCGCTTCGTGTTTTATTTTTTCTCATAAAATGTTATTTTTTGTAAATTATTGCTGCTCTTTTAACTTGACATTAGGATGTGTGATATAAAATTGTTGGACAAAAAGTGCTCTATCTATTTGCCCGAGTGAGCCAATATGTTTCCATTTGGAAAAATTGAGTTCTCTTGGAAAAAGCTTTTTCAAAAAGTTAAAAAATATGTAAAAAATTTAAAACACAATAAAACTTGAAAATTGCATTTTTATCAATATTTTGGTTTAGAAGTAAACAATTTTAGAGAGTTCATAGCAATCTAGACGAAAAAATAAAAATAAAATTAAAAATAATTTAAAGTATCAAAAAGTGACGTATGGAGTGTCGTTGAATTTGGAATGGTGTTCTGAATCGATATAGCCAAAAATATACAGGGTGTTCCATTTAAAAATCTAAGGTTGAGATAATTTCCGGTTAAACCGGAAGTGGTAAAATGACATCCGCTATGTCATCAAAAGCAAAAGAATATCACATATAAACACACAAAATTTTAAATCTGTAATTGAAACAACAAAAAAGTTATAGGGGCGAGCGTACCTCCGGAAACACCCGGTATTAGTTAACATTAATATTTATTTTAAAAGTAACAAAACCAAAAAACTGTGCTTTATGAGTAACAAATAGTTAAAACTCCGTGACAGTTATATAATCTCGTTACTATATTATTAATTTAAATATCGATATTCAAATTTTTCTATTTTCAGAATGTTTTGATAATATCTTTGTCTAGAAAAGAGATAACAGCTTGCGGTTTTCACTGACTTCTTCCAATTTTAGTTGTCATTTTCACTATGTAAAATTCGTCATATGGTTTCATTTGAAATTTTAAAGAAAAACCGTAAATTTCAAGGAGATTTCCAACGGCGCCCTCTAGCGACTACCGCAGAAACTAAAACAATATGTGTCATAATGAAAATGATAAAACAATTGACTCTCTTTTAAACGAGACTAAATTTGATAATTTCCGTTGACCCTAACCGAAGTTGCTTAGATTTATCCCACAAAATGTTTGACTCCCCCCAACCCCTTTATTTGAGGATTTGGAGCAATAAATGTTAAACGAAAGTTGTTCATAACTTTCGCAGGTTTACAACCCATATATTTTTAATAGGGCTTACCTAGGCATATTAGGAAGAAACCTTCGCTTTCTTAGTTGAGCATTAGCATTACGCCATCTAGCGGCCACCTGAGAAACTTAAAAGTAATTTCCAGCAATTTCTCTTGATCACTTTACTCATAAAAAAATCTTTCCGAAAGTTGTACGATTAATGGTTTCCGAGATAAAGCCGACGTCCTCGCTTATTTGACTACCCGGTAGACAACATTTCGTTTCATACGGTACGCCTAGCAACACACCAGTAGTAGAGTCCATGCACAATTTTAGAACGTATGTAGCAAGAAGTGGTCAGTAATGATCACGATAATAATAAATTCAACGTCTTAATAATAACTCGATTAATATAGTGTCTCGATAAACGAACTAATTTTATTGGAAAAATATATGCAACCAAATAAGAATTATTTAAATTGAATTAGAATCAACACTAAAATAAAAATACCATAATATAATGTTGAAAATAGAAGCGTTAAATAATTCTCAGGTAAAACCAGATAGGACTGGTTGGTGAGGACCAAACAGGACCCTTAATATAATCATCAAAATTAAACTTAACAAATAATAATTTGTTATTATAGTAATTAGTAAGTATTCATGTAGTTATTGTATTATAACTCTAATAAACATTGTGCTCCAGACTGCCTCCCTAACAATATATAATCATAATTTTCTTGTTGCAGTTTTGCAAGAAAATACAGAGTATTTTTTCAGGTAGGCATATAACATTCATCTATTTGGAATTATTTAAAGTCGAGAAATTAGCAAAGATATTTTCTAGATACTTTACCATTGGTAAAAATTTAACAATTTATACGTTAATATGTTATCTCTAGTGTGATGTTATGTATACAAAAAAAATCCTTATAATAAATTTTTGTGAGTATTTTTTTAATAAGAATATAAAACGGTAGCCGATTAAGAATAGAAAACTGTACATAATAATATAAAATAAATAAAAGTTAACAATTAAAACATTGTACAAATCCAGCAGTAAAACTGGTCCTCCGAAAGTAACGTATTAAAAACTATACAAATTAAGTTAGGAAAGATAGCAGTTTCAATCCAACTTGTATAAAAACAAATCTGTAGCCTGTCAAAATGTTGAAATTGTTATTTTCTAAATAATGTCAATATGTCATTGACGTTAAATATATAGGTAGGTATATTATGTAACTTGGTTTGATCCTTTTAAGAGCTGGAGGAGGTACACCTAGTTTCACGGCCAACTTCCAGGTGAAATATTGAAAATAGGCACTGAGAAAAATTTCTTTCTGGTGGCAATTAAGCGATTTTTAACATTTCTAGTTTTGGTTTTTTAATTGGATAAATAAAATTATAGTTCATTACACTAAATTACTCTTGACCTAATTTTGTAAAATATTTTTGATTAATTCGGGCAACTAAAAAATCGAATTGGAATATATATGGTTAAATTAACAAAAGTTTAATGCAATCAATTACAGTTTACTAATATTATTTACTTTCAATTTTCTTAATAAATATTCTATTCAAGGAATTTAGATATTTGTTAGCATAGTATGCTATAAGAAATCTAGAGATTATAATTTAATACTGCAAATAAAACAGATATTCCAAAATAAATTTATTTTGCCAGAGTTCCGCGAACTAAATTTTACTGTAGGCAAGTTAGTTGGTGATTCCCTGAATTACGGCTCGTCTCAACGTGAAGACGACCGTGACGCGAAGCATTTAATTCGAAGCGCGCCGGTTGGTGTCGGGTGTCCGTATTTTCTTTTGTTTGTCTTCAAGTGGTCCAATTATAATAATATAGTTATGGATGAAATGGAGGAAATATTGAAAACCTGGGGGTTACCCATGTTAGTACCTGTGTTTGTCGGTAAGTCATCAATTATTATACCTACCTATTTTATTATCTAATATTTTAGTTGTTATCTACTAGGTAGGTATATGGTTCTAGAATTGCCACGCCGCGCCGGGAAGATGGCGTACATTATTATATGTATGTGTTGTGAATTGCGCTACGAAAATCCAACAATTTGACTAAATTTTCCAATGCGCACGCTGTATAACCGTACCAATTTTTCTACAAATACCATTTATTAATGCATTTATAAATATTGAATGGAATTTAAACCAAATTATTTTCAATAAGTACCTACCCAAGTATAGTTTGAGAAATCCTGTCTTAAATAATTGTATATAAAATATGACTGCCAAAATAAATATGATAATAATTGTTTTAAACTTGACGATTATTTAAAATTTAATTTTTTAACCAATTAATCAGAAAATGGTAAAAATAAAATAAATATGCACATAGTAATTTAAGTTTTCATTATACAGGGTGTTTTACGGTAAATGGAACGTTAGAAGATTATAGAAAACGGGTCAATATCTCGGAAACTATTAAGTAAATATACTATAATAATATGCATTTTTATTAAAAAATAAATATAATTTTCCGTATAGAATATACAGGGTGGCTCATTAATAAGGGACGCCGGCTATAGGTATCTCAGGATCCGTTAACCGGACGACCCTAAGAAAAAAAAATTATTGGTAAATCAGCAAAGTCCACTGCTAGAGGGCGTAAATCCAACCTCAGAGCAGAAAATATTGCTTTAATCAAAATTGTTTCAAGTGAACCTATATTGAAATTTTTCTTTTGTAACCTACTGAAAATATCACAACTTGTTCGTATTTACGTTTTTTCCCTACCTTGTCAAATAAAGGGTGGGGAAGGGGTAAACGTTGGTTTGAAAAAAAGTCAATAACTTTTTTTTGGAATAACCGATTTCAAATAACTTTTTTTTAATTTTAAAGCACTTTTATGGGCGCTCTACTAGAATAATAACATTTTAAGTTCACTTATTTTTCGTGTCAGTATAGGTGGCGCTTTATGACAAGGTCGCAGATTTTTATGATTTTCTCGAAAATTTGAAATGGTATTTTTATTTTTCTCTAGGAAGAAGAGCATCAAAATATTACAGTTACTGGTGAAAACCGCTGTCCGCTTTTTCTCAGTGTATACACCACACTGAGAAAAAGGATTAATTCCCAATACCCAGATATATTTCATCCAACTAAATAATCGAGTTGGTAACGAGCAACTAAATCACCGAATTCAAAGAATTACATAATGTAATTGGAATTTCAATAAAGGTTTAATTGATCCACAACTATACCAAAAATGTTTAATAGAAATTAAATTGAGTAAATTATAATTTATTTGATTTTTGGATAGTGCATATTTGGCAAAATTAAAATTTTGTTGTCACAATCACGATTTTATTCATGTAATGAATAATAATTCTTTGTGATAATTATATTTTATTTTGAACAGATTTTAATATTCTTGTGACAACTATACTATAGTTTGCAAAAACGAACTCAATTTTGCTCAAAAGTAATGCGTTATTCCAAAAATAATATCATTTTATTGGCGCAATTATATCAGATTGTAAGAAATAGAAAAATATGTTTTAGAAATAATGTATTATTGTGCTAAAATAAGTTAATTTAATTGTAACAATTATTTATAGATTCATTTTAAACCCTCAAGATATTTTTTAAAAGTAATTTATAATTGTAACAATATGTTGATTTTATTTAGTAAACTATTGCATGCATTTGAGAATAATATTATTTTATTGGCGCAATTATATCAGATTGTAAGAAATAAAACAATATGTTTTAGAAATAATCTTTATTTTTGACAAACCGCGTATACGCCTGTAAAAATTTAATATTTGATAGTTGCATTTTAGGTTTTAGATCAAGCGGAACTTTTTATGAAGAATAAGTAACTGTTTTTCGCAAAATTAATAATAAAAAAGTTTCCCATATGGGTCCAACTTTTTGCCGGACACTGTATAAGGAATAAACATTTCGGACAGCGATTTTCACCAGTAACTGTAATATTTTGATGCTTTTCTTCCTGGAAAAAAATAAAAATACCATTTCAAATTTTCGAGAAAATCATAAAAATCTGCGACCTTGTCATAAAGCGCCACCTACTGAACTCAAAATGTTATTATTCTAGTAGAGCGCCTATAAAAGTGCTTTAAAATTAAAAAAAGTTATTTGAAATCGGTTATTCCAAAAAAAAGTTTTTGACTTTTTTTCAAACCAACGTTTACCCCTTCCCCACCCTTTATTTGACAAGGTAGGGAAAAAACGTAAATACAAAAAAGTTGTGATATTTTCAGTAGGTTACAAAAGAAAAATTTCAATATAGGTTCACTTGAAACAATTTTGATTAAAACAATATTTTCTGCTCAGAGGTTGGATTTACGCCCTCTAGCGGTGGACTTTGCTGATTTACCAATAATTTTTTTTTTCTCAGGGTCGTCCGATTAACGGATCCTGAGATACCTATAGCCGGCGTCCCTTATTAATGAGCCACCCTGTATATTCTATACGGAAAATTATATTTATTTTTTAATAAAAATGCATATTATTATAGTATATTTACTTAATAGTTTCCGAGATATTGACCCGTTTTCTATAATCTTCTAACGTTTCATTTACCGTGAAACACCCTGTATAATCCACTAACTTAAATTACTATGTGGATATTTATTTTATTTTTACCATTTTCTGATTAATTGGTTAAAAAATTAAATTTTAAATAATCGTCAAGTTTAAGACAATTATTATCATATTTATTTTGGCAGCCATATTTTATATGCAATTATTTAAGACAGGATTTCTCAAACTACTTAGGTACCTACTTATTGAAAATAATTTGGTTTAAATAAATTCCATTGAATATTTATAAATGCATTAAAAAATGTTATTTGTAGAAAAATTGGTACGGTTATACAGCGTGCGCATTGAAAAATTTAGTCAAATTATTGGATTTTCGTAGGGCAATTCGCAACACATACATATAATAATGTACGCCATCTTCCCGGCGCGGCGCGGCAATTCTGGAACCATATACCTACCTAGTAACCTAGTAGATAACAACTAAAATATTAGATAATAAAATAGGATAATAATTGATGACTTACCGACAAACACAGGTACTATTATGGGTAACCCCCAGGTTTTTAATATTTTCTCCATTTCATCCATAACTATATTATTATAATTGGACCACTTGAAGACAAGCAAAAGAAAATACCGTCACCCGAAACCAACCCGGGCGCTTCGAATTAAATGCTTCGCGTCGCGGTCGTCTTCACGTTAAGCCGTAATTCTGGGAATCACCAACTAACTTGCCTACACAGTAATATTTAGTTCGCGGAACTCTGGCAAAATAAATTTATTTTGGAATATCTGTTTTATTTGCAGTATTAAATTATAATCTCTAGATTTCTTATAGCATACTATGCTAACAAATATCTAAATTCCTTGAATAAAATATTTATTAACAAAATTTAAAGTAAATAATATTAGTAAACTGTAATTGATTGCATTAAACTTTTGTTAATTTAACCATATATACTCCAATTCGATTTTTTAGTTGCCCGAATTAATCAAAAATATTTTACAAAATTATGTCAAGAGTAATTTAGTGTAGTGAACTATAATCTTATTTATCCAATTAAAAAACCAATACTAGAAATGTTAAAAATTGCTTAATTGCCACCAGAAAGAAATTTTTCTCAGTGTACGGCCGACTAAAATAGAATATTAATTCTGGGAAAATGCAGCAAATAATCGATGTTTTTAATATTTTATTTTTATTTTTTGGCTTCGCACATAATGCATACAGCCACTACCGTAACTTAATTTTTATTTTTCATTTTTAAAACATTCATACTACCTCATTCTCACTAATAATTAAATCGACATTTCTAAGAGACAAATATTAACCCTATTCGATACATAAATAAATAAGGAACCCACGCTTCACGCCACAGGGGTCCTTCTGAGCGACTTAAAAAAAACACACACACAGTACTGGACCACGGAGTTTTTAATATTGATAATATACAATGTAGCCAGGAATATCGTTTTTGCGCTTGATGCAACGTTTTGATGGATGAACTACCGTTTTATCGCTATGCTAACAATTTCCTCCACTAAACATTACACTCGACTTAATTTACGGTTTTTAAGTAAACATGCTTATCTTCTCTCTCTTTTCTCCATTCTTTGATTACGTTTGACATTTCGGTTTCGGTAAATTCTCCAGTTCGAGACGACGCGTACTCTTCTTTCCAATATTTCTGGTCGCTTTGTTGTATTTACATAATAATCATCCGTTTAAGATGATATATTATCGGTTCTTGGTTAAAGATATTTACACTTTTTTGATTAATAAAATAATTTATTAAATTTTTTCATTACAATAGATTTAGCGTGTAATATTTCTGTGGTACTAAGGCAGAACCCGATATGTCAAAATACTTGATTTTTTAGAAAACGAATTTTAAAGTTCGCGATATCGCCAAAATTAAGATTGCATTTACAGTAACTTGGCAAGTCCAGTAAAATATTTTACAATAAACATCCTTTTCGCTTGTAGCAATTTAAGTTAAAATTTTTTCGGATAACGAAGATATTTAGATTAGTTGCACTGAGAAAAATGATTAATTCCCAATACCCAGATATATTTCATCCAACTAAATAATCGAGTTGGTAACGAGCAACTAAATCACCGAATTCAAAGAATTACATAATTTAATTGAAATTTCAATAAAGGTTTAATTGATCCACCACTATACCAAAAATGTTTAAAAGGAATTAAATTGCGTAAATTAAAGTTTATTTGATTTTTGGATAGTGCATACTTAGCAAAATTAAAATTTTGTTGTCACAATGACGATTTAATTCATGTAATGAATAATAATCCTTTGTGGTAATTATATTTTATTATGAACAGATTTTAATATTCTTGTGACAACTATACTATAGTTTGCAATAACGAAATCAATTTAGTTCAAAAGTAATGCGTTATTCCAAAAATAATATCATTTTATTGGCGCAATTATATCAGATTGTAAGAAATAGAACAATATGTTTTAGAAATAATGTATTATTGTGCTAAAATAAGTTAATTTAATTGTAACAATTATTTATAGATTAATTTTAAACCCTCAAGATATTTTTTATAACTAATTTATAATTGTAACAATATGTTGATTTTATTTAGTCAACTATTGCATGCATTTGAGAATAACATTATTTTATTGGCGCAATTATATCAGATTGTAAGAAATAAAACAATATTCTTTAGAAATAACCTTTATTTTTGATAAACCTTGTATACGCATGGAAAAATTTAATATTTGATAGTTGCATTTTAGGTTTTAGACCAAGCGGAACTTTTTATGAAGAATAAGTAACTGTTTTTCGTAAAATTAATAATAAAAAAGTTTCCCATATGGGTCCAACTTTTGCCGGATATTGTATAAGGAATAAACATTTCGGACAGCGGTTTTCACCAGTAACTGTAATATTTTGATGCTCTTCTTCCTAGAAAAAAATAAAAATACCATTTCAAATTTTCGAGAAAATCATAAAAATCTGCGACCTTGTCATAAAGCGCCACCTACTGACACGAAAAATAACTGAACTCAAAATGTTATTATTCAAGTAGAGCATCCATAAAAGTGCTTTAAAATTTAAAAAAGTTATTTGAAATCGGTTATTCCAAAAAAAAGTTATTGACTTCCGCACCCTTTATTTGACAAGGTAGAGAAAAAATGTAAATACAAAAAAGTTGTGATATTTTCAGTGGGTTACAAAAGAAAAATTTCAATATAGGTTCACTTGAAACAATTTTGATTAAAACAATATTTTCTGCTCCGAGGTTGGATTTACGCCCTCTAGCGGTGGAGTTTGCTGATTTACCAATAATTTTTTTTCTAAGGGTCTTCCGATTAACGGATACTGAGATACCTATAGCCGGCGTCCCTTATTAATGAGCCACCCTGTATATTCTATACGGAAAATTATATTTATTTTTTTAATAAAAATGCATATTATTATAGTATATTTACTTAATAGTTTCCGAGAGATTGACCCGTTTTCTATAATCTTCTAACGTTCTATTTACCGTGAAACACCCTGTACTTACTTTAATTACTATGTGCATATTTATTTTATTTTTACCATTTTCTGATTAATTGGTTAAAAAATTAAAGTTTAAATAAACGTCAAGTTTAAAACAATTATTATCATACATATTTATTTTGGCAGCCATATTTTATAAACAATTATTTAAGACAGGATTTCTCAAACTACTAAGGTACTTATTGAAAAAAATTTGGTTTAAATTCCATTGAATATTTATAAATGCATTAATAAATGTTATTTGTAGAAAAATTGGTACGGTTATACAGCGTGCGCATTGGAAAATTTAGTCAAATTGCGCAATTCGCAACACATACATATTATAATAATGTACGCCATCTTCCCGGCGCGGCGCGGCAATTCTAGAACCATATACCTACCTAGTAGATAACAACTAAAATATTAGATAATAAAATAGGTAGGTATAATAATTGATGACTTACCGACAAACACAGGTACTAACATGGGTAACCCCCAGGTTTTTAACATTTCCTCAATTTCATCCATAACTATATTATTATAATTGGACCACTTGAAGACAAACAAAAGAAAATACCGATAGCCGACACCAACCCGCGCGCTTCGAATTAAATGCTTCGCGTGGCGGTCGTCTTCACGTTGGGACTCTAGCTGTAATTCTGGGAATCACCAACTTACTTGCCTACAGTAAAATTTAGTTCGCGGAACTCTGGCAAAATAAATTTATTTTGGAATATCTGTTTTATTTGCAGTATTAAATTATAATCTCTAGATTTCTTATAGCATACTATGCTAACAAATATCTGGATTCCTTGAATAAAATATTTATTAAGAAAATTGGAAGTAAATAATATTAGTAAACTGTAATTGATTGCATTAAACTTTTGTTAATTTAACCATATATATTCCAATTCGATTTTTTAGTTGCCCGAATTAATCAAAAATATTTTACAAAATTATGTCAAGAGTAATTTAGTGTAGTGAACTATAATCTTATTTATCCAATTTAAAAACCAATACTAGAAATGTTAAAAATAGCTTAATTGCCACCAGAAAGAAATTTTTCTCAGTGTGGACATATCGTGTTTTTCCCTCTTTAGTTTCACCAATAAAATTGACATGTTGCGTGGTAAAACCAATTCCGACAAGTTGAAACTGTGGCATAAACCGATATGTCAGACATACCGGGATATACAAATAAATGTTTGGCGGTGCGGGACGACACCACAACCCGATATGTCTAGCATATTGGGTTTTGCCAGCGACCAATTTTCATTTATGAAACATATCGGGATCTTATTTTATTAACCCACATTTTATAGGAGTAACAGAACCATATCGGGTTTTGCCATCATGTTCGTCACCACTACCTGCATATATTGGCTTTAACGGAAAATGGATATTTCTTGACATATTGGGTTCTGCCTTAGTACTACAGATTTAAATCTATTGCTTTTTTATGTCATACTACTTTACTTACTTTTGTCCTGGCAGTATGCAATATTGCCAGAATCGTTTGTTTCTGTTGTGAAAAGAGTTCTAGAATGTTTATTTCATATGCCTACGTAATGTTAGATGGCGCTGCGTTTCCTTTCGTGTTTTGCGAATTACATAACCTATAAAGTAATATAGTTTGCAAATTGCCGAAAAAGCAATTTCATCCCGTTTTTCCTGTCATTGTTTATAGTTTCTGCATTTAGCAGATTTTTGAAAGCATACTTCTTGCAGAGTTGCAAAATAATTTCGTAATTTATAGACTTTTGATGAACTTTTAATAAATAAGGAATAAGGTATTTACCAAATAGATTTAAATAATACAATATTTAATGAAAATATGAAAAAAATAACAAACCAAAAATAGAGTTAAAAAAATGTTTTTTACGAAAATGCTTATATAGGAGGTTAAAATGGGGTCAAAAGGTTAATACAAATATTTCTGATACTACAACCTTGGTGCAGAATTCAGCAGATTTCTTGATACACTCCGCAGAATATTTCGTTGGCCAGTCTAACAACACTGCCTCGATGTTTGCGCTGGCAGACGAATTTCCTCGTCCTGCCTAGACGTTCTTGCGCGATCGTCTGCGGCGCTGTTTTTATGCTGGCTTTCGTTAAGACCTTGATTTTTTCATCCTTAATCTTTGTAGTTGCGCTAATAGACCTTTCAATGTTTGTAGGAAATTGTAATTTTTTTAAAAGTTTTTAATACTATACATATATAGAAAAAGGAGTAACCTTTTACAGACAAAAGTATGTTAGCTCTTATAATACCAGGCAGAATTGTTGTCAAGGTGGCGGTAAAATTGGAAAATACTTTTAACTAAAAGGGGGTCCAGTGATACTTCATTTTAAAGATATTTCCAAGCTTTATTTAACCCCGAACATCATTGTTTCAGAACTCTTTTATTTGGAGGACGTCATCTTTGTGGAACGGCCTTTCTGAGACCGTGTTTCCAACCGAATATAACCTCCAACGATTCAAGAAAAACGTGAATCGCTTTCTTCGCACACGCACCGCTCCCAGAGCGCCTTAAAGGATTTTTCCTATAGTGCTTGTGCTCGATCATAAAAAAAAAAGACAAAAAAAAAAACAAAAACCCTGCCACTTTTTATGTTCCAAAATGGCGAATTGAAAATTATCCAAGGAAACTTATTTTCCGCAATCACTCATTATCATTCTGCCATCTTTAATAACTGAATAACATTAATTTGAAGGAACAGTTTATGCTTAAAATGAATTTGAAAGTATGGGAATGAAAGAAAAATAAAAATCAAATTGTGGAGAGGACTTTTTATTTTTTTTCAGCATTATTTTAAAAAAGTTAAGTATCATACTTATTATTTAGGTACACTAATAAAATCATTGTTTTGTTGTTCAAGATTTTTATCATGTTTGTTAACACAATAAATCGAAATAAAATATTATCAAAATTTGATATTGTGCTGCAAAAAAAATTTCGTATTTCTTTCTAAACATGCCGGTCACAGTCTATATTGGCATTGACAGCACCTGTAAAATTTAGAAAATAGAATTTTTTGCTAATATATTCTTAAGTAACTCATTCACCGTATTTGATTTCATAGTTCGCTGTATCGATATCGCTTATCGAAAATTGACGACAGCACCTGTCAAAGTTTTGCATTATATTTTTTTGCGAATCTTTCCCAAAATCACCCGGTCACCGTCTATGATTTGATATTGTTTGTTTTCATCAATATCACTCACACGCTAAATGTTGACATTGACACCCACTTTAAACTTTTAACAGTAAATTTTTTGGGTATTTTTCTCAAAAACTTCCAGTCAAAATGCGTCCATATTTCCATCAATCTCGCTTATCCTTACAATTTGACATTGTTATATATTCAATTAAATTACTCAAAAATGTATGTATTTGATTATTATTATATAAACCAAAACCGGCTCTCTTCGTCCCTCATTTAGTTTTCGTTCGTGAAAGTGAGAACTTTTTCTAATTCTATTGTGGCTTTTAAATTGAGCAGGTAACTGAACTTTTTTGTGTTTACCTCTACCTGGATTTACTTCATTGCCAGATATAATTTGTGGAAGTAAGTGGTGTTACAATGGATATACTCTTAGATGTCAAAAGTATGTAATTTACATATTTTTAATTATATTGGATGAGAAATATTGTTTTTATAGAATTGTTTTCTGATCAAGCGAAAATTTCTATTTTTTTTTTCAAAAGTTTAGATAAATATAAACTTTTAACAAGTTATATACCTTCACGGAATGCTGAAAACTTTATGATTCGGTATATTAGAATGTCGCCGAATATGCAAAAAAGGTCATTGGCATACCCCCTCCAGTAACCTAAAATGTTTAATTTAATTTTTAAAGATTTATGACAATCTTGATTTTCTGTAATGAAAATATGTGGCTTTTGTTGTTTTCTACGAATATTTTATTTTTTAAATATATAACGATAACAAAACAAATAATATTCACTATAACCACAAAATATTCATTTTAAAACGTTTTTAGTACGCTTTTTAACGCTAATTAGTTTCATTTATAACATTGTAATGGAATCTTACAACCAACTTTTAATTATGATATTGATCTAAAATTTTGTACACTTGTTGAACATTTTGCCCTTTTTATGGTTTTAATATATATTTTTTACATTCCTTCGTGTAGTGGCACTTGGGAAAAGTACGTTAATTTGATTTGTCCTTCCTTTTTCTATTCTCAATTTATTTTAGCCCTTCGATGCTGATGATGGTACTTTCTAGTACCGAAACATGTACTCCCCCCAATTAAATTGACTTTTAATATATTTCTGGAGATGACTGGGATTTTTTTTCCTATAATAAACCTTTTATAAATTTCCTAGAAAGCTTATTTTATTTCCAGCCCTTAATTCCTTTCGTAAAGTATTAGTTATGTGATCATCTTAAGTTTTTAAACAACCTAAAAACATATCTAATTAATTTGAAGAAATAGTCCATGCTTAAAGTGGAGTTGAAAGTATAGGAACGAAAGAAAAAACTCGAAGTCTTCCTCCACAAAGTTTAATAATAAATTAAATTATTTAGGAAAAGTCTCTACATGTTTCGAACGTAGTGACGTTCATCATCAGGAGACAGAAATAAAACTTAGTGCTGATGGTTTTAGCAGGAGAGAAAATGGTGTCGAACCTTAATGGAGCTTTCATGGATTCATGATTCCATGAAAGCTCCATTAAGGTTCGACACCATTTTCTCTCCTGCTAAAACCATCAGCACTAAGTTTTATTTCTGTCTCCTGATGATGAACGTCACTACGTTCGAAACATGTAGAGACTTTTCCTAAATAATTTAATTTATTATTAAACTTTGTGGAGGAAGACTTTGAGTTTTTTCTTTCGTTCCTACACTGAGAAAAAGGATTAATTCCCAATACCCAGATATATTTCACCCAACTAAATAATCGAGTTGGTAACGAGCAACTAAATCACCGAATTCAAAGAATTACATAATTTAATTTGAATTTCAATAAAGATTTAATTGATCCAAAACTATACCAACAATGTTTAATAGAAATTAAATTGCGTAAACTATAATTTATTTGATTTTTGGATAGTGCATATTTGGCAAAATTAAAATTTTGTTGTCACAATGACGATTTAATTCATGTAATGAATAATAATTCTTTATGGTAATTATATTTTATTTTCAACATATTTTAATATTCTTGTGACAACTATACTATAGTTTGCAAAAACGAAATCAATTTTGCTCAAAAGTAATGCGTTATTCCAAAAATAATATCATTTTATTGGCGCAATTATATCAGATTGTAAGAAATAGAACAATATGTTTTAGAAATAATGTATTATTATGCTAAAATAAGTTAATTTAATGGTAACAATTATTTATAGATTCATTTTAAACCCTCAAGATATTTTTTAAAACTAATTTATAATTGTAACAATATGTTTATTTTATTTAGTCAACTAGTAGAGGGAGATGGGGCATTCTGCGCCAATCCCACAGGTCCAAACTGCGCATGCCCGGGAAGCTCGCAGACGTGGGCGGTACTAATTATGACGTCACCTGTCATCTGTCACCTGTCATCTGTCACCTGTCATCTGTCATCTGTCACCTGTCATCTGTCAATGTCAATGTCAATGTCAATGTCAAAGTCAATGTCAAAGTCAATGTCAAAGTCAATGTTAAATGTCATTTGTCATCTGTCATACGTCAACTGTCAAACGTCACATTGTTGGGCGTTAGCAACTTTGGGCCTTAGCTACTTGGGCGCTAGTTACATTGGGCAATAATATTCTATATATGGAATGTGTTCAGGATGATGTCATATTACGAATAGAAAAAGATGGCGGATGCCACCTGTCAATTAAGACAGCTCAAGGTCACCGATCATTTATCAATTGTTTAAGGAAAAATTTGATATATGAGTAATATATAGGATGCCCTAGTAAGTTATTATGAAAAAATCCCGAGACCCTCAGGTCGAGGTGTACTAAAGATATATGCTCGCCTACGGCTCGTTAAGGCTGTTAGGGATAATATAGCATGTGGTTCGTATTTAGGGTGAATAGCAAGTTATTTTGAAAAATCCCGAGACCGCAGGTCGAGGTGTGCTAAAAATATATGCTCACTTACCGCTCTCTAAGGTTGTTAGGGATAGCATAGCATGTGATTCGTATTTAGGATGACGAAACAAGCTATGAAAAAATTCCCGAGACCGCAGGTCGAGGTGTACTTAAGACATATATTAGCCTTCGGATCGCTAAGGGTGTTAGAAATAACGTAACATATGAATCGTATTTAGGGTGACGTAACAAGTTATTATGAAAAAATTCCGAGACCCTCAGGTCGAGGTGTACTAAAGATATATGCTAGCCTACGGCTCGCTAAGGTTGTTAGGGATAGCGCAACATACGATTCGTATTAAGGATGATGCAACAAGTAAATATGAAAAAAATCCCGAGACCGCAGGTCGAGGTGTACTAAAAACATAGACTCGCCTACAGCTCGCTAAGGTTGCTAGAAATAATGAAACATGTGAAGCGTATTTGGGGTAACGTAACAAGTTATTTAGAAAAAATCCCGAGACCGCAGGTCGAGGTGTGCTAAAAATATATGCTCACTTACCGCTCTCTAAGGTTGTTAGGGATAGCATAGCATGTGATTCGTATTTAGGATGACGAAACAAGCTATGAAAAAATTCCCGAGACCGCAGGTCGAGGTGTACTAAAGACATATGCTCGCCTACGACTCGTTAAGGTTGTTAGAAATAATGTAACATGTGATTCGTATTTAGGGTAATGCAACAAGTAAATATGAAAATCTCGAGGCCTGCAGAGGTGAGGTATACTAGAGTTATATGTTCGCTCGTTAAAGTCGCTAAGGATATGTGAATTGTATTACGGATGACGTAACAAACCATTACGAAAAACCCAGAAGTCGATGGTCTAACTGATTTGGGAGATATAGTTTTTGCGATTAGGACCCTTATGACTAAAGGTAGAGAGAGACAAAATTTGGTAAACAGGTAGATGATGGGCATACCTATCGACTAGTGAAGCAATATTTCAAAAATATCAAGTAAAAAACAGCGCTAGAGGTATAAAACCATAGAGGCCTAGCAGGAGACAAGATCATCCGGTTTGGAATTAATATAGTAGCTGCTAGAAAACTAAACGGCATGGATAAGAATAACTAAGTATTGCATCAGAAAATATGTAATTATTCCGCGAATGTAGCAAGCAATTAATATTCAATGCCAACAGGCATGGTCGAAGTAAATAAGCAATTAATATGCGTCTAAATTATGGTATATACGATAGGATTCCAAGGGGCAGAGATCGCTTATAATCGACAAACCACGAAAAATTAGTCGTTTCCGTCACTAAACGAGAGAAAAAACAGATAAAAGATAACCTATACACCACCTACTTTGGTAATACCTATAATCTATATCATGTAGTACAGTTTAAATATTAAACAAACAAAAACCTCTCTGAACGAGTAAAAAAAAAACATCCAATAATCCATTAAAGTTCCTAAAAAATAACCTTTGAACATATAAAAACCCTATTTATACAAAACAAACAACCAACAACCTTTCTGATGGGATAAAAACAGCAAATAAGCCAATAAAGTACCTAAAAAATGCCATTTGAACATATAAAACCCCCAGTATACTTATACAAGTTCCGACAGACCTATACTTGGTCTATGGGTATGCTTATTAGTGTCCTATAACCGTCCTATGATTGTCCTATAGTAGGTTTATGATTGTCCTATACTAGTCTTATAACGTTTGGGCATATAAATATACTATTGCATGATAACATATTTAACAACACCTATATACAAAATATACAACCAATAAACACTCTGATAGGATAAAAAAAACATCCAATAATCCATTAAAGCACCTAAAAAAAGGACTTTGAACCCATAAAACCCTATTTAACAGTCTCTATACAAAACAAACAACCAATAGCCTTTCTGTTGGGGTAAAAAAATCAAATAATCCGCTACAGTAGCTAAAAATGGTCTATGAACCTATAAAACGGCTATTTAACAGCTCCTATTCAATAATAAGAAGCCAAAAACAGCTCTGAACTGATCGGGATCGAATAAAAACATACAATAACCCACTTAAGCAGATGCTTGCAAATACAGTAACTAGATAATATTAAATAGCGTGAACCCGAATAATTGCACCAGCAAATATGTAATAATTATACATATCTCTAAAAAATATAGCATCTGATTAATATCCAATATCATTACCAGCTCTCTATCAATAGGCTAGTGACTAGCTATCATCCTATCTATAAAAGTAAAACGCAAGAACATAAACTTATGCGAATATCGGATTAGAGTCCTTATGCCTAATAAGCAGCTAATGAAAAGCTTTGAAAAGATATAAGCAGTTATGAACGTCTAGGAACAGCAAATAAGACGCTATCCAACCACCAATCAACCACTAATCATCCACTAACCAGCCATTATTAGGGCAATTAATGAACACCTTTGAACCAACAAAACGCCTATTTAGCATAATAAACAACTAAAACATCTCTGTTCTTCATAAGGCAAAAACTAAAAAACTATTAAAACAAACCACTAAAGTAGCACAAAAACAGCCTTTGAATCTATAAAACGACTATTCAACAGCTCTTAAACCAGACAAAAAACGTTTAATACACATCTAAGAACCTAATAGGTAGCTGAAGCAGCAAAAGTTCGTTTTCACACCTCGCCTACGACTCATCGGGCTCATCATCATCATATAGCCCGGTATAACACCTTAAGTCGCTAGAAAAAGCCAACGATGATTCTTCGAGCGGACGATGTTAAAGATATGAAGTCCCAAACCCCCAAAACGAGATATTCGAGACATACCAGACAGACGTTTCAGTAAAATTGAGAGGAGGGCAGGAGTCTATCATAGACGCAGAATATATTAAGTTTAATATAGTGGACCAAACCAAGCTCATAAAGATTAAGTGTTAAGGACTGATTAAGTGTAAATTAAGCGGTCAAATATAAAAAAATAGCCTACTTGGGAACATATAGCTCTAAGTGATCATATACAAAACATCGAGGTTAGACAGAGAACTTACAACACCCCATGAAAATAAATCTAAAATCTGGTATACATATCTGTTTATTTAACAACACGTCTATCAATAGAAAAACACTTAGCGTTACAGGTATGAACAGCAAATAAGACGTTATTCAACTACTAATCAACCGCTAATCATCCACTAACCCATCACTATTAGGTCAATTAATGAACACCTTTGAACCAATAAAACAGCTATTTAGCAGCTCCTATACATAATAAACAACTAAAACCTCTCTGTTCTTCATAGGATAAAAACTAAAAACTATTAAAACAAACCAATAAAGTAGCACAAAAAACAGCCTTTAAATCTATAAAAACGGATATTCAACAGCTCTTAAGCCAGACAAAAACGCTTAATAAACGTCTAAGAACCTAATAGGTAGCTGAAGCAGCAAAAGTTCGTTTTCATACCTCACCTACGGATCATCGAGCATATTATCAGACTATAGTAGAATGCATGATATAACACCTTAACTCGCTAGAAAAAACCAAGGATGATCCTTAGAACGGGCGGTGTTAAAGATATGAAGACCTAAAAACCCAAAACGAAATATTTGAGTCATGTAGACACAAAGATAGGCGTTTCAGTAAAATTAGGACGAGGGTAGGAGGTTGTCATAAACGCAGAATATATCTAGTTTACTATAGTGAACTAAACCGAATTCATAAAGATTAAGCGCTAAGGAACGATTAAGTGAAAATCAAGCGGTCAAATAACCTACATATTGCTCTAAGTAATCATATACAAAACATCGAGGTTAGACAGAGAACTCACCACACTCCCATAAAAATGAATCTAAAATCTGTTAAACATATCTGTTTATTTAACAACATGTCTATCAATAGAAAAACACTTAGCGCTATACTAAATTAGAGGGTTATAATTCTTAAAAGCAATTTGGCGGTTCCGAAATTGTGGGCATTGTTGAGGAGCAGACTTAGTAAAGATATTATATACACCAAGAGTATATAAATTAAACTAATAATGGTAGCAAATGCACAAGTGTTAGTCATGCAAATAAATAATATAACAACAACCGACGGTTCTAGGTTAAAAACTAACTATTAATCTGAAGGCAGGGCCATTAAAGTTCCTTAACAGTCAATGTAAAATGCTGTAATACAGGGATTCGCAAGAAGTCGATTACGATCGGATAATTACGTCAAAAGACTTAGACGAACGATCCAACTTGCTGAAATCTAGCGCAAAAGTATAGGTAAGTTATATGTTGTGTACTTAAATTCAACTGCTAAGATCAAAAACACACACCATATAAAATTATTACATAATACATTATTGCAGTGTCTTCCAAATGACTACAAAAATTCAATTAGAACAAACTACGATTGTATAGAGCAGGCACAAAAAAAGAGATAGATAAATGTTGACAACTATTACGGTTATAACGAAGAGAAATCAATAACTAACATGTGAATCAGCTACATACAACCACCTATGATAGTACCTCACATGAAGTTAAATTATCCGCATCAATAGTAAAAAGCACCTTAAGATCAAAAAAAATTAAAAGCTTAAGAACTCGATGAAGAGTAACTAAATAAAATGAACGCCACCTACATTTAATTTGCAAATAAGTAAGAAATAATAGACTAAATAGCCGTAAATCAAAAGACATTAGAGACAACGAATAGCTGCTGGATAGATCCTTACCCACCAAAAACACCCCCGCGATGCTAAAAAATCAGAATAAATAGGAAAAAATTAAGGTAATATTGTCTTAAAGACTCGGTAGTTCCTACAAAAGTATTTAAGTAACACGAATGCAAGGCAAACCTAACCAAACTTCTTGGGTGTGGTTATTATGTATAAAGACCAGCTAACACCAAAAAAGAGACCTGTACGTCAAAAAAAGTATACATATACGATAAACCTCTAATATTAGGAATACCGAAGGATGATACTATACAACTACTAACAGGAATCAAATTAAAGCTAATCGAATGATCGTTCAAATAAATAAAATTCTCATTTAAAATGTTATGACAACTACATGAGATGAGGTTAAATGTATAAATTTGGAGACTTCAGGGCGATCAGACTCACCTAATCGATCTTACAACATATGAAAAAATAAATCAATTAATTAGATAAATGGCTTCATAGCAGGGCTTCCAATAGTCTAGTGGATAGATAACATCTAAACTATCAAAAATAAAGCACAAGAGTTGTAAAAATTATTTATCGAATCACAAAATTTGACGCATAGCACATGAGGAGAATACCTTCTAATACCAATTCGTGAATGTTCGAACACAATCGTATAACTATCAAAAGCAAATATTGGGATACGGCTCGTTAAGGCTATTTGGTAATACTTGATGATAGATGCATGTGTAGCATAGCATCACAAGACACCTAAAAAACCCAAAAACCTCATCAGACAACTAGTTGGCGAGTTACGATTAGAGCTGCTATGTCGGGAAATATGTATAGTAAACGGCTAGAAGGTAAAAAAAGCTCCAACAACTAGTAAAAAATTATTTGAAAACCTTAAGTCATAAATGTATTAGATTCATTAATGTCTTAATGGTAGCGATAGTGAATATTTTTGCAATAGGTAGATATTAAAAAAATACCTATGGAAACGATTAAAGCCATTAAAATAATACAAGAAACATCAATGTGAGACACATAAAATACAGTTATAAAGGGGAAAAATTCGATTATATACCAATAGAAACCGGCGTGTTAGGCATTCAAAACGACGGCCAACCAAGCTGTTTAAATAATATAAAAGTGCCACTATGAGGACGTTAAGATGATCAAGAGAGGGACAGGATGTAAATTTGCAGGAAAAATACGAGGAAATAGAGCAAATAATGCAACAAAATAATAAAGTAGTAATCTAGCAGGATAGTAAACATATTAGTAAAAAGCGCTGCAGAAAATAAAAAATATAGCAATTCTAATCAAGCATTAAAAAAATCTATTCTAAATAATATTTGTTTATACAGATAAGTAGAAAACTATCGAAACATTGAGCAAGAAGGAGTGGCGACTGCAGGTATAAAATTTAACAACTATTGGTAAAATATACGGAAAAATATCAAAAATACCATCAATTTCACCAGAATGCTATTGTCAAAACCGTAGAACTCAAATATACATTTTAAAAAATTAAGCCAGCATCAAATGTCTTATTTGTCTATGTAATTATTGAATGAGGGTTGTGTGTGTAGAATAAACTATTCATGCAAATTAACTATAACGCAAAAATCATACAAGTCTGATACAGACAGTACCCCCCATAAGAGCCAAAAGCTAGTATTCAATGTTAAAATAGCGGGTTCACTTCATATAAAGCACACCAGTCAAAAAATATGCATATGAATTGTGTGAGGCGAAGTTCTATTATAAATGTTGTCTATATCAAGCTCAATACCGTTACCATATATAAACCCAACTTGCAAGAGTAATAAAACTAATAATTAAGTGTAACTCATGAGGCAACATAATATAAAAAAATAGATGGTTGGGAAACATAGGATTCTAAGTCGCTGGCAGAACCCTGCTTAGTCAATCTCAACAATATTTCAAATGGACGGAGGGTGAGAGGTATGTATATTACATTACATATATTGGCTCTTCTGTACTCTATATAAATTTAATATAAGGTACAGGTAACAATCATCAGCCTATTTTATATCATCTAACTTTAATAGTCATTTAATAAAACACAATTTCATAATATTTTAAATAACTTTTAATTATTTTTCAGTATCTATAATATGTTGAGCTATCTAGCCATACTTCACGTCTTGCATAATTAATTGCTTCTCGTATCTCAGGATCTTCAAAATACCCGTATAAGCGCTGAACTTCTTCAAAATTCCCCAACTTGTTCATGTCGCATACAAATCTTAAGGCATCTGGTTCTTCAAAGTATCGCTCACATATATCCAAAGCTCTAACTATATTTTTCATAGCCACCGGACGAATTCCCCATTCTTCTTTACGTTTTTGAAGTGTATTATATATATCCCGAATTACATGATGTGCATCATTATTTACTATATTCTGTGCTTTATCCATGATATCTAATTGATTGCAGGTATTGCAAGTAATTAGGACAGCGGTCTGTCTTAAAATAAGCCTCAGTGCTTCTGCTGGTAGTAAATATATCAACAGGCCTAATTACTCGGTGAAACCTGAATCTATAGAGGATTATTCGGGGTTTCGGGGTTACTCGGGTTCATTAGGATTTTGAGAATGTATTTTGCTTGACGTAGTTTTTAAACACAGTCACGGCCAAAGGCTCACGAAATTTGCAAAATTTTGGGAGAAGGCCGTGACTGTGTTTAAAAACTACGTCAAGCAAAATACATTCTCAAAATCCTAATGAACCCGAGTAACCCCGAAACCCCGAATAATCCTCTATAGATTCAGGTTTCACCGAGTAATTAGGCCTGTTGATATATTTACTACCAGCAGAAGCACTGAGGCTTATTTTAAGACAGACCGCTGTCCTAATTACTTGCAATACCTGCAATCAATTAGATATCATGGATAAAGCACAGAATATAGTAAATAATGATGCACATCATGTAATTCGGGATATATATAATACACTTCAAAAACGTAAAGAAGAATGGGGAATTCGTCCGGTGGCTATGAAAAATATAGTTAGAGCTTTGGATATATGTGAGCGATACTTTGAAGAACCAGATGCCTTAAGATTTGTATGCGACATGAACAAGTTGGGGAATTTTGAAGAAGTTCAGCGCTTATACGGGTATTTTGAAGATCCTGAGATACGAGAAGCAATTAATTATGCAAGACGTGAAGTATGGCTAGATAGCTCAACATATTATAGATACTGAAAAATAATTAAAAGTTATTTAAAATATTATGAAATTGTGTTTTATTAAATGACTATTAAAGTTAGATGATATAAAATAGGCTGATGATTGTTACCTGTACCTTATATTAAATTTATATAGAGTACAGAAGAGCCAATATATGTAATGTAATATACATACCTCTCACCCTCCGTCCATTTGAAATATTGTTGAGATTGACTAAGCAGGGTTCTGCCAGCGACTTAGAATCCTATGTTTCCCAACCATCTATTTTTTTATATTATGTTGCCTCATGAGTTACACTTAATTATTAGTTTTATTACTCTTGCAAGTTGGGTTTATATATGGTAACGGTATTGAGCTTGATATAGACAACATTTATAATAGAACTTCGCCTCACACAATTCATATGCATATTTTTTGACTGGTGTGCTTTATATGAAGTGAACCCGCTATTTTAACATTGAATACTAGCTTTTGGCTCTTATGGGGGGTACTGTCTGTATCAGACTTGTATGATTTTTGCGTTATAGTTAATTTGCATGAATAGTTTATTCTACACACACAACCCTCATTCAATAATTACATAGACAAATAAGACATTTGATGCTGGCTTAATTTTTTAAAATGTATATTTGAGTTCTACGGTTTTGACAATAGCATTCTGGTGAAATTGATGGTATTTTTGATATTTTTCCGTATATTTTACCAATAGTTGTTAAATTTTATACCTGCAGTCGCCACTCCTTCTTGCTCAATGTTTCGATAGTTTTCTACTTATCTGTATAAACAAATATTATTTAGAATAGATTTTTTTAATGCTTGATTAGAATTGCTATATTTTTTATTTTCTGCAGCGCTTTTTACTAATATGTTTACTATCCTGCTAGATTACTACTTTATTATTTTGTTGCATTATTTGCTCTATTTCCTCGTATTTTTCCTGCAAATTTACATCCTGTCCCTCTCTTGATCATCTTAACGTCCTCATAGTGGCACTTTTATATTATTTAAACAGCTTGGTTGGCCGTCGTTTTGAATGCCTAACACGCCGGTTTCTATTGGTATATAATCGAATTTTTCCCCTTTATAACTGTATTTTATGTGTCTCACATTGATGTTTCTTGTATTATTTTAATGGCTTTAATCGTTTCCATAGGTATTTTTTTAATATCTACCTATTGCAAAAATATTCACTATCGCTACCATTAAGACATTAATGAATCTAATACATTTATGACTTAAGGTTTTCAAATAATTTTTTACTAGTTGTTGGAGCTTTTTTTACCTTCTAGCCGTTTACTATACCCCCTCCCTTCCCATATTTCCCGACATAGCAGCTCTAATCGTAACTCGCCAACTAGTTGTCTGATGAGGTTTTTGGGTTTTTTAGGTGTCTTGTGATGCTATGCTACACATGCATCTATCATCAAGTATTACCAAATAGCCTTAACGAGCCGTATCCCAATATTTGCTTTTGATAGTTATACGATTGTGTTCGAACATTCACGAATTGGTATTAGAAGGTATTCTCCTCATGTGCTATGCGTCAAATTTTGTGATTCGATAAATAATTTTTACAACTCTTGTGCTTTATTTTTGATAGTTTAGATGTTATCTATCCACTAGACTATTGGAAGCCCTGCTATGAAGCCATTTATCTAATTAATTGATTTATTTTTTCATATGTTGTAAGATCGATTAGGTGAGTCTGATCGCCCTGAAGTCTCCAAATTTATACATTTAACCTCATCTCATGTAGTTGTCATAACATTTTAAATGAGAATTTTATTTATTTGAACGATCATTCGATTAGCTTTAATTTGATTCCTGTTAGTAGTTGTATAGTATCATCCTTCGGTATTCCTAATATTAGAGGTTTATCGTATATGTATACTTTTTTTGACGTACAGGTCTCTTTTTTGGTGTTAGCTGGTCTTTATACATAATAACCACACCCAAGAAGTTTGGTTAGGTTTGCCTTGCATTCGTGTTACTTAAATACTTTTGTAGGAACTACCGAGTCTTTAAGACAATATTACCTTAATTTTTTCCTATTTATTCTGATTTTTTAGCATCGCGGGGGTGTTTTTGGTGGGTAAGGATCTATCCAGCAGCTATTCGTTGTCTCTAATGTCTTTTGATTTACGGCTATTTAGTCTATTATTTCTTACTTATTTGCAAATTAAATGTAGGTGGCGTTCATTTTATTTAGTTACTCTTCATCGAGTTCTTAAGCTTTTAATTTTTTTTGATCTTAAGGTGCTTTTTACTATTGATGCGGATAATTTAACTTCATGTGAGGTACTATCATAGGTGGTTGTATGTAGCTGATTCACATGTTAGTTATTGATTTCTCTTCGTTATAACCGTAATAGTTGTCAACATTTATCTATCTCTTTTTTTGTGCCTGCTCTATACAATCGTAGTTTGTTCTAATTGAATTTTTGTAGTCATTTGGAAGACACTGCAATAATGTATTATGTAATAATTTTATATGGTGTGTGTTTTTGATCTTAGCAGTTGAATTTAAGTACACAACATATAACTTACCTATACTTTTGCGCTAGATTTCAGCAAGTTGGATCGTTCGTCTAAGTCTTTTGACGTAATTATCCGATCGTAATCGACTTCTTGCGAATCCCTGTATTACAGCATTTTACATTGACTGTTAAGGAACTTTAATGGCCCTGCCTTCAGATTAATAGTTAGTTTTTAACCTAGAACCGTCGGTTGTTGTTATATTATTTATTTGCATGACTAACACTTGTGCATTTGCTACCATTATTAGTTTAATTTATATACTCTTGGTGTATATAATATCTTTACTAAGTCTGCTCCTCAACAATGCCCACAATTTCGGAACCGCCAAATTGCTTTTAAGAATTATAACCCTCTAATTTAGTATAGCGCTAAGTGTTTTTCTATTGATAGACATGTTGTTAAATAAACAGATATGTTTAACAGATTTTAGATTCATTTTTATGGGAGTGTGGTGAGTTCTCTGTCTAACCTCGATGTTTTGTATATGATTACTTAGAGCAATATGTAGGTTATTTGACCGCTTGATTTTCACTTAATCGTTCCTTAGCGCTTAATCTTTATGAATTCGGTTTAGTTCACTATAGTAAACTAGATATATTCTGCGTTTATGACAACCTCCTACCCTCGTCCTAATTTTACTGAAACGCCTATCTTTGTGTCTACATGACTCAAATATTTCGTTTTGGGTTTTTAGGTCTTCATATCTTTAACACCGCCCGTTCTAAGGATCATCCTTGGTTTTTTCTAGCGAGTTAAGGTGTTATATCATGCATTCTACTATAGTCTGATAATATGCTCGATGATCCGTAGGTGAGGTATGAAAACGAACTTTTGCTGCTTCAGCTACCTATTAGGTTCTTAGACGTTTATTAAGCGTTTTTGTCTGGCTTAAGAGCTGTTGAATATCCGTTTTTATAGATTTAAAGGCTGTTTTTTGTGCTACTTTATTGGTTTGTTTTAATAGTTTTTAGTTTTTATCCTATGAAGAACAGAGAGGTTTTAGTTGTTTATTATGTATAGGAGCTGCTAAATAGCTGTTTTATTGGTTCAAAGGTGTTCATTAATTGACCTAATAGTGATGGGTTAGTGGATGATTAGCGGTTGATTAGTAGTTGAATAACGTCTTATTTGCTGTTCATACCTGTAACGCTAAGTGTTTTTCTATTGATAGACGTGTTGTTAAATAAACAGATATGTATACCAGATTTTAGATTTATTTTCATGGGGTGTTGTAAGTTCTCTGTCTAACCTCGATGTTTTGTATATGATCACTTAGAGCTATATGTTCCCAAGTAGGCTATTTTTTTATATTTGACCGCTTAATTTACACTTAATCAGTCCTTAACACTTAATCTTTATGAGCTTGGTTTGGTCCACTATATTAAACTTAATATATTCTGCGTCTATGATAGACTCCTGCCCTCCTCTCAATTTTACTGAAACGTCTGTCTGGTATGTCTCGAATATCTCGTTTTGGGGGTTTGGGACTTCATATCTTTAACATCGTCCGCTCGAAGAATCATCGTTGGCTTTTTCTAGCGACTTAAGGTGTTATACCGGGCTATATGATGATGATGAGCCCGATGAGTCGTAGGCGAGGTGTGAAAACGAACTTTTGCTGCTTCAGCTACCTATTAGGTTCTTAGATGTGTATTAAACGTTTTTTGTCTGGTTTAAGAGCTGTTGAATAGTCGTTTTATAGATTCAAAGGCTGTTTTTGTGCTACTTTAGTGGTTTGTTTTAATAGTTTTTTAGTTTTTGCCTTATGAAGAACAGAGATGTTTTAGTTGTTTATTATGCTAAATAGGCGTTTTGTTGGTTCAAAGGTGTTCATTAATTGCCCTAATAATGGCTGGTTAGTGGATGATTAGTGGTTGATTGGTGGTTGGATAGCGTCTTATTTGCTGTTCCTAGACGTTCATAACTGCTTATATCTTTTCAAAGCTTTTCATTAGCTGCTTATTAGGCATAAGGACTCTAATCCGATATTCGCATAAGTTTATGTTCTTGCGTTTTACTTTTATAGATAGGATGATAGCTAGTCACTAGCCTATTGATAGAGAGCTGGTAATGATATTGGATATTAATCAGATGCTATATTTTTTAGAGATATGTATAATTATTACATATTTGCTGGTGCAATTATTCGGGTTCACGCTATTTAATATTATCTAGTTACTGTATTTGCAAGCATCTGCTTAAGTGGGTTATTGTATGTTTTTATTCGATCCCGATCAGTTCAGAGCTGTTTTTGGCTTCTTATTATTGAATAGGAGCTGTTAAATAGCCGTTTTATAGGTTCATAGACCATTTTTAGCTACTGTAGCGGATTATTTGATTTTTTTACCCCAACAGAAAGGCTATTGGTTGTTTGTTTTGTATAGAGACTGTTAAATAGGGTTTTATGGGTTCAAAGTCCTTTTTTTAGGTGCTTTAATGGATTATTGGATGTTTTTTTATCCTATCAGAGTGTTTATTGGTTGTATATTTTGTATATAGGTGTTGTTAAATATGTTATCATGCAATAGTATATTTATATGCCCAAACGTTATAAGACTAGTATAGGACAATCATAAACCTACTATAGGACAATCATAGGACGGTTATAGGACACTAATAAGCATACCCATAGACCAAGTATAGGTCTGTCGGAACTTGTATAAGTATACTGGGGGTTTTATATGTTCAAATGGCATTTTTTAGGTACTTTATTGGCTTATTTGCTGTTTTTATCCCATCAGAAAGGTTGTTGGTTGTTTGTTTTGTATAAATAGGGTTTTTATATGTTCAAAGGTTATTTTTTAGGAACTTTAATGGATTATTGGATGTTTTTTTTTTACTCGTTCAGAGAGGTTTTTGTTTGTTTAATATTTACACTGTACTACATGATATAGATTATAGGTATTACCAAAGTAGGTGGTGTATAGGTTATCTTTTATCTGTTTTTTCTCTCGTTTAGTGACGGAAACGACTAATTTTTCGTGGTTTGTCGATTATAAGCGATCTCTGCCCCTTGGAATCCTATCGTATATACCATAATTTAGACGCATATTAATTGCTTATTTACTTCGACCATGCCTGTTGGCATTGAATATTAATTGCTTGCTACATTCGCGGAATAATTACATATTTTCTGATGCAATACTTAGTTATTCTTATCCATGCCGTTTAGTTTTCTAGCAGCTACTATATTAATTCCAAACCGGATGATCTTGTCTCCTGCTAGGCCTCTATGGTTTTATACCTCTAGCGCTGTTTTTTACTTGATATTTTTGAAATATTGCTTCACTAGTCGATAGGTATGCCCATCATCTACCTGTTTACCAAATTTTGTCTCTCTCTACCTTTAGTCATAAGGGTCCTAATCGCAAAAACTATATCTCCCAAATCAGTTAGACCATCGACTTCTGGGTTTTTCGTAATGGTTTGTTACGTCATCCGTAATACAATTCACATATCCTTAGCGACTTTAACGAGCGAACATATAACTCTAGTATACCTCACCTCTGCAGGCCTCGAGATTTTCATATTTACTTGTTGCATTACCCTAAATACGAATCACATGTTACATTATTTCTAACAACCTTAACGAGTCGTAGGCGAGCATATGTCTTTAGTACACCTCGACCTGCGGTCTCGGGAATTTTTTCATAGCTTGTTTCGTCATCCTAAATACGAATCACATGCTATGCTATCCCTAACAACCTTAGAGAGCGGTAAGTGAGCATATATTTTTAGCACACCTCGACCTGCGGTCTCGGGATTTTTTCTAAATAACTTGTTACGTTACCCCAAATACGCTTCACATGTTTCATTATTTCTAGCAACCTTAGCGAGCTGTAGGCGAGTCTATGTTTTTAGTACACCTCGACCTGCGGTCTCGGGATTTTTTTCATATTTACTTGTTGCATCATCCTTAATACGAATCGTATGTTGCGCTATCCCTAACAACCTTAGCGAGCCGTAGGCTAGCATATATCTTTAGTACACCTCGACCTGAGGGTCTCGGAATTTTTTCATAATAACTTGTTACGTCACCCTAAATACGATTCATATGTTACGTTATTTCTAACACCCTTAGCGATCCGAAGGCTAATATATGTCTTAAGTACACCTCGACCTGCGGTCTCGGGAATTTTTTCATAGCTTGTTTCGTCATCCTAAATACGAATCACATGCTATGCTATCCCTAACAACCTTAGAGAGCGGTAAGTGAGCATATATTTTTAGCACACCTCGACCTGCGGTCTCGGGATTTTTCAAAATAACTTGCTATTCACCCTAAATACGAACCACATGCTATATTATCCCTAACAGCCTTAACGAGCCGTAGGCGAGCATATATCTTTAGTACACCTCGACCTGAGGGTCTCGGGATTTTTTCATAATAACTTACTAGGGCATCCTATATATTACTCATATATCAAATTTTTCCTTAAACAATTGATAAATGATCGGTGACCTTGAGCTGTCTTAATTGACAGGTGGCATCCGCCATCTTTTTCTATTCGTAATATGACATCATCCTGAACACATTCCATATATAGAATATTATTGCCCAATGTAACTAGCGCCCAAGTAGCTAAGGCCCAAAGTTGCTAACGCCCAACAATGTGACGTTTGACAGTTGACGTATGACAGATGACAAATGACATTTAACATTGACTTTGACATTGACTTTGACATTGACTTTGACATTGACATTGACATTGACATTGACAGATGACAGGTGACAGATGACAGATGACAGGTGACAGATGACAGGTGACAGATGACAGGTGACGTCATAATTAGTACCGCCCACGTCTGCGAGCTTCCCGGGCATGCGCAGTTTGGACCTGTGGGATTGGCGCAGAATGCCCCATCTCCCTCTACTTCAACTATTGCATGCATTTGAGAATAATATTATTTTATTGGCGCAATTATATCAGATTGTAAGAAATAAAACAATATGTTTTAGAAATAATCTTTATTTTTGACAAACCTCGTATATGCCTGGAAAAATTGAATATTTGGTAGTTGCATTTTAGGTTTTAGACCAAGCGGAACTTTTTATGAAGAATAAGTCACTGTTTTTTGTAAAATTAATAATAAAAAAGTTTTCCATATGGGTCCAACGTTTTGCCGGACACTGTATAAGGAATAAACATTTTGGACAGCGGTTATCATCAGTAACTGTAATATTTTGATGCCCTTCTTCCTAGAAAAAAATAAAAATACCATTTCAAATTTTCGAAAAAAACATAAAAATCTGCGACCTTGTCATAAAGCGCCACCTACTGACATGAAAAATAACTGAACTCAAAATGTTATTATTCTAGTATAGCGTCCATAAAAGTGCTTTAAAATTAAAAAAAGTTAGTTGAAATCGGTTATTCCAAAAAAAAGTTATTGACTTTTTTTCAAACCAACGTTTACCCCTTCCCCACCCCTTATTTGATAAGGTAGGGAAATAATTTAAATACAAAAAAGTTGTGATATTTTCAGTAGGTTACAAAAGAAAAATGTTAATATAGGTTCACTTGAAACAATTTTTATTAAAACAATATTTTTTGTTCCGAGGTTGGATTTACGCCCTCTAGCGGTGGACTTTGCTGATTTACCAATATTTTTTTTATCAGGGTCGTCCGATTAACGGATGCTGAGATACCTATAGCCGGCGTCCCTTATTAATGGGCCACCCTGTATATTCCATACGGAAAATTATATTTATTTTTTAATAAAAATGCATATTATTATAGTATATTTACTTAATAGTTTCCGAGATATTGAACTGTTTTCTATAATCTTCTAACGTTCCATTTACCGTGAAACACCCTGTATAATGCACTTACTTAAATTACTATGTGCGTATTTATTTTATTTTTACCATTTTCTGATTAATTGGTTAAAAAATTTAATTTTAAATAATCGTCAAGTTTAAAACAATTATTATCATATTTATTTTGGCAGCCATATTTTATACACAATTATTTAAGACAGGATTTCTCAAACTACTTAGGTACTTATTGAAAATAATTTGGTTTTAATTCCATTGAATATTTATAAATGCATTAATAACTGTTATTTGTAGAAAAATTGGTACGGTTATACAGCGTGCGCATTGGAAAATTTAGTCAAATTGTTGGATTTTCGTTGCGCAATTCGCAACAAATACCTACATATAATAATGTACGCCATCTTCCCGGTGCGGCGCGGCAATTCTAGAACCATATATCAACCTATAGATAACAACTAAAATATTAGATAATAAAATAGGTATAATAATTGATGACTTACCGACAAACACAGGTACTAACATGGGTAACCCTCAGGTTTTTAATATTTCCTCCATTTCATCCATAACTATATTATTATAATTGGACCACTTGAAGGCAAACAAAAGAAAATACCGACACCAACCCGCTAGCTTCGAATTAAATGCTTTGCGTCGCGGTCGTCTTCACGTTTAGACTAGAGGCGTAATTCTGGGAATCACCAACTTACTTGCCTGCAGTAAAATTTAGTTCGCGGAACTCTGGCAAAATAAACTTATTTTGGAATATCTATTTTATTTGCAGTATTAAATTATAATCTCTAGATTTCTTATAGCATACTATGCTAACAAATATCTAAATTCATTGAATAAAATATTTATTAAGAAAATTGAGAGTAAATAATATTAGTAAACTGTAATTGATTGCATTAAACTTTTGTTAATATAACCATATATAGTCCAATTCGATTTTTTAGTTGCCCGAATTAATCAAAAATATTTTACAAAATTATGTCAAGAGTAATTTAGTGTAGTGAACTATAATCTTATTTATCCAATTAAAAACCCAATACTAGAAATGTTTAAAATGGCTTAATTGCCACCAGAAAGAAATTTTTCTCAGTGTATATCTAATTAATGTTATAATACTAATAATATTAATATACGTAAGCCCTTGTACCAATAAATGGGTTAGGTAGGTATCTGTTTTTATTGCCATTATCTCAAACTATAATTTTTTTTATAAATCCATATATAATATATTATTTGTTATTAATCAACAGGGGATTTTGCTTCTAAAATATTTGTTCTCCTTAAGAAAATTAATTTGCATACGAAAAATTCCATATTTTAAGTGCCCGTGTACTGCCAAACGCCATGACCGCAGCCCCTATAAGACGGAACCACTGTGCACCCCCTTATGAAAACGTTCATGCAAAAGTGTAAAAGGACAAGATAAAAAATAGTTATTTACACTACAAGGGAGGCAGGTGATACTTACCAGTCGAGGACATAGTTTGCGCCCGAGCGATAGCGAGGGCTTGCAAAATAGTCCGGGACTGGTCAAGAATACTGCCTCCCGAGTTTTGTATTATATTTTTTCTACTCCAGTTCCCCCAAATTAAAAAAAAAATGTTTTTTAATTTTATAACTTGAACCATCCAACTGAAATACCCTGTATGTATGACAGGTTTCCTAGTGTTGACACGTTGATTGCTATGGAATTAATAATGTTCATAATCAAACAAACATTCTGTCAGTGTAAGTCTTTTTTAAGAAATCGAAAAATGGATATCGATGCAGTTGCAAATGCAGCTTGCGCTGCTCTATTACTTCAGAAATCGAAGGAACGGTACAATCATTGTTACAAGGACTTCAAGGATTGGTGCAGTATTAATGCAAGTGATGAGTCACCGAGACAGTGCTGGATTTACCATTAGGCTGAGTAGGCTGGAGCCTAGGGCGGCAGGTTTTAGGGGGCGGCAAATTTGGCCCAAAATTTTTTTTTTGTATTACAGAAATAAATGGTACAATCTTTATTCATGGTCGACGGGTAGTATTTTTTTAAATAAACTTTATTGTTGGCCATGTCTGCATGTTAATGGGGATAAAAAAAGGTAGTTGGAACTTTACTGGCTTTGCAGAAAGAAATTTCATTTTCAATCAAATAAGTAGGTAATCATAAATTTTTAAAATATTTACTAAAAATTATTGACCAAATTTGGGCGTGGTCTTAAAAAATTTTCGTTTGCGGCGCATTTCGCCTGCAGCGGGCTTTTTCTTTCCCGAACACTTCAATTGTTTCACAACTCACGAGCCGTCACTGGTATAGGGGCGGCAAAAATTGAATAGCCTACTAGCGGCAAATTTGTAAATCCGCCACTGCACCGAGAATTCTATGCTGGCGTACTTTGTGGAGAAGACAAAGACCCTAAAGTCCCCTGCAAGTTTGTGGAGACATTTCAAAATTCCTAAAACTAAAGGCGTTTTTGAAGAGGAGAAATGATGGCTATAAGCCAAAGAAGTCTCAAGTTTTCACGCGAGAAGAAATAGAAACATTTTTGACAGAAGCCGACGATAGAAGTTTTTTATTAATGAAGTTTTTTATTAATGGTCGTCGGGATTGCTGGAGCATGCCGTTCACAAGAATTATGCGACCTGAGTGTGAAGAATGTCCAGGAAATGGTAAATTTAATTATAATCAACCCTGATTCAAAAAATGGTACATCTAGAAGATTCACCATCACAAGACAGTACCATCTGCCATTTAAAATTTTTTTAAAGTTATATCAAAATAATATCCTTGGTTGAAAGACCCCAACAACGTCTTTTTTGAGATACCAAGAAGGCAAATGCTTAAACCAGCCTGTGGGAAAGAACACTTTTTCAGCTATTCCCACAAAAATAGCACATTTTCTCAAATTGCCTAACGCTGAAACTTATACCGGCCATTCATTTAGAAGAACGTCTGCCACATTATTAGCTAACACTGGGGCTAGTGTTTTAACTCTTAAAAGACATGGGGGCTGGAAGTCGGGGACGGTTGCTGAAGGTTATGTTGCTGATAGTATTTACAATAAGAACGAGATGGCAAACAAAATTCTTTATAACAAGAAAAACAGCGATTCAAATTCATCTGCCATTCCTCTACCAACCACATCGACAAGCTCTTTAACAAGAATTATTGATAACATAAGCACATAAGAAGTAACTACTCTAGCATACAAAGTAGGGCAACTAGAAAAAGAAAATTATATACTAACTCAAAAAATGCAAGGAAGCAACAACATGAAAGAGGACATAAATTTAAAAATATTTCCGCAGTTACCCAAGGTTACAACGGAATCATGTATTGAAGAATCGAACAATAATCAGGAAAGAGATATTAAAATAATGGAAAAAACCTATAGTGCAATTACCCAGAGGAACAAGGATCAAACATCTGGTGAAAAATGGGTAACCCCTCCACAACAAAAAAAATATGAAACACTAGTTAGGTTGAGGGAACAAGATGATGCAAAAAAGGTTTTAAAAGAAATAAAGCATAATCTTAACAAAAATGGCGACTTTCATGAAACTTTTAAGCAAATCAAACAGTTGCAAAGCGGTGCAGTATTAATTGAATGCCATAGTGAGTCTCAGCAAAAGATGTTACAGAATGTTTTAAAAAAACATGGTGAGATTCAACTAAAAGAAATAGAAAATAGTGACCCAATGCTAATGATAACAGGAATAGAAAAGGGGTACGAAGCGGAAAGCCTTATTAAGGAATTTATAAAAGACAATCCACAAATAAAAGAAGTTTTTGGAGAAAATGTGGAAAATAAAATAAAGTTTATAACCAAGAAAGAGTGTAGAAATAAAAATAGAGAAAACTGGGTATTTCAAACAAACCCCGAAGTTTTTAGGTGGTTAATAAAGCATGAAAACCTAAGTCTTGACCTAACTAGGACATATGTTAAGGAATATACCAACTTGTCAATGTGCTATAAGTGTTGCTATTTTGGACATGTGGCCAAACATTGCAAAAGTAACACATTATGCTGCCATAAATGCGATGAAAATCATGAAAGCCGCCAATGTCCTAATGATAATCAATGGAACTGCCCAAATTGCAAACGCCTAAATCTAAAAGACAGGATACATTCTGCTAGAGACCCAAAATGTCCAGCTTACTTACAAAAACTTGAAAAACATAGACAAAACACGAACTATGGCATGAGCAGTCATTTTTTTTAAATAAACTGGGAACATTTGGTGAAAATATAAATGGTACAGCAAATACAATTAATACTAAAAGGGAACACTACAGTATTATTCACCAAAATGTGCAGTCAATTGGAAACTGCGTTGATAGATTAAATTATATGCTCCAGCAACATCCAGAATGTACTTTTCTTTGCATTACTGAACACTGGAAGACTACTGAAGAACTAAAAATGTTTGCTGTAAATAATTTCAATTTGGCATCGAGCTATTGTCGAGAGGAACGATATGGTGGTGCAGCGGTTTACGTGCGAAAGAACATAAAAGTAAAACAGCGCAATAAACTAAGTGAACTGTCAATAAAGGGCCAGTTTGAGTGTGCGTGTGTAGAGTGCGAGTTGGAAAGCGAGTTATTTATTGTTGTTGCAATATATAGACCTCCCAGTGGAGATTTAACGGTTTTTTTAAAACAACTTGACATATTATTAACCAAAATAGTGGACGAAAATAAAAAGGTATTTATAGGGGGCGATTTCAATATAGAATTATTAGAAAATAACAACAATAGAACCGAATTTTTATCAGTTTTAAATTCTTTTTTAATGTACCCGACAATTTTTGATAATACACGTATTACACCAAGGACCAAAAGCTGTATAGACAATATTTTTTGCAACGTGCCAGCACACGATCTTAAGAGTTCGATTTTACACACTTCTATATCAGATTATACCGCTCAGAAAGTCATTTTTAAATGTACAAAAACTGTTTTTAAATCATATTTTAAAAGATTTTTTTCACAGGAAAGTAAAGCAATGTTTGTCAGGTCTCTACAAGAACAAGACTGGTTAGATGTTTTCAGGGTTTCAAAATCAAATGTAAATGAGCAATGGTCACTTTTTATGACTACCTTTGGGAATATCTTTAACCAATGTTTTCCAAGGAAATTAATTAATAAAAAAATTCACAGATTTCGCAATGCTTGCAACCAGCGGAGACATTGGAAATGATTGAATTATATTTAAAACATAATTTTATTATTATTCTCAACAACTAAATAATAAGGTTATAATATGTAAATAACATACACTGAGGAGAATAATCTAATACAACGCAGGTTTGCTAAGACATAGTTTGTATTAATAGCTTATTATTTATTAACACATACTAAATACATTGCTAGTGTATCAAACCAATAACTCTTAGATCAAACCTGCTTTAGTGTTATATTAATTCCCGATTTGCTAGAACAGTGTTTTTATTGGTAGTAATCAGTTCCATTAGCAGCACAGTTTTATTGAAAAATTAACTACTTTTAACACAGCAATTTTTTTAAGAAATAAATTATAGGTACTATATATTCTTAATGCGACGCATTTTGTTCCCTATGAAGCGCTATCTCTACAATTAAGAAAGCAGAAAAGTGTCCCCAAAAAATGAATTGTATCCGTTAGAACCTATAATCCACAAGACGTTGTTGGTGATTCGTAGCGATCGGCAATCGCCGCGCGCCTTAGTATTAGTTTTAACCTATTTGTTCCCCAGGTCACATCGTTGTTCGGAGTCTCTAGCTGTCCTAGCTGAATTTTATTGATCGCACCAATAAATTTTTACTTTGTATTTAAGTTTTTTTTAAATTTTGCATGTCAGATAAAGCAATAGAAGATTATTATTTCGAACAACCCATCATTAGTATTGAACTTTCTAATCTATGTACGAATTTTACCATCTCAGTAAACCATGTTGTATAATAGATAATCATAATACGTAATATGCAATGTTAAACAATAACAATATCACACTAAAAGCTACTTAAACTTTTGAGAACTACATTACTGATTTTTAGTGGTATATGCCTCAACTGTAGCAAGCAAATATATTATTATGATTAATGTCAAGTTTCATTACAACTGCAAGATGGAACTATTACAGCATATAAAACCAGATCGCTGTTTGTCGAACGTTTATAATCCATTATTACAAAAAATAAGCGCCCCAATCTCCCAAAAGTATACCTAATAAACAAACCAAGAATACCACCGACCGGTCTGACTCTTAAACTAGAAACAAAAACTTTTGAGAACTACAGTACTGATTTTTAATGGTATATACCATGCATTATTACCGTAGCAAGCAAATATTATTATGATTAATGTTAAGTTTCATTACAACTGCCAGATGGAACTATTACAGTATATAAAACCAGATCGCTTACATCGTTCACTGTTTGTCGAACGTTTATAATCCATTATTACAAAAAATAAGCGCCCCAATCTCCCAAAAGTACACCTAATAAACAAACCAAGAATACCACCGACCGGTCTGACTCTTAAACTAGAAACAAAAACTTTTGAGAACTACAGCACTGATTTTTAGTGGTATATACCATGCATTATTAACGTAGCAAGCAAATATTATTATGATTAATGTTAAGTTTCATTACAACTGCCAGATGAAACTATTACAGTATATAAAACAAGATCGCTTACATCGTTCACTGTTTGTCGAACGTTTATAATCCATTATTACAAAAAATAAGCGGCCCAATCTCCCAAAAGTATACCTAACAAACAAACCAAGAATACCACCGACCGGTCTGACTCTTAAACTAGAAACAAAAACTTTTGAGAACCACAGCACTGATTTTTAGTGGTATATACCATGCATTATTAACGTAGCAAGCAAATATTATTATGATTAATGTTAAGTTTCATTACAACTGCTAGATGGAACTATTACAGTATATAAAACAAGATCGCTTACATCGTTCACTGTTTGTCGAACGTTTATAATCCATTATTACAAAAAATAAGCGGCCCAATCTCCCAAAAGTATACCTAACAAACAAACCAAGAATACCACCGACCGGTCTGACTCTTAAACTAGAAAAATAAACTTTTGAGAACTACAGCACTGATTTTTAGTGGTATATACAATGCATTATTAACGTAGCAAGCAATTATTATTATGAGTAATGTTAAGTTTCATTACAACTGCCAGATGGAACTATTACAGTATATAAAACCAGATCGCTTTTATCGTTCACTGTTTGTCGAACGTTTATAATCCATTATTACAAAAAATAAGCGCCCCAATCTCCCAAAAGTACACCTAATAAACAAACCAAGAATACCACCGACCGGTCTGACTCTTAAACTAGAAACAAAAACTTTTGAGAACTACAGCACTGATTTTTAGTGGTATATACCATGCATTATTAACGTAGCAAGCAAATATTATTATGATTAATGTTAAGTTTCATTACAACTGCCAGATGGAACTATTACAGTATATAAAACAAGATCGCTTACATCGTTCACTGTTTGTCGAACGTTTATAATCCATTATTACAAAAAATAAGCGGCCCAATCTCCCAAAAGTATACCTAACAAACAAACCAAGAATACCACCGACCGGTCTGACTCTTAAACTAGAAAAAAAAAATTTTGAGAACTACAGCACTGATTTTTAGTGGTATATACCATGCATTATTAACGTAGCAAGCAAATATTATTATGATTAATGTTAAGTTTCATTACAACTGCTAGATGGAACTATTACAGTATATAAAACAAGATCGCTTACATCGTTCACTGTTTGTCGAACGTTTATAATCCATTATTACAAAAAATAAGCGTCCCAATCTCCCAAAAGTATACCTAACAAACAAACCAAGAATACCACCGACCGGTCTGACTCTTAAACTAGAAAAATAAACTTTTGAGAACTACAGCACTGATTTTTAGTGGTATATACAATGCATTATTAACGTAGCAAGCAATTATTATTATGAGTAATGTTAAGTTTCATTACAACTGCCAGATGGAACTATTACAGTATATAAAACCAGATCGCTTTTATCGTTCACTGTTTGTCGAACGTTTATAATCCATTATTACAAAAAATAAGCGGCCCAATCTCCCAAAAGTATACCTAACAAACAAACCAAGAATACCACCGACCGGTCTGACTCTTAAACTAGAAAAATTAACTTTTGAGAACTACAGCACTGATTTTTAGTGGTATATACCATGCATTATTAACGTAACAAGCAAATATTATTATGATTAATGTTAAGTTTTATTACAACTGCCAGATGGAACTATTACAGTATATAAAACAAGATCGCTTACATCGTTCACTGTTTGTCGAACGTTTGTAATCCATTATTACAAAAAATAAGCGCCCCAATCTCCCAAAAGTACACCTAATAAACAAACCAAGAATACCACCGACCGGTCTGAATCTTAGAAACAAAAACTTTTAAGAACTACAGCACTGATTTTTAGTGGTATATACCATGCATTATTAACGTAGCAAGCAAATATTATTATGATTAATGTTAAGTTTCATTACAACTGCCAGATGGAACTATTACAGTATATAAAACCAGATCGCTTACATCGTTCACTGTTTGTCGAACGTTTATAATCCATTATTACAAAAAATATGCGCCCCAATCTCCCAAAAGTAATATAAACAAACCTAGAACACCACCGACCGGTCTGACTCTTAAACTAGAAACAAAAACTTTTGAGAACTACAGTACTGAGTTTTAGCAGTAAGTATATGCATTATTAACTGTAGCCAGCAAATATTATTATGATTAATGTTAAGTTTCATTACAACTGCCAGATGGAACTATACCACATACACATACACCACCGACCGGTCTGACTCTTAAACTAGAAACAATGAAACGCCACATCAATGATCCACACGGAAAAATGTGTTAGGGTTCGATGTCAAGCATTTTACAAAATTACTACTAAGAATGTCTTTCAGAATTCATAAATGTAGGATAAATAGCTAAAACAAGATACCTTAATTTTTTTTAAATACCTACCTTATTTTTTTTATTTTCCAACATTTTTTTAAGAAATTGAATTAAATGAATACTACGTCTTATGCAACCACATATTATATTACCAATGAGAAGCAATTGGCGCGATGTTGCCGGCTTGCCCGAAGCGGATGATTTCTTAAAAAAATATATTTACCTTTCATAAATTATAAATCAATTATTAAATAAAATTTTTAAAAAAATTATCCTAAAATATGTAGGTACTTTTTCTAAATCGCGATGCACGTCTCCTTAGAAAATATGTATCTTATCCCATCGCAATCAGCAATACCTAAAAATAGAAATCCAACAAAATCAACACACGGCAACAAAGCGCGCGACAACACATGAGATGCATTTGGCGCGATGTTGCCGGCTTGCCCGAAGCGGATGATTTCTTAAAAAAATATATTTACCTTTCATAAATTATAAAATCAATTATAAAATAACATTTTTAAAAAAATATCCTAAAATATGTAGGTACTTTTTCTAAATCGCGATGCACGTATCCTTAGAAAATATGTACCTTGTTCCATCGCAATCGCAACACCGAAAAATAGAAATTCCAACAAAACCAACACACGGCAACAAAGCACGCGACATTTTGTCTTAAACGAAATTGTCTTACAACCTTGAACGAGAAACTCGTAACTTGGTCCCCATATACGAACATAAACATTTCCAATGTTAAAAAACAAAAAAAAAATTGTTTGTACAAAAATGATGAAAGGGTAAAAGAGGTAAAAAATAGATTAGATATACTTTTAACATTAAGGGAAGCGGATGATCGATATAAAGAAATGTATAAGGTTGTTAAAAGGGAATATGATAATATATTAGTAAAAACTAGATCTGAAAATTATGCAAATAGAATAAAAAACTCTGATAATAAAAACAAATGTATGTGGTCAATTCATAACGAAATTATAGGAAAACTTAAAATACAGGACATAATAGTTTCAGGAGATTCTGAGTGTATCGCGAATAATTATAACAGTTTTTTATTAAATATAGTTCCAGAATTAACGAAAAATAGGAAACAGGTAGATTAGCACTGTAAAATACCAAAAAATAACGACACTTTTCAGATAAAACCTGTAACAGCGGAAGAATTATTACGATTAAGTCAGAAAATTAAAAATAAACACAGTAGTGGAGATGATGAAATTCCCACAAGTTTGATTAAACTCAGCATTCCTGTTATCAATAATGTCCTTTGTTATATGATAAATAACTCACTGCAAGAAGGCATTTTTCCTGAACAGTTAAAATTAGCGTTAATTAAACCACTTTTTAAAAATAAAGGAGATGCTGAAATGCTGGACAATTATAGGCCCATAAGCCTGCTTCCGGGTTTCTCGAAATTGTTTGAATTAGTCATGTGTGATCAAGTAATAAATTTTATGAATAATAGTGGACTCCTTTCGGGAAATCAACATGGATATCTTGAGGGAAAGTCCACTCAAACAGCTGTTTTTCAGTTTACACAGGCAATTCTTGAATATTTGGAAGATGGCAAAATGGCAATTGGAATATTCTTGGACCTATCCAGAGCCTATGATTGTTTAGATCGCGAACTCCTTCTAAAAAAACTTGAGTTATATGGCATCAGGGGAAGTGCTTTTAAGTGGTTTAAATCTTATTTAAGTCAAAGAACTCAAAGAGTTATTGTACAAAAAGATAATACCTGTGCTAAATCAGAAATCTTGCAAAATACAGTTGGCATACCGCAAGGAAGTATACTTGGACCTGTCTTATTTATAATTTTCATAAATGACCTTGAGTTAGAAATAGGTAACGCTAATTCTAGCTTAACAGTATATGCTGATGACACGAACCTTCTAGCCGAAGGCGAACAAATTGAGCATATAGTAAATAATGCATCGAACATTTTCGTAGCTAGCAAAAATTGGTTTGAAAAAAATAAATTAATTTTAAATAAACCAAAAACAAGTACAGTACTATTTCGCACGAAGCTCTGTAGAAAAGAAATACCGGAATCAATAAATATTGAAGAAAATCAACTTTTCTTTAAGAAAAACACAAAATTCCTTGGTATCTATATTGATGAATTTCTTGACTGGTCTTATCAAATCGACTATGTCAATGGTAAATTAAATAGGACTTGCTACTGTCTACGCATTGTTACAAAGTATCTAAGCGACACTGCCAAGAGAACACTGTATTTTGCAAATTTTGAATCTACGGCCAGGTTTGGTATTGTTTTTTGGGGAGCAAACTTACAAATTCAAAAAATTTTTGTAATTCAAAAACGAGTCTTAAGAATTCTGTATAACATGGCATATTTAGATTCATGTAGAGGCCTGTTTAAAGCAAAACGAATACTTACAATTTATGCGTTGTACATTTTTGATACAACCATGTTTTTCTATAAAAACAGAAACACATTTGGTACGCAGTATCAACATTGTTATAACACACGAACTAATGATATAAATTACCCCATTCACCGACTGACTTTATCTGAAAAAAGCCCCTACTACATGGGTGTTAAATTTTATAATAAACTAAATAATGATATTAAAAATGCACCCTCAGAGAAATTGTTTAGAGTAAGATTGAAGGAATTGCTTATAAATTTGGAGCCATACAGCATTAGTGATTTTTTGGAAATGTAAAAAGAGAGAAAAGGATCAGGAATTGCATTTAGGTATTTAAACTTAGATTTTTTTTGTTGACGCCATTTCATTTATGTTTGTTTGTACATTTGTATTGATTAACGTAATTTGAAATATAGATTTTTCTATTCTATTCTATTCTATTCTATTAGAAGTGTCCAAACAGCTGCAAGAGGTTTCCCCACATTTCCCTAACTGTAATTTATCAAATGGTGCTATAAATATTAATTTAAAATAAAAACTTGAATTTTTAGGATAAATTTTGTAGTTTATTTAACTTACTTCCCTAGGGAGGTAAAACGTACTTACCTTCCTCAAATCAGTATCAAACTGAAGTACTTACCGAGTAAGGAGTAGAAAAAATATTTTTTTTACGCATGATATCACGCATCACTCATCCAATGAGTCGTTTCTTTCTTGGTCTTATGTACGGTGTTAATTCCTAAACAGGCTAAAAGTCGAAGTTTCCCGACCAAAAAATGTATAAGCCGTGGCTGCTAGAAACTGCAGCGATTTTAATTCACCTGATAGTTGGTCGTGAAACTAGGTATACAGTTAAAATCAATTTTGTAGCGTATACCTTTCGATCTACGCTAACTTCTGCAATAACATTTTTATGATATTTATATAACAAAAAATAATGTTTTGGGCTAAATAAATATCTGAATTGGGCCAAAAGTGTGTTAAATTGTTGATGAAAGAGATAATTGGGAGGCTAAAATATATGATAGTATAATTAGTACAATTTAAATGTATTCGGCATTATGTTGGTTAATCATTGTTAAAAATAACGAGAAATAGGCATAAATGTGGATACATTTACCGTTTCTATTTATATTTAACTTTATCCAATTAACACAAATAAAGCGTAATTTTGATGAGATCATTTCATTACCGAAAAATTTATTATGTTTTTAGCAAATAATTAATTGCTTAATTTTTTTGTATATATTTAACACGTTGAGCGCCAGTGTATCTTTTAAGATACACTTTGCAACCAGCTTTGTGTATCTAAAAAGATACTGTTACGGAATCTAGTTCAGATGAATTTTGTCAGATGGCAGAGCAGGATGTATCTTATCGTTTCATTGCGAAAATATTTCTTAAAACTGGAGCACAAATCGTTGGCAGATTAAGCGCTCCCAGGGTACACCAGCCCGGTGAGACAATGATTGGCGGAATGGAAGCATATGTGACGTCAGAGTGTGACGTCACACACAAAAAAAGGAATACTCTATTTAAGTATATATGTTTTCTCACACTTTTCAACTCAATTTGAAGATACAGATACTCTCTCGAATAGGGATGTTACGGAATAGCTTTTTCTCGTACCTAGTTGGACCTGTACCTATTCCAAGCCCGAACCTATTCCAAATACCTATTACAGGTCCAAACTATTCCAGGTCAAACTTAAACGCCGCTCCGCCGATTGGCGCTATTCCGGCTGCATGGCCGACACGAGTTTTTAAAGAAGGCCGCTAGAACTCTAGCGTGGCCAGCAGTTCCCGATTGTTATAATTAAATTTCGTTATAAATTTTTGTAACAGATTAATATTTTTCGCACCAGACTTTTTTGGAACATTTGATTGTAACGGAGGCCTATTATTTAAAGAAACCTGAAGAATAGGCATAGGTACATCCACCATATATGTTACCTTTTTAATTAATTCCTCATTGCTGGTTGCATATCCTACATTAAATACGCTATATTTTGTTGCCCAATAAATTATTACAATATTTTTAGAAATATTTATTATTTATTACTATTTCCCTTTATCTCTATTTAGTGAGATTATTTTAATTATTGCAATGTGCTTGTAACGACAACGTTTAAAATTCTCAACTGCAAATTCGCCATATTATAAACATATTATATGAATTTAAAGCAAAACCTGTAGCCGTTCCATTCCCTATATCGTACCTGTACCTGACAACTTGAAAAAGGAATAACAGTGAAACCAGAGAATCAAACATGTGACAGTGCCAACGGACCTGGAATAGGTACCTGGTAATAGGTAATAGGTACGCGGAATAGGCAGATGATACCTATTCCAAAAGAACAGGTCCAGTTCCACTGTAACACCCCTACTCTCGAAGAAATGATACTTCGCTTGATTATCGACGTTTATTTAAAATTAGTATTTGAAATACTTGGTTACTTTTAGGGATGTTACGGAATAGCTTTTTCTCGTACCTAGTTGGACCTGTACCTATTCCAAACCCGAACCTATTCCAAATACCTATTACAGGTCCAAACTATTCCAGGTCAAACTTAAACGCCGCTCCGCCGATTGGCGCTATTCCGGCTGCATGGCCGACACGAGTTTTTAAAGAAGGCCGCTAGAACTCCAGCGTGGCCAGCAGTTTTCGATTGTTCGAATTAAATTTCGTTATAAATTTTTGTAACAGATTAATTTTTTTCGCACCAGACTTTTTTGGAAGATTTGATTGTAACGGAGGCCTATTATTTAAAGAAACATGAAGAATAGGCATAGGTACATCCACCATATATGTTGCCTTTTTAATTAATTCCTCATTACCTCATTGCTGGTTGCATATCCTACATTAAATACGCTATATTTTGTTGCCCAATAAATTATTACAATATTTTTAGAAATATTTATTATTTATTACTTACCCTTTATCTTTATTTAGTGAGATTATTTTAATTGCAATGTGCTTGTAACGGCAACGTTTAAAATTCTCAACTGCAAATTCGCCATATTATATGAATTTAAAGCAAAACCTGTAGCCGTTCCATTCCCTATCCCTATATCGTACCTGTACCTGACAACTTGAAAAAGGAATAACAATGAAACCAGAGAATCAAACATGTGACAGTGCCAACGGACCTGGAATAGGTACCTGGTAATAGGTAATAGGTACGCGGAATAGGCAGATGATACCTATTCCAAAAGAACAGGTCCAGTTCCACTGTAACACCCCTAGTTACTTTTCTTGATTTGAGTAGATATTTTTAATTTAAATACCATATAAACTTAGTCAAAGTTATAATTAATGCTAATTTCAAGTCAAAGTATGCATTCAATAAAGAATACTTTAACTTCTAAATTAGAATTGACAGTTTAAAACAAGAAAAATTATTGCTCATGTTTACGACTTGTATTTACTTCATTTAAATATTATTTAACTACATTTAAGATTATGTTATTCTTAATTTGAATAAAAATATGGTTTATAATTTGACGTTTCTTAAAATGAGTATATATTTGAATTTATTGAAGCAACTATGTTTTTCTTTTTAAACAAGTCTACTATTTCAAATTAAAAAAAAAAAAGAATATTTACTAATATTGAAAATCGTTGCGATCAATTTTGCTTAAATGAAGAATTCGCAAGTATCACTTCACCCCCTTCCACGTTCACGCAAGATATGTGCCAATCGGCGGCACAGTCTTGCATGGGACATCGGAACTTACGGAACGCGCCACTCGCCAATCCAAGTTACACGTCTATTCTATGTTAGAACTTGTTTGAACCTTCGGAAGCGTACCTTATTAAGTAGTTAAACGGTTATTACTATACAAACTTTCGTAGATGCAAAGTGAATATTGTGTATTGTGGTGGCATGGATATAGAAGATATTCTAAATTCTTGGGGCTTATCCCAAGAAATCATTAACGTGTTTAAAGGTAAGTAGGTACTATTATACACTCTGTTTCGATACAGGGCCGCCGAGAGCCGATACGGGCCCTGGGACTGTACAGCCTTTTGGGCCCTCAATTTATTGTCAATATAAATGCTAATTTAATAATGTTTAATTTTTTTTATCATGCTTCTAGTAGGTATATTTCTAATGGGTATCAATCCGCGATTCACGCCCGGGCCCCCCAGGCCCCAAAAATTTGTCCTGTCTACCCCTCCCCCCTCTCGTTGGCCCTGTTTCAGGCTGTTTCGATATACTTAATTCCACCTTGATACGTATAGGTATAATTCTATAAAATGTATCTCAAAAGTATTAAATGGTACAAGTATGAGAATACGATGCGTGTGTACCTATGGTATTTTTGCTTGATAATAGTTATGTCTCATTTATTAAGCAAGGGAAAATAAATTTAATAAAATAGAGAAAGCGCAAGCCTTAAGTTAAGGGTTTGTACAAAAAGGCCATATTTTATTATAAATACATTTTTGTTTGTATTGGTTCTTTATTTTTATTGTTTTGAAATGGGGCATTGATACTAAAAGCTGATTCATTTCGTCGCCGTAAAGTAAGCTGTGAAACGTAAGCAGTAGGAAAAATCAGTGTTGATAAAAATCATGATTTAAAAAAAAAATCAAAAATCGATGATTTTTTAAATTTTTTTTACCAGCTTTTACAAATATGATTACCTATTTTTAAATATTTCTAACTGCGTATATTTTGTTTTGTTTAGTAAAGAAATATTTTTAGGCAGCAATAGTAAAGATATACGAAGCAAAACGGGAGAAGTTTTACATGCAAATTTCGTTCGTGCAGTTTTTGCAAGTTGCGCCTTTGTCGAAACTTGTATTAACGTGAAAATTTCGTCCGCGCAGTAGGTATTGCAAGTTTGCCGCTTTGTTAAAACTTGTAATAACTGACAGAAAACGCCCGACTATACCTATATAAACGATACGCGCTTATTTTAGTTATTAGTAATATTTTTTAATTTTTTTTTAATATTATTATTTAATATTAGTGTTTGTCAGCATTTATAATAAAGAAAGTGGTGGGCAAACTGGGTTGTAGAGCAGTATGTAAAAAGTGTGTTAAAGAATTGCAAGGTCTAGTGGACAGACTAAAAAGTCGGTGGGAAACCTGCAAAAGTAAAACTAGTGATTTTTTTAGTTTTATTTTTGTAATAACCAGCTGTTATTTTTGATTATGATAATAAAATAATAAATAACACCACATGAAAATGCGTTTGGGTTCTATTTTTTGTATGAACAAATACATTTTAAGTGTTAATATTTTAAAAATATAAAAAAATATTTTTATTTTTATTTTTAAAAAAATCATGATTTTAATCGTGATTTTAATCAATTGATTTTAAATATCTCAACTCTGGGAAAAATAGAAATGCCATTGAGATACATTTATAGTGCAACATTTGGTTTACTTCTACTTTATGCGACAAAATTTCTATAATATCACCAAATTTTTTCTGAAAGTAAAATTTGGTATCGTTTAATAAAATTTATAACGGTCTTGAAGGGAGGTCCCCTCTCCCATCCCTCCCACTGGAACTGCGAATGGGTATGTCGTTACTGCTTATCGTCTTACAACTTACGTTACGGCAACTTTAGCCTAGCACTAGAACGAAAGTCGGCTTTTATTTTAATCTTTAGTTCCTATGTAAAGCTTGGTACTAAAAATAATTTTAAGAAAAGTTGTTTATAAAATAATATACTTATACATAGGTATACAGTGTGTCTACGGATGGAGTTTCCAATAGGAAAAAGTTTTTTTAACCTGGTTTCCCTTGATTTTCTTGTTATAGGTTTATCTACTCAAAACCAATAATGGATTTATTTATACTTTAACTAATTTTCAGATAACCAAATACAAGTTAATCAGTTAGCTGATCTTGATAATTCCTTGATTAAAGAATTCATTCCACAGGTAGGCCCAAGAATTACTGTATTTAAGGAAATTTAGAAACTTAAAGTACAGAATGACCCACTGGTAAATATTACGCCATTTACTTAATAAACTATAAAAAAAAGTATATTAAATAGTAAGCTTGATAGTTAGGTACCTATATTACGATTTAAAAAAATAAAAAGGCAGTATACCCTTTTAAATTAATTATATTTTTTAGAACAACTCACAGTTTTACACCATTTTACCCTCGATTTTACAGAAATAAACATTTTGAGCACCTGATGCGCGTTTCGTTAACTATGTTATATAGCATCATTAGGAACGATACCTAATTATATCTGATATTTTTAAATTCCTTTAATTATTTTTACTTTAGTTTCGTTGGTTTGAAAATAAAATAGTTAGGTATTCCTACTATATTTTAGAATCATCGAGAATATAGTGCCACAACTGAAACTGTATCAGAGATATCTGACATTAGTTATTTAGATGCCTCATTAAATAGTCCTGATAATGGGACTACTAATATAACAGAAAGCACCCCAATAATTATGTGCGACAATGATATCTTAGGCCTTTTAAGGCCGAGATATGAAGATTTTGACCTGAAAACATTGTTAATAACATCACCGCTTGGAAAGAGCATTTTAACTTATTATGCAACAAACAACAAATTGGACAATACACGACGAAACAGACTCGTATCGATAATTATTAAACACTTATACAACCATATTGTTAAAAAGTAAGTACCTATATACTGTTAAAAAATATAGTGATAAAGTTTCTTCCTCGAAATATATAGGCGAGTAGGGTAAGGTTACCTAAATCGTACCACTTTTTGGTTTTAATTTTTTTTCTTACAAACTGATAAATGAAATATATATTTTTTGGTTTAAAACAATAGATTGGTCTATTAAAGACCTAATTGCAATTTTTAAAATATTATTTTTTATTAAATTTTTAAAAAACATCTGTTTTTGTAAGGAATAGCAAATGGTACGATTTAAAAAACTGGTTGCCTAAATCGTACTAGGTTTTTACTACTAAATTTTTAAATGACAAGTTTTAATTTTTTACAAGCAAAATATTTTATAAAGAATGATTTTTTGTCGAAAAGTTAAATATTAGGTCCATTTGTGATATATAGCTAGGTAATCCAATTCAGGCGCTAATTCCTTTTCGAAACATATTTAGTTCGTTTTTCGAAAATGTTTTAAATGTTTTCATCAGGATTGATTTATTCGCTATGTACTCAGCATTAGAAGCGCGGATTTTTTATTTTATAAAATAATCACTACCGTCAGTAACAACCTGGGAAAAAAATAATGGTCTCTTGTAAATGTATTTTTAATAAAATAATTGTTTTTAAAAGGGTTAAAGATTTCTGTGATATCTTGTTAGGAAACTTTAAAAACGAAATGTTTTGTAAAATATATTTTTTAGTCGACTACAACAAGATGAATACAATTCTTTGGCTGCAAAAATAGTGTTATTGTTTTCAAGAGAGCCCATGGGCGTATATTATTGTCCACCAATCAAAAAATCTTCTACTCCTTTTCACAAACCTGTAATGGCTAAGGGAAAACTAGTTAATAATTGCAGAAATGTATTGTTTCGATCTGGTGATACCAATAAACAACGGCGCAAGCGAAGTACGGATGAAGATGAGCCCTTTAGTGTTGTTCCAAAAAAAAATAGAGATGATTTGGAATGAAAACTGTTGATTACAACGCACACTACCATGCATTTAAAATAGAAAAAACGGACATATTTAAGTTTTGTAATAAAAATAAGTTTATATCTGATACTCAAACAATTTGTCATAAAATAGAAGGCGAACTTTTTGTGACTGAAATTTAAGGCACTGTAAGGAATGTATTTTGTTTTTTATTTAGACGTTTTTCTATTTCGATATAGTTAATGTTTCTGATCTCACTGATCTAGTCTTAGTAGACAAATAGATCATTAGTTTTGTTCGTATTTAAAATGATTTTCAAATAAAAAAAATAAAAATATTTCTTTTTTTACTTACCCACCTATGGATTAATTTGTGTGTCAGAGGTCTTCAAGCGTAAGGGATTACGGAAAACAAGGTAATCCGCCATAATTTATTTGTTTAAGAAGAAATACCTATACCTACTTACAAAATTTCGCCTCTGATATACCTACATGTTTTTATTTAAAACAAACTTTGTTCGACCTATGAAAAGTAACATGTAAATAAATACTTTGTTGGCATTTTTATAAAAATTATAGAGAGCTTTTCGGATACCTTATAGTAGCTCAATTATTATAGAGATATTTTACGAATTAATTCAATAATTTCCATAAAATCGAATAGATCATAATGTTCTCTATTCAAGTATTCCATATTATACTCGAATGGATAAAAATATTATCTATTCCAGTATATGGAAATTATTGAATTTATTCGTAAAATATCATACATCATTCTCTATTCGAGTATTTCGTTTACTTGAATAATCAAAATATTCTCTATTCGAGTATATGAAAATTCTTGAATTAATTCGTAAAATATACATGATTCTCTATTCAAGTAGTCCATATACTCGAATAGATTAAAACATTATCTATACAAGTATATGGAAATTCTTGAATTAATTCATAAAATATACAACACTCTCTGTACGAGTATTCCATTTACTCGAATAGAGAGTGTGCATCTTTATTATTAAATGCAGCATTTCTCATTCTAAATAAATTTCAATACTTAAGTAAAAAATATGTCCATTTGGTATTTTTGCAACAAGAACCAATAATACTTATTTTAATTATCAACAAGCTTTAAGTAAGAAAGCGGAGCGGAGCGTCAATTTAAAAATTTGTTTTCTTAAAAAAAGTCACTTATTTTTGTTCCTAGAAATATATTTACTTGTTTCACTACTTTAAAATTTTTAAAATGAACAATTTTTAGCTCAATCTTTAACACCATAAAATACTTAACTTGATAATACAAATTCTCATTTAGAAAAATTAATGTATTACTACGAGCTTACTTGTGTATCCAATTAAGTATTGGAAATACTTATTAGAAAAATATATTTCTTTGCGTATATACAAAGCTAAGATTTATTCTAATTAAGTATTTTATTTTTCAAATAAGTATTCCTTTTTTTGTGTGCACATGCCAGACAATTGTCAATAGAACCGCCCTACGTTTACCATCCCCATCCTTGTCGTCTATCCTTGTCTAAGGTCCTCATCATTTATGAGTTAATGTAACTCCTACGTCGTTATTTGTTTAAGCTGAATGTGTTTACTAAGAAACGCGACCTTTCTTCGTTCGAGCTATACTTGTCTCTCTTTATATATAGCGAAGGTAATTTGATGCAGACAGAGACAGATACAAGCTACGAATTGGACTGAAATGTAAGTAATCTCAACTTTTGTCATTTGTCTTGAGTTGAGATGGCTGAAAATTGGGACGACGCCAGTCACGCCTTTTCCTGTTATAGCATTATTTTTTAATTTTCTAATATTTTTGCCAAAAAGGCCTTCTTTTTGTTGCAGGTAAGTGAATATTAATTGAAATATTTCTTTGGTGATCTGTATTCGTTATTACATTATCCCAAACCGGTTTACTTGTGGCAAAAGTTATATTCCAGATATATCCCTACCAAACATTTTTATTTTTGTAGTGTTTGTTTTAATTATTGTACTTATTATAATGTTTTATCAATATTATAGTTATCAAACGCTAAAATATGTATAGTTTTAATTATCTGTGGTCAACACAATAGTACCTACAAAATATTTTTTTCAGATGTGTCGAGAATTTTTACTATCTGTCGAATGTTTTGTGGTTTCATTAAATTTTTTTGTTTAAAATTCATTTAGGTTACCACCGTTAGCTGTTCCAGGGTAAAAGTGCGGAAGACTGGTGAGGATGCGTGTTGGGTGAGCGATAGGAAGGAGCTCTTGCATCTGGTAACATGGGTTAACCTGATATGGAGAAGTAAGAAGGTATAGGTATATGTTGGGAATAGAAAGAAGAAACCGATCCTCATGTAAGTAATGTAGTTTTTTCATATAGGTAAATATAGGTAGCAATGGTTCTCATTGACATATTTTTTTCGTGACTGATGTAACTATTAGTTGTTCATATCTCACGTAAATACATATACTTTCTCATTGTTTAAAATGCCAGGTCTAGGTACTACTTCTACTAGAATCGGAGTCCTTAAGTATTATTGTAAATATCCATCTTGCAAAAATGCCTATTATAACAAACATGTGAGCTTCAAAGAGTATGATTCTCAGACACGTTTAAAATACGCCAATGAGAATGTAATAAATTTACTAGAGTCTTTAGATAACAAGCTTTTTGACTTTTTAGAGGAGTTTGGTACGAGTGATAATTTGGAACAAAAATTTAAGTTAAAATTTTTAAAATATTTTCAAAAATACAAAGTTTGTCAGGATCACACCTATTTAGACGAGTTTATTAATAAAGCTATCCGATTAGGCATTTTCAAATATGTAAAAAAATCTTTACAAAACAGCAAGCGGAGTAATAATTTAAGTAAAGGACACCAAAGTAATTTAAAAAAATTTAAATCAGTCTGACATATCTGTGATATATAAGTGGTTATCACATTTTACCTGAATATAAGTAAACCTTAGAGACCGATATTGACAGTTCCTTATAATATGTACATGATTAGATAAACATAATATAAATGTAAGATGTAAATACTTTTGATAAGCGCGTAGATATTTTTATGATTGTTGGAAAAACCATATTAAATGATTTGTGACAATGTATCTGAATTATGATAATAGACATGTCTGATTTGGGACATAAAACCTGATTTATGACACAAAACCTGATTTATGAAAAAAACCTATGATTTCTTGACATTACCCAAAATATGACATCCAATTTGCTATTTATATAACATATAAATGGTTTTGAGTCATAGATGTGTTTTGGACTTCCATTGCCTTTAGTTTTTCATACCACAACGTTTCAACTGGTAAGTATCTCCAGTCATCTTCCGGTGAATACTGTATTGACTGTATTCACCTGAAGTTGAAACATTGTGATATGAAAAACTAAAGGCAGTGGAAGTCCAAAACACATCTATGACTCAAGATACATCATTGTCTACAACCTTCATATAGGTGGTTATCACATTGTACATACCTAAATATAATTAAAATCTTAGAGAACGATATCGACAGTTCCTTATATCGTCGTTAATTTCACAAAGTGTCGTATCTCATTTATTGTAATTTTTCAGGACAGAGGTTTAAAGATTTTCGTAAGTTTTGGCTTTCGATAAAAGTAAAAAAGCATTTGTTTTATAATATTTATTCGGTCTTGTGTTATAGTGTTAGGAGTTTTTTTTGTAGTTTCATGATAAAACATATGATATAATTTTTTTACCCTGAGTTAAGAAGAAAAAAAAATAGATACGACCATTTGTGAGAATAAAATTTTACCTGTATGTTGAGATATGTCTTTGTTATTTATGATAAAATATATTATTTTATAATAGAAAAATAAGGCAAACCCTTCGAAATGAACAAATTTTACTTTAAATACCTAAACTAGAATATAAATATACAAAACTATCTTGACGTAGTATGTAAAACAGGTAAATGAAACTTTGCAGGCATTTTTATGCAAATATTAAGGCTACATTAATTAGCAAAAATACAAAAAGAAATATGAACACGTAAAAATGGGTAAAAAAAATCGTGAACATTTAATTTTTTTAATGTGGTAGTAAGTTTTTGTTTGTTAACTATTCCCTTCTTTCTTTGACTCGGTTCGCCTTCCTTTTTACTTCCTTCCACTTGATGCTGTTCAGGCTGTAAGTCCCTATTAACATTGGTTATTCTTGTAGTTTTTTTTTTTAGTATACGTGTTGTATGGTAGTCACAATGTGGGTTATCCATGAAGTGATCGTAGCACAAAAGAATCCAACAACGATGACAGGAACTCCATACTTCTCCCTTACATCGGTAATATTTACAGGTGGCTGTATACGGAGGATCGGCATCGGAATCGTAAACAGGCTCTTCACTTATTTCACTCTTATTGTCAGAAATTGCCGTTTTCTGATTACTTAAAGATTCACTCAAAATCAAAGCCCTGATTTGGGCTAGAGGTGCATTGTCCGAAGAATCCGACAAGGAATCGACATCTGAAATGTCCACGTGGTTTCTAAACTCACTCACAGACTTGACATCTAGCTTGTTCACTTCCTGCGTAGGTACAGGTACATAATCTGAATTATGTTCATCGAAAATATTAATGTCGCACTCCGTTAAGATCACTTTGCCATTATGCCACTTTTTTTCGTAAAACATTTTTACTTTAGTTCCTTTTTTCAATGCACCACGAAACATAAGTTTACTTGATAACACAACATTTTTTGTGCCATCCTCCCATAGTACAAGTGCATCCATCGTAAAAATGTATTAATCTCACCGTACAAATATTGCGTTATTGCACCCGGCTACGTTTAAAACTAGACTAAATGCATAATAATTGCCGTAAAATAAAAGACCCGTTCAAGTATAATACGAGTTCTAACTCGTCAAATTGAGATACGTCGGCGACCTGCACAAATCTATTTAAAAAGTAAATCTCACAAACCGACCTAACTCGAGTTAGGTCGGTTTGTGAGATTTATAAAGTTTACTATTATGAGATTCGTCACCGACCAAATGTTAATTACGAGAAAAGTATAGCAGGTAAAGTTACGACACTTTGTGAGATGAAAAAGGTTTATATAAGGTAAACGTTTTTGATCGTATCTCAAAATAGCGATTTTCTGAGATACGTCAGTTTGTGAAATTAACGACGATATGTACCTGATGATTATATGAGCACAATGTAAATGTAAGATGTAAATACTTTTGATAAGCGACTAGATTTTTATAATTGCTGAAAATCCACATAAATAGTCTGTGACAGTATACCTGAATTATGACAACATACAGGGTGATCGCCTATAATGTTACCCCCCTTTAACTTCTTTGTTTCGAAATTAAGAAAAAACTGTTAAATACAAAAGTTGTAGGATTTAATGTAAACTTCTTGCAAAATATATCTTCGTAGATACAGGGTGTTGCATAAAAGCGTGACAGATCAAAGTTATATAGATATATAGTGGTATATATAAGTTATGTTTAGAATTGTCCGTAGAATCCAATAATGCAACAATATTCAGGGTATTCCATTTAAAAAAATATAACTTTGATCTGGCACGCTTTTATGCAATACCCTGTATCTACGAAGATATATTTTGCAAGAAGTTTACATTAAATCCTACAACTTTTGTATATTTCAGTTTTTTCTTAATTTCGAAACAAAGAAGTTAAAGGGGGGTAACATTATACGTTATCACCCTGTACACACCCTGATTTGTGACACAAAAACTGATGTGGGGAACAACTTATGATTTCCTGACCTATGACAGAATATCAAATATATGACACCCTATTTGCTAACTATATATATTATAGTAAATACATACCTATATTATATTGTATAATGTCTTTTTTTATTTTATTTTTCATGTTTAACTGAGGATCTCAACACTAAGGCCACCCAAACTAGGTAGAAGAAGAGGAGAGAGAGATATCACTATTAGACCAACGAGGACGTGTTTAAGGATAGTCGAATAATCGTTGTAATAAAATGAGGATGTCATGCTTTATTTATTATGATTAATTTAATTTCTGCCTTTGTTATATTACTGTTTTTTGTATGTTTGATATGTGGGTTAATAGAAAAGTCAAAAAGCAATAAATCCAGTCTACATGAATGATCTAACTCAATATGTTTTTTTGTATCCAGAAATTTGCTGTTACTGTACTGTTTTCCCTTATTCTGACTGGTTAACCCATTAACACACCCCATAAAGAACACAGAAATAATATTAATTTACCTACTACTACAATGTTTTAATGTAATATGCTTAACTATTACTTCTTGTAAAAAAATTTATGTTTATGTTTCCGAATTTTTCTTCAATTATCTTTCAGTTTTACTGCAAATGATTATTTTCATGATAATTTGTCATAATTATTTGCATTTGTTTTCATTTTATTATTTTAAAATTTCAATAGGCTTGGGTAAGATGTTTCTTTTTGATATTAAAACATATTTTGACTTTGGCTTTTGACTTTGTTCTTGTTATGTTTTTATAAGTCTAAATTTTCTTTTTGTTAAATTTTCAAAAACTTTATTATTAGTTAGTTTGTATATTATTTATTTTTGTATGTTGTAAATTGTATGTTGACAATTACTTAAATTAGGAATAGAAAAATGTTGTGTTATTGTCCTGTTGAAGGAAAGTGTGGGGTTTTAATGTAGGTTTCTATGCTTATAACACAAGCCCTGTCGCAGTGAATTTGATCCAACGATTCAAAATATGCAATTTGTGAATTTATCTCGATGAAGCAAACTGTTTCTGAAAATTAATGTTTTTGGCATATTGAGTTAATGTTGTCGGAGAGACAGACAGACAGACAAGACAGTATTATTTATAGATATAGTTGTGTTTTATAAAATAATTTATGTTTAACAAAATACTTTACGTAAAGAGCAGTAGTTTCATTGGGCCAACTTCACCGAGACAGGTCTTATATATATTACTACAAACACATTTCAATATAAGCTTATTTCTACTAAAGTTTGATTTCTCATTTCTAAAAAAAACAAATACTATTGAGGATACTTTTAAAATGATATTTACAGCTTAAAAATCTAATCAGAATCCTAATATTTAATTTTACTACCTAAAAAAATAAAATAAAAGGATTTTGAATAGATTTTTTGGCTGTAAATATTCATTTTAAAATTTCGCAAGAAATTTTTTTTAAATAGCAGTATTTGAACGTCCCGCCTCTCGGCTTAAAGTTCTAGCCAGACACGATGGTGGCGCGGTTTTTTGACAGTTTTGACATTTCGTACACGTCATGTTTGCTGCGATCAATTAACATGCTCATTTGTCTTCTTCCTGGTGTAAGTATTCGTTGGGGTACACAGGCTTTTTCGCTAAAAGCCGTGCCGGGACGGTTCTACTGCCAACGCTATCGAAAATTAATTTTGTAAACTCATGTCAGTTACCATTACTTTCTATTTTTAATTCGACTTAGAATATTTTTAAAGATTTTTTGAATCTCGGCTGTCGGGGCAAATTTTGGATTTATTTGTCAGGGGTTTTAGACCATTTTGAATAAAAATATTCGGGGAATATTTTTTATTTTTTGATATATCGGTTTTGATGCTTCGTGGGTCAAGGGATTAAGGATTGTTTGTTGCAAAAGGGAATCGCGTCACGGGAATTCAGGGACTGGGACGTCAGGGCGGGGCAAGTCGTTGTTGTGGGATTTTTTGGGAAAAATTGCCAAGCAAGTTTGACCGTGGTTGGGTACAGGGCGTCTGGGTTCAGTAACGGGTTTCAGGGATTGTAATAAAAATCGGGAATCAGGGACCGGGAAGAAGCGGGAATTCCGGGAATTTTTGGGATTTTATTTTTCTGTATAGAAAAATAAAATAAGGAAGGCAGCCTATTTTCAGCGCGACTCATTAAAAGTTTTGTCATTTTTAGTAAAGATTTCTTAGATTTTTTTATGTGCAAAAGGTGTTAGTTTGTAACTTAACTGTAAGTTTTTGAACTGTTTTGTAAAGCTAATTTAAACCGTGTTTTTGACTTTATAATAAAATTGTTTTGTTTTAAAACTAACTTTTTATTTGCGTGCAATGGAGCTCGGCAGTAGAGCCGAAACAGCACTAGGGGGGGCGACTACGTTGCGTAGGGCTGGCACCGGCCTTAACCGGCCGTGCCGCTCTGACAATGAGGTAAATAATAATATTGAGGTCAGCGATGTTGTTAGGGGTTGTAAACCCAGAAAGTTCAGTAAAAGTCAGATCAGGCGTCACCAACGCAAGTTAAATGATGAGCGAAAAAAGTTGGCTAGTGTGCCATCAAATACGGGGTATTATACGAAGGAGGGCCTCGAAAGGGCAATAAGGGAGGCTCAGGGTAAATTTTCCGACGAAAATTTTTGTAATGGGAATTCGTCTGTAACTTTTTTCACCAACCCTCTTTTGGGCTCTACCAGAGTTGAAACGTCAGGGGAGAGCCTGGAGAAGGTTTCTCATCCCGAAATTTCGTTGGTGGAAGAGCCGCAGGCGAATGGGGAATTTTTAAATTTATGGCGCGACGGCGCGCAAATGCAAGGTTTTGTTAACTTTGGATGATAGGGCAAGGGCACGTATAGCCCGGATTTTGAACATATTGAAACCTGAAAATTTTGTCAAGTTAAATAATAAATCTCAGAACCACGAGTATGATCCTGTACCAACATGTTCTTTGTACAAGTACAAAATCGACCCTCCGAGAAAGGCACTGTCGGCTAGAAATATAGTGCGACCGGCCCTGAGAGACAGAGTTGACGCCCAGAGGGATTTTAAAGGAGGGGAATCCCCTCTAAGGTGTCAATACACCGACTAAGTTTCGTTTTTGGCCTTGGGTATCGTTAGCGCACACACATTACATGCATTTTATATGGGCAATCATAACCTTTGGCCTAGCAGAACTCACTGTTAAATTGGGGCGTGGGTTGGTAAAAAGTTTTCGTAAAAATTTTGCAAATTATAACAAATTGAATTTATTTAGAGTTTTTATTTATAAAAATGCGAAAAACTTAAACAGTGAACTAAATATAAAAAAACCAAATCAAACTTGGCTAAAAATAAAATACCTGGTTTTCAGTGAATAGCATTGAAACACTTATGACAAATAAATATATCGCAAACTGAACATCTAGTTATAACTTGAGCAGCTTTTACTATTTTACCGCCGATTTGCATTCCCTTCCTTTTATATTTCTTATAGCATTCTGCACACCTCCCACGCACTTTTTTTCCTTCCTTTTCATTTTCATTTCTTATCAAGTAATGCTGATGCTGTGGAGCATTTCGACCTAAACTTTTTCACAGGACAGTGTATCAAAAAAGATACACACTAAAAAAATGGGAAAATAAGCAAAAAAAAACGTTAAAAACAATAATTTTCCAACTCTAAAGTAACAGAAAGTCCCAAAATTACTTAAAAAAAAAATGTCAAAATTCGAAATAATGTGACAAAGGGCTTGGCGCTGAACGTGTTAGGTAATATACAATTTGACTATTTTTTACTATACTACATTCAGATTTTATTTACGCCTGGGTAAACACACCTTAGCCAATAACAGCCCTTTCTCGTAAATGAATTAAAAATATAATATAAATATTATTACCGGAATAGCTAAAAATATATAAATTCTGCATATTTGTACCTTTGAACTATTAGCAAGTACCTTAATATAACTTAATAATTTTCATTACCAGTTCTAATTATTGTGGTTGTAAAGGGGTGGTAAAGATACCTTAATAGAATTCTTGACGTTTATGACAAAACCTGAATTGTTTTATTTTACTTTTAAATATAATCCTTCACGAAGAAACCCAGTGACCTGAAGTTGTCCCGCGGATGACATGGGCCTCGACACCAAGGACCAATGTCTGGGCTTCTTCGTGAACGATTAGAACTGGTATAGTTAAATTTTTCTTAAAACAAAGCGTTTCGACAGAAGACAACGACAACAACGATCTGGCTTCGTCGTTAAATTTCCCAGACCAGCAGTGGGCGAGTGGGCAGTAGCTAGCTCACGCGTTAGGTTGCGTCAAATTATTTTCTTCCGATTTTGATGTTTTTTTAATGTTTCTGAGGCTGTTTTTTATGTAGTGTGTGTTTTAAACATTTTACTTTTGAATCTTATATATTTCAGAGACAGAGTTTCGTGCTGTTTATTATTTAAGTTAAATAGTGAGTACAAACACCATTTTGGTTAACTTATCTATTATCAAATTATTAAAGGGCGTTTAACCATTTACTCATCGTTATATACAGGATATCTCATAACTAAGGGGCAAATACAGCAACAGGAGATAGTAGACTTGAAAATATGACATTTATGCTTAAGAACGCATGGTTAATTTTCAATAAATATGTTCCGTTAAGAAAGGTATTTATTTAATTGTTTCTTGCCATCTGGCATTAAAAGACAATTATCTCAACAACTAATTGAAATATCGAGACTAATGAAATACAACTTTATTACGTATGAAAGATCCCTCTTTCATAATTTGAGGTAAAGCGGTCAGAAAATGTGAGAGACAAAAAATATATGCGATAATTTATTAAAACTCAAATTGTGTAGCTAGCGTTCTCTAGAATCTAGACCGCAGTGGCGTAGATAGCTTTTCATTCTGGGGGGGGTCTCGGGCTATTTCCCCGCTGGAGGCGCCTCGCCGGAGGCGCACCGCCGAAGGCGAAAAATTTTTGGGGTGCCACGCCCTAAAATTTTGTTTTGAGCTCTTAAAATGTAGCTTTAAAGTATCAATTCAACAAAGTTTTCCCTGTTATTTTGAAATGGATAGATTTTTTAAAAAATATACCTATTTCTTATACAGTGTCACCAGTAAAGTCCGCATCATATGGGATTTTTTTAAATTAATATCTTTATTCAAAATTTGACTTTGGCATCAAGTTCTGCTTCGATAAAGATGAAAATTAAGCAAAAAAATAGTAGTCACGTGATTCGCATTATCTGTAAAATTTTAATTTTTTCCAAAAAATAATTAAAATTTGTCTGAGAGTGATACACCTTAATATTAAGACAAAAAAAGAACACAGTGTCATCAGTAAAGTGTTCATTAAGAGGAAAATTAATTTTAGTTTAACTTAACGTAAAGTTTATCTATTTTTAACGATTTAATTTAAAACCCCTTTATTTCATTTTTTATTTTCTTACTTTCAGACACAAACTACGTTTTCAAAAATACTTATTTTATGAAGTTACCTAATACAGGGTCAAAAACAAATGAACTTTGCATCACATGCGACCAAAATTTAATGGCCCAATTTTGATTTTGTAGAAAAACACACATTTAATATGGCGCTACTTTAAAGAAAATATATCTGAAATAAAGCATTGTCAAAACTAAGAAGTTTTATGTAGGTTGCGTTAAGTCTTATTTTGCAAAAGTGGTGCAACTTACAAAATATAGGTAAAAAATCAAAATTATCTTATCCAGCTGAAATTTTGCATGTGGGCTAGAAACTGCATTTAAAAAAACTTTTTCTAATAACTTTTTTCGATACTTTCAGAAATAACCCCACTTTTGAATTATTTTTTGGAAAAAATTAAAATTTGACAGATAATGCGAACCACGTGACTACTATTTTTTTGCTTAATTTTCATCTCCATCGAAGCAGAACTTGATGCCGAAGTCAAATTTCGAATAAAGCTATTAATAAAAAAAAATCCCATATGATGCGGACTTTACTGGTGACACTGTATAACGTAACGCGAACGTTTTGACGTTTTTATTTTGATAAGCGCTAATGGAATTAAAAGGAGATAATTTTCTTTTTTTCAACAATCCTTTTTCCTTGTGGCTTTGAATATGTTGATTGTAATTGTTTAACTTACGTATCGTGATATTGTCTTACTATCTCTGGGGGGGGGTCCAGACCCCCTGGACCCCCCCCATATCTACGCCACTGCTAGACGGTATCTTAAAGGTACTATGATCCTCCTTCTTGCCTTCAAAATCATAACTACACCAAATTTGATTCATATCCACTTTACATCACATCATCCCAATTTTATAAAGTAAATATTTACTTGGATCACCCTGTATCTCTTTAACCGTATAAGAAATTAAATGAAATGACATATTTTCAAGTCCACTATCTCTCCTATTGCTGTATAGCCCTTTAGTTAGACACCCTATATCTACCTATATATATCCATATACACAATTTTATAAAGTAAATATTTACTTGGATCACCCTGTATCTCTTTAACCGTATAAGAAATTAAATGAAATGACATATTTTCAAGTCCACTATCTCTCCTATTGCTGTTTAGCCCTTTAGTTACGGGACACCCTATATATACATATATATCCATATACAGGGTAGCCCATTAGTGCGAGGAAGTCCAATATATCAGTTGTCAACAGAAATAGCAACAAATATTAGACATGAAAGCTATATGATGCGTAGAGACGCATATTTTAAAAATATTTTGAGATATACAGGGTGACCCAAAAAAGCAGAGCGGCAAAAAGGTAAGTTTTTTTAAATGGCCAACCAAATTTTTTTTTAGGGTATTAAATTCAGCATGAAATTTAGCATATATTAGAGTATCCTAATTTGGTGTACGTTGCGGCGTTGCCAAGCTATATATAATTTACTAAAAAATCCAAGAAAAACCACCTAATCAAAACTCTTATAAAAAAAATGAACCGATATGATTTTTTAATACATGGTTACGGTTTTGGATACCTGAGGGATGGTAGATTAATCTTATTAAGGAAATCTGACCATAATTTATACAGGGTATTTTTTACAGATGTGCCAATATTGCTATATTTAAAGTATCAAATCTTCATTTTTTTAAATGGGACACTCTGTATAATAATGGGTCATATTGTTAAGTATTTTATGCCCTATAAATTTGCAATTATAACTCATATGCTAAAATCTACCGTTTTGTCACAATTTTGAATTTTATTTGAAAATGCAAAAATAGCATCATTTTTTTTCTTGGTAGGCCATGATTCAAACAAAAGTGGATATTACCACATGTCAAAATAATGCTTTAAAAATACCGTGGTTAATATTACGTTTCTAATTTGTAATATTGACGCGTTATTAAGAAATTATAATGAATTTTTTTACGTTTATTAGCGACTAGGCTTTATTATGAGCTTTAAAAGTAGGAAATGACAATATAACTACCATTTCAAATCATTTATTAACATTATAACAACATAACATAACAAAGGACAAAAAAAACAGAAAAAAAAGTTAGGAACACAATAATAAATTAATATACACACACACACACGTGTGTGTCTGTAAATATTTTAAAGTATAATACTATAATAAATGTTCGAAATGTCCGCCATTGTTATTTAAACATGCTTCTATACGTTCTTCAAAAGATCGACTGACTTCGTTTAGCATATTGTTGTCTATGTTTATAAAAACTTCCATTATACGATGTTTCATATCTTCCTTAGTCGTCGGAGCAATTTTATATACTTGTTCTTTCACATAACCCCATAAGAAGAAGTCCATTTTAGTCATATCTGGAGATCGATGGGGCCACTGAAATGGTCCACCTCTTCCTACCCACCTATTAGGAAAAGCGTTGTTTAGATGCTCATGGATTACTGCTGTATGATGAACTGGAGCATCATGTAAATACCACATTCTTTCTTTAATGTAATTTGGTAAAGCATTGGTCAGACGTGGTAACTCATTTTGAAGGAACTGCAGATATACTTGACCAGTTACTCTCTCCTCAAAAAAGTAGGGCCCAATAACGTAAGTTCCAACGATACCACCCCACACATTTAAAGACCATCTTGTTTGGCTATGGGTTCTAATAAAATGTGGATTTATTGATGAATAGTAATGAAAATTGTGACGATTAACATTTCCATTTTTGTGAAAAGCGGCTTCATCGGTAAATAACACATAATTAAAAAATAATCTTTCCTGTTGAATTTTTCGTTGGGCCCATTCGGAAAAAACTACTCTTGCACCAAAATCCTGGTCATTTAACTCCTGCATGAGCTGAATGTGAAACGGGTGCATTTTTTGATCATGTAAAACTCTCTGAATTGTTTGCCGTGTTATATTAGTTTCATTTGCAATGACCCGATGGGAAGTATGCGGATTTTCTGCAACTTTAAGCAGAACGGTTAATTGATTTTCTTCTGTATTGGCCGTTTTGCTTCTCTCAGTATTTTCGTAATCCACTTTCCCGGTCCGAATAAAACGTTCCAACAATTTTTCAAACGCTTTTTTTCTTGGTTGTCTTCTTTCTGGAAAGGACTCATAATAAAGCCTAGTGGCTAATAAACAGTTCTTGTCACTGGCGCCTAATATAAAAACAATATCAACAAGTTCTTCTTTTAAATAATTCATTATAATTTCCTAATAACGCGTCAATATTACAAATTAGAAAAATAATATGAACCACGGTATTTTTAAAACATTATTTTGACATGTGGTAATATCCACTTTTGTTTGAATTATGGCCTACCAAGAAAAAAAATGATGCTATTTTTGCATTTTCAAATAAAATTCAAAATTGTGACAAAACGGTAGATTTTAGGACATGAGTTATAGTTGAAAATTAATAGGGCATAAAATACTTAACAACATGACCCATTATTATACAGAGTGTCCCATTTAAAAAAATGAAGATTTGATACTTTAAATATAGCAATATTGGCACATCTGTAAAAAATACCCTGTATAAATTATGGTCAGATTTCCTTAATAAGATCAATCTACCGTCCCACAGGTATCCAAAACCGTAACCATGTATTAAAAAATCAAATCGATTCATGTTTTTTAAAGGAGTTTTGATTAGGTGATTTTTCTTGGATTTTTTAGTAAATTATATATAGCTTGGCAACGCCGCAACGAACACCAAATTAGGATACTCTAATATATGCTAAATTTCATGCTGAATTTTAATTCCCTAAAAAAAAATGGGGGTTGCCATTTAAAAAAACTTACCTTTTTGCCGCTCTGCTGTTTTGGGTCACCCTGTATATCTCAAAATATTTTTAAAATATGGGTCTCTACGCATCATATAGCTTTTATGTCTAATATTTGTTGCTATTTCTGTTGACAACTGATATATTGGACTTCCTCGCACTAATGGGCCACCCTGTATATAATTCCCACAAAAGTGACAATACAAAATGGGTTGTCAATATGGTGTTTTAATAAGATGTGCACCACAAAGCTTACACCTCGCAAAAAATGTATTACTTTTTCCTTTATACTAAATACATAAATACCTATTTTTAATTTAATTATATGATGTTTTCCCATATTTATTTTGGTAGGTACGGGTCTGTCAATATTTTATTGTATAGAGCTTCATCAAGAATAGCGAGAAGGAGATTTTGAAAGACGAATTCAATTTTTTAATATTATTATTCAACAACTGCAGTTAAATAACAATTTTTTGATTTCTGATGAGGCGACGTTTAGAAGCAATGGAGCTGTAAATCGGCATAATATGCATTATTATGCCACTGAAAATCCATTCTGGCTACGGGAAGTTCAAAATCAAGGTCACTGGTCAAAAATGTATGGTGTGGTATCCATCATAACCAAATTATTGGTCCCCATTTTTTTAATGAACCTTTATCGGGCCGCAGCTATTTACTTTTCTTACGTGAAGAATTGCCTCAGTTACTTGAGGATGTTAATTTAGGCGTACGGCAAAATATGTGGCTCCACATTTCCATCGTGAAGTCCGGGATTTCTTGAACAGGCAATATCCAGAAAAATGGATTGGGCGTGGAGGCTTTATTTCGTGGTCATGTGGTTTAACACCGTTAGACTTCTTCCTAGGGGGTTACATAAAAGATCGGGTATATGTCAATAAACCAACCACCAGGGAAGATATGAAGAATAGAATTAGAGAAGTTTTTCGAACAGTGACACCTCCTATGTTGTCGGAAGTGAGACACAACCTACAAAAAAGATTAAATACGTGTATTCAACACGAAGACCATATTTTTGAACATTTATTGAGACCTAATGTTGAATAAAAACTTAAAATTCCGGACTATAAGCATTTGATTTTATTTTAATCGAAATTTCTCGATAACTATTAGGATATATTTAGCAAAAATGAAAGACTGTTTAAATCTGAATAAAACGAAATTAAAATATACGGGGTGTTCCATTTAAAAAAATTGAGATTTCCTAGTTTGGAGATGTGCGAATTTGGACGCTTATAATAAACACCCTGTAGAACAAATGTAAATATTGCGCATACTAAATATTAATATAGTAACCAGTCCTTCCTCCTACCAAATATTGAAGTTTGCAATTATAAATTGACGGAGAAACTGTCCATTTATCAACACCATGAAAATTTTAATTTTCATCGTTATTTCGAAATTTCTCAAAAACTATCAAATTTCAGTTCATGTCATATATGACCAAAAACGTTTGTATTAATACATAGAATCCAAAAATAAAAGCAAATATAGGGTGTTCCATTTAAAAAATCTTACTTTTTGCTGTCCTACTTTTGTGGCACACCCTGTATAATTTCCAATATTTTTAAAATGTGCGCATTTTTATACCTTACCTTATGGCGGATACGATTTTGTCACAAAGATTATCAGTTAAGCGAAAACTTACTTTACTCTATCGTTGGGACACCCTGTACCTTTGGACGGAGATGGCGGTTCCTTCTATTGTATTTGGTGCTGTTGTTCAGGTTCGGTGGTGCTTATCTAGTGAGCACCACGGTGTCCTTCTTTGCTTCGTCTAGTCTATCTGTTCTATGGCAGGTGTAGTTTGCTATGCTGAATTTGTCTGCCAGTTTTAGGAACGTTTCCTGCAGTAGCAGGCTGTTAATTTGGTGTATTTCCAGGATTCTCTCTGGGTTTCTAGTTTTTTTTTTATCTTTAATTCTATTGCCGTTCCATGTAGCGATTTTGAGATGGACTGATTTATGTGTGATGTTGCTGCTGATCATTTTGATTGTTGATTAATCTGCTGGCCTGGGTGATTTTGTAGGAGTGGTAGTAAGATGTTTTTAACTGATTTTGCAAGTTGTTTATGAATTGCTCCCTGGCAGCATGAAGCGCTGAGATGGCTTGAAACACCTAGGCGGCTTGCTGTGTATTATTTTGCTGATGGGCTAGGTTGCTGCTATTTTGATTTCCTTATGTAAACGTTGTTGGCAAATGTGGTTTTTTATTCATTTTTCATACATTATTAACTAGTATTATATTTTCACATAACTTTCAATGAAAATTACCCGTTTAGATTGATTGAGCTGAAAAGCACATACTTCGGGAGACTTAAAAATGTCAGTTGTGTCAAATTTAGGAAATAGCCAAAATAATATGTTTCTTTCATAACTTGAAACTAAAAACCAGTGTGCACTTAAAAACGGTTATATTTGATTCTAGAGTATCCATGTGTAACTTAAAAAAATACTAAATACAATAATTATACGTGCAAATATGATTATTTTTTCGTTTCAGTGAACTAACCGAAATAATTCAGCTCTTAGATCATGATGAATCTCAAAAAGCTGATGAAAATTTTTTATTAGAAATCACTGATATTGATGATAATGGAGAAATCAAAGCAAGCAGCCAAAATTTTAACGCGAAAACGAAGAAAAATGCTAACAGAATGGAAACAAAACATTAGAAGGAACAAGAGGCAGAAAGGGGGAAGAGTACGTGAATACTAAAGAAAATAAACAACCAGCTATGAAAGTTAAGATTAAAACATGCCGAACAGAGATATGTGCTTTTAAGTGTTCAAAAATTATCTCTAGAGAGGAAAGGGAGTATATCCACTTACAGTTTTGGAAACTAGATGACAATGCATGGGAAAATACATTTTTATTCTAAACATATTGATCGTATTGCACCTTTAAGAAAAATAACCAAAGCAAAAACAATACACTAATGAATATTACTTTATAGAATGTGCTGTAAAAATTCGTGTATGCCAAGAATACTTCCTAAATACCCTGAACATAAGTAAAAATAGAATATATTATTTTTTTAAGAAGAACAAGGATGAAGTTGTTCCAAATCCTGTAATTCAGGGAAAACATACATAAAAGATTATTCCCGAAGGAAAACAAGATGAACTGAGAGCTCATATAGATCGTTTTCAGCTGTTGAATCCCACTATTGTAGAGATAATACGAGGAAAGTGTACTTGGAACGTGGTTTAAATAAAAAAAGAATGTACGAGTTATACCAAGAATCTACAGACAACCCGGTTAAATTTCATTTGTATTCACAGATTTTTGACACAAATTTTAATATTGGATTTTTTAAACCCAAGAAGAATTTGTGTGATAAATATGCGCAACTTCATCTATTGGCAGATCCATCTCCAAACGAAGCGTTATTACAAGGAAAACACATAAAACACATTGGAAAAGTAGAGAGAGAATGGGATAGAACAAAGTATGTTGAAAAGGAGGAGACAGGTATTATTACGTTTGATCTACAGAACGCCTTTACGTTGCCCAAAGCAAACATTCCTATTTTTTTTATTATAAAACTAAGCTTGCTTACTACAATTTAACTGCCTATTTAGATAAAAACAAAAATGTGTATAATGCTCTCTGGCATGTTTATGGCCGGTCGAGCTGGTATACATATCGCTTGTGGTGTAATTTATATCTTAAAGCAGCTAATGATAGACAGTCCTAACATACAAAACCTAATTTTATGGTCTGACAGTTGCATTGCACAAAATAAAAATGCTATAATGTCTTTTGCCCTGCTACATTTTTTAAGGTCAGAGGATAGTAAGGGCCTTAAATACATTGAGCAAAAGTTTGGAGAACCTGGACATGGTAACGTAGAGGAAATTGACTGTGCACATAACTGCATTGAAAGGCGAGAATATTTAAGGCAAATGCAAGGGTACATACCTAACGAGATCGAGAAGACATTCTATGATGTACTGCTAGTAATTAAGAATACGCCACAAATAAATACCACCGAAAAAAAGAAAACACCCAACACGCCCAAAAGAAAAATAGTGTGTCTTACTTCTAAGATAAATAGGAACTAAAACTTTATTTTAAACGATTTTATTATGTAATGTAAATGTAAGCTTGTCATTTTGGTTTTCTTCTTATTTTGTAAAATAGATTTTGAGGTATTTAATTATTTTCGTTTATCACTGACACTCCCTAGTTCGGATACGGACTGTGACAGAAATTTGGTAATAATGATATTATGTCAAAAAGGTTATTTAACTGGGTTACATACTATTTACGAGGGAAACAAGAAGTAAATAATAATAACGACAACTCAAACGTAAACAATGCGACGAACAAGTAATAAAATTGGAAGTACAGCTACAGTATATTAGGGTACTTGATAATAGTTCAAAAGTACAATCACTGCAATACCCTCATATTCATGTATTCCGGTAGATAATATTTAATAAAGCCTACAACTCTCTAGTTTTATAACTTTTATAAAGAAAGACACTTTAGATTTGAATTAAACAGTTTTATTTTAAAACAGTAAGTTCAGGCGTTTAAACATTTATTGAAGTAAAAACAAACCGATTTCAACATGTTGTCATGATTTGACAAGCAAACCAACCTAACCGTTAATTATTTACTTGAACCACGTGCCGCTAACTTTAAGACGCCACCTGTGGTGGATCTCACCCCTCGGAGACGCCCCCCTTGCACCTGGATTCGTCAAAGTGCCTTTATGAACAGGCTAGTATATGCTATCTCATTCACTTCTTTAAAATCGAGAATGCTATAATTTTCATGAACAAAACTAAAAGATAAATGATATTTTTATTAAAAGAGAAAAAAATATTGTAGGAAAGCACCAAAGATTTAAAAAAAAAAAAGAATATAGGTTGAAACAATGACCCAAATGCAGTTTCTTCACGCGAGGCATTAGACTAGTTTATTTTAGTTACTTTTAAATAATAAAAAAGTCAACGGCTAAGTTGAGCGTTATTTTTAAAATTTAACTCTGCTTAGCAAAGATTTTTTTCTTTTCCCTTGCCGCGGTTAAGTATGTCAATCTATAATTCTCATACGTCTATATGAATTTGTAAGTTATTTGCGAAGCGATCCTTTAATAACTTAGCTAAGCAAAGATTTTAACGTCGCTTTGCTGTTTAAAACGGGCAAAAGGATAACCTAGATTGTCAATCTTCCTAGGCATGATAAGTAGACTGGTTAAAAGTTACAACCAGCATATGATTGGCACATGACTTTTAGGTCTCACCAATTACAATCGTAGTAGGTACTATTATAGTGGATCATACGTACCTAAAAGAAAAATGTTAGCTGTGCTAAGGATGTAAAAAAAAAACATTTTTTTGTAAAAATTAGTGGCATACTCCTTTTACAAGCTTACTAACAAGTTAAGAACTTTAGCCAAATTATATTTCCTGAGTTCCTAGACCTGTAGGAGTGTAGGCTAATAGCCAGATTGTCATGAAGTAAGCATAGAGGAATGATAGGTCGGTACTATCGCTGGATTAGAGAGGACACTATGTCGGTAATCTGACCTACTAAGTATTTTTTACTACACCCCTACTGGGCATTTGATTGGCTTGATGTGAGTTAATTAATCCAATAATTGGAATCAAAGTAGCTTCGCGCTTAAGGTACAATTTTTGATTTTCGTCGAAAGGTTTTACTAATAATTTAAAGCAAATTTAAGTTTTATCGTCAACTTTGGTTTCAATATTCTTAGCCCATTTGATAAAAAAAAAACAATGGTATTGCCCCAGTGGCCTACTAGGTTAAATCACCTTGTACGGCATAGGGATACTCTACATGTAAAAATTAAGTGCTGATAATATTAATATATACATTACACAAGGTACATGCAGAACAGGACTATGATTATATTGTCAATTTACCCTAAGAAATTATACTTCTTGTGGCAGTCTTGCAAGTTCTTGCAATCTCTAGGCAATTAGTTAATCCAAACTACGTGACTTAATGGCGACTGTGAGCAAAAAGTGTTGCGCCACCCGCTAAATGCCAGCAATGTCATTTTTATGATCGCATAATATTATAATATCAAATAAAAAACAGTATTTGCTTACAGCCGCCATTTTTTACACATCGTTGGATGTGAAATGGAAAAAAAATCTTAATCGTTGAGATTATTAATACACTTAGTTTGAGGTTAGAAAATATTTTTTTGTTAACAATAAATTTTGACGTTTTGAATATGCTTTTAAACATCGGCGCTAAATATATTTTTTCTACTACTTACTTGAGAAATCGTCATTATTTACTTCATTCCTTTATCGAGAAGTAACATTTCTTTCATCTAGACTGGGTACATATCGCTAATCATCAGCCGAGAGTGCATCTAATATTAGTACTAAAAAAAAATTTACAATAAAAAAATACTTTTCTTTTCTTTCTCTCTATTTACTATTGCTTTTTTTGCCTCACCTTCCTGCGGAACGTGAAGGAGAAACATATCGCCAAATTGTCATTATAACAACTGACCAAAACCAGAAAATGGTGCAAAATTTCCATTTTTTCGTATAGATAGGTAGTTTTTGGAGACGGCATCGTATAGTGGCCGACGTCCTATTTCCAATGCCGTCTCGCTCGATTCGCTACGACCTTTCGTTTCGGAAATATATGATATTTAATATTATGATATTGACATTTATAGGTGCTTTTTAAACTCACACACCTTTGTGCAATGTGGGATATACGTTCCATATTTCATTATCATAATCACATTATCAGCTAATAAATTTGTGGAAATATTATTGTGCCGAGCCCTTCGGGCACGGCACTGTTTAAGTTCGTTCGTTTTATTTTATTCTTTTCACAAAACCATTTGTTAGCAAGCCCTAATTGTAAAGAATTTCGATTCGCGATAAAAAAAATTTGTGGTTTCTTCACAACCCAGGTGGCAATAAAAACATATGTGTAATTTTTCACTACCCAAGTTCGTTTTTTTCGTACTGAGGATTGACGCTGTAAGAATCTGAAATTCAAAAATTTTCAGTACGTAAATAACAAAGTTCTATACGACAGCTGTTATTTTGACAGGTAAATGTCAAGTTTATTTTAAGCGTTTCATGTATCTAGGATTATAGCTGTAAGATCCCAAAATTTAAAAAATTTTCAGTACCTAAATAACAAAGTTGAATACAACAGCTGTCAAATTTTGACAGGTTAGTGTCAATTTTTTTAACCCTTTTCTTGTATCTAGGATTACAGCTGTAAGAATCCTAAATAAAAAAATTTTTGAATTCCTAAATAACAAAGTTTTATAGGACAGCTGTCATTTTGACAGGTAAATGTAATTTTTTTTAAAGCTTTTCTTGTATCTAGCATTATAGATGTAAAAATCTTAAATTAAAAAAAAATTCAGTACCTAAATAACAAAGTTTTATACGACAGCTGTCAAATTTTGAAAGGTAATTGTCAATTATTTTTTAGCTTTTTCGTAGCGAGGGTTATAGCTGTAATAATCCTAAATTAAAAAAAATTTCAGTACCAAAATAACAAAGTAAATTATGACAGGCGGGTGTAAATTTTTTTAATCTTTTTTCATATAGAGGATTATAGCTGTACAAATCCAAAATTTAAAAATTTTTCAGTGATTAAATAACAAAGTTCCATACGACAGCTGTCAAATTTTGACAGGTAAGTGTCAATTTTTTTAAAGTTTTTTCGTAACGAGGATTATAGCTGTAAGAATCCCAAATTGAAAAAATTTTCAGTACCTAAATAACAAAGTTCTATACGATAGCTGTCAAATTTTGACAGTAAAGTGTCAATTTTTTTTAGCTTTTTCGTAGCGAGAGTTATAACTGTAAGAGTCCGAGATTATAAAATTATCAGGTCCCTAAATAACAAAGTTCTATACGATAGCTGTCAAATTTTGACAGGTAAGTGTCAATTTTTTTTTTTGATTTTTTGTAACGAGGGTTATAACTGTAAGAGTCCTAAATTTAAAAATTTGTCAGTACCTAAATAACACAGTTTTATACGATAGCTGTCAAATTTTGACAGGTAAGTGTCAATTTTTTTTTAGATTTTTTGTAACGAGGGTTATAGCTGTAAGAATCCTAAATTAAAAAATTTCTCAGTTCCTAAATAACAAAGTTCTATACGACAGCTGTCATTTTGACAGGTAAATATCAAGTTTTTTTTAAGCTTTTCTTGTATCTAGGATTATAGCTGTAAGAATCCGAAATTTAAAAAAATTTCAGTACCTAAATAACAAAGTTCTATACTACAGCTGTCAGATTTTGACAGGTAAGTGTAATTTTTTTTTAGCTTTTTCGTATAGATTATTATAGCTGTAAGAATCCAAAATTTAAAAAATTTTCAGTACCTAAAATAACGACATTAAAAAAAAAATTAAAAAAAAAGAAAAAAAAACACTGGGGCTTGAACCCTCGACCTTCGTCTCCAAAATCAACAGTCTTTAGTACTACGCCACCGAAGCTTGCAGATTGATTTGTGGTAAATAGGATATTAATGACGTATTCGATATTACATAGAACGTTGAGTATTGAAGATACACACAAATAATACACTTTTTTCAATTATTTTTGGTCAACCGCAAAGAAAAAGGTCCAAGACAGGTATTTCATACATTAAATACTCTCCGAATATTATAAAAAGTATAAAAATTGAAGTTAATATGCCTCCTGCAAGCTATTTTTATTATTACAAGTACGCGTATAAATGCGATATTTTCCCCCTTATTTTTGGTCAAACGAAAAAGATAAAGGTTCAAGGTAGGTATTTCCCACAAAAGACATAGTCTAAATGTTCTTATTCCTCTAAAAAATCAATTTGGAAATCGCATTTTTCACCTATTTTTGACAGATGGTATAAAAGTTAAAGTTCAGGAAAACGCACGTGGTAAAACCATGGCCAACTTTTTCTAAATCGAATGGTGTTAGAATTTGAAAATTGTACCTGTTTCCGCACCCAAAAAAGCGACTTTTCTCAATTTTGCGAATATATTTTAATGATTTTGAATATGTAGAGGTGTTGCGAAGTAATCAGCGCATTTTTTGAGAAGAAAATAAAACGGTTTTGTTAAAAATTGAATAAGCTACAGTCGATATAGTAAAAAAAAAAGCTGCCGTTTTTTCCGTATTAAAGATAAAGAAACGAAAAGATATCTCTTAAATACAATTTGACGAGCTCTATCCGCTAAAGTTCACAACGTTTCGATCAAAAGTCGTTTTCAGTACGAAAAAAAATAAAAACCGTGAAAAAATCAGGCCTAACTTTATGATTTCCACTTTCTTACAATTTTCGGCAATTTCCATTCCAGTTAGGTATAGAACGATATATTGGAAAAAGGTAGATTTTGAGATGGCCTAACCGATTATCCAAACCGCATGTCGATTGGATGCACCCAATTCGACTTATTAGCGATCCAAGAGGTACCATTTTCGACCAAATTTTGACTTTGAAAAAATCAAAAAAATTACTTCCAATCTTTCGATCGCCCTCACAAACAATAGGGTTCTGTAACTCGCGGTCCTCTACACGTCCAAAAAGTTTGAATGGATCAAGTTCATTCCTGGGACCACGGTGTGGGCCGCGTGAAACTCGACTTTTTTCGACTTTGACGTTTAATAACTTTTTTCCGGCACACCCTGTATATTCGAAATTTTCACACAACGTACCCCCACTATTCCTCTATAAACCCAAAAAGTTTCAATCGTCCCACTCTAACCGTTTCCGAGAAAAAAAATCGCAAATGTGAAAATGTCGAAACTGACGCCGACAACATACGCACATTATTTTCACCGAAGCGCCTATATAGGCGGAGTATCAAGAGCAGTCAGGATTGTCGTGATTTCGCGCCGAAGCGCCGTATAACATATCGCGTGTTTGCGCGATATGTAATAACTAGACTGGGTACATATCGCTAATCGTCAGCCGAGAGTGCATCTAATATTAGTACTAAAAAAAAATTTACAATAAAAAAATACTTTTCTTTTCTTTTTTTCTATTTACTATTGCTTTTTTTGCCTCACCTTCCTGCGGAACGTGAAGGGGAAACATATCGCCAAATTGTCATTATAACAACTGACCAAAACTAGACAATGGTGCAAAATTTCCATTTTCTCGTATAGATAGGTAGTTTTCGGAGGCGGTGCCGTATAGTGCTCAACGTCCCGTTTCCAATGCCGCCTCGCTCGTCTGTCGGCCATATTGCAATCTCTTTGTCCACCTATATGTATAGTTTTATTTGTGGGGTCATACCGCCTAACGGCGGTATAAAGTACATTTTCATGTTACGTTATATGTTTTACGACGTACTTAGTTATTTCACACAATATTATCATTATTACTACAGAGATTATGCATAGTTTTTTAACAATCAAAGATTATGCATAGTTTTTTCACAACCAAAGATCGGTGAAGATTATGGCATAGTCTTATGACAAACAAAGAATATGGCATATTTTTTATGACAAACAAATTTTAAGGCATAGTCTTATGACAAACAAAGATTACGGCATAGTCTTATGACAAACAAATATTATGGCATAGTCTTATGACAAACAAAGATTATGGCATAGTTTTATAACAACCAAAGATTATGTATATTTTTATGACAAACAAATTTTAAGGCATATTCTTATGACAAACAAAGATTACGGCATAGTCTTATGACAAACAAAGTTTAAGGCATAGTCTTTTGACAAACAAAGATTATGGCATAGTCTTATGACATTCAAAGATTTTGGCATAGTCTTATGACAAACAAATATTATGGCATAGTTTTATAACAACCAAAGATTATGTATATTTTTATGACAAACAAATTTTAAGGCATAGTCTTATGACAAACAAAGTTTAAGGCATAGTCTTATGACAAACAAAGATTTTGGCATAGTCTTATGACAAACAAACATTAGTGCATAGTCTTATGACAAACAAATATTATGGCATAGTTTTTATAACAACCAAAGATTATGTATATTTTTATGACAAACAAATTTTAAGGCATAGTCTTATGACAAACAAAGATTACGGCATAGTCTTATGACAAACAAAGTTTAAGGCATAGTCTTCTGACAAACAAAGATTATGGCATAGTCTTATGACAAACAAAGATTTTGGCATAGTCTTATGACAAACAAATATTATGGCATAGTTTTTTCACAACCAAAGATTGGGCATAGTTTTTTCACAACCAAAGTTTAGGCATAGTTTTTTCACAACCAAAGATTAGGCATAGTTTTATAACAAACAAAGATTAGGCATAGTTTTTTCACAACCAAAGTTTAGGCACAGTTTTTTCACAACCAAAGATTAGGCATAGTTTTTTCACAACCAAGGATGATCTTATCAATTACGTATAATTTTTGATTTTCTTTAAAAAATTCGTAAAAACGTTATTTTGTACATTTTCTATGCTATTTGTGAGTTTTACGTTATTTTCGATGAAGATTTATAGAAAAGTTGTCATATTTTCGAATTTTAAATTTTTGAAATTTTTTCATCTATAGTCATGAAAATTTGATGAAATCAATAAGGTAACATTTTCCTCGGAAAGTATAAGAGATATGGCAACAATGTATATAACTATTAAGTAGCATCCTTACGAGATCTTCACTTTAAGTTCTTAGTAATTTTTTGTAGGTCTTATAGTTTTTGAGATATGGAATTAAAAGTGGTTTTCATATATTTGGCAATATCTCGGAACTGATAAAACTTAGATAAAAACTTTTTAAATAAAAAACTAGCCTTTTTCTATTCTCCATATAGAAAGTTATATTGATTTCTATTCTAAGAGCGATAGTAAGGGACGTATTGAGGAAAATGTAAAAACTGGCAGAAATATTAGATTTTTGGTATTTTTTTAAAAATTCATAAAATCGTACTGGGTACATATCGCTAATCGTCAGCCGAGAGTGCATCTATTATTAGTACTAAAAATTTGTATTTAAAAAGTATTTTTCTTAGTTTCTTTTTTCTATGTTTTCTATTGCTTTTTTTGCCTCACCTTCCTGCGGAACGTGAAGGGGAAACATATCGCCAAATTGTCATTATAACAACTGACAAAAACTAAAAAATAAAAATAATGGGTGCAAAATTTCCATTTTCTTGTATAAATAGGTAGTTTTTGAAGACGGCATCGTATACTGCTCGATGTCCCGTTTCCAGTGCCGTCTCGCTCGATTCGCTACGACTTTTCGTTACGGAAATATATGATATTTAATATTATGATATTGATATTAACATTGAATCCATCAGCACCGGCTTTTTTTAAAATCGCACAGCAAACGTATCAATGTGGAATATACTTTCCAAGTGTGTCCTATAAAAATATGTATTCAATCAATTTAAACATAAGTAAAGAAACTATTCTTACATTGATAGCTGATAAATTAGTTCAAAAGCTTATTTTGCCGAGCCCTTCCGGCACGGCACTGTTCCAATTCGTTTATTTTATTTCATGCATTTTACAAAACCATTATCCAAACCGAATGTCGATCGGATGGACCCAATTCGACTTATTAACGATTCAATAGGTACCTGTTTAGTCCCATATTTAACTTTGAAAAAATTTTAAAAATTATTTCCAAACTTTCGATCGCGCTCACAAACAATAGGGGTCTGTAGCCTACGGTCGTCTACGCGTCGAACGAGTTTAAATCGAAAAAACTAATTTTTGTGGCCTGTATCGAATGCCAACGAGATCCCGATATTTCTCGACTTTAAAAATTAATAACTTTTTTCCCGTACACCCTGTATATTCAAAATTTTTACACATTGTACCCCCACTATTCCTCTCTAAACTGAAAAAGTTTCAATCGTCTCACTCTTACCGTTTCCGAGAAAAGAAATCGCAAATGTGAAAATGTCGAAACTGACGACGAACAACTTATTTTAAATGTAGCCGCCGTATATAATACTAGACTGGGTACATATCGCTAATCGTCAGCCGAGAGTGCATCTAATATTAGTACTAAAAAAAAATTTACAATAAAAAAATACTTTTCTTTTCTTTCTCTCTATTTACTATTGCTTTTTTTGCCTCACCTTCCTGCGGAACGTGAAGGAGAAACATATCGCCAAATTGTCATTATAACAACTGACCAAAACCAGAAAATGGTGCAAAATTTCCATTTTTTCGTATAGATAGGTAGTTTTTGGAGACGGCATCGTATAGTGGCCGACGTCCTATTTTCAATGCCGTCTCGCTCGATTCGCTACGACCTTTCGTTGCGGAAATATATGATATTTAATATTATGATATTGACATTTATAGGTGCTTTTTAAACTCACACACCTTTGTGCAATGTGGGATATACGTTCCATATTTCATTATCATAATCACATTATCAGCTAATAAATTTGTGGAAATATTATTGTGCCGAGCCCTTCGGGCACGGCACTGTTTAAGTTCGTTCGTTTTATTTTATTCTTTTCACAAAACCATTTGTTAGCAAGCCCTAATTGTAAAGAATTTCGATTCGCGATAAAAAAAATTTGTGGTTTCTTCACAACCCAGGTGGCAATAAAAACATATGTGTAATTTTTCACTACCCAAGTTCGTTTTTTTCGTACTGAGGATTGACGCTGTAAGAATCTGAAATTCAAAAATTTTCAGTACGTAAATAACAAAGTTCTATACGACAGCTGTTATTTTGACAGGTAAATGTCAAGTTTATTTTAAGCGTTTCATGTATCTAGGATTATAGCTGTAAGATCCCAAAATTTAAAAAATTTTCAGTACCTAAATAACAAAGTTGAATACAACAGCTGTCAAATTTTGACAGGTAAGTGTCAATTTTTTTAACCCTTTTCTTGTATCTAGGATTACAGCTGTAAGAATCCTAAATAAAAAAATTTTTGAATTCCTAAATAACAAAGTTTTATAGGACAGCTGTCATTTTGACAGGTAAATGTAATTTTTTTTAAAGCTTTTCTTGTATCTAGCATTATAGATGTAAAAATCTTAAATTAAAAAAAAATTCAGTACCTAAATAACAAAGTTTTATACGACAGCTGTCAAATTTTGAAAGGTAATTGTCAATTATTTTTTAGCTTTTTCGTAGCGAGGGTTATAGCTGTAATAATCCTAAATTAAAAAAATTTTCAGTACCAAAATAACAAAGTTCTATACGACAGCTGTCAAATTATGACAGGCGGGTGTAAATTTTTTTAATCTTTTTTCATATAGAGGATTATAGCTGTACAAATCTAAAATTTAAAAATTTTTCAGTGATTAAATAACAAAGTTCCATACGACAGCTGTCAAATTTTGACAGGTAAGTGTCAATTTTTTTAAAGTTTTTTCGTAACGAGGATTATAGCTGTAAGAATCCCAAATTGAAAAAATTTTCAGTACCTAAATAACAAAGTTCTATACGATAGCTGTCAAATTTTGACAGTAAAGTGTCAATTTTTTTTTAGCTTTTTCGTAGCGAGAGTTATAACTGTAAGAGTCCGAGATTATAAAATTATCAGGTCCCTAAATAACAAAGTTCTATACGATAGCTGTCAAATTTTGACAGGTAAGTGTCAATTTTTTTTTTGATTTTTTGTAACGAGGGTTATAGCTGTAAGAGTCCTAAATTTAAAAATTTGTCAGTACCTAAATAACACAGTTTTATACGATAGCTGTCAAATTTTGACAGGTAAGTGTCAATTTTTTTTTAGATTTTTTGTAACGAGGGTTATAGCTGTAAGAATCCTAAATTAAAAAATTTCTCAGTTCCTAAATAACAAAGTTCTATACGACAGCTGTCATTTTGACAGGTAAATATCAAGTTTTTTTTAAGCTTTTCTTGTATCTAGGATTATAGCTGTAAGAATCCGAAATTTAAAAAATTTCAGTACCTAAATAACAAAGTTCTATACTACAGCTGTCAGATTTTGACAGGTAAGTGTAATTTTTTTTTAGCTTTTTCGTATAGATTATTATAGCTGTAAGAATCCAAAATTTAAAAAAATTTCAGTACCTAAAATAACGACATTAAAAAAAAAATAAAAAAAAAAGAAAAAAAAACACTGGGGCTTGAACCCTCGACCTTCGTCTCCAAAGTCAACAGTCTTTAGTACTACGCCACCGAAGCTTGCAGATTGATTTGTGGTAAATAGGATATTAATGACGTATTCGATATTACATAGAACGTTGAGTATTGAAGATACACACAAATAATACACTTTTTTCAATTATTTTTGGTCAACCGCAAAGAAAAAGGTCCAAGACAGGTATTTCATACATTAAATACTCTCCGAATATTTTAAAAAGTATAAAAATTGAAGTTAATATGCCTCCTGCAAGCTATTTTTATTATTACAAGTACGCGTATAAATGCGATATTTTCCCCCTTATTTTTGGTCAAACGAAAAAGATAAAGGTTCAAGGTAGGTATTTCCCACAAAAGACATAGTCTAAATGTTCTTATTCCTCTAAAAAATCAATTTGGAAATCGCATTTCTCACCTATTTTTGACAGATGGTATAAAAGTTAAAGTTCAGGAACACGCACGTGGTAAAACCATGGCCAACTTTTTCTAAATCGAATGGTGTTAGAATTTGAAAATTGTGCCTGTTTCCGCACCCAAAAAAGCGACTTTTCTCAATTTTGCGAATATATTTTAATGATTTTGAATATGTAGAGGTGTTGCGAAGTAATCAGCGCATTTTTTCAGAAAAAAATAAAACGGTTTTGTTAAAAATTGAATAAGCTACAGTCGATATAGTAAAAAAAAAGCTGCCGTTTTTTCCGTATTAAAGATAAAGAAACGAAAAGATATCTCTTAAATACAATTTGACGAGCTCTATCCGCTAAAGTTCACAACGTTTCGATCAAAAGTCGTTTTCAGTACGAAAAAAAATAAAAACCGTGAAAAAATCAGGCCTAACTTTATGATTTCCACTTTCTTACAATTTTCGGCAATTTCCATTCCAGTTAGGTATAGAACGATATATTGGAAAAAGGTAGATTTTGAGATGGCCTAACCGATTATCCAAACCGCATGTCGATTGGATGCACCCAATTCGACTTATTAGCGATCCAAGAGGTACCATTTTCGACCAAATTTTGACTTTGAAAAAATCAAAAAAATTACTTCCAATCTCTCGATCGTGCTCACAAACAATAGGCTTCTGTAACTCGCGGTCCTCTACACGTCCAAAAAGTTTCAATCGATCAAGTTCATTTGTGGGACCACGGTGTGGGCCGCGTGAAACCCGACTTTTTTCGACTTTGACGTTTAATAACTTTTTTCCGGCACACCCTGTATATTCGAAATTTTTACAGAACGTACCCCCACTATTCCTCTCTAAACCGAAAAAGTTTCAATCGTCCCACTCTAACCGTTTCCAAGAAAAAAAATCGCAAATGTGAAAATGTCGAAAGTGACGACGACGCCAACATACATACATTATTTTTACCGAAGCGCCTATATAGGCGGAGTATCAAGAGCAGTCAGGATTGTCGTGATTTCGCGCCGAAGCGCCGTATAACATATCGCGTGTTTGCGCGATATGTAATAATAAAAAATTTCCTAGGTCAATAATGAAAAACAGCTGTTCAATGAGGTTGTTGCAGACAATTTTATAACTTAACTTACCGTTTCTTTAACATATTATTGATTTTGAGCCTTTTTTGACCATTTTAAACAAAAACATTCTAGAAAACAGGATTAAATTATCAATAAAATAGGACATTTTATTATAATTTTATGTAAATACCAATGATTTTTTGGGTTTATAGGAACGGTTTTTTTGTTTTAAAAATGCTGTCAGTCTAAAAAATTTCGAAATGTCGATATTGTCTTTTATTGAAAGAGTCGACTTAAGCATAGAATAGTGTGCCCACAATGTGGACACTTTTTTGTTATCGGCTTTTTCTTGAAAATATGCTAATAACACATTTTCTGATATTTTACCAGCTTTTTTCTTACACACCAGTCTATCAATTGCGCGTATGCATTCAAGTATAGTTTCTTAGATTTCTCTGGTAACAGATCGCACTGTGCGCTATTTGCCGCCTCTCTAAGCTCGGGTGGGGTACAAATTTCCAATTCTTCACTCTCAATTTCAGACATTTTATAATTTTAACTTTATATTATTATCTAACCCGAATATTTTCTACATACTGACAGAAGATCGCATTTGACAAGTAAAATCCTAAGTGACTTGATTTTCAAATTTTTTTAAAAATTAGGTGAAAATGGGTAACAAAGATTTAAACGAATTAAAATATGTAATATTTTATTGTTAGTAGTAGAAAAAATTCTATATATACCGCAGTTGAGAAGGCTATTATACCGGGTGACAACGATATTACTGACCAGCTTGTCACGTCCTTATAAAATAAAATATTATTTCGAAATTTTGGTAGGTTCTATGGTTGCACTGTGCGCACATTTTCGGTATTCAAACGCCTGACTGTCACTTCCGGTTGAACCGGAAGTACACTTAACTTTGTTATTTCAAATAGAACTCCCTGTATATTTTTAACAATATGCATTCTACAAGGAATTCTAAGCATAAAACATGTATCATATCCTATACCTATCTATGACAGGTTAAGAGAAAATGGCGTTGGAAAATATAAAATTAGCCACACAATTTATTGTTTTTACAAAAAACAAATGAATAGGTACAAAATTTTATATTCTTTTTTAACTTCTTTTTAGGTATTCTGTATAAATAAGTCACAATTATTTCACTTCCGGTTCAACCGGAAGTGCTGCAAAATTTGACTTTCAAACATAGATTTCTCCAATATTTTTAATGGCACGCCCCCTTTTAAATATAATTTTCAAAATTATCTTATTGTTCTAAATATTTTTTATTAATGCTTCCCTAGGTCTAAACTCATTCGTTTTTAAGATATAAGCATTTCAAAATTAAGGTTTATTACGAAACTTTAACTAACTTAAACTGGAATAATTATAATTAATAAAATAATATCTAAAAACTAATTACAAATAAATTAACCATAAATGAAATTCTCAAAACGATTGCCGTTCTCTTCCCGACACAAATTAATACTTTCTTTGAATTCTCGAATAACATTGTTCATTTGAATTGGTGTAATATTGTTTACTGCTTGAATTATTCGGTCTCTTAGGTCTTTGAGGTTCTGAGGTTTTGTTCTATACACCTTCTCCTTTATGTGGCCCCAATAAAAAAAATCAAGTGGTGTTAGGTCAGGGGATTTCCAAAAGTCGCATTTAAATAAGCTGTCACTATTCTAGCATTATGTGCTGGAGCGCCGTCTTGTTGATAAAATATTTGTGCGTATTGCCTAACAGGTAAATTTTCTAGAATATTTTCGATGTGGTTCTGAAGAAAAGCCAGGTATTGAACAGCGGTTAAATGTTGTTCAAAAAATATAGGACCTATTATACGTGTTCCTATAACGCCTAGCCATACGTTAATGCCAAATCTTTCCTGAAACGCCCCCTCCCTAACTAGAAAATTATAAAAGTAGCCCAATACCTGGTATTATTTCTGTTGAACATCCCCAAGTTGGTAAAACGGGATTCGTCAGAAAATAAAATGTTTAAGCTTAAAAGTGGCTGTTGCTGCTCCTCTTCAAGACAGCAGTTGCAAAATTCCAATCTTCGAATATAATCGCCCTCATAAAGATGATGATGGATTTGGTATTTGAAGGATTTATAGCCATGTTTTTTCAATATTTTTCTAGCACTTTCCCTATTGATGTCAATATCATTCTCAATTTGCCTCGTCGATGCTGTCGGGTCAGCTTCAACATAAGCCAGTGTATTTGTTTCTGCCTCCTCACTAATAATAAAACCATTTCCGTTTTGATTTTCATTCTCGTGCTTTAAATGATGTTCTAACCATGGAAAATACGTATCGCTCGGGTGCTCGCGTTTGGGAAATCTTTGCATATACAGAAATTTTGCCTCTCTGCGGGTTTTTCTAGTCTCTCCGTAGATTAGCAGCATGTCAATTTGATGTTCACGCGTAAAATAAGGCATATTTTTAACTTTTCTTAGTAATAAGTCACTTGTAATGATAATGAAAGGATGAAATTAAAAAATAACATGGCGATAGCTTCGTAAAACATATGAAATTAGTAAACAGATCTGTGGGATCCATAGCTACCTTAGATGAAACTATGAATAAATTAACGTCAATTTTGCTTGTTGGATAATGTAACTAAACCTTTAATTCCGTATATCTTAAAAACGAATGAGTTTAGACCTAGGGAAGCATTAATAAAAAATATTTAGAACAATAAGATAATTTTGAAAATTATATTTAAAAGGGGGCGTGCCATTAAAAATATTGGCGAAATCTATGTTTGAAAGTCAAATTTTGCAGCACTTCTGGTTGAACCGGAAGTGAAATAATTGTGACTTATTCATACAGAATACCTAAAAAGAAGTTAAAAAAGAATATAAAATTTTGTGCATATTCATTTGTTTTTTGTAAAATCAATAAAGTGTGTGGCTAATTTTATATTTTCCAACGCCAATTTCCCTTAACCTGTCATAGATAGGTATAGGATATGATACATGTTTTATGCTTAGAATTCCTTGTAGAATGCATGTTGTTAAAAATATACAGGGAGTTCTATTTGAAATAACAAAGTTCAGTGTACTTCCGGTTCAACCGGAAGTGACAGTCAGGCGTTTGAATACCGAAAATGTGCGCACAGTGCAACCATAGAACTTACCAAAATTTCGAAATAATATTTTATTTTATAAGGACGTGACAAGCTGGTCAGTAATATTGTTGTCACCCGGTATACCTCGCACATTATATCCCTCGGCGCTTCGCGCCTCAGTATTGTAACAGAGCAGACCCAGGTGACCTTATTTGAATTTTTTTTCACTATTTTTGTTAATTTATTTATTTGGTAAACTTATTCTTTCCCCCATGTTACGCCCTGAGGTTTAATTATTTTACTCTATTATTTATATTTAATTTAAATTATATTATGATTTTAATTTACCCTGCAATACTGGAAAAATATTTTATTAAAAGTGTAATAACTTTTCATTTCCAAATATAGGCCCTGATAAATCTATTTAGGTAGCCAGTTGTTATGGGCCAGTGTCTAGAGCGTCTCGACACTGCCAAACATGAACTTAAAATTATCGATGTAAGAAAACAACTTTCCACTTTAATACTTCTATTTTGGACCTTCCGTTTTACACCTTTTTAAATTTGAGAAAACGACTAAAATGTAACAATTCTCAACGTTAACTAACTTTTCTTAAATCTATATTCTTACTTGCTAAACTATTCAAAATCAAAAACGACCATTCATTGGTTCCCACTACCAAAAATGGGCGGTACAAAAATAAGAACCAACCAATAATTAAGAAATTTTGGCATAGGCCATAACCAAATTATAAATTATAAAATTACATTAGCATAACTACAGTCTGCAGATCTTAAGGGATTAAAATAAATTTTAAGAAGGGAATTACCGTAATAAAAATAAGGTATATTTATTGTATTTTAAGAATTTAGAAATTTGTAGATTGTCTAGACGACGATAATATAATTGAAAGAGGCTATTTAGAAAAACATAATAGGTGTATAATTAAGAAATGGTTATTGGAAATTTGGAAGATGAATAATATTTATATTGTGTCTGCAGTCTGTCGCTAATAGAAATAAACTAACAATCTTAAAAACTAAACAATACCGTTGGAATATACGAGGGGATTACAACACCTTCCCCCTTAAGAAGAGATTTTATGTATTGTCAATGGAATAAAATCTCTAAGGTTATTAAAAGCAACTAATTGCTTAGCAAATTTTAAACTAATGTTAAACTTAAAATAGTAATGCTTCTGTATATTAAAAAAAATTAATAAAAGTTTATTAAAAGTAACTAATTTCTTAACAAATTTAAACTATTGTTACACTTAAAATAGTAATATGTGTATTTAAAAAAAATAATAAAAGTTACTAAATGCTTAACAAATTTAAAGTAATGTTGAACTTAAAATAGTAATAATATGTGTAATTAAAAAATTAATAAAAGTTTAGTAAAAGTTACTAAATCCTTAACAAATATAAAGTAATGGTACACTTAAAATAGTAATATGTATATTTAAAAAATTTTAATTTATCTGAGTGATCGCCTCGTGGGTACATACCCAATGCCTTTGCGTTGAGGGATTTCTACTCTAACATTTTCTTCCTCAGAGTCTTCGGCATTTTCCGAGGTTCTACTCATACCACCACTATAACGAGCAACATATCTATTTCTATTTACAGAGGATGGTTCTACAGTTTGATTTATTCTTATGCATAAGTTAGGTATTAAACCACAACAGGAAGTTTTAGAACAACATTTTTTATATATCTTATATAAGACAAAGAAAATTAATATTACAGCAATTATATAGGCTAACGATGAACCAGAAAAATTATATGCACTTGTTACAGTATGTTTTTCCAGATCGTCTGCTAGTTTTTCGATATCACTTAGCTTATGACTAGCAACGTTTAATTCGGGAATATGTTTACTTAGAGTTTTGTAGTGTTCACTGAACAATATTTCCGTAATATTTATTTTAGTTTCTTTAAATTTTTCACAACACTCGTCAACTATTTCTAGGGGGGGTATAAATTCACTTAACATTTTTGATTGGAATAAATTATCATGAGGTACAAGCATGGTTGATGCACTATAAGCCTTACATTGTTTACCAAGGGTGACACTACCACAATTTTTTAACGTTATATCAATTGGTTTATTGTCCTTTCTACAAGAAATAGTTAAAGTTTCTGGATAGGGTACTGCAAATAACCAGGTGTTGCTGGTCAATAATTGAAGAAAAATGCCTCTATTTGAATTAATAATACGTTTATCGCAATTTTCTGGTATTTTGGTGGTAACTTGTAATAATTTTACTTCGCAACTATCTACAAGGTGTGCAAGAGATACAGGTTTTTGCTGTTTGCAAATAATTGTGTTTTCTATTAATTTTAAACAAGATGTGTATTCAATATCAGAAAATTGTACAAATTGTTGCTTAGTTTCGTCAATTGCAATAAACTTTGAAGAAGGTTGAATTAGAACAAATTGGTTCGAAGTTATTAGTTTAGGAAAAGGTAATATCTTATAGAGATAAAATAGCTGTGTTTCCACTAGCGGTACGTTTATGATATATACTAAACGTTTATTTTCAAAAAAAACTTGTAAGTCAATTATATTAAGTAAAATGTTTGCGTTTGCGGTATCTAGAGGTACTGGAAAGTCTAATCCATGAGGGAGAGATTCGGTTACTAATTTTAGTTCTTTTATTAACTGAACGGGTGTGATAATAGCAGGATGTAATATGCCTCTTTTAGCAACAAGAATAGCGTTAGTGAGTGACATTATTTCTAGTTGAAGCTGATTTAAGATCATATTTGTAATCGTAATTTGTTCTTCTAGACTTGTTTTTAAATTTAGAAATTGTACGTCCTTTTGGTTTTTATCTAATTCGTTTACAATTTTTTTTATATTGTCCTTAAGAATGCTTTCATTGTAATCTAGGGTGCCTATTGTATTGTTAAAATTTATTAATGTCGATTGAACTATTTTTGCTTGTTCTTTCAAAAGGTGAAGTGTGGAGGCTTCATCTTTTGAAAATTCGTTAATTTTTGTGTTATAATATTCTGCATCGTCATTATCCAAAATTCCAAATAAAATTTTTGATGTTTTACCTATAATGTCAAACCATCCTCTCTTATTTCTATTTATAATATTATGACCTACTAACTCATGCAGAACTTCTAATTCTTTACTAATTTTGTTGAAATTATATTTAGTTGATTTTATAAATGAATTACATATGTAATAATGATATTTCGCATTTTCATGACTACATAGTTCTAAAGATTTTTTATAATAATTGCTTAAACTTAAAAATTTGTCGCTAAGATTTTCTATGTTTACAAATGTTATTATTTTCCATTTGTTATTGAAAAGTCGCATTTCTCCAAGTTTTTCAAAATAAATGCCAGGACTGTGTTCATAGTGCGTGACGTTATAATCTGGTTGCGCCAAAATTAATCTTAAAAATAGGATGTTAGCAAAAAGAAGAACCCTGAAATAAAAGAAAACAATTGTTAATTTGAATTGAAGTAATTAATTAAAAATTATATGTTAGGTAAAATCAAAATTTTATTAATATTTAATATATTATATTTTTTTTTTTTGTTAGTCATAAAAGTATTTTAATCTATTTGCATGAACCGTTTGTTTATTTTTACCTTTTTGAATGATATAATTTACGTCAGAAATTTTATTTATTACTGTATATGGTCCTATCCATGATGAAGAGAGTTTTTTACTTCTGCCTCTACGGACAGACTCATCATAAAGTAGTACTTTGTCACCTATCTCAAAATTTCTAGAGTAGCTGTTCTTATCATAATTTCTTTTCGAAATAAGTTTGTTATGTAATAAAGTTTCCCTAGCTATTTGCCTAGAATATTGCAATTTTTGTTTTAAGTTTGCTACAAAATCATCGTATGAGTAAGTAGTTTTAATTGGTTGACTAATTGACGTAGGTAAACTAGGATTGTAACCGAATAAAAGTTCGAATGGCGTAAAATCCGTGGCTGTATGCGTACTTGTATTATAAGTGAATGTGGCGAAAGGAATCCAGTTATCCCAGTCTTCCTGTGAGTCTAATATAAAATGTCTTAAATATTCTTCCAGAACTCTATGTGATCGTTCTAATGCCCCATTTGATTCAGGATGGTAACTTGTGGTTTGAATTTTTTTTATTTTTAAAAGTTTACAAGTATTTTTAAAAAGTTCGCTTAAAAAAATTTGTTCCTCGATCGGTAATTAAGTTTTCAGGTAATCCATATAAACAAATGATATTTTTTACGAAGTGGTCCGCCACAGTTGACGCTTCTTGATCTTTCATAGGAATATTAATATTAAATTTTGTTAAGTCGTCCTGAAAGGTAAGAATATATTTATTTCCTAATTCTGTTTCCGGTAATGGGCCAACTACATCAAGAAAACATCTTTCAAAAGGTTTAGATGCGGTTGTCGTAATTGTCATTGGCATTTTAGTTTTACGCGACAGTTTATTTTTTTGGCAAGATTCGCATTTTTTTATAAACTTTTTTACGTCTTTTTTCATACCTCTCCAATTATATAATTTTGCTAGTTTTTTATAGGTACGGGATACTCCTTGATGGCCTGCTAACGGAGAATTATGAAATTCCTCTAGTAACGTATTTTTCTCGGACTCTATAGGGTTAATTAAATTGTTATTATATATGGTTATTTCGACGTCTAGATTTTGAAAAAGGTATCTAAGCATTGGGTAAATAATTTCCCATTTCATTAAAGGATTGTAATGATATTTAATTAACGAAAGCTTAATTGTTGCATTACAGACTAGATGTCTTAAATTTAATAAACAAGACCAAATATTTTCATAACAGACATCGCTAAAGCTGTTTTCATTATCTATGAGCAAAAATATATTGGAATCTTCGCAATGATGAACAGAAGAAATATTGAGTTTTGAGTTATTATCGGTAATATTATTGAAACATTCCAAAAATTTATTGACTTGTTTGTTATTTTCTAGAATCTTGAATTTTTCTTTATTACAATTTTTAGGTATAAACATTACTAAGGGATCTATTTCATTTGTTTGAAAAAATGTAGTATTTTTTTCTTTTATTTTAGAGTTTAAAACTACGTTAGTTTTAAGATAGTTTTGAAATTCTGAATAGTTAGTTATTAGGTTTTTATTGACAGTGTTAATTACTCTACTTAACGCATCAGCGTTTGTATTTTTTTTTCCAGCTTTATAGATAACCTCGTAATTATACTCTTCGAGTTTTAGCCTAAAACGTGTTAAACGAGAACCAGGATCTTTAATATTAAATACATAGAATGTAAAGGTTTGTGATCCGTAACAATTTTAAATTTTGTACCAAATACATATGGCCGAAAATGTTTTACTGCCCATACTATTGCTGCGAATTCTTTTTCTATAGTAGAGTAATTTTGTTCAGCTTTATTTAAAGTTCGACTCGCGAATGCTATCGGTTGATCGCTATTAATTTTTCCTTGAGACAGAATGGCGCCTATTGCGTAATTACTAGCATCTGTAGTTATAATGAATTCTTTTGAAAAGTCGGGGTACTGTAGGACAGGAGGAGATACTATGCTTTCTTTAAGAGTTTGAAATGAAATGTTGCATTCATTATTCCATGTAAACTTTTCATCTTTTTTCAATAATATAGTCAAAGGTTTAGCGATTTTAGCAAAATCTTTGATGAATTTTCTATAGTAACCAACTAAACCTAAAAATGATTTTACGTCTTTTGGGGTTTTAGGTACTGGGAATTTTGTAACACAATCTACTTTTGCGGGGTCAGGTTTGATTCCGTTTTCGGTAATAATATGGCCTAAATATAGACATTCTTTTCGTAAAAATGAACATTTTGAAGGTTGAATTTTTAAATTATGTTGTCTAAATCTTTGAAATATTTCAGTTAATCTTTGTTGATGTTCTAATAAATTATTTGCATAAAGTACGATATCATCTAAATAAATAAAGCACTTTATACCATTAAGACCGCTTAAAACAGCGTTCATTAACCGTTGAAAAGTAACCGGGGCCCCTTTCAGCCCGAATGGCATTCGGTTATAAATATAATGACCAGTTGACGTACTGAAAGCAGTTTTAAGTTTATCTTTTTCATCCATTTGAATTTGGTGAAAGCCACTGGCTAGGTCTAAGGTAGTAAAGTAATTAGCTTTTCCTAATTGGTCTAGAATATCTGTTATGTTAGGTAAAGGGAATGCGTCTGCGCCCGTCGTAATATCATTAATTTTTCTAAAATCTACACATACGCGATATTTGGGTTCACCTGAGGAATCATTTTTTTTTGGCACTACTAATAAGGGACTATTCCAAGGGCTGCATGAAGGTGAGATTATATTGTCTTTAAGCATTTGATCTGTTTGTTCTTTTATAATTTCGCGATGTTTAAAAGGTAGTCTGTAAGGTTTGATATTAATTGGTCCTTTAGTAGGATCTGTTGGTATGGTATGTTTAACAGTGTTTGTGCAGGAAAGCTTATCGCCATCTAAATGAAATATGTCACTAAAATTACAACAAGTTTCTAATAGTGAGTTAATTTCTTCTGTATTTAAACCTTCAAGATTTATTGCGTCTTTTAGTTTTTTTAAACGTTTAATATCGTTGGAATAATTTATGTCTACAATTTCACACTGATTAGAAGAAAAAGGCTCAACATTAACTCTTGGCATTGGAATTATTATATCCATGCTTGAAATATTTAAAATACTAACAAAACATTTATGATTTTGCACTTTTGTCAACGTAGACCCTAAATAAAGATTATCAGAAATCTGTTTTGATAATACGATTCCTTCCGTTTCTGAGATATTTGCTAAAGCAGGTATTGCTACTTCACATCTAGCAGGAATAACTACTGTAATTGCTTCAGACGGTAAAATTTTAAAATAAGAATCTTCAAAATAAACAATTTCTTTCTCGTAATCAATTTTAGCTTTATATTTTTGTAAAAAATCGCGACCTAGTAGCCCATCGTTTTTTATTGGAGTATGATCAGAGACAACGTGAAAAGGGTGTATTATGGTTTTATTGTTTTGTAATTGTATTGGAATAAAACAGGTGCCTAGAGTGTAAACTAGTTGTGAACTAATACCTTTTAATTCTATAATAGAGTTTTTATTTATTTTAAAGTCATTCCTTAAACTAGCGACTTTTAAAAGCGAAACATCAGCGCCCGTGTCTAATAAAAGTTGAACTTCAGAATTGTGTACTTCAGGAGAGTTTAATTTAATTATGTCTAACTGTTCACGATTTTCGGAAAATAGAACGGTTTTGCATGAAATATTTGATGTATTGACAGAATTGAGATTTTTGTTATTATTTGTAATTGGTGAATCGGGTGATATATCATTATTTTTGTTATCTAAACAGCTATAATGCTTGGCCATGGTTGGCTGTTGGCAACCGAGGCCGCTTATTCGTTTCCCAGTAGATTTTCTTGATTTGTAGAATATAAAGGTTTATAATTATTGACTGAATTGTCTTGAGTTGATACCTGTGTTGCAACCGTTTGTATTTGTGGTACAGAAGAATTATTTATAGTAGAATTTTGTTGTACAGGAAAATTTTGTTGGTCAGGAAAATTTTGTTGGTCGGGAAATCTTTTTTGTCTGTTTAAATGTTGATTAGAAAAATGTTCACGAGGGTAGTTTTGTTGATTACGATAATTTTGTGAATTAGAAAAATTATGTTGATTAGGAGGAGTTTGTTGATTAAAGGAAAATTGTTGAGTAGAGTTATTTTGATTTGTTAGATTATGATTAGCATAATTTTGTAGATTATGATAATTGGGTGAATGATAATTATTACGGTGGTTTGGAAATTGACGGTTAATATAATTATTTGGCGTGTGAGAAACATTTATTCGAAAATTATTTCGTCTATTGTTATAAATTGCACCATTATTATAATTTTGCTGAGGGTAAAAATGTTGATTATTATGCGAATTAAAATTACTGTTACTTGAGACATTTTGTTCAAAACTCTGAAGTTGTCTACATTGTGAAGTTAAATGATTATTTTTGTGACAAAACATGCATGAACTTTGATTGGAACCTACGTTAAAATTTCTATTTCTATATGTTTGAGTTAAATTAATGTTTCTAGGGTTTTGATTATTTTTAAATCTGTCGTTTTGTTCGATATCCATTTCTACAGCTATTGTAATGGCCCTACCTAAGTCTTCGGTATTTTCTGCTATTATACGTATTTGAATTTTTTCGTCATTTAGACCTTTTCTAAAATTATTTACTAATACTGATTGTAAATTACTTATTAGTACGTTTGCTTCGTTCGTTTCATAATTTAAATTACAAGTTTCTTTGTATTTATTAAATAACCCTTGAACGCGATCTCCATATTCCTTTATACTTTCCCTAAACTGTTGTTTAATATTCATTAATAAATTTAGAAAATGAGAAGGTGGTCTTTTATCTGTAAACTGTTCTAATAAAAAATCTTTTATTTCATCCCAATTAGAAAATTCCTTATATTGAGTTACCTCTTGTGCTTTCCCTTTTATTTTAGTTGCAAAAATTAATTCTGCCAACGTTTCTTTTTGTGTTTCTTTCACAACCTTCATCATAGCATCGCAACTTTTTAAGAAAAAATTTAGTGAGTTAACGTCCCCATATCCATCAAAAGCATCAATTTGGTTTAAAATATCAATTGCGTTTTTATCTCCCATTTTTTTTTACCTATTAAAAATTAATATTACTTTAAATTATAATATTTTTATGTCGTTATTTGCAGTAACTATTCCGAATTATAACAATAAATATCTAAACTTAAAAACTAAAACAAGGATTTGCAAAAAAAAAAAGTAGTGTCACATGGAAACAAAGAAAAGACTTACTTATTCATCCTCCGGTACTGCAATGACGTTTCCAGGTTTCCCAACGTCTTGGCTGCTCCCTGAAATCGGACTTGCACGTATGTGGTTTCTAGAATTAAGTGTCCAGTTTCTTAGTGGATTTCCTATAGGATTTGTTGCGTCTTGGCGCGCCTCCAAATAGCCTATTGACGTCCTTTTTTTTTGACTCCTCTGACTCCGCGAGCACTTGCTGCGTTTTAGCGCACCGTCAAAATAGCTCGTAGGGTTTTCCGCTGCCACCAATGTTATGGGCCAGTGTCTAGAGCGTCTCGACACTGCCAAACATGAACTTAAAATTATCGATGTAAGAAAACAACTTTCCACTTTAATACTTCTATTTTGGACCTTCCGTTTTACACCTTTTTAAATTTGAGAAAACGACTAAAATGTAACAATTCTCAACGTTAACTAACTTTTCTTAAATCTATATTCTTACTTGCTAAACTATTCAAAATCAAAAACGACCATTCATTGGTTCCCACTACCAAAAATGGGCGGTACAAAAATAAGAACCAACCAATAATTAAGAAATTTTGGCATAGGCCATAACCAAATTATAAATTATAAAATTACATTAGCATAACTACAGTCTGCAGATCTTAAGGGATTAAAATAAATTTTAAGAAGGGAATTACCGTAATAAAAATAAGGTATATTTATTGTATTTTAAGAATTTAGAAATTTGTAGATTGTCTAGACGAAGATAATATAATTGAAAGAGGCTATTTAGAAAAATATAATAGGTGTATAATTAAGAAATGGTTATTGGAAATTTGGAAGATGAATAATATTTATATTGTGTCTGCAGTCTGTCGCTAATAGAAATAAACTAACAATCTTAAAAACTAAACAATACCGTTGGAATATACGAGGGGATTACAACACAGTCTTGAAAATAAAATCCTCAGTATATTTCCGATGATATTTAGGAGGACGCGTGAACTTTGGACCGTTCACATCTTTGCCGCAATTATTGATTTTTTATAGCAGCCAACGTCGTACTTCGTATTACAAACGACGCAGGGTGGTAAAACGCACAAACGAAGACTTTGGTGGGGGAGAAGATGGGTTAGCTGCTAAACAGAGAATTTCTAAGGAGACACTTATTAACTTCGATAGGTACGGTAAGCACCTAAATTCAAGAGTCATCATAAGTTTATTTTCTGCAGATTTTCTTTAAAATTAATTTTTCTAAATACATAAATTCAAATCGCAAAACAAATGGTATTGGGTTAAATAAGTTTAATTTTATTTGTGTGGATTTAATTTGTGTAACATTTTAAAATTCAGGGGATGTTTTTTTTTTTAAAAGGGTGTTAAGTTCTTAAAGACCAAGTTTATTTTCTTTAGTTTTTTATTTTGTTGGGTTACTCTAATTTGGGAATACTGGTTGGTTTTTTTATACACAGGGCAAAATATATTTTTCAGACTGTAGGTATGGTAAACAACAAAATTTATTTTAATGATATAGGAATATAATTTTAAATTACTAATTTTTCTTTATTATAAATAAATCTCATATTTTCTTACATGACATCTGCTCGGTTATCCCGTTTGTCTTGGATATCACCGCTTATGTCTTTAAATAAACAAAGTATAAATAAATCTCATATTTTCTTATACGACATCTGCTCGGTTATCCCGTTTGTCTTGGATATCACCGCTTATGTCTTTAAATAAACAAATTATAAATAAATCTCATATTTTCTTATACGACATCTGCTCGGTTATCCCGTCTGTCTTGGATATCACCGCTTATGTCTTTAAATAAACAAATTATAAATAAATCTCATCTTTTCTTATACGACATCTGCTCGGTTATCCCGTTTGTCTTGGATATCACCGCTTATGTCTTTAAATAAACAAAGTATAAATAAATCTCATATTTTCTTATACGACATCTGCTCGGTTATCCCGTCTGTCTTGGATATCACCGCTTATGTCTTTAAATAAACAAATTATAAATAAATCTCATCTTTTCTTATACGACATCTGCTCGGTTATCCCGTTTGTCTTGGATATCACCGCTTATGTCTTTAAATAAACAAAGTATAAATAAATCTCATATTTTCTTATACGACATCTGCTCGGTTATCCCGTTTGTCTTGGATATCACCGCTTATGTCTTTAAATAAACAAATTATAAATAAATCTCATATTTTCTTATACGACATCTGCTCGGTTATCCCGTCTGTCTTGGATATCACCGCTTATGTCTTTAAATAAACAAATTATAAATAAATCTCATCTTTTCTTATACGACATCTGCTCGGTTATCCCGTTTGTCTTGGATATCACCGCTTATGTCTTTAAATAAACAAAGTATAAATAAATCTCATATTTTCTTATACGACATCTGCTCGGTTATCCCGTCTGTCTTGGATATCACCGCTTATGTCTTTAAATAAACAAATTATAAATAAATCTCATCTTTTCTTATACGACATCTGCTCGGTTATCCCGTCTGTCTTGGATATCACCGCTTATGTCTTTAAATAAACAAATTATAAATAAATCTCATCTTTTCTTATACGACATCTGCTCGGTTATCCCGTTTGTCTTGGATATCACCGCTTATGTCTTTAAATAAACAAAGTATAAATAAAGCTCATATTTTCTTATACGACATCTGCTCGGTTATCCCGTTTGTCTTGGATATCACCGCTTATGTCTTTAAATAAACAAATTATAAATAAATCTCATCTTTTCTTATACGACATCTGCTCGGTTATCCCGTTTGTCTTGGATATCACCGCTTATGTCTTTAAATAAACAAATTATAAATAAATCTCATCTTTTCTTATACGACATCTGCTCGGTTATCCCGTTTGTCTTGGATATCACCGCTTATGTCTTTAAATAAACAAATTATAAATAAATCTCATCTTTTCTTATACGACATCTGCTCGGTTATCCCGTTTGTCTTGGATATCACCGCTTATGTCTTTAAATAAACAAAGTATAAATAAATCTCATATTTTCTTACATGACATCTGCTCGGTTATCCCGTTTGTCTTGGATATCACCGCTTATGTATTTAAATAAACAAAGTATAAATAAATCTCATATTTTCTTACACGACATCTGCTCGGTTATCCCGTTTGTCTTGGATATCACCGCTTATGTCTTTAAATAAACAAAATATAAATAAATCTCATATTTTCTTGCATGACATCTGCTCGGTTATCCCGTTTGTCTTGGATATCACCGCTTATGTCTTTAAATAAACAAAGTATAAATAAATCTCATATTTTCTTATACGACATCTGCTCGGTTATCCCGTTTGTCTTGGATATCACCGCTTATGTCTTTAAATAAACAAATTATAAATAAATCTAATATTTTCTTATACGACATCTGCTCGGTTATCCCGTTTGTCTTGGATATCACCGCTTATGTCTTTAACTAAACAAAATATAAATAAATCTTATATATTTTTTACATGACATCTGCTCGGTTATCCCGTTTGTCTTGGATATCACCGCTTATGTCTTTAAATAAACAAAGTATAAATAAATCTCATATTTTCTTATACGACATCTGCTCGGTTATCCCGTTTGTCTTGGATATCACCGCTTATGTCTTTAAATAAACAAAGTATAACTAAATCTCATTTTTTCTTATACGACATCTGCTCGGTTATCCCGTTTGTCTTGGATATCACCGATTATGTCTTTAAATAAACAATAAAGAAATCTAATATTTTCTCTCACTCTTAAAGGAGAAAAATAATCAACCTATAGCAACAAAATTCTTAATCAATTTTACGTTGTTTACTATATCAACCTAAATTAAATTAAAGAAAAGGGGAGTAAAAGATTAAATATAATACCATAATGAAAGTTTGATACTAATTATCTATTTCACAACGATTTTAAAATTTATATTTTAATTTTTAGAGAGTAACCAAAGTTTTAAATTATTAAAATGACATCAGAAGGTGAAAGGGAGCGAAACAGTTTTACTGACCTTCCAGGTTAGCAATTTTAAATGACAATTAAGATTATAGTTATTATCCTTTATTTCTACCCAAAACTAATTATGGCTTTAAACAGTAACAAAGTTTTATTTACTTTTTTGGTATCTGTTGTTAAGACCAAATGAAATAAAACTCAACAAACCTCACGATTAACAAACCAAAAGAACCTTAATTGTTTTTTTTTTCATAACTGAGTTTATGTGAGTTTTCCTAAATGATTTAAGTTCAGGGTTATCCTATTACCATGCTCTCCCTTCGCGCTGTTACGGAGCCGACAGCCTCACGCTGGACGTAGCAACGAGATTAATCTCGTGGAGATGTGGGGATTTTTATCAGGCAGGAAAAAGCCCTCTCATTTTCTTATGTTATGTGCTAGTCTGAAGCAACGATACCAGCGTTCTGATGTTTAAACAAAAGGTGGCAGTTTTTGCTTCTTTTATGAGTAACTTTAAAAACTAAAACTCAATTTTAAATTCTGTTGGAGGTTGTACAGGGAACAGTGAATGACTCGTTCTTTTGATACAGACTTGTCGGTTCACAATGTTTCCTTCAACGTGGGACAGCCCGCCGACAGCCGGGACCAGCAACTGTATGAGGGGAACCTATAGAGAAGGGCTACTGCCCTGGGCGACAGCCCCATAGTCTCGTCCGGTGCACAGGGTAGGGAAACCTTTGGAAACGTGGTCGAGAGTGGGTTACAGGAGCTTTCTTTTGCACAACTGACAACTTTTGTTTTGAATTTTCTTTTATTTTTTTTTAATAGCGAAGAATTCTGCCTTCCTGTCGTGTTTTAAAGTTTTCTTTTAAATAGTGTTTATTTAACTAACGGCCATAATAGATTTTGGTTAAAATTTTGTCCACTCATTATAATACTTCAATTAGTATTTTTCAGCGAACCTGACGAACACAACGTAGGGTCGGCCATAGATTCTTGCCCGAATCTAGACGGTCACGTCCGAGCCTATTTCTCTATTGTATGTGAGACATGCTAATGCATTATTTTATGTATTTGAATGTCACATGTGGAATTCTGGAATAGGTGAATAGACTCAATACCATGAGTCGTGCAAATAACACTTTTGTGTTAAATCAGACCTCCAAGGGCACAATTTTTTTGTTGTAATAATAATAATAAAAAACTAATTTTTATTTTTCAGCTTTGCAGGTTATTATTAATTTAATTAACCTATTTTAATAACCCACTAATTAATATTTCTTTCAGCTTTTTACTCCGGTCAGATGAACCGGGGGCCGTAAGGTTACAGTGGTGCCGTGACCAGGATTGAAGTTTTTTCAAATTGTACTGATGTGGTTGATTTATTTTTTTCAGGATTGAAGTTTTTTCAAATTGTACTGATGTGGTTGATTTATTTTTTTCAGGATTGAAGTTCTTTCAAATTGTACTGATGTGGTTGATTTATTTTTTTTCAGGATTGAAGTTTTTTTTTAATTGTACTGTTGTTTGGTATTATTTTTCGCTCATAACCCTGTTTTTCGCTCAAAATAATAGGGGGTGACTGTAACAGAGCAGACCCAGGTGACCTTATTTGATTTTTTTTTCACTATTTTTGTTAATTTATTTATTTGGTAAACTTATTCTTTCCCCCATGTTACGCCCTGAGGTTTAATTATTTTACCTTATTATTTATATTTAATTTAAATTATATTATGATTTTAATTTACCCTGCAATACTGGAAAAATATTTTCTTAAAAGTCTAATAACTTTTCATTTCCAAATATAGGCCCTGATAAATCTATTTAGGTAGCCAGTCTTGAAAATAAAATCCTCAGTATATTTCCGATGATATTTAGGAGGACGCGTGAACTTTGGACCGTTCACATCTTTGCCGCAATTATTGATTTTTTATAGCAGCCAACGTCGTACTTCGTATTACAAACGACGCAGGGTGGTAAAACGCACAAACGAAGACTTTGGTGGGGGAGAAGATGGGTTAGCTGCTAAACAGAGAATTTCTAAGGAGACACTTATTAACTTCGATAGGTACGGTAAGCACCTAAATTCAAGAGTCATCATAAGTTTATTTTCTGCAGATTTTCTTTAAAATTAATGTTTCTAAATACATAAATTCAAATCGCAAAACAAATGGTATTGGGTTAAATAAGTTTAATTTTATTTGTGTGGATTTAATTTGTGTAACATTTTAAAATTCAGGGGATGTTTTTTTTTTTTAAAAGGGGTGTTAAGTTCTTAAAGACCAAGTTTATTTTCTTTAGTTTTTTATTTTGTTGGGTTACTCTAATTTGGGAATACTGGTTGGTTTTTTTATACACAGGGCAAAATATATTTTTCAGACTGTAGGTATGGTAAACAACAAAATTTATTTTAATGATATAGGAATATAATTTTAAATTACTAATTTTTCTTTATTATAAATAAATCTCATATTTTCTTACATGACATCTGCTCGGTTATCCCGTTTGTCTTGGATATCACCGCTTATGTCTTTAAATAAACAAAGTATAAATAAATCTCATATTTTCTTATACGACATCTGCTCGGTTATCCCGTTTGTCTTGGATATCACCGCTTATGTCTTTAAATAAACAAATTATAAATAAATCTCATATTTTCTTATACGACATCTGCTCGGTTATCCCGTCTGTCTTGGATATCACCGCTTATGTCTTTAAATAAACAAATTATAAATAAATCTCATCTTTTCTTATACGACATCTGCTCGGTTATCCCGTTTGTCTTGGATATCACCGCTTATGTCTTTAAATAAACAAAGTATAAATAAATCTCATATTTTCTTACATTACATCTGCTCGGTTATCCCGTCTGTCTTGGATATCACCGCTTATGTCTTTAAATAAACAAATTATAAATAAATCTCATCTTTTCTTATACGAAATCTGCTCGGTTATCCCGTTTGTCTTGGATATCACCGCTTATGTCTTTAAATAAACAAAGTATAAATAAATCTCATATTTTCTTACATGACATCTGCTCGGTTATCCCGTCTGTCTTGGATATCACCGCTTATGTCTTTAAATAAACAAAGTATAAATAAAGCTCATATTTTCTTATACGACATCTGCTCGGTTATCCCGTTTGTATTGGATATCACCGCTTATGTCTTTAAATAAACAAATTATAAATAAATCTCATCTTTTCTTATACGACATCTGCTCGGTTATCCCGTTTGTCTTGGATATCACCGCTTATGTCTTTAAATAAACAAATTATAAATAAATCTTATCTTTTCTTATACGACATCTGCTCGGTTATCCCGTTTGTCTTGGATATCACCGCTTATGTCTTTAAATAAACAAATTATAAATAAATCTCATATTTTCTTATACGACATCTGCTCGGTTATCCCGTTTGTCTTGGATATCACCGCTTATGTCTTTAAATAAACAAAGTATAAATAAATCTCATATTTTCTTACATGACATCTGCTCGGTTATCCCGTTTGTCTTGGATATCACCGCTTATGTATTTAAATAAACAAAGTATAAATAAATCTCATATTTTCTTACACGACATCTGCTCGGTTATCCCGTTTGTCTTGGATATCACCGCTTATGTCTTTAAATAAACAAAATATAAATAAATCTCATATTTTCTTGCATGACATCTGCTCGGTTATCCCGTTTGTCTTGGATATCACCGCTTATGTCTTTAAATAAACAAAGTATAAATAAATCTCATATTTTCTTATACGACATCTGCTCGGTTATCCCGTTTGTCTTGGATATCACCGCTTATGTCTTTAAATAAACAAATTATAAATAAATCTAATATTTTCTTATACGACATCTGCTCGGTTATCCCGTTTGTCTTGGATATCACCGCTTATGTCTTTAACTAAACAAAATATAAATAAATCTTATATATTTTTTACATGACATCTGCTCGGTTATCCCGTTTGTCTTGGATATCACCGCTTATGTCTTTAAATAAACAAAGTATAAATAAATCTCATATTTTCTTATACGACATCTGCTCGGTTATCCCGTTTGTATTGGATATCACCGCTTATGTCTTTAAATAAACAAAGTATAACTAAATCTCATTTTTTCTTATACGACATCTGCTCGGTTATCCCGTTTGTCTTGGATATCACCGATTATGTCTTTAAATAAACAATAAAGAAATCTAATATTTTCTCTCACTCTTAAAGGATAAAATAATCAACCTATAGCAACAAAATTCTTAATCAATTTTACGTTGTTTACTATATCAACCTAAATTAAATTAAAGAAAAGGGGAGTAAAAGATTAAATATAATACCATAATGAAAGTTTGATACGAATTATCTATTTCACAACGATTTTAAAATTTATATTTTAATTTTTAGAGAGTAACCAAAGTTTTAAATTATTAAAATGACATCAGAAGGTGAAAGGGAGCGAAACAGTTTTACTGACCTTCCAGGTTAGCAATTTTAAATGACAATTAAGATTATAGTTATTATCCTTTATTTCTACCCAAAACTAATTATGGCTTTAAAACAGCAACAAAGTTTTATTTACTTTTTTGGTATCTGTTGTTAAGACCAAATGAAATAAAACTCAACAAACCTCACGATTAACAAACCAAAAGAACCTTAATTGTTTTTTTTTTCATAACTGAGTTTATGTGAGTTTTCCTAAATGATTTAAGTTCAGGGTTATCCTATTACCATGCTCTCCCTTCGCGCTGTTACGGAGCCGACAGCCTCACGCTGGACGTAGCAACGAGATTAATCTCGTGGAGATGTGGGGATTTTTATCAGGCAGGAAAAAGCCCTCTCATTTTCTTATGTTATGTGCTAGTCTGAAGCAACGATACCAGCGTTCTGATGTTTAAACAAAAGGTGGCAGTTTTTGCTTCTTTTATGAGTAACTTTAAAAACTAAAACTTAATCTTAAATTCTGTTGGAAGTTGTACAGGGAACAGTGAATGACTCGTTCTTTTGATACAGACTTGTCGGTTCACAATGTTTCCTTCAACGTGGGACAGCCCGCCGACAGCCGGGACCAGCAACTGTATGAGGGGAACCTATAGAGAAGGGCTACTGCCCTGGGCGACAGCCCCATAGTCTCGTCCGGTGCACAGGGTAGGGAAACCTTTGGAAACGTGGTCGAGAGTGCGTTACAGGAGCTTTCTTTTGCACAACTGACAACTTTTGTTTTGAATTTTCTTTTATTTTTTTTTAATAGCGAAGAATTCTGCCTTCCTGTCGTGTTTTAAAGTTTTCTTTTAAATAGTGTTTATTTAACTAACGGCCATAATAGATTTTGGTTAAAATTTTGTCCACTCATTATAATACTTCAATTAGTATTTTTCAGCGAACCTGACGAACACAACGTAGGGTCGGCCATAGATTCTTGCCCGAATCTAGACGGTCACGTCCGAGCCTATTTCTCTATTGTATGTGAGACATGCTAATGCATTATTTTATGTATTTGAATGTCACATGTGGAATTCTGGAATAGGTGAATAGACTCAATACCATGAGTCGTGCAAATAACACTTTTGTGTTAAATCAGACCTCCAAGGGCACAATTTTTTTGTTGTAATAATAATAATAAAAAACTAATTTTTATTTTTCAGCTTTGCAGGTTATTATTAATGTAATTAACCTATTTTAATAACCCACTAATTAATATTTCTTTCAGCTTTTTACTCCGGTCATATGAACCGGGGGCCGTAAGGTTACAGTATATAAAAGCGCTCGCTATATAATAGCTCACTTCTCAACCTAAGTATATAATGTACTATTTACAGCCTATTATAACTATATAATAACAATATTTGCGCAATCAATGACATTGAAAACATTTTCTAAATAAAAATTTATGGAAAAAGATGTTGCAATATTTAATTTGGAAATCTGGAACAATACGTTTTAAGTAAAAATGGGGCCAATAACGACTTTTATATGGTCAGCTCTTAACCTAAAATTCATAGATGTATGTGTACTAAAAACTATATTATGTTCATCTCATAAACTTACACTAAAACCTATGCTGTTAAATCCAAGTGTTAAATTTCTTCGTTTTATGTATTTGGCGTCATTCGGCTCGAAATTAAACAGTTCTGGGATATCATAAAATTTGTTTTATATTATGTCCTTTATATAGTACCATAATAAATTTATAAAATAAAAGTTTGATGATCAAAGAAGGAGATTTTTTTTAATCCAAAAAATGTACCTGATTACACAATGTGGAATAGGGGGAAGCGAACAAACCAAAATACAATTTTCATATAAACGAGTACCCGTCAATGGTTGTGTATTACGTTTCGTAACAACTGTGCGATATGCTTAAAGTTTAACCTATTTGGTAAAAATTGCGATTTAGAAAAAAACTAACAATTGCAATAAATTTTCGGGTACTCTTTAAACACATTTTTTTTTCATACCAGTTATAACTGACCACTACAGGTACCTATATTCAGTGGCGACTGGTTATAGTGAACGAATAAAGTGTATTTCTCGATATTCCAAACATAGATAGAATAAACCGTCGTTGCCGTGACGAAGACATAAAATGTGCATTCAACAAAAGTTTTCAGTAGGCATAAAAACATAAAATCTAGATCAGCTGATCTAGTTCATCTCTGCATTTGCAATACTTTTAAGGTGCTGGCGAAACCTATGTGAAATATTACACACAGGAGATTTCGTCGGGATAATAAGGTTTTAGTTTTACTATTTTTTGATATAATCACATTGGTGATTCCGTTAAGGCTCTACAATGCGCAAAATTATAGGATGATTAACACTGTTTCGCTACTGCAGGATTCTGGAAAGCATATTTGAAATGACTGTCGGGACAAATCATATTTTAGTAAAGGAATGTTTCTTTTTCTAAGGTATAGAGCCCTTTTTGGAAAAAATTAAGAAATATATGGAAAAATTGTCACTGAAAGTACGTATTTTTAGGGTTAATACCGTCGCGAATAATTTTTTTTTTCAAAAAAATCGCTCTATGTCTTAGAGCTTCCATGTCTTATGTTTACTATTTCAAAAATTGAGACATAAATATCTCGTAATAAGCCCGTTATCCTGCAGCGCGCGAAACGTGTTTCAGGTAAATTTTGTTTTAGAAGTTGCCTATCTAAAGCTTTATTTATTTGAAAAGGAAAGAAAAACACAAAGTCTTCCTCCACAAATTTAATGGAAAGGATTCCAAGTTTTAAGGGATGTTTCGAACGTAGAAACGTTCATCTTCAGGAGACAGAAAGTTTTTAAAAAATATGCTGATGGTGTTGGCAAACGAGAAACTGAAATTCAGAACCTTAATGGAGCTTTATGGATTTAAACTGAAGTGTAGAAAAAACATGAAACAATATTTATTTCCTGCCGACGTGAAAGAAGCGGTGCCTAGATAGATTCATGATACACTGAGAAAAATAGGTTAAATAATTTGGAGATGGTTTCGTGCTAAATGTAATTTTCTTTTGTATTGTCTGCCAATAACAGAATATATGAGCGTTAATTTTAGAGAGGTAGTAAAGGGAGGTGATTCGTTTCTCCTCTACTAAAGGCGTCCCTATTAGTATCACTATTAACTTCGGGTAAGCATACATCTTTCGGCCTAGACCGGAACGGTTTATAATGTGACACAGGATCAAAAGTTACATAGCGCGTTCGCCATTTTTTCAACAAGTGATGTTTTAACTTTTAAAATTTTATTTTTAATGTTAGGTAAAGGATCAAAACTAAATGAAATGCAGCCGATTTGTTTGTGTATTGCAATCAAAAATAGGCTATCGGATTTTAAATTTTGTATGTTGCGTTCTTCCTCGAAGTGAGTAAAGTCTCTTGATAGTAAAACAAATATATAAAGTTAAATAGCTGATCGCAACAGACATCGGGACAAAGCAATTGAAACTGGTTATATGTCCCGGTAAACCGGGACGTATGGAAACTCTATATTATTTGTTATATCTAAAAATAAAGTTTAATGTGCCTTGGTAAAGGTTAACAGGTGCAATAAAATTAAGCTATTTATGAACCTTCTTAGTTGGTACGGGAGCGTAAAAAGAAAACGAACTGTTAGGGCGATGGCACACACGGCGTTTTTGTAGCGGTTTCTGCCGAAGCGGCGGCCGACGCTGCTGCAGCAGTGACAAGACACACGTAATGGGGTCGGTGCGGTTTCTGTTAAGGCGGCGGCCTTGGAAAGACAAATCTAGATTAATTTTTTAATTAAATAAAATAATTTGCTTTGTGTGTGTTTTGCGTCAATTAACAACACGTATGCCGACTCGGCTGTGCGTTTATTCTTTTATACATGGTTTAACGACTGAATAGTACATTTGAGGCACAAATCCGGCGTCGGTCACATGACATTTATCTGGCCTTTTTATTGACTCGCAGCTGCAATTTTTTGTGCAGCGAGATTCCTGTGTATTGACATGGCGGCTAAAAAGCTACTGAATACCCTAAATAAGGCACATATAAATATTATAGTAAATTTTTATTAAAAATATGATTTAACAATGACATTCTATTAGGTAGCAGAAATAGATGAAAATTGCGATCTTAAGTCTTTAATTTTTCTTTTTTATAAAATTCATAAATCTTAGATACTTATACGATGGCATTATATGAAATGTATGACTGCCTACGGAACCCACCCACAGTTAGCTGAACGATGAGTGACAATTCACGAACACTGAGTTTCGGCATGGCCGGAGGTTAGGCCGGTTTTGGGGAAACCGAAACTGTCACCGAAACTAGATCTTTTGGCCGAATCTAGCCGAAACCGAAACCGAACCTTCGGTTGGTCTCTACCAAGATGTAATAAGAACAATGTATTATAAAAATAACTAAAAAGCAATTAAATGCAACCTTCTTTTTATTTAAAAATAAATAATATAAATTAATAATTGTTTTTATTTAAAATTTTCAAAACCTATTGATTTCTATGTCAGATACCATAATTTATATGTAAGGGACGTAAATATCGTCAAAAAATATTATCGAGTATGCTAAACAAACATACTAATATGTGAAATATTTAAAGTTTAAATGAAAAATATATTTAACACATCTTAAAATCTAAAAAGTCACAAAAGATTAAAATTAGAGTTTTTCGGCCAAAAAATCTAGTTTCGGTAACAGTTTCGGTTTCGGCCAAAAACCGGCCTAACCTAAGGCCATGCCGAAACTCAGTATTCGTGAATTGCCGCACACCGTTCGGCTTAACTTTGGGTGGGTTCCGTAGGCAGTGTTGTCTATATAAATAGATTTTTTTTTCTCTCTGTCGACCTTTTTTTTTTTGGGAAAAGTCCAATCCGTTCCCAAGATCGATCTCGTCCTATATAAAATAAATTAAATTTCAGCATACAATAAAATTGTTAACATGTATAAAATAAGATTCGATTTCGGTCGAAACTGAAAATCTTGTTTCGGTTGCACACTAATTAAAATACAATATAAATTCCTTGTTAATTACTTTAAAGAGAATATTTGTTTATATGCAAATAACAAATTTTATACAGGGTGGCGCATCGAAAACGAAACAGAGGCAATTATTGGCAGCTCAGTTCTTTTTTGGAAAAACGCTCAGACCCGTCGATTTTGTTTTCGAGGGGAACACAATATTGGCAAAAAATGACATTCACGTGCAGCCCCACTTTTGGCTCTATTTCCGCTCCAGTATCTAATATGCGCAGAATACACTTTCCCGTTTGTTGAAAATGTCGATTCATCGGAGAATATGATAAATTTATGAAAATTCCTGTTTTCACTTACAATTTTGTTTCCAACCCAAAGACAAAAATCCAAACGTTTGGCTTCGTCTCCTTCTTTCAACGTTTGATGAAAAGTTGGCTTAAATGGGAATATTTTGTTTGCATTAAAAATATACTAAATATGAGTTTTTTTTACTCCATTATGTTCTTGAGCTCGGTTTCTTAATAAAAGGGTAGGATTGTTAGCAACAGACTGCAATACGATTGGGGAAGCTGCGTCATTCTGATCATAGTTTTTTTTTTAAATTGGAAACTGAACCAGTTTGCTGAAATTATCCTTCGCCCATATTCCGAAAATTTTTGCTTACACTGTAGTTATATTGCCGCCGTGCACAAGTTTAAAGAAAGAAAACATTTCTTCCTTATCACCGAATATGCGTCACCAATACTCTGCTTGTCCTGGGTTATGTTATTCATTATATTGTTTTGTGCGATAGACTCCGGTTCGTATTTCAAAATTTTACAATTATGTCGAAAAGAAGTCACAGTGACATTTCGGATAGTGCGTGTGGGTCGAGAAAACGTTAAAAGTTTATGAAGTTAAAGGAAAAAATGGCAAAATTGCAAAAACAAGCGAAATGTTTAGCTCGGATTCTGATGGTTCAGGTAGTAAGTAGGATAACATATTTTATATGGCCAAGGGCATTCTACAGAATGGCCCACGGAATCTTTATGATTCTTTTAATAGGGTTACTTACAAAGTTTCTAAACACATAATTTAGGCATTCAGATGAATGGCCGCCAAAATCTTTATGATTTTAACCCAACGATTTTTATACTTCGGCCACCCTAATTTACCTCATCTGTTTAGATCAGTGATTCCCAAAGTGGTCCAGGTGGACCCCCAGGGGTCCACGGGAGACTCGACGAGGGTCTACGTTGGCGTAACAAAAAAATGGGGGTTCACAATTCGTCAGCGGGGGTCCAAGAAAATTTATCTGGTTTCGATAGTGAAGAACTAAAATTTTGGCTTGACTTCACCTATCAATGTAGGCAGATAATATTTTAAAAAGCTCAGCGACTGTTACTTGTAAAAACTTGCATATTCCATATTCAGTACCGACTGCTAAGGATAAACGTTACTCATTTGTTCCCTGAATTTCGAAAAAAAAGTTACTATACTCAAAACCCAATATTATAGGCAGTGACGTATTATTCGAAACCATGGAAACTAATGCAAACCGCCAATGACCATACAGTATTTTGGTCGTGTCCATGGTTATGAGAGCTACGTCACTGCCTATATTTTTGGTAATAGACTATACTAAATTATTAATGTTTAATTTTAATTATATTACGACTGTTATCATATTACAATGTAATGTAAACCTTACAATGTAATATGATAAGAATAATAATTATTAGTATAATAATTACATTTTTGAATAAATTCAACACAAGAAAATATACTTTTTTTATTTTTACCACTCCGGGAGTTTTCTAAAAAAAAATAGATGAGAATTGATTGGTTTCTTCTGCTGTGAGTAGATGCCAAAAAAGTAAAGTTAGATGTTATCACTTTTTTGATTGGCCAACTTTACTTTTTTGACATCCACTCACAGCACAACCAATTAATTAATTAACCAATCAATTCTTACTTTTTTTTCGAAAACTGTTAATTCGTGGTTGGAACTCAGCCGCAACGCAAATTTCCATAGTTATAGATCTAATCTTTACATTTTTTGTCGAGTTTTGGAAATATGAGCTGTAAGGGGTCCACCGGAACCATCAAAATTTTTAAAGTGGTCTATGAGAAAAAAAAGTTTGGGAACCTCTGATCTAAGATCACGAGGCTTCCTTTCTATATGTTTAGATTACATTTTATTGATCGTATCAATCATGTTTAAAAAATGTAAATTACACAGTCAGTTTGTTATCTTCCTTAGGCTTTACGATAAACTTAAAAAAGAGGGTTTTAACACCATCTCAAAAAATACAGTTTCTTGGTTTTATATTATTTGATGAAAATAGTTTGACGTTTTCAATTCCCTAAAAAAAAAAGAATATTATTTTAGATAACTTAAGAAGGTTTATGAACAAAAAACATTGTAAAATAAAACATTTTGCATCTTTAATTGGTCAATTGGTGTCAGTTTGCCCAGTAGTAAAATATATAGTTAGATATATATTAAACAGTTTGAAAGGGAAAAATGGTTAGGTTTGTTAAAGGAAAAAAAAATTATAATGAAAAAATGATTATTCCCGACTACTGAAACAACGATTTTCTTTGGTGGATCAAAAATATACAACCTTATAAACAGGATATAAAAGAGAGTAATTACACTTTAGAAATCTTTACAGACGCCTCGCCTACCGGGTGGGGTGGCTGCATTTTGTAAGAATAAAAGTACTCATGGTTTCTGGAAGTCAGACCAACAACTTTGCCACATCAATTATTTAGAATTAGTGGCGGCTTTCTGTGGTCTGAAATATTTTTCTGAAGATATAAAAAATTGTAAAATTTTGCTAAGAATTGACAATAAAACCTTGATTTCTTGTATTAATAGGATGGGCAGTGTGCAATATTAATATTTAAATGACATTTGTCGAAATATATAGCAATGGTGCGAAATGAGAAACATGTTTATCTTTGCCTCATACATAAAATCTAAGAATAATGTAATGGCCGATTTGGAGTCGCGATGTTTAAAAACTGACACAGACTGTTCTCTAAATGACGGATATATAAATAACGTATTTAAGAAATTTGGGCAATCAGTTCAGATCTTTTTGCTTCTGAACAAGATACTAAGTGTCAAAGATATATTTCATGGAAACCAGATCTGGTATCGGAGAGGGTGGATGCCTCCACTCTAAAATGGAATATGTTTTTTTATGCATTTCCACCATTTGCCATAAGTTTTGAGTAAAATAATTACTGAAAAAGCCGAGGGCATTGTCATAGTGTCTGAATGGCCAAATCAGCCATGGTTCCCTGTATTTAATAGACTTTTGACACAACCCAAAATAATGTTAGGCCCCGATAGGGATTTAATTTTGTCTCCTTCTAGGTTACCACATCCCAACAGCAAACATCTTACCTTGGATGTCCAATCTTCCTAGCGTCGATTTCAAAGAATACTTTAAAACAATATGACTCAGCTTTTCGTAAGTGGTGGAGGTATTGTAGTAATCATGAACGAGATCCCTTACATTATAACTTAGAAAGTAGTATTAATTTCTTAACAAGCTTAAAAAGGCTTTATAGCTCAATTATTAATACCCATAAATCAGCACTTTCCTTACTATTCCACGATGAATACATTTTTAAGCGGTTTTTAAAGGGAATATACAATTAACACCCCCCTAAACCCAAATACTCGTTCACATGGGATACCTCTGTCGTTATTAAATATCTTAAAAATCTGTATCCACTGGAAACCTTCTCCTTAGGAAAGCTTAGTCAAAAACGATAGTAATGCTATTAGCCTTAACTTCTGCTCATAGATTGCAGACTCTTTCCTTAATAGAAATAGACAATATTTCTATTAAACTTACATCTATAGAGATTACAATACCAGACAATATTAAAACATCTGGGAAAAATAAACATCAGCCAATTCTTTCCTCCCCTTTTTTCAGGAAAAAGCACAGTTTTGTGTAGGTTCGACAATTTGTCACTATATAAACGCAACAAAATCTATAAGACAAAAATCGGAAAAAAAGCTTATTTTAACGACCAGAAAACCTCACAAAGCCGCGTCAACACAGACCCTAAGTAAATGTTTAAAAAAAAGTATTTGATTTAAGCGGTATAGATAGTAATGTTTTTAAGGGTTATAGTACGCGTCATGCAACAACGTCAGCTGGTCAGAAAAATCCTTAGTATTTAATAAGTTTTATGATAAACCCTCAATTAATAATACATCAAGCTTTGCGAAAACAATCCTAACAACTTATGTATATTATATATATATGCAAAATGTCATATACGCCTCCAAACTATATATTTTCCTGATAAACCCGCCTCCAAATCGGAGGCGCATTCGACAAAATCGGAGGCCAAATCGTATCGCCGTGTATAACATGTCCAGTCAAATGATCACGCCTCCAAAGGCCCAATAGCAAATTTTTGTTTAGAGGCCAATTGGTTAGTTATACATATACAGTTATACAATTTAGTTCATAATTATTCCGCTAGGGGGACCACTCTTTTATACGTATATATACCATTTTATGTGGCCAATGCGGGCACGCCTCCACGTTATTGTCATACTGTTACGCCTCCGAGATTTGACAACGCTGTACGGAGGTCGGTTAATGTGACGATTCCATACCAGTGTTAATAAATTTATTTCTCGGATTATTTCATGTTTGTATATCCCATTCAAGTTTCGATTTGGGCTCCATCGCATCCATAATGTGTGTAAGATTTAAAAAGATGAGGATTATAAATATTGAAGGGAGTGATAATTTATCGTTGATTTTTGTCTTTCTAAGCCAAGTTGATTTAGCCTATTTTTTAATTTGTTTTACTCTGGCATAGTAGGATCATATTTGTTAAAATTTGATAGTATGACGCTTTTGTCTATGAAACTATCTGTTTCGGTCCTAGTTTTTCATTCTTCATCTAAGAATATTAACATCCGGTTTTACTGCAAGTATCAAACTATGGAATCCCTTTTTTAGCTCTACTTAAACCATATTTCTAAACAAATTAAGACGTGTTCAGGGCCGCCGCTAGAGAAAAAAGTAGGGAGGGTGGGTTAAAAGAATATCGGTAGGAAGTTAGACTAATGCCCTACAATAGTCGTGCATGTTGCAATACAAAACAATGACACAATTGTTGGAATAAAGACACTTTATCCTAATATTTATATTTATTTAATATTCCCGACTCGTTTCGCTACACTGTAGCTTGGACCGACTGATCTTATTCTAAGAACAACTCTGTGGGTATTCCCTTAAAAAAATTACTTGTTTGAGAAATAGATAATTAGTACCTATATAAATATTTAGGTTAACATTACAGTAAGTACCTAAATTGATTGTAAAATCCTTTGAAAAAGTTACAGTGTAGCGAAACGCGTCGGGATGATGAATATTATGTGGAAATTAGGCAAAATGTTTTTATTGTAACAATTGTAATGAATTCCCATCAAATAGAAGCCATCACCAATTGCTGTTTAATTACACAATTACGTATCCTTATTTAAATAAAAATCGCATCTTCCTTCTGTCTTGCCCAAATGTGCCAATAAGTTTGTTTAAAGACAAATTCCGTGTTCTTTGTAACAATTGTAAGATTATACAACTATACTGTACTCGGGTAGAATAGGAGGTAGTAGACGAAGAAAATATTTAAGACTTTTTTAGTAAAATTGAAGGAAACAATTCTATATTTTTATGAGGTAGATCTGCAAATTCCAGGCTTTTGTCACAACTTTTATTTTTCACATTTTAATCCAAATGTATACTTCCCCTGAAAAGTTTTCAAGGTCGTACTTCGTGTAAATCTCTTACTTTTTTGTCAATATTTCCCTACGCATTTTTTTTTTGGGATGTAGTATGTCGCAATGCTAATATGGCATTGCGGCCACAAATCTGCAACAATTATGTTTGTATTGTTTGTTAATTTATTTTGTTTTTAAAACTATACAAAGTCGACATCCATGTATTGTTAAATGTTGTGAATTGTAAACATGATTGTTTTTACTTAAACTTAACGAGGATTTTACATCAAGTTAATTTATATAGTCGATCTAATGAAGACCCAATTGGGGGTCGAAACGTTATCTTAAAAAAATATATTCCATCTGACTCCAACCATACATGATTTTTTTTCCCACAAAGGAACATAATACCCAAGAAAATTGCTTTCAAAAATATGTATTCAATATATATGCAAAATGTCATATACTCCTCCAAACTATATATTTTCCTGATAACCCGCCTCCAAATCGGAGGCGCCTTCGACAAAATCGGAGGCCAAATCGTATCGAAGTGTATAACATGTCCAATCGAACGATGACGCCTCCGAAAGCCCAATAGCAAATTTTGGATGGAGACCAATTCGTTAGTTATACATACAGTTATACACTAGTTCATTTTAGTCAATCCAAGTTTGTTTAAGAGAAATTCCTTGTTCTTTGTAACAATTGTAACATTTCGTCTATGTACTCTGCTGGGAGGTAGTAGACCAAGAAAATATTTATGGCTTTTTTAATAAAATTGAAGGAAACAATTCTACATTTTTATGGAGTAGATCTGCAAATTGTAGGCTTTTGTCACAACTTTTATTTTTTCACACTTCTATCTAAGTGTATACTTCCCCTGAAAAGTTTTCAAGGTCGTAATTCGTATAAATCTTTTACTTTTTTGTCAATATTTCCCTACCCATTTTTAAGGATGTAGTTTTGATATGAAAAAAGTTGTTTTGGCATCGAAAATCGGTTTGATATGAATTGTATAAGTGAATCCATCCAAAACTGCTCGTCTGGTAGTTTGCTCTTTAAGTTTGTCTTGAAGCGTGGAATGGTTATTTCTGTAGATTTTCTTTTTGCAAAGTGAACCCTTCTTTTAAATATTTCTGAAAATGCTCCTTAGGATCAATTCTTCAGTTTAAACAGTTTAAGAAGATCGTCCAACTGTAGAACCAAAAGTTGCATTTTGTCCTAAATTTCTAAACACTCTGTGGAAGAATTTGACCACACAATGATGTGTCTATGTATCAGATTTTTAAGCTTGGTAATTTCTTAACATTAATTTCAATGAATGCCCAATGCCCACTCCACACCACAAATTAAGTAAAACTGACCACTGGGCACTCACTAGGTATAAAATTGAAATGCTCAAACCGATTTTAAACCATAAATCACTTCTAACGGCCTGATTTAAATTAGGCAACCCTGTCGGAGGCGTATACGATCGTACTGCGCATAAAAATTTATACAACAGAGGCCAGTCTGGTTCATATTATTTGGAGGCGCATTACATTTAAGAATGTAGCGAAAATTCGTATCTTTTTTGGAGCCTATTTCCTTACCCCTCTCGCGTTGCTCGGGTAGACGTTAACTTCTTGTTGCATTTTGAACACTTCATACTCGGAAAACATAACGCTTTAAGGTGGAGGCCAGGGTGCCTGTCTTTCGTATGGAGGCGACTAAGATAGCAAATTACGTATATATATATATTTTAACTAAACAATGTTAGAAATTATAACATGGAAAATGATTATAGCCTATTCAATTGTTGTCAAACCCTAACTTATTATTATTAGTATTGTAATTACATATATTTAGAAGTAATTCGGAATTATTATAATATATTATGTACATATAACTTTACAGTACTATTTTGTATCAATGTTTGTAAAATGACTTTTGATTAATAGATCGTCTATTATTCATTTGGTCTCTAAATATCTACAGTGTAAGCAAAAATGTTCGGAATATGGGCGAAGGATAATTATAAGATTGATCGACTTACCTGTAAGGAAGAGCAATCATAATTATCCGAGCCCATATTCCGAACATTTTTGCTACCCTCCCTGTGCCCATCCCTGGACGATCTACTATTATTGTGGGCACGCAACAATATAATGAATAACATAACCCAGGACAAGCAGAGTATCAGGTATTGGTGACGCATATTCGGTGATAAGGAAGAAATGTTTTCTTTCTTTAAACGTGTGAGTCATTGCACGGCGGCAATATAACTACAGTGTAAGCAAAAATGTTCGGATTATGGGCTCGGATAATTATGATTGCTCTTCCTTACAGGTAAGTCGATCAATCTTATAATTTTCTTAATAATTTATGAAGTCCCATTTTTGAGACGTGCACGTTAGGGTATATTTGATTAAATTTATCTATCACAAAGTTGTAAGACCTTTCGCCCGCACCGAAACATTGAACTAAATAAACCCTGTGTTCAAAATACATCAAATTCTATTTGACAACTTAAAATTTGCCCCATACGTAAAGCAAGGTAATAAAAAGGTAAAAAAGAATCCTTGTTTTTACAAAAGATGGTAGGACTGCATTTAAAATTTTAAAATAAGATACACACCACCCATTATGAAAATAGAGTCTAATAAAATTTTATATTAATATTTTTATTGGGCAGCAAAATTTTCATTTACCTCTAAAAATTAAAAAAACTAAAAAAATCGAATATTTATTTTAAATCTCGGATTTAAATACAAATAATGTTATTCTAAATAAGTTTTCTAATTGGTACTTTGGTCAAAATGAAAAATAAAGGTAGTTTACTCTTGGAGAAAAATCATATTTTTGAAGTTTTTGCGAACCCTCAATAAAAAAATCAAAATTTTCTCTTCGTGAATTGCCTTTTTTTACAAGCAAAACTTTTTATCAAGAATGACCTTTTCCGGAAAAATTTCATTTTTCATCCATTTGTGCTATTGTAAACCTTATCCGCGGAAGTCTGTATATAAAATGTAGTGCTTAAATTAATATACGTTTTATACAGATTCTCTAAGGTCTTATTTCACAAGTAACCCGATAGTTCCAGTACAGGAATAAACTACCGCAAGAATGGATAAGCTTTTTAATCCCGATATAAAGACAGTTAAAAGTAAATAAAACTTTATCCTTGCTGTTTGAAGTATCACTAGCTCAACTCGGGGTGGTTGGCTATTTTGATTCTATACCTTTGAAACGTTCAGTCAAATAAATAATTACTATCGGTTACAATTGTCTAATCCAGAAGGCGCCACCGTTGTTTTATTTTAAAACAAACGGCCTATAAAAGAATCTTAAGTCTGGCCTTTGCTATAAAAAGAACAGGAAAAAAAAACTATGATTGTCAAATCCGGTATCCAAATTTATACTCCGTGTCAGCAAAGCTCAAAAGCTACTCTTTGTAATAAAAGACGAAACTAACCTTTTAACATAGAGACAATTAAGTCATTAGAGAAAGAACAGTGTCGTAGTACTATTACCAGACCACCAAATCAATATATAATATGCTCCTCTGTGAGGTTGACTTAATAAAAATATAAATAATAAATAATAGTTATTTGTTTTACTAGGCAGAAAAGCACAAGATTTAATGCCGCGGCTGGTGTTTTATAGACGAGGCGCAGCCGAGGCTAGGAAACCAGCCAAGGCATTAAATCTGCTTTTCTGCCTAGTAAAACATATAATATTTTCTCCAAATTTGTTCCAATTTCACGCAAAATCGTATTTTTTATATTTATGTATGTTATTTATGACATTTATTGAATTGTTGTGTTTACTTGTCATTTTAAATTTTAATTTTTAATGACACCTGACAGGCTCAAAAGGTGTCATTAAAAGACCGATTTTAATGTCATTTGGAGAAAAAATTATTTTTTCTAACGAAAGTTTACATAATATGAAAAGTTGCAAAAAGTGATTAAAGACAAATGTAAGTTATATGAGAAAAAAAAGTGTCAAACTGTTTTGACAAGGCCTTGCACTGAAACCAGCAACTACCCTAAAATAACCTGTACAATATACAGTAAGACAGCCACACAGACTAGAGCCTAGAAAATAAAGGAAAAGTAAGAACAAATAGTTTAGGATCTAGAATTACCACTGGGTCTTAGTGCAAAGTCATGTCCAAATATGCAATATAAAAATATAATGAAATCTAAAATATACCGTTACTTAAGGTTAACACTGGCTAGAGTAAACCCTCTTAACGAAAGTTATGCCAACGTAAAATAGGAAAAATTTTAAAAGGAAAATGTCTATGACCTTGTCAAGTTTAAAAATGTACATAATATTTACGATATGACTAATTACTGTAAATATCCTTTGACCTATGACAACGATGGTACAAGGATTATTTGGCTCAACTTCAAAGCAGGCCAAAATAGCGTTTTGATGAGCCCAACGTCAAGAAAGGCATGTTATCTCTTCTAAAAGATGGAAATACACCATCTATAAGTCAGGCCAGAACGGTACTTATTTAAGGTCGATAACTTTTAGATTGCCATATTACCAATGAAATGTAAATTGCAGTTTTTATGTTCATTGTGTGCATCTAAATAAATTCTGTAAAATTATTGCTCATTTAATTTAAAAACTAACATGTCAAATCGTACCTAATTTGATTAGGTTATATTTCTGTGGTCATTAATAAATTTGTCATCATTGATCATATTATATTTAGACCTTCGTGGTTATATATTTAAGACATTCGTTGTCATTAATTAAGACCTTCACGGTCACATATTCAGACCTTCTTGGTCATATACTTAGACCTTCTTGCTCTTATATTAATATTCTCTTTTCATGGTCATATATTTAGACCTTCTTGGTCTTATATTATGATTCTCTTTTCATGGTCATATCTTAAGACCATAGCAGTCACATAATATTGAGACCTTACTGGTCATATCTTAAGACTTGTCGTTATTTAAAACCCTTTGGGTCATTTCGTCGTCAATATCACGAAGTGACGTAACTCGAAAAAATCGAAAATTGAGATAAGTCGCCTACGGTATGTAAAAAGGGTGTTTTACAATTTCACCTAGTAGCGTATCTCAATTCATCATACTTATTAAGATAGCGTGGCGTATCTAACCGAGGTATCTTAAATTTTTCCAAAATATAATTTCAGGAAGAGACGTAACTTGAGTTTAGTCACTTTGTAAAATTTTTTTTTCGGACACTTAAAATTTTAATTGGCGTATCTCGTATTAACATATCAAGCAGAGTCGTTACCCTATGAGATAAAATAATGCAACTAAGGAAATCAAGCCAGTGTTTCTTAAGAAAGCATTAAGTGAGGGTGGTCATTGTTGTAATGTAAGTTAAACGGGTTTAAAAAAAAAATAAAGTGTTTGTGAATTTTAAAAGTCATGGATGTCTAGCACATGTTTTTGCTACCTTTGGAATGAGGTACAAAGCAAAAGAGGTGCATCTGAGATAAGTTCTTGCATTTATAAAACTATCAACACTTACGATACTAAGAATACCATAACATCTGTTGTCCTCTTCTCAGATGGTTGCAGTGGTCAAAACAAAAATTCGATCACTGCGTCCATGATGCCTTATACAGTAGTAAATTCAAATAATATTGGGGAAATCTCATTGAGATTTTTCGAATCCTTCCACGGGCAAAACGAGGGAGATTCCGCACATAGTGCTATTTCCACAGCCTTGAAAACTGCAGGTGATATTCATGTCCCCTCCCAACTGTATCCCATTGTACGACTTGCCCGAAGAAAGCTACCGTACTTAGTCGAGCCCCTGGAATACTTACCATACTTTCTTAGATTTTAAGAAACTGTCGAAAGATATTAGAATACTATCTATTAGAACATCCGACACAGGACGGCCCATAAAATACACCGACTTTATGGAACTAAAGGTTAAGAAATCGGAACCATTAAAAATATATTTTAAGAATAGCCACCTTCAACAGGAATTTAATTCTCTAACACTTAAGCGGCAAAAAGTCGATATTTCTGAGGTCAATCTAGAGGTTTTAAATTCAGCAGTTCAAAAACGTAGGAAAGACAAGTACGAAGACTTAAAGTCACTATGTGAAGGGACTTTACCAGTAGTAAGGGTTCAGGAATACCAAGATTTTTATTTAAATTTACCACATGATGTGTAACTCATTTTTATCTTTTATTTTGATCTATCAGTGCGTTTTATTTTTATTTTGAAAGAGTAAATTTTTATGTTTTGTTTGATTATTTTGAAGAGATTTTGTGTTTGGTTTAAGCTTTTCTTTATTGTGACCATTTATCTTAATAAAATGCCATTTTTAAGCAAATTGTAATGCTAATTATTTTCCTGCGTTTGACATTATTAATGGCGTAACTATCTTTAGTTACACCAACAAAGGTTTTTTTAATTTTACGTAGTGACGTATCTCATTTTCTGTCAATTTTTAAAAAATCTAACAATTTCTTTTCAACAAAAAATATATAAACACATAGTTGATATTTGTATCTCTTAGTAAACAAAAAATTACGTTTGTAATTGCTACCGTTATTGTTCACGACTTAATTGAATTTCATAAAAAAGTTTAAAATGCTCTCCTGTAAAGTTGTGAAAATCGAGTTACGTCACTTGGTGAAATTGACGACGATTTATTGAGACTTGTACTTTATATATAGGAAATATAATTTTTGACAAATATTATGTCTTATATAATTGTAAGTAGCTGCGCTTAACCGTTGTGACTTGTGACCATATTATTTGAAATTTACATTAACTGGTTCATATAGTGTTTTCATCTAACATGAAAGTTGGTTTGGATAAAACCGTCCTTTAAGGCCCGAGGCATGTTGGATACCAAAGTCAACACGACGATAAGTTTGGCAAAGGCGCAAATAAGGATGAAGACTTTATGGCCATTTGACAGAACCCAAAAAGGGACAGGAAGCAGAGTGTGTAGAGTGATGTAGCGCGCAACGGTTAAGTCGCACTTTGCTCGACATAATTTAAATAAATAAAATGGGATATCGGTCGTGAACATACCATATCCAATAAGTTCTACCTTCGTGGTATCTTACTGTAACCTTGAAAATAATTTATAAATATGTATATAACCGGTGAGGTGTTTTATTTAAAACATAATCACCTTCATTAGCGCCAGAACATCGACACTAGAGGCAATCGTTTAACATTCGTCGGCAAAAGTTATCCGCTAACAAAGCAGGTGTAACGCAAGTTGATGCCGAAACATTTACATAGTTAACTGTTAAAAACTGAGTATGTTAAGTGAAATTAATCTAACAAATAAGCACTGTCGAATAATTTTAGGCAAAACTTGGGAGAAATCAAATAAAGTAACATAGCCTAAAACATACAAGGCTCTATTAAATTAAAAGATTTTCCAGAAATAGTTGGCAGTATCTAGTCGATGAGTATGAGCGAATACCTATAGTCCTCAGCTTGCTGAAGTGTTTCGTCTCAAATGACTGTCCGAAATTGTCTATAACACGACACTCAAAATTCACCTAATAGTTCCATGGTCCTAAAAATTCATCGAATGGTACCACTGTCCAGTGGCGGCTTCTCTATTAGGTCATTAGGTCAATGACCTCCCAATCCCTATTAACCAAATAAAAAATAATCTACAATCTACTTTAAAAACTACTTTTAAAATTAGAATTCACTATATGACTGACTGTACTTCCTAAAAAATTTTGAACGCCCCCTGTAGATCAAGTATGCAGCGAAATTTTAAATCCGGCTAGTCCGTAAATTGACCTCAATGCGTTAATATGCGTACGGATTCAGCCGATCTCTGGCGATATGGCGATTATGAAAAAGCAGCCCTACTGAAGAGAACAGCTGTTGGGTGGGTGTTGGGTCATCAGCCGGGTTTGCAAAGCATTAAATAATACGTATGTTGTCTCATCATTATTGCAATTATTTATTACGCTTGGAAAAGAGATGGCATTCTAGACGTAGGTCGCGCAATATTTTAATTTATTCTATTTTTATTTTAGCCGTTGTTGCGTTGTTATGAATTTATGAAGTAGGTTAGGTACCTATATTTTGCTAAGTTTTTGAAAGTTCGTAGTGGAAGTCCTAATTACTTCGTTATTTTCTTGTCTATTTTTTAAAGTATAGTTTTGTTTTTATTTTATAAGTTATGTCGGTGTCGGTGGTGCAAAAAGTTAAAGAACTTAAAATTAAAAATGAACTGAATTTCGAGAAACGTTTGGAACTTAAAGAAAGTGGTCGCCCTCTGCCAGATCTGAAAATTAGGCAGACTAGTAAGGACAAAAATAAAGACGTTCACCGCAATTTTCGCAGGTCTATGTATGATTTGTCTGACTGGATTTGTGGGTGCGAAGTAAGTAATGCATTTTACTGTTTTGTTTGCCTTATTTTCTCAAATGACTCTTTATGGTGTAAAAACGGTGTCCAAGACTTAAAGCATTTAAAAGACAAAATTAAAAAACATGTTTTATCCGCAGACCACATGAAAAGTGCCATGAGTTATGCTACAATCGGTAGTGTTGATATCCGGTCTCAGTTAGACAATGCTTATAGACAATCCGTAAGAGTTTTTAATGAAAGTGTGTCAAAAAATCGATATATTCTTAATAAAATAATAGACTGTGTAAAGTTTTGTGGGGCATTTGAGCTCGCTTTACGTGGACATGACGAGACAGAATCGTCGGAAAATCCTGGAGTATTTCGTGGACTAATAAACTTCGTTTCAGAGCTGGATCCAATATTTAAAGAATACCTAGATAAGGCTACAGTGTTTAAGGGTACATCTAAATCTATCCAAAACGATTTACTTGATTCAATGTTATTGGTTGCTCAAGAACAAATTAAAGTAGAAATTCAGTCAGCTGATTATATTGCCGTTCAGGTGGATGAAACCACTGACAGCTCCAATAAAACTCAAATGACTTTCATAATACGGTATATATTGTCCGGCATCGTTCACGAAAGGTTTATAAAATTTATAATTCCTCCGGTACGACAGCCGAACACTTGTCAGAGGTAATTTTTGAAGAATTGGAAATTTTAGAAATAAATAAAACACCGGAAAAATTAATTGGACAAAGTTATGATGGCGCGTCTACTATGAGTGGACGATTAGGTGGAGTGCAAAAAAAAATTAGAGAACGATACCCTGCAGCTAATTTTATTCATTGCTATGCCCACCAATTAAACTTAATATTGCAAAAAGCAGCCGGTCAGAATAAAAGCGTAAAAATTTTTTTTGCCAATTTACATGGGATTTCTACATTTTTCAGTCGGTCTCCAAAACGTACAGCAGTTCTCGACGAGTTTGTTAAAGTTCGTTTACCTAGAGCTGCTCCGACAAGATGGTATTTTAACGCACGTTGTGTAGAAACTGTATTTTTATATCAGGTTGACATTATGGCTTCTCTTGAAGATAATTCAGAATGAAGAAGATTCTAATACGATTAATCAGGCAATTGTTTAAAGACATTTTTACAAAGTGTAGATTTTCTGTTTTGGTTAAACTTTTTTCATTTAGTAATGCCCCATTGCGAAGTTCTTTTTAATCAACTTCAAAAACGCGGTATTGATATTATATCGGTAAAAAATTACATAGATTCATTTAAAGCTTCAATTCAAAATGTCAGAGATAAAATAGTTAATGAAATATCTTCAGAAAACCCTTCACTTAGTGTAAAAAGACCAAAAAAAAAATGAAGATTCTAATCGTCTAGTTTCTTTGCAAGTTTGTGATATAATAATATCTGAAGTTACCCACCGTTTTAGTTTTAGTGATCATTTAGTAATCGCTCAATTATTTTATAGCGACCAGTTTAAACAATACAAAAATAATTTTCCGGAGCATATTTTAAAATCAGTAAAGGAAAAGTTTCCTGGTGTAAATTATATAAAACTTAAAACTGAACTTCAAGTTATTTATGAACGGGATGATTTCGCTAAAAGTTCTGGAGCCGTACCAATGCTCCAATTATTTATTAATAATAATCTTAGTGCAACTTTTTCGGAAACTGTTAAATTGTTAAAAATATTGTGTACTTTACCGATGACAACTGTCGAAAGCGAGCGATGTTTCTCTACATTAAAAAGAATAAAGACATTTTTACGTAATACTATGGGACAAGAAAGACTGTCTGCTTTGGCCATGTTAAGCATAGAAAAACCGTTTATTAACAGTATTGTTAATTTTAATGAACGTGTTATAAATCATTTTGCAAATATTAAAGACCGAAGGGTTGATCTTAAATTTAAAACCGTATAAAAAATGTGTTCATTAAATAAATAAAAACTGCATTAGTTTTTTATTATATATGAAAAAGTGTTTTATTGATATTTTTTATTTTAAAAACCGGCAATAAAGCCAAAATTAGGGCGTGGCACCCAAAAAATTTTCGCCTGCGGCGCTATTTTTTTTTTACTTCAATTGACCTCCCAGTTGATAGGACCACCAGCCGCCACTGCCACTGTCTATCAATTTGACAAAAACGTCATTCACAATGAATAACATAAATATTCAAAACGAAAACACTTGTAACAATTATTTTTCCAAAAACTATAATAAAATTTACCACAAAAGGGGTTTAATAAATTATATTGAAAACAAAACGTTTAGTCTGATTTTTTTTTAAGTCATAGATATTCATTTTATATTTTAGTATATTATTATACTGTAATATAGTGAGACCACCATGTATTAACTTGAGGTGGATCACTATGTATATTGGGTTTATAATTAATTAAATTAGAAATAAGCAATTTTAAGTATGTTACAAAACAAATTGGTCAATGACCCGAGGATAGAAGAAAAAGAGTAGACTAAGTTAGATTGGCGACATGAATTTATATAAAGGGTTAAAAAATAAAGAACGATATATTCAAAATGGTTGCCTGATTTCCAATGTAGTAAGGAACTATGGAATAGGAGAAGAAATAGATAAATTTATTACATGGCAACAATGGGAGGTAAAAATTCAAAAGAAGAAGTGATAATAGCCCAAACGGCTAAACGCAAGTGGTGATGCCGACACAAAACAAGGGATTGGTCATGGTTTCACATTGTCCGAATGGTTACCAATGGTTTTGGTAGCAGCTGCGATTACACAGGCCTGCGGTTTTTAATACTTTGAAAGTTGATTTAAAAATTTTAACTGTTCTCTAGTAATTGGGTAGTTCTAATTTCAAATCTGCTTTCAGTTTTTTTTTATATCACGTAAGGTTATTTTTCAAACCGGTAAAATCCAAAAATATAGAAAAAAACACGATTTATTTCATTTATAAGCTAGTTTTTTAATATATTAAGGAAAAAAATACAAAAATATACAAAATACACACATATAAACTATTATAAATGGTTATTTATTCGTTACGCTTCTTCAAAAAATGTTTTCTTTTTTCAGAAAAGCTTTTTTTGGTTGTTTTTCTGTTCCAACAGAAATCGGCCATCATTTTTGTGTCCCAGCGCCCCTGGTATCTTTTATCCATCTCTTTAATATATTGATGAAATCTCTTACCTTGCTCTTCACCCATGTCCCCAATATTTTTCGGGAATTAGTCCAAATGGGAATGTATAAAGTGAATTTTTATGCTTATATTCTGAAATTTCTGAAATTTTCCAGCATATTTTCAACGATCTCAACATAGTAGTAATTTATGTTCAACTTCATTAAAAGCATTCCATGCACGTTTTTCCTTATCTTCCATTACCATTTTAAATTCTGTATCTTTCATCAAGCTGATAATCTGCGGCCCTACAAAGATTCCTTCCTTTAATTTTGCCTCTGACAGAGCCGGAAATGTTTTACACAAATATTTAAAACAATATCCTTCTTTATATATATTTTATAGTAAAACATTTATAGCTTTTTTTTAGCAATTCTATATTAAATGAAACATTAAAAAGCTATAAGTGTTTTACTATAAAATATATATATTAAAAATGTTTCACAAGGAACCAACTGCTGAATCAGTACAGTGTATATCCTTCTTTGTTTAATGCCTTAACAAATAGTTTCATAAGTCCAAGTTTTATGTGAAGTGGTGGAAGTAAAACTTTTTGAGGGTCAATAAGACTTTCGCGAATTACATTTTTGTTTCCAGGTGTTAAAGTCTCTCTTTGTGACCAGTCTCTTTTTATCCAATGCTGTTCTCGCTAGCTAGACCACTCGCACAGGAAACATGGAAATTTAGTAAATCCAGACTGCTGACCTAAGAGAAGACTTAAAATGTTTAGATCTTCACACACTTCCCAGTTGTGATTTTCATATTGTATTCTTAAAAGTAATTCCTCTAAATTTTCATAGTTTTCCTTTAACTTAACTGTATGGCCCACCGAAACAGAAGCAAAAACATTGTCATTATTTTGAAGAAGTAGTCCATACTCAAAGTGGAGTTGAATAATATAGGGAAAAGGAAAGCATAAAGTCTTTCTTCACAATTTTAATTCAATAGCTAGGCTAGAATCGACATGTTTCGAGTGTAGAAACACTCATCATCAGGAAATTGAAGCAAAAATAATGAACAGCTGATGTTGTTAGCAAAAGAGAAAATATAATAAAATTAAAGGTGGAACTAATCCATAATGGAGCTTTCAATGGCACGCATGGGGAGTAAAAAAACTTTTGCAGTCAAAAGGCGGAAAATATATCAGCACGCTGAAAGGTCAGGGACCAGTAAGAAACCACTGTGGGCGGGAAAAAACAGGACATATCAAATGAAGGACATTGTAGAAATCAGTTCAAGTATGTGTGATAAAAACATTTTAGTTTGATTCAACTATGTCGAAGAGGTGTGAAAGATGTCAGATATGAGGGGGAGAGAAAGAAAAAATGTGTTTTTTATATTAAAGTAGTGTAGATGCTTTCTGTAAAAGATAAAGAAAAAAGGGATGTGATGAATGAAATGTAATAAAATAAGTTAGATTAGCTTACCATTTAGCTTGAAGTAAAATGCTGTTGGGGCACCAAGCTTGTTACGGCCCAGTTACCCCAGCAGGAGTCAAAACTGACACATATGGTTTAGAAAAGAAATAAAAGTTTACGACATTTTCAGAGAAAATTTTGGAAAATTTTTACAAAAATTTTAAAAAAATTTTTTTCGTTTTTCATGAACATCTTAAAAAGAAGTTCGCTGTGACCAGCACGTGTCTAACCCAAACGGGAAATGAACTTGAATTTGACATTGAAAGGGGGGGAACAAGTGACATGTATTTCAGCGGTCAAATAAAAGTGTCTTTCAGTATGCTAATAAATTTCACCTGAATTAATAAAAAGGTATCGAGGGAAAGCTCAATTAAGGTTCACAATAAATACTAAAATAGTCAGAAACAATATTTACCCCAGCAAACACGGTTATATTTCATTTATGTACGCCTTACATAACAATTTTACATGTGACGTCACATATTGGGTCACCAGTGAGTTTAATTCATATATAAATAAAGGTGTGATATGTCCGCCTCGATATATACATTTTGTTATGTAACCATTGTTATGTATTTGTACGTAACCATTGTTATGCATTTTTATGTAACCATTGTTATGTATTTTTACGTAACCATTGTTATGTATTGTTACGTAACCATTGTTATGTATTATTACATAACATTGTTATATATGGATAATATCCATTTTACATAAACAAATACAGGTGTCCATGTGTTACTTATACCACAAATGGACCCAATTTTTAATTTTTCAACAAAAAAAGCATTCTTTATAAATAATTTAGGTTAAAGGAGAAAATTGATTTAAAGACGAATCATTTTTTGTTGAGAAATTAAAAATAAAGTTCATTTGTGGTATAGGTAACCTCATCCAGGGACACCCTGTATATAAAAAAAAATATAGATAGTAAAGAGATTTAACTATTATGATTATGCAGTTGAAAACAAACATTTAAGTTACCTATTTGGTATTGTAAGAAATAATAAAAACCATCCTACTTAGGTGCTTTGCAAAATAAATGAAATAAAAATATTTTATAGAAGTTACACTTTATTAGGAACATGTTTCATAGTAGGTACCTTAAACGACAATGTTGCTAATATTTATTTCTTAATTTAAAAATTATTTTGTCCATTCTTTGATAGAGAATATCATATAACTAGATGTGAACAGGTATCAATAACTGGGATTTTATTGTAGATGGCTCCAAAAAAAAACAATATATTCCCCATCAAATAATGCCGGTCATACAAGATGTGGAACGCGGCAGCAATAAATGCGAGTATACTCTTACTGGTTTACTTGTTTCTTAATTTCCCTTTGTAATCGTTGGTTTGCCAACCGCAACCATTCGGAATAGTAGTGTTGGATTGAGTACAAGGTGGTTGGATGCTGCATCATAATTACATCTAACAAAAAATACTCAACATTATTTTTTAAAATAAATATAGGTAGAAAAAAATGTATAGGTAATAAAGTAATAATTATTTTCAAACATTTTTTCTTTAATAGCACTAAAAATATGTACAAATCAGCATTATGGACCTTCAAACAAATCCAGTTTTACTCTTGGGGTCATGACCACTTTTAGCCACGGAGACTTTTTATTATTACTATTGGGCCCCCATGTATGTTTATCCACATCATTCAATATCTCTTAAAGTTTGAGAGTTGACACAAAAGTTTAAATACAAAATTAATCAACATTTAAAGGCCCACAACTATTTTTGCAATATTTATCTTGGCGATCGGTAATTTAACTCAAATGTAAAAAAATACTTTAGTCTTTCGAAATATAAAAAATTTATCCTGAAATAAATTTAAAAAAATAATCAGCGCCAAATAAAAAAGTGAAATTGGCTGCATTCTTCACATCATTAAAACATAATTTATTAGAGAAACATTTACTTACAAAAATGTGTTTTTGTTTCTTCGTTTTCCTTTATTTCTCATTCAAATATATTAAGGTCATCAATGGTTTTGAGAGGTATTTTTGCTTCAAGGACCTTGACGTATCTTGAAAAAGTTTCATTTCCCTCTGAAAGTTCTTTGAGTTTGAATTTTTGATGCAAGCTTTTCACATACTCTTTTGTAGTGGTACTTATTTCCGTGAGTTCAACTAAAAAAAAAGTATTGTTTTGTATCAGAATATGAAGTGTCCCAGCCGTGTTAATCGAAAAGGTGTAGAACAACATATGTGACCTAGGTTAAGAGAGAATTACTCAATAAATATTTTTTCGGGAATTCATTAGCTGTTTAATCTTGATTTTTTAATACTTAAGATCACACCTAACTTTTATTCTCTATAAAATTACACACGATGGACCCAAACCCAAAGTGTACCAGTAACATTTCTTTAAAAAATATAAGATATTAACCTCATTAAGGCTCAAAAACAAGTGAAAAAGCAGGGACTGGGTGGACCGTACTTTTTTTTATCTAAATGATTCTTATCACTAAGTTTGGCGAATTTATTTTTTACATCTTTTGTTGTACAAGACGCCTCTTTTGCCTTTCTGATAAATCCTCAAATTTTTTTGACATTTTTGAGAGTGTAGGTATATAATAAAACCAAGAATGATAAACGATGTTTATAAAATTATAAATTATTACAAATTAGTACTTACCATGTTTTTATTTCAAATAGGTAGGATCAGACAAAACTAACTGGGAAAATGAAACAAATTCTCAGAACCACGCGGAACAAGTAAAAACGAAAACGCCATTGCTTGCAAAACGGTCGGTTGTCATTTATTTTGTCGGTGTCCACGGGCGGGAATTTCAAAATGGTCAACGATATTGGTAATAAAATGAACAAAAAAAAACGAGTAACAGATATTACATAAATATTACGTTAGATAACACGAGCAACTTTTACATAATCTGTGTTATCCCAGGGTTACAGATTGTATCATATGTTAATATAGCATTTCTGTAAAATGTAAAATATAAAAAAAAATATGAACAGTCATATCATTATCTTACATAAATAAAACGTTAAAATTTGTATGTATAATTTTGTCACAGGATTTATGTAAATGATACGTTTAACATCACGGACGTGTTTGCTGGGACCTAATTGAAAAGGTTTTAATATATTTAAAAAAAGTGTTGTTCAAAGGGTTAAAGAATATGTGTCCTAAAAATTAGTTTATAGCTACCCCCATTGGTAGGTTAATAATTAAAAGATGTAACTCAGCACTTCGATAAAACAGAAAATAACTATCTCAGAGCCACCCATGAGTGAAAAGCAGTAAGAAATAGACAGTTTGTTATGTCGGTAAAATAGTATTAATAATGTAAAAATCAGTGGTCGTGATACGGTACAGACCAGACAACACCACGATCAACCCAATGTGATGGTAGACCGCCCACAAGGAACAGAGCTAATAAGAACAAGACAAGAAAATAATGTAAGAATGTTAGGTCAGGAGAAGCCCTGAAAGGTAATTAGTCATGGATGGCCCCAAAACAGAATAATCGCTGAAAAATAATTAAAATAAGTTAGAATGAAGAATAAAAGGCCGAAACAGGGTAAATAGAATTAGAGAAGAGTCAGTCAAGTTATGAAAAATTGAGGGAATTAAAAAAGCTTGTAGAACTATGTTGAATTTGGTCATTAAGACAAATTACATTTAGGTTATTTAGGGTTTTGTTAATTTCGAGGATCTCGAGAAGGTCCAGTTTATTACCCTTATTGCAAAGATGTAGATATTTAGTGTGAGAATCTGGTACAAAGTTGTGTTTACTCGAGTGGATGTGTCTGGAAAAATTAGATTTAATTTTAGAGGGTGAGAGATTCTGATTATAGGCCTTTTCTAATTCCCTGCAGTGTTCCTTGACCCTAGTAGAGAACCTACCACCTGTCTGACCGATATAAACAGCTGAGCATTCCTCTGTAGAACAGGATATGCTATATACCCCCGACCTATCAGAGATAGGAACACGGTCTTTCGAATTACCCAGGAACTTCTTTAGAGAATGCTGTGTTTTGAACGCAATGTCAATATTAAAAGAGTTGAAGATTTTCTTAAGTTTGTATGAAATTGGACCCCAGAATGGTAATGAGAAATATTTTTTTGGGGTTATGTCTTTATAGAGGAGATTTTTGTTTAGGGATTTGTTTAAATGTTTATAATATATTTTGTTGATAAGGTTTAGAGGGTAGCCGTTATTAGTACCTATTTGTCTGATTAGATTTAGTTCAGTTTTAAATTCTTTGTCTTTAAGAGGGATAGCAAAAAGTTTAAAAAAGAATGAGTGGAAGGCAGCAAATTTTTGATTTTTCGGATGATTAGAGTGATATGGAATAATAAAATCTGTACTGGTAGGTTTGTGGTAGATAGAAAATGAAATTATATTGTTCTTTTTGGTTAATTTCAGATCTAAGAAAGGGATAGAGTTGCCCACTTCTATTTCCGATGTGAATTTTATGGCAGGATGTATAGAGTTCAAAAAAGTGGTAAAAGACTGAAGGTCGTCCTTAATACCGGTAAATATTGCAAAAATATCATCCATGTATCTTCTAATGAAAAGAATATGTTTAAAAAGAGGGTGGGTTTTTATTTTGGATTCAATAAAAGACATAAATATTTCTGCAAGTATGGGGGACAACGCTGAACCCATAGCAAGTCCGGAAATTTGCTTATAAAATCGATTGTTAAATTGAAAGAAGTTTTGTTTGAGAACTAAGTCTACCAAAGTCATGTCATTATGTAAAAGAACAGCTTTAAAGCTCCTTTTTGAAGTCGATAAAAAGTCTCCAGTCGGAAGGTGTGTAGCACCACAGAAAATAATTTTTTATTCATCAATCATTTAGAATTTGAAGTACTACATTCATTTTAAAATGTATTAAAACGCCTATTATAAGTTTTTTTTATATTTTTTCTTTTTTTTGCAAAGAAAAAATCTGTGGGTGATAGAGACCAATTGTATTTTAATTAGTTATTTCTATATAAAAACTAAGCTCAACAAACAAAAATCACGTCATTAAAAATTTCATGCAGGCCTGTGTTATTTGTGGTTTACACATATGGTACAAAAAATATACAAAAGGGCTACAAAAATCAATAAGAAGAGAGAGAGAGAGAGATCAATGAGAAGATATTTTTTTTAAATTCAAATTTCATAATTAATGGGATTTCAAGAATTACAAAAAATTTTGCAGACTTTAACACCATTAATAGTTAATCTTTTAAAAACAAATTATCAAAAAAGAACCCCACAATTTTTAGAATCAAACCGAAATGAAGCTGAAATTATGTTTTTCAAAATTAAGCAATGAAATTTCTCTACTAAATCAAAGAATCGAGGCTTCTGAATTAGGCGAAGCAGAAATTGAACTTGCGAAACAATTAATTAGTGATATTAAGTCCCTTTATAAAGAAATTCAAGACTTTTGTGGCAAAACTTACACGTTTACGGACAATACAGATAATCAATTAGACAATCTAAATATCCTTAACAACACCAATATGGCATCTGTTGATATAAAGACAGCGGCTAGTTTAATTCCTGTAATGGATGACTCTGAGGATGTACCAAATAAAATGATAGACGCTATAGAACTCTATGAGACTATGCTTAGCAATGATGGTAAGGTTGTGCTCATAAATTTTGCGTTAAAGACTAGACTCTCTAAAAGCGCCAAATTAGGATTACTTCCAGCGTATAACGCAGTAAATTTATTAGTAGCCGACATGAAAAAACATTTGCTCACTAGCAAATCAGATACAGCTCTTAAAATTAAATTAATGTGGGCTAGACAAGGAGAAAAGTCAAGAGAGCAATTTGGTAGGGAACTCGAAGAATTTTTTTATTAATTTGACTATCACACAGGCTAATTGCAATACTGATGCTTACGCCGTTTTAAAACCTCTAAATAAAAAAATAGCGATAAAAAGGTTTTCTGATGGCTTAAGAAATCAGAAGCTAAGTACAATCATAGCCTCTAGGAATTATGAATTTTTAAAAGACACTATTCGAGCAGCTCAGGACGAGGAGGTAAACTCTCAAGGTGCTCCTCAAGTTTTTAATTTAATGCGAGGTAAAAGCAGAGGAAATTTTCAAAGGGGAAATTTTAGGGGCAGATCATATACCGCGCATAATAGTAAATTTTCTAGGACACACTATAATGGGAATAATTATAATAATAACAATTTTAGCAACAGTAGACAAATTTCGAATAACGATAGTAGACGACACACTATATATACGAGGTAATTATAACAATAACCGGAGAGGTTCAAGGCCATATAGACATAACGTAAATATAGCAGAAGTGAATAATGGTAGAATAGGTCAGGAATAAAAAAATCGCGACGTGGGGGAACTTACTTAACGGTTTTTTCGTCTCTAATAGGGCTTATGAACCATGTGAAAAAATGTTCACTTACTCGAACGGAAATAATAAATGTTTTGAATTTTTAATTGACCCAGGAGCTTCCATTTGTGCTATTAAAAATGGTGTAATAGATTCAAATTTGCTTATACATAAAGAAAAATTAGAAATTAGAGGAATAGGAGGTATAATAGTATCAAAAGTTATTTAAAATTAAGAGTAGGTTAGGTAAATTTTAATCAAAAATTTTATATTTTTGAGAATCTGCCATGTGATGGGATTATTGGTGAACATTTTTTGAGGAAGTATGGAGGAGTAATTAATTTTGAATTTATTACTTTAACTTTGGAACACGCTGAAAATAGAGTTGTTTTAAATTTAAGTGTTTCAGAGAATAGTAACATTTTAACTATTCCACCGCGAAGTGAAGTTATACAATTATTAGATACTGGTATGAATGAGGAATGCGTTGTAATGCCAAGAGAATTATGTGAGGGTGTGTTTATGGCGGGAGAAATAGCTACTCCAAAAAAGGAAAAAATTCCAGTAACTAAAAAACTGTTTTCCAAAAGCAGAAAAATCATCTGACTATAATATTTGTAAATTTGACAATACAAGTGTGGGAGTAGATCGAGTGAAGGAATTGTTTGGGTTGTTACAGTTAAATTATTTAAATGGGGAAGAACAAGATTGCATCGCACAAATATGTGCAAAATTTCCTGATATATTTCATTTACCCGAAGATAAATTAACTGTAACAAATATTTGTGAACATACTATTAAATTAAAAAAAAATAGTACATCGGCATAATAATATGTCAAACATACAGAATTCCTCAATCACAAAAATCTGAGATAAATAAAAAAATATCTGAAATGTGCAAGCAAGGGATTATATAGAGTGCGAGAAGTGAGTAATCTTCGCCGATTTTGCTTGTTCCTAAAAAGACAAATGCGTATAGTGATAGAAAGAACAGAGTTGTGATCGATTTTAGGTTATTAAATTAAAATATTCAGGACGAGAAATTCCCACTTCCTAACATTATTATTTATTACATTATACATTATATAACCAACTTTTTTTCTAAAGTTATGACAATTGCTATGTCAGGACTTAATTATGACAGCTGTTTTGCCTATTTGGACGATTTAATTGTCTTTGGACGGAATTTACAACAAAAATCTTCTTAATGTCTTTTCGAGACTGAGAGAAGTAAATTTAAAATTAAATTCTTCGAAATGCGAATTTCTTAAAAAACAAATACTTTATTTAGGAGACCTCATTTCCGACAAAGGTATTTTACCTGATCCGGAAAAAGTTAACGTTTTAAAAACTACCCTAGACCAACAAGCGCTGACGAGGTAAAACGTATGGTAGCATTCGGTAACTACTATAGGAAATTTATTCCGCGATATTCCGAAAAAACAATACCACTCAATAAATTGTGCAGAAAGTACGCAAGATTCGAATGGACGGAATGTTCACGTCTTTTCTCCTTGGTTATTCTGGTTCTGGTGGCATCTGCTGGATCAATTAGTTGAAATGAAAGGCACTAGTCATTTCACACACGATTTCTTTTTATTAAACTATTTGGAAAATACAACTGAGGTAAATATGGCCTCTTTTTAGTCTCGAAATCTAAAAAGAACTGCCATCCTCGTGACAGGTGCCAGCTCTCTCTTTTTTGATTTCTGTTTTCGCGATGCACTGTCATTTTTATTTTAAGTGTAGCCAAGCCACCTATTCAACGTGGTTCAAACTATAGCGTTCTGATTGTATAAAGGCAAAGGGAGTTAAGAGTATTAAATTAAAATAGAAATTACTACAATACCCCTCTGCTTCGGAGAGCCGTATTTACGGAGTTGTTTTTTATATACATACTACAATTATGGGAATCCCAGTACTAATCTAATATAGAATGTCAATAATACGATAACGATAATAACTAAAAACAGCAACAAGTGATTAATAGTCAATACTTAATTTACTGATGAGAGTAGGTAAGTAGAACATATTTATATCAATTATACATAATACGATTTAACACTAGATATACTTTAATACAAATCAACAATCCTAAACTAACTTGAAAAATAAAAACATTTTTTTTTCTTTTGTTTACTTGTATAGTTATACTTTTTATATTATCAGGTAAGTGTCAGTATCGGGTTATTTTAAAGTCGTTATCGGTATAAAATATGTCAAAATTATGGAATTGTATCCCTTTATTCATGTAAAACATAATTTAACTAATCCATTTTAAACTTAAAGAATCGATTATTTAAAGTTTTACCGCAACAGGGCAAAGTACAGATTTTTGGTTGGATACGCCATTTTGGTCTACTTGTTACTTCAGGGCTAATGTTAGAAGGAGAATTGAAAGTTGAGTTTCGATTTGCCTATCATTGTTGTTTAGGACGTCTACTATGTAAAAATCATTCTGACAAGAAGGGGCCTTTGAATTTAACCTTGTTTCGCCTGAAACATCACGAAGTACTTCGTAGCTAACAGTCCTATTAGCAACGTACTAAATGTGGGACATGGAATCCTTAGAATGATTAGAATGCTAATCGTCCGATCTGCATGAAGTAGAAGAATAAGAAATTGTTCGAGGAGTTAACCTATCTGAGGTAACTAGGAGGCTGATGTCGCCTTGGGTTTGTATCGAACCTGACAAATCCATGTCGGCTTGATCGAAGTTTAAATCGTTTTCGGATTCATGATCGGATCCGTCATCATCCGTAGTGTCTTCATCGGTTAATATGTTCCCTAGGGGGCATGGACTTAAATCATTTATATGTAGGTTGGTTAGTTTTCCGTCTCGCAGCACTTCATAAACTAACTTGCTTTTCTTAACGATGACCTCATGAGGTCCTGTCCAGACAGGAGCGAATGATTTTTTAATCTGTCTGAATTCTCTTATCATAACTTGATCACCTGTATTAAAAGTAACCTCCGGTCTTTTGGTTGTATCTGTATACTTCTGTTGATAGTTTGCTTGATGTTCTCGAATTTCTTGGTCTCGTTGTTGTTTGGCATTGTCCTGACAGTTAGTTAGTTCCTTTTGGTAAACTGGATGGTTCCATTCACCAGCACCGGGTAGTTCGTAGCCCAACAAGGCCATGGCTGGAGTGACTTTTCTTGCAGCATTTTTTCTGGTTCTTAGGATGCTCAAAGCCTCCGGCAGGAATAAATCCCACTGATTATCGGGTTTATCCATTATTAACGTTCTTAATACCTTTTTTTATTCTTGATTGCGCCTTTCAACGGGATTGCTTTGTTGGTGATATGTCGGGGTAAAGAAGGTCTTTATTTTATAACTGTCACAAAGTTGTCGGTATGTTTGGGACTTAAACTGCGGACCGTTGTCTGATATTATAGTTTCTGGGACACCAAATCGACAAAAAACTTATTTTTTTAAAAATTTGACGACTTCTTTGCTTTCGACACTAGCAAAAGATTCGGCTTCGACCCATTTACTAAAAACATCTTCAACACACAGAATATATTTTTTTCCTCTTCAGCTAGTGTTGTAAGGGCCTAATATGTCAATAGATATTGTCTGGAAACTATAAGTGGATGTGTGAGATTCCAAAGGGGCTTTTTTCTGAAATTGTCGTTTTTTCACTGATTTACAAATGAAGCAATTATTAACATAATCTCCAACAGTTTTAGCTAAATTTTTAAAGTAGTATTTCCTAAAAATCTGCCTAACCGTTTCATCTCTTTCAGGATGTGCAATTTCGGGACTCTCGTGATAAAAACATATGATCTGTTTTATAATACTTCGCGAAACTCTAATTTATCAGCTGATTCACCACGTCTCCACAGTAAATCATCGTCGTCGTAGACTATGTATGTTTGATAAAAACTTTCGTCAGATCGATTCTTTGCACCTTGACTATAAATATTTTTCCACTATTTAACTTTTCTTCGGAAAGGTACCGAACGTCGTTGGGCGGTAATAACATTTTCGTAAATATCAACATGAGTTATATGATTTACAGAATGAAGTTGATTAACATCTGATTGGTTAAGTTCAGTTAAGGGAGGAAGCAGTCGTTCGTTATTAATATCCTTGCTGTCAAACAAATCCCTAATAGGATTTCGACTAAGGAAATCAGGAAGTTCATTGTTTTTACCCGCGCAATGTTCCAAGTCAAAAGAATATTCCTGCAGCAACAACGACCATCTAGTAAGTTTTGCCTTTGAATCTTTATATTTATTAAACCACAGTAGTGATCGACAGTCTGTAATAAGTTTAAATTTTTTACTTTCTAGAAAATGTCTATATTTTCTGATGGCCCATATAATAGCAAAACATTCCTGCTCGTTACAGTGGTACTTAGCTTCAGTGGGTGTAAAACGCGTACTAGAATAAGAAATTATTTGCCGCTCATTAGTTGGTCCTAATTGATATAGCACAGCACCCATTCCTAAAGACGATGCGTCGGATTGAAGAATAAATTGTTTATCAAAATCTGGTCTATGTAATTCAAGGGGACGAGAAACAAGTTCCTTAATTTTTTGAAAATTCTGTTCATATTGAAGAGTCCAATTGAATTTTGTATTTTTCCTTAAGATATTGGTTAATGGGGCAGTAATTTCTGACATGTTGGAGACATATTCTCGAATCCAGTTGCATGTGCCAAGAAAACTTTGCAACTGCTTTTTCGATTGAGGAGAAGGAAAATTTTGAATTGCTAAAATATGTTTTTCTTGAGGGGTTAGAGTATTAGTAGAAATATGTTGTCCTAGATAATCCAGTTCGGATGTGGCAAATTGACACTTTTTATGAGAAACTCTTAAATTATGTATCCTTAGTCGTTCAAGAACTAAACGAAGGTGAGTGAGGTGTAATTCCATATCTGGTGAATAAATTATAATATCATCTAGATACACTTTACAGAACGAATTTAAGAGTCCTGAGAAAACTTCATTGGTCATTAGCCTCTGAAAGGTTCCAGGAGCATTTTTTAATCCAAATGGCATGATAGTGAAGTGATAATGGGCACCATCGGGCATAGAAAAAACGGTGTACTGTTTGGAAGAAGAATTTAAGGGCACTTGCCAATATCCGGATTTCAAGTCTCATACTATGGACATGTCTGTCCTTGAAAGTATAGTAGCATTACCTAATTCTTTTAATGTATCAGAAATGTTTGGTAAAATTGAGGGCTCATCAGCAGTTATTTGATTAAGCTGCCGGAAATCGACACCAAATCGGGGCTTCTTATTTTCTCTGTTTACGATTACGACTGGTGAATTATACGAGGATGAAGAAGGTTCAATGACACCGGTTGAAAGCATTTCTTCAATTTGGTTACAGATCGTTTCTTTTAGAGTTGGATTCATTGGGTAGGGTTTAAGGTATATCCTATTATTTGGGTCTGTGAGTGTAATTTTATGTTCTGTAGATCTCGTTGTTGGCTGATGCAACCGTAATTAAAAATATCGGTAAATTCCTTAAGAAGTTGAAAAAATTTTGGTTGGTGCTTAACTGGAAGGGTTATTTCTGTTAAAAAATTGTCATTAACATATTGATTGTTTGGTGAAGTATGCCAATATATGGTATTTCTTTGTTCTGAACCAATATAGGCGCATTTACGAGAAAAATCTAAAACAACTTGATGTTGTCTAAGGAAAGGCTCTCCCAGAATGCAATTTTCCTGTAGATTATCCAGAATGTGAAAGGTTGCTTGAAGTGTTAAAGAGTCCATATTGAAAGTTAGATTGGTTTGACCGTTTGACTGAATTGATTTCTTTCCGCAGGCTAAAATAAACTGTGCATTAGATGGTTCATATTCTGGATGTTCTGCAAGAATACTTGAATGAATTATATTAAGACTAGCTCCGGTATCTAAAAGAGCTTGTATTTTTTTTTAATTTATTGTTATATTAATTCGTGGTAAATAATTTTTTGTATTTGTCGTAGAAATATCCTTTAATGACTTTGGGGGGTAGGTCTCCTTCCAGCCCTCCAATTCTCGGGAGTTTGCCTTAATGTTTGTTGATTTATGATCGGTGTTGTTGAAGACTGAGCAACTCCGACCTGTGTTAAGTTTTTCTGGTTGTAGGGATTTTGTGGGCAGTCACGGTGGAAATGCCATCCGTTACAAAATTTGCACGATAAAGGCGGTTGTGAGTTATTTAAATGTACTGGATAACTGAACGGTTTTTATGTATAGTTATTAATGTTCGTTTCGTTACCTTGTATTTTATGCGTTCGCACGAACGGAAGTTTGTTTTGCTTTAAGTACGATAATTCGTCATTTATGTCTTTTTCAACTGACGAAGCTACTCTTACAAGGTCTTCGCATGTACCTGGAATTCCAAACTGGCGAATTCTCGAACGAATTTCTGGTTTTAAAAGTTCGATGATAACCGCAGCTTTAAGGGTTTCTGGTCTGTTTGGTTCTAAATGCGCAAAAAGTGAAATTTTTTTAGTGATAAAGACACTAGCACATTCTTCACCACTTTGCTTTTCGCCGTACAACCTTGACGTTGACGAGGCCAAGAGTGACACTTCATTAAATTTTTCTAAGAATCGTTCTCGGAAATATTCCCAGGATAAGCTTAGATATCTATATGGTTCATACCAGCTCGCTGCGTCTCCCTTTAGTTTAGAAACCGCGAAATTTACTTTATCAAAATCGTGAAAAATTCCGTTTTCCTTAAAGTCCTTCTCAAGGTTTTCTAGAAAATAATTGGGGTTTTCATGTTCAAAACCATGAAAATAGAATGAAAGGGAATTGTTTTGTCCCTTGGAATGTTGCCAGCAAAAGTTTTCAATGTTTCGGTAAATGCGTTGGTAATAGTTAGTAAAGTTTTTTCGAAAGCAGTTTCTTTACTTAATAATTCATTTTTATTTAAATTTGAAGGAGCAATGTCATATTTAGTATTAATGATACTCCGATCCTGTGAGGATTCCGAGTTGAAATTAGGTATGCGACTAAAATAATTAGAGCTATCATAAGTTAATGGTGGGCGCCACTCCATATAAGAAGGAGGAAATGGATTTGTATTAGGATAAACATAAGTGTAAGGGCGTGAGTCGGTCTGTTCTACTGAACTAGAAATAGTATCTTTCAAGCAAAATGTAAATCGTCTCATTGGTTGTTCGTTATTTAGTGTTTCGTCTAGTATTCTATAACTATCCATTATGAACAATAAACTTTTATATGCCAGTATTAAAGTTATAATTTACATAAATATGATGCAATCTTTTAAAATAATAATATTTTTTATTTGCAACATCAATTAACAACGTTTGCGAAAAATAATTATTACAGGTAAATTACTTTCTTCGCTTGTTATTTGATATTGTTGACTTAAAACCAATATATATGTATACTCGTACCAGCACATGTGAATTTACGTACTAATTTGTTGGTACCTCTACATGTAATATATATTAAAACAAAGGCACTTAAACACCACAAGAATAATAGTATTTTTCGCGCAAAGAAGTTTTTTTTATGGCGTAAAACACTGCGTATCGTCCTTATCTTGTAAAATTGTTCATTTTAAATTTTTTCAAAAAAAAATGGAAATTTTATGAAGAATGACCCATGGGGACAGATTTGATGTTATGATACCAAATCACTCTACAAGGTCTATAAAATACATATTTTTATTTACCACACTAACATCACTACGTTTTCTAGCTGACAATGTCTTATACTTCATTACTTGAACAATACCATTGGGCCCACGTTCGGGCGACATGTTCACGTCTTTTCTCGTTGGTTATTCTGGTTCTGGTGGCATCTGCTGGATCGATTAGTTGAAATGAAAGGCACTAGTCATTTCACACACGATTTCTTTTTATTAAACTATTTGGAAAACACAACTGAGGTAAATATGGCCTCTTTTTAGTCTCGAAATCTAAAAAGAACTGCCATCCTCGTGACAGGTGCCAGCTCTCTCTTTTTTGATTTCTGTCTTCGCGGCGTACTGTCATTTTTATTTTAAGTTGAGCCCAGCCACCTATTCAACGCGGTTCAAACTATAGCGTTCTGATTGTATAAAGGCAAAGCTAGTTAAGAGTATTAAATTAAAATAGAAATTACTACAACAGAAAGAGTGTGAGAATGCATTTAATTTCATTAAAAAGGCACTAGCTGAACCACCAGTCTTAGATTATCCATATTTTTCCGACAGCAACGAGTTTATTTTACAGACAAACAAATCTAATATAGCTCTAGGGGCAATTTTACAAAATCAAAATAATAAACCGATAGCTTTTGCTAGTAGACCTTTAAATAAAGCCGAATTGTCATATCCTACTATACAAAAAGAATTATTTATTTATTTATTTTTACATTAAGGAATACAAACGGGACGAACCCAGGAACAGTATTCACTAAATAAAAAATATATAGTTCTAACATTATAGCAGTAAATAAAAATAAAGAGCAAATAAAGGTATATAAAAGTATGTTTTAATAATATTAATAATATTAATAAGTCCACTCAAAATTCAATAATATAATAAACATGTTTATGTTGTCTTCGATAAACTTATTCTTCAATCCCCTGAAGCTGAGCTTGTTAGGGGCAAATCTTATTTTTTGTTTTAGTATGTAAAGTCATAAATCATAAATATGCATTAAAAATCAAGTTTTTTTAAAGTAAAAATGTTAATTTATAGGATAAACGCAGCTTTTTTGAAGAATTATATTACCTATAATAAAATTATTAATTTGTAAGTAAAAAATATTACTTCCATAAATTATTCAGAACAATATTAAGTAATTAATTAAAGCATTTCTAAAAAATATTTTCAAATTGTCTGTTTTAATTTAAATATTAAACAAAATATTAACAGATCAGTGTTATTATATTAGAATTGAATTATAAAAATACTTCCTATGCAATATGATCCAAATAAAACTTTTTAAGTGCACTGGTTAGAGCCATCAGGGAAAGAAAACAGATATCCAGTTGAACCAAATTTGAAAGCGTATTATATGATTTACAGCAACGAATCAGTGGCGAGTTAGAGTGATAATTTGTTGTACTGGGTTGTATATGGAAAAAAATCTGGTTTCGCGTGTTATAGGATGGAACGTTTATATTTAATAAATTAATAATTGGCGTTGAATCAATCATGTTGTTCAAAATTTTGTGGGCAAATTTTATGTCGTACATTTGCCTTCTATCCTCAAGTGATAATAACTTTAGATTTCGTTTGATTGAGGTAAAGTTGTCGTTTAAATAAAATTTATAGCACAGATATTTTATAAACTTTTCTTGGACTTTTTCAATTCTACTGATATATATGTCATATTGAGGATTCCAAATTACCGATCCAAATGAAAGTACACTATTAACATATGACATGTATAATGTACGAATAGTTTCTATTTGTTTAAAAGCCCTACAGGTTCTAATAATAAAACCAAGTGATTTTTTAGCTTTGGTGGTAATTTGCTTGATATGGTGATCAAATAACATTTTACAGTCAAACCAAATACCTATGTCTTTTACGATAGAGACTCTTGTTAGTGGTATATTGTTAATGGTATAATTTGATAAAATTTTATTTATATCTCTGGAAAACGTAATAGTGTAGCATTTTTTGAGATTAAGGTAGAGACAGTTACGCTGGCAGTACGAAAAAAGATTATTTAGGTCCTGTTGGATGAGCAAGGCGTTTAAGTGATTAGTGACCACATGGAAAATTTTTAAGTCATCTGCGTACATTAAAAAATAACAAAACTTAAAGCAGCTGACAATATCATTTATGTAAATATTAAATAAAAGAGGCCCTAGATGAGACCCTTGAGGCACTCCAGTAGGAGCTGATGAAAATATACCAATTTTAACAGCTTGGGTTCTGTTGCTCACATAAGAAGACAGCCATCGAAGCAGACTCCCATGAATACCGATGTCAGCAAGTTTATGTCTTAAAATGTTGTGGTCAATTTTGTCAAACGCCTTACTAAAGTCAGTATAAACCGCATCCACCTGATAACCCGCATTCATACTGTCCAGCAGGTACTGTGAATAAATAAAGAGGTTAGTCTCAACAGAACGTTTTTTCATAAAACCGGGTTGTTCGGGGTTAATAATATGTTTACAATCTATATATAGGTAGTCAGATATGATTGATTCAAAAAGTTTAGCTATAATACATAATTTAGATATAGGGCGATAATTTTCCGCAAGAAGTTTATTGCCGGACTTTAAGACGGGGACTATCAAAGCCGATTTCCAGATCCTAGGGAAACAACCCTCATTAAGAGACTTATTAAATATAATATACAGCGGTTTGGATATTTCATGCACACATTCCTTTAAAAATCTAGTGGGAATGTTATCAACGCCTGCAGCTTTAACTGGAAGATCTATGATTTTTTTATTAATAGTGGAGATAGGTATGTAATAATTTGAAATATACTTATAGTGACCCTGGTTGGAACTTGCGTAGTTTGGATTTGCATTGGGAGGGTTAAAAACTGAACTAAAATACGAAGAAAAAGTATCACAAATCTTATTACCGTCTGTTATCACTTCATTAGTTATTTTATTTTGTAATGCTGTAATAGCGCTAGATTTGCCTCTTTTTGATTTTATAAAATGCCATATTTGTTTCGGATCGGACAAAATCGAGGCCTCAACACGGTCCGTATAATTCTGATAATCAAGGCCAATTAAATATTTTGAACGTCCTCTAAGAAGCTTAAAGGTGAGATAATCAAGTCTATTATTATATATTTTCCACTTACGGTGAATTCTGTTAGTAGGTATGTTTGGCCGGTTCTGGAGGATCCCCCCACTCCTCCAGAACCGGCCACCTGGTTAGTTGTTCTCCCACTCTTGGCTCCTCCCACCTCTTTTTTGATTGGTCGACCACCTCCACCTGCACGCTGATTGGTCAACCCCCACTCCTGACACCGCCCACCTCTACGCTGATTGGCTGTCTCCCACTCTTGGCTCCGCCTATGATTAACCATCCCCTCTCCTGGTCACGCCTCCATTTCTACCCAAGCTCCCCCCACCAATATTACTCCCACTTCGATAAGTAGTAGGAGAGGGAAAAAGAGAAAGGAGAGGTGCATAAAAGCTCAAAAGTTTTAGTTGCAACTCATAAGCTGTTCAACAATCAAACAAAGTGAAAACTTATATTATAGTAAAAAGAAGTTAAAATGAGTTTAGAAGCGGCAATATACATTGAAAATAGTGTTAATAATATTAATGCGGGGCGAGAAGAGATGGATTCCATACACAAGGAAGAAAAAATCTACTTTCCGATGGGGGGTAATGAAATCCAATCAAGATTAGATGTATTGGTGGGTGTGGACAGATACAACTATGAAGCCGACGACGAAGATGAAGATGATTCAGGAGTTGAAGATGGGGTTCATGAGAGCGGGTGCGGGGAAGAAGCGTTAGTGAACATAAAAAAAGTGAACGCGTCAAACGTTGTAGAACAAAATTATCTACAACGTGAAGTATGTGTGACGCAGTCATACATATTAATAACGTCCTTGGCGGGTGGTATGTATAGTGTTTGCCACAATTGCTATTATTTGTGTGCAATAGAGCAGCCCTGTGGAAAGCATATACACGTCAACACACACTACCAACGTGCCATGGATTGTTGTGAGAAAGAACTTACATGTAAAGTGTGTGATCAGAATTTGTATCAAATTGTTTCGCCGGAAGTGTGCGTTATGTGCATAAAACCGAAGACTCATAAAATAACAAGCCATTTAATTAATAAAACCATACTAAAAGACATTGTTTAGTTTAAGTATATTATATCAGTGTTAAATTTGTAGCATTTAATTTTTGTATATATTTTACTATTTTATTTATATTTTACTATTTTATTTATATTTATGATTCATTGTACATTAAAATTGCTAAGGCAATATTAAAATGAGTATTTGTATATGTATATAATGCATAGTTTTTTTGCTTTAACAGATCAGTCGATTAATAAATATTCATATATCCTAACTTCACATTTTATTATTTTCCCATATAGTTAGATAAAACAGTAATAATATATTTTAGGAAGGTTGCATATAAGAAAAACTCAACAAATAATAATGATGAGTTTATTAGTAACTATTCTTATAATTATACAAGAGTTTAACATTAGCTGATGCGCAATGCCAAGCCTGCACCGTTTTATGAAAATAACACTCCGGAATTCTCTTGTATTTATTTAATTTTGGTTCATTAGTAACTGGAATACTGAAAACACTTTCAGCATCCAAAACTTTTTTTAAAAATTTTGCTTTCTCAACACCTTTCAGAATTATTTTTGGCATATTAAATAAAACATTCACTTTTTAAGGATTTCATCAATTTCGATCAAGTCTATATTATGTCCTAACTCCCAATCTATACCATGAATATGTTCGGACCATGCAACAGTTTTATAATCTACAACAGACAACATGCTTCTTTAAATGGTGGATTAAATAAAAAATTTAAAAGACGAATTCCATCATAAATAACCAAATAGCAATTGGGAATAAACCAAAGGAGCAATTGTAACCCTGAATGTCAATATAAATGTCTGCGCACTGCCATGGTTTACGATTGAATAATATTTTAATAAAAAATATGTTGTTTTAACATAGATCCATATACCTTTAATCCTGCACATTAAATTGAATAGCTTATGAAAATGAAATAAAAAATGAAAAACAAAAATATGAATAAAAAATATATATTATATTGTTATATAGGCAAAATATACAAAGCATAAACTAAACTAAAAATTATACTTATAATTAAAAACCTTTTTACACCGTCGTTTTGGGTTTTTTCGGGTTGGTTCGGATCTGTTCGGACTGGAACTGGATGGGGATTCGTCCCAGTCCACATAGTTCATTTGCAATACATTGTCCACTAGTAACTCGCACTCATTGTTCGCTAGTAATGGATCGCACTCATTACCCATTAGTAATGGATCGCACTCATTACCCATTAGTAATGGATCGCACTCATTGTCTCGAAAATTGTCAGCACTAGTTGGAGGCGGAGTTGTCGTTGGAGAATGTGGCATCTTGTAATCTGAGAGTTCTAGCGGAGCCTCTTGATTCGCTCCTGACCACATTGGATTATTCATTGGAGGTGGAGTTGACCGTGGAGATGACTGTGGAGAATTTGGCTCTGTAGGAATATCCCACACCCATAAATCAATCATCATTCTTTGGGTACTCGCCGTAATCTTTTCACAGAATGCACTGAATTCCGTAAACGACATCTTGGAGACTAGATCTCTTATAACTGCATCATCCATGGACACTTTCATGATTGGTGGAACTAATAATAACTGTAGCACTGAAGAAAGACTGAAGCAAGTACTGATACTGATTGAAAGTTACGGTCCACTGAATGGAAAAAATTTGAAAAATAAAAATATAAAAATCTGTCAAAAAAAAAAAAAAAAAAAAAAAAAAATTGAAAAATAAAAATATAAAAATCTGTCAAAAAAAAAAAAAAAAATTAAAAAAAAAAAAATTGAAAAAAAAAAATAAAAAAAAAAAAAAATTGAAAAAAAAAAAAAAAAAAATTGAAAAAAAAAAAAAGTTGAAAAATAAAAATATAAAAATCTGTCAAAAAAAAAAAAAAAAAAAAAAATTAAAAAAAAAAAAAAATTGAAAAAAAAAAATAAAAAAAATTAAAAAAAAAAAAAATTGAAAAAAAAAAATAAAAAAAAAAAAAAATTGAAAAAAAAAAAAAAAAAAATTGAAAAAAAAAAATTGAAAAAAAAAAAAAAAAAAAAAAAAAAGTTGAAAAATAAAAATATAAAAAATCTGTCAAAAAAAAAAAAAAAAACTGTTCGTGAAAGTTCACAGACGGTCAAGGTTGTGGTACCGGTCGGTAGCCTGGTACGGCGGTACGAGCTCGATCCCTCCCACCAGAGGTTTTTTGCGGGCTTATATTCTCTTCGTTTGGCATTACAGCTTTAGTCTAGCTCGAGTACGCTTCTTTGTGTCGTTTTTCGGCTTCTTTCTGTTGTTCTTGTGCTTGTGACATACTTGTGACATTTGTGACATATTTACCACCTTATAACACCCTTTAATTCTATATTCTACGAAGAGTTTTTTAACATATTTCTGTAAGTATGGACCAGTTTTTAGACTTAACTGCATTTGATTTAAAATATTGTTGTCTGATCCATGATATGATGGATTGCAAGCTTTGTGAAATGACTACTGAACAAATAGATCAGCTTGATTTGTATGATAGTAACACATGCGATTTATTTAAAGATATTAAAACAGAAGATTTAATTTTAGACGATGCGCTTGATATGGCTGACAATTTAATTGTTTTATATAATGAAGATTCATGTGAGACTATCAACTTAGAAATTAATCCTTCTGAAACTAATGTGATTCAGTTATCTCCCCAACCTACATTTAATGAGGACGACATTCTTCCAAAATTATTCAACTGTTTAAAAAATGTATCAAGCGATAATACAATTACTATTTCCACAATTAATTCAGCTGATATTAAAGATGAAAATTTTATTACTGAGACTAGTTCAAAAATTGATAAAGTATTTTCACCTATCACACCAGTTTCTGAAGTCGATGAAACAGCTTTTATTTTTTCAGAAAAACATACATTAAATTTATTAGATTTTAACACAAAATTATATCAGCCAACTTGTAACGATTTTCAAAAAATTGAGATTATTCCAGATGGAAACTGTCTTTTTAGATCTATTAGTTTATTTCTATTTGGAACCCAAGAGAATTTTAAAATGGTCAGAGCTGCGGCTGTACAACATATTACTAAAAATTGGGATTTCTTTAAGAACTATTTATTTCATGATAATACTGATAAAGACGATTATATTAATTTAATGTCCAAAAATTATACCTTTGGAACTTCTGCTGAATGTTTGGCTATTTCAGATGTCTACAAAATTAACTTAAATATATTTACTGTTAATAATGATAAGCCAACAATTATAACGTCTATGGAACATCAAAGTACAGTTAATTTACTATTTACTGGAAACCTCAATTCTGGTCATTTTAGCTTATTAATTCAAACAAACAAAACGACAAACACAAACAAACCCGAACAAATCCGAACAAATCCGAACAAACAAACCGAAACAAACCCGAACAAAGTAACTAGTATTCTCAAATTAGAAGTTGATTCTCCACCCATTACATCAGAGCCAAAATTAAGAAGTAGGAAATTTCACAAAGCTTGTGAAACTTCATGTCAAAGCGGACTTGATAAATTTTTAAAGGCTAAACCTAAAAAAAATTTATCTGATAGGGATATGAGACGTAGTTGTGGAATAATGAAATCATTATTCCATACCCACATTTCTTTAGGCGACGCTTGTAAAAATTTAAAGTCCAATTTCGTGACAGGATTTTTAAATAGGCAGGCAAATCTTTTAAATATCTGTGGAAATACGTTTTTTAATTCATGTTTCACATCTAAAGATAACTAGTTCTCCCACCCATCTTTTTTAAATCAAATTTTAAAAGTGTTTTATATACTTTATATTTTATACGCTTTCTCAGTCGTACAATGACTCTCCTTTGCACACTATGTCTAAGCGAGTTTACAAAAAGAAGTAATATAGTACGACATATTAGACAGACACATGAAAATATGACTGATCCCGATGGTTACATAATTGATGGTGAGTTCTTTTAAACCTTTTTTTAAATCTATGTATAATTTTTAAATTCATATTTTTTCTTCAAATCTTGTCAATTTTATTACTATGAAACTTGTGGTAAAAAGAAATTCTGTTTTAGTTACGAAGACATTTTTTGAATAATGATAAGCCAACAATTATAACGTCTATGGAACATCAAAGTACAGTTAATTTACTATTTACTGGAAACCTCAATTCTGGTCATTTTAGCTTATTAATTCAAACAAACAAAACGACAAACACAAACAAACCCGAACAAATCCGAACAAATCCGAACAAACAAACCGAAACAAACCCGAACAAAGTAACTAGTATTCTCAAATTAGAAGTTGATTCTCCACCCATTACATCAGAGCCAAAATTAAGAAGTAGGAAATTTCACAAAGCTTGTGAAACTTCATGTCAAAGCGGACTTGATAAATTTTTAAAGGCTAAACCTAAAAAAAATTTATCTGATAGGGATATGAGACGTAGTTGTGGAATAATGAAATCATTATTCCATACCCACATTTCTTTAGGCGACGCTTGTAAAAATTTAAAGTCCAATTTCGTGACAGGATTTTTAAATAGGCAGGCAAATCTTTTAAATATCTGTGGAAATACGTTTTTTAATTCATGTTTCACATCTAAAGATAACTAGTTCTCCCACCCATCTTTTTTAAATCAAATTTTAAAAGTGTTTTATATACTTTATATTTTATACGCTTTCTCAGTCGTACAATGACTCTCCTTTGCACACTATGTCTAAGCGAGTTTACAAAAAGAAGTAATATAGTACGACATATTAGACAGACACATGAAAATATGACTGATCCCGATGGTTACATAATTGATGGTGAGTTCTTTTAAACCTTTTTTTAAATCTATGTATAATTTTTAAATTCATATTTTTTCTTCAAATCTTGTCAATTTTATTACTATGAAACTTGTGGTAAAAAGAAATTCTGTTTTAGTTACGAAGACATTTTTTTCAACCAAAGAATTACAACATTGTCCAGACTGTGATGTGAATGTCTCTAAAGCTGGCTGGATAGCTCATTTAAAATCCAATAATCACAAATTAAAAGTTGTCGAGTTATTGGAACCTGGAATAGAAATAATAAGGAGTGCTTTTGAATGTAGAATTATTTCATATAAAATATATTCCAAAGAACATTTTGTTGATATAGATGAATTCAAAGATTCCATTAGAGATAAAGTAATTAAAGTAATTCAACATGAGTTGGAAAAGCACAAAGTTGTTAAAGTTAATATGAAGTTGTTTGGATTATACTATTTACCAAGTACTAAAACAGGCGAAATTAAATCTCACAATACCCAGTTTGAAGTAGTAACACACTCTACAAATATAAATATGTTTTATGATAAATTGGTTGCGATAATAAACGGAAAACTAGATGAGTTTGCAGAACGTGATTCAGGTAATTTTAAATAAATTTGTTTTAATATCTTAACTTATTTCCTATTATCAAATAAAAAAAAAAAAAGTTGAAAAATAAAAATATAAAAAATCTGTCAAAAAAAAAAAAAAAAACTGTTCGTGAAAGTTCACAGACGGTCAAGGTTGTGGTACCGGTCGGTAGCCTGGTACGGCGGTACGAGCTCGATCCCTCCCACCAGAGGTTTTTTGCGGGCTTGTATTCTCTTCGTTTGGCATTACAGCTTTAGTCTAGCTCGAGTACGCTTCTTTGTGTCGTTTTTCGGCTTCTTTCTGTTGTTCTTGTGCTTGTGACATACTTGTGACATTTGTGACATATTTACCACCTTATAACACCCTTTAATTCTATATTCTACGAAGAGTTTTTTAACATATTTCTGTAAGTATGGACCAGTTTTTAGACTTAACTGCATTTGATTTAAAATATTGTTGTCTGATCCATGATATGATGGATTGCAAGCTTTGTGAAATGACTACTGAACAAATAGATCAGCTTGATTTGTATGATAGTAACACATGCGATTTATTTAAAGATATTAAAACAGAAGATTTAATTTTAGACGATGCGCTTGATATGGCTGACAATTTAATTGTTTTATATAATGAAGATTCATGTGAGACTATCAACTTAGAAATTAATCCTTCTGAAACTAATGTGATTCAGTTATCTCCCCAACCTACATTTAATGAGGACGACATTCTTCCAAAATTATTCAACTGTTTAAAAAATGTATCAAGCGATAATACAATTACTATTTCCACAATTAATTCAGCTGATATTAAAGATGAAAATTTTATTACTGAGACTAGTTCAAAAATTGATAAAGTATTTTCACCTATCACACCAGTTTCTGAAGTCGATGAAACAGCTTTTATTTTTTCAGAAAAACATACATTAAATTTATTAGATTTTAACACAAAATTATATCAGCCAACTTGTAACGATTTTCAAAAAATTGAGATTATTCCAGATGGAAACTGTCTTTTTAGATCTATTAGTTTATTTCTATTTGGAACCCAAGAGAATTTTAAAATGGTCAGAGCTGCGGCTGTACAACATATTACTAAAAATTGGGATTTCTTTAAGAACTATTTATTTCATGATAATACTGATAAAGACGATTATATTAATTTAATGTCCAAAAATTATACCTTTGGAACTTCTGCTGAATGTTTGGCTATTTCAGATGTCTACAAAATTAACTTAAATATATTTACTGTTAATAATGATAAGCCAACAATTATAACGTCTATGGAACATCAAAGTACAGTTAATTTACTATTTACTGGAAACCTCAATTCTGGTCATTTTAGCTTATTAATTCAAACAAACAAAACGACAAACACAAACAAACCCGAACAAATCCGAACAAATCCGAACAAACAAACCGAAACAAACCCGAACAAAGTAACTAGTATTCTCAAATTAGAAGTTGATTCTCCACCCATTACATCAGAGCCAAAATTAAGAAGTAGGAAATTTCACAAAGCTTGTGAAACTTCATGTCAAAGCGGACTTGATAAATTTTTAAAGGCTAAACCTAAAAAAAATTTATCTGATAGGGATATGAGACGTAGTTGTGGAATAATGAAATCATTATTCCATACCCACATTTCTTTAGGCGACGCTTGTAAAAATTTAAAGTCCAATTTCGTGACAGGATTTTTAAATAGGCAGGCAAATTTTAAATATCTGTGGAAATACGTTTTTTAATTCATGTTTCACATCTAAAGATAACTAGTTCTCCCACCCATCTTTTTTAAATCAAATTTTAAAAGTGTTTTATATACTTTATATTTTATACGCTTTCTCAGTCGTACAATGACTCTCCTTTGCACACTATGTCTAAGCGAGTTTACAAAAAGAAGTAATATAGTACGACATATTAGACAGACACATGAAAATATGACTGATCCCGATGGTTACATAATTGATGGTGAGTTCTTTTAAACCTTTTTTTAAATCTATGTATAATTTTTAAATTCATATTTTTTCTTCAAATCTTGTCAATTTTATTACTATGAAACTTGTGGTAAAAAGAAATTCTGTTTTAGTTACGAAGACATTTTTTTCAACCAAAGAATTACAACATTGTCCAGACTGTGATGTGAATGTCTCTAAAGCTGGCTGGATAGCTCATTTAAAATCCAATAATCACAAATTAAAAGTTGTCGAGTTATTGGAACCTGGAATAGAAATAATAAGGAGTGCTTTTGAATGTAGAATTATTTCATATAAAATATATTCCAAAGAACATTTTGTTGATATAGATGAATTCAAAGATTCCATTAGAGATAAAGTAATTAAAGTAATTCAACATGAGTTGGAAAAGCACAAAGTTGTTAAAGTTAATATGGAGTTGTTTGGATTATACTATTTACCAAGTACTAAAACAGGCGAAATTAAATCTCACAATACCCAGTTTGAAGTAGTAACACACTCTACAAATATAAATATGTTTTATGATAAATTGGTTGCGATAATAAACGGAAAACTAGATGAGTTTGCAGAACGTGATTCAGGTAATTTTAAATAAATTTGTTTTAATATCTTAACTTATTTCCTATTATCAAATAAAAAAAAAAAAAAAAAAAAAAAAAAAAAATCAAAATACAGTGATATTAATCTTTTTTTAATTCAGGATGGATTCTGCAACAAATTCTTCACCTTGAAGTGAATGTGAATAAGTACAATCCATTGAGATGTTCTTCTTTCTTACGTCTGCCAGAAGAAATTAGTCGCAAAAAAGCCATTGTAAATGTACAAAACACCGACGACTTTTGTTTTGGGTATGCAGTTGTGTCAGCTTTTTACAAAGGAGATCCACGAAATCCCGCATCGTATCCAGACTTTAGACAGCTATTCAACTTTCAAGGTATAGAATTTCCGGTATCTCTTCAGGATGTTGCAAAATTTGAAGAGTTAAATAAAATATCAATAAATGTTTATGGTTTGGAACGTACTTATAAAAATGGGGTACACTTTCATGAGGTTATTGGACCTTTACATTTTCACAAAGTAAAATATAATGTACACATAAATTTATTATTATTGTCAGAAATTGATGATTTAGGATGTGTAAAATATCATTATTGCTATATAAGCAATCTTTCTCGGTTGGTTTCAAGCCAAGTTAATAATCATAACCATAGAAAATATTTCTGTGATGGATGTTTGCAGTTTTTTGTTACCAAAAATATTTTAGAGGAACATACGAAAAATGATTGTAATTTTGTAAGAAATGATTTGCCATCAAAAAATATTATAACTGATAAATTTGGCAATATGGTGCCGGAAAATATTTTAAAATTTGAAAATATTCAAAAACAAATGAGAGTGCCATTTGTGGTGTACGCTGATTTTGAATGTGCTTTAAAGCCAGTCCCAAGCGGCTCGGTAGAAAATCCTTCTCAATCTTATACTTTAAAAAAGTTTGAACATATACCACACTCATTCGCATACTATATTAAATCTTCATTTCAAGCATTTGATGATGGTGATTCTAAATTTAATTTATATAGGGGTTTTGATTGTGTGGAGAAATTTGTACAAGATTTAGAAATAGACATTAAATTGTTGTATGCAAAATATTTAAAAAATATTAATCCCATGTCAAAGCTAACTGTTTCTGAGTTAACCAATTTTCAACAATCAACCCACTGTCATATTTGTAAGAAAATATTTACACATAATTTTGATAAAGTAAAAGATCATTGCCACATTACTGGTAAATTTAGAGGTGCTGCACACTCAACATGCAATTTAAACTTTAAAATACCACAATTTGTTCCAATCGTTATGCATAATTTAAAAAATTATGATAGTCACCTTTTTATAAAATCATTATGTTGTAATCGTGAACAAATTGATGTTATTCCCATGAATAAGGAAAAATATATTTCTTTCAGTAAATATTTACTAGTAGACAAAATAAAGTATAAGAATGGAAAAATAAGGGATAAATATATTAAACTTAGATTTATTGACTCTCTACAATTTCTACCAGCATCATTGGATAACTTATCAGGCATTCTGGATGATTCACAATGTTTAGAAATCAAAAAAGAATATCCAAATAATTTACATTTTAAAAATATTAGAAAAAAAGGTATATTTCCTTATTCATACATTGATGATGTATCAAAATTTAATGATATAAGTTTACCAGCTGCAGAATTATTTTATAACGAATTAAAAGAGGAACACGTATCTGATTTGGAATATCAACGTGCCAAAGAAATTTGGGATATGTTTCAATGTCAAACGCTTGGAGATTATTCAGACATTTATTTAAAATCGGATGTATTGTTACTGGCCGATATTTTTGAAAATTATAGAAATCTTTGTCTTACAACATATAATCTAGATCCTGCACATTATTTTACTGCTCCAGGATTAAGCTGGGACGCCATGCTATTGCACACCGGTGTAGAATTAGAACTTTTAACAGATCCGAATATGTTACATTTTTTTAAAAGTGGCGTTAGAGGGGGAGTTAGTACTTGTATAAATAGGAAATCAGTTGCAAATAACCCATTCCTTGATGATTTTAATTCTGATGAACAAGAAAAATATATAATTTATTTAGATGCAACCAATTTGTATGGTTATGCAATGAGTCAATATTTACCTCAAAAAGATTTTGTTTGGGTTTCTGAAGAAGAAATTATTACCCTTCAAAAAAATATTTACAATTTATCTGACACAGCAGAAACAGGTTATGTTTTAGAAGTAGATTTAAAATATTCAGAAAATTTGCATGATGCACATAATGATTTACCTTTCTGTCCTGAAAATATAATTCCTCCTAATTCAAAATGTTCAAAACTAATACCAAATTTGGAAAACAAAACAAAATATGTAATTCATTATAAGTATCTGAAAGAATGTTTGCGTTTTGGTTTAACACTTACAAAAATTTATAGAGCTGTAAAATTTACACAAGCCCCTTGGCTTAAAAAATATATTGATTTAAATACACAATTAAGAAATTCTTCAAAAAATGATTTTGACAAAAATAATTATAAAATAAATAATAATAGCATATATGGAAAAACCATGGAAAATGTGGATAGAAGAGTAGATGTTAAGCTAGTATCACACTGGGAGCGAATTGGACATAAAATTAATTGTGCTGAAATGTTTATTGCAAAACCTTATTATAAGGATCATAAAATATTTTCTGAAAATCTAGTTGCTTTACAAATGAATAAAACAAAAATTGAATATAACAAACCTGTTTATGCTGGATTTTCAATTTTGGATATTTCAAAAACTGTAATTTATAACTTTTTTTATGGATATCTCAAGGAAAAGTATGGAAAAAATATTTCTCTTCTTTATACTGATACGGATTCTCTTATATTAGAAGTTCTAAATGAAAATTTTTATGATGATATTAAACACAACCTTGATAAATTTGACACCTCTAATTATAGTTCAACTAATGTCTATGGCATTCCTCAAAATATTTCTGCGGTTGGCAAATTTAAAGATGAATATGCTGGTGAACCAATCAAAAGTTTTTATGGAACCGGTTCAAAAGCGTATTGTATTGAAACAAAACAGAATATTTTTAAAAAAGCTAAGGGTGTTTGTCGCTCTTCAATTCAAAAACAATTGACTATAGCTGATTATAAAAATGTAATTGAGAAGGATTCTAAGATTTACTGTACAATGTATGTATTTAGATCACATTCACATACAATATATACTGAATTAATTCATAAGATAGCATTGACAGCCAAGGATGATAAAAGATATCTTATTCCAGATTCCAATAAAACTTTAGCTTGGGGTCATTGTTATATTCAATTACATGAATTGTGTGAAAGTATGGGCGAACTTGTTGAAAAATAAATAATTTGAAATTATCATGTATATAACAAGAAACTTAATTGATTTCAGATTAGTTATTAGACACTCGTTCAGCAAAATGATTGCCAATACTGTGCTAGTTTTATCTGCTCTAATAGGAAATATTATATATGTAAATTATATTCCGAAAACGCATTTGGCCGAGATATGTCTTAGTACAAATAAAACAGATGTTGGTTCAAAATATTGTGACACTATGAAAATATGCAATGTAAATGGAAGTACCATGTGGTATCACCAACTCGATAATAAGTATATATCTTCTCCAAGTTATTTTAAAATTAAATACTTATATCCGAATAATACTATAATTAATTCAGAATGGCACCTTCTATCGCCACAAAAAAATCAGTTTTGTTGTGAATATTTATCTAATTTATATGTTACACTTTTATGTTTTGCTTTAATGTATGTTATGTATTTATCTATTTTATATTTCTTATGGAAAATATATAAATTTTTACAGTAACATAGTTTTTATTTAACCTTCTCCCACTACATACCGTAAAGGATGGAGTGGGGGTATATACTATAAAGGATTGAATATGTTCAGAACAGAATTAGTTAAGAGGTTGAAGTTAAGAGTATAAAATGAATACATCCAATACAGTTCGTCCTAACGAAATAAATTCATATTATAGTGGAATACCCCCTTCAAGTTCGAATAACAGTTTAAATAAAAGTGATAGTGATATAAGAAACACAAATATTATTCAACAATGGTATCACCCTTTAAATAAATCAATCAATAAGTATATCTGCGTTGGTTTAAACGTGGAAGATTTTAGTGCATGCATCAAGCTTTCAGGAAATAGAGGTATTTCCATAATTTTCAATGAGGATGAGTGGAGGGAAATAATGGTTTATCAAGGTGTAATATCCAGTAATTTGTTTTCGTCAGAATCACGTTGGGAGCCGTTAGAACTTAGTAATATTGTATTATCTTTTGAAAAAATTCGTGATGAAAATCTATTGAAAATTAAGAAAAATGGATTTTATATCTATTTAGGAAGAGAAACGGTTTGCAATTGGTGGCAGTTAATACCGTTAATTGAAAGAAAATTAACTATTCTTAAAAATCAACAATTTACAGCATATTTTTCCATATTTAAAAACAGTTACGCTTATGATAGAAGTGATGTTATCAATAAAATATTCGAAGTATTATCAGCGCAAGAAAATCCTAGTGAAAATGTGTGCACAATAATGGAATTAGTCATTTCATATCCAACCATCCTGGAGCGTAAAATTAGGCAATAAAACATGAAGAAAGTGAGGTTTGACGATAATACAAATAAAGTTTATACAATTGTGGCCTGGAATTACGCTTACAGGCAAGCTAGAGACAATATGTATGAACGATTCGCCTTGGATCGTGCTCATTTTAAAAGAAGAATTCAACGAGTTTCTATTATACTTAATAGAGTTTTAACTGCAGCACATAGAAATAAAATTTATTGTAAACGCTTTGCATGTAATAATTAAGTTAAAATAAAACAATATAATGGTGATAATGTGTTTTATTTAATTTATACAATTTAAGGTATACTAATTTACAATTTCAGTTTTTAAAATCCAAGAGTTGTGTGACTTATCCATCCCTAACCATTTAACGTAAACTTTGTTTCCTTTTCTTCTTAATATTTTTTCGACTAAATATACATCTGGATGTTTAACTTTCTGCAACTCCTGCTCATAAAATCCACCTTGAATATCATTATCTTTTTCATCTTTAATTAAATAAACTCTCGGATTCGTTAGTTTTACTTCTCTTATTTGAAAAATTTCATTTGACCAATTGGGAGTATACCCTTTTTTAAATGCTTCGCGATACTTACTTATTCGAACAAAATCACCAGTTTTAAATTTTAATTTTTTGGGATCAAGTGTTTTAGGAAAAGTGTATGCATATTTTAGAACATTATTTTCATTATTTTTATTTACTTCAATAGGTTTTAAACGAATTGTTTTATGCTTTGTATTATTATACTTTAAAACAATATCGTTTAAAATTCCTAACCATTTATAATTTCCTTGCAAACTAAATCTTTTCCACATAAAATTTTTTAAAGTTCTATTTACCCTTTCTACAATGCTGGCCTTTAAGTTTGAATACGTGCTATAGTGGTTAATTTTATATTCATCCATTAGATTTTTAAAATGCACATTATAAAATTCTTTTCCCATATCAGTTTGAATATTTTTTGGATGCGTTTTAGCAAGTTTTAAAATATTTTTCATCGCTAAGGTTACTTCCTTGGCCGTTTTTCTTTTAACAGGTTGAATCCATACATATTTAGAAAATACGTTTATTACTACTAAAATATATCGATATCCTTTATTAAATTTTGCATAAGGAAGCATTTCAACTAAATCTGCTTGCCATAAGTCGTTTAAACCTTTAATTATAACACGGCGTCGTCTAAAATTTTTTCTAGCTGGTTTATGTAGCTCATTTACCACGATTTCCTTAATATTTGCGCTCATGATTAGTTTTAGATACTAACAATTTTTAACTAAGTGTCAGCCTTAAATATTATAATTTTTGATATGGATAAGATTTATTTCACTGAAGTTGGGTTCCCTTTAATACATATTTTAGATTGTACTTATACTTTGTTACAACAAAATATAAATTGCCCAACGTATCCTATTTGAGAACAGCAATTTTCTCTTTGAATTCAGTTTCTAAGTCATCAATCCGTCGCTCAATCATATTAAACGGCATGCGAATATCACTCACAGTCACACATTTTTCATTAATTGCAGAATTCATTTTTGTCCATAATCTATCTTCAATATTTTTTAAGTCGTATTTATTGGTGTCCTTTTGAATTTCATTTACTTTTTCAGCGGAAGACCATATCATGTTTAGTAATTTTTCTTCCAATTTTTCAGAATGCAATTTAGCTATATTTAGGTTATTGCTAATTTCTTTCATTTCTATTGAAACATTGGTAAATTTTTCATCTAAAGCATCAAATTCAGTTTTATGAACTAATAATTGTAACAAAGATGACTCAATTTCAAGTGTTTTTTTATCCATGCGAATGTGATCTTCTTGAAATGTTTTTATTGCTGAACTAAGCTTCTTATTAATACTCTCTATTTTTATTGCTAACTCTTTTTCTAAATCTTTATGAGATGATTCATGTTGCTTAGTTATCGTATTTGTTAACACATCATGTGGAAATATTCCTTGCTTCAATGGTTGAATATCGTTTATTATTTGGTGAACATTGGTTGTTTGCTCTTTGATAGCATCCTCTAAATTTATTATTTTATTAACATTTTCGTCTTCATATAACTTCACCTTTTTCACAACACTTTTTATTAATTCATCGTTTTCACTTACTCTCTTATTTAAACTTTTAAAGTTTCTCTCACTCTCCGTCTTTGATTCAAGAGTTTTTTGAAAATTTTGAATAATTTTGTTTTCTATGTATTTCACATCCTTAGTAAAGTTATCTGTAATTGTTTTCTCCGCAGTTTCAATCACCTTTTTTCCCAATACAGCAGCAGAATAATTAGACAAGTATCGTTTTGAACTATGACTTCCAAATTTATCGATCGACATTGTTGTAATGAATCAAATTTATAATATTTCCTTCTTTTATAAAATAATACGAGCTTCCCTCAATTCTTCCAAAATTGATATTATTTCATTTTGATGTCCTGTATGTCCAGCCATTTGTGATGCTGTCAACAACCTTAATCTATCAATTATCTCGTTTAAATTATCATAATAAACATAATCCACCTTATTTTTTGATAAATTTAACATTGCACCCTTTCCTGTCACGCTTTTTGTGGATTGTGATCTCGTAGAACGTGGTCTTTGTTGTGGTTTTGGTAACCCTCTGGATGTACTTGGTAGCATCAAACGATAATCTACTTCCGATGATGCACTTCCTGTTTTTAATATACCCTTTTTTAATAAATATGGTTTAATTATTTCTACATATTTAATGTCGGTTGTTCCTTGGATTTGATTATTAGAATCAAAATTTCGTCTGTATGCATTCGTTCTTTTTAAAATATCCATATAATTTTCCATATCTTTTGTGGAATAACCAACAGGTTGTTTCTTAAATATTAGTTCATATAAACCAGGTGTTCCCTCATATCTAACACCCTCAACCTTAACATCTTTTCCTATAAAGTCTACTTCAGACTTCGCGATTTTATATTTTTCGGAATTAATATCATGATTAAGGCCATATTTGTTATCAAATTCACCCTTTGTATCCTTTATTAATTTATCAACATATGGTCTTACCAACGGATCATAAGCATTCAAATAATCCTGATAAGCCGGTGTTTTTGTTATTTCCAAGACACTTTGTTGTATCTCTTCTAAAGTAGGTTCGATTGTTGAATCATGGTTGGATTCCAGTATACTAGGTTCTTCTAAATTGTGCCAAAATACATCATCATTATCTCTTAAAAATGAAGGTGTGGTTGTTGGAAGATATTTATCATAGGCATTTGATTTTCTTGCAATGCGTTCTGGAGGAGTAGGAAATTGAAATTGTTGTATAGGAGTTGAGAACATTTGCGGCGAATAATTTTCTCTTTTAATAAACGGTTCTGATTTAATGGTTCTGATTAACTCTTGCAAAGGTTGAGAAATTGGTTTAAATTCTTTTTTCATGCGATCTTCTTTATCGGATATATCTAATTTTAAAGCATTGTATTTTTGCCTAACAGCTTTTCTTGTCTTTATTAATTCTTTAGCGATTTTTTCATCCATCTTTACGAAGGAGTGTTTGATTATATAATAAAATAATATTATTTAGGTAGTTAGTTATATAGTTTAAATAAAAATAAAATTATCGAATCCCTTTCTATACCGACCATCATTTAATGAACAATCTTTGTCTATAACCATAAAATCATATCTATGTTGCCAACACGCTGCGCATAAATCTTTAAATTCTTGAAAGGACATGTCACTATTTACATGATCATCGTATATATGTTTTAAATTTGTAGCATCCTGTTGAAATATTACTAAAAGGTTAGCATTGTCTCGTATAAGTTGTTTAGGTATGGATGAATATGTTTGGCATAAATAAAAGCAGTCGGTATTTTTATGACGACCAAAACAAAAATAGTCTCTCATAAGACTTTGATTGCTACAAACAATATCATCAAAAATAATTATTGAATTGGGTTTTATGTCATTTGGTAAAACAATATCTTCAGCGTTTGAGGAATCAAAATAGCCAATATATTTTAATGGTTCAAAAAGCTTTTTTAAATATTCATATTTTGATTGAAACAACGATTTTGAATATACATAAATATTTTCAAATCTTAAGCCATTAACATGGGTTATAAGTGAAAGTATAGTATTTGTTTTTCCGCAACCCGATGGTCCTACCACTAAACATCGTTTACAATTTCCACCAAATATTAAGCCATGTTTTCGGTAATTATCTTGATTTAAATCAAAGTTTTTAATTGGTAGTGAAAATTCTTGTTTTGTTATCTTCATTGCTCGAATATCAGTATTTAAGTAAGAACATTTGTATTTTGAATCATTTATATATATATATAATGATTAAGCACAACATTAATAACATTCGCTGTCAGGAAGGTGCGCGGAATGGTAGTGGTTTATTAAATACATTAATTAATAACTTACCCATAGAGCTTCACATTCCTTCATATAAATTTTGCGGACCTGGCACTAAATTAAATAAGAGATTAGCTCGGGGAGATAGGGGTATAAATTTATTAGACGACGCTTGTAAAGAACACGATATAGCATATTCAAAATATTCCGATTTGGAAAATAGACACGAGGCTGATAAGATCTTAGCTAAAAAAGCATTTAATAGATTCAAAGCCCCAGACGCCGGATTGGGTGAAAAACTATCGTCCTTGGCTGTAAGTGGAATAATGAAGGTTAAGAGAAAACTAGGTATGGGCATGAGAAAACAAAGAAAACAAAGAAAACATGGACGCAAAAGAGGAGGCCAAATTTCCTTTAACAGTGCAGTTAGAAAGGCGCGTAAAGAGCTTGTTGGAAAAAAGTTTAGTAATGTTAAAAATGCTGTTAGTACTGCATTATCATCATTAAAAAAACAAAAATTTAAGAGACCCAATCAAAGAATTATTCCAATTCCAAAAACTGGAGGATTTTTACCGCTAATACCTATTTTTGCTGGATTATCTGCCCTGGGAGCTTTAAGTGGTGGCGCTGCTGGTATTGCACAGGCGGTAAACGCAACTAAAAATGCTCAAAAAAAATTAGAAGAACAAAAAAGACATAACAAAGTTATGGAGAAAATATCAGTCGGAAAAGGACTTTATCTTCACCCATATAAAAAAGGGTGCGGGCTTTATCTTAAGCCATATTCAAAAAACTGTTAAAATTGCTACCTCGTATACCTTTAACAAATATAGATTTATTGAAGTATGCAAAATTATTAAATTTACCAAATTTTAGAGGTGTTTTTATGAGAAATAAGTTACCCGCAAAAATTAATAAATATGAAACAGGTATTATTAACTTGGATAATAATTCGGGGACCGGTACTCATTGGACTGCATATGTCAAAGATAAGAAACACAAAAATTACTTTGATAGTTTTGGTAATTTAAGACCTCCAATAGAAGTTATAAATTATTTTTTTAGCGATGGTAGCAAAAATTATGTTAAATACAACTATGAAAAATATCAATCCTTTAAAGAGTCTACTTGCGGACAATTATCTTTAAAATTCATTTATAATAATGTGTAAGTTGATTTAAATTTTATTCTTATTACGACCATCATGTCGTTTACTATAGCTCTTTCTGGCAATTCTGCTATTCTGCAAGCAAACTTTCATCCACCTATTTACTTGGATCCTGATAAATCCTATGTTATTGGTCTTACAAATTTTGAAACATTTAATGCAATTCCAAATATTGATGAAAATAATAATAAGGTATATTTTGGGAAAAATAATGATTTCCTAACAATTCCAACAGGTAGTTATGAAATGGATGATGTAAACAAATATTTACAACACGAGTTTGAAAAACAAGGTATTTCCTTTCATTTATATGCTAATAACAACACGTTAAAATCGACAATCAAAACCACAACAGATATTATTTTTAAAGATGGAACAATGGGAAAGATTTTGGGTTTTAATCATGGAATTGTAAAGGGTGATGGATCTCCAAATATTTCGCAAAATCCTGCTGAGATTATAAAAGTTAATTCTTTATGTGTAGACTGCAGTATCGCTGAAGGTTCCTATCTGAACGGAAACCCTGTCCATATTATTCATCAGTTTTTTCCTAATGTTAGTCCAGGATTTAAAATAATTGAAAGTCCGCAAAATATTATTTATTTTCCGGTCACCGTGAAGGTTATCGATAAAATAACAGTTAAAATAATTGATCAAGAATTAAATATTGTTGATTTTAGAAAAGAAACTGTAACTATTCGGTTGCATATAAAAGAAGTATAGTAATGATTATCTTTAATAATAAAAGTACTTTTCATTCACCAAAGAACTATTCAAAAAACTATAAGAAGAATAAACATCGTAAACCAAAGATTAGTAGAAAAGTACACATCCAACGAATAACATCTGAAAATAAATTTTTCTTGAAATCGCTGGGTTTAAAGGTTTTAGTATAATGGAAATCCTTAATGTAACTCAAGGATTCTTCACGGATAATTCTATTGTACAGTGTGAATTTCATGGTTATGAGCCATATCTACCTACGAAATTGGGAAATAATGATGAAATTATAATTCCAGTCAATGAAGTAGACAAATATACTCTCCCTTCCGAAAGTTATCTTTACATTGAGGGCAAATTAACGAAAGATGATGGTAGCATTTCAAGAACATTAAAATTAATTAACAATGGAGTTTCATTTCTTTTCAAAGAAATTCGATACCAATTAAATGGTGTCACTATTGATTCCGTTAGAGATGTTGGATTAACTTCAACAATAAAAGGATTTTTATCCTATAATAAAAATGAATGTAATAAACTTAAAAACGCTGGTTGGTTTCCCATGGAAAACTCGCAAGTTGTTAACGCTGAAACAGGTTTTTTTAATGTTTGCATTCCACTTAAATTTTTAATGGGTTTTTTTGAAGACTATAAAAAAATAATTTTAAATGGTAAACAAGAACTTATTTTGGTTCGAGATAATTCAGACAAAAATGCTACCGTCAATACCGTAGATGAGAATCCAAAAATTCAGCTAACCAAACTAACTTGGAATATACCACACATATCAGTAGCTATTCCACAAGAATTGGCTTTAACTAAAATAATTGATAAAAATGTGGATATAATAATTGCGTTTAGAAGTTGGGAATTAATAGAATATCCTGAGTTATTAAAAACGAGTCGTCATAATTGGCCTGTCAAGACCTCTACAAAGATCAATACCCCAAGACATATAGGGATTTGCTTTCAGACAGATCATAGAGATAAGGCAATATCTGATATGTCAAACTTTTCCAATATTAAATTGCGAAACATCAAAGTATTTTTAAATTCTGAAAGATATCCCTACAATGATCTCTATTTAGACTTTGAAAAAAATAAATTTGCGACATTATATGAAATGTTTGCAAGTTTCCAAAAATCCTATTATGGGTTAACGCCTGAACCAATTTTTTCTCCCAAAGAATTTATTGATAATGCGCCTATTGTATATATTGATTGTTCACATCAAAAAGAAACAATTGATTCTGGACCAATTGTCATGAGAGTTGAATTTGAATTACATGAGGATCTTACAGAAAAAATCTCTGCTTATTGTCTTATAATGCATGATAAAATCTTCAGCTATAATCCCTTAACCAAAAATGTTCGACAACTCTAAAACGCATGCGCATATATTTCTATATAATCCATTAGTTTTTTTATTTTATTTTAGTATTGTATAGATAGCTATGAAAAATGTATACTTACGACGTTTGCTTAAACACATTAAACATTTAAATAATCTAAGAAATAAAATTAATAATTATTGCCTTAAACGAAAAGTTTTTAAAAAATTTGAATACTTGAAGATTTAAGCATGAATATTGTTATTGATATCCAAGGATTTAAAATAGAAAAAAATAAATTCATTGCAAAGGAGTTTGCAGCATATGATGGATATCATATTAGTCACTATATTTTTAAACAACCATTTCCTATGAATCTACTACCGCCGGAATTACAAAAAAGTAATCTATGGTTGACAAGGAATCATCACTGCATTCCATGGAATGAAGGTTTTACACCTCTCCACAAATTTTCCGATATTATTAAATCTTTAACAACCAACAGCGGTTCAGTCTACGTAAAAGGAGCAGAAAAGGCTGAAATAATTCGCAAGTATAGCTACAAGCCAGTGATTGAACTAGATATCCATCCACCTCTACAACCTGAACGAGTGCACTGTTTTTTTCATAATAAAGAAAATTGTATTTGTGCACTGACAAATGTTTTTAATTTATATAATAATTTCCTAATGGATGATAAATAAAACAAAATAGCTCCTATAAATGTGTTTTATTAACCTTTTTTATTCATATAATTCGATCACAAACATATCACAATCATTTTTGTGTTGAAATTCATTTTTAAATTCAACGGATAATCGTTGAAACATAAAAATCAATTTCCAGTTTAATTTATTTTTAAACATTCTAATAAATTCTTCAGATAGTTTTTGACTACTAGAAACCCATTTCCAGTCAACTTTGTCTGCAAACTCTCTTATAAAATCTTCAGACAAATTTTGATAACGGGAAATCCGCTTCCAATATACTCTATCTTCAAATTCAGCTATAATATCTTCGGTGAGTTTTTGACAAGCAGATATTCTTGCCCAGTCAACCCTATGTTTAAATTTTCCTATGAGGTTTTCAGATAGTTCTTGACGAATAGATATCCAGTCCCAATGAAGAAACTCTTGAAATTCTTCAAGAAATTTTTCACAAAGTCCTTTATGTTTAGATACGCGTTTCCAATCAATAAGTCTTCTATGAAGATATTCACTTATTATTTTATTCGTTGTATGATGTTTGTATAGTCTACATAGCTCATTTATTTCTAAGCGTTCCAAAAGCTCATCGTAGTTCATTATAAAAATATATTATAAGCGGTGAAAAGATACTTCTAAACTAAGGATTGTTTTCACTTTTAAACGTTATATAATATTATTTCTTTCGCTGGTGGGGGAATATTTTTGATTGTGGTGGGAGTGAAAATAAAATCAATAGAATACTTAATATTCGCATTGTTTATACATTTTTTCTGGAATAATTTTCAACATTTCGATGGATAGTGGTGTAGTCATAAAATTAAATTTATTGTTTTTGTATCGTGTTGCACAACATAAAACAGAATGCGAACTTATTAGAGGGTGTGGATTTAATTCTCCTTTCATCAATCCATTTTTAATTCCATTCCACCACAGCTTTCCACATACTACATACAATTCTTCATTAACTATACTATGAGAAATATTTCTTAACGATAAATATGTCACTATGTTTATAGTCTTTTCAATTTTTTTACTGTAACAAAAATTATAGATAACACCATTATTATTAGGACAATGTTTACACATCTTAATATCCTTAAAACTTATTAAAGAACTTGTTGTTTATATAACCATTTAACTCCTCAGTTACTTCTTCAATCGTCTTTTCTTTATTTATTAATGAGTAGAGCAGGGTTGCTGGAAATATTCTTTCACACCCCACAGACTGTAGATCTTTCATAACACCATTAGTGCACAGGATATAATTATCGGTCACTGAGTCGCACAACTTAATTCCATCCAATAGCTTATCAAATTTAACTTGATAATTATAATAAAAATGCGTGTAATAATCATTCCAATATTTAAAAGTTGTGCGTTCTTCAAAATATTTGCGTTGCAAATTAGAGTGTTCCTCTAAAAGGTGCAATCTTATCAAGCTTATAACTTTATGAACAAATATAACCACTTCAGAGTTACAAACACCACACACGTCCATAATATTACACTGATAACTACTAACTTTAAAACTAAACTAAAGATCTTCAGTTTTTATGCGACTCTCCTTTCTCTTTTTCCCTCTCCTACTACTTATCGAAGTGGGAGTAATATTGGTGGGGGGAGCTTGGGTAGAAATGGAGGCGTGACCAGGAGAGGGGATAGTTAATCATAGGCGGAGCCAAGAGTGGGAGACGGCCAATCAGCGTAGAGGTGGGCGGTGTCAGGAGTGGGGGTTGACCAATCAGCGTGCAGGTGGATGTGGTCGACCAATCAAAAAAGAGGTGGGAGGATCCAAGAGTGGGAGAACAACCAACCAGGTGGCCGGTTCTGGAGGAGTGGGGGGATCCTCCAGAACCGGCCAAACATACCTACTTCTGTTCTTCTACCTAATAACTCTAACAGTGTCCATACTGAACCAATGAGGAAATTTAGTTTTACATTTGGAATATTTAGGAATGTATTTTGACATAATATTTTTAATTATGGAGTAGAATACCGCAACACTATCCTCGGTATTCAAACCGCAAAGACTATTCTTCCAGTTAACTGAAGATATATCTGCTCTGATATTATTATAGTTAGCTCTATTAAAATCCAGATCAAAATTAGAGTTATTAAGTTTATTGGAAAATGGTATGTCCTGCAGGATGAATTCTAATTCCAAAGTGTTATGATACTTATCCTCATTAACAAGTGGAGCATCACAGATTTGAATATTATTAATTTGAAACCTATTGCTCAAGACGAGGTCAAGAGTATTTCTAGATGAGTTAACAAAGTAATTAAATTGTGATAAGCCACAGAAAGCGATTGAGTCCACGAATGAATTAGAGTCCTGATCAGTAAAGTTTAGCGGTATACAATTTTTATTCATCGGATCAAGTGACCACTTAATTTTGGGAAGATTCAAGTCTCCACAGACGATGAATATATCGTCCGGATTATTATTAACAATTTCATCTAATTTAGAACAGAAAGTGATTAAACAAGTAGAGTCGCCTGGGGCGACATAAACACAGCAGAGGTGAAATTTAAATTTTTTATTTTGCTTAGGGTAAATTGTCACCCATAGATCTTCAGCGTCTGAAGACCAGTCAGCTCTTAGATTACTACATAGCTTTGAGTCGACACCGATTAAGACTCCACCACCGTCCTGTTTAGTAGATAGGATAGAGTCTGCACGATCACGTCTATATACGTCATATGTATTCGAAAAACACTCCGCTGAGGAAATATCGGAATTTAACCAGTTATTAGCCATTTACATAAAAACTGATCTTAAACCCCTGTTGTATTTATTTAGTTTGACAGATCCGTCAAATAGATTAATTAAATTTCATTAAGGGTTGGAAGAATATGACTTTCATGTCAAGTATGTAAAAGGAAGTCAAAATAGCTCAGCGGATGCCCTGTCAAGAGTGATTGTGACGTCAGAGGAACTGAAAAGTATGAATGAGAGTGTGATTGCTGTGATAACTCGAGCTCAAACGAAAGATATCGAAAACAAAAGTAAAAGAAATAGTGAGATTTCTATACCAATTCGGAGAAGCTAGAAATTCTCACACCACCAAAAAATAGTGTTGAAATTACAACTACCACTACGGAACAGTTAAATAAAATGTTCAAAAATATTACATTGCAAGTAGGTAATTTTTATTTTGTGTCACAAAACTCTACACTATAATATGTAAACAAAAACGCTCGATTATCGTTGGCGCAAGACGAAACGGTGAGAGATTTGTTATACGTTAGTAAGAAACTTATCATTAAGGAAGTTTTTATTATCAAGAGTGAGGAAAATGCTCATTTAATAAAAATTGCTAGCAAAATCAATAAAAGATAACTCCGACTGGAAGGGCCCAAAAATTTGTATAATAAAAGGAGTTAAGAAAGTAGTGGACGATGAAAATAAAAAATTAATTTTGAACGATTTCCATTTATTACCAACTAGTGGTCACGGAGGTATTAATAGAATGACAAACACAATTAAAAAATATTATTTTTGGCCAGGTATCGACAGTGATGTTAAAAATTTTGTAAACAAATGCGAAATGTGTCAAAAACAAAAGCATTCCAATAAGTACATTAAATAGCCTATGAGTATTACCACAACGGCTAATACTGCTTCTCAAAAAATTTATCTAGACATTGTTGGACCTTTACCCAAAGACAAAAATGATTTTAGTTATATTTTAACGATCCAATGTGAGCTTACAAAATTCGTCAAAGCATTTGCACTAAAGAATAAAGATACTGTATCGGTGGCAAGGTCCCTTGTGGATAAATTTATCTTACGATATGGTATACCACAGGAAATTGCTACAGATAGGGGGTCTGAATTTATTTCAGGAACAATGGTAGAAGTTTGTAAGTTACTCAATATATAAACAATGAGCACCGCATATCAGCATGCACGCATAGGTGCATTAGAAAACTCTCATAAGGTTCTTGGTGTTAATCTCCGAATACAGACACAGAGCCATGATGCTGCATGGAGCACATGGATTCCTTACTGGTGTTTTACGTACAACACGACTGTACATTCAGAGACTAAGTACACCCCATTTGAGTTAGTTTTCGGTAAAACGTGTAACATACCAAGTAACTTATCAGAAAACCTCGACCCAATATTAAATTTTGACGATTACCCTAACGAACTTAAATATAGACTACAAAAAGCTCAAAATTACGCACGGACAAATTTAATTCAATCAAAAACGAGACGGAAGGAAACTTACGACAAAAACGTGCACTCAATTTCTTATAATAAAGGTGACCAAATATTATTAAAAAATGAAACAGGAAACAAACTATCTACTTCATGTTTTGCGGGTCTGCTACGCTGAAAATTGCCTTTAAAGAATTTGAATTTTAATTAGGAATTTTTAAAAATTAAAGAAAAATCATTATGAATTATCAAATACTATGAACTGTCAAAATTTTAAATAACTGCAATTAAATAAACAAACCAATCGTATTTATCCGAGCTAGACGGGCCTACCGCCAGCGAGCAATATACCCTAGCTCATATGTCGGAGATTAGGGAGGGGTTAACAACAATAAATTTAAGGCGCCGCTGTTTTTGGGCCAGGCAAAAACAGAAAACCTACAAAGATGGTTTTGGGTCCTCTAGCTCGGAAAAATAGATAAAAAGTGAAATTAACTGAAACCTGAAAATGAAATAAACGGGGTGTGTTGCCTAATAGGGTGACTCAAATAAAACAATAACGCTTAAAATACATACAGTCTCTTTATTGTTTCATAAAGGTGATCGAGATATAGGCATTACAAAGAAAACAAAGAACTTGCAAATTATGCCTAATTTACCATCTTCTATCAATGGTCAAAATACACAATGGTTAAATGTTACCATACACATTTGGGCGCAAGTTAGATAAATAAAAAAAAAATTAATCAATACGTATCGGCTTAAACCATTAAAACCTCAATGTAGTTGAGAATTCAACATTACCACAAAATTACATAGTAATCATTGCCGAAAGTATACTATTAAACTTTGATTTTTAATCGAAATACACAAAAAGAAAGAAGGTGAAATGTACCAGGTCGCCTTTAGGCGTACGTTAAAATCCGAAGTTATGTTGTATCACAAGGTGTTCAGTCTGCTTTATGCGGGACTGGTACTAGGATCTGGTACTGTTCTAAGTTTTGATGGTAAACCCGTGACTGGGAGGAGGACCGAAAAATTTACCGGTAGCACCACCGGTCGTAGGCTTGGGAGCCATCGTAGCACTCAGAGGAGCTTTAGGAACTGTCATGCTAAGTTCAGGAGGGGCTGCTCTAGTCGTATTAGCTGGCCTGGCTGCTGCCGTTTTGGTCGAGCGCGTTTTGGCAGCGGCGGTAGTCGCTGGTCGAGTGGTCGTGTTGGTCGCTTGTGCTTCTATAAGAAGTGGTGGTTTAGCAATTGGGTTTTTGGCGGGCGCCACTGGACTGCTTTTCTTTTCTTTTCTTTTTTTTTTACTACCTTTGTCTCTTGTGACGTCGGTACAATAATTGACAACGGCGCGGAAGTTCTGTGGGTGCTGCTTCCACATTTCGTTTCATTCTTGGCTTCTTTTCACCAAAATCTATTTCAGTCCTTAATTTGGTAATTTCTTCCAAAGTTAACTTATATTCGGGTCTACCTAGGTCTATCAAAATATATTTACACCACCTGTTTCGTAAACTCTGCCACGAGCGGACTGGAACAATTTCTCTAGATTCGAATTTCTTCCATACTTTGTCCCCCTTTGAGGACCCTCCGTAGTTACCATTGATAACATATCTGATCATTTGCTGATCTTCTTCTAAAGTGTATTTTTTTCGTTCTGCCATTTCTTATCTGGATCGGTGGAGACTTATCACACTTAAACAACAATCAATTAAATAAAAAAATACTAAGTACGGTCAAAAACACATGCACTGTCGAGAAACGAAATCACTTTTAAACTATTTAAAATAAAAGAAATTAATTAAATTCGACCAAAGTTGTCGGCAAGCAAAACAAAAACACCTCCAATATCCACTCGGCCGTTCTGTCGAACGAGGTCCGGGGAAAATTGATGCCTAATGTCAAATTGAATGACAGCTCGACAGCGCGAACGTAAAGTGACAGAACTAAAAATAAATACAACCGAAGAAAATTAACATTTCCACAACTAAAACAGAAAATTTCCAATGGGGAAGGCATGTCTTCAAGTAAATAGCGAACTAGAAAGGATATAACCTAGCTTCCGTAAGTAAATAAACAGGGTTTCGACGTATTATTGTAAAAGATAGACTTTTAACACTTTTAGCCAGGAATCGCCCTTCCAGAAGCGAAGCTAGGGCTCATTAGTACAAATTCAAACAAAACTAGGATCTAGGATTCATGAAGCAACCGGCCAACACGGCTACTATAACTGTGAACTTGAACGTAAGTCAAATTCGAGCTAGAAAGTAACAGCTGTTTATGAGGGAAGAACCGAGGTTTTGGCCCCCTAAATCGAAGAGTATGGAAGACTGCCTAGGAATAAAGTAAGCTATAGTGTTAATTAATGAGCTATACCATAAATAAAGTTTACACAAAGCCCCAAAGAGGTCAGGATTGAATGTTCGGGTACTCCTCGGAAAGTTAACCCTAAAACCTAGTTTAAACGGGTAGCAAACAGCTTAAGACTGTTATTTTAGGTGGTACAGCAGTATCCACTTCTACTAGTCCTCAAAATTGACCCTACAGTTTCCAGGAAAGCTACAATATACAGGGTGTATGCTAAAAAGTAAACAAAGGTGGTATCGTGCCTAAAATTGACAGAAAACTGAAACTATGTGAAAAGTAAGCTAAAACCGGTCGGTAAGTCGGTATTATATATTTATTAACAGAAAAAGATAGTTATTTAACAATAAAAGGTAATTTATTTCAGAAAAATATCAATTTAAGTGGATTGAATTATTAACAGAATGGCAAATTTCAAATTTAGGCTCAATTATAAGATAACAATATTTATAAATATCAATTTCAAAACTGAAACAATATTACAGTAGGGGTAAAAAGTGGACAGGTACGTAACGACAATTTTTAGTCGTTCAACTTCGAAAGGAGGAAAACTTTCCGACGATAAGCTAGTAAATCTGACAAATAAACAGAAAGAAAAGGGAATTATTGCGCAAAAAGATATTGGTGGGTTACTTAACGGGTCAAAACACTGCTGAACTAATCAAAGGCAAGGTAATTAGAATCACAGTCAAATTTAAGTCAGCCAAAACAAAAGAAATAGAAAATAAATTCGCTACCAATGTAGCCACCACATAAGTAGTAGTAGCAGTAGTAATTGAGGGGAGGTTCCGAAAACCTGGCAAGTAGACCAACCGCAATCCTTTTTGCCTACCCCAGAGTCTTCCCCTAATCATACTAACCACCTTGGCCCCCGCCAAAGCGTCCCGACCTCTTTATGAAGTTGAGTATGTCGCTTCAGGCCAGGGCCGTGATTTCTTCCTTCTTGAGAGCTGCTGATCCCAGGACCTGGTGCCTGAGTCTTCCCAGGGCCTCGCAGGTACCCAGAAAATGCAGCGGGGTCTCTTCTATCAAGCATAAAACAGGTGGCAATTGTAGTGAGTTTGATTCGGATACCCGCAGTGTGGATACTGGCATACCACAGGGCTCCATATTGGGTCCAATACTTTTTATACTGTATGTCAACGACATAGTCACTGTCGATCCTGATATTGATTTAACCATTTATGCTGACGATACTTCCATGGTTTTGTCTGAGGAATCCTTGGATGTTTTACAGACAAGATGCGAGAGCAGTTTGGTGGCTTTGCATGAATGGTTTAGTGGCATCGACCTTTATGTTAATGCCGACAAGACTCAGGCATTGCTCTTCCAGTCCCGTCAAAGACCTGCGCAAACGCCCCCAGTTTTAAAGATTGGTGAAAGTCCGATTTTATTTACCGAAAGTGTAAATTTTTTGGGTTTAAAAATGGATAGGTTTCTTTCGTGGAAACCACATTGCAGGGCTATTTGTGCCAAACTCAATTCAATATCTTACCAGTTCAAAATGTTACACCCGGTACTTACTACAAAACAGCTTTTGACACTCTATCATGCTCAAGTGGGTAGCAGAATTTCTTATGGCGTCTGTTTCTGGGGTAGGTCACCTATGGTTTCTGATGTTCTTTTGTGTCAGAAAAAAATTTTAAGAAATATTATAAATGTTCCTTCTACGCATTCCTGTAGAACCCTTTTTAGAACTTATAATATATTAACTATCATATCTGTGTTTATTTTTGAAATGTGTGTTTATGTATTTTTAAATAGGGCTAAGTTCAAAAAAAATTTAATGTTACATAATTTTAACACAAGACATAAGTCAGACTTTTATATAAAGCATTGTAATCTAAACATTGCCAGAGACTCTCCAAATGTTCTAGGACCTAAGTTATTTAATATGCTTCCTGAACATTTGAAGAATTCTACTAATTTACTAAGTTTTAAAAGGTGCCTAAGAAAATATTTAGTCAGTAAGTCTATTTATAGCTTGGACGAATTTTTAAATGTCTGATTTTTTAATGGTTTAATCGTTTTTATTTTTTGTGTCATTTTAAATGCAATTCAACTGACGAAACCTATACATTGTAAAATGTCTTTGGAAATATAAACATTTATTTATTATTTATTTATTTATTCCTCCTCCAGGCATCCGGCACAGATTGGGTCGTCTTCGACACCAATCAGTGATAGGTGCTTCCTCAGCTTGCAGTGTCCTGTCAGTATCCCAATCAAGGGATTTAGGACACATCGTCTTCTATTTAGAATCCACTCTAGCTTAGCCTTGCTCGGCCAAGCTATAAAGTCCTTAGCTTGTCTGCACCCTTGGATCGTCCGCCATTGCTCCTTAGAGCGGCGTTCAGCCCACTCGTTGAGTGCGGATCCTACCTGCTTTTTTGTTATTCCTAGAGCCGGTTCTGGTCCAAGAAATGGGGTCTCAGCTCCACGTCTGTCAAGTTCGTCTGCCAGCTCGTTACCCTGAACCCCTTGGTGTCCGGGGACCCAGACCAGGTTTACCTCTTTCCTCCTCGAGAGTCTCTCCAGGGCATCGACGCATTCGCTGACGAGGTTGGTTGTGACTCTTGGTTTACAGATGGCTTTTAGGGCAGCTTGGCTGTCGGAGCATACATATACTGCACGCTCTTCGCAGTCTCTGACCTCTGCCATGCTGGCCGTCATTAAGATGGCAAACACATCTGCTTGAAAGACTGTTGCGAGCCGTACTAGTAGGTAGCTCTCTCGGGTGTCAGCCTTTTCAATATATACTCTGGCTCCTGAGGATTCCGTTCCGGCCATGCGCGACCCATCGGTATAGCATACCAGGGCATCCTCTGGGAATAGAACCTCTTTTCTCTCCCATTGTTCCTTGGTAGGGATCGTGAGGGAGTACTTCCTGTTCAACCTTAACGGGTCCTCTGTCAGGGTCGCTGCGAGGTTCAGTATCGGAACCTCTGCTTCCGCTAGTCGGGCTATCCTCGTATGTCCTACGTCTCCAATACCTTTCCAACAGTCAGTGCACCTCATTCTCATGTAGGCCGCCATTCCCTCCTTCTGTATCCAGAGTGGGAGCCCAGGCAGCCCAAGTAGAGTTTCAAGCGCGGCTGTAGGAGTCGTCCTCATGGCTCCGGTTATACCGAGGCCAGCCAATCTCTGCACTTTCAAGAGTTTTGCTCTAGCCGTGGTTTTTTCTACCGCGGGCCACCAGACTATCGAGCCGTAGGCGACTCTCGGTCTAATGACCGCTGTGAAGAGTCAGTGCATAATGCGGGGGTTGAGACCCCAACTGGCTCCCACCGCTCGTCTAAGCTGAAAGAAGGTCGCCGTAGACTTTTTCACTATACATTATTGTCTAGAATAATTCCTAAGTATTTGACCTTCTGCACCAAGTCTAGGGATTTTCCGTAAAGCTGTGGCGCTCTGAACTCGTCTGTTTTCTTCCTTTTTGTAAAGAGAATCATCTCAGTCTTACCTGGGTTGACAGAAAGTCCGTTCTCTCTACACCACCTTTCTACTATCCTGCAGGCCAGTTGCATTCTGTCGCACACCACGTTTAGATGTTTTCCCGTAACCAGTACGAGGCCATCGTCCGTCCTTTCGTTCTTTGGGATGAACGTCACTCTTGCCGACCGCCATGTTTTTGGTGCGTATCCCAAGGCTAAGCTAGCCCGGAAAATTATTTTCAGCCTTGGGAGTAGGATTTCCAGGCCTTTCTGAAGCAGAGCCGAAAAAACGCCATCTGGTCCCGCTGCCTTATATGGACTAAATTCATTGACCGCCCAGGCTATCGCAGCACTACACAATTTTGTTGGCCGTCATACAATCCGCTCTTTGGATCGGGGGATCAGCCTCCTCAGCAACCGGCGCTGCTTCACAGCCTGAGAAGTGAACCTCCAGCAGATGTCTAAGTGACTCCTCGCTGGAGGTAGTCCATGTCTCATCCTGTCTTTTTAGGGATCCAATTATCCCTTTACTCTCGCAGCTGAGTATCTTGGCCATTCGGGCCGTCTCTGGTAGGGAATCTAATTCCCCGCAGTACGCCCGCCAGGCTTCTCACTTTCTGCGCCTTACCTCCCGCTTGAAATTCCTTCGAGCACCTGTGTAAGCGTCCTATGCGTCTTGCGTTCCCTCCCTAGTGGCTCGGTTAAGTGCCCGTCTGGTTAGCCCGCGCAGTTTCGCGAGGCCGTTACTCCACCTTAACTGCCACGAGCGGGCTGGACAGCTCGTATGCTGAGACGATCAGCTTACTTAATGCATCCGCTTCCTTGTCAATTTTCTCTCTGTTATCTAACTTACTCAGAGGAGTACCCGTGTCGCGTTCAAGGACCGAGATGTACTTTACCCAGTCCGTGGCTCTGGGGTTTCTAAGCAAAGTAGCAACATTTTTATCGGATCTTAACTCCATGATCATGCGATGATCAGACATGGATATGTCGTTCGATACGCGCCAGTCCGATATATCGTTTAAAATACCTCTCGTGGCTAACGTGATGTCAATTACCTCTTCGCGAATTCTGTTTAGAAACGTCGCCTCTCTACCTTTATTTAGTACCTCAAGGTTAGTATGCGCTAGAAACTGACTGAGGGCTTCACCCTGGGCGTTAGTGTCAGTGCTACCTCAAGTTTCGCTATGCGCATCTGCATCGCACCCGATTGAGACTGGCAAACCCTTTTCCTCTGCGAACGCAATTATGTGTTCTAAATCCTCTGTGTTAGGCAATCGTGCATTGTCATATGTTAAGTACAAACTACATATGAAGAGCTTACGACTACCTTCACTCACCTTTTATTCAAGAACCGCAGCCGTGAGGTCCCTTCATCCCAGTTGTGGCAGAGGGATCACGTTGGTCTCGCTGGACACCAGAATGCAGGTTCTAGGTCTGTCATCATCCTCTTTACCGTTCACCAGTTTGTGGCCGCTACCTCCTAAGCTCCTGACTTGATTTCTAAAAACATAAAGCCAGGACCGCCAAAAAAGCAAATGGTAACAAGCAGGGATTCAGAATTGCTGGCTTGTCGGAAAGCTTCTATGTCAATGAACAATTATCACCCCAGGCTAAACTGCTTCTGAAACAGACACGCCAACGAGCACTAGAAAAGAGCTATAAGTTTGTCTGGGTACAAAATGGCAATGTACTTGTTCGAAAAGCGGAAACGTCGAAGATCATTCACGTCACAAGCGCCGTGGATGTCGAGAAGCTTTAAGTGGCAAATAAGATTAAATATTGCTTTTAAGTCTTTAAATGTCTATCAGTGTTATTTATCAGAATGTCCGAGGCTTAAGAACTAAGTTATGTAACTTCAAAAAAAACTTATCTATTCATTGCCCGGACGTCTTGTGTGTTACAGAATCCTGGTTAAATAGTTCAATTATGGATCATGAGGTTGTTGATGTTGATCAATACACGATTTTTCGCAGGGATCGTGAATCAGCTGCTAGCAGGAAATTGGATGGAGGTGGGGTTTTTATCGCGGTAAAAAATAAATATAGTGCTTGCATGGTGTCGAAATATCTAAGCGACGCGGAAGATGTGTGGGTATCCCTAAAACTAGAATCTAATCAGCTATTATTAATTTGTTGTGTTTACCTGCCTCCTAATGACGTGGAGGCTTACGCAAGTTTCTCGTCTAAATTACCTGACATAAAAATAGATGACAGTATGAGTATGTTGATTTGTGGAGACTTTAACCTGTCAACTACTGAATTGCTTCAAGTAGGTGAAAATAGATTTTTAGATCCATACCACGTTGAACAGAAATATTCGTCTTTGATTCTTAATCTTACATGTCATAATTGTATGCAATTCAACACTGTGTTTAATACTAACGATAAACTTCTTGACTTAATTTTTTCAAGTAAGGATAATTTATCAAATGTCACTCACTGTTCGGATGCCCTCGTGCCTGAGGATGCCCACCACCCTTGTATCGAATTTTTATATGACGTTGCATTATATAAAGGGTTAAAATTTAATACCAACACTTACTTTAATTTTAAAAAAGGAAATTATGACCTATTAAATCGGGAAATTTCGAGCATAGATTGGCACTCTACGTTTAGAAATAGAACACTTGATAGCTGTGTTGATAGTTTTTACACAAAAATTAATAATATTATACATAAGCATGTCCCAACCTACTCCAAAAATAAATATTTTCCTGTTTACTATAGACCCAATACCATAAGATTAATTAAAGAAAAAAACAAAATACATAAAAGGTGGCGAATGTATAAGAACTCGAATGACTACAACTTATTTAAAATTCTTAGAGCCAGATCCAAAAATCTTATTGAATTGGACTTTAAAAATTATATGAGGTCGGTCGAGAATGATCTGCCTGGCAATCCCGGAAGATTTTGGAATTACGCGTCCATAAAAAAACACCGTGTGGGTAAAATTCCTGACGAAATGTGTTGGGAGGACAGGGTCGCTAAAAACGGGAAGGATATTAGTGATCTCTTTGGGTCTTATTTCGCCAGTGTCTTTGAGCCGGAGAGACATGTATTTGCCCACCCTGCCGTTGAGCATTCAATAAATAATGTTTCTCATTTACATTGTATTGTATTTCGTTCATTTGAGGTATCACGCGAACTTCTAAAGCTTGATTCAAGAAAGGGCTCAGGACCTGATAATATACCACCACTCTTTCTCAAAAAAACAGCTTTAACTATCTGTGAACCACTCACGCTACTTTATAACATTTCATTAAATACTGGCAGATTCCCGAACAGCTGGAAATCTGCCATGCTTATCCCAATATTCAAAGGGGGACAAAAGAATGACGTGAAAAATTATCGACCAATAAGCAAATTGTCAGCAGTTGCAAAGCTTTTTGAAAAACTTGTTTACGAATATTTTTTTAATCTCACTAAGAACATTATAGGATCAGAACAACACGGGTTTTATCGCGGTAGGTCACTTGAAACTAACCTGTTCGCGTTTACTGAGTACCTACATAATCACATTGACAACCGGATTCAGGTGGATGCCATCTACACTGACTTTAGCAAGGCTTTCGACAAAATTAGTCATAACATTCTACTCAATCGTCTTGCTGAGGTTGGTGTTGCGGGTGCCCTCCTGAGCTGGGTCGAGTCTTACTTAAAGGATAGGAATCAGTACGTTCACATTCAGGGCTTTCAATCCGACTCTTTTATACCATCCTCAGGAATACCCCAGGGCTCGCATCTGGGGCCTCTATTTTTCATTATTTATATTAATCCGATAGGAGCCTGCTTTCATCACTGTCAATTTTTGATCTTTGCGGACGATCTAAAGGTTTTTAAAAAAGTAGAAAATAATTTTGACTCGCTATGTATTCAGAGGAATCTTGACAGATTGGTGAGGTTTTGCGACGAAAATAATCTTTTTGTTAATTTAAGTAAATGCTTATCTATCACTTTTTCCCGCAACAGAAATGAATATGTTTTTGACTATAGAATTGGCACAACCATACTTACGAGTGTTGATCGCGTGCGAGACCTGGGAATTCTGATAGATTCAAAGCTGATTTTTGATCTACACATCGACACGGTTGTCAACAGTGCTTCCAGAATGTTGGGATACATCATGCGCAAGTGCGCTTCTTTTTCTAATATTAAAGCAATCATATGCCTGTACAACTCTTTTGTTTTGAGTAAGTTAAATTTTTGTAGTGTGATTTGGAGTCCGAGATACTCTGTTTATATTAAACGTTTAGATCACATTCAAAATAAGTTTTTAAAATTTATCTCGTTTAAAGCCCACCTGAACGACATTGCTATTGCTCAACGACAATTTCAAATTACTCCCTTGACAGTTAGAAGAAATATATCTGATATACTTTTTTTGTACAAAATCATAAATAATATCATACATAACCCCGATATACTATCTTTGATTCGTCTTAACATACCTCAAGTCAATCTACGATCAAACGAAATCTTCTATGTTCCATTCAGGAACACCAATTGTTCACAAAACTCACCATTATGTAGAATAATCAAATGTGTTAACCTTTATAGTGAAGTAATAGATATATTTTCGCAATCACCAGCAACCATTAAGAGACTATTAAAAAACATTACTTAACAGAATTTATGTTATATTTTTTTTATGTTAAGATATTTTTTTTTCTTTATATTTGGCAAATATTATGCGTTTAATACAGTATTGCGACTTATGTAAGAGATTTGTTTAATAGTTGTATTCCTTTCGAATAGGTAGATTTATGTAATTTTGAGGGTACTTTTTTGGGATTATTCCTGTTTGTATCCCTGTTGACCATGAATAAATAAATAAATAAATAAATAAGGTATCAAAACAATCTCATGTTTACCAGTCAGGACGCTCACCAGTTCCCCGGTAGCGTCCCGACTGTGTTGGAGATTGACTTGACTCACCCGCAGAGTTTCCATGAGGGGACTAGACATGGAGCGGGCGAGGAGCCTATTGTTTCTTGGTTTCGGTCGCCGGCGCTTTCGAAGCCTCTTGGCGAACTGCTCCACTCCAAGATGGAACCCTGCGCGCTGCAAGGGTTACCAACTCGAAGTAGAGGGTCCACCCGGACTCCTCCAGATGCTTGACGACCTCTCTATCTACCAGGAAGGTGATAAACCAACTTCCTGGCCCTCCTGTAGTTTGTAGGTGCCTCCATTGATTGACATTTAGAGCCCTGTTCTGGAGCGCCAATGTCCTCCTGAGTCTATCCAGATCGACTTCCAGGCCTCGCAGCCAGAAGCCAATCCTTTCAGGCCAGGGGGCATCGGCAGCCCGTGTGGCCGTAAATATCACATCGCCCACCTTGAGCGTTGGGCAGCCCTCGATGAGCCACCTCATCGAATCTTCGTCCTGCGCCGTAACCAGAAGCCGGCTCGGATCCACTCGGCCAGAGTTCCTAAATCGAAGCTCCGGCCCTTGCGGCTCCCCGCTAGGTGCTGCCATAGCCTCAAGCATCTTTTCCACCAAGTGGCTTCTCAGACCGTCTACTTCTTCCTCCAGTACGTTGCCGCCTGGTCGGCTGGATCTAAAGACGATCTGGTTCTCTTTTTTAGTCGCTTGTGGTGTGGTCTCGTGGGACCCACCGACGGCAGTCCTGGAGCCGGACGCCTGATCCTTAAGAAGGGGGGAACGATGTTGTTGTTCCCCTTTTTTACTGGGCGGTCATACCTATCTTTTGCCCTTTTCGGCTCTCTATCGCTGGGCGGTGTGTGGCCTGATTCTCTGCCCCTTTTGATCCCAGGTCCCCACCCCTGGCGGGAGCCACGCGAAGCTCCTTGGAGCCTCCCGCGACGCCCCCCACGGAAGCAGGAGCATACGGAAGCTTAGCTGGTCTCCTTTCAACCGCTTTGCTGAACCTCCTGCCCATAGGACCACGAGGTTTAAAATCTTCGCCTTTACGTGCCTCTCGTTTGCCCTGTTCCCGGTTAAGTTCGGGAACTTCGGGCTCACGTTCGGAGGCTTGTTGACCAGCGATCATGCCTCTAGCCTTCTTATTGGCCTCATACCTCATTTTTTTGTTCTTCCGCCTCTGGGCTTTCTCTTCTTTTGAGGCCGTAACCTTAGTCTTGGCCGTCCAAGAAGTAGCCCAACTTGGTCCGGCGCCGGTGTTTAAAGCGTCTTTGGATCCGTCTAAGCCCGTTTTTGCCGATCCTTGCGAATCAGTTTTATTGTGCCTTTCAGGTTCCATGTCGCCTATGTCACCGGCTGCCGCCTTTAGTCTTACGTCTTCAATAGAGCCTTGCGGCTCCGTTTCTGACGCATTGTCCGAAGATCTTAGGACCTCGTCCTCCATTGCTGACACTTTGTCTGCGTCTACCTCCGAGTCTGTACTGAACTCGACTACCTCTTTTGGGAAGCTAGGGGTGCTTCCTTGTTTTAAGTTAAGTGATTGCACTTTATGACTAGTATTTTTTTCTTCGTTACTCATCTAAAATTTAAAAAGACATGATTAGGGGGGTGTGTAAATTGTGTGTGATGTACTGAGGTCAACTAGGCAGCGGGGTCTCCCATCGAACCGTCGGTCAGGTCTGGCTTCCCTCAAGGAAGTCTGGAGCCGCAGTTGAAGCCCCCCGAATCATGCAGCAGGGCCCTAATCCAGGCGCCACCTGGCACTACTACATGTTTCAAGATTTGTCGTTGAGTTGAAAGGGTAGTCCCCTACACCGGCTAAGTAAGGGTGGGCCCCTGTACTATCCCAACAGCGGTCTGGTGTGCTCTCCAGACTTTTTTCGCTGCTACCCCTCCAGATCGGCCTTCCGGGGGACCGTACCGGCGCTGCGCGAGGAGACCCAGAAGCCCTCCATTGCCTCAGGTGTTAGTGTATAGTGTGGAGTGTGTATGTGTTGCCCATAGGCAGGTTTTTTTTATCGAGGTTACCTCCTCTAGATCCGATGTTTTTAGTCTAAGGCAGGGTCAGCTCGTGCAGCGTGTAGCTCTTCACTACGAACATCGGTCTTATTCCGGAGCCACCACATAAAGTAATAGTACTAAAAGAAATAAACCAAAAGGAAGGTAATCAAACGAAAAATATTCTAGTGACTGCTGTGCAGACGGAAACCCCTGGAAACCTCAAGAGAAGCAAGAAGTGATCATGAGCAGTTTGTATGGTATAAAGAACCGTAAGTAAAAATGTAACAATTAAATGAACTGTGGTGTAAAAATTGGTCTTGAGTTAGCATTGCGTTGCAACCAAATGCGGCTTGGAGAACCTCGTTTACTAACCTCACACAAACAACCTCACGGCACGACTCACTACTCCCAAAAGAGTCCAAAAGAAACCGACCACACAACAATACCTGAAAGGTGGAAAACTAAAAATAATTCATAGCAACAAAAAGAAAATAAATTGTAACCCAAATGTTCCACCGGTCAAAAGGAAGTGTATTGTAGTACACACCAAACTAAAAGATACATCAGTGTCTAGGACAGCTGTGTACCGCAGTCTCATAGAGAAACAAAAAAAAACTAAAAAGGGTGTTCCGAAAAGCTCCATTGTTTCTGACCCGACGTAACGAAATCCACGGACGAGGTCATAAGCAGTAGTTTCTCCCTCTTTTGCGCCGTAACGCGATGCACGGACTATCCCAAAATACAGGGTGCAAAAGTCAGACAAAACCCCCCACAATACAACTATGCCCGCCAGATTTGCCCTCTAATGAAGCCGACGTAGCGTCGTTCAGAAACACCCAAAACTTCTCAGCCTATATAAATTAAAGGAAGACTGCAAAAGCGTCCCGTAGGACTAGGTAAAAGTCAAAATCGGTAATAAGAAAACGTCCTGTAGGACTAGGTAGAAGTCGAAATCGATAACGGTAAAACGTCCCATAGGACTAAATAAAAGACACAATCGGTATAGAAAAACGTCTAAAAAGACAAAGTCAAAATCAAAAAGAAATCAATTAATCGGAATCAATCAAAATCAAAAACAACACTACCTCATTTTTACATTTTGGATCCAACAGCGGCTTAAATCACCATTAAGGTTTATCTGACTCTAAAATCAAAACAACTCAAATCAAATTACAACAAAATCCAAAAATGCAACACTGCAAATCAACCAAAAATATAGAGAAAGATATTACGTTCTCATTGCAAACATCCCGTCATGCGGAGTATAAAAATTTACAACAAAAACTTTACCACTAAATCCAAAAGAAGAACGAAGATAGGTAAATACGAAACGCGAAAACGTCTAAACAGACAATCAAAAGCAAAGGTTAGACAAGTCGGAACCAATCTACCTAAGCTTACTAAAATAATCAAAGTCATAAATCAAGGTAGAAGTAAAATACTTTATGTCACAAATCAAGGTAATAGTAAAATACTAAAAAGTACGAAATCAAGATACAAGTAACATACTAAATCAAAATCAGGGAAATCATTAATAAAACTTGGCAATGCCAAAATTTCAGTAAATCATGTCATAATCGGGATATAAATCAATTCACTATAAAAAAAAGGTAACAGAAGAAAAGAATGAAACTAAAGGAAAAACCCAAAAGTTAACTCGTACCAAAGACAGAGTTGTAAGTGTACGTGTCTCGTTTTGCGCCAAGACAATAGCACACACAAAAAAAAACTGAGTGACTTTCAGATAAAGAAACATAATGAAGCTATAACTCAATAAAAAAGAGAAAGCGATAATGAAGGTTCTACAAAATAAACAACTACTAAATAAAACTGTAATTATGCTGAAGGCTGAAGTGGCAAACTAGAGAGATAAAATCAAAAAGCAAGAAAAATTTGACTAATGTGTATAAAGTAATTTAAAGAAAAATAAACAACGCTTCTATAAGAAAGATCCTCAATACATCAACGCCATTACGGTCAGTAAAAGCAAAGGTAAAAAGCTAAACACAGCTAAAGTAATAAAGTAAATAAAAGTAAAGGCAGTACGTTAAAAATAAATCAATGAAGGTAATGAAAACCACAAGAGAATCAGATAAACACAATATCAATAAACCAAACCAATCATAGTCGGAACTCTCGCTTAGATGTGAAACGAAGTTATGTCTATACAGTTTTGAATTTCTTTCCCTAAACTCAAAAACTCAAATAGTAAAAGCTAAACAAAAAAGGTCAGAATAGGTGTAGAATAAATCGTCGAAAGGACAAAGTCAAAATCGGGGGTAAATAAAAAAAAAGTAAGAGTTTGTTTTAGGTAACAATCCAGTCAATGCTGAAAAGTAAGGATTGTGCATTACTTGCGCATCCGCACATCCAACCCGTAGAAACCTAAGAAAAACCCTACTACGTCATCAATCAGGAAAGGCGATCAAACACGCAAAAAGTGCAGAAGGCGACTCGCTCAAGATACACAACGATAAGGACACAATCGGTAAGATACCTCATTATTCTTAATCTGGACTCCTAGTGGACACAAATCACCAAAAAGGTTTATTCACAACTATAAACTCAAACAACAAATCAAATCAAATCAAATCAACCAAATCAACCAAAAATAGAAGCAGAAGTTTTGCTTTCAATGCAGAAATCCCGACAATCGGTTTATAAAAACTGCAAGGAAACCCCACCAAATCCAGAAAGAAACAACAGAGGTAACAAAAAAAAGGTACACTCGACGGCGGACCGCTCAAGGTACATGATTCTCTCTAGATTGTACAATACACAGAATCTAGAGGAACCAACAAAACTTATTCTAGGAAGTGAAGCAACGCCGAAACCACATCTAAAACCTAGAAGAATACCACAAAGTCAAAGCAAGGCAAAACAAAACACTCTAGGAAGTGAGGTTATAGCGCGGACGCTGTAACCACATCCAAACCCCAGGTGAATACTACAAAATCGAAGATACGGTACTTTAGCAATTGCAAATTTAAGGTAAGGCAATAAAGTCAATCCAAATTAACCAAATGATACGGAAATTAATCAAATACAAATTCGAGGTAAAGCAATCAAATCAATGCAAATTAATCATTACTAAGAAATATTTTCTAGAAAAATGTAAACACGTCAATAGGGAAAGAAAATATAGACCGACTTAATAATATTTAAAGACGTACTACCAAAAGTGTTAACACGGGCACGTAATTAGAATTCAAAAATAATAATAACATCAAACCGAAAATAAAAAGGTGACAAAATTCACAAAAACAAATATACTTCCTCACTAGTACGGGGTATGTCCTAAGTACCAAGTAATAAGATCCAAGTAACCGGCAAAGTTCAATTAACGTTATTAAAGTTAAGGTAAATCGAGTCATCAAAATTTTACGGTAATGAAAGTAAATCGATAATAAAAGTAACTATGTAAACATAATAAATCAGATAATCAAAGTAATCAAATAACCACACTAAGTAATCATAGTCAATGCGCAAATACAATCAAGTAAATAAATAACAACAGTAAGTAAACAATGTCGCAAATACAATGAAAGTAAATCGTTACCAAAAATACAATGATACAATAACCATAATATAATAAAAATCATTTACCATAATAAATTGAAAAATCATTAACCATAATAAATTGATTTATTTGAGTCACCAAGCAACACAAGCAAAAAGGTAAAATAACAAAAAATCGTGCCCCACACGTTGTCGCCAATTTTGCTACGCTGAAAATCGCCTTTAAAGAATTTGAATTTTAATTAAGAATTTTTAAAAATTAAAGAAAAATCATTACGAACTATCAAATACTATGAACTGTCAAAATTTTAAATAAATGAAATAAAGGGGGTGTGTTGCCTAATAGGGTGACTCAAATAAAACAATAACTCTTAAAATACATACAGTCTCTTTATTGTTTCATAAAGGTGGTCGAGATATAGGCATTACAAAGGAAACAAAGAACTTGCAAATTATGCCTAATTTACCATCTCCTATCAATGGTCAAAATACACAATGGTTAAATGTTACCATACACATTTGGGCGCAAGCTTAATAAATAAAAAAAATAATCAATACGTATCGGCTTCAACCATGAAAACCTCAATGTAGTTGAGAATTCAACATTACCACAAAATTACATAGTAAATCATTGCCGAAAGTATACTATTAAACTTCGATTTTTAATCGAAATACACAAAAAGAAAGAAGGTGACATGTACCAGGTCGCCTTTAGGCGTACGTTAAAATCCGAAGTTATGTTCTGTCACAAGGTGTCCAGTCTGCTTTATGCGGGACTGGTACTAGGATCTGGTACTGTTCTAAGTTTTGATGGTAAACCCGTGACTGGGAGGAGGACCGACAAATTTACCGGTAGCACCACCGGTCGTAGGCTTGGGAGCTATCGTAGCACTCAGAGGAGCTTTAGGAACTGTCATGCTAGATTCAGGAGGGGCTGCTCTAGTCGCGGTAGCTGGCCTGGCTGCTGCCGTTTTAGTCGAGCTCGTTTTGGCAGCGGCGGTAGTCGCTGGTCGAGTGGTCGTGTTGGTCGCTCGTGCTTCTATAAGAAGTGGTGGTTTAGCAAATGGGTTTTTGGCGGGCGCCACTGGACTGCTTTTCTTTTCTTTTTTTTACTACCTTTGTCTCTTTTGACGTCGGTACAATAATTGACAACGGCGCAAAGACCGGGAGTTCTGTGGGTGCTGCTTCCACATTTCCTTTCATTCTTGGCTTCTTTTCACCAAAATCTATTTCAGTCCTTAATTTGGTAATTTCTTCCAAAGTTAACTTATATTCGGGTCTACCTAGGTCTATCAAAATATATTTACACCACCTGTTTCGTAAACTCTGCCACGAGCGGCCTGGAACAATTTCTCTAGATTCGAATTTCTTCCATACTTTGTCCCTCGAGGACCCTCCGTAGTTACCATTGATAACATATCTGATAATTTGCTGATCTTCTTCTAAAGTGTATTTTTTTCGTTCTGCCATTTCTTATCTGGATCGGAGGAGACTTATCACACTTAAACAACAATCAATTAAATAAAAAAATACTAAGTACGGTCAAAAACACATGCACTGTCGAGAAACGAAATCACTTTTAAACTATTTAAAATAAAAGAAATTAATTAAATTCGACCAAAGTTGTCGGCAAGCAAAACAAAAACACCTCCAATATCCACTTGGCCGTTCTGTCGAACGAGGTCCGGGGAAAATTGATGCCTAATGTCAAATTGAATGACAGCTCGACAGCGCGAACGTAAAGTGACAGAACTAAAAATAAATACAACCGAAGAAAATTAGCATTTCCACAACTAAAACAGAAAATTTCCAATGGGGAAGGCAAGTCTTCAAGTAAATAGTGAACTAGAAAGGATATAACCTAGCTTCCGTAAGTAAATAAACAGGGTTTCGACGTGTTATTGTAAAAGATAGACTTTCAACACTTTTAGCCAGGAATCGCCCTTCCAGAAGCGATGCTGGGGCTCATTAGTGAAAATTCAAACAAAACTAGGATCTAGGATTCATGAAGCAACCGGCCAACACGGCTTCTATAACTGTGAACTTAAAGGTACGTCAAATTCGAGCTAGAAAGTAACAGCTGTTTATGAAGGAAGAACCGAGGTTTTGGCCCCCTAAATCAAAGAGTATGGAAGACTGCCTAGGAATAAAGTAAGCTATAGTGTTAATTAATGAGCTATACCATAAATAAAGTTTACACAAAGCCCCAAAGAGGTCAGGATTGAATGTTCGGGTACTCCTCGGAAAGTTAACCCTAAAACCTAGTTTAAACGGGTAGCAAACAGCTTAAGTCTTTTATTTTAGGTGGTACAGCAGTATCCACTTCTACTACTCCTCAAAATCGACCCTACAGTGTTCCAGGAAAGCTACAATATACAGGGTGTATTGTAGCATTCATTTTTACATAGTTCGTTACCCGTATGAAGGTTACATGAAAGCGAATGCTCCATGTTGTACTTTAGGTACAACCCGTCTACTTCTTAGTAGGGTTTTATTAAGGGGTATTAAATAATTGTAATTTACCTGTATTATATATATTTTGATCCTAAAGGTTCAATAGATTTTGTTTTGTATAGATCCTTCCGTTTTAGTTACAGTAAGGTTAGATAACCGATTGGGCTTATATATTTGTATGGGATATTGAATTGTCCACAGTTTAGTTTAGTTTCCTTTTGTATGAGATACTCTATGATTGAACAACTTTAAAATGTTGTTTGTAACTTTGAATATTTATTTCTCACTTGTCAAAATTTAAGGTTAATAATATTTTTGTCAATGACAGCTCGGTGTCAGAAAGTAGTTCTGAGGTTAGCGCAGTATCGAATCGTTAGTCGTTTTTCATTCTTTGACCTCCAGTTGTCACTATTAATGCCATCAGGGTTGTTTTCACAGAGTAATATAGGTTCGGCCTAGTAGCTTCTTTGTGGTTCTATATTCAGACAGGTTCTAGAATTATCTAGTACTGTTACTAACTTCAGTTTCTATTAGAAGAACTTCCGTTAACGCCATTTTCTGGTCACTTTTCCTTTGACGGTCAAGGCGAAAGCCGTTTGATCTGAGGGCCACATGTTTAAGTCAAAAGGGGGCCAAATTTCCTGAAAAGGACTACAAGTCCTGTTACTCCAGATAATCGATCTGTGAAGGAGTGCAGGCACATGTTTATTTGAGAAACCAACACCGACAGCCCTTGAGGTTTATCAGTTTCATCAATTTTTCCAGTTTTTCAACTTTTTCAACAATTCCAATTCCGTCTTCAATGTTTCGACGTTCCTCTTAAAGTTTTTATTGCGAGTCGTCAAGTATACTCATGGTTTCCTGGTTAACTGCTGGTGTTCTGATATGGACTAAATTTAAAAAATAACAGTTCCTGACAAGTTCTTCAAGAGTATTCGCCTATGGAAGACAACTTGTAAATAGATGTACATAGTACCACCTTAACAAACAAGAATCTGATTTGAGTCGTAATGGATCCAGAAGGCATTCACCTCGAGAGTTATCAAGCCAGCTTTCGGTAATTTTATATAATCTTGTAAAACCAATTTGGTAAGTTATTTATTCTTAATTAATAATAATCAACAGGTAACACAAACAAAGGTTCTAGAACATTTGGTGCTAATGAAATTTATTACCTTTTTCTTAAACTATGAACCATACATTTTATTGATCTTACCAAATGAGTTATTTCGCACAGGTAAATAATATAATGTAAAATTTATAAAACCAGGTGACTACAAGGTCCATATTTTTTTTAAAAAAAAGAAAAATACCATTTTAATTTAAATTGCCACATGAGGAAATAAATAGATATTAATCTTTGTTTTTCAAAGTTGTGTTTTATTGTTGCTTTTGCAAACTTTAGATATGTGGTTATTTTAACCGTCAACAACAGTAAGCTCCAAGTGATTTTCTTACTTGTTCTACACTTGAGTACACATAACTTCTCTTCAAAGTAAGTGGCGTCCAGGCTGAAAAAATGTACTATTGTTAATTGCTCGGACCTACTCTCTCCGACACAAGAGCTGCCGTCTGCAAATAAATGGTAGGTAAATCTTTGTAAGTAAATAGTTTGCCACATAAAAATGGCGCCTTTTCAACGCGGGGCATAAGTACATTTTTTCACTCAAATTTCTTTAACAAAACATATCTGAAGAGCACAAAAGTAGCAATGAATGTATTCTTGGATACACACCTAATTTTTAATGGTATTGAACAATATATGCCGAATAGTATTTTCTAATTAAAATCAGATATCTCCATTAATAGTACACCAATTTGACTTTTAAAAAGTAAATTTTTTATCTTTACAGTTTAAGCAGGTTTAGTGGTAATTTCTATACGATTTACACAGTGAGACAAATTTACCCGAGTAAAGTTCTTTGACTTATATGGTAACAATGTCTTATTAGAGTGAATTTTTTTGATATCCTTATATTGATTCTCTTTTTATATTTGGATAAACCTCATTGGTTCATTGAAGTTTGTGACATACTACCGATTTGATTTGATGGTATTTTCCATATTTTTTGTAAATAGGGTTCATACTGATACAAATGTGTCAAAACTGTCTGGTGTATGGTATACTTACATTTATGTTGGGTCTTATAGTTTTAACTAGAACTTTCTGGTCTATTGTCTTTAATGAAAGACGATATTATGTAATTCGTTTTTCTGAAACCTAAATTTGGAAGTGTAGTGTTTTAAAAAAAATTACAGTTCTGATATAAGAAAATAACTGAAAGCTTAGTGATTAAGCAATAGTTTTTTTAAATAGTTTTGAATTACTATACAGGGTGATTTGTTAAAGTTTTTGTGAGTTTCCATTATTAGTGTATCGATGGAGCATTGTCTTTCACAGTAATCAGTTCAAACTTTAACGACAACAATATTTAAGAGTGTCTTTTGTATACAGAGTGAAAATTGGGAAATTTTTTCTTAAACTTGTACAGGGTGAACACGTTAACAAATTTTTTTGTCGACAAACTTAAAAAAAATTTTTTGGTTTGGTACATTCTTACTTTGAATTTTTTTATTTTATGCATACAGAGTGTCCACAGTTTGTGACATTCAATAAAAATTTTTTTGCAGTTCAAACAGGTTCGTCTTTGAAATAAGAATTGTTTCTCGGGGCATTTAAGTATATTTCTTAGGAATATAAAGTAGCTTTCAATATTTCTATACAGGGTGAAACAAACATTTTGATGCAACGTTATTTCAATTTTTACCTTTGATATTCAACATAGATTTTAAATAATAGTATCAAATATTGTATAAATTATTTTGAGATTTCTAGATCACTTTTTAGGAAGTTTTTTTGAAGATATTTTTTAAATATTTTTGGAACATTTTTTTTTGAAAATTTAATTTGAGGTTCCTACTTATATCATCATGGACGTTTATAATTTTCAACCCAATCATTTGCTAGAATATGAGTTAGATTATGAATTAAAAATAAGACTATTAACTTCACAACGTACTGTCGCAGACAAACGTAAAATTTTTTCTCGAATTCAAAAGAGAGAACACGATTCGCCTGGTAGGGACATTAACTTGGAAATTTGTACATTATCATTCGTGGAAGAGAAACTTAGCATACAACGCAGTATAGATTCTATTCAAAGAGTAGTTGATGAATTTGAAGGTAATGTAAATGATTCTGCTTTTAATCGAGTAAAATCACGTTTAGCGCATGTTGTTGGTAGAATAAAAAGAATTCCTCGTGAAGAGGGTAGGGAAGAAGAAATTTTTTCTTACATTCAGGAAACGACTTCGACTTGTTTGCTTTTAGAATCGAACTTATATGATAAAATTACACCTGGTCAAGATCCAGAACCTTCAGTTCCGATTAATCCGGTTATTAATGTAGCTGCACCGGTAGTTCATTGTTCAACTCGTAATATACCAATTAGTGAATGGCAAGTTAACTTTAATGGTGAGCCAAAGAAACTTTATCCTTTTCTGGAACGGTTAACTGAACTGGCGCAAGCGCGTAACGTTTCTTCACAAGATTTATTTAATTCTGCCGCTGAATTCTTTATAGGGGATGCCTTTGTGTGGTATCGAAGTGTTAAGTCTTCCATTAATGATTGGGATTCATTAATTTTAAAATTAAAAAGAGATTTTTTACATGATGACATAGATGATGATTTATGGGAACAAATTAAAAGAAGAAAACAAAGAAAAAATGAGACAACAGTTGTCTATATAGCGCATTTAGAAGCTCTTTTCTCTAGATTATCTAGAACACCCCCTGAAATTTCAAAAGTTAAACATATCCGAAAAAATATTTTACCTGAATTTATTAGCCGGTTGGCACTAATTGATATTAGCACTGTTTCTCAACTTTCTGAACTTTGTCGTAAGCTAGAAGAGTCTGATTACATGAAAGATAAAAATAAATTAAAAGATGAATTGGCAGTTGTCGATGAATCTGAGCGTTCTTATAAAAATTTTGGAAATGCTAGTACTAGTAAAAACCATAACGTTAGAAAGGATTTTAAGAGTAAATCAGAAGGTTTTTCGAATACATCCAATCATAGACAAAATAATAAAGCATCTTATTTTAATAAAAGTAAGCCGCAGAATAAAAATAATAATTTTGATCATAATAATCATTCAGAAAATAAAAATAAAAAGTCGGTTGTTTGTTGGAATTGCAAATTGGCCAACCATATTTATTTGGATTGCAAAGCTCCTAGGAGTGTATTTTGTTTTAAATGCGGTGAACCTAAAGTTAAAACTTCTACGTGCCCAAAATGTTCAAAAAACTAAGAAGGAAAGTGTTCCGTAGAGGCAGTTTCACTTCCCCTCAAACAATCGCCTCTCTTGAAAGTTTAAATAATTCTGCTAAGTCTATTTTAAATTCTAAAACATTTAATAATTCTTTAAGTAACAATTCTTTAAGTTTTGCTGATACGGCTAAGAAAAATTATTTTAACAAAAGTGATTGGAACAGTTGGTTGGAAAAAGTTTCTGATTTTTTTAAAAATTATAGAGTTTCAATAGATGTTAAGGACGATCAGGTTTCGCCATTGTTTGTTAATAGAGACTTTGATAATAGACCCTACATAAATGTTAAGTTGCTTGATGTTGATATTACCGTTTTATTAGATTCGGGTGCTACTACCTCTGTAGTAGGATCGCGAGGTATAGATATTTTAGGTCAATTAGATCTTAAGATATGCCCAGCACAAACTAAAAATATTTTCACAGCCGATGGTAAAAGGCAACATGTGAAAGGTACAGTTGATATGCCTATTGTCATTGATGATACTTGTTTAGTAATTAATGCTCTTGTAGTACCTTCTTTACCTCATGCATTTATATTTGGGTGCGATTTTGCGAATAAATTTAAAATTTTAGTAAATTTTAAAAATAATTCATGGCATGTACAGGCTATGAATAAAAATACTGAACTTAGTGTTTTGAATAATGACTTAAGTCAACCTTTTAATAGATTACATCCACAATTAAATTCATTAGACGATCTTTCTGCAATACAACGTTTAAAAGCTGATAAGGTTATAAATTCTTTTAAGGAAATTTGTTGCAAAGATAGATTAGGACGTACCGATAAAATTACTTTAACTATTGATACTGGTGACGCGCTACCGTTCAAGAAGAGACCATTTGCGATGTCTCCATATATGTCGAAAATCCTAAACGAAGAATTGGACGAAATGTTGAGGTTAGGTGTAGTCGAACCATCTAAAAGTCCATGGTGTTCGCCTGTTTTATTAGTGAAGAAAGCAAACGGAACCTATCGGTTATGTTTTGACGGCCGTGAAATTAATAATGTTACGAGGCCTGATAGATATCCTATGCCTAATATAGACAGAATTTTGTCATCTTTACGTCATGCTAAGTATATTTCGTCGATAGATCTTCGAAAAGCGTTTTGGCAAATTCCATTGGAGGAGTCTTCAAAAGAAAAAACAGCTTTCGCAGTAGTTGGTAGAGGTCTTTTTCAGTTTGTTACTATGCCTTTTGGATTACGTAATAGTGCGCAAACTCTACAGCGACTAATTGAAACTATTTTTGGTCCTCGTTATGAACCAAACGTGTTTACTTATCTTGATGATATTTTGGTGGTGTCGGAAGACTTTGATTCACATCTAAAATTCTTGACTGAAGTTAAAGAAAAACTTAAGGAGGCAGGTCTAACTATCAATTCAGAAAAATGTGATTTCTTTAAGACGTCTTTAAAATTTCTAGGTTATATTGTGGGTTCGAATTCTTTACGTACAAATCCAGAAAAAGTTGAAGCCATGATAAATTATACTAGACCCCGAAATACCACAGAAGTGAAACGTTTTGTAGGTCTTTGTTCATGGTATCGTAGGTTTATAAAGGATTTTTCTACTTTAATGTCTCCAATCAACGATCTGTTGAAAGGCAGGAAAAAAGGTCAGTCTATTCAGTGGACGAATGCTGCAGAGGATTCATTTATAAAAATTAAACAACTTCTAGTATCAGCACCAATTTTGTCACAGCCAGATTTTTCTCAACGTTTTTACATTTCTAGTGACGCATCAAACACAGGTCTGGGTGGTGTGTTAACTCAATTTATTGATGGTGAAGAGCGAGTAATTGCCTATGCCAGTCGATCATTATCCAGAGCGGAGAGGAATTATTCTGTTGTAGAGAGAGAATGTCTTGGTGTGTTGTTTAATATAGAGAAATTTCGTGGATTTATAGAAGGTGTTCCTTTTACAGTCATTACTGACCACTATAGCTTGTTGTGGCTTAATTCAATTAAAAATCCTAGTGGAAAGTTAGCGAGATGGGCTATGAGATTAAGACAGCATACTTTTGATCTAGTACATAGGAAAGGAGCTCAGAACGTAGTTCCAGATGCCTTGTCACGTATTCCTAGAAGTGAGAATGATGTGGATGATAATGTCAGTATTTTGAATGAAATAGTAGTTGGTACGCTTGATGTAGATCGTATTGATCCATGGTACGATAATTTACGCCAAAAAATTTTAGAGTCTCCAGAGAGTTATCCTCAGTGGAAAGTTGAAAATGATTTTGTTTTGAAGTTTATCCCAAACAATATATCTATGAAAGTTAATCTTCCTGAATGGAAATACTTAGTTCCTAAGCCTCAAAGAGAGGAGATTATTGATTCTTGTCACAGTCCCCCAAATTGTGGTCATTTTGGATTTTATAAGACATTTCATCGTCTACAAGAACAATATTATTGGCCAAAAATGCGTCAAGATATTTTAAGGTTTGTCAAATCTTGTCTTGTCTGCGGAGCTCAAAAAGCGCCAAATACTGCTCCTATGGGTCTTATGGGAAAAGAAAAACCAGTAAGCTATCCTTTTCAAGTTATTGCGGTGGATTTAATAGGTCCTTTGCCTCGATCGAAAAAAGGCAATAAATGGTTGTTTGTAGTAGCATGTTGGTTTACTAAGTATACCTTATTATTTCCATTAAGAAGTTCCAAAGCTCAATATATAGAAGATATTTTGGAAAATCGAGTTTTTCAAGTTCACGGATCTCCTGCAACGTTGATAGCAGATAATGGTAGCCAGTTTGTTTCTAAAACTTTTAATACTTTAAGTAAAACATACGGTTTTAATATTAGATTCAATCCAGTTTACTCGCCTCAGTGTAATTTTGTAGAAAGAAATAATAGAACGATTGGTACCGCCATTAGATGTTATATCGACTCTCATGACAATTGGGATTTAAACATTTCTAAAATTCAACAGGCAATAAATACGTCTAAACATGAAGTTACAGGTTTTACTCCGGCATTTTTGGTTTTTGGCAGACACATTCCGTTATCGGGTAATTATTATAAAGATTTGAATGTTGACATAAGTGTTGACGCTGAAATAGTTCCGGGTGACCGAAATGCTTATGCCGAAAATTTAAAAAGTTTAAAAGATATTTTTGTAGATGTTAGGAATAAAATTCATAAAGCGTACGAGCGTAACTCTAGAGCGTATAATTTGAGAAAACGAGACATTTCATTTAAAGTGGGAGACCACGTTTGGCGTAGAAACAAAATTCTTTCGAGTGCTGTAGATAAATTCACCGCAAAATTAGTACCTAAATATGTGCAATGCATTGTGAGAAAGAAACTTTCAAATTTAGTATACGATTTAGAACATATAGATGGTTCTAAGGCTGGAAAGTGGCATATCAAAGATCTAAAACCTTTTAATTCTCCTATTTCAGAAGGTTCTGATTCTGAAGTTTCAGATGAAGAATAATATATTGGCTTCCTGAGGGAATATTAGTTTGCTAGTGTTTTTTGGACTAAATGACTTTTTAGTTATTTGGTGGGTGACGACCCTTTGTTCAGTTCTATGCAGAATGGACAGTTTGCAGTTTTATTTTTTACTTTTTGGATACAGGCCATATTCAAAAAGTTGCCAATGTTGGCGTTATTTAGATAAATAGCACGTGTTGCTTTTGCCTTTTAGAGGTGTAAATTTTGGTTTACTGTTGAGCAGTGTATTCATTTGGTTTATAAATAGCAAGTGTTGCTTTTTGCCTTTTAGAGGTTTGAATTTTGATTTGCTGTTGAGCAGTGTATTAATTTAGTTTATTATTTGGTCTAGCAAACTTAATGTTTTCGCCTTCTGAAATGAGAATAATACTTCTGGTAAAATTGTATTTATGACTGAAAGTGTATGCGGTCATATGGAGAATATTTTTGGTATATATTGTCATTCTGACTTAATGATTTTGTATAGATATTTCTGGTGTACTTGTCATTTTCTGATAAGTTTATTGACTAATACTTTATAAAGTATTAAACCCCACAAGTTATTTTTAAGTTTTTTTGTTTAGTACAGGCCGTGGAGTGTTGGGTGCCATCAGATTTCGTACAAACGTGCTTCAGTTTACTTTGGCACACCTGTTCGGAAGGGCAAGCATTGGGGGGAATTCGTTTGGCGTAGTGATCTACCGCGATGCTACACATAGCTGGGCGGTTCTACTGTGTTTTGCCTGAGCTCAGTTCTAGGCTGTGTTGTGCGGAGGGCTGATGTCAGTGCCACGCTACGGAACACCCTATTTTTGATTTTAGAACTTGTGGTAATGCTAACAGCATTTTTTTAGTTTGGTATAGACTATACTATACTTCCTTTTGTTGGTGGACATCTGGGTCACCAATTCTGTTTGAATCTTCCACCTTTCGGATTACCGTGGTAGAATGGGTGTTCCTGTTTTTTGGGACGTTAGAGAGTGTGTTAGTTATGATTTTCTGGGGTGAGGTCAGTAAACGAGGGTTTCTACATGCTACTTGAGAAAGCGCAATGCTGACTTATTTTTATCTAGTTTTGCCACCTTGAAATCTGACTGATATTGCTCTCTGCCGTATCATCAGTGGGCATTTCGCCTTGCGATGGTGTTCCGAAAAAGCTATTATTGCTTTATGTTATTTGATTTCTATTATATTGATTGTAAATAGAGTGGTTGTCTGGCGGTGTCACATTGATTTCTCCTATGTGGATCGGTTATGACTATGTGTCTGCGTCAGCTAGATTAATTATATGGTTGTCTTTCAAAATTGATATTGAAATAACAATCGGTTTAATTCTTTTTCAGAGTAGTTCTATAGTTAGAACTGAATATATTAATTTGTGAAAATTTGATTTATTATTGTTTCTCCAATGGTACTTTTGAGTAAAGTAGCCATTACTTGATGTAAGCTTGGAATTAGATTTGTCATACTTTTACCGATGTTGTCTTATCCCGATGTTGTCTTTTTTCCTGAATTTGACTTCCCGATATTGTCTTCCGCAAGGACGTGTGATACACGCAGTTATCAATACAAATTTCATTTCCATAGCTATGTATTAGTGGGTGATACGGTATTTAAAATATCCTATCGAGATAGTCTATTTTTTTTCGGAGAGGGGTAAATGTAGCATTCATTTTTACATAGTTCGTTACCCGTATGAAGGTTACATGAAAGCGAATGCTCCATGTTGTACTTTAGGTACAACCCGTCTACTTCTTAGTAGGGTTTTATTAAGGGGTATTAAATAATTGTAATTTACCTGTATTATATATATTTTGATCCTAAAGGTTCAATAGATTTTGTTTTGTATAGATCCTTCCGTTTTAGTTACAGTAAGGTTAGATAACCGATTGGGCTTATATATTTGTATGGGATATTGAATTGTCCACAGTTTAGTTTAGTTTCCTTTTGTATGAGATACTCTATGATTGAACAACTTTAAAATGTTGTTTGTAACTTTGAATATTTATTTCTCACTTGTCAAAATTTAAGGTTAATAATATTTTTGTCAATGACAGCTCGGTGTCAGAAAGTAGTTCTGAGGTTAGCGCAGTATCGAATCGTTAGTCGTTTTTCATTCTTTGACCTCCAGTTGTCACTATTAATGCCATCAGGGTTGTTTTCACAGAGTAATATAGGTTCGGCCTAGTAGCTTCTTTGTGGTTCTATATTCAGACAGGTTCTAGAATTATCTAGTACTGTTACTAACTTCAGTTTCTATTAGAAGAACTTCCGTTAACGCCATTTTCTGGTCACTTTTCCTTTGACGGTCAAGGCGAAAGCCGTTTGATCTGAGGGCCACATGTTTAAGTCAAAAGGGGGCCAAATTTCCTGAAAAGGACTACAAGTCCTGTTACTCCAGATAATCGATCTGTGAAGGAGTGCAGGCACATGTTTATTTGAGAAACCAACACCGACAGCCCTTGAGGTTTATCAGTTTCATCAATTTTTCCAGTTTTTCAACTTTTTCAACAATTCCAATTCCGTCTTCAATGTTTCGACGTTTCTCTTAAAGTTTTTATTGCGAGTCGTCAAGTATACTCATGGTTTCCTGGTTAACTGCTGGTGTTCTGATATGGACTAAATTTTAAAAATAACAGTTCCTGACAAGTTCTTCAAGAGTATTCGCCTATGGAAGACAACTTGTAAATAGATGTACATAGTACCACCTTAACAAACAAGAATCTGATTTGAGTCGTAATGGATCCAGAAGGTATTCACCTCGAGAGTTATCAAGCCAGCTTTCGGTAATTTTATATAATCTTGTAAAACCAATTTGGTAAATTATTTATTCTTAATTAATAATAATCAACAGGTAACACAAACAAAGGTTCTAGAACATTTGGTGCTAATGAAATTTATTACCTTTTTCTTAAACTATGAACCATACATTTTATTGATCTTACCAAATGAGTTATTTCGCACAGGTAAATAATATAATGTAAAATTTATAAAACCAGGTGACTACAAGGTCCATATTTTTAAAAAAAAAAAGAAAAATACCATTTTAATTTAAATTGCCACATGAGGAAATAAATAGATATTAATCTTTGTTTTTCAAAGGTGTGTTTTATTGTTGCTTTTGCAAACTTTAGATATGTGGTTATTTTAACCGTCAACAACAGTAAGCTCCAAGTGATTTTCTTACTTGTTCTACACTTGAGTACACATAACTTCTCTTCAAAGTAAGTGGCGTCCAGGCTGAAAAAATGTACTATTGTTAATTGCTCGGACCTACTCTCTCCGACACAAGAGCTGCCGTCTGCAAATAAATGGTAGGTAAATCTTTGTAAGTAAATAGTTTGCCACAGTATGCTAAAAAGTAAACAAAGGTGGTATCGTGCCTAAAATTGACAGAAAACTGAAACTATGTCGAAAGTAAGCTAAAACTGGTCGGTAAGTCGGTATTACATATTTATTAACAGAAAACGATAGTTATCTAACAGTAAAAGGTAATGTATTTTAGAAACAAATCAATTTAAGTGGATTGAATTATTAACAGAATGGTAAATTTCAAATTTAGGCTCAATTATAAGATAACAATATTTATAAATATCAATTTGAAAACTGAAACAATATTACAGTAGTGGTAAAAAGTGGACAGGTACGTAACGACACTTTTTAGTCGTTATAGGTCCTTATATAGTAATAAAAGACTTGTCTCCGAAGGTTAAAATATTAAAAAATAATAAATAACTTATTGTACTTAAAAATAGGACAAAACTTTTTAAATCTTAGGTTAGCATAAATAAGAGGATCCTCTGGTATTAGTATTAAGTGTTGTAAATTAAAATATGAAGTAGGACGTTTCAAAAAGGGTTGTAATCCGCGGTTTTGGTAAAAATTTGCTCACCTCTAAGTTAGCAAATTTTTGAAAATATCGCCGGGGAGGTGTAATATAGTGAGACCACTATGTATTAACTTGAGGTGGATCACTAATTCACTATGTATACTAGGTTTATAATTAATTAAATTAGAAATAAGCAATTTTAAATAGGTTACATAACAAATTGATCAATGACCCGAGGATAGAAGAAAAAGAGTAGACTAAGTTAGATGGTAGATTGGTGACATGAATTTATATTAGGGGTTAGAAAATAAAGAACTATATATTCAAAATGGTTTCCTGATTTCCAATGTAGTAAGGAACTATGGAATACGAGAAGAAATAGATAAATTTATTACAATATATAAATACATACATACTTTCAAACACCAGTCATGAAACTAAAGGAGTAATGAAGATGGTATACAAGTTTATACTTAAAAAATATATTATTTGTAAGATTTTTTAAACGTAGCATAAATAAGTACGTACTATACAATACAAATAATGAAATAATTATATGTATATTTTTTTTTTCGGCTCCTAAAGGGGTGAAAATGGGTTGATATTGAAAAAATTCTTATTGTCAAAATTTCTTAAAACACGTGCTTAGTTCTTATTTATTGGAAATAAACCCCTAATTGTGGAGAGTATACCGGGTGGCCCACTCTCAACGCAGGATTCCATAGCATCTAAACTGTTCAACTTTTTAATATTTTTTAAAAACAGAGTTATAGGGAGGCATTGGGTCTACAATTTAAATTATTTCAATTTATACAGCGTATCTCAAATAATCAGGGTATATCAAACATACTTTTTTTTAAATGGAACACCCTATATATTATGATATTTTTGGATTGGATTATCGATTCTAAGAATTCTCTGAAATAGCTATTTCTTCTTTTACCATATAAGCTCATGCAATGCTTATTTTCTTATAGAGTGCCTTGAATGCCGCACCGTGTCCGTACGATAGTAGTAGAAGTGGGCCGGTCCTGGCCCACTTCTACTACTAAGCGATACTAAACTAAAAAACGAAAAAAAAAGCTAAAAATCTAAAAAAAATTTCTAAAAAACAAGACAAACTACCTAAAAATCTGTGAAAATATCTAAAAAAACTAGACAAAAACGATAAAACTAAACTAAAAAGCTAAAAAAAGTAGAGAAAATGCTCAAAAATAGCTAACTGAGAAAACAGAACTACTAAAAAATCAGACTAAAAAAGCTAAAAATCTGAAAAAACGAAAAAAACTAGACTAAACAAACTAGACTAAAAAAGCTAAAAAACTAGACAAAAACTATAAAACTAGACTAAAATTGTTCAAAAATGATTAACTGAGGCTGACTCAAAAATATTAAAACTCTAAAAACTGAACTAAAGTGAACTATTCATTTTTTTAAACTCAATTCTAACACCATCAGCCTCGTTAAGACCTTTAAATATTAAAGATAAATTCATATTATTGAGTTCAGAAATATTTTTTTTATCCATTTTATCTACAAACACTTTAGGTAAAAATGTATAAAACTCTTCAAAGTCCACACGAATTGTAGGACCATATTGACCTATTGTTTTTTCAAAATTTAAAATTTTATAGGGATGATCAGTATCAAATTCTTTTAAGTTTTTATACTTCTTTTGTGCTTCATGAGAAGTGCATTTATTTAATTTGCTCAACAGATCCATTATTTATATAGAAAAAACAATTTAACAATAAACGTTAGTTTTAAAAAAAAATTTCAAGTTGTATTTTTTAAGCGTTTTTGAATGAAAATTTGATGTTTAGTATAAGTGGGCTAGAAACGGCAAAATATAACTAAAATTTCTAGAGAAAAAAATTATATATCGAGCATATTTACACTGACATCACCCCTATTTCTAGAACTATCTTCCTCATTTGTTGTTATTAAGCTGGTATTTTCAACAAAAATTCTAATACACGGTAATATTTCTTTACCATCTACAAAATTTGAGTTGATAGTTCGAAATGTTATTAGGTTAGCGTACTGACTATTGACACTTCTTACCCCAATTCTAATTTCTTTTGCAGTATTAGTTAATGAAAAGTATGAAATTTTTTGCAAATCATTCCTATTCAAGTCACAAAGCTGAATTGACTGTTTATCTACTTCCCATTCATTATAATTTTTTGTTTCCAACCAAATGACTAATTGTGGTAATTGTACGATTAGTGACGATGCCTCAGCTTTGATTGCAAAATATAAATGTCCTATAAACGAAAGTTTCTTTATTTTTTCATCTCGATTGGTAATTATAACTGGAAGATACGTTTTAGCCCCATTTACATCGATGTGAACGTTCTTTGCTATTTTATAAACCTCCATTTATAAAGGAAAAAAAATACAAAAAATTCTTACCTCAAAATAAGTTTTCTTTTGCGGTGGATAAACCCTCCCCTCTACATTTTCCAACAAGACATGGGACTTGCTTTGGTAGTATTAGAGGGTTTTTTTACCCAAATTTTCTCTTATCTTCTCAGATGTTGTTAAAAGTTTCAGTAGTATTTTTTGGGTGTTTTTAGCAAGATTGTATATAATATAATAAACTGGTATAATATATTTTATAAGGAATTATTAATCCATTTCTACAGCCATTTCTACATCCATAGCTTCATATTCTTTAATTTCACTATTTGTATTATCGATCTTTCGGTTTAATATTTTAATTTTACCATCAAGTATATCTCTTTGAATCTCTTTTCGACTTTCTTTAAGAAGAGTTTTTTTTAATTCTCTTTTTAAACGTGCCACTTCTATTGCTGCATCTTCAACACATGAACCTCTAAATTCTTGGAATCCTTCTATATTACTATTTATAATCTTGACACCTTTATTGATAAATTTAATTTGACCATCAATCATTTTTCTTTTGATATACTTTTCGAGATTTGTCAGCCTTTAGTGTTTTTAGTTTTTTACGTAAACATGCCACTTTCACTTCTAAATCTTCTTCACTAGACATTCCAGAAACTTCACCACTTAAATTTAAACCAGAAAGGCCCTTTTCCAATAATTTATCCGACATGATGCACTTTTTAAACTAAATCGTGATATATTTGCGCTCTCTGTTTTATTTATAGTGTATATTTTTCTAGAATTTTCTCAACTTGCGTCACTCAGAATTCTCCAACACTTAACGAATCATCACACAATGCAAATTTATAAAAATCTCCACAAACAAAAAAATATCCGCAAACGAACTTTGCTCCAGCTTTGCACCAAAATAACCTTGGACGTATTTATAATTAAATTTCAGCATACTAGCGACACCAAACTGTTTATCTATTGAACTTCCTGTATTTGCATAAACGGATGAATTATGTGATTAATTGCGCGTTTTATTTTAATTAATCTAATATATTATAGATGGATATACTTGTACGTTTTATGTAATAAAAATAGGAATAATTATTTTTAATGATATAAGTTAAAAATTTTCTTTAATTGTGTTATTAATTATATCATATGAATACTCTGACAAAGAAACCATACAAATATATGCAATAAATCCTTCATTTCCACCAGGTGGAGTATTATTTTTGTCAAAATCTACATGTAAAATAATATTATTTCTAGACTCTGAGATATTTTCTGGTTGTCTAGTTAGGTCGATTACGTAAATAGGTCTGCTATTTTTAAATTGATCAGGGTTTGTATATATTAAAGGTAATTCCAAATGTGTTTTATAAAATACTCTTTTATAATCCATATACATGTCGTAGGCAACTCAAAACTTTTCCTGATCCCAATCTAGGTTTTCTTCGGGGTATCTTTTACCATTAATTTCAAACCAAATGTTCCTCACATTACAGTGATCAAATGCACTTGTTTCCTTATCTTGGTTATCGAATCTATTTGTCTGAAAAGCAACCATACCAAATAAAGGATTTCTAATATTTCTATAAGTATTTGTAATATCCAAATTTAAAGTTTTTCCGGATATATTTTTTTGCTGGATGCATTGCCATGATTTAAAAATAAAATTATAGTGATTTTGTTGCGATAACGTTTTCAATTCGTTTATTAGCTGAACCTTACTTATATCATCGTACTCAATTATTGGAATTCGTATTATAAAGTCCTCAATTATAATTTTTCCTTTATGTGGTCTCGTAGATTTATCAAAAGTACCATCATCTTTTTTTGTAGCCCATCTATACAACGCGTCATTATCTCCATTTCTAGTAAAAGTAATTTCAAATCCACCCTTATATATTGGAAATTTTACATCTTTAAAAAACCTAATCCAAGGTTAGATAAATTACCTACAACCTGAAAATTACCACCTCTTGTAAATTTAGATTGAAATCCTGAATTAATTGTTGGACCATTATTATCTAAAGAAAAACTAACAGTACCTTTTACAGTACTAGCTTGACCAGGATATTCAATACCATCTAAAGGTTTATTATGTTTTTTAACATCAATGCTTGTAAATAAATGTCCTATAAAATTGTCGACCAGTTTGATATTCGCGGTAGTACCAACATTTTGAGAATCATCTTCATGGATATACTTTCCAGAGATATCATATTTAGCGTTTCTAACATTTAGAAAACCATCCCCTTCATCAATTTTAGAAACAGTTTTTTTGTTTACTATATTAAAATGAAGATTAGAAAGAGGTAAATAATTATGATACTCTGATCTTACAATCGCGTTTGAATATTTCTCAAAAACATTCTCCATTTAATAGAGGAAAATTTATTAAAAACGTAATTTTTCAATTACTTTTTCTATGAAGGGTAAAAATAAGTCTGTTTCCTTCATTTTATCTACATTTTCCAAAAATTTTAAACATAAATGACCGCATATTGGAGGATCGTTATAATTTTGAATTCTATCATCACTATAATAAAGATTATCTTTCCCCAATATTTTACTAACTCTTCTGGAGGATTAGCATCCCCATATGAATCAAAATAAAATTTAAAATTATTTTTTTTCACCCAACAAACCCAACCCAACCCAATGAGAACCGTTTTGATAGGAATTTTCTAAATTTAACACTCCGGATTCATTTTTATTAGGTTTCTTAGGTAATTCATCTTTCATAAAACAACCTCTAAAATTTTTAATATATTTACTGAGTTTTATAATGTCATAGTTAGTTAAAGGTATTATTTTTTTGGTTTTTTGGCTTTTTTTAAACCCTTTCCCTCCATAACTTTATTATGTCTTTGTTGTTCTTCCAATTCTTTATTCTTTGCATTTTTATTTAAAACTTGACCTGTCACGGCTGCTGCTCCTGATACCAAGGCTCCTAAAGCACCTAGTCCAGCAAAAAATAAAGGTAAGGACCCACCAGAATGATTTTTTTTAAGTTGATCATGTGTCAAAGTAATTCTACAACCTTTATTTTCTTTTTTACATTTTTCAAGTTTATTAATTTGTCTTTGAGTTAATAATATTTTATCATTTCCTTTTTGATCTGATTTTAATTGAATAGTAACAGGTGTTTTCTTTTTATATCCAGTTTTAATTTTATTTTTATGATTATCTGAAAGATTAATTTGATACTCCATTTATTACATAAAAAATTATAGAAAAATTATTTCAAACCCATTCCTAAATGTCCTTTCAATTTCATGGCATTAGTAGTGACCCAAGCAGCTGTTTTTTCACCTAAATTTGCATTAGGATCTAAAACTCTATCCCAAGCTTTATATTCTAAAACTTCATCAGCTTTATTTCTTGTTTTTGTATCTTTATGATTTTTATAAAATATATCATGTTCTTGAGCAGCTTCATCTAATTTATTTATAGGTTTATCTCCTCTTTTTAATCGCTCGTCTAATTTTGTACCAGGTCCTAAATAATTATAACCAGGCCAATGCATTTCAAAAGGTAATTTATTTATAAAATCATTAATTAATCCAGAACCAACAACTTTTTTAGGTAATCTAGATATATACGAAATTAAAATCTCTGTACTGTTTTGAGCGTCTAACTGTTTCTCTAGTTCTCTTGTAAAAAAATGTAAAATACCGAGTTTTTCATTATGAAAATTATCATTGCCAGCTTTTTCTTCAGCAGCAATAAAATATAATATTTTCAATAATACATCTAAATTTTCTATATATTTATATTCTACAGGATTTTCTGAATATTTTTTTATACCAGCACCTCGTTTTGGTGTATCAAATAGTGGAGAAAATGGTGCTAAATATCCATTATCAGGAGTTGATTCTTGTTGAATTTCGGAAATTCTTCGATTAATTGCGTTAGTAGAATTAGATCCATATTTGATTTCATTCCATAAAGGTTTTATTAAAACTGCATCTTTTTTACCAACACTAGATTTTGGTTTCCCAGTACTTTTATCATTATTTTGATAAATTGATTCAGTTTCAAGTAAAATTTTGTGATACACTTTTAAATCTTCATCTGTATAGTCATTTTTGTTAGGTGGTTCTGAGGCTGATGAAGTTATTAAATTCCACAATCCTTTTGTTCCAGTTATCCATTCACCTTTTAGACGTATGTCATTATCCTGAATTTTTATAAACTCTTTTCCAATCTTATATTGTTTGTTTTCCTGATCATAATAGACACCGAAAGATTTTTCAAATTTTCTATGTAAAAACACAGAAGCTATCTCACCAAAACTAATAACAGGTGGTGTTTGAGTTCCAGATTCTTGAGTTTTTGGTGTAGAATCTATATCTAATGGAGATAAACCAATAGAAAGTTTAGGTTTTCTAGTTGAATAGGGCACTAATGCTTTAATATCAGGATTTTTTTTTCTTGACCTTCTTTAACTGTTGATTCAAGATGTTTCACTGCGTCAGTAATGGGTTTAAATTGCATTTCTCGATTTTCTTCACATGAAATTTCACTCATAATTGATCTTTTAAAATCATTATTCATTATTTTTTTAATATCTTTTAAATTTTGAAGATCTTCTTTAGTGAATTCTCTTTTTTTCGGATAAATATTTTCAACAACATCTTTCTCCACTATTTTTTCTAAATCATTATCTGGAATTTTTTTATCTACCAATGTTTTTTTTAAATCTTTCTTTTTTTTTGAATCTTTTCAATTTTATTAACATCCACATTTTCAATAACTTTTTCTTGTGAATCTTTCTTCATTTTTGAGTCTTTGCAATCTCCTTATTTAAGTAGTTTTGAATTTTTTTAACATCCATTCATTACAAATATTTTTTATTAAAGCATTCAACATCATGTTAGTTAGACGTACATCACGTATGTTATACATCATGTTAGACGTATGTTATACATCATGATTGTTAGACGTATGTCATACATCATGTTAGTTAGACGTATGTTATAAATCCAACATGTTGAAGTAGCGTCTATTTTGTAAATTGATCGATAAAAATCCATGTTTCTTTTTCCAACATTTATTACACAATTCTTAAAACTCTTTTAATGTTTTATCACTACCAATAAGATCTTCCCAAATTTTTTTACTATAATGAGAACCTTGCTCAAACATAATTAAATAATTTAAATTTGTTCTGATAACTTGTAAATTAACCAAACTATAATTTTGACTTAAATAAATACAAGAAATATTTTTTGGTCTAGATCTAACGAAATATTCTTGAATATTGTTTTGTTTTTCTAATAAACAGTCATCAAAAACTACTAAGCTATTGGGTTTACATTCGCCTACAGATATTATATCATCACAATTATCATAAAAATGTGTTTCTATCTTATTTACATTTTCAAAAATTTCTTTCAAATTATCATAAATTGGTTGATCCATTGATTTTGTAAAAATATATAAATTCTCATAAGGCATCCAATATTTCGTTATAATATTCCATAGTACAGTTGTTTTTCCTGATCCTGATTTTCCTAGAATTAAACATCTCAAAGGTGAAGAAAATAATGATTTTAAATCTTCATCTCCACATTTAAATGGTGTTATTTTATATTTGTTATTCATTTATAACAGATAAAAAATTATAACCATTTAATCTTGCTTGTTTTATATATTTTTCTCTAGGAAAAAACTGAATATTTTCTAGGAAATCGTTTTCTCGCAACTTAATTTCTTCTGATGTTATTTTTTTAGCTATGTAAAGATTTAACAAATAATTATAAAATTTATAGGTTAATTTATATTCAACGATTCTTTCATTTTGCTTCATAGATTTTTCTATTACTTCCATTACTCCTGATATTAGAGATAAAAAAGATAGTGGTAAATAATAATAACTAGAAATACCTGAAACACTAAATAATACCTTTAGAATTAAAATTATGAGACTAATTTTATAATAAAAATTATAACTCTTTCTAAAAACATATAATTCTTTTTCTTGATATTCCTCTATTTAATATGGTGCAATTTTCTTTAAAATATCATTATGTAGTTCTACTCTAAGCAATATTATGTTTATTTGTTTTTCTTTTCGTTTTATAGCCTATTTCTGATCATTGCCGCATTATTTTCTACTGTATGTAATACCGTGTTTACGCGTTTTTCATTTCGATTTATTTTATTTTCTATCATATCTGATAATAAATTTACTTGCTGAGCAGTGACAACATCATTATCATTTTCGCTGTGTTTTACTTCAACAATTCTTCTATTATTTACAGAAATAGAATCATCAGTAATAGTAAAAACATTTAATTTGTGTTCGAATTCATTAATTTTCTTATGAATGATATCATCATCAATATCACGTTTAACTTTACTACTCTGAATGGTTTCATCTAACTGAGATTTTGTTGCAAGATCTTTTAATTTGCCTTCGATTTCTTTAATTTTCTTATGAATGATATCATCATCAATATCACGTTTAACTTTACTACTCTGAATGGTTTCATCTAACTGACATTTTGTTGAAAGATCTTTTAATTTTTTCTCTAGATCACTTATCCTTGTTGTAAGTTGATTGAGTGTGCTATTCGCCTTTTCTATTTCCATATTTTTTGTCGCCTCAATTTTTGCAAAGAAATTAATTTTCAATTTTTTTATATTGTTCTGATCAGCAAAGTTTGGAATTTTTTTATTTACTTCAAGATCGTTGTTTTGTAGTTCTTTTAATTTTTTATTTATTTCAAGATTGGTGTTTTGTAGTTCTTTTATTTTATTATTAATTTCGTCATAATTTGTCTCATATTTTTCTATTTCAATTTGGTTAGAACAACATTCAACTCTTCCTAAAATATCCATTTAATAATATTTTTTTTCTATAAATGATTATAAAACTAACTAGTAACAAATCCACATTATATCATAATTTTGAACATCATCATTTGAATAATGGACATCAAATTGGTCTCGTTGGATTTTATAGCACATATTTAATTCCTAATTTTACAGAAGAAAATAATAAAATTGGTGATATAACTATTCCACCTGGACAATACACATTTAAGGATCTTAAGAAGGTGGTTAAAGGTTTAGAATTCCATGAAGTAACAACTACATTTAATTTATCCAATGAAGTATTAGATAGACCAAGAAAATTATATCCTGTAGAAACTGTAAACATTCATTGTAATAAAACAGATGGAATGATAGTAGGGATGCGCGACACTGATATTATATCATGCTTTAAAATAACATCACAATTCAAACAACCAATAATTTATGAACCTAAAAATATACTCTATTTTCCTGTTCAACATATGTCTTTAAATAATATAGAAATTAAGATTTGTGATCAAGATAATAATTTAATTGATTTTGGTGGAGCTGATATCACAGTTATTTTAGAAATTAAATAATAGAATGAAAGAACAATTACATGATAAAATTGAATTTTCTGGAAATTATTTTGATAGATTAAATCATTATACAGAAAATGAATTAATAGAAGATATAAAAAGAATTCAATCTAGTTATTAAATTTTTACTATATAAATGGAATCAAAATCATATTGTGTCAAATGTAAAAAGAAAACTAATAATGTTAATCCTCATAAAGAAAAAACTAAAAATAATAGAAATATTTTTAAATCAAAATGTAAAATTTGTGGAACTAATAAAACTTCTTTTATAAAATAATTCTATATAAATGGAAGGCACACAACCTTGTTATAATTGTAATATGTTCTTCTGTTTCTGTGAAAACTCAATCAAGCTTCATAAATTATTAAAGAACTTAACATTAGAAGAAAAGTTATATTGTGATGAAAAATTAGAAGATAGTCCTCCAACAAAGAAAAGAAAAATTGAAAATTCTAATGAATCTCGAGGAAAGAAACGAAAACATACTCAATAAAAATTGCTGTATAAATGGATTATTGTAGAAAATGTAAAAAACAAACTAAAAGTATAGGTATTCCAAAATTTATTAAAAAGAACAAACGTTGGAGAAGAATATCATTTTGTAAAACTTGTAATTCTGAAAAAAATAATATTTCCAAGTCTCCTGAAGATATTGAAATACAAGAAGTATTTAAACCAGTTAGAAAAAATGTTGTAACAAGACATTTTGTTCAAAAGGGAATTGATAATACACGGCAAGCTGATTTATATTCTTTTTATAGACCGAAAGGAAAAATAGAAGATAATTCTTATAATTTGAGAACTAAACACCAACCAATAGATAACGAATATAAACAATTATTAAGAGCAAATGATGGATATAAATATATTTTAAATGTGATTGATACATTCTCTAAATTTGTATGGGCTATTCCATTGAAAACAAAAACAGGATTAGAAGTTTCTAATGCGTTTAAATCAATTTTAAAAGATAGAATACCTAAATTATTACATGTAGACAAAGGGAAATAATTTTATAATAAAGATATGAAATAAATTTTAGATAAACATAATATAAAAATGTATAGTACTGGAACTGATAATAAAGCTTCTATTGTTGAAAGATTCAATAGAACATTAGGAGATAAATTGAAACCAATTATTTATAAAAATTTGAGATGGGTTAATGTATTACCAAATATTATTAAAACATATAATAACACTATTCATATAACTATCAAAATAAAACCTATTGAAGTAAATAAGAAAAATGAAAATGATTTATTGTTAAATATTATTTTCAGGATACTCAGAGGTATCGAGCTCATCTATAAAGTCTTTCATATCTTTGTAAAAATCTTCTGTTTTGATTGAACAAATTAATGAATCTGTGTCTTCATATAAAAGTTTAATTTTATCATTATATTTATTTTTTAATACATTATAATAAAATCCATATAAACATATTTTTGAAGTATCTAAAATACTCATTCCTAAATATATTGGTTTATTAAATAGTATTTTCGTTTTATCCATATGTACTGCGATTAAATCTTTTGAAAATACTTTTCTATCATTAAAATTCGGCATCGCTACTAACTTTTCAAATTGTCTACCGTTTGTACATAATTTTATATCAACACAATTTCTTAAATTTTCCATTGTTTTCCCGAAAACTGCGTTGTTCATTAATTTAAAGAAATCCTTCTCAAAATCATTCTTAGCATTTGTTCTTAGTTTTGTATTTAAATCAATGTATGATTTTAACCAATTTGATTGTTGAAATGAAATAACTCTATGAACTTTTTTCAATTTTAATCCTAATTGTAAATATTTTTTCAATGTCATATAATGAATTACGTATTTATTTTTATCATATAAGGTTGTCATCAATTTTGGTAGTTTAGTATTATCAATAATATTTTCTGGAGCTAATGGAAAATCTGAATGTTTATTATGTAATTCTGTTGGATATTCTAAATCAACTTCTAGAATATATCCAATCTTAGATTTATCACCAGTATATGTTATTCTCCTTTCCCAATTCACATTTTCAACTATTTCAAATTTAAAATCTTTGTATGGTAAATATTTACACATACTCCATCCATATTCATTATTAGCATCTAAATAACATATATATTCTGATTGTTTTTTAGGATCATATGATTTCATATGTACAGGGTGGCCCTTTAGTGTGGCAAAGTACAATAGCTCCGTTACTATTTCAAATACATTAAAAATATTAGTACAAAAGTTGAAGGGCAGTAAGTGACTTATAACGTAAAATTATTTTTAACTCTATAGGGTGGCTCAAAAAAGCGGAACAAGAAAAAATGTACTTTTTTCAAATGGAACACCCTGTATATTTTTACATTTTTAAATTCCACATAAAATTACAATTATTTTTTATTAAATACATTATTAGTCTATACTTTATATTTTCCGAGATATTGACTCTCGAAAAGTGACATTTTTGAACTTTGACAGCTTCTAACTTTCTAACACTACGTCTTAGAGCAAAACGGCTTACATGTCCCTATCTTTAATTTTTATTATCTTCCCAAAAAAATCAAATTCCAGTTAAACCGGAACAACTATATTTCCTGCTTTCGAGTAACATCCGGTTTAACCGGAAGTTGATTTTTTTGGGAAGATAATGAAAATTGAAGATAAGGACATGTAAGCCGTTTTGCTCTAAGACGTACTGTTAGAAAGTTAGAAGCTGTCAAAGTTCAAAAATGTCACTTTTCAAGAGTCAATATCTCGAAAACTATAAAGTATAGACTAATAATGTATTTAATAAAAAAGAATTATAATTTTATGTGTAATTTAAAAATGAAAAAATATACAGGGTGTTCCATTTGAAAAAAGTACCTTTTTTATTGTTCCGCTTTTTTGAGCCACCCTATAGAGTTAAAAATAATTTTACGTTATAAGTCACTTACTGCCCTTCAACTTTTGTATTCATATTTTTAATGTATTTGAAATAGTAACGGAGCTATTGTACTTTGCCACACTAAAGGGCCACCCTGTATATTTATTATTTGCTTTAGCATATCTATTACAATATTGTGAAATACCACCTCTAATTCCTTTTTCAACCATCAATAACATATCATAATCTGTTAATAATTCTAATTTTTAATTCGTTTTTCTCATCATTACATCCCAAGCATATCCAGGTAAACTAAAATACCATGCTGGATCTAATTTATATGTCTTTAATGATATTTCTCTAAAATTTTCAACAATATCTGCTAATAATAAAACGTCTATTTTATTATATAGTTGTGTATATTCCCTTAAATTTTGAATATTAAATTTATTCCAAACATTTTGAGCATGCTCATACTCTTTATCAGAAATATTTTCATCATTAAGTTTACTATAAAATTTACTTTTGGGTGGTAATTTTGTTTAGTTTATCTTCTGATTCCATATATTCGTATGGATAAACACCTTTTTTAATAGCTAAATCAAGTAAATCTTCTGGGATAAATTTTTTCATTTCTTTAAATTGATCTTTAGTTAAATTATTTGTTAATTTTTCTATACTGCTTGATAAAAATGTATATGAGTCAATAAATCTTAATTCTATAGTTCTAAATATTGGTTTACCTTTTATATCAAGATTTCCTGTATCGTATTTAATTTTTTTCGTTAATGAAATATAATTTTCATCAGTTTTCGAAATTAAAGTTATATCTCCTCCTAGTTCCTTTACAAATAAATGTAAATCGTAACCAGCTAAATTATGAAAGAAGACTGAAATGAATTTTGGATTTTGATATCTTAAGTTACAATCTAAATGTGCTGCACCTCTAAATGTACCATTTACGTGATCGTGATCGATAACTTTTCTTTTACTAGCATCTAACATATTTAATACATCCTCTAATTCTGCGTCATATTTCATCTTTTTGTCTTCAATGTTCTGAAAATACTTAATAGTATTTTTCAAAAATCTTATTTTCTTTTCAATAGTTGGTGGTGTTTCTTTTAGATTTCGTTCACAAATATGACATGTTTTTGAATTGTGATATATTTTTTTCTCATGGCTAGATAATTCATATCCAATATTTCTACAATACATTTTATCAATTTCTATTGCTTCTCTTGTTAAATTTTCACAAAATACTTTAGCAGCATTATTACCATTATATTCAACTAGATCTTTATAATTTCCATTTTGATATTTAACATAGTATGAAAAATTATTTGGTAAATGTTTTTGATATTCTGTTGTATAAGATTTATTAGGATTAGGTTGACATGTATTTATTTTTTGTAAAAGACATTCGAAATCCTCATAAATTGTAAATGGAACTTTTAATGATCGATTATAATTTATGAATTCAAGAATATTATCATATTTTTTTGGTAATTCAATTCTTGCTGCTTTATTCATATTGCAATATAGTTTATGTTCATTTAATTTTTCTTCATTTGGAAAATTGTTTAAACACCTTCTGCATAAAACTCTTTTATGTTCATTTTTTGTAATATTGGAACCAACCAATTTCCATAAATCTTTTATCCAACAATAATGATTAGTTGTGCCATTTGTTAAAAATAGTAAATCGATATGTTTTTCTTTTTCATTATTTGTTAATTTTAATGGATTAATTTTTCCATTATCATAACAATATACATTTATAGAGAAATCAACTCGTTTTTCAAATGTTTCAATATCTGTTAATTTCACTGGAAATTCAATATTTTTAAATTCATTATCAAATTCATGTTCATAATCTTTATATTTTTAAACTCTTTGAGGATGTTTATTAGGAGTATGTAAAGCTGATAAAATAGACCAGAGAAAACATTTGTTATCATCATTTTTTACATTAATGCATGCTTTTTTATTAGCGATTTTGTCTGGAAGTTCTATATAAGATGAACCTCTTAATGGTACATATCTATTAATTCTCAGTTCTAAACCCTCAATTCTATTTAATTTCCAATTTGATCCTCAAATACTTCCATTTCTCTTATAATTTTGTTAGAAGCATTTGAATAATAGTCATTTAAATTTGTTGTTTGCGTTATAACTATATTTTCAGTTTTAAAATTAAATGTACTTTGTTCATAATTATTTTCTTCACCTCTAGAATATATCGCAGTTACAAATATATTCACTTTAAGGTTATTTCTGTTTACGTTATGTTTAATTATTCCCAATATGCGATTCTTATTATCATCTAAAAATTTCAAAGGATCAATAATATAATTTATATTTTCTAGATCAAAAGTTTGTAATCTAGATTTGAAAGCTGTCTTTATTCTAATTGGTATATTTCTTTTTTTAGGATTTTCAAATATTGATTTATCAAATTTATGCGCAATATAGTAATCATATATTTTTTCATTAGAAAATAGATCTCCATTAAAATTGAATAGTTTAGAATGTTTTTTAATATATGGATATTGTTTAATTTTTTCATTAGAAAATATATCTTTATCAAAATTAAATAATTTTAAATCATTTTTTATTTTACTATGCTCGGTTTGTATTATTCGTTTATGATAATCATAAGTAACAATTTTTGCTAATTCAGGTTTATTTAATTTTGAACATTTTCTAATTTCATTTTCTCTGCAGTACTGATACAAATCAGATTTTGTATGTTCCTCAAAAATATAATCTATTACCTCTTTCAAACTTTTATTATATCTTCTTAAACATAATTCATTTAATTTTTGCTTCATCGTTTGAGACGCCATTTTAATTCCTATTTAAAAGAAATTTTTTTTTAAGAAAATGTATATTTTAAAAAAAATTTTTTGACCTCATTTATTTTGTTAATTTATATTCATGAAAGCATTGTTTACAATCATAATTGAACTCATTTTTATTTTTGTTAAAGTTGTCATATGATTTCTCTTTTTTACATCTACTACATTTTTTAACCTTCAGAATTCTTCTTTTATGAATATCAGTCATTAAATGTTTTTCATATTGTTTTTGTGAAATTTTTTTACCACATTCGCAATCTATTTCATAACCACATTTAGCCTTTTTATTTTTATAATATGTTTTCATAATTTCACTAATACATTTTTTGCAATAATTGTAGTTTGGTTTATATGGATAAAATTGATCATAGGATTTTTCTTCTTTACAACTGCTACATCTTTTACCTTTATTAATATATGTTTGTGTGATTTTTTTAACATTTTTATTCTCCATTATTATTTATATAGAAAAAAAGTAGTTATATTTTGCCGTTTCTAGCCCACTTATACTAAACATCAAATTTTCATTCAAAAACGCTTAAAAAATACAACTTGAAAATTTTTTTTAAAACTAACGTTTATTGTTAAAAAAATTTTCTATATAAATAATGGATCTGTTGAGCAAATTAAATAAATGCACTTCTCCTGAAGCACAAAAGAAGTATAAAAACTTAAAAGAATTTGATACTGATCATCCCTATAAAATTTTAAATTTTGAAAAAACAATAGGTCAATATGGTCCTACAATTCGTGTGGACTTTGAAGAGTTTTATACATTTTTACCTAAAGTGTTTGTAGATAAAATGGATGAAAAAAATATTTCTGAACTCAATAATATGAATTTATCTTTAATATTTAAAGGTCTTAACGAGGCTGATGGTGTTAGAATTGAGTTTTAAAAAAATGAATAGTTCACTTTAGTTCAGTTTTTAGATTTTTAATATTTTTGAGTCAGCCTCAGTTAATCATTTTTGAACAATTTTAGTCTAGTTTTATAGTTTTTGTCTAGTTTTTTAGCTTTTTTAGTCTAGTTTTTTTCGTTTTTTCAGATTTTTAGCTTTTTTAGTCTGATTTTTTAGTAGTTCTGTTTTCTCAGTTAGCTATTTTTGAGCATTTTCTCTACTTTTTTTTAGCTTTTTAGTTTAGTTTTATCGTTTTTGTCTAGTTTTTTTAGATATTTTCACAGATTTTTAGGTAGTTTGTCTTGTTTTTTAGATATTTTTTTTAGATTTTTAGCTTTTTTTTTCGTTTTTTAGTTTAGTATCGCTTAGTAGTAGAAGTGGGCCAGGACCGGCCCCCTTCTACTGCTTACGACGCTCTTTTTCTTGAGTGTCATGGACACCCAACTATTCATTTTATTAATCTTAAGTCATTTGACGTTTTTCGTTAATGGAACAAATTAATGATATTGCTTAAACTTAAAACAACAGAAATATTTTTTTAATATACAAATACTCAAAGATGTCGCTTCAAATGACTTAAGATTAATAAAATGAATAGTTGGGTGTCCATGGCACTCTAGAAAAAGAGCGTCGTATGGACACAGTGCGGTATTCAAGGCACTCTGAGAAAATAAACACCGAGTTTATATAGTAAAGGAAGAAACAGCTATTTCAAAGAAAACTATAAAAGGTAGGTATGGGGAACCCTAGTATAATTAGAATTGTATTAAAAATGTCTTTCGATTAGGCATAAAAAATAATAGGGTATGTATTTAAAATAACAGACTTTTAAGATTTTTTTACGTTTTTAAAATTGTTACATTTAGAAAGGCATTTTAAAAGACTTCGGTAAATATTTTTGTTTTTTAAAATATGCTTTAGAGGCTACTAAACAATCATAATTATTCCATAACCCAAATTTCATTTATTTCTGTCAGTCTGTACTACCGACAGGTGCATATTCTTTACGTGCTGCAAACACGAAATTTTTGAAAAATCGTTAATAACTAAAAAACTGTTAAATTTAAACATATTATATGTTATACAAAATATTCTTAGAATTGATCATCTAATCCAAAAATATCATAATATATAGGGTGTTCCATTTAAAAAAAAGCATGTTTGATATACCCTGACTATTTAAGACACCCTGTATAATTTAAAATAAATTTAAATTGTAGACCCAATGCCTCCCTATAACTCTGTTTTTAAAAAATATTAAAAAGTTGAACAGTTTAGATGCTATGGAATCTTGCGTTGAAAATGGGCCACCCGGTATGTATACGTTTTTATTAAAAAAAAATATATTTTTTTGGCTGGATTTTCGTGAAACTTGAACAACATAAATAATGAAATCCGTATTTCATCATTTCAATAAATTCTACCCCTAAGGTTTTTATAAACGCAAAGTCCATTAAAAGGTTATGTGAGTGCTGTCCACCACTTGGTCTATTGTAATCCTTTTTTGAACAAACGGCGGTTCAGTTACGAAATAAATATAAAGCTACTAGTAGATCTCGTCCGTTTCGCCAGACTCGTTCCATCGACTTAAAATGGTTCCCGTCACGTTGCTTTTCCGGCCTTTGCCTTTGGCCATACCATCACTATTTTGTTAATAAATATATTGCATTATATTAGTTTTACAACTCGTATCATGGTTAAGAATTTTGGAATTTCATATTTTTCGTTACATATTATCATTGGACAATTAACTTTGAGAATAGCTACCTTTTTTGGATACCAGCAGACCAGGACGAAAATGCCAATGTCAATAAAAAAAATCACAGATTTCGCAATGCTTGCAACCAGCGGAGACATTGGAAATGATTGAATTATATATAAAACATAATTTTATTATTATTCTCAACAACTAACTAATAAGGTTATATGTAAATAACATAGACTGAGGAGAATGATCTAATACAACGCAGGTTTGCTAAGACATAGTTTGTATTAATAGCTTACTTTTTATTAACCCATACTAAATACATTGCTAGGGTATCAGACCAATAACTCTTCGGATCAAACCCGCTTTAGTGTTATATTAATTCCCGATTTGCTAGAACAGTGTTTTTATTGGTAGTAATCAGTTCCATTAGCAGCACAGTTTTATTGAAAAATGATCTACTTTTAACACAGCAATTTTATTAAGAAATAAATTGTAGGTATATGCTTAATGCTTTTGTTCCCAATAAAGCGCTTTCTGTACAATTAAGAAAGCAGAAAAGCGTCCCCAAAAAACGAATTGTATCCGTTAGAACCTATAATCCACAAGACGTTGGTGGTTCGTAGCGATCGGCAATCGCCGCGCGCCTTAGTATTAGTTCTAACCTATTTGTTGCCCAGGTCACATCGTTGTTCGGAGTCTCTAGCTGTCCTATCTAAATTTTATTGATCGCACCAATAAATTTTTACTTTGTATTTAAGTTTTTTTAAATTTTGCATGTCAGATAAAGCAATAGAAGATTACTATTTCGCACAACCCATCATTAGTATTGAACTTTCTAATCTATGTACGAATTTTACCATCTCAGTAAACCATGTTGCATAATAGATAATCATAATACATAATATGCAATGTTAAACAAGAACAATATCACACTAGAAGCTACTTAAACTTTTGAGAACTACAGTACTGATTTTTGGTGGTATATGCCTCAACTGTAGCAAGCAAATATTATTATAATTAATGTCAAGTTTCATTACAACTGCAAGATGGAATTATTACAGTATATAAAACCAGATCGCTGTTTGTCGAACGTTTATAATCCATTATTACAAAAAATAAGCGCCCCAATCTCCCAAAAGTATACCTAATAAACAAACCAAGAATACCACCGACCGGTCTGACTCTTAAACTGGAAACAAAACCTTTTGAGAACTACAGCACTGATTTTTAGTGGTACCATGCATTATTAACGTAGAAAGCAAATATTATTATGATTAATGTTAAGTTTCATTACAACTGCCAAATGGAACTATTACAGTATAAAACCAGATCGCTTACATCGTTCACTGTTTGTCGAACGTTTATAATCCATTATTACAAAAAATAAGCGCCCCAATCTCCCAAAAGTATACCTAATAAACAAACCAAGAATACCACCGAACGGTCTGACTAATAAACTGGAAACAAAAACTTTTGAGAACTACAGCACTGATTTTTAGTGGTACCATGCATTTTTAACGTAGAAAGCAAATATTATTATGATTAATGTTAAGTTTCATTACAACTGCCAGATGGAACTATTACAGTATAAAACCAGATCGCTTACATCGTTCACTGTTTGTCGAACGTTTATAATCCATTATTACAAAAAATAAGCGCCCCAATCTCCCAAAAGTATAATAAACAAACCTAGAATACCACCGACTGGTCTGACTCTTAAACTAGAAACAATGAAACGCCCCAAATTAATGAACCACACGGAAAAATTTGTTAGGGTTCGATGTCAAGCATTTTACAAAATTACTATTAAGAATGTCTTTCAGAATTCATAAATGTAGAATAAATAGCTAAAACAAGATTTTTTTAAAAATAGGTAAACCTTATTTTTTTAATTTTCCAAAATTTTTTTAAGAAATTGAATTAAATGAATACTACATCTTATTCAACCACATGCCAGATGGAACTATTACAGTATATAAAACCAGATCGCTTACATCGTTCACTGTTTGTCGAACGTTTATAATCCATTATTATAAAAAAATAAGCGCCCCAATCTCCCAAAAGTATACCTAATAAACAAACCAAGAATACCACCGACCGGTCTGACTCTTAAACTGGAAACAAAAACTTTTGAAAACTACAGCACTGATTTTTAGGGGTACCATGCATTATTAACGTAGCAAGCAAATATTATTATGATTAATGTTAAGTTTCATTACAACTGCCAGATGGAACTATTACAGTTTCACGACTCATTTTAACAATAGCCAATTAAACCAAAATGATGGCGTACTTCTTTTCATTAATAATAATATCGACTGTAATATTGCCGCTTTCATTGATTACAGTTTCAAAAATTAATTTTAAAATAAAAAACACTACTTTCAGCGTAGTCACGTGCTACAGATCACCCTCCACATGCCAAAAAAAATTTCGTGATGGATGTGGAAAATTTTTTCAGTAATACTTCCACTGCAAATATAAACATTTTTGTAGGCGATATAAATATTAATATCCTTGACTGCACCTCTGAAATCTCAAATAATAATTTATCAGTGCTTATGTCTCTCGGATACAAATCTGTCATAAATACATATACTAGAGTTACAACTGAATCTAAAAGCTGCATTGATCATGTATTTGTAAAACAAAATTTAAATAATAACAGTATTAATTTTTTATCCTCAGTCATAAATAATAACACCACTGATCATTTTCCTGTGTACCTACAAATCTATGATGAATCGGGACTCCTAGAACAAACCGCTGACAAATCAATAATACAGTTTGTTAATATGAAATTCATAAATATGATTGGTCAGAGGGACTGGGTATCTGTTTTGTCATGTAATGATGCCATCGAAGCCTGGAGGTCGTTCTCTGAAATTTTTTGCAATACCTACAATGACTGCCAGTCCATAAAAATAAGGAAAGTGTTAAAATTTAAAAAAATCAAACCATGGATATCCAATGCAATTATTGTATCCATTAAAAAACGCGACAAAATGAAAAAACAGATAACTAGAAATAGACACGACATCCAACGCCGTTATAAATTACAGGACATACAGAAACCGACTAAACAAAATTATAACTGAAGCAAAAACCAAATACTACAAAAAAAAATTAAGGATAGTAATAAAGACATGAAAAAAATCTACAATATTATTAATGAAGCCACAAATGCCAATAGTAAAACTAGCAATAACATACACGTGACCGATTCAGAGGATCAGCCTTTTAAAAATAAAAAAAGAGATGATAAATTATTGTAATAAATATTTTGTTAAAGTTGGACAAAATATGGCTTCAAAAATACAAACACCCACAGACACACCCACCCAACATTATCCTAACCTTGACAAATCAATGTTTCTCAGCCCTGTAAATGAAACCGAACTCATAACTCATATAGCCTCATTAAAAAGTAATGGCTCGCCAGGTTACGATGGGATCAGTGCTGGACTAATAAAAAACTGTCATGCACATATTATCACTCCCTTATCTCACATAATTAATTTGATATTTAGACAGGGAACGGTCCCAATCGATTTTAAAAAAACCATCGTGGTACCGATTTATAAGGCTGGTAAAAAATCTGAAATTGGCAACTATAGGCCAATAAGTTTGATAACTGCTTTTGCTAAAATATTTAAAAAATGCCTGAAACTAAGATTATTCAACTTTTAAAAAAAAAATTACATATTAAATGAAAATCAATATGGGTTTCAGAAGGGTATCAGCACAAGCGATGCAATGTTTAAACTTGTTGAAGGGTTAAAAACTGGGTTAGAAGAAAACAAAAAATGCCTTGGTGTCTTTCTGGACCTTGCTAAGGCCTTTGACACGGTGCATCATGAAAAATTACTTGAGGTGCTAGGGCACTATGGAATTAGGGGTACCGTGTTGGAGGTATTTCGTAGTTACCTTACTGACAGAGAGCAGCAGGTTAAAATCAAGGATCAGCTGAGTGACTGTCGAAGGGTTAATCTGGGAATCCCTCAGGGTACAGTTCTGGGCCCACTTCTGTTTTTAACATATATTAATTCTCTGTTGCAAACTAGTATTGATGGCAAAATAATTTCATATGCGGATGATACGGTTCTAATATTCCATGATTCCTCATGGAATGGTGTTAAGGAGAAGGCTGAAAATGGAGTTTATAAGATTAAAAAATGGTTAGACCATAATAAATTATCACTAAATATTACCAAAACAAGTTATATTGCTTTTTCCTTGACAGATATCAATAGACCCAATTTTGGCGCTTTACTAATACCAAATACAAGTCTCAAAATATTGGAAACTAATAGCACTAAGTATCTTGGAGTTATGATAGATAAGAACCTTAAATGGTCTCAACAAATCAATACCCTCGGTAATAAAATAAGACGAATTATATATAAATTTTATGAACTTAGAAAATTTATGACACAGGGGCTATTGTTAACTATCTATAAGGCTCTGGTGGAATCCATTCTGCAATATGGTATTGTGGTGTGGGGTGGTCTGTACTCGACTGCGTTGGAACCTCTAAATACAATACAAAACTATATTCTGAAAGTTATGTTTAAAAAGGACAGATTATACTCCACTGATAAACTGTACAATGACAATATCTTAAATGTTAGAATGTTGTACTTCCACAACTGCTGCCTTTTTATTTATAAAAACATTAATATCCACCAAAGACCATTATCTCATCAACACAATACTAGACAAGTTACTGACCGACATCTGACTGTACCTTTTTATAGAAGGGACGGCAATCAGAGGTTTGTTAATCGAGTAGCCCCAAAAGTTTTTAATTTGTTACCTACGACCATTAAGAATATAGAAAACTATAAACGATTCTCTAAAAAGTGTAAAACTTATATTTTTAGCAATTTTTCTAAATGTCTGGAACTGCTTTAGACAACTGCAATATTGACTATTATTAACCCTGTATACTATCTAAAATACTTTACCTACTTTTGTTGAAAATGAGCCCTAGTATTAGTCTTAAGTTAGCACGTACAGACGCCCTGCGTCTAGGTGTTAGGTATAACCATATTTTGTGCAATTAACATTTTAATTAACATTTCATAAGTGCAATTGTAAACCTTATTTGTTTGAATGAATAAATGAATGAATAAAAAAAAAACCTTATTTTTTTATTTTCCAAAATTTTTTTAAGAAATTGAATTAAATGATCTTATTCAACCACATGCCAGATGGAACTATTACAGTATATAAAACCAGATCGCTTACATCGTTCACTGTTTGTCGAACGTTTATAATCCATTATTACAAAAAATAAGCGCCCCAATCTCTCAAAAGTATACCTAATAAACAAACCAAGAATACCACCGACCGGTCTGACTCTTAAACTAGAAACAAAACCTTTTGAGAACTACAGCACTGATTTTTAGTAGTACCATGCATTATTAACGTAGAAAGCAAATATTATTATGATTAATGTTAAGTTTCATTACAACTGCCAGATGGAACTATTACAGTATAAAACCAGATCGCTTACATCGTTCACTGTTTGTCGAACGTTTATAATCCATTATTACAAAAAATAAGCGCCCCAATATCCCAAAAGTATAATAAATAAACCTAGAATACCACCGACCGGTCTGACTCTTAAACTAGAAACAATGAAACGCCACATCAATGATCCACACGAAAAAATGTGTTAGTGTTGGATGTCAAGCATTTTACAAAATTACTACTAAGAATGTCTTTTAGAATTCATAAATGTAGGATAAATAGCTAAAACAAGATACCTTAATTTTTTTTAAATACCTACCTTATTTCTTTTATTTTCCAACATTTTTTTAAGAAATTGAATTAAATGAATACTACATCTTATGCAACCACATATTATATTACCAATGAGAAGCAATTGGCGCGATGTTGCCGGCTTGCCCGAAGCGGATGATTTCTTAAAAAAATATATTTACCTTTCATAAATTATAAATCAATTATTAAATAAAATTAAAAAAAAATTATCCTAAAATATGTAGGTACTTTTTCTAAATCGCGTTGTACGTCTCTTTAGAAAACATGTACCTTATCCCAGCGCAATCAGCAACACCTAAAAATAGAAATTCCAACAAAACCAACACACGGCAACAAAGCGCGCGACAACACATGAGATGCATTTGGCGCGATGTTGCCGGCTTGCCCAAAGCGGATGATTTCTTAAAAAAATATATTTACCTTTCATAAATTATAAAATTAATTATTAAATAAAATTTTTAAAAAAATTATCCTAAAATATGTAGGTACTTTTTCTAAATCGCGATGCACGTCTCCTTAGAAAATAGGTACCTTGTCCCATCGCAATCCGCAACACCGAAAAATAGAAATTCCAACAAAACCAACACACGGCGACAAAGCACGGGACATTTTGTCTTACAACCTTGAACGAAATTGTCTTACAACCTTGAACGAAAAACGTGTAACTTGGTCCCCATACACGAACATAAACATTTCCAATGTTAAAACTAATTATTAAGATACATATGTTACCCCAGTCAAATAATGCAAAATTAGGGCAATCGGTGGAAAAAATTCCCAGAGAGTTAAATTTTTTTTAAACGCTTTCTTTTCATTTGGGTAGACATATATCAAAAGTCCCCGAGGGTGGGGGGGTGAGCTCGAGGAGGGGGTGGGGGTTAAAGGTACCATTTTTCAGTCTTTCGCTTAAATCTCGAAAACGATCACTCCTATCGATTTTATATCTAATATCTATATTTATAATATAATATTTTATATTTAATATCCTTTTAAATGATTACATAATATGTCAACGAAATAAGAAATAAAAATGAATCTATCAAAAGTACTAAAGTTTAAATTTATTATTATTATACAGTCCATTATATCGATTGTAACCATATTTTGGCCATTCGCGTCGGATGTGCTTGCGTGCTTTGGTTGGATTTTGTTTGAACCTGTGAAGACGCCGTCATTTCGCAAGTCAAGAAAACCATTGCTGCTCAGCTAGATTTGATACAAGCCAGCTTATGGTCGGCACAGTAATAGGACAAATGTGAAAATATCCTTTTAAATGATTCCTGTGTTCCGACAAAAGTGGTTTCGATTTTGTAAGTAGTTGTTTGAATTTGAAGGTAAAATCGTTTAAAAAAAATTGATTTCTCTATACTTTTAGATTTTTTTTATTCGGATTTTGAGTTACTTAATTATAGAGTTAATTTCAGAACTGATTTTGATTGATTTGATTTGAAAATATTTTGAGTGTGATTTATTCAAGAATATTGATAGATTAATGATTAATTAAAGGGGTACCTGGTCAGGTATTGTGTGTGTTAATTATTAGTAGGTACTAGGTATTTATTGATGAAGTGCCATTTAATTTGATTTGATATGATTTATATAATATAAGAGTGTTGTAGATTAGTACCCACAAGGTTTGATTTTTCTGATTGTGTACAAGTTAGTGTACGCGTAATAGTTTGCACATTGTCAATCAATAGATTTTGATAAAATTATTTGATTTTGATGTTGAATTTAAACAATTGTACCAAAAACGAGCTATAATTGAACAACGTTTAAACACGTTTGTAAAATTTATAGAGTCTATTAAAACTGCTATTGATCTAAGTAATGATATTATTTCTAAGTTAGAATTGAATGTTCAAAGAGCAGAGAATATTTTGGCAGAATTTGATGAAGTTCAAATGTTAACTGAGCTAAATTGTAATGATAATATTATGCAAGAAGAGTATGCGCAACGAGAAAAAATTGAGAGTATTTTCTCCAGAAAAATGGCTGTTGCTAAAACAATTCTAAAACAAAGATCTAGGGTTTCAGATAGTGTAGGATCCTCGGTAGGAGCGGTACCTTGTAGACAAAGTTACAGCGGATTAGAAGGTGTAAAATTACCGCCGATTAAATTTCCTATATTTGGTGGTGATTATTTAAAGTGGATTGAGTTTAAAGATACCTTTGATGCATTGATTCATGACAATAAAAGTCTTACAGATATTCAGAAGTATCACTATTTACGTGCAAGTTTGACTAATGACGCTTTAAAGATTATTCAAAGCTTAGATTTTTCTGCGCAAAATTATAATAATGCATGGCAAACTTAATGCAATCGCTTTAGCAATTCACGTATGTTGGTAAATAATCATATGAAAGCTCTTTTTGATCTTGATAATTTAAGTAAAGAATCTGCAACCGGTTTACGAAATTTGATAGATAATGTTAAAAAACATTTATGTGCTTTAAAAACACTTAAATTACCCACTGAAAGTTGGGATGCGATTATAATTCATTTAATTTCAATTAAGTTAGATAAAACAAGCTCATTAGAGCGGGAAAAGGTAAAATGTGATAAGTCATTGCCTGATTTAAAAGAATTTTTTGATTTTTTGAAAAAACGTGCTAATTTTTTAGAAACAATAGAACTCAATGGTTGGTCAAATAATAGTGGTATAAATCAAGCTAGGGATAATAAGGATAAGAAATATTCAAGATCGTTTTTATTACATGATGAAATTAAAAAACGATGTAATTTGTGCAAACAAAATCATTTGATTTATACTTGTGAAAAATTCCTTGAAATGTCTGTAGCCCAACGCTGGGACACTATTAAGGGTTTAAAATTATGCTGTAATTGCTTATGCACAGGGCACTTCAGTTATAAATGCCAGAAAATGGGTTGTAAGATTTGTAGATCAAAACACAGTGCATTGTTGCATAAAAATAAAGTAGGAGGTATGAACAATGTTAATACTAATATCAATGAGTTGGCTACACGCTCAGATGAAAGAGTAAATATATTGCTTTCAAGCGAAAACCTTAATGATTCAAGTAATTCACAAAAACCCTCTTTGGTCTTAGCAAATAAAATTTATTTTGGTAATGATTATGTTTTACTAAGTACAGCCAAGGTCAAGGTGTACGATAAGACTGGAAAATCTTATATAGCGCGTGTACTTTTGGATTCAGGAAGTCAGTCATGGGTATATTGTTACGGGAAAATTATCATACCCAATAAAAAATAAGGTGAAATGTCATTTTTCTGTACAGCCGTTGCAACAATTTGACAATGACGAGTTACAGAAATTCTGGGCTGTGAAAGAGCCTAATGTCTCCATTCTGCATTCAAGCGAGGACATCTTTTGTGAAGATCATTATGAGAATTCTATGTCTAGGGCCCTTAACCCAGATATGCCCACTGTCCTTTAAGAAGTACGCTTTACAGGAACCAATTTAAACCGCCCACGTAATAATACATAAAGTTTCTGTAAGATGGCACTGTATTATTTACCAAGTTTAAAGCATAGACTGTTTGGTTTTTAGGAGATAGCGTGATATTTTTGTGTTTATTGATATAAATATAGTTCTTGAAAAGTGATAATGGATGTTCACTATGACTTCAAGATAACAGGGTAAGTTTATTCCAAAAATTATCACAAGAATCGGCCTATTGAGTATTAAAATTATATAAATTATATCAACAAATAATTATAATAAGGTTATGTTGAATATTGGCCGGAAATGTGAGCTCCACGTGGGCGCAAATATGGGTGTCCTTCTAGAAGGACTGTGGGCTAATAGGCAACGTTTTTTTAGGGGAGCAACGCTTACTGATCTTCTTTCAATACTAGAAGATGACAAAGGTGATGAAAGCAAAAAAGCAATTGACATTGCAATTATGCCGCCTACAAACTCGTGCGATATATTAACAGATGAAGATTCGGGCGATGACGATAACGTCAACGTGAACAATTTGCCGCCTTCTCAACTTCGTGCAGAAGCTGAACTCTTTGATCAAAATTCTGACGACGAATGGGAAGACGAAGATAAAATTCCACTGTCCGAGCTTCGTAATCAATTAGCATCCAAAAAACGTTACGACGATATAAAGAAAAAAAAAGTATGATTGGGAAAAACAGGATATAGAAAATTCATGTCTTGATCTTGAGTGGCCCAATTTCTTTTTACCTTCGAACAACCTTTCGCCAATATCGCTGTTTGAAAATTATCTCGATCAGGAAATAATCGATATGTTTGTTACTTGCACTAATATGTACGCAGCTAATAAAAATCGAAGGTCAGATATTACCGCAGAGGAAGTTAAAGTATTCTTTGGAATTTTGCTTTTGAGTGGGTACCTACATGTCGACGCCAAGACGAAGAATGTTTTGGGAGAATTCCCCAGATTCTCACAATGATATTGTTGTTTCGAACATATTTTGTCATGCATACATTGTTGTGATAACAACAATTTAGACCAAAACGATAGGTTTGCTAAGGTTCGACCGTTTTTTGATAAAATGAACAGTCGATTTTTGGATTTTGCCCCAAGTGAAACAGCCTCAAAATATAAAAAAATATAACACCAATATGGGGGGTGTCGACCGAAGCGACCAAAATATTAGTTTATATCGTATAGCAATTAGGGGTAAGAAATGGTATTTTCCACTTATTGCACACTTGCTCGATGCTGCCGAACAAAATGCGTGGCAACTTCACAGAAAACAAGGAGGAAAATTAGACCACTTGGCTTTCCGAAGAAATGTCGCCATGTATCTTATTCAAAGCAACAGAGAAGATAGGGGCCTCAATTTACATAGAAGGCTTAATAGACCTTCACCTTTGGAGAATGTAGAGTCAAGGTATGACAGATTAGATCATCTTATTGAAGAGCAAGATAGGCAGACAAGATGTAGAGTGTGCCATAAAAAAGTGTCCACGAAATGTCGAAAATGTAATGTTACGCTTCATGTCCGGTGCTTTATATCTTATCATACACGATCGGAATTCTTTTTTTGTGTTTAAACAAAGTGTGTTTACATTTTATAGTAATTTTTAGAATACCTACTGTAAACTTGAGTTATAAATAAAAATAAATTTTTTGGCCACTCTAGTTTATTATTACTTAATCTGGCTATATGTATGCCCACTGTCCTTTTAAAAGAACGCCCATTATTGCTAGACTCACTACCATCAGATTTTTTTTTGCATTTTTTTAGGTTATTATGTGCCAATAGAAACCAAGTTAACAAAAAATTTACTTAAATTTTAACAAAAAATATGTTTGGGCATATCTGGGTTAATGGTCAATTTATTGTCAAAATTCCGTAAAGGGAAGATCCTTCTTCATTAGGTGATTCAAAGCCTCTCGGTATTAAAAGATTATTAAATCTTGAGGCAAGATTTAAAAGAAACCCGGACTTAAAAAAAAAAGTTATACTGCCTTTATTAACGAGTATAAAGATTTGGGACATATGTCTCTCAATTTTGATTTAAATTTGAACAAACCTTCTTATTTTTTGCCACATCATGGAATTATTCGAAACGAAAGTCTGACAACCAAGCTTTGTGTTGTATTTGATGGATCCGCACCTTCTAGCAATGGAAAGTCCTTGAACAATATTCAATATCCAGGTCCAGCTATTCAGAATGATATTGTAAGTATTTTGCTTCGATTTCGGGAACATAAAGTGGTTGTAGTTTCTGACATTAGTAAAATGTACAGGATTGTACTAATGCATCATGATGATAGGGATATGCAACAAATTTTATGGAAAAATGATCCCTCAGATTCTATTCAAACTTATCGATTAAATACAGTGACATATGGCACAGCTAGTGCACCATTTTTAGCTATGCGCTGTATTCAACAATTGTCCTTTGACAACAAGGAAAATTATCCTAAGGCAGCAGAGATTATATTAAGAGATTTTTATGTCGATGATTTGATTACTGGATTTCCTAATGAAACTGATGATATTAACACTTGTGACCAGATTGTTAAAATTTTGAATTCTGCTTGTTTTGATTTAAGAAAATGGGTTTCGACCAGTCAGGACATTTGAACTCATTTTAATCATAATTCTGACTCTCTTAAAGTTCTTACTTTGGGAGATAACGAATCAGTTAAAACATTGGGAGTACAATGGTCCAATAAGTCTGATATTTTTAGTTTTCGAGTAAAGAACAGTTTCAGCAACAGGCTTCAGTTGTTACAAAAATGTCAATGTTGTCTGCAATTGCTAAGATTTATGATCCTTTAGGGTTAGTTAGTTGTTGTATAATTTTAGTGAAGATTATGATTCAGTTGCTTTGGTCGTTAAAATTGGATTGGGATTCAGAAATTCCGTCCGAATTGGGTGCTAAGTGGAGACAGTTTCAATCAAAACTTGCCTCATTAAATGATTTAAGAATTCCAAGGTTTGTATTATGTGATAACCCTGTTGTGATAGAGCTTCATGGATTTAGTGATGCCTCCAAGCATGCATACTGTGCTACAGTCTATGTAAATTGTGTTGATTCAGAAGGTCACATTACAGTTAAATTGTTATGTGCAAAAACTAAGGTGGCCTCAGTTAAAATGTCAACGATTCCTAGATTAGAACTCTGTGGTAGTTTATTATTGGTTCAATTAATGAAAAAGATTTTAAATTCAGTTATCTTTTCGTTTGAATCTTACTATTGGTGCGATTCACAAATTGTATTGCATTGGTTAAATTCCAATCCAGCAAACCTTCAAGTTTTTGTAGGTAATCGTGTAGCAGAAATTCAAAGATCTTCGAATATTGATAATTGAAATTATGTTAATACAAAAGAAAATCCTGCTGATATTGGAAGTAGAGGAATTTCATCCGACCAGCTAAAATATTGTCAAACATGGTTTGATGGTCCATCATTTTCGTCAACAAATTTTAAAAAACCTAAATTTCTCGATTTGCCTCCTATTTCAGAGATTCCTGAATTTAAAAAAATGCCAAGGTTTTTACTTCAGTAAAAAATTATTTATGTTCAATATTTAATAAGTTTAAACAAATTAGTAAGAGTTGTAGCATGCTGTCGTCGATTTATTCATAATTTAAAATCTGCAGTGGAATTAAAAAACTTCGATCCTATCACAGCGACGGAATTTAATCTTGCAGAATTATTTGTGGTAAAACTATCTCAGGAAGAAAGTTTTTTACAGGAATTAAGTTTTTTAAAGGGTAATACGTCTATTCCTTCATCAAATCGATAATTATCATTAACTCCATTTTTAGATGATAATGGTTTATTGAAGGTAGGAGGCCGTCTCAAAAATTCATCACTAAATTATGAGGGAAAACATCCTTTATTATTGGATAAGAAACATAATTTAAGTAAACTGATTTTTAGGCATGAGCATTTGCAATTGCAGCATGCTGGTTCACAGGTTCTATTAGCTAGTGTACGACAACGATTTTGGATCGTCTCCGGGATGTCATTAGCAAAAACGATTGTGAAGGATTGTATGAAATGTTATCACTTTAAACTCAAACCAATGCAATCAATTATGACAGACTTGCCAGAGTCTAGGGTTAAAATATCACCTCCGTTTCATATAACTGGGTTAGATTACGCAGGGCCATTTATTTTAAAAGATAGAAAGGGCCGTGGTTGTAAAACTTATAAGGCATGCATATGCCTATTTATTTGCTTTTCGACAAAGGCAGTTCATTTAGAATTAATTAGTTCCCTAACTAGTGAGGCATTTTTAGCACGTCGCAGACGGTTTGTCTCTAGACGAGGAAAACCAGCACACTTGTACTCAGATAATGGGTCAAATTTTGTAGGTGCAAAAAATGAATTTAAAGTATTATATGAATTTTTAAAGGATTCAAATGATGAAATTGTCAGTGCTTGTGCAAGTCAAACTATTAGATGGCATTTCGTCCCTCCTAGTACTCAAAATTTTGGTGGGTTATGGGAAAGTAATATTAAGGGAGTAAAGTATCATTTCTATAGAGTGATCGGTGAAACGATTTTGATCTATGAAGAATTTATAACTCTGCTTATTCAGATCGAGGCCACTTTAAATTCACGTCCTTTATACGCCCTTTCATCCGATCCCAATGATTTCATTCCTTTGACCCCCTCGCATTTCTTGATTGGACGACCATTAAATACAGTTCCAGATTCATATTTTAAAGAAGGCACAAGAATTAACCAGTTATCAAGATTGCAATTAATCCAACAACTGTTACATGGTTTTTGGAAACAATGGTCAATGCTATATTTGTGTCAGCTTCAACAACAACGAAAATGGAAGACCAGTCAACTTATGGACATTAAAATTGGAATTTTAGTATTATTAAAAAATTACAATTTACCACCTTGCAAGTGGTTATTAGGAAGAATAATTGCAATCCACCCAGGTGACGATAATGTGGTACACGTCGTTACCGTAAAAACCGCTAATGGGACATTTAAACGCAATATATCAAAAATCTGCCCGATACCAATGGCAGAAATTGTTTTTTAATCTTCAATTAAATGTTGATATTTGATTAGACTATATTTATCTATTGTAATAAGTTATCTTTTATTTAAGTTTTGTTTATTTTTTGAAAATGTTCAAAGGCAATTATGGACAATTAACTTTGGGAATAGCTACCTTTTTTGGATACCAGCAGACCAGGACGAAAATGCCAATGTCAATAAAAAAATTAATTATTAAGATACATATTATGTCAACGAAATAAGAAATAAAAATTAATCTATCAAAAGTACTAAAGTTTAAATTTATTATTATTATACAGTCCATTATCGATTTTTTTTTCCTGACAAACACAGATAGGTTCTGGTAAATTTAGCTTTATATTATTTATAGATGAGAACATAAAACGAAATTGTATATGTATGTATATTTTCTCTCTAATTAATTTATAAATTGAACCTTATTTAACTTGAAACTGATTAATTATGCCCCAAAACGAAAAGATGTGTCAAAAAACGAAATGTAGCATGGGTAAGCTTAGCTTATCAGACAACGTAACATTGCATTGTGATAAACAGCATTGTGATGACAGCTGTAGCAAGAAAAATTGAGTGTCGTGTTGAATACAGAGTTCCAAAATACACCACAAGCAACTAAACTAGTTTAGTTATTAATAAATAATAACAAAAACTTTCACTACCGCTTAAAATAATAGACCTGTAAAACTAAAATTTGGTACAGACTGAAATAAGGTCATTTGTCCTTTTTCCCTGGATTTTCCGACGGCGACGTCCTAGTTTCCGCAAACGGAACGCCGCAAAGGCGTCTGTCATGGCGCCAGAACGTCGGGCGTCCCATATTCAAGTTTCGCAAAACAGATCAATTTTAACTGTTAAAAAGAAGGGGGATTTGAGGCCACTCTTTATGACAAAGAAGAATTTAATATAATCATTTTTAGTGGTTCGCATGACAATTAGAAAAAATATCGATTGAGGTCTGGTACTGTCTGTCTGTCTATATATCGTCTCACAAAACTCTTGTTACAGAGATAGTTTGATATAGAAAGATATACGATGGGAGAAAATACTCTGAAAACTCTATATTATGGAGGCGGAAAATCATGCTATTTCAGGACGGGTAATATTGATAAATAATCTTAGAACCATATAGGAAAGCGAATTTTTGTTATAGGTGCCTATTTATGTAGATTATTTCCCAGATGAATATATAAAAAAAATATTGTCAGAAACAGACACAGCTTTCTTATTATTTATAAGAAACAACGTTAATGGTTATGAAAGGTAGACTTAGAAAACGTCAAATCTGAAACAAATAATTATCACCTGAAGTAATGTAAATACGTGTAGTAGGAAAAGGTAAAATAATTGAAAATTATACCTAAAGTTTTGTTTGAAGGTGGTAGACAATGAAGTAATATCAAAAATTACCTTGTCGGACTTCCATTGTATTTATTTTGTTACTTACGTTTCGGTTAGTTAGTATCTCTAACCGTTTTCAAGTGTAAATAGTTTTTAAGTAACAAAATAAAGACAATAGAAGTCCGACAAGGTAATTTGTTTTTGATGAAGATTTGTTATTTGAGAAACTGCACAAGAAATTTCTGTAGAAAATGATCGCGTTTTCCATCTTTTTAAACCGAGAGAAAAAGTATATTTGCTTGCAAAAATAATACGAAAGCAATCAAAAAAAATTATTCCTGAAACTAAAAACCTTTTTTGATAATTTAATTTATAAACAGTTGTTAATCTCGGTTTAGTTCAATGCTCATAGCTCAATTCCGTAAAAATGATTCCTGTCAAGATATGTATTATACAGGGTGTCCGGAAAATAAGTGTACAACGTTTGACGACAGACTCCTGACGTCAAAATAGGTCGATCTAAGCCGACTTAGTTATATTCAAAATTGTCTTGTTTAGCCGGTAGAGGTCGTCAAAAACTTGTAAAAATATTGGTTTTTCCTAAATTACGTGAAAACCTGCTAATCGATTTTAATGATTTTTAGTATGTAGAATAATACTATAAAATGACGTTTTCTAGAAGTATAGTCACCGGCTGTAAATAAGTGGAAGTGTTATAAAAGTGATATAATACGTCAACATTTCTCCTCATTTTTTATATGAACGGCGTTATGACAACCCAGATATTTTTGAGTGACTGGATGTATTTGGAAGCTATTTTACCTCTTTAATATTTTTCGTTGAAAGAGCTGTTTTGCCAGAAGAAAATATTTACAATATTTAGTATTATTACTAATAATATTAACATTAAATTACCTGTAACAATAATTTTTTAAGTGACCTTATTGCTATGGCATTTAATAATTTGACAATTATTGACAAATTGTCACCAGTCTATGAAATTTACTCAAGTATACGATCAACATACTTGAATTACAAGTTCATTTTATCATCAAAAATGGAAAATTATACGAACTCTGAGAAGGTTGACATGCTCCTGGTATAAGGGTTTTGTCAAGGAAATGGGCGTCAGAGTGTTAGAGTTTACATGGAGAGGTTTCCTAACCGTCGAATACCAAACCACCAAACATTTGCCAATATCGAGCGTCATCTTCGGGAAACAGGCAGCTTTGAGAAAAACTTTGAAGGCAGCTCTTTGTATGCGAACAACTCGAACTGTGGAAACAGAAGAGATGATTCTGGAAAGAGTTGAAGAAGAACCAAGTACCAGTACCCGTCGCTTAGAACGTGAGTTACATGTTCCTAAAACGATTGTCAATGAGGTTTTAAAAGAACAGTTGTTACATCCTTATCACGTGCAAAAAGTCCAGGAACTTTTACCGACTGATCCCCCCATGTGGCTTACATTTTGTCAAATTATTAGAAACAAAAGAATCCGTGATCCAAATTTTTGTAGAACAATTATGTTTACTGACGAGGCGTGCTTTACAAGATTTGGAGTAACCAATCTGCACAACCAACATATTTATTCCGATGAATATCCACATGCCATTAAAGTTGCACATCATCAGCATCAATTTAAATTAAATATTTGGGCAGGTATTATTGATCGCTACCTTATTGGTCCCATTGTTATTCCAGACAGGTTAGATGGACATATTTATTTAAATTTTTTGCAAGACACATTACCAATTCTTCTGGATAATTTGCCCCTTTTACTTCGGAGGGAAATGTGGTATATGCATGATGGTGCCCCGCCCCATTTTCCCGTTGCCGTTCGGCAATACTTACATCATCAATATCCCAACCGATGGATTGGAAGGGGCAATGATGCACCAGTAAAATGACCACCACGTTCTCCTGAGTTAAATATGTGTGACTTATTTTTGTGGGGCGCTATTAAAACAGAAGTTTACAAGACTCCGGTAAACACACGCGATGATTTATTGCAGCGGATTTTAAATGCAGGCAACCTTTTTAATAACCCCGAGACATTAGATAGGGTCCAATATCATTTTTAAGGAGTGTTAATAAGTGTATTCAGCAAGATGGTGGTCATTTTACACATTTGCTTAAGTAATGTTTTTGTTTTACTTAGTTTCTTACAATACATACTTTCAACTTTGTTGTACTTTGTTTTATTTTTATTGTTAATAATTGATGTATGCAGGTAATTGTTAATATTTTCTTATGGCAAACAGCTCATTCAACGAGAAATATCTGGGTTGTCATAACGCCGTTCATATAAAAAATGAGGAGAAATGTTGACGTACTTTTATAACACTTCCACTTATTTACAGCCGGTGACTATACTACTAGAAAACGTCATTTTATAGTATTAGTCTACATACTAAAAATCATTAAAATCGATTAGCAGGCTTTCACGTAATTTAGGAAAAACCAATATTTTTACAAATTTTTGACGCCCTCTACCGGCTAAACGAGACAATTCTGGATATAACTAAGTCGGCTTAGATCGACCTATTTTGACGTCAGGAGTCTGTCGTCAAACGTTGTACACGTATTTTCCGGACACCCTGTATAATAAGTTATTATTTAGTATATGTACAGGGTGTCCCACTAAGGTTGAAGAGGTAGGATATTATGGAAGCCACAAATCCTATGTCTTTGAAAAAAAAATTATTGACTAAATCGACCAAGAAAATTTGACGGAAAATATTTTTAAGCTTCCAGAATGATCGCTAGGGGGCGCAATTACTATGATATAACTAAAAATTTAATTTTTCTCGGAATAATCGTAATTAAGGTTCTTATTTAATAACGGAAATAAAAAGATTATTAATTTCTCAGATACTTTGTTTTATAAGACTTTTTTGTATCGTCGATAATAAGGGCGGGGGAAGGGAAAAAATCATGTTTAAAACTGCTGTAACTTCCATACACTCTATCCAAATTTAATCAACTTAGTTTTGTTTTAAAGCTAAATATTCAAATGTTGTGGTGATGGTTAGTTCACCCTGCGTCTTCTAGAAGGCGTTGATTAGCCAAGATTCGGTTTTTAGAGTTTTCTTAACAAAAGTAAATGGGATGCTATATTTTTATACGACTGTGCTTAAGCAGCATAAAAATAGCTACATTTTGGCGCAAACCGTAATTCGATATCTTTATTCCTTCTCGAGTTATTTGCAAATATCCAGTTTAAAAAAAAAATTAGCATAACATTACTTTAATCATGATATCTATGGAAACAAATTTTTGCCAACCATTGCTGGTTGCTAGGCAACGTTGACATTAAGTTAATTTTTACATTTCTTCTGTATTTACAATTTTGTTCAATATTTAATATTAAAAAGTAAAAAGTTGGTTTGATTATCTTTGAGATTTTAAATTAAATTTTCAGGTGGAATTATCAACGTCATTCAATTTACTGCCAACCTATAACCTATTTCGCCTTGTTTTTCTTAGTTTATTATGTTATTGATTAAGATTTAAATAAAATCAATATCGTCTGCACATTATTTAGGTAATATCTGATATATTACAAAAATATCAATTTATTTCATTGCTTATTTTGGGAGAATTGTATAGTGAAAGAACAATGACACAATAATGTTAAAAAAAATCTTAACCGATATTTTTCGATATACAATTCTCCTTAAATAACTTATGAAATTCCTTGATATTAATTTAACATGTTAATTATTACCTATAGAATATCTTCATATATCACAATATTGATTTTATTTAAATTTTGTGTAAAAGTAAGAAAATATAAATAAATCTACGCGAAATAGGTTATAGGTTGGCAAGCATGTTGATACTCCCACCTTAAATGTGTTAAAAATGCCTTACTCTACAGCAGAAGCCTATCTCATGTTGGCGGTTTATTTTCAAAGTTATGAAAATGCTGCTATGGCAGAACGAGTATACGCAGCTAACTATCCTGGTAGAAGACATTTTGGTAGAGGAGTGTTTGGCCGATTAGCTAGACGATTGCGTGAAACAGGTCAGGTGCATAATATTTCAGCACTTAGGAGAAATAGGCACATTAGAAATGAAAATAATATTATTAATGTTCTCGCCTATATTCAGGTTAATCCTCATTTAGGTACAAGGACAATAGCATCTGACTTAGGCATAAGCAAAACGTCGGTACATAGAATTTTAAAGAACCAATCTCTTAATCCATATCACATCAGGCTCTGTCGGAAACTGACTTTGAACACAGACTAAACTACTGCCACTGGCTAAGAAATATGGTTCGTGAAGATAAGAATTTTTTGTCTCCCATACTATGGACTGACGAAGCTACCTTTTCAAATGCCGGAGGAGTCAATTTGCACAACATGCACTACTGGTCAGTGAATAATCCTCACTGGATGCGTGAAGTAGACCATCAAAATCGATGGAGTGTAAATGTGTGGTGTGGCATTTTGGATGGCCGGATTATTGGTCCGTTTTTTTTAAATTCATATTTAAATGGCGATCTTTACTTAAATTTTTTAAGGAACCAATTGCCACCCCTATTAGAAAAGGTCCCATTAGTAACCAGAAGGGACATGTGGCTTCAACATGATGGGTGCCCTGCACACTTTTCTCGAGTAGTCCGTGACTTTTTAGATCAAATCTACCCGAACTGCTGGATCGGACGAGGAAGTTTATTTCCATGGCCGCCTAGGTCTACAAATCTCACTGTGTTAGATTTTTATTTATGGGGCAAACTAAGAGACATTGTTTTTCAAACTCGTCCGACTACTGCGGAAAACATGATGCAACGGATACAAGATGCCATTGCCGACATTTCAAGAGCTGAAATTGAGGTAGCAGTATCAAGTACGAAACGCAGATTAAATCGTTGCATTGAAAATAATGGAATGCATTTTGAACACTTGTAGTTTTCCTTATTTAAACATAATATTTCATCGTTACTGTTGCCTTAGTAGTTTATAATTTTTTATTTTGTTTTATTGGCGTTGTTAAAGTACATTAGATCTTAAGAGTTTTTAAAATAAAAGTTATTTTTCGTTTTCGTAGTTTAGTTGTTAAATAATCTTTACGATTTTGCTTTTGATGGTGCCTTTCATAATAACCAGCAATAGTTGGCAAAAATTTGTTTCCATAGATATCACGATTAAAGTAATGTTACGTTAATTTTTTTTTTTAAACTGGATATTTGCAAATAACTCGAAAAGGAATAAAGATATCGAATTACGGTTTGCGCCAAAATGTAGCTATTTTTATGCTGCTTAAGCACAGTCGTATAAACGTATAGCATGCCATTTACTTTTGTTAAGAAAACTCTAAAAACCGAATCTTGGCTAATCAACGCAGACGAAGACGCAGGGTGAACTAACCATCACCATAACATTTAGATATTTAATAAATGTAAAATTAGCTTTAAAACCAAACTAAGTTGATTAAATTTGTATAGAGGGTATGGAAGTTACAGCAGTTTTAAACATGATTTTTTCGCAACCTTCCCCCGCCCTTATTATCGACGAAACAAAAAAAGGTCAATAAAACAAAGTATCGGAGAAATTAATAATCTTTTTATTTCCGTTATTAAATAAGAACCTTACCTGCGATTATTCCGAGAAAAATTGAATTTTTAGTTATAAATTAATTGCACCCCCTAGCGATCATTCTGGAAACTTAAAAATATTTTCCATCAATTTTTCTTGGTCGATTTAGTCAATGAATTTTTTTTTTCAAATACATAGGATTTGTGGCTTTCATAATATCCTACCTCTTCAACCTTAGTGGGAATAATTTATTTTAATTGCTTTATGTTATTAACCTAAATAGAGACTATTTTGTATCTTTTAATCAAAACCAGATGCATATATGACCTAGTCGATAAAGGGTGCAATACCTCAAAAGGTTTTGTTGGGATTATTTTTATTTGTTAAAAGTTGGCTTATAAACAATTTGTGTAAAAATATAACACAATAATATTTTATTAAAATAGCCTAGTACACAACACAAACAAAAACTTTATTATTATATATTTCCTCTTAACAAGGGGCAGCAGGTTTATTTACATGTGACGCTGAAAGGGAGAAGTTGGCGGGCGTTGCGACGCAAAGCTACAAGATATCGGCATTGATCCCCCCGAAGTTAAAGAGGATGGACGTGGGAAAACAGAATGAACTGGCCTCGATTTTTTCTCACAATCCAAACAGTATTACTATCGTTTTGTTTTATTTAAAATTATAACAATAAAAGTATTCCTGCTGAAATGCCTTCCGGGATTTACGTTCCAAGGATAAGAATGCTTTGAACAGTGTTAAGGCAACAAAGACCGGTTCGTAACTGGTTAGCTATGTCTAGTTTATTTCTTGATAGATAGTTGGTCATTTCTCCTTAGAAAATGACTAGAATCATAAACATTTCAAAAATGTTGTAATAAAATCTTTATGTTTAAGCCTGTTTTAAATTTGTGTCTGTTGTATCTTTGTTTGTCTGTCCCCCTTCTCTTCTTGTTGAACCAAAAACTCAAAGAATTATTTTATGGGAAAGGAATACATGTATAAAAAGATTAGGCTGTAAAGAAGTCTGAAATAAGTAATATAATTTACCATTGAATTTTTAAGCTTTTGGGTGTCATTTTTTTAACCTCGGTAAGTTTTTTTTTGTGGTTATTAGGCAATTATTTACTTACTCCGCTACTATTGGTAGTATACTTACTTTTAAACTGTCCCGTTCGTTATATTACGAGACCAAGAAAATATTAAAATCTAGCGAAACAAGAAAAGGAAATATAATATTGCGAGATGTTAGAGACGAGATTGTTTGTAAAAAGCAAAATTTCTCTAACACACTAATTGTTTTTAATGAAATTATTCTTGTTTGTTTATTTGTTTAACTAATTTACCAGATATATCTAAGATAGATCCAACCAACATGTCGCGATATAATTAATAATATCAAAATAATGCATTGTGAAGTAAAATAATAACCAACTCATTCTTGGTAGATTAGAAATGACAGCAGCTGTAGGAACAATGGCCGACTATTTCCCTAAATGTCGACCCAGAAATGCAGTCGACCAGACACTAACACTTATATCCCTGAAATCATGGGATTAAACTCTCAGTCCGATCATGAATAAATAAAATGGTTTAACAACGGTAACTTCTATCAGATTCGTCTTAATAATGATTATAAATTATATATAACTGAAAAATGTTCACGAGCGTGTAAACAAAGTTAAAATTGGAAAAATCTAATGGGAATCAAACCTGAAACCTCTCGACTACCAGTCAAACGCTCTGCTGTTTGCGCTACGGTGACTCTGAAGGTCTTTCACCAACGTTGGTCATATATCTTATTCAATTTTATGTTGAGAGTAACATATTTTTTTTCTGCTGTTTGCGCTACGGTGACTCTGAAGATCTTTCACCAACGTTGGTCATATATCTTATTCAATTTTATGTTGAGAGTAACATATTTTTTTTCTGCTGTTTGCGCTACGGTGACTCTGAAGATCTTTCACCAACGTTGGTCATATATCTTATTCAATTTTATGTTGAGAGTAACATATTTTTTTTTCTGCTGTTTGCGCTACGGTGACTCTGAAGATCTTTCACCAACGTTGGTCATATATCTTATTCAATTTTATGTTGAGAGTAACATATTTTTTTTCTGCTGTTTGCGCTACGGTGACTCTGAAGATCTTTCACCAACGTTGGTCATATATCTTATTCAATTTTATGTTGAGAGTAACATATTTTTTTTGCCTGCACGCCGCTCAACATATTTTACTTATAATATTTAATACAGACACTAAAACTCTTCGTAATAATTATAATGTTAGGACATGCCCGAAATAATCTTGTAAGCTAAAAGACAAATTATAACCTATACATAATATAAAAGCGAAACTAATAGAGTTAAAGTATTAATACGAATCTAAGCAACCCAACAATTAATTTGTTTTTATATAAACCTTAATACTTAAAAAAAATCTTTTCCATTCAAAAATAAAATCTAATTTTTCTAGACATATCTTTTCAAATAATCATATTTGTAACTCTGATTCTCACACAAAATTTTTATACTTTTGCAACACAGGAAACAGACTAGACCTTTCAGAAATTCTTGAAATTAATAAAACATTAAATAATAAAAATGTCCTTTGCCTGAATGATCAAATCCAGTGGCGGCTGGTTAATGAAGGGCTCTGGCTGCAATTATTTCAAACAGAATCCAAAAATACTTTACTTAAAAAACCAATAACGCAATGTATGTAAGCAATCAATTAAAATAATTCAAACCAAACATAGCCCTATTCCAACGGGCAGGTTATACTCACAGACAAGCGAGTTGCGCGCTCTCAAGGTTACTAAGCGCGGGCTATCGATTATTCCGTCCCGATTCAACGCGACTACGGAGGCCTGACGTCACCTACACATCGCACAACGAGCGGCCACGGACGAGCTCCAATTTTCCGCGCCCAACAGCTGTTCGCGAATCGCGATGCGACCTGTCGATGCCGTTGACGTTTTGTTTATTTGTTTTGAGTTATTTATTAGTTACATTATAAAGTTGAAAAATTTCGTCTAATATGAAGGTCATTGATTTACAGAAGCTTGTGTTTAGTAGTTCTCTGAGCCTAATTGAAAAATTTCATTTAAAAAATACCGTGCGGCCACTCCACTACCAATATTAAATACCTATAGTCAGTGCTGGATTTACCATTAGACTGAGTAGGCTGGAGCCTAGGGCTCTAAACACTTCTCTTGAATGTAATATTCGTAAGTACTTACTTTTTATCAAAAAAATAATACTCCAAAAATTCTTTCACTTCAATTCTTAATTTTAATTTCAATTTCTATTTTTTACAGATTACCTTATTATTTTCTTCTAATTTTGTCCTCACAATGTCTTATAGACACATACCTAGTTAAAAATGTCTTTTAAAATTTTTTTTAAAAATGTTTTTAAAAATTTTAAACATTCTTCGACACCTACTTTTTAGAAAGGTTTTTTCTTCTTCCCCAGTTTATTTGGTTGGTTTAGACCCCATTTACTGACTTCTCACATACTCAGTATGTTTTAACTCTCATCATTTTTTTTTATATTATGTTTAATTTACACATCAAATTTTTAATTACATAAAAGCTCCATTACGGTTCTACACGCGTTCGAAACATGTTGAGACTCTTACTGAATATTCTTATTCTATTAAACTTTGTGGATGAAGACTTTGAGTTTTTTCTTTTTTTCCCTTAAAAAAAATGTTTTCCAATTTTCTTTTATATCAAATCTATTTCGATATCGTTTTCAGTCTCTTAAGTCGTATCGCCTAATTACGAATAAGACCAATAAAACCATTTTTTTATAGTTTATAAGTTGGTTATGATATTAATGAAATAATATTTTATTCTGCTAATATCTGGAATTGCCTGGTGCAACCTTTAATAAAAACTCTAAGGGGAGACCGGGAATTTGGACGAAGCGGAGACTTATTAATCCTCTGTGCTCGAGTTAAATTATTTAGTAATTTTCAAGGCTACTGAGAAAAATATTTATTATGATAGATAGTATTACCAACATACAATTTAGATTATGAAAATTTATAAAATTTGTATGGCATAAGTTCTTTTTAGCTACTTAAATATATTTTTATTAAAGAAGTATTTTATAAGGCTAATAGAGAACTTGTCTCATTAGACTTTAACATGCACGCGTGCTACAAAATAATGCTGTATACACGTGTACTTTAATATAGTATTTACTATTTCCTATTTTGCTTTCATATTAAAGCTTTTTTGATATCGTTTTTAGTATTGTAATAAGCTTTTTAGGAAATAATTTTTCGTCTTTTAAAAAAAGTTGGCAATGATATTAATTAAATGTATGATCCTGCTGTGACGTTTAATAAAATCTAAGACTTTTGAAAAAAAAACACATTTTTTATTAAAAGTACCAAGGATCTTCAAATGTTAAACCAATTAAATAATAAAACATTTTATTTCGGGCCTCCGGGGTCGAATGGAGTATTCCGAGGCGCCGGTAGGGACCTTGCCATAGACATAATACACCCTTCGATCAGCAAGCAATAATCACGAAAGTGGCAAATTTATGGCCCTACGCAAGTTAAGGGTTAGGCAATAGTTACTTTTTTTAAATATCATTATTTGTAACCACTTAACAATAATATTATTCTAACAGTATAAACTTAGTATAAACTATTCTAATCTAAAATCTACCATTTATATATAAATTATTAATGAGTTTGTAATTAAAAATTGGGACGCCGATTCGAGGTTTTGCTGTGGAGACTGCTTAGCTGTGTAGGATAATTCATAAGTTTACCGAACCGTAATTTGCATGTAAAAAAATCCTTACACACATGGGCATGCGCACGGCAAAATGCTCATTTAACGAATTGGAAGCTATAAAGTTGAAGTTCTTGGTAAGACATTGTAAAAGTTGACCTTCAATTTATTTTCACGTGTAAACAGCTAAAACAACATTTTCAAGTACAATTTTTTGATCAAGAATTTGAAAAAGTTTTCTGTATCAGTCCTTGTTTATAGCACAAACACTTAACTACACAAATCCCCAAAACTAGAAATCCGAAGTATTAAACATCCACAAGCAACAATACCCGAGTCCTTTTAGTTGTTTTTAAATAGCAACATTTTTTTCTCCTCCCTTGCCACAGTTAATTATGTATGGCCAACTATATTTCTCATAAGATTATACGATTTAAAGAATTGATTGACCTCGTCCGTTACTTTGTGACAATATATTTTACATTATACGATTTGTTTGCGAATATTAACAACTTATAGTCTAAGATCCGACCATAGAACGACCTTCACCCATCGCGTTACGGGATGAAACATGTTTTTATATAAAATTTAATATGTCAAAAAATATATTTCGTGAAGGTTGACTGAAAATTTTGGTGCAAAGTATTTTTAATTAAAAATTAAAAAATGATTTTTTTCAAACGTTTAGCGTTCAGGATTCAATCATGGGAGGGGCACAATCATAGACGGTTCTAGACTTTTTAGTTAGGGGGGCTGAAGCTGTAGGAAAAGGAAGCTCACCGCAGGTGCCGCCAGAGGCTAATCGCCGAAGGCTAAAATTTTTGGGGGTGCCACGCCCAATTTTTATCCAAAAGTCGTTAAAATCGTTGAAAAAATTACGCCCTCAGCGCCCTCTTGTGTTTGCTGGGTAGTAGATATACAGTATGTCTCCGTAAGTTCGCATCATATGGAAAACTTTTTTATTATTGATTTCTCAGAAAATTTTATTGTTTATAAAAAGCTCTGCATGGTCTAAAACCTAAAATGCAACTATCAGATATTAAATTTTCCCAGACATATACGGGGTTTGTCAAAAAATATGAATTTTGCCCAAGAGTAAAGTACCTTTATTTTTGACAATATCGAAAATTGTTATTAAAAAAAGTTGATCAGAACTAAAAACCACGTTTAAATATGCAATTACACCTATTTACGATAAAAAAAAATATTTTTTCTTTTTGAAACGTATGTGTACAATAACAATGCAAATTTAACTCTAGTTACAGGTAATCTAGGGTGCTTTGACATACAAATGTGATGATAGCAAGAAATGTTTGACAGGGACCGTCAAAACGCGTTAAAACTTATAAAGTACATAAAAATGGTGTTATTAATTTGTGAAGAAAAAATTGAAATTGTTTTGATTGTGGGAGAAAACTATAAAACGCATAGAGAAGCAGCAATTATTTTTAATAATAGACATCCCAATAAAAATATTTATCAATCAACTGTTACAAGAATAATGAATAAATTTAAGACTACTGGAAGTTTAAACAATAACTTTAATGGAAAACGCCGAAAACTGGTTGCCAATGAGAACACGCAGTTAGAAGTAATGCTGTCTGTTGTAGAACATCCAAAAGTGTCATTGCGCAAAAGAAAGTCATAAGTCGTTAATATAACAAAATGTAAGTAAGGATACAGTGGGAAGAATTTTAAAACGAAATAATTTCAGACTATTCAAACCAAAAATCGTTCACACATTAAAAGAAAGGGACTATGATAGGCGCTTTGATTTTTGCTCTCTCATCCAAGGAGAGTTAGAAGAGGACCGTTTTTTTCCGAGACGTATAATTTTTTCCGATGAGGCAACATTTTCTTCAAATGGAACTGTCTCGTCACAACATTGTCGCTGGTGGTCTGAGGAAAATCCCAATTTTACAATAAAGTCTCGTGACCAACAATATTCATTTAAAACGAACGTGTGGTGTGGTATTTACAAGAACAGATTAATAGGACCATATTTTTTTCACCAATCTATGAATGCTGAACGTTATTTACAATTTTTGCAAAATCAAATCAGTGACTTTCTGGACGAACTACCTTTACAAGAACGTCAATGTGTTTGGTTCCAACAAGACGGTGCAACATGCCACAGTACATTAAATGTTAGGGCATATCTTAAACATTTGTTCAATGGAAAAGTTATGCACAGATATTCAGATATTTTTTGGCCTGCTAGATCCCCTGACCTAACCCCTCTAGATTACTTCTTATGGGGTTACTTAAAACAAAAAGTTTACCAGCATGCCAGCAATGGCCTTTTCATGATGTTAATCCTTTGGAGAGGATAATTACACAATCATGCCGGGAAATTTCTTCAGAAATGATAAGAAAAGTATTAAGGAAATTTGCCAATAGAACGATGAAATGTATTGAACGAGAGGGTGGATATGTTGAGGCATTAGTGGAATAAGTGAAAATTAAATTTCTATTATTATTATGTTAGTTACACAATTTATTATTTGTATGTGTAATTGCATATTTAAACGTGGTTTTTAGTTCTCATCAACTTTTTTTAATAACAATTTTCGATATTGTCAAAAATAAAGGTACTTTACTCTTGAGCAAAATTCACATTTTTTGACAAACCCCGTATGTCTGGGAAAATTTAATATCTGATAGTTGCATTTTAGGTTTTAGACCAAGCAGAGCTTTTTATAAAGAATAAAATTTTCTGAGAAATCAATAATAAAAAAATTTTCCATATGATGCGAACTTACGGAGACATACTGTATATAAAAATACAGGCAATATTTTTATAATTTAAAAGTTAAAAATCTTTGACACCAGTGGGATTTTATCCTACATTTATGAAAAAATATTTGCACAAATAAATTTTTATAAAGCTATTTTTCTACCCACTTCGTCCAACTCGTCCACATCGTCCAACTTTACGTCAAGGCCTTTTTTTCATCCTAAATCACATTGAGTTATTGGGTGCTAAATAAAAATCATTATTAGTTGTGTTAGTAGCAGTTTGGTAGCGAAGAAAAGAAAGCTTTTTATGAAAAAGTTAATTAATTAATAAATTAGTAAAATTACTGGAATTAGGTAGATATATAGACATTTTTGGATTGCCACATTTAAATTTGGGGGGCTAATCCGAGATTTGGGGGTGGGGCTTAGCCCCCCAAACCCCCACCTAGAACCGCCTATGGGCACAATATAAAAGCTATATAAAATACTAATAGTTTTACGTTAATAAAAGAGGGGTGGGGGGGGGGCATAATTAAACTGCTGCAAAATTTTTTTTAAATATCTATAAATAATGCAAGCAAAATACACATTTACAAAACAAAATCCAACCTCCTGGGTCCTCTTTCTTTTAAAATACTTAATACTTCATTGGTATCAATATGTACCTCCCTATGAATATTTAAATTTGCAAGTCCATTTAGCCGATTTTCTCCCATTGTATTTATTAAATAAGATTTAAGCCTTCTCAAAGTTGAAAATGTTCGTTCTGCTGTAGCTGTCGACTCCGGTAATGTTGAAAATATCTTAAGTAAGTAGTATAAAAATATTTGGATACGCATCCACATTCATCATATTTATGGCATCAAGTGCGCTCTTTGGAATAGAAGGATGTCAATCCGGTCAATTGATGCCTCACTGGATTTAATAAATTTTTGGTACCATAGACGTAGCTCTGCTTCAAAGACATTCTTACTTAACTTATATCTTGGCCATAAAAGGACACCAAGTTATAAAAATTTTCTGGGAAAAACTGATGATTTCGATAATCGATCGAGTAGTCGCTACTTTATTAGTAAGCAAATAGTAGAACTTGCGCTCAGTGCTAGACCGAGTGATGTCGGTTACATATTTCAACAATCGAGTACTCCGGTTTTGAGCTACTTGTTGGGGGGGGGCATGTGCCCCAGTGCTCCCCCCTTGTGTGCGCCACTGAATCTCCTATACCACTAAGATAGCGGAAAACTTTTGACGAAGCTTATTAAGGGTTAAGAGGTGCTTAAGTAGTCAACCCAGCGTTTGCATATTGCACAAGCTACATGCTTTCGATTTGTATGCAATTTAATACGTAACGGAATGAGTGCAATGTTTAAAAAAAATATTTTTTTAATTTTTAATTAAAAATACTTTGCACGAAAATTTTCAGTCAACCTTCACGAAATATATTTTTTGACATATTAAATTTTATATAAAAACATGTTTCATCCCGTAACGCGATGGGATCCCCTACTATTAGCTAAACAATAGTATATTACATACCGAAGAGGAAAGTGTTCCATTACTGTCGAGAGATTAGTTAGTTATCCGAGACGCGAAGCGTCGAGGTTAACTTTAATCTCGTGACAGTAATGAAAATTTTCTTCTGAGGTTTGTATACTATTTTATTTACAACCACACCGTTAATTGAAAATTAGATAATATTTGATTTTTTCAAAAAATGTAGTAAAAATGTCAAAATATGACATTTATTGTCATATTTATTTCTTTAAATATGCTGGTTGAATGACAAGAATGAGGGAAACGAGTGAGGGAAATGGGTGAGGAAAGTGGAAGAAGGAAGTAGACGTAGGTAATGTGACACTTCCAAACTTTAAAAAATGTTGTCATGTCTGCATTACATGTATGGTTGTAAATAATAGTAGGTATATTATATACATAGGAAAGTGTTTTATTACTGTAGAAAGATTAGTTAGTTATCCGAGACGCGAAGCGTAGAGGTTAACTTTTATCTCGCGACAGTAATGAAAACTTTCCTCTGAGGTTTGAATGCTATTTTATTTACAATTGAAATTAGATAATATTGGATTTAAAAAAAAAAAATGTAGGGGAAAAGCGGGTAAGATGACATAGACGGGCAAAATGACTTTTTACTATTACAGAAATTATATAACATTTACGACGCTCAAAACCGGCAAATACGTTACACATGTTCGCAACACTGTCTCGATGTAGTTTCCGGCCATTCGCTTGACGTTTAGTATGAGCTGCGGCACCATTCGTTGATTTGTGTTGTGTTAGTTTAATGTTATACTGTAAGTAAATGTTGATAATTTCTCAATTTTAAGATTAAGGGTTATTTTAAGGACTGTTTTGTAATTGTAAGACTCTTACTACTTTGTCTACAACAGTTTTCGTTATTTTAAATTATTTTATGTTTTTTATTTATAAAAGTAGTAAATATTCACGAAACGGGCAAAATGACATGCCAGTATGGCGGGCAAGATATCATAGTATGTCATCTTGCCCGTCTTCTTCATTTTCTTTTTTTCTTTTATAGATGGTTTTTATCTACAAAAGAAAAACCAATCGAGGCAGTTCGAATACGCAGATATGCAGAAGGCTATCGAAGCTGTTCATAATGCAGAAATGGGATGGCTTAAAGTAAGTAAGATGTATAATGTGCCTACTGCAACACTGCGACGTAGAGCTAACAACAAAAATAAAATTGCGGCAAACTGTAAAAAACACCTTGGATCCTTAGAGTCGGTTTTGAGTAAAAAGATGGAAGCTGCACTTGTGAACCACCTTCTTGAATTAGAATCCCGGTTTTTTGGCTTGACAAGTGTGGATTTCCGCATATTAGCCTACAGCCTCGCAGAAAGACTAAAGATAAAGCATCCCTTTAATAAAGTGAATAAAATGGCTGGCAAAGGGTGGTTACGTGGTTTTCGTCAGCGCAATCCCGAAATATCTCTACGGCTTCCAGAAGCCACTTCACTTGCTCGAGCTGAGGCCTTCAATAAGCCACAGGTGGATTTATTTTTTAATAAATTGGAAGAAATTATTGAAAAGTACTAAATTGAAAAACAATGATCTTTAACATGGACGAGTCCGCTTTAACAACAGTACAAGTTCCGCCCAAAGTGTTTGCACTAAAGCGTAAAAAGCAAGTTGGCGCAGAGGTGTCCATACAACCGTGGTCGCCTATATGGGTAGTGGGGGAACCTATGTACCACCAGCAATTATATTTCCCCGAAAGAGATTCAATACATTGTTATACGATGAAGCTCCCGTGGGAACATTAAAACTACATAATGAATCCGGTTATATGACCGCAGATTTATTCCAAATGTTGATTCGACACTTTATTGATCATGTTAGGGCATGTCCAGAGAAAAAGCTTTGCTAATTTTGGATGGGCATTCGAGCCATAAGAGCTATGACGCTTTGGAGTTTGCAAAAAATAATTCAGTAGTACTACTTTGGGCCCCTACAAAAATTCTATAATTAAGTACTAAGTCAATGGCTTAGGGAGAATCCCGGTCGTCCGGTGACCATATATCACATATCCAAACTTTTTAATGCAGCATATGGAAAAACAGCGACATTTAATATAGCTACCAGTGGATTCCGAGCCACGGGAATATACCCTATGAATCGTGACATTTTTCCCGACCATGTATTTTTACCCAGCAAAACTACTGATGTTCCTGAAGACGTACCAGTTTCTATTGATGTGGTTTGGCACCGTACATGTTGCTGAAGATATATTTCAGAATGGTAATCGTCGTGAAGTCCCAGAACACATAAATGCTATCCCTTCAACTTCCACGCATGAAGCGCATGAAGATGGAGTATCATCTACCCCACACATTGCCATGTGCATCCGATTCCAAAAATAAAGAAATTTGAGGTTTTTTACAAGAACTATTACCGGTGCCACAAAGTAATATGAGGAAAGCCGTTAAACGCAAAGCTAGCCATTACCAAGACTTATTAACAGAGAGTCCTTACCTTAAAAGCCTTGAACGAAAGGAAAAAGAAAAGAAAGAGGAACAACAAAGAGTGCTGAAAAAAAAATGTTGTAAAAAGGAAAATAGTTAAAAGTACATCAAGTAACGAAGAACATACTGAAGAAGAAAATAAGGATATCAAGAAAAAACATATGATGAGGAAAAGATATGCGACACAAAAGACTCTAATAAAAAGTGGATCGAGCGACAAAAATGAACCATTTTAAACAGACGACGAAGAAGATGACTGCGCTTGTCTTTATTGTAATGATCTTTATAGTCAGTCAAAATCCAGAGAAGCATGGTTAAGGTGTCAACTTTGCAAGAAATGTGTAACGGTTTTGAGTGAGAGTGCTTCGTTATCTAAAAATAACAGAATGTAATTAGTATTTTATCGGTCACTGGTATAGTTTTTATTGGTAAATTTAGGTAAAACTATCATAGAGCAGGTTCATTACAGGTTTAAGCATATAATAGTAATGGTTAACTAGTTCTCCTGTTGATTAGTCATTTATTTATCACAGCCTACCTGATATCCTATCACGAAGTACTTGTTGAGTGTATCAGTTGTCACTATTCCAAAGAAAGCTTACTGTTAGCCCTCTTGACATTCCATAGGCTCTCCCACAGCCCGTTTACTACTCCACTTAGTATTGTTATGCCATTTTCGAGTCCTAAAATTGGGATACTGTTTATCGACAAGGCAACGTAAACACTTTGGATAAGTTGATTGTAGAACCTTTCTCTGTAAAACTACTGTATCTTACTGAGGTTATTTAGAAGAAATATACTTTATCTGGCCGTTTTGGGCATAATTAGGCACAAATTAATAGGAAAGGTATAGATTTAAAATAATTTATTATTGTTTTGAAATGTCAGTACTTAGGTGTCAAAATGTCAGTCATTTAGTTATCAAGTAAAAATCCCTAAAAATTCGACGCTAGAACTTACCGCCTTTTTCTAGACAGAAAAACGATTTAGTGGGGAAAAAAGCCCTCTGGCAGTGTGCGTGTTGAGGCTTCCCAGGGCATTTTTGCCAGTTATAATAAGTTTATTGACTGTCCTAGCCCGTATATTGGTGGCAGAACGTTTCCTGCGCCAATGTGCCTATTGTTGGCGATTTAAATACAGGTGTTATAGGTTAAACCTCAATTTTCTGAATTGCTGTTCAACAAAAAGGCCATCATCCACCATCCTCGGTAAGTCCCCCATTTGTATTCTCTATATAAATAAGCCATTAAAATAACATTTATACTCCTACCTTTCTGATTATGTTCTCTGAAACATGGTTTTGTTACAGGCCTTTTTCTTGTTACTTCTTCTACTTCTTTCTTTGTTATTCTTCCTGTTCTGTTATGGCTCCTGTAAGTTCTGGCTGGTTCCTTGCTCTTCTTGACTTCAACCTCCATTGTAGCCTCCTTCTTTCAGCAGACATTTGACCATAGATGCTCCGGGTCCTAGTCCAGACATTGGGCACTACTACGTAGAAAGCAGTCTCGCAGTTTGTGAAGCCTAAGATGTTCCATCTGTCTCCAAGAAGCCTTGAAGTTTTCAGGTTTTCTATGTTTGTAGCGTTTCATTTCTGATAACCCCAGTCTTAATAATACACTTTATAATATATTTTACGTATATTTTGCGGCACTAATTATGTATTATTGATGAAATTACGTTATGGCTAAAAGAGTAACATGCTGTACATGCACTGTAAGCTGGAGTAAGTAGACCTATTTGCGCTAGATAAAAATGCATTTACGATAAATATGTTGTGGGATAATGTTGTGTAGGCCTTATAGTAATCATAATTACTCTTTGTAATCGTCAAAACTCACTTATCAATACTTTAACTGCATTTTACTGGGAACAAGATTACATAACCTCTTTTCCGTTCAAATTAGTTATTTTATCTTTCGGTTTTTAAAAACAGCTGGCACTTGACAGAGCCGACTATCGAATTTTAAAAGACTCCACAGAGGAGGTAACCTAAGGGTGCGTCCGCTTTGGGGCTTTAGCCAATATCATTTCCGTGTTTTATTTTTGAGCTATTATGCTGTATAAGGTCCAGCCTATTTTATAATGTAATATATTATCTTATCATTTTGTAGTAGTGGAAAACTTATTCTTTGGTGGTACTTAATTAAATTTAGTTGGTTTGCAGTAGTGGTATTTTTTTTTTATTAATTTCCTGTTTTATTGTGACCAATCACAGCCTTGACTTTAAGGGCCCCAAAACAGGTGGCGCCTTATTTATTTACTTTACCCACACCACTCTCCGATTTGAAGAAGCTAGTCGGCACCCTAAAAGGCAGTGATTTGTTAAGAGGTCACCAGTTTCGAGTAAACTTTTGAAAATCTTACCACCTTGGTCCATGTAAATCAATATGTAAATCTATATTTAAAATTTAAATGAACATTACGTCAAATTACAGTAACAAATGGGCGCATGTAGAATGTGCAGGGGTTTCCAAACAAACCAATATATTCATTTGTGAACTCTGCACTAACTGAACTACTGCATTTTTCCACTATTAATGTGTATATGTCATTTTTCCCGCCCCCAGTGGGTAAGATGGTTTTTGGTAAAAAATGTTGTTGATGGGGAATGGGGATGGGTAAACTTTTAAAAATTTTGTAATATCAACATTACATATATGGTTGTAAATAAAGATTTTTACTTTGCTATGTTCTTTAAAAGAAGCAAAAGGAAAGTACCTAATAGCAAATAATACAAAAATCCACAGAGAAAACGTAACAACGAAAATGGCGTCAAGCCGGTACTGGTATATGATGTCAATAAAGAAGGCAACCCCCAAGAGGGTTGGAGCATGCATGCATGCCGTGCGTACAAACGTATTTTTTCACCAATAAAACTTAACTTTTGTTGGCGCACGAGATAAGCTGTTCGAATCTTAAGGTATATGACTATGGTCATTGCCCGAGTATAATGTGTGCGAGATAGGCCTATAGGTACCGGTTAGTAAAAAGTACCAAAACGATTAAATATCTTTAAAATCGCTACAGCTCCACTTTCAATATTCTGCATTTGGTGATTTCTGGGCATGTGGAAATAAACAATGATATCGGCACTATTGCCAGATTTTCCAGTTTTGCGCTACTCGTAGTCGTTTTGTTATCTTAAATGGAATACCCTTATATTTTTACTGCAATAAATTGGGCGTCTCCAACTTAGTAACTTCCCAAATTTCCAAATTTTTATCTTTACTATTTACTGAGATATGATAACACCGCACTGTCAGTTTATTTATTAACAACAATAACTTGACTGTATAATATAATAGGTACATTGGATTTTCCTCTATTTGTAATAAAACGTTTAATTTATTTTTATCACTTGCAGCAGTTTTTTTAGGTTAAACTTTTATGCACTCTATTTTCTGGTAACGTCGACAGTTATGGTGGACTTTGTTAGGATAGCTGTCGTTAAACAAGTCGCAGACTTCTTGATATGTCATTATTTTATTTCCATATCAACGAAAAGTCAAAATATCAATACGTTGGGTCTCTAAAAGAACAAATGCTGTAATAAAATTATTATTTTGTAATCAATGCAATATTAAGCCGCTTAACTGACAGTGATGTGTTTAATTTGTCATTGTTATATACAGTGTGGTTGTTTAAGTGTGCAACATATGGGCATTTTTTTTATTACCGATTTCTCAGAAAATTTTATTCTTGATAAAAGTTGGTGCATGTTCGATAATCATATTAGTTGCATGGTTGCAAGTCAAACGATGTACAAGGGTAGTCCAAAAAGTATTAAACTTGCACAAGAATAAAGTTTTTTAATAAACATTTAAAATAAAAATTTTGCACGTTAAATGATAGTTTTTTAATTAGCATATTATTATTACTTATGTTTTCTCTTGTTAAAAGAATTTTTAGGATAATTTAAAGTTCTGTTTAATATCGTTGCAACAAACATGAAGTTTGTGATTCCTTAATAAATTAAAAATTCAAGTAAATTTTACAAATATGCTTGAACTTGAACAAAGATATGTGAAATTGAATTGATTTTGATTAATTTATGAAGGTCTTTATGGTAAATATAAAAAAAAAATTTTTTGGGAAATTATTAGTGTTTTTAAAAATAATATATTTTTTTATTTTAGGAGGTCACGTTTTTAAATCTATGCATGACTTTTAATTCTAAACAACTTTTCTTAATAACAGTTTGCTGAATTTTCTGAAATAGGGGTACTTTATTCTTTTACAAGTTTTATATTTTTTGACCTACCCTGTACGCCGTTTGACTTGCAACCATTCCAAGTACATCCTATAGGATTATCGAACATGCACCAACTTTTATCAAAAATAAAATTTTCTGAGAAATCGGTAATAAAAAAAATTCCCATATGTTGCACACTTAAACAACCACACTGTATAGCATAACGACGTGACAGCAATTGTTTAAAAAAACTTAAGCAAGGCCTACAGTTCATAAGATATTCATATTTTTTTGAAAATGCCTTGTTGTCATATTATCTCAGCAATTAGTAGAAATAAAATTTAAAAAAATTTGGGAACTTACTAAGTTTGATACCCGCAATTCACTGCAGTAAAAATATAAAGGCCATTCAATTTAAGATAACACAACGATTACGTGTTGCGCAAAACTGGGAAATCGGACTTCCGCATGCCCAGAAACCCCCAAATGCCGAATTTTCTAAACCCAGCTTTAGCGATTTTGAAGATATTTAAGCGTTCCGGTACTTTTTACTAACCCGGTATACCTGGGGGAAGTCTCACTCGACGAAAGACCTATGTTCGTAGTAAAGAGCTAAATGCTGCACGAGCTGACACGGCTGTCGACCAAAAACATTGGATCTAGAGGAGCAAACTTCGAAAAAATGCTACTCTTGGGTAAAAACACACAACATACTACACGAATACAAATGGCCGTCCGACGTTTTTACAAAGAACCCGACTGGTCCCATGGGATGGGACTCCGATCTGGCAACTATCATATGGGGTACTTCATGGTGAGTCATGAATATTATGATTGCATTTGAGCCATCTATTGGATAATAGGCTTGTTCATATTTAAAAAATGTTTCTGTAGTATTTATTGCCTTAACAGATGTCGGTAATTATGTCTTCGATGTTCCTTTTTAGGTTAGGCCGAAAATATTTTTTTCGAATCTGGGTTTTCGTTTCATGGATGAGAGGTACCAGCCAAAAGGCTGAAAGGGCACATCAGCCGCCGCAAAGGTAAGGTAAGTAACCCACCCTTGCTCAGCCAGTGTAGGGGGCCTTCTCTATCACCGGGCGCATAATTTATACTATTATTAAATAAAATTGTACAGTAACTGACACTGACTGACTGATTCATTATCGTACAGCCTAAACCCCTAATCCTAGAATCATGCAATTTCAAGGAAATATTTTCCTTATAACGAAGGCATCCACAACAAAGAGATTTTTCCAAATCCTGAAGAGAATAAAATCGAGGTTTAAAATTTTTAAGATTAAATTCACTTAGGGGTCGAAAAAAGGAGTGCAGCCAATTTGGAGGGGAGTACCTATAACTGTCTATAATTTTAAGCTAAATTGCTGAAAATTGGTCCCATGCTTCCTTAATAAATAATTAATAAGCAAACACGTGCTTTGATATTTTGGTAAATATAGCCCGTACGGGTAGACATGGAGGGGGTAAGTTTGCAACGCAACCGCTAGAGAAAAAGCATAAGTATAAAAATTTTAACAAATTCTTCGCTTAGAACATGTGGTAAGGCTACTAGGGGGTGGAGAAAAGGGTAAAAAGTTTGTATTGAAAAAATATTTTTGGTCCGAATTTCTTGAAATTTAGCAGAAATGCTCTAACCACAAGTATTAAAACAAGTATTTTTCTTCTTTCTTTGAAAATCGGCCCTAAACGGGTGAAAAGGGGGTATAAACTTTTTTATGGGAAAAGTAGGTATTTTTGATCCGAATTTCTTGTAACTCCGTATAAATACTCTAAATGTGTATTAATCATTTCTGAACGTCGCGTCGGTCCTTAAAGTTATGAAGAGGTTATAAAAAGTTATAAAAAAAAAAAAAATTTACGAACTTTCTTAAAACTCAGCATATTATTGTAACGGTTTTATTTTTCCCATCTTTAAAGTGTAAATTAACACCTGTTATATTACTTACCGAGCGCTTCACAACTTGTTTTGTAAAATAAAATAAGTCACCACTACTATGAACCTTCAATTTATTAACTCTACTTTGATCTTAATATCTTATAGGTGTCGTTACCAAAGGGCGTACTCAGCGAGGGGCAGGGGGGGCGCTGCCCCCCCCCCCCCCCCTAGACCCTAGAATTTTATATTTTATAATAAAACCCAAACCTAACCTAACCGCCCTATACACTATACAATACATATACGCTGGATACACGATCGATCTTCTAAAAGATCGATCTAGATCGCGCATCCCTACTGGGCGGGCTACGCCAAAACATCGCAATCACGTGTGTCGTGTGTCGACGTTCGACGTATTCGAAGAGATAATCTGTATTGTGGCAAGTCAAGTGACAAGTGTAACAAGTGTTTGTTAGTTTGTTTAGTTGTTTACTGTTATGGATATCAGGAAATTTTTTCAAACAGGTACAGGTAAGTTACATTCGTCATTCTGCATTATTAATTTATTTTCTAAACTTTTGTTGCATAGAAGTAGCCGTCCTAGAGAAGTAGATCAGTAGGTACAGTACCGGTACTTGTACAAAAATTTTGCATTTTTTATCGTAAAAAAATACTCTAAATTTTAGCTCAAGAAACTACTATAAACAAATATTAATAAATATGTAATAATATATTAGATTGGAAGAGCACAATTTACCACCAGAGAGTGATATACATACACAAGTCTCACAAGTGTAAGGGTAATATAGAATGGTATCTAATATGGAAAGTTTGTTTTTGTTTTGTAGTTTTCTAAAGAACGAAAATATAAATTTAGTTAGCTTCATGAAATCACACTGTATAAAAATACAAATTGTGTTTTTTTATGTTTTCCAGCTACTACAACTTTAAAGAAGAGTAAGAAGAAAAAAGAACGTAACAGTAGCAGTGACAGCGATGAAAACAATGATGACATATCGCCAAGCTCATCTCAAACTAGGACTAAACAGCCGTCAACATCTTCAGTTTCTACGGACATATCTGTTCCCGGTCTTGAATCTTTACCGTCAACATCTGCACATTGCAACATTCCGACAACAAAAGAGAATGATGGCTGCCACGGAAATGACCTAGGTCGTTATGTAGGACAAACATTTCACATGGCGATTGAAAAAAAGAAGGAGTTATTACAAAATCCGTGGGTTCCGAGCAAGGATTACGATTTTATAACCGATGCAAGTCATTTACGACGAAAATTTAACCATGCCTGGTTAGATCAATACACACCATGGCTAGTATATTCCAAGCGGCTAAAGGGTGCTCTCTGTAAGCACTGTGTTTTATTCCCCCTTCCACCGCTACCGTAAAGGGGGTGTTAGGTTCATTTATGATCAGACCATTCACGAAGTTTAAAAATATCCACGAAGATTGTCGAAAACATGTGACCACTAACTTCCACAAAACTTCATCAGCTGCTGCAAAAACCTTTCTCGAAAATTTGCCTGTGGATGTTCAGCTACAAAGTTTTCACCAAAAAATAATTGAAGAGAACAAGCAAATACTGGCATCAATTATTTCCTGTATAGTATTCTGTGGCACCCATAATTTGGCTGTTAGAGGTAAAGAAGCAGATAAGGGAGTTTTTTTCGATCTGATGAATTTAAGAATTGAATCTGGCGATATAAGATTAAAGAATCACCTGGAGAAATGTCATAGAAATGCGGTTTATAAGTCACCAAAAATACAAAACCAATTGATAAATATATGTGGCGAAGCTATTAGGGTGAATGTAATAAATGAGGCTAAGAAAGCCATGGTCTACACAGTTTTAGCCGATGAAACAGCCGACATTTCGGGGAAGGAACAGCTCTACATTGGCTTGCGCTTCTATGATGAATGTAAAGAAAAAGTTCGAGAAGAATTTGTGGGTTTTGTAGAGCTGACAGCACAAGATGCCTCAACGATTGCCAAAGCAATCGATAATTTTTTGGCCATCTAAAATTTTTTACCACAAAATTGTGTAGGACTTGGTTTTGATGGCTGCGCTACAATGGCGGGCAAAGAGGGTGACGTACAAGCAATTTTAAGAAAAAAGTACACCCGAGCATTATTTTTCCATTGCTTAAGCCGCAAGATAAATCTTGTTGTCAATGATACAAATAAAGTCGCGGAAATTAGAAACACTATTGGCACGGTGAAGGATATTAAAAACTTTTTTAGGGAATCAACCACTCGGAGGCATTCAGTTCCTAATCTTTCACGACTGTGTGAAACAAGATGGTCTGAAAAATACAAAAGTATTCGATTATTTGCACAAAATTTCCCCGAGATCGTTAAAGCGCTTGAAAAACTATCTACCGAAGGAAACTACGCCACGAGAAAATCTGCATACCAGTTGCATTCAGCCATTACCAAATCCTCATTAATTGTTGCTCTAACTATAATAGCAAAATACTCGACTTTACTGGAGCCGGTAGTTAATGTGCTGCAAGCAAAAAGTATGGATTTAATCAAATTGCAAGAACACATGACCGTAATCCTTAACGTACTGAAGAAAAGCCGGGAAGACGCCGACCTAGTAACTGCTGAAATATTTAAAAAAGCACAACACCTTGCAGAGGAATTGGAAATTGAAATTTCGGTTCCTCGGCTTGCCAACAGGCAAATACACAGGAACAATCCGCCATCAGACTGTGATAGTGACTACTGGAAACGTTCGTTAATTATACCATATTTAGATTCAATAATATCATCGTTAAATATTCGATTTTCCCAAGAACATACTCCAGCATTTGCCCTAACAAAAATACATCCTCTGTACATGCTCAACATGGATATTAGTCATGTAAAAGGAAACATACATTCTTTTACACAGTTTTATCAATTGGAAGATATGGCCGCGGAAATCGAACTATGGTATAGCTTGTGGAAAAACAGAAAGATAACTGAGGACAAGTTAAAGGATATTAAAATAATTGACCTCAGCGAAACCAACGTTTTTTACCCCATCATAAGGTAGGCACTTTTCATTTTGATCACAATCCCATGTACTACGGCCACTGTAGAACGATCTTTAAGTACACTTCGAAGAGTAAAAACTTGGTTGAGAAGTACCATGGGCGAGGAAAGGTTGACGGGATTATGTTTGATGAGTATGCATCGAGATTTTATTAAAGAAAATCGAGAGCAATTCAAAAAAAAAGTTCAAGAAGATTTTGCTACAAATCCAAGAAGACAAATTTTGTTATATTTGTATTGTAGTTTCAGTGTGTGATGCAGTAAATTGATCGTACCCCCAATATTTACGTTGTCTCAATTGACTTCGTATGAAGCATACGTCAAATATTTCATAGTGAATATGTATTTTTGACTTTATTTAGTAAGTATAAAAATTATGAATCGCTTATGGCCGTTTGCATCGCTTGGATTAGATGCTACTTAATCTGAGGTTCACCTTATCTCCAGAATTTGGTTTGCACTCGTTGACTTTTTGCCTAAAGCTTGGCTTCCAGTCGAACAAAGCTAAGCCCCAGAATTAATCGGCTTATCTTGGAAATCTAACCTTAAACCATTGAAAAAAATAATATAACCTAAACGTCAGTCAAGTCCAAGTCAACCTAAACAGGAAAAATGGATTTATTGGAACTCATTGCTGATGGCGATGAAGTCGACGAAATTAATTTGATTATTTTTGGTTTGCCTAGAAAAGTGTACAACAGGGCCGATTATTTTAACAGTTTTGACCAATAACCGTTTTTTATGTAGGTTGATTTTGGATGACGAATGAAAATGAAACGACAAAACAATTATGGGAGAAAAGATTCGGTGCAAAAGTTACTAAAAAATTACCAGATTGACGCCGTTGTCAAACTTCTTGAAACCCTAGCTAAGTTTTACGGGTATTGACCCGGTGCATTCCATTTTAATTTAAGGTGAGCTTAGGTATATAGTTCGCCCTAGCTAATCTTTAACTTTAAGCAAGGCGGTGCAAACGGCCATCAGTGTCAAAATTTAAGTAGCATTTTCACAATAACGAGATGTTTGCAAATGCAAAATTTTCATTATAAGTCGAATTATCTAAAAACTATAACTTTTTCGTATATTAAACCATTAATAAAAATGTATGAAATAACACGTAGAATTAATAAATGTATTCAAATATAGGGTGTCCCATTTAAAAAATGTAACTTTATGACGCCCTACTTTTTGAGCGCACCCTGCATAATTCAAAATATTTTTAAAATGTGCCAGATATCCAACCATACCTTTATACAAAAGCTAATTATCGATCAATTTTATCTTCAAGGCATAAAACTACTCCGCGCAATCGTTGACTCACCCAGTAGGTACACCTAGTTTCACGACCAACTTCCAGGTGACATATTAAAAATATGGTGGATTTTTCATATAAAACGCACCATATACTGCCGAGTGCAACCAAATACCGAATATTAATTCTTGGAAGATGAGAATGGAATGCAGCAGCGAGTCAACGATATTTTTAATATTGATAATGAGCAATGTTGCCAGGTATATCGTTTTTGCGGTTGATCCACTGTTTTGATGGATGAACTACCGTTCTATCGCTATGTTAACAATTTCTTCCGCTAAACATTACACTCGATTTAGTTTACGCTTTTAAAATAAGCATGTTAATCTTCTCTCTCTCTCTCTCTTCTCCATTCTTTGATTACGTTTGACATTTTGGTTTTGGTAAATCCCCCACTCCCCCAGTACTCTTCTTTTCAATATTTCTGGTCGCTTTGCTGTATTTATCTAATTATTATCCGTTTAAAGTGATAGATTATTGGCCATTGGTTAAAAATATGTATATTTTTTTAACTAATAAAACAATTTATTAAATTTTATCGATATAATATATTTAGCCTGTTATTTTTAAATCTATCGCTTGTTTACGTCATACTGCTTTCCTTATTTTTGACCGGGCAACACTGATAATATATTAATTTACCCTGATTTAGTATTACTAAAAGAGCAGTCTTTTCTGCATTTAGAAAAATTTTTGAAAGCGTATTTTTTGCAAAGTTGCAGAATAATTTCGTAATTTGCATTTTTAAAGAATTTTTAAAAAACGAGGAATTATGTATTTACCAAATAGGTTTAATAAATACAATATTCAATGGAAATATAAAAAAAAATACCAAACCAAAGATGAAGTAGGGGCAACAGGTAAATACAAATGTTTCTGATACTACGACCTTGGTGCAGTATAAAGCAATTTTTTGATACACTCCGCTGAATATTTCGTTGGCCAGTCTGGCAACACTGCCTCGATGTTTGCGCTGGTCCACAAATTGTCTTGGCCTGTCTAGCCGTTCTTGCGCGATCGTCTAAATAATACTCTCAATTGTTGTTGTTGACTGTTAATGATCAAAAGTGTGGTTTTTGTAGATAATAGGAAAATACAGAGTTTAAAAGGTAAGTAAAGCTAAAATTTTAGTGTTATAAAATATTATAATATATTATAAAATAAGAAAACGTAGTTTACCAATTTTTTCAACCTAGGTCCTGCGAAAAATGCCAACAAGTTATTTGTGGAACAAACTAGTAAATCAGGGATTAGAGACCGACCAAAGGTTCGGTTTCGTCTAGTTTCGGCCAAAAACCGCCGAACCTTCGGCCATGCCGAAACTCAGTGTTTGTGAATTGTCGCGCACCGTTCGGCTAACTTTGGGTGGGTTCGTAGGCACTGTTGTATATATAAATAGATTTTTCTCTGTCAACCTTTTTTTTCTCTTTTTAGTGGGAAAAGTTCAATCCGTTTCCAAGATCTATCTCGTCCAATATAAAATATATAAAATTTCAGTATACAATAAATTTTTTGACATGTATAAATAAGTTACGGTTTCAGCCGAAACTGAGACCAAGGCCGAAGATTCGGTTTCGGCCGAAACTGAAAATCTTGTTTCGGTCGGACACTATCAGGGATCAATGTAGGTTTTATGATAAGTCTGTAGCATCCGTGAATAAGTCTAAAAATAAGACTTTTTAGTAGAGCTATTATATTGGGGTAGGTATTTTCCAAAATTGGTTAAAGATATCTCGTTTTTTTACAAAACTTGACTTATCCACGGATGGTAAAGAAATTGTATGCACCGACGCGACGATCGCCCCTGTGTATACCAGGCTTTTTCTTTTTCCATTTCTTACCTTTTTTTTTATTTATTTAAAGAATGCCAAGACTTACAATTGAGGAGCGTGCTCGTGCTGTTGGCTTATTAGAAGCAGGCATTGCTACTGCTGAGGTAGCACGCAGATTTAACGTTTCCCATCGGGCAATAAATTATTTAAAAGCCAAGTGGGAAACTGACTACAGTGTAAAAGATAGAGAAAGAGATCACTTTCGCGTGTCCACCCCAGAACAGGACTACGCTTTATTGCATGAGGTGCGGCAAAATCCCTTTGTAAACATTAGGCAGGCAATGGTGCATTCAGCTTTTCCTAGTAGTTCCAGTACCGCTAGGCGTAGGATTAACCAGAATAACCTAAAAAATAGCTCAGCGGCCGTTAAGGAAATATTAACGGAGCGTTATAAACAGCTCAGGATTGCATATGCTGAGAGATATTTGGCAGAAGGAGAGGATTTTTGGAGAAACGTTGTGTTTGCTGATGAAAAGACCTTCCAGAGCACAAAATCTGGAAAAGTGCGAGTTTTTCGTCCCCGTGGAACAAGGTTTGATCCGCAGTATGTTTGCCAAAGAGCTCGCAGCGGACGCTTTTCTGTCAATGCGTGGGCATGGATATCCCATTTGGGACCGGGAGTTATTTGGCAAATTGAAGGACACTTAACTGGAATTCAATATAGGGACATTTTATCTGATGTTTTACTACCATCAGTGGTACAGATTCATCCAGTAAATTTCAATTATGTCCACGATAATTCACCTGTTCATACAGCTAGGGTTGTTAGAGATTGGATTGATGAAAATAATCTAAGCGTACTTCAACATCCACCTCGAAGTCCGGACCTCAATCCAATCGAAAACATGTGGTCTGTTGTTCAGAAAAATCTTAACGATACATTTAATGCCCTACCTAGAAATCGGGAAGAACTCTGGGAGAGGATAAATGTTACGTGGGAACAGCTTTCAAATGACTTCTGTAGGAATGCCGTTTTAAGTATGCCACGAAGACTGCATAGTGTTCTGGAAAAGCAGGGAAACTGGACTGAGTACTAATTAGTAATAATATGTCATCTTTCCTCAACTTTTCGCCTGTGGCGCATTTTTTCTAGATTTAACTTCTTCAATTTTTTTTATATTATTACGTATGTTTGAAAACGTTTATGGCTTTGTTTGAAGGTGGTAAACAATGAAGTACTTAATATCAAAAAAATTATCTTGTCGGACTTCCATTTTCTTTATTTTGTTACTTAACACAACGTTTCGGTTAGTTACTATCTCTAACCGTTTACACGCAGTTTACACTTGAAAACGGTTAGAGATACTAACTAACCAAAACGTTTTGTTAAGTAACAAAATAAAGACAATGGAAGTCCGACAAGGTAATTTTTTTGATGTTTATGGCTTTATCAGCTACCCATTCTCACCAATAGGCTGGGCCGAAAAAGTGAAAAATTGGAAATTGCAAATGGTATATTTGCCAATATCTGACTAAACATCTAAAAGTAATTTGTGGAAAATTTTATTAAAATCCGTAAATGTTTCGCCGCGCCCCTGTAACCTTGAAAATTAGTAAAAAGGCCGATTTTTGAATATTTGATATTTTTTAAATTCAAAATTATAATTTTTTTGTGACTTCTTGTGGATGTGGGAAGGTGTATTAAAATAATTTTTTCAATAAAATATTTTTCTGTTGGATGGAAATTACAAATTGACAGAAAACTATTTTATTGAAAAAATTATTTTTATACACCTTCCCACATCCACAAGAAGTCACAAAAAAAATTATAATTTTGGATTAAAAAATATTAAATATTAAAAAATCGGCCTTTTTACTAATTTCCAAGGTCACAGGGGCGCGGCGAAACATTTACGGATTTTAATAAAATTTTCCACAAATTACTTTTAGATGTATAGTCAGATATTGGCAAATATACCATTTGCAATTCCCAACTTTTCATTTTTTCGGCCCAGCCTACTCACCAACCAAAAAAATTGAGGAAAAATAAAAATTACTCTCAGTTTTTTTGAGTATGTTTCCCAAAATCACCCGGTCACCGCCTATGCTTCCATAAATTACTCACACGGTAAATTTTGATATTGACAAACGAAATTTCAATGTTTCTCTCAAAACCTCCCAGACAATAGGTATCTATGCCTCCATATTTTCGTCAATTTCGCTTATCCTTACTGTTTTTTTTTGTTAATTGGTTTTTGAAAATAATTATCTACTTATTATAAATTGGTGTGTTTATTCAAAATGGACATATTCATTTTGCTGTGCCTAGAGATTTTAAATTGTTGGCAGCGTAATATGAATGCTTAATGTATACCGCGCATGATTCAAAAAATATAAAAACTCCACAAGCTTTTATACAGTGGTACGACAACGACGATATAGAAAGCGTCAAAAACCGCCAGTCGGGAAGCACAAAACCCAGCGTGTAAAGTGAAAAAAATTATTCTCTAGAAAGAAAGAGGGGCCCTTCAGTATCTCTATCCCCGGAGCAACATAAAGTTGAGTGGAGTTTATTTGCACATTATTACAGTTTTACAGTCCACTAATTTTTATCCGAACAAAAACCTATTAATTTTATTATTAATTTTTTAGGTATTATTTTATTTGGTTTAAATATTTTAAATCGCAATGCCTCTCTCTTAAGTAATCGATTATTTGACGAAAAAATATTTGCTCCCCCCCATGAAAAATTTTCTCCGCACGCTCATGCAATGGTGTACCACCCCCTTTATATTACACGACAAGATAATATAGAAAAAATATTTTATTTGCATGCGACATCATCCGCCATCACTCCTCGGATAAAAATAAATAAAATTTAATATTCTAACAGTGAAACCCTCCTCTTTTTTCGTCCCGTGCTCTCGTGTCCTAATAAACAGCGATTTGTCTGTTTACAGCGCAGTGCTGCCAAACGTATAAATACAAAATCAGGAGAAAACGATATTCTCAATCGTAATAATCGTAAAATCGGGTAATCGGGAGATGTAAAAAATACTGGATTATTAGGGTTTGAATAAATATAAACAACAGTGGTGTTCCAAGCATATTATTTATCGTGTCACTTTTATGGGCGGATTAAACAATAAACATTATCTCGCAATCAAAATAACCTAAACTCTGAACTAAACCATAAGCAACAAGACACGTTCGCGGGCGGTAAATCCCTTATGTGAGATGATTCTTGAATCATGCTGACATGCAGCCACAGCGCAAACAGCTGGAGTATTCCCCAAAATGAATAAAAAATCGTTAAAAAATGATCGGTGAACTCAAGTATGACTGTAAAGTGGTAGAAAAGCATTGGTTGTCGGTGGATAGATCGACTTCCATATCGGTAAAAATACCGAAAAATCGGTAGGTTTGACAACACTGTTACAGCGGATCTCTTTATTTTATTGAAAAGCATTAAATCGGACTAACGCGTTCGATAGTGATAAAAGGAGCTTCTTTCTTTGTCTTATGCACGGTGTTGACACCTGAAGAGGTTAAAAGACGAAGTTTCCAGACCCAAAAATATATAGGCAGTTGCGGCTAGAAATTGCATCGATTTTAATTCACCTGGAAGTTGGTCGTGAAACTAGGTGTACATGTGTAATTGGGGCCATAAATATATAAATAAATGTTCTATTAAAAAACAAAATTTAAACGGTTTCTATGGACATAATCGATCTCTATGTAGTTAAAAAGCTTTGTATAACTTGCTATTAAACTACTAGAGCAAACTCAATGAAATCATAAACATTTATAAAGGACATGAATACAAACCTAAAAATGCAAATAATACATGCAAAACGCTTTTAAAAAAATACAAATTTATGTTATCACATTTTTTGGACCACCCTGTGTACACGAAAATATTTTACTGAAATTCACCCTGTGATGCAGTATCATTAGGTCTAGATATAAGTTTAACGCCAGTTGCTACAATGAACGGGTAATGTTTACATATTGGGAGAAGGTGCTTCCTAAGTGATTGTAAACTGTAACTGCCCAACTGAACACCATCAATAATTTTGCTATAGAAGTCTCTGGGGCTTAATGACGACAAATTTCGCTTTGCCGCTGTCCTGGGATTACCGAGATTTTAGTGTGATCCAGCCAATAACGACAAAGTTTACCGTAACAGATACTTAATATTTAATTAGTTAATTAGGACAACGATTTGAACGTCTATAAGCTTACTGAAAGGTTAAAGAGGGGCAGTTATACCACCTTATATGTCTTGAGTTTTTACCAACATTAAAATGTTATATTAACATAATACGCTATAATATAATATGTTCTTCTGCACACAACCTAAGTTATACTGCAAGGTCGAACCAGTGCCGTGGGCTGGTAAAAGAAAAATAAATTAAGCTATTTTCTTTAATGATGCTCATTTAATCTTGACGTACCTCTTTTTAACGCGCGTTTATTATCTTCACCTGTATGTTTGTTTGTATGTATAATGTATGTATGTTTGTTTGTAAACGACTTCTTTGAACCCGATTTAAACGGCCAGATTTAATTTAAAGTTTGTAGACTTATCAAGAACCGCTGACAATACAATAATTTGATAAGTTTATCTCATTTTTCTGATCAGGATGGCCAGAATTAAATCATTTCCTTACAGATCCTCTGTATGAGAGTGAGAGAGATAGAGCTCACTGCTCAGTTGGTCCGTTAGCCGAGCGGGCTAAGGCGCAAGTCTAAAGGAGTACACGCATTGAATCGACTCGGACCGGTCGATTCGGAAAAGAGCAGTCGGAAATTTTTGATATTCATGTAATTAAATTAGACCCCCGCGCACTGAGTCAGACCGGTCGGTTCGGATCGGTCGACTCGACCCGGAATTGCTTGCAGGGGCAAAAACTGCCGAATGCTCTGACGGCGAACTACGATTTTTGTATGAAATTTAGTGTAGCGGAAAAACACCAATAAAGAGAAACGTTATAATTGTGCTATTTGATCGATGCCGCCGTGACTTTAAAAAAAAGTTTTAATGTCAACATATTAATTTACCTTGATATCGAAATTCTCGAGCCTTAGTTTAAGTAAAACAAACTTGAGTGTAACTTTTTTATTGCACACTGTAAAAAGTGGGTTGAATTTTACATGATAGTTCCTTAAAAAATATAAAAATATAAATTTTACACATACTTTCATATGGTGCCGAAAAACGTATTACTTTGCCCATTTCGGGATATTTTGCCCAGATGACGCGATATCTCGATAGCCTTGTAACTTAAATGTGGCAACAATGTAATCATCTATAATGTGAAGATGGCAAGTATAAACGTATCCGCGCATGCCTCGGTAGTTGGAAACCAGCGGCGGAAGAGAATGTAGCCCGTGTGAATTCGGTAAGTTTTTGTCAATATTAAACAATTTTATACCTAAAATAGTAAGGTTTGGTTTGGTTTTGTTTCCAAATGCATTTGTATAATATTATAGTTGCATTTTGTTGTATCTTTTAGCATGAAAATTGCGCAACTGGTTTTAAATTATATTTAACGGTTATGTTTTTACGCGGGAAAATTTAAGTGGGCAATGTTAGCATGACATTTGCATTTAAGTGGGCAATGTTAGGGCTACATTAAGAGATGATTCTAAAAATGTATTTACCAGAATCAAAGCTGATATTTAATTGATTTTAGGTTAGTAAATCGATGTTTAAATGTTTTAAACATGGAGAAATACAAGAGAAAATTGGGGGCTCGGCAATACTCGAACTACACGGAAAACTCACTAGAAAGAGAGAAGAAAACTCACTAGAAGAAAGAAAGTGCTTAATGTGGAACCAGGTGCTTCTGTTTCCGCAGAAGCACTTCAACAACCCTCTACCTCCAGAGAGGACGCATTAGATATTTGCGAAAGTGACTTTGAAAATAGAAGTGATGAAAATGAAATAAACAATGAGACAGTCAATGAGAATGCAGACGAGGACATAACGAAAATCCGACCAAACATTAAAAAAAGGTTGTTATGTAGTGGCGGAATTGTTGGAAAAGAAGTCGATTAAATACTATATAGGTATAGCAGTTGTTTTAGACAGTGAAGAAAATACCGAAGAGGATTTTTTTACAAGATTTATGGCAAGAGGTTACTCATCGCTATTTACGTTTCCTAAATTTGAAGACACATCCTTGGTAAATATTTCCGACATAAAACAAGTGCTAAAGGAGCCAGTTATGAGCAGGAGGGGAGAATATATCTTTTCTGATCTTTACCCTACATATAAAGTAAAAGATGCATGAAAATGCATATATATTTCTTGTCCGAGATGGTAGCTACATGAAGTCTAAATGAAAATTTTTAATTAAAAAAACTTTTAAATCGAACCTGTCAAATTTTGACGGGTAAACGTCAAATTTTTTTATATTTTTTTCTTGTCCGTTATGGTACCTACATGAAGTCTAAATAAAAAATTTTAATTAAAAAACTTTTAAATCGGACCTGTCAAATTTTGACAGGTAAACGTCAAATTTTTTTACATTTTTTTCTTGTCCGAGAGGGTAGCTACATGAAATCTAGAAGAAAATTTTTAATTAAAAAAACTTTTAAATTTGACCTGTCAAATTTTGACAGGTAAACGTCAAATTTTTTTACATTTTTTTCTTGTCCGAGATAGTAGCTACAATATTTCCAAATGAAAAAATTTAATTAAATAAAATTTTTATCACTCCTGTCAAATTTTGACAGCTGTCAATGTCAAATTTTTATCGGCCATTTTTTCATCAAGGATAGCACCTGTCAGAATCTGAAATCAAAAATTTTTTATCTCTTTAAATAAGAAAGTTGATGTGACACCTGTCAAAGTTTGACAGATTGCCATATAATTTTTTTCAACTTTTTTTCTTATTAAAAAATAAAAAAAAATTGACATGTTTTTTTGTTTTTCTGTCAAATTAACGGTAGACCCAGCTCATGTTCCCGTCAATAGGGAACGTGAGCTGTATATCTTATGCGTTATATACCTTCCAGAGTTAGCCTAGTTTTTTAATAAAATTTGTATGTTTTTATGTTTCTGTTTTAAAGAATTCTTTTATTTTTCTACTGTTGTTGAGATATAATAAGTATAGTTTATTTTACTTAAAAGTCTCGTTTTTAGTGAGTAAGTTTTTTGTTTATAAATAACCAGATTCAAGACTGTTTTATTGCCTAGAAATGTACCAATGATCTCTATTGTTATATACATCTTATATTTTGATAAAAATAAAGATATTTTTGAAAAATAAACGCATTTTTACAAAAAAAAAAGTTCCTATACAAAACTTCTTTTAAAAGACGATCGCAGCGGGCAAAGTAATACTAAAACATTATAAACTTGCCCAACTTGCAAATTTTGTAGAGCGGGCAAAGTTGAACAAAGTACGTATTACTTTGCCCACCCCCTTTGTTATTTTTTTTTGCGCGGATTAAATTATCTGCTTACTTATGATGATGATAAGGTATTATTCTAAGCCTTTTACATCTCGGAGGTATTTTTAAAGTATCGCTTATGTACACAATCCAAAATAATTTAGAATAATTTGAAAAATGTGGGCAAAGTAATACGGTTTTACGGTAGATAAGGATACATTAATGTTTTTGTAATATTAAATTTAATTTTAATTTTACAATAAAACAAGATATTTTTAACAGTGATGAATAAACAACTTTATATAAGTAAATTTTGGAAAAGTTATGGAAAATTAAGACACAATTTAAATTTACAGCTTACAAAAAAATTTAATTTATTTTTATGAAAATTATAAATATTAAAGGATTTTTCATGCTAACACACCGTAAACATATTTCCTTTAATTATTTTTACATCTACTACTTAATGTCACTACAAACCCTAGTATTTTTCATAGTTAAGTTAACAAAATATTACATAAAGATTAATATTATTTTAAAAGGCTTCTCGATCTTTTAAACAATTATTTGCAAAATGAAGCAAGTTCGGTCTCCTTGGGTGTGACCTCTGGAGTCCCGCAGGGTTCACACTTGGGTCCCTTGCTTTTCGTATTATTTTTATACGATATATAGGAATCTGTTTTCCGGACTCAAACAGTGTGTACTATTTATATGCTGATGACCTTAGGATCTCAACTGTCATCAATTCGCTTTTGGATATAGTGAACCTGCAGGCGGACTTAAACAGACTCTCTGAATACTGCACACTGAATCGACTGCATTTAAATATTGATAAGTGTCACTATATTGTCTTTTCAAAGTTAAACCTCTCAAGCAATCCTAATATGGTTTTAAGTTTAAACAATATACAATTAAAACGTGTTAATGAGGTTAAAGACTTGGGGGTTACTTTGGACTCCAAACTGTTGTTCGAGTCCCACATAGAGGATATCATTCGAAAGGCGTTGCGCATGTTAGGATTTATCCTAAGAACTACCGAGGGCTTTAAGAGCCCGGCATCTTTAATCACTTTATATTGCAGCATGGCAAAAAGTGTCCTGGAGTACTCGTCAACAGTTTGCAATCCGATGTACCACAAATATATAGATCGAATTGAAAGTGTCCAAAAAAAAGTTTATTAATGCTCTTAACTTTCGTTACAATAGACATAGGCACTTTTACTCATATAACGAGAATTTATTATTTTATGGTTTGCAATCGCTGAGGTCCAGAAGGCAGTGTTTTTATATCTTCTTTGCTTATAAGATAGTAAATAACCTTATCGATTCTGAATTTTGTATAAACTATGTACGTTTTAACGCTAACCCATACACACTTCGGAGCAGGTTAACTTTTAGTGTCCCTGCCTTTACAACTAATTACCTTTCTAACTCTCCTCTCATACGTTGCATGAGAACATATAACTATCTTGTAACGGGTGATAGTGGCATTGACCTGTTTAATACTAATTTATGTGCCTTTAAAAAACTTATTACAAGAAAAATATCTATAATCGTTTGATTAGGAATTGCGCTACTATCACTCGGCTTATCTCTTGTTTGCTATTTGTCTTTTGGATTTATTACTTGATTATACATAATTGCCTTTTTTTCTTAAACCTATTGAGTACTTCTACCGAATCTTTGTAAATCTATTTTTTTTGTAATCCGTGTCACTCTATAATTGGTCTGTTCCAAGCAGTCTGTTGAGTGACCTTGTTTGAAATAAATAAATAAATAAAAATAAAATTTTAAGGGATAATAATAAAAACGCTTAAATGTTTATTGAATATAACATTGCTTTTTAAAAATCTCACGAAATATAACATAAAAGGTAATGGAATTTTAAAAATAATTTTATATAATTAAATTATTTTTACCTAATGCTTTATACATTTTCTTATTGAAATTCCACACCCTACATTTAATATTACGTTAATAAATCTGAAGAATCTGTCATTTTTATCTTCTCCTGCTCCTCTTTATTCGACTACTAGTGGACGACTGCCGGCAAAGCGAATTCAATTCGCGGCTGACGTTGTCATTCCGACAGCTCTTTTCCGAGTCGACCGGTCCGAGTCGATTCAATGCGCATTGATATTCCGACTGCTCTTTTTCGACTGCTCTTTTCCGAGTCGACCGGTCCGAGTCGATCCAATGCGCGTTGATATTCCGACTGCTCTTTTCCGACTGCTCTTTCACGAAAGTGGCAGTTTTATGGCCTCGCGCATATAAACAAAACTAGATACTATTAGCCATGCGCACTGCAACATTATCGTTTGACGAATGTGAAAATAGACAGTTCCGGGCTTTAAAATTTAAATTCTTGCCAAAAAATTGGAATTTCTTCTCAATTTTTGATTAAGTTGGGAAAAAAGGTAGTGATTCCTGGCATTTTCAGTAGTAGCAAACCTATCAGACTTTAAGGATAGACAATTGTTTTTACGGTTTTGTTTTTAAAATTTGTTTAAAAATGATTCGTCGTCGTGTTTATAACTAAAATATTTAGTTAAAATGATGATTTAATGAATCCTGAACAGAACGCTGTTAACGTCGCCCAATACTGGGCACAAAGATTGTGATTTGTTGATTTGGACACGAAAAAGTAAGTAAGTAGTTCGAAAACGAAAATTAAAAAACAGGTAAATTAAACTAGTCATGTAAAATCGAATATAAATACAAACGAAACCAGCAAAAATAACCAATCTACGGTGTTATCGCGTACCTAACCTCAATACATCACTACTCCATACTTACCGAAAATACGAAATACCAGGTATTTTACCCCTATTTCGGCTTAATAAAATTATACAACGGCTGCTACTAGTCATTGTTTATATTCCAATCCGAGTCACTATAAAAGCACAAACACTGTAACAGTTAGTTTTGGTCACTACGAATTTTGCCACTTACTACCTTTAGTTTTACTATATTTTACGAAAATTCTTTAATATTCTAACCTATAATTTGCTTGCTACCTTTTAAATACCTTAATTGTAGCAGATACCTAAGTGCAGAGGTCTGTTGTAGTTTTGAAATTAAAATTAACCAGTTTACGAGTAACTTTTTGGAAATATTTTAAAGTTTATCTGATTTATGTTGTTATCTCAAGAACTTAGGGGCAACCTGTTGCTTGCTAACGTTACGTAATGAAAGTTTGTTTATCCTTACCTTATAGGGCTACCTTATCAGTCTCTGAATCATCTTTTGGTTTAAAGCTTATCTGTGGATGTTTGAGGGGTTTTATTGTGTTTCCTTGGCATTTACACAGAAGTGTCACTTTAATTTGCACTGATACAAAGGCTAAGGGCCATAGGTTGTACTAGATCAGGCCTAGAAACTTTCAAAATAACGTTAATTTACCCTGATACACTGCTGTAAACTGTTTGTTTTTATTAGATTTTTACCTGTTTAAATTGAGCCTTGAAGATAGCAGGTCATCCCTGTTTTGACGGCGAAATACAAAGGAGTCTTTCTGTTATTATTTTGACTGTATTTGGTTCTTCTTTACGGGCTTGCGGCTGCCTTTTGGGGCCTAGTTGGCCAGTGTTATAACCTCTTCCCTGACTGTTGATTTCGTTACTGGTTTTCTGCAAAGAATGTTTTGGTTGGCGTGATATCTGTGAGCAATTAAATTATTACCTTTAAGTGTTAATTTATATCAGAATTTTTCTTTTCTCCCTTGTTTTTTTTTTATTTACGTTGAACTTTTGAAAATTAGAAGTCTAATTTTGACAACTCTTGTCATTGCTGTCATTTTCAACCAATCGCACCATCCTGTCGCAGACGGTAGCGCCTCGTATCGAGAGTTTGCCCGTAACATCTTATAGGTATGTGCTTTTTAATCGATACAACACAATTCACTAAACTACACAAAAACTAGAAATCCGTAAATATTAAACACCCACAATCCACGATAGCTAAGAAAACTACAAGAAATCCACAGAGAAACCTTAAAATACAACAACAAAAATGACGGCCGAGCCGGTTCTGGAGAGTATATTAAGCATGTCGATTTCTGTCGATAAAGTAGGACAGGCCGATAACACGAGGTTTGTGCGCATGCACGAAGGTGTCCAGAAGGAAGGCAGTTGACCGGCGAGTCATGCGCTCGGACGTTTTTTTTTCACCCATAAAACGTAACTTTTGTTTGCGCAGGAGATAAGCTGTAGGTATCAAATAGTAAATTGTCTATGTAGTCGACGCGACACAACGAACTTACCAGGCGTGGGTTTGTTCGTGCTAAACAGTTGATCATGCAGTCATTGATCTGGGCTCTCGACTGTTCGCTGCTGAACAAGCTTATGTAGCACAGTAGCACTCAGCGTTGCCAGAGGTGGTATAATTGTACCAGATTTGTTACCAAAGGCCTTAAGAAAATACGTAGGTACTCCTTTTGTCTTTCTGGTACTAAACTGCAATTTATGTATAAAGTGCATAGGAAAGTAGGAACTTTTTTTCTGTTTTTGGTACTAAACTGTGATCTTTAGCCAGTGTTTTTTTTTCAAAATTAATTATTCGATGTTAAAGCTTTTCAGTATTTAGGAATCGGGTTTTAAAATGCTCTTTTACATGTAGTTCAAATATTCCATATTATGGGTTAGTTAGACGACCACCGGAGAGATGGCTCCAATTGTCAAAACATTTTATTTTCCAATCGAAAATGCCTAAAATTGCCGTCCCGTATCCTGTAAATCCCGTAATTCCGTTTGATTTGTGCCGGTCGTGTTGGTGTGATTTAGTTTTGTGTTATTGTGATTATTTTAATAGAAAACAAAATGAAAAGGTGAGTAGTAAAAGTAATAATATTTAAACAGCAATTACTAATTTGCTTATGGTAAAAATAAGTGAAAACAACTTGCAGGCATGTCTAATTTGGGGTGCCAGTTAACCAAAGTTAAAAACCTATCGCCCAGAAAGTGTTTATGTTTTTTTGGCATTGTTTAAAGCTTTTTAATCGACTGTTTTTTATTATAGATTTTTGACACAATCAACACCAACATGCAGTATTGCCAGTAATACCAGGGATAAAAACTCTTGGGAAACTGAATATGACAGCGAAGAGGAAAAAATAATTATGGCTCTCAAAAAAGTTTAAAAGCATAAATTTAATCCACAATGGTTAACACCGTTTAATTGGTTAAGAAGAAAAGATCAAGGGTCAACTTATTGCCAGTGCTACAATACGGGAATAGTAGGGAGCTTTACACATATCAAACGGCACGAACAGACAGAAAGACATAAAAAATTAATTAAAGCTTTACAGTGTATATCATTAGTTTTTAAAAATGAGGAAAAATTAATCCATGAAAAGCAGGTCTATGCTGGAGAGCTAAAAAGGCTATGTTTTTGCACGAACACAACTTGCCATTTTTATTAATGAAACACTTCCCAAAATTGATTCAATCAATTTGTCCAGATTCTAAAATTGCAGCGGTAGAACCAAAGCTACTGCTATAACAAACACTTGCTTAGCCGAGGAAAGTTAAGAAGTTTTTCATAAACAATTGAAATATGGTGATGGTTTTTACTCCCTCATCCCTGTCAACAAAAAAAACGTTGGCTGTTGTATTACGTTTTTGCCATCAGAACAGGCCCAAAGATCGATTTCTTGGACACATAGAAGTAGAGTCGGCAACTGCTGAATCTCTATTTAATTCTGGTATAAAATTACTTAACGAAAATAAAATACGCCTGGACAGTATGCTAGGCTTCGCCGGCGATAATGCTGCGGTTATGGTTGGCAAAAAGTTAGGGGTACAGGCAAAATTTAAACAAATAAATAAAGATATATTTGTAATAGTGTGTACCTGTCATTCGTTGCACCTTTGCCTGTATGAAGATACCTAAATCTATTGAAGAATTTGTAAGGAATGTGTATAACCATTTTTCAAACAGCCCGAAGAGACTCTGTGAATTGGAAGAGTACCAAAAGGTTTTACAGCTAGAACCTCACAAATTACTTCGACCAGCCCAGACAAGATGGCTTTCGTTACAAGTAAGTTTTAAGACTAAAATTTATTAAATATATTTTAATTTTTTTAATATCAGGCAGTTGTCGATCGTGTCCTTCTATTATGGGAATCCCTTAAATTATATTTTACAAATTTGGTTTTTAAGAACATGGATATACTACATTCCGATGGTACTCTGTTAGAAAATCTAAAAAATCCTGTTTTTAAATTATCTATATACAGGGTCCTGCACCTCACCTTCCGTCTTCTATAGCTCACTTAGTAATTAAGTTAGAACTTTCATATTTTGCAAACCTTATCTGTATCTTTATAGGGGGCATTTCAGAAAAATATTTTTTTTCATACAGGGTGTTCCAAAAAAGTGTGACGTCATAAGGGTGTATTTTTTTAAATTACATGCCATATATTTTCTTACATTTTTGGGTGCCTCCTATAGTTACCTACATACCCCTAAAATTTTATTAAAATTGATTTAGTATTATAGACGAAAAAAAATAAAAACTAAAAAATATCCGTTTTGCGCCACTGGTATTAAAAATAAATAAAAAATAAAAATAATGCCCCGTTCATCTGAACAACGAGAAGTGAGGTTAGTAACTGATCGAATACGTACTACTCAGGCACGTTCGTCTGAGACAACTGAACAACGAGAAGTGAGATTAGTAACTGATCGAATACGTACTACTCAGGCCCGTTCGTCTGAGACAACAAACTGAACAATGGGAAAGAAGGCTGCAAAATGTTCGAATAAGCACCGCTCGATCAAGACGAACACTGCACGCTGATTTAAATCTTGGTGCATTCCATTATGACAATAATAATGATTACAGTCTTTATCCAAGCGTCGTCATTGGCAAATTGGATAAAATTTGCATGTATTGTAGCACCCTCAAATTTAAGAACGAAACGCCAGGAATGTGTTGCGCCAATGGAAAAGTTAAACTGCCAGAATTACATCTACCACTCGAACCACTATCAACGTTGCTATCAGGTGTTACACGTGACTTGAAGCATTTCGTGGAAAACATCCGTAAATACAATTCATGTTTTCAAATGACATCGTTCGGTGCAACGAACATCGTGCGCGAAAATTACATGCAACCCAAGGGCAAATTTATCATCGTGCCGGATCGCTTCTATCATTGCGGGGCGTGAACCACAAGTTTCTTTAAATTTATTTCATGGTAAACAGTGATGAACAAATAGAGCAACGATGTCATTACAATGCGGACACTAGACGAGAAATCGTGGCTGCGTTACAAGACCTTTTCGATCAACACAATGAATTAGTTCAGTTGTTTAAAACCGCCATTCAACGAATGCCAGCCGATAACTACGCAGTTATAATGCGAGCAGACAAAAGACCCGTTGGCCAACACGAAAGACAGTTCAATGCACCAACAAGCGATGAAGCGGCGATCGTGATAGTTTTATGGATTTTATTATCAAGCATCATGTTTTCGGAGAGACACGCTGCTGGATGTATTTCATTGAATGGCAGAAAAAAGGATTGCCACATGCACATATTTTGGTTTGGTTAATCAACAAAATAACGCCAAATCAGAAATACCAGATAAGGACATTGATTCAGACTTATTCGACGTCGTTACCAAAAATATGATTCATGGTCCATGTGGCGCATTCAACAACAATTCACCATGCACGTCTGATGGAAAATGCACGAAACGATACCCAAGAAACTTGGTTTCTGATACCATCACTGGCAATGACGGATACCCATTGTATCGTCGACGATCAGTTAAGGATGGCAGCAAATCTATCGTTCTGAAAGTACGAAACGTTCATGTCGAAGTCGATAACCGTTGGGTTGTGTCATATTCACCGTTGCTCTCAAAGACCTTCAAAGCACACATTAATGTTGAGTATTGCAAGTCGATCAAATACATTTGCAAATATGTCAACAAAGGAAGCGAAATGGCAGTCTTCGGAGTAGGGAATGTGACCGCACCGCTCGATGAAATCAACCAATACCAACTTGGACGCTACATTAGCAGCAATGAAGCAGTATGGCGCATCTTATCATTTCCAATCCATGAACGACATTCAACAGTAGTACACTTGGCGATGCATCTCGAGAATGGACAGCGCGTGTGCTTCACAGCAGATAATGTACGTGCAAGAGCATTGGTTCCACCGGCAACAACTTTAACTGCATTTTACTCATTGTGTCAAGATGATCTTTTTGCAAAGACTCTACTTTATTCTGAGGTACCGAAATTCTACACATGGAATGCATCGGCTAAAAAGTTTCAACGTCGCAAACAAGGTAAAGCAGTTCAAGGACATCCGAATTTGTATTCCAGTGACGCGTTGGGTCGTCTGTACACTGTTCACCCGAACAATACAGAATGCTTCTATCTGCGATTGCTGTTAATCAATGTACGCGGACCGACATCCTTCCAAGATTTAAGAATAGTCAACGGTCAGCTGTGCGCCACGTATCGCTTGCCAGGAATTTAATCTTCTTGAGACTGATGCATCGAATACTGCTCGACCACAGCAAATACGCACGTTATTTGCCATAATATTGACAACCTGCTTTCCATCTAATCCAAAAGATCTTTGGGCAAAATACAAGGACTACATGAGTAAAGATATTCTACATCGTTTGCGCGCTGCAAATCAAAATCCGGACATTCCATTCACACCAAATGTGTATAATGAGGCATTGATTTTGATTGAAGACATATGTTTGGCAATCGCTAACAAGGCACTGGTGCCACTGGGAATATCTGCTCCGAACCGACCAGCGAACGACCTTTTTGATTGTGATTTGCAACGAGAAACACACTTTGATTCTGACGAACTGGGGACATTTGTTCAGAGAAATCTTCCGCAGTTGGTTCCAGAACAACGCATTTCGTAAGTTAAGGGTTGATTACATCACAGGTACTTTTTAAAAATACCTTTATTTATAACACTTAACAATAAACTAATTAATCTAATCTAAAACCTACTATTTATATCTAATTTATCGCTGGGTTTGCAATAAAATTAGAACGATGATTTGGTGTTTCGCTGGTATAACTGCTTGGCTTTGTGGGTTAATGTATGGGTTCACCGAACCGTAATTCCTCCATCCCCTGGGGAAGTTTTGTAGGGGACGAACAAAACTGGCTGCTTTGGGTCTTCGTCGTCCTGAATTTAGTCTTCTTTTGGGGTTTCTTTGATCCAGTACTGCTTAGCCTTGTAAAATGTGGATATGAGAACTTCTTGTCTGCTCTTGAATGAATTTCTCAGGGTACAAGTAGGTTGATCCAGTACTTCTGTGGGGTAGATCCATATATTGGTAAAGTTCATTGTTGAAGGCTAGATAAGGAGCTAGTGGAATAATTATTCTATGTTGTAGGTTGAGGTAGTATATCAAGTCATGGGTACTGATCTGAATCCTTGATTGTCCTAGTTTGAGGGGGAGTTTCCCAGGGTTTTCTTTCAGGTCTTGGCTTATGACTTTTCGGGCGAACGTTGAAGTACATTTGCAAAGTATTTTTTATGTTAGTGCCTTTACTTGGTTGATTTTTGATATTTTTTTATGAACTGTCGTATATTGTGTATTAATAGTGACGTATTGTCGTTTTTTACTATTTTTGGAGAGAATCTTGCTAGTAGTTTGTTAAGTTTTACTGTTTCTCTTATATATATTTTGGTACTAGGTTTATATGAGTTCTTTATAAATTGTCTTTGTTTTTTTTCTCTATGCTGTTGGGTGTAATTGTTGATAAGGGTTTTTCTAATGTCAATATCAAATGGATCTTGAGCATCTAAGTGGCCGGATAAAATGTCGATTGGTCTCATGTTGGTCATAGAGTGAATAGAGCTATTGTATCCAAGGATGGCATCAGGCATTTGTTCTTTAATATTTGGAGTTTTCTTCTTTTCTCGTAGGATTCTTAGATGTTCGACGAGGGTTGAGTGAAATCGCTCTATCATTCCATTGGATTGTGGGTTATCTGCGGTGGTATAATGGATTGAAATTTTGTAGGTGTCTACAAATTCTTGCATAAGGCCATTTTTAAATTCTGTTCCACTGTCGGCAACTATCATATGGGGTACTACATGGTGAGTCATGAATAATAGAAGGGCATTGAGCACGTTGATAGCATTTGAGCCATCTATTGGATATGCCTGTCTACGATTGTTAAGAATTTCTGGCCTCCTGCCTGGAAAGTTTCTAGATGTATAATTTGGAGTGGTTTGGATGGTGTTGATGTCAGCATAAATTTGGGCTTTGCTGGGTTTCTGTCGTATTTATTGGCTTGACAGATGTCGCAAACGTTAATCATGTCCTCAATATCTCTTTTTAGGTTAGGCCAAAAACATTTTTTTCGAATTTGGGTTTCCGTTTCATGAATGCATCGATGATTGATTTTGCTTTAATGGTAGTTTAAAATGATTTCCTTTTGTCCTTCTTCGCAGTTGATGTCTTCTAATAAAGTGTTGCATTTTACAAGGTCAAATGCAGAGTTCTTAAACATGTCTCGAATTGTGTTACACAGAAATCGATAAAGTGTATCATCTTAAAAAAGTATTGCATATTTCTTTTTTGGTTCAATGTACTCTTTGAAGAATCGAATGATTTCATTTTTAAGGTTGTTTTTCCCAAGTTGGACATATAACCTTCTTTTGTTCTATCTATCTATATGCTTCTCACTTATAACCTCCCTAGCGGCAGAATTATTACCGATAATTTTTTTTAAGGTCACGAATGGTTTTGTTGATAGAAAATTTTCTATCAACAAAAACATGAGTGAAACCGAGAAAAAATTATCGAGAATTAATTCTGCTGCGTGGGAGATTCGGTAAGAAAATTTCATAAATTGGAGTTTCTTTTAATATGATGAGATGATGAGACCTACGACCTATTCTCAATAAAAATGATAAGTTAGCAACAAAATGTATTTTGATTTTATTCCGAGTGACGTTTGCCATAAAAAATAAAGCACTTCATTTTTGACAGAAAAATTATCACTTATTAATTTTATTAGGTTAATAGGCTATAGACTATCGCGATAGTCTCCCGTCGCTATAAGCAACGCAAACAAAAAGGAGCCTTCTAATTGGTTGAAAATAAATTTATAAAATTTTCAGAAAAATCTACTAGCTGATGTAACAGTTAATGATATTTATTATTTTATTGGAGTCCTACTTGTGAGCGGCTTCAGCACTGTATCTAGGAAGAAAATGTAATGTAATTCCGCCGAGAGTAACAACGCCCTTATTTCTTCTTCTATTTCGAGGGATCGTTTTCAGTATCTGATGAGCAATTTTCACTGTGTTGATAACAATAATTTGGAAAAAGATTACCGTTTTGTCAAAGTAAGACCACTTTTCCGAGAACTAAATAAAAAGTTTTTGCTCCTACAGAAGAAAACCATTTCGTTGATAAAGCCATGGTGCCTTATTTTGGACGCCATGGCTGCAAACAATTTATAAAAGGAAAACCCATACGATGGGTATTTAAGTATTGGGTAGAAACTACTCGTTTAGAATATATATATTGTATTTTGAACCTTATCAAGGCTCCACTGTAGAATACAGCATGTATTCGTATATAGACAACCTTTATTACATATTATACTTAGTGATATTTAGGATTTAAATTATAATGATATTGTTAGGACTGATTGATGTAAATATATATATAGGAGAGTGGGAGTTGAGGTATCTCTCTCATTCACTCACCAGACCTTGTAAAATAGACATTAGACGGCTATCAGTTATAATCGTGTTTTATTTAAATAAATCTACAAGTAAAAGATTGATAAAATACGCATTTCAAATAACGCTACATGGTGTCAGGTGTATAAAACCAGAAAAACAACGAAGAAAAGTTTCAAACCACAACAGATCATAATGGATTTCCTGAGAGTACCACCGGAAATGGACTTCGTCAATGGAAACGTGGCGAAAAATTGGAGCGCATGGCTACAAAAGTTTGAACTCTATCTGTTGGGAAATGGAAAAGCGGAAAGTGCAGAAAACGTAAAAGTGGCAATTTTCCTCAACCTCATCGCAGACAAAGGTGTGGAAATATTCAATACCTTTGAAATAAAGTTAGAAAAGGCGAAACTGGATGACATAAAAAAACTGTATAGAAAATACTGCGAGCCGAAGAAAAATACCATATATGAAAGGTATAAATTTCTACAATGCAAGCAGAAAATGGATCAAAATATAAATGCTTACATAACGGAGCTAAAAACGCTGGCGGCATCATGCGATTATCAAGAAACCGACAACATGCTTCGAGATTGTGTAATTATGGGAATGCTAGACAACACAATGAGAGAAAAATTCCTCCAAATCGAAAATCTAACTCTTAGCAAGGTGGAAGAATTGTGCAGAATCCATGAGCAAAGCAGGAAGCAGATGGCGGACATGGCCAAAGACAGCCCCTCAACATCCGTGGATGCCATTGGATTCCAGAATAGACAAAAGATAAGTAAATTTTCTAATTACAATTCTCAAAATAAAACCAATTTATACCCAAGAAAAAATTACCAAACTAATTTTAACAAAAATAATTTAAAAAAATGTGGTAAATGTTATACAAAACATGTTTACGGTCAATGCCCTGCATTTGGCAAATTTTGTTCTATATGTAAAAAACATAATCATTTCGTTTCATACTAAAATTGTAAATAAAAATAGTAAAAAACATCAACCAACTGATAAGCGGAAATACCTAAATAATTTAGAATTGGACTTGTCAGATGATGAATTTTTTTTAGATTGTTTACAAGTGCAGTCTTTAGCCACTGAAAATAATATATACAGTGAGCTAAATAAAAATGAAATTTTAGAAAATATTTTTATTAATAATTTTAACGTTTGTTTTAAGGTAGACACGGGAGCACAATGCAATATCCTGCCTGCCAAGATTCTGAAAAAAATCGCACCAACAGCACAAGTCACCAAAGCCAACATCAACCTTACAGCATACTTAGGAGTCCGGATTGACGTCATAGGATCTACTAAAATTAATTGTAAAATTAGAGGTAATATTTGCTTAATTCAATTTTTAATTGTACGAGCTGAGGGTAAACCTATTTTAGGATTAGAATCAAGTTTAAAATTAAATTTAATTAATACAATTAATTATATAAATTGTAATGAATTAAAATTTTCTACTAAAGAAGAAGTAATACATAAATATAAATCTGTTTTTGAAGGGCTAGGGACTTTCCCTGGAAAACCATATACATTTTCTTTGAAAGATGATGCAATACCCTGTGTTATGCCTGCCAGAAGGATACCAAAGGCATTAATGCCAGAATTTAAAAAAAGTTTAAAGAAATTAGAAAAAGAAGGTGTTATTTGTAAACAAACGGAGCCTACAGAGTGGGTGAATAATATTGTAGTTACAGAAAAGCCTAACAAAAAACTAAGAATTTGTCTTGACCCATAAAAATTAAATCTTTATATAAAAAGAGAACATTTTCAACTGCCATCAGCAGAGGAAATTTTGTGTGATTTAACCGACAAAAAATTCTTTTCTGTGTTAGATTTAAAAGATTCATTTTATCAAATAAAGTTAGATGAAGAATCATCAAAATTAACGACATTTGCAACACCTATAGGTAGATATAGATTTTTGAGATTACCTTTTGGCATTAATACAGCTGCAGAAGTGTTTCAAAGAAAAAATACAATAATTTTTGGCAATATTATTGGTAATAAGGTTTTTATCGATGATTTAATAAATTCTGGAAAAACCGACGCTAAACATGATAAAATATTACATGAAGTCTTAACAATTGCACAAAACAATAATATTACTTTTAATAAGGATAAATTTCAATTTAAAAACAAGAAAGTTAAAGTTCTGGGTTTTAAAGTCTCAGAAAAGGGGGTGGAAATAGATTCAAAAAGAATAGAAGCTATATTAAAATTGGATAATCCTAAAAATAAAAAAGAACTTCTTAGACTTTTGGGTTTTGTTAAATATCTGGGAAAATTTATACCAAATTTATCTCAAATAACAGCGCCATTAAGAAATTTAACATGTTCCAATGTTATATGGAACTGGGAAAAAGCTCACTTAGAAAGTGTGACAAATATTAAAAAAATATTAACTTCACCACCTTGTTTAAAACATTACGATGTCAATGAACCTTTAGTTATACAGTGTGATTCAAGTTCAGAGGGAATGGGAGCGTGCCTCTTACAAAAGGGACAACCCATTGCTTTTGCTAGTAGAGCATTAACAGACACTGAAAAAAGGTGGGCTTGTATAGAAAGAGAAATGGGTGCCATTTTGTTTGCAGCCGAACGCTTTAATTTTTATATTTATGGCAACAAAGTGTCAGTACATACTGATCACAAGCCATTAGTTAGTATTTTTAAAAAAGATATTAATAAAGTTTCTTGTAGATTACAAAGAATATTGCTTAAATTAATTAAATATGAGCTAGAAATTTCATATTTGCCTGGTAAAAGTATGTATATAGCCGACATGCTTTCCAGGGCTTATTTAAAAGACTCTATAAATAATAAAACAGATGATAATTTCCTTGTTCATAATATTGAAAAAGAATCCCATGAGTAAACAAAAAAGATTGGAATTAAATTTAGAAGCTAAAAACGATCAATGTTTATCGTTATTAAAAGAATATGTGCAAAACGACTGGCCTAAATGTATAAAAAAACTACCTTGTGAACTTTTAAAATTTTACCAGATAAGAGATCAATTATCTGTTGATAATGATTTAATTTTTTATGGCGACAGAGTAATAATACCGAAAAGTCAGAGAAATTTAATGTTGCATAAATTACATGAAGGACATTTAGGTATTAATAAATGTAGAGCTAGAGCTAGATAATCTATTTTTTGGCCAAATATATATAAAGATATCAGTGATTATATCGTTAGCTGTCAAGTATGTCTTAGATTTCGTAATAATAATCCAAAATTGCCTATATTACAGCACGATATACCAAATAGGCCCTGGCAAAAGATTGCCATGGACATTTGTGAATATAATGGAAAAATGTTTCTAGCAGTTATGGATTATTATTCAAAGTGGATAGAGCTAAAAAAATTAAATAATAAAACAGCGGAAGAATGCATAAAAATTTTAAAAAATATTTTTTCTGTGCATGGTTATCCAGATATTATCATTTCAGATAATAACCCTTTTAATTCTAACATTTTTAAAAAATTCCTAAATGATTGTAATATTATCTTAACTACGTCTAGTCCGAACTATCCTAGAAGTAACGGATTGGCGGAAAAATCTGTAAATATTTGTAAAAAAATGTTAAAAAAATGTCACTATGAAAATGGCAGTCTAGATATATATCTTTTAAAATACAGGAATACTCCTATACCAGATCTAGGTCTATCACCAGCTCAAATGCTATTTAACCGACGTTTAAAAGATAACTTACCAATAGTAGATTCTATGCTTAATCCTAGACTACCTAATAAAAACTTATTAAAAAATTAATTTCATCATAGGCGACAAAAACAAGCAGTTTATTATAATAAAAATTCAAAAAACTTGGCAGGAGGGAAGGTAGCAGATAAGGTTATGTTTAAAAACCAAAATCATTGGGAAAATGGTACTATTGTTGAACAACTAACAGAACCGAGGTCTTATTTAGTTAAGGATAATTATGGAAATGTATATAGACGAAATAGGCAACATCTGATTGTAAAAAATGAACCGATAGCTAGGGAACATAATTATGTAACAAACAACACAGCATTTATTAGGGAACCGTATTTTTTAAGAAGTACTGTAAATAGGCCAAATTCCGATGCAAGTTAGATAATGTAAAACTAATAAATATGATATTAATTATTAGCCACTGTATATAATAATGTAATTAGGTGAATAAAATAATTAAGTTTAGATTTAGATATATTATTTCCTGAAAATAAATTAGTCATTAATAAGGTCGTATTGAATTGGCATATTATACTTTTATATTGTACATAAATTATTATATATTTAATTTTTTTTAAATTTTTATCTTATAAGGGGGATGTAGAATACAGCATGTATTCGTATATAGACAACCTTTAATACATATTATACTTAGTGATATTTAGGATTTAAATTATAATGATGTTGTTAGGACTGATTGATCTAAATATATATATGTATGCCAACCCTACGGTTCGAGGACTTTTATACTGGTATAACTTATACGCATAAGTTGTTTACTATGCCTTCACTTTGGGGTCACCAAAAATTATCCTGAGAAACAAGCTGGCAACGTCGGCGACGTATTTTTTTTATTTTAATGCTTTTTATAAATAAAGTGAGCCTAGTAAAATTTTCTTGCATTTGAAACATTAGATAAACTTAAACGTTTTATATTTTATCAGTTTTGTCACTGAGGTTATTTTTATTAATATAAGGTGTTACTTTTTTTCTTCTTTTAAAAATGTTTCAGTTAGGTATATATTTTTAAGCCTGCATGAAATATTAATAAGTACACCTATACCTATCTGGTATATGTTATTAAGAATTATTTTGAACTTAATAATGATGCAATATTCTTTAAACAAAACGGTGTCGTATGGCTACAATATATTATAATATGCCAATTGTTTTGTTTTTTTGGATTCCTAGGTTCATAGATGATATAATACGGGCGGGTGTTATTTTTAAATAGACATTTTGTTACCTTTTTCCCATAGGTACCATAAACTTTCTTATAAAAAAATTTAACCTAATTTAAAATCAAAATTTGCATCATCTTTGCACTATGTAAAAGACAGTATACCCAGTCGAGAAGGACTATTAATTAGATACAAAATATAGTTAATTTAAGATTTTAAACAAGCTTAAACACGACGGTAAAAATGGTATAAATGTAAATCGCAACCAAAAGCGATGATAGACCCTTAAACAGAGATGATAATAATATATAGGTACTTAGAGTTAGGTTTATCGAAAAAATTGATCATATTTTTGTAGAAAACAATAAAAATACATACACACAATTTTAGAAAGGCCTTTTAGAATCTTTTAATATGCTCTTAATGGGATTAAAATTTCAAATTTTGCTTAGAATATGCATAATAAATAATAAAGTAAAATAATAATATAACCTTGAAATGATTATTTTCTAATTTTAAGGAAAATTATTCGAAAACGTATCAAAATCTATATTTTGCAGATGGTTACAACTTTAGCCTAGACTATACTACATACCTTCATACTTTCCGCGTGTTCCTTAGTAAAAGCCACAGAACAGTTAAAGCAGCCAAAAATGTATAATACGAAGCCCTATTCATAACACAATCCTTTTAAATTATAAAAATATTCCCGCCTGTGTTGCTTAATAAAAAGCTATCTGTATTATCAATCACCTGTCAAGTCGGTAAAGCTACTTTCTATTATACGGATAAAAGAATGCGTGGCTCATAGATGGCCCATATTTCTAAAGCGGGGTTTACACTCAACGTCTTATCGTTCGGTTTGTCTGCGCACCACCACTGTTATATCGGTCGTGGTCATAGTCAAGCGAGTTGCGCACTCTCAAGGATAGATAGGCAACTTAAAATACTAAATTGGTTCCCTGATAGCGCCACCCGCGAAACCAAATATAGTCGTAGTGGGTGTAGGCGCCAAGCATAAAAATTTAAATTTTATTATTACTTTGAATTCAAATTTTCGCGCTTCTAACTTAACGGAAAAGTTTGAAGCGCGAAACATCTGATTCAAGTTAAAATAATTTGGGAGAACGAAAGGAAACTATAACAACGTTTCTGATATTATTATTTTCTGTATATTTTTCTAACAATTCCGTGTTATTTTCAAAGTTTTTATTTAATAAACTAGTTATTGTATCTTGTAGTTCATTAAGTTGTAAAGTAAAGTTTCTTTCTATATCTTTAATAGCTTTCTCTGTACTTTCCAGTCGTTGGGCGACATTAATGAAGTCTTCAGGAGGTTCCACGCCTTTGTTAATTGCCTTGGTTTTTCTTCCCGATTTCTTTGGTCGCGACATATTAAATATAATATACCTATTTACGATTCTCAAACTACCGACTGGGCCATGTTAAGTTTATAAATTATATATGAATAATTATTTAATAATAACTTTATTTTTTACAAATCAATCATAAAATAGAGACTTTTTGCACCTCTTAATTCGTCATTCTTTCGTGGTTATGGTTATTCTGAGCATGCGCAATGTCAGAAAGGTGATCCGCTATGGTTAATAACCATAACGGACTCCGTTAGTTACGGAAGGATAAGGAAGAGCTTATCGTTATCCTTATGGTTATGCTTAAACTGCATGGTTGCCGGAACATACAAAAGTTATGAAGCATCATTGCTATGAATTAAAATTGTGATAAGCAATTAATTAATATCCAAAGTAATAGTAGCTGTACATTAAAATATACAACTTAATCAAATTATTGGTAGGTTAGGTATGTTATTTTGTTTAGGTGCGCCGGCGCCAAATTAATAACTACAGACAGAACGTATAGGCGATGCAAAATCTCTGGTTTTAACAGTGGCGCTACTCGTTATGTTTAATAAAGTTAACCATAACGGAGCTAAAAACTGGTATTAATTTAAGAGGTGCAAAAAGTCTCTAATGACAATGATAATCTTTCACCAGTCCAGGTAAGACTTCAGGATCTGTCACAACAAGCCATATTTTTATCTTTCTCGCACATATGCTGGTACAGTTTAATACAGAGAGAGAGAGGTACAGAAGATGAACAACCTTATAAAACAAAATTCCTACAATAGCGCCACCAGCGGCTAAATTAAACGAACAGGGGACGACCCTCACCATTTAAGTTATCCTAGCCTGGTGGTGGTGGTCTGCGTCGACAAAACGTTACAAGTTGCAAGGAGAACTTTCAAAACTAGATGCACTTACACTGCATTTTTAATGAAATTAACTGCATTCTCTGATTAGGAGATGTAAAGGAAATAAAACTCACCACTTATTCGAGCCTTTATTCATTAAATACTTTTTTTCTTATATTTAAATGCAATAATCAGTGCATACATAAAAATTATCAACAATATTCAAAGGGATTATTTAACAAAACATGTAAAAAACAAATACATTCTCTTACATACCAAAGTGCGCTTTTAACTCTTTTTTAAATTGTAAAGTCGCTATACTTAAAACCCAATATTATATGCAGTGACGTAGCAGTCGAAACCATGGAAACTGCCAAAATACTGTGTTATCATTGGCGGTTTGCCTTGATTTTCATGGTTTCGACTGCTACGTCACAGCATATAATATTGGGTTTTGAGTATAGTGATATTTTTAATATGTACCAGGTAATTTATTATAAACTTCAGATGCCTGCCAAATTGGATTGCATCAGCTTTTATCAGTTCGAACATTTTCTAGATATATGTTTTCAGAAAACCTAGTATTGTTTACATGAATATTACTATGAAATATAATTTGCACATTAGTTTTCTGTCTTTTACTTAATAATCTCTGGACTAATTTACTTAAATTTCAATGACCTCTCCATATCATAAACTTCCAACTCCCTATAAAGGCGCTCAGTGTGGGTCAGGCAATCATACTGAAACAAAAATTTTAGTATTTTATTTTGTGCAATTTGCATACTGCTAAAATTCACAACCCCACAGAGTGAATAGATAATAGATATCTGACGTGAGATAAATGAAATGCATTGTATATTTTCATTTTGGTATTTTTGTTATTATTATTTATAATTTTGTACAGAGCACCTCTCATAGGTAGCTACTACCTTACTATGTATATAATTTACATGCTCTTTTCAGCTAAGATTACTATCTATAATTTTCTTAAGTAATTTTATTCTTTCTATACTTATTTTTTTTTAAATGTTTTTCTTATACTAACTACCTTTCATGAGATGTATGGTGCTGTATAGATGTAAAAAAATTGTGGCAACTTTATAAGTACTTTCAGGGGTTCTTCCGCTAAAAATGTATATAGATAGAGTATTTTATAATGTGAAGTAGGTACTTAAATTTGCTGCTTTCATATGAAAACATATTGCTATTTTTAATACTATTATTTTTGTGTCTGGAAAGAGGACCAATTTGGTATTTTATCCTCAATCATCATTATAGAATTAGTTATGAAAATAGGGACATACAAAATACCTTACCTTTTTTGTGAGATCTTAATTTCATATACCTAAAAGGTCATTTGTTTCATTCATTCACTAGGTTCGAGCATCTGCTACAGTTTCATGATTTGTTCCATTTCTGTATATTTTGATTCACCTAAAAAAAATTTATACCGACATCCTTTTAATTGACTGCATGATTAGTTTTAATGTGCCTACTTAGTTTATGCCGTGCGAGCAAAAATTATTTGCATCAAAGAGGGCCTTGCATCTAAGGACATAATGCATAGCAGTAGAGCTTAATACCTAATGGGTGTCAGTAACTACCTGAATTAACAATCAATCAGTTAATTCGTCATCTTTGACAGTCGTTACAAGTAATTTGATTCATTGCTAATTTTTCCAATTTCTTGAACAATTCACACAATGGGCTTTACGGAACAACAGCACAAAACATTTATGGTTGAAGCGTATTTTCGGGTTAAAGTAAATGGTGAGTGGCAGTACAATCGGGGTTTGTGCATGGACGATTTTCACAAACATTTTCCTAACGTTGCTTTATTTGCTGGGAATTTTTATCATTGCCTGAAAAGAACCGTGGCTGTGTTTAGGGAAACAGGTTCTATACAACACAAAAAAGGAGCAAGAAGACCATCTGTAAGAACAGAAGAACTTGTTGCAAACGTTCATGAAATAATGCAAAATATACCAAAAAATTGTATAAGACGCCTGTCCCAAGAAGTGGGAAGATCCTATGGAACATGCAGGATTATTCTTAAGAAACAGCTAAATTTATTTCCTTATATATCCTCTGTATATTCTTACTTTGTTAATTTTGTAAACAAAAATAAATTTGTATTTGTCTACTTATTTTATTAGTCATTAGTTTGGCATATCATGTAATAATATGAATTTGACAATATTTTAACCTAGATTTGGTTAGATATCTCGACCCCATATCATTGTGATCTAAACCAAGCCCTACGTTTTTTAACCCAAACCCTCTTTAGTGCAAATAATTTTTGCTAGCACGGTATTACACCATTCACCCGAGGGGTGTCTCACTAGTCAAAATTTGTACACCTACTGCCAAATTTGGCAGGACTTGTCGTTTTTGCCCTTGTCCTGCCACGGTCCTGCTTGTCCTGTCAGGGTCCTGCCACGGTCCTGTTACTGTCCTAAAACCGATACACAACTTTTAAATATTTATCTTCTTTCTTAACAAAGAAATAAACTCGGAAATAAACAATATATTTTATCAATAACTTGCATGAACATAATAAATGAGACTGCAAAATCGACTAGTCGACTGTTGTGATTCACCGGTGTTTACAACATAACTCAAACAGGAAAATTATGCGGCGACGCGCGCCGAGAACTTTAAAAACTGCGACGTCTGTTTCACGCATTTCCATTTCACTTTCAATTAATAAGCAAAAGCAAACAAAAATATTTTTTGCTTCCCGCTATTTATCCCTACTCCTAAAGTCATTGGAGAAAGCTGATTGGATCTGAAAGGTACTGCCTGTCCTGCTTCGATCCTGCCACAGTCCTTCTGCAGTCCTGCCAGGTCCTTCTATAGTCCTGCCAGGTCCTGCCACAGTCCTGCCACGGTCCTGCTAAGTCCTGCCTTAACATTTGTACACCTACTGCCACAGTGAGACACCCCTCGCATTCACCATTCTGATTTAAAAAAATCATAGGATCTTGAAATGTGTAAATATTTTTAAGGACTGCATTTTCTTAGTAAACAAGCAAACCCTACGACTGTGTACTTACATTATCTAGCCACGATAGGTAGGTATTCCAAAAAACTCAAAAATAGAAGTGGAATCTTCAAAGTTCATTCGCCGTTCGAGCGGTGACCGTTAAAACTACAAAAAATAAACCTTCATTACTAAACCTAATTTTAGGAAACCATATCATATTAAACTTACCGAGACATTATAAGAATTATTCCTATAAAAAATTTTAACAAAAAAAAACAAGTAAATTTTTAAAGTTTAACTGTCAAAATCAAAATGTCATCCATCATAAAAGAATCAGTGGAACCAACACTAACTTGTCACCAACTTGAGGTATTCATAAAATATGCAAGAGAAATATTGCAGTTTACAAAGTAATTAAAATTAAATTTCTAAAATCTTGAGGCGATCAAATTTAACAATAACTTCTATAACTAACGAGGATTATTTAAATAATCAAAATGTGACTGTAAAAACAGAAATCCCTAGATTTGAAGTGTCATTAAAGAACACAAACATTAGACTAATTAACATAGAAAAGTAATGTTAAAATCACTTGGCTTCTAGAATAGTAACCATGCTAGAAAGTATAATAATAATTTATAAAATATTTTAATTCCTTTCAGACAAAAATAGTGTTCTATATTTATAAAATTTAAAATAATATAAAGAATTAACAAAAATTTTGTCATTACTTCCTTTATAGATTTTTAAATCGAAATGTTTATCTCAGTAAGTTATGTCGTCACATATTATAATAATAAATATAATATATTTTATGACTTTTTCTGTATAACAACTACCCCATAACAATACTTTTTAAAATCTTTACTGATCATCGCTACAATACGAATGACGGTACAGCAAAAGACTGCGTTTTATTTACGTAAACAAATTGACCCGGCTTCTCGACTTGCTTGGCTATCCTGCAACGTAGCAGTTTTTGGGCATCGTGCTTTGTTTATCAGCTGACGGTTAACAAAATATAGTACGTTTTCCTCATTTTATTCCAAATAAGTTCTTCAGTTCATTCTTAATAAAAAAGCTTATTGTCTGATAGAGTTCTATTCTAGATCTTTTTATTAGACTGAATTGAACATGCATTATTCTGAATGAAACTGTATTTGGTTTTTACGCCAATAAGATTTCGGTTATTTTTTGTATTGTAGTTGTGACGGCTTTTATTTGTTCTGAATAAGTGTTTATTTTTTAGAATGAATTGTATTGGTTCCAGGACATAAATTCCAGTTACGGTTAGTAGCTTTTTGTTCTTAAATACAGGTCTGCAACTGTCTCTCCACCCCATTTTAAGTAATTAAGATTATCTTTTGAAAGATTTTCACTCTCCCTACCTGAATAGCGAGTTACCTTAAAATATATTATACCATATAACGAATCCTTGAGACTATGCAGGCATGATAAAAGGTCGTTTCTGCCTTCAAACCAACACACTAAACAATATCACTCTCATAGCATAGCAACATCCATTCAGATTTGAACATAATTCATTCACATGCATCTTTCAGGCAAGATGCTGGTCCACCTGAATATCTAAAAATGCTAAATTGTCTCTAAACATCCTGCTCTGCGACGAAGAACGATGAATTATAGCATTGGGATCATGGAAGAAGTTGGGGCCAGCATAGAAAGATTGGAAAGTCATACTGAATGTATTAGTAATAATCTCAGAGTAATAATAGTCCAAACTGCCATAGATGTTACTACTTACAATCATAAGGGCAGTGGCGTAACTAGCCCTCTGACCTGGGGGTGGCCTAGGGTGGGTCTGTTATTATGACTTGCAGTGGCGGCTCGTGTAGATGCGGGCCGGCGGAGAGCCCGCCGCAGGCGAAATGCGCCGCAGGAGAAATTTTTTTTGGACCACGCCTAAATTTTAACAAATTTGGTCAATAATCAACAGTAATATCACAAGACCTCGTTTTTTTATCGATTATATTTTTCAGCTGTCACGAAAACTTTTTTTGGAAATTTTTCGAGCTGAATCTGGACATGTTTCTTCTGATCAGATCCCGAGAGCGAAGCTCGAGGGATTTAATTTTTGAATAAACCACGAGTATTGCCAAAAAAGTTTGAGTGAAAAATGGAAAATTTAACCAATAAAAAAATGATGGTCGAGTGATATTTGGCAAGATTATTTCGTACATCGCTGAATAAGCCCGGTCGTAGCTCAGTGGTAGAGATACCGCTTACAGCCGTGGCGATCCGGGTTCGATTCCCGGAGTGGGCATACGCATAATAAAAAAAGTATGACCGAATTTTAGTTAGTTGGTGTAAGATCGTCTTTCGGAGGAGACGTAAAGCTGTCGGTCCCGGCCATCTCTGGTCGTTAAGTCACGCTAGAGGCGCTTGCGCGACCTGAAAACTCTAGCACCAGACTTGAGCACCACAAGTTACACGAACTTTACTTTACTTTACTTTACATCGCTGAATAAACATGCCCAAAGTTCAACCGGTAGTTTTTTTCTGGGGGGGGCTAGTGACGTCTGGAGGGGAGGCCCGGCCCCCCTATGCCCCCCTGTAGTTACGCGCCTGCATAAGGGTAACCATAAGACAGCGGAATTGCGAAGCTTATATTCTGGATTGGTACCTACGCAACCACCTGACATTATTCAAATTGGTTTACAATGCTGAAATGCGATTTATAGAAAAACTTATGCATGTGCCTGGTCTAGTTAAGCAAATCACGTATCCGCTTGCTAAGCATTCTGGATTCTTCTCGAATTGTTATTTTGACGGATGAAACAAAAATAAATAAATATAGAAAAAAAGCGTGGAAGACTACAGAATATAGATACTAAAAAAAATATCCTTTAAAAATTTACTTGAAAATTTATTGCCAGACGGAAAGCCTATTGCAGAAAAAAAAAACCGAAGATCTAAAGTTTCTGCTTCCTCTGATACCAAAAAAAGCAAAGAGATTTTACAAAAACCTGGTGGGTGATCCAACTATTGAGGATGACTTAGATGGATATGGGCAACCGGATTTTGACGTCGAATACGAGCCAGAATATTAGGTAGTTATTTGAAATTTATTGGCATATTAAAATATTTAGAGTACTAGTTTGGGTTAAAAATAACAGTTTCTTATTTTATTTAAAGTTTGTTTGCAAGGTACGACATACCTATGGAGGTTTCCTAGTTTTGTAATTTCTTAGAGTACACTGAGAAAAATTTCTTTCTGGTGGCAATTAAGCGATTTTAAACATTTCTAGTATTGGTTTTTTAATTGGATAAATAAGATTATAGTTCACTACACTAAATTACTCTTGACATAATTTTGTAAAATATTTTTGATTAATTCGGGCAACTAAAAAATCGAATTGGACTATATATGGTTAAATTAACAAAAGTTTAATGCAATCAATTACAGTTTACTAATATTATTTACTCTCAATTTTCTTAATAAATATTTTATTCAATGAATTTAGATATTTGTTAGCATAGTATGCTATAAGAAATCTAGAGATTATAATTTAATACTGCAAATAAAATAGATATTCCAAAATAAGTTTATTTTGCCAGAGTTCCGCGAACTAAATTTTACTGCAGGCAAGTAAGTTGGTGATTCCCAGAATTACGCCTCTAGTCTAAACGTGAAGACGACCGCGACGCAAAGCATTTAATTCGAAGCTAGTGGGTTGGTGTCGGTATTTTCTTTTGTTTGCCTTCAAGTGGTCCAATTATAATAATATAGTTATGGATGAAATGGAGGAAATATTAAAAACCTGAGGGTTACCCATGTTAGTACCTGTGTTTGTCGGTAAGTCATCAATTATTATACCTATTTTATTATCTAATATTTTAGTTGTTATCTATAGGTAGATATATGGTTCTAGAATTGCCGCGCCGCACCGGGAAGATGGCGTACATTATTATATGTAGGTATTTGTTGCGAATTGCGCTACGAAAATTCAACAATTTGACAACATTTTCCAATGCGCACGCTGTATAACCGTACCAATTTTTCTACAAATAACAGTTATTAATGCATTTATAAATATTCAATGGAATTAAAACCAAATTATTTTCAATAAGTACCTAAGTAGTTTGAGAAATCCTATCTTAAATAATTGTGTATAAAATATGGCTGCCAAAATAAATATGTATGATAATAATTGTTTTAAACTTGACGATTATTTAAAATTTAATTTTTTAACCAATTAATCAGAAAATGGTAAAAATAAAATAAATACGCACATAGTAATTTAAGTAAGTGCATTATACAGGGTGTTTCACGGTAAATGGAACGTTAGAAGATTATAGAAAACAGTTCAATATCTCGGAAACTATTAAGTAAATATACTATAATAATATGCATTTTTATTAAAAAATAAATATAATTTTCCGTATGGAATATACAGGGTGGCCCATTAATAAGGGACGCCGGCTATAGGTATCTCAGGATCCGTTAATCGGACGACCCTGATAAAAAAAATATTGGTAAATCAGCAAAGTCCACCGCTAAAGGGCGTAAATCCAATCTCGGAGCAAAAAATATTGTTTTAATAAAAATTGTTTCAAGTGAACCTATATTAAAATTTTTCTTTTGTAACCTACTGAAAATATCACAACTTTTTTGTATTTAAATTATTTCAGTACCTTATCAAATAAGGGGTGGGGAAGAAGTAAACGTTGGTTTGAAAAAAAGTCAATAACTTTTTTTTGGAATAACCGATTTCAAATAACTTTTTTTAATTTTAAAGCACTTTTATGGGCGCTATACTAGAACAATAACATTTTGAGTTCAGTTATTTCAGTCATGTCAGTAGGTGGCGCTTTATAACAAGGTCGCAGATTTTTATGTTTTTTTCGAAAATTTGAAATGGTATTTTTATTTTTTTCTAGGAAGAAGGGCATCAAAATATTACAGTTACTGGTGATAACCGCTGTCCGAAATGTTTATTCCTTATACAGTGTCCGGCAAAAAGTTGGACTCATATGGGAAACTTTTTTATTATTAATTTTACGAAAAACAGTTACTTATTCTTCATAAAATGTTCCGCTTGGTCTAAAACCTAAAATGCAACTATCAAATATTAAATTTTTCCAGGCGTATACGAGGTTTGTCAAAAATAAAGAATATTTCTAAAACATATTGTTTTATTTCTTACAATCTGATATAATTGCGCCAATAAAATAATATTATTCTCAAATGCATGCAATAGTTGACTAAATAAAATCAACATATTGTTACAATTATAAATTAGTTTTAAAAAATATCTTGAGGGTTTAAAATGAATCTATAAATAATTGTTACGATTAAATTAACTTATTTTAGCATAATAATAAAATATTTCTAAAACATATTGTTCTATTTCTTACAATCTGATATAATTGCGCCAATAAAATGATATTATTTTTGGAATAACGCATTACTTTTAAGCAAAATTGATTTCGTTTTTGCAAACTATAGTATAGTTGTCACAAGAATATTAAAATCTGTTCAAAATAAAATATAATTACCATAAAGAATTATTATTCATTACATGAATTAAATCGTCATTGTGACAACAAAATTTTAATTTTGCCAAATATGCACTATCCAAAAATCAAATAAATTATAGTTTACGCAATTTAATTTCTAATAAACATTTTTGGTATAGTTGTGGATCAATTAAATCTTTATTGGAATTCCAATTAAATTATGTAATTCTTTGAATTCGGTGATTTAGTTGCTCGTTACCAACTCGATTATTTAGTTGGATGAAATATATCTGGGTATTGGGAATTAATCCTTTTTCTCAGTGTATGGTTTTAGTAAATAAAGTTTATAAAATATGTTTCAGTTTTACAGCTATTTTGATGTTTGTTTTAATTTTAGATAAAAATGGATCCATAAGAGTTTTAAAAAATTACTTTTTATTTCTAGCTACTTTTCCTAACAACTAACTTTATTTTATTTATTTATTTATTTTTTATTTATTTATTTAAAAATAAAAGAAACGGCTTTGCATAAACGTCCTGCGCGATAAATTTTACGTGGGGATTGGTTTTGCAAAATTAAAAAACACCATAGCATATAAATAGCATAACCAGACTAAGCGCCATTTTTTAACATAACTTCTAAAATAATATTTTTTTCTGCTAAAGGTTTACAAAGATCAATTTGCAATAGTACCTTAGATATACCTTGCGAAAATTGGATCTCGATAATTAAACCGCTTTTTAATGAAAGGGAAAAGTTAATCGCCATTTCCCAAAATTCTAATTTTGGCGCTTGGTCGAATTATGCATAACTTCGTCCAATTAGAAACGTTCATTTTGACGCAGAGACGCGATTTCGCTAGTACGACCATCCGTGACCATGTGGCCCAACCCTTCACGTTGTCACTTGTCATATACTGTCTTCTGTCTAAAATTTCCAGGAATCCTTGAATGCACTTTTTTGTTTATGTGTATTATATTATAATGTTTTTTTTTTATATTTGTACATTCAACAATACAACAAGCAGCATCCTCTTTTCATCTCCAGAAAAAGATGTGCGCTAGATACTCCATTGGCTGGAGGCTGAAAAGCTAGAGGCCATTCTGTGATCCAAAATTATTTCTATAGGCACTTAGAAGACGAGCCACGTAATTTTAAGGATCGAAAATATTTGAAGCATTCTAATCGTACCCAACAATATGTATGACCTGTTAGTTGTCTTACGCAATACTTGCATGGGGCCATTCTGCGGAAATACACCGACCATTCCGGCTACAAAGGCGAGCTATAAGAGCTCTGTCTGGACTAGGTTACAGGGATGACTGCAGACAAGCGTTCAGGGACCTTGGGATCCTCACCTTGCCATCACAGTATATTCTAGATGCTGTTTGTTACCTAAAGAACAATCTCGACAACTTCGCATCCCACGAGACTATACAGAATTACAATACCAGAAACAAGAGTAATATGGTACCGGCATATTGGAGACTTAAGAGGTGTCAAACTGGCCCAGGTTACTGGGCAAGTAAATTTTATAATTTGCTGCCCGAAAACATCAAGGGACTTGATTTTAGAAATTTTAAACGTAGTGTAAAGTAAATTTTAATAAGGAATGCGTTCTATAATGTTAACGAATATATGTCCCACATCTTCTAAACAAAAAATGTTTACTCGATGCTAATTTCTTATAAACAAAACATTTTTAGTATGTATTTGCACAAAACTTTCTTTTGATATTTCTATATCTACCAACGAATACATGACCTGTGATATTAATAATATGTAAAAGTATTGTCAGTTCCAATAATTTAATAGTGTTTTATATTAATGGGTTTTAATCTGATAGGATGTGTAGTAGCTTGTTAATTGTGATCTATGTTTCTTTTAATGATGATGTTTTAATCAATTAATATTAGGCATTTCAGATAATTCTTGTGTTAAGACAGATTGAATTTTGTATTTTATACTCTTGACTTGTGTAAATAATGTTAACACCAAATAAAGATTTGATTTGATTTAAATATTTCTGACCATACAGTTTTTGTATATCAGTGTGTTGAGATGAACAAGTTAGAGAAGTTTTTTGTTTCTATTCTGGCTAAAAACATGTTTATATATTGTTATTTAATATGCATTTTTTAAAAACGATTTGTTTAAACTGGTAACTGCAGATGGGAGGGACAAACATATTTTGCCCCCATGGTATGTTTGTATGCAACAATGCAAGAAATAGAAAACCTTTTTTTAGAATTTTTAAAAGATGTTATATGTGACGAACATAACTTTCTTTTTTACACTAATTGCATAAATATTTTAATCATGGCTTTAATTCATTTTAGACCAATTACACAAAAATAACATGAAGACTTAGTGGAAATGTTTTCTACCTCGCTTGTATTTGTTAATTTAGACACATTTTATTAAATGTTTTTTTGTATTTCTATTTTATTAACAATGAAATATTATTGTGCATGATATTGTAAATGCAAACTAAAAAATTAGTGTGATATGATCAGTTAAAAGTATATAATGGCTGTTGTACCTCTTATACTTTTTATTTACATAATTGTTTTGATAGGTCCAAATGCTGAAAGTGGGCAGAGGCCTGGAATAAATTGGAAATACGTTTTGCTGTAGTTTTATTTTAAAAAATTAATTTGTTCTAAAAAGACACCCTTTAAGAAATAAAAATAATATTTCTTTAGGCAGAATTTTATAAAGTCAAAGGTTCAGTTGAAAAAGTTCAAGTTAAGAATGATTTATCTGGTCATAATTTAATATAATGTACCTAACATAGCATAACAAGTTATGACCAGATTGATTAATCTTAATGACCATTAAGACATTTCTTCGATTTAAACTAAACACTGTTTAAATCTACTTTATAAAAGCGGCTCTTAAACAGGGTATTTCCAGAAAAGAAATGTTTGACAATAACTGATCATTTCAGTAAAAAATAACTATTTCAGTCCGTATATTATTTCCCTTTATTCTTAATGTACATGTAGTAATCGTTTAAGATTATTTGGTTTTTGCTGATCAGTGATCTACCATGTGATGCATATAGCTCCAGTTTGTCTCATTGCGTTCTTTTTTTAAGGCCGTTAATGAAATATATAAATTAAAAAAATAAATTATACTTTTTATTAAAATAATTATAAAAATATTTAAATAATTATCCTGTGATGACTCTACCAGAATACACTAGCTTCTTATTTGAAAATAAACTGCTGAAGGTATGGACAAATGGAGTTTTTCTTATCGTGTTGATAGTACATGCTTCAAGCTCGAAAAAGGAAAAATAATAACACACAGTCTCTGCTCCACTAGTTTAATTGAAGGAAATTCAAAAAAAATCCTTAGACCGTACATGTTTCGAAGGCAAAAACCTTCATCTTCAGAGGTATATTTTAATTGGTTACATGAAGATAAACCCTGACATTGTTTGGTGGTTTATAAAGCTAAAAGAAAAAAATATTCTTTTGAAAACATTTTTTCAGTGATTAAAACTTATTGCAAAATTGATAATTTATAAAGAAGAAAATGAGTGAAAGTGAGTGAAATTTAAATGTATGTAAAAATATTTCTTACCTGTAGAACAGAAAAGAAAATTTTTTTAAATTCATATTTCTAAAAATTTAAATATAGTGAAAAATTTAAATTTTGGTTTTTAATTCGAGATTTCAAAAGTATTTTTAGGAAAATTGTTTTCATTTTGAAACGTGCTAGAGCCAACAGTTTCTAGAACAAAATGGGAGAATTTTAAAGAGAAAAAGTAAAATGTTATAAAATAAAAAATATGCATACAATGTCAAGGCTAACAACAGACTTAAGATTGGTTTGGATTGGAAGTTTGGATTAACAATATGAAAGAGAAAGAAGATTGTAGTAGTGTATTAGATAAGGAAAATCGTAATGTATTTAATGACAGGACTATCAGGACTAATAACAGGTCAGGCGAAACCAGAACGTTAATTTGCGTAAAGTGGGTATAGAAAACTGTAATGGTAAAAGGTTGACGTTTACTGTATTGAAATGACGAAATATGAAGTTTGAAATTTGATTCATAGGTGGCCTAGTAATAGCAGTTTTATAAGAGAAGTGATGACAAGAAATGTATATAAGTAGTTCTCTATAAAGTAAACAAACTAAAATATCCATCCACAGAAAAAAAGTTGGTAAATTACCAGATTCCTAATTTTAGCATTTTATGTTATTTCGGTTACATAAATTTAATAGTGCCAAGTCAAGAACACGCCACCTGCAGTAAAAATTTTCCACTTGCCGGCTTTGCCATCTGGCGGAAAAATCGTAATCTAAAATATGAGATGTAAATTTATCAAATTTTGAAGACGTCCTTAAAAAAACCAAAAGTTCTCAAATTTGCGCAAAAACAAAAAAATGTCCCCAAAAATGCTTAATCATGCATATTATATTTTGATACACTGTTGATTTTGCAGTAGGTTTTTTAAGTATCAATAATAAAAACAGTTTTTGCTTTTTATTGTTTTATAATTTGTCAAAATATAATATATGAACTTATTTTCATTTTATTATATTATCAGATTTGCACAGGCCAGATCATAAAGATTCAAAATATTTATTAATATTATACTGAATGGGGTGTTATCGAAATTTAATTGGCCAATTTAACCAAAGTATAAATAAATACCATTTGTACGAAATCGAGAGACGTCGAGTGTAAACAGCGCTTTACAAATATCGCCTCAATGCACTAAAGCCTGGTTCACAGAGCTACGTTCTGTCGTTAGCAACACCTATCTTGACCAATCAGGACCCTTTTAAGTCATTAGTGGGGGTCCTGATTGGTAGCAAACATTAATGGTAACACTGTCCCGACCAATGAGAATCATGTAGGGGTGGCTTTTAGGGCGCCAAATTTAAATTTCTATTGCAGTTTGATAGTTTGATCATCGAGCTAGAATAAGAAATATTATGCTTGTTGATTCCAGCGCATTAACCATTTATTTGATTCTGCACTGTACGAAAATTTAAATTTCGAATAACTTGTTGATCTCGGTTAATCATTATATCTGATTACCTATGTTATTAATTTAATGTTAGAAATTTACCTAGAAATGATAGATATCGAAAATTGTTTTTTTTTTGTCGAAGATAACAAAAAAAAAGCCAATTTTGCCTTTTTGGTAGGCTTTTACTCTTTTAGACGGATAATCATTGGTTTTTAACAGTTTAACAGTAAACAAACCCGAACAAACCCGAACAAACCCTCGATTGGGCTTAACATAAAGTTACCTAACCTTCAAATAATTATTTTTCACTTTTAAAGAAAAATATTCGGAAAAATAGCAATTTACTTATTTTGGAGGTCATGAAATTCGATTTTGCGAATAAAATTGACTTATCAGTGTAGGTACCAGTTTTTATCGAAAAATTCATAATTTTTGTTACCTAGCGGAATTTAGATACTAAATTTGCATTTCTGAATCTTATATACCTATAGTAGGTACCTAAAAATGCTTTATAAAATACGAAAGTTACAAAATAGAGTTTACTGTTTTAAAGGGATCTTGACGGATTCTTAAATTTGAAACTTATGGTATTGTTAGAAGTTAGAGCTGTGTAAATGAATAAACGTAAATTATAACCTTCAAATGATTATTTTCGGTTTTAAGCAGAAATTGTTCCGAAAAGTACCAATTTTTGTGTTTATGGGTTCAAAAAATTATATTTTGCTACTAAAATGACGTTTGACCTGAAAAATTGACAATTTTTGTTAACTTAATCACTTATAAATGGTAAATTAATATTTTTGTTTCTAGTCATTCTAGTAAATGCAGTAGAGAGTAGGAATTTTACCAAATGGACTTAATTCAATGTTTTAAACACACTACTAATTACAGTTGCTATTACACGAAAGATAGGTACTTTAGGTACATGTTAGAAATTTACCTAGAAATGATAGATATCGAAAGTTGCTCTTTTTTGTCAAAGACAACAAAAAGAATGCCAATTTTGCCTTTCTTGGAAGGCCTTTACTCTTTTAGACGGATTATTATTGGTTTATAACAGTAAAACTTCAATTTGGCTTAAACAAATACATAAAGCTACCTGACCTTCAAATAAAACTAAATGTATTCGGAAACATAGCAATTTATGTATTTTGGAGGTCATAAAATTCGATTTCTCGACTAAAATTGACCTTTGCTCTATAAGTACCATATCACAGTACCAGTTTTTATCGAAAAACTCATAATTTTTGTTAAAGAAATGTAGATGCCAAAATTGCATATTTTCAGAAATACCTGCCAATTAGAAACGTTCATTTTGACGCAGAGACGCGGTTTCGCTAGTACGACCATCCGTGACCATGTGGCCCAACCCTTCACATTGTTACTTGTCATAATGTCATATACTGTCTTCTGTCTGAATTTCGGAATCCTTGAGGGTGAATCCACATGGATACGTGATGCCGAATAATATACGTGTTCAGTCAAACGCTTGCGTGAATTGATGCCATCCGAATGAAAACGGGTCGTTACGTCTCGGTTTCCTTGTTGTTGTTTGGTTATGTTGACCTATCAACTGCATTTTTTCTAATTATTGGTAAACAATATAAATCTAAGCTATCAAAAATGAAACCAAAAAGCTATATTCTACTCATTTGCGCCATGTGCAAGAAGTTAAAAATGAAAAACGTATAGCAAAACAAACAGTTGATGCAAACAAACGAAGTTCAAATTAATCAACTTCTCTCCGTGATAACCTTGACGGGCGTACGTTAAGATCTTCTGCGACCTCATTGGTTGTTGTCAGTCACGTGGTAACAACTCATCCGTAATAACGTATCCATGTGGATTCACCCTTAATCTTGAATGACGAGTGTCTTGATGCACTTTTATGTTTATGTTTATATAATGTTTTTTTTATATTTGTACATTTAACAATACTACAAGCAGCATCCTCTTTTCATCTCCAGAAAAAGATGTGCGCTAGATACTCCATTGGCTGGAGGCTGAAAAGCTAGAGGCCATTTTGTGATCCTCGAACAACAATCGGATACCTACTCCAGGTAGGCTGGTGTACTTTATAAACTTGTATTTTCTTTTATTGTACAAACGTGATTTTTTTCTTTACAGAAAAAGGCCAGCCCACAGTATTTCTATAGGCACTTAGAAGACGCGAGCCACTTAATTTTAGCATCATCGGGAAATAAACTCATAGAAAATGTGTCTGGTATTGCCTCCTGAGCAGTTGGATATAAATCTTAAATACAGTTATAATAATACAGTTTTAGTACTCAATTAAATCAATGGAATTATAATTATAGGCAATAAAATCCATAAAATTATATTCTTTTTATTAAATAATTACCAATATTTATACCTTTATAGTACAAACTATTAGTATTTTAAGACACATTTTAGTGTTATTTACTCAAAATTTCTATTACAAGAACGTTATTGTTCTTGAGTTTTATTAGAGATGGTACCTAACCAAGAAGTTATATTTTGCAGCAGTTATCAACTTAAATTTTTAAGAAAACTTTGGTAATATTGGTAGCTACTTACCATCGACTTCTTCAATGACAATATTAGCATCATGGGACAATAAACTGATAGCAAATGTTTCTGAACTGAGAATGGTGGATGGAGAACCCCCAAAAGTCAATGAAGAAATTCAGGCAGCAGTAGAATTGACTAATAATGTAAATTATATTTATGGGCAGGGTGGAATCAATAAGTGTTCCGACATGCTTTAGTGCATACGTACTTTCGTAATTTGTTGTGAATGTACTTTGTAATAAACAATTAAGGCATATCATTAAATACACTGGTTTCAGTTAAAAAAAAGCTGAGGAAAAAAATTCAAAGAACAATTAAGACAAAAAAATATGACTAACAGTCATATTATGCCACAACAAACACATTAATTCAATGCAAGTTTTTTAATATCAAGTCAAATCAAAATACACTTTATTGTTAGAAGAAGTACATCTTGTTAACAAAGCTTTGGACGGTATTAAAACTATTACTAAGTATGTAAATTACAATATATTCACTATATAAAGTAAGAATAAGTAATCCAATAAACAAATAAATAGATAATCACGTATACCTTATAAGACAATCAAATAGTAATGGTAAAAATTTACACACAAATCAATCTAAGACGAAGACAAGCTCAATCCTACCAAAAAATCTGGCAGAAATATCATCTGTTTTAATTAAATAAAATAAAAAATCAAAGGAAGTGCCTAGATATTATCATTGTAAAATTCCTGAATAGTATAGTAGGGTCTAGTAATTAGTTGCCTTTTTAGTCTTTGCTTAAAAATCCTGTCATCAATCACCTGCTGATAAGCCAGTGGTATGTGGTTATAAATTTTGATGCTCTCCAATATCAAGGAATTTTTGGTAAGAGTTGTTTTTGGTATAGGAAGATAAGATAAAATATCTACAATCAAATTCGAATACATACTGTTAATTATGAATTATATATACATTAAAACCTTATTTTTACATTATTTAAATTTTATTGAAGGTAGAAACAAGTTGATCAGAATTTAAATTTGAAACGTCCAATTCAGCTTTTAATCTTTAGGTCATGTTCTTCTATAAACTTCACTCTTAAATCGAACTGTCCTTGTTGATGTGCCATAAATTGTTCATGTGTTGGATGCCTAGCTGCTGTTTTTCATACGCAAATAATGACTTCCTTTTGGTCCAGTCCTCTAATTTAGCACTCAGTCCTGCAGTTGACCGCTTTTTTGGTGTATCTAGAATAAAAAATATGGTTTAGAATCTTGAGGTGCACTTTCCAATGTTATCTGACTATAATATCTTACAACTGTAAAATATAATTGGTAGTAAGTACATTTAAAAAAAATTCATTTAACAAAAATTATAATAGATACCTACCAGTAATTTCTAATGACTAAGATTAGACAATGGTTTCTTTAACATGGAAGTGGAAGTGCATGGTGCCCAGTTGGAATTAAGATGAGAAGATTCTGCAAAGAACAAAAAGATTCTTTTATAGAATATACATTACCCTACAAAAATGTATCTAAAAAATGCCTTAGCCAAATTTGAACATGTCAAAACATATTTAAATCAGTGCTTTTTTTAACATTACCTTTGTCACATGAAACTTTCACCAATTTCTTCTCAACAGGCACATTTAAATTGGTCACTTTCGTTGTAGACTGTTCTACTTTAGTTTCTTTATCTGAAGAATCATCTTCTTAATTATCAACATGTAGTATTATGATTTTTGAAAAACATAAAGATACTCTATTAAAACATAAGCCAGTTTATAAACATAACTTTACAAACCAGCTGTTGCATCGCTAGCAAATTCCGATGTGAGACCTGTGAGCTGTGTACCTAAGATATCATGCAGACTGGTATCTGTGTCTGTTATCACAATATCTTTGTGTGGGCCACCTCCTGTGCCAGTCAGATATTTCTTGTGGTCTGCAAATCGTTGCTTGGCCATTTTCTTGATATCTTCATATTTGTTTTTTAGATTTTTTTCACTTCTGAATGGTTCTCCAAGATTACTATTAAATTCATTGGAGATTTCGACCGAAGCCTCTGCTTTTATGTTGTTTGTATTAGTATCAGACTTTTTACATTCCACATCATTTATATTTTTTAACTAGAAGTACCAAAATATTTTCTTCCCTGGTAGAAAAGTTGATGGACCGTGAAGACTTTTTCTCCATAATTCACTCAATTCAGATTTATATAGTTCACCACAGATATTACCAGAAAACCTTCGGTAAACAATAATAATTTATCACTGTTTTGTTGTCTTAACACACAGAAAAATAAAGGGATTACTTTTACACATCAATTTATAGGTTAGGACGAATCTTAAATTCTTCTTTTTGAGACCTGGCCTTTAATAAAAAAGTTACTTGAACTAAGATCACGTGAACTAGGTATGGTACAACAGATTACTCTCTGAACTACAATTAATTAATTAAAATACTAGTTAAGGCTCTTCTCATAATATTGTAGGTAATTGTTAATGTTTTATGTTTACAAAGCACAGACAAATTAAGTTAAATTTACAAAGTAAACATAGATCCTTTATTTTTCTGTGAGTAAAAAAACAAAAATATCCATCCACAGAAAGAAAGTAGGTAAATTACCATTCCTAATTTTAGCATTTTATGTTATTTCGGTTGCATAAATTTAATAGTGCAAAGTCTAGAACACGCCACCTGCAGTAAAAATATTCCACTTGTCGGCTTTGCCATCTGGCGGAAAAGTCGTAATCTAAAATATGAGATGTAAATTTATTAAATTTTGGTACTTTAAAGACGTCCTTAAAAAACCAAAAGTTCTCAAATTTGCGCCAAAACATTCAGTGTACCAGTTTTTATCGAAAAATTCATAATTTTTGTTAAAGAAATTTAGATGCTAAATTTGCATTTTTAAATCTTATATAGGTACCTAAGAAATGCTTTATAAAATACGAACGAAAGTTACAAAATAAAGTTTACTGTTTTAAAGGGATCTTGACGGATTCTTAAATTCAAAACTTATCGTATTGTTAGAGGTTAGAGCTGTGCAAATGAATAAAAGTAAATTATAACTAGTGTTGGGAAAAACCGATGATTTTAATAATCGAGTAGTCACTACTCGAGCGATTTCAATAATCGAGCAATCGCTCGAGCGATTTATCACTCGAGCGATTTATCACTCGAAATTTCGGTTCAAGTATCAAGTAGTGAGTGAATTCAATGAATAGCGCATTGAGCGAGTGGTTGATCGCTTGCCGCTCGATTCGATTCGATAGCGAATGACGCCGAGGGCAAGCGATCAAATACTTTAACTTTAAACTACGCCGTTGACCGCTGACGCGACAGTCAAATATCCAAAATCCAACCCAAAACGACGAAAACGAAACGCATGTCGCGATAGCGCCTTCTCTTTTATGTTTATGTGCCGTTAACAAAGACGTATGTCGTGTGAGACTTCGGAGCATTAACTTGAAAGCCGTCAAGCGACGATGGCCGAGCGGATATCGAATGAACGAACTTTCGCTCAGTGGTTAGTGCTTGACTGCTTGTTAAGCGACGATTTTCGCTTGAAATTATAACTCGAGTAGTCGTGTCAATAACCGAGTGATGTCGGTTATTTCAATAATCGAGTACTCGAGCGGTTTTTCACTCGAGCGATCCCAACACTAATTATAACCTTCAAATGATTATTTTCGGTTTTAAACAGAAATTGTTCCGAAAAGTACCAATTTCTGTGTTTATGGGTTCGAAAAATTCTATTTTGCTACTAAAATTGACGTTTGACCTTTGCACCAAAGGTACAACCATTAGTTTTTCCATCATTCCATCGAAAAATTGACAATTTTTGTTAACTTCACTTAGGTATAGATGGTAAATTTGTATTTTTGTTTCTAGTCATTCTAGTAAATGCAGTAGAGAGTGGGAATTTTATAAAAAGGACTTAATTAAATGTTTTAAACACACTATTAATTACAGTTGCTATTACACGAAAGATAGGTAGATTCTTTAGGTACATGTTAGAAATTTACCTAGAAATTGCTCCTTTTTGTCGAAGACAACAAAAAGAAAGCCAATAATTTTGCCTTTCTTGGAAGGCCTTTACTCTTTTAGACGGATTATAATTGGTTTTTAACAGTCAAACTTCAATTTGGCTTAAACAAATACATAAAGCTACCTGACCTTCAAAAAATTATTTTTCACTTTTAACGAAATTTATTCGGAAAAATAGCAATTGATGTATTTTGGAGGTCATAAAATTCGATTTTTCGACTAAAATTGATCTTTGCCCTATAAGTACCATATAACAGTACCAGTTTTTATCGAAAAATTCATAATTTTTATTAAAGAAATTTAGATGCCAAATTTGCATTTTTGCAAAAATACCTGCCAATTAGAAACGTTCATTTTGACGCAGAGACGCGATTTCGCTAGTACGACCATCCGTGACCATGTGGCCCAACCCTTCACATTGTCACTTGTCATTTACTGTTTTGTTTTCTGTCTGAATTTCGGAATCCTTGAATGACGATGACGATTGTCTTGTGCTTTTTTGTTTATGTTTATGGCTATAATGTTTTTTTTTATATTTGTACATTCAACAATACAACAAGCAGCATCCTCTTTTCATCTCCAGCAAAAGATGTGCGCTAGATACTCCATTGGCTGGAGGCTGAAAAGCTAGAGGTCATTCTGTGATCCTCAAAAATGGCCAGCCGAAAGTATTTCTATAGGCACTTGGAAGACAAGCCACTTAATTTTAAGGATCGAAAATATTTGAAGCATTCTAATCGTACCCAACAATATGTATGACCTGTTAGTTGTCTTACGCAATACTTGCATGGGGCCATTTTGCGGAAATACACCGACCATTCCGACTACAAAGGCGAGCTATAAGAGCTTTGTCTGGACTAGGTTACAGGGATGACTGCAGACAAGCGTTCAGGGACCTTGGGATCCTCACCTTGCCATCACAGTATATTCTAGATGCTGTTTGTTACGTAAAGAACAATCTGGACAACCTCGCATCCCACGAGACTATATACCAGAAACAAGAGTAATATTGTACCGGCATATTGGAGACTAAAGAGGTGTCAAACTGGCCCAGGTTACTGGGCAAGTAAATTTTATAATTTGCTGCCCGAAAACATCAAGGGACTTGATTTTAGAAATTTTAAACTTAGTGTTAAGGAAATTTTAATAAGGAATGCGTTCTATAACGTTAACGAATATATGTCCCATATCTTCTAAACAATAACACAATAAATTGCGGTTGCAACATTTATTTGTTTATCTGATTCTAAAATAATTATAATACGTATCTAGTATATATGAGACGAATGTATTGCTATTTTAAAATGTAATTTTATTTTATTGTGTGAAACATTGTATCTTTAGTATTTTCTATTCTGACGTATGTAAACATTTGGAAATATGTAATAACATGAATAAAGAATTTGAATCACAAAATTCAGATATCCATTGATTCTGACTGATTCTCCACTTCCACAGTTCGGATTATGAAGATTGATTGATTGAGGTTATCTTGCAGATATTCTGTAATTTTAGAATAAGCTTTCAAGATATGGCTACTTTCTGTTTCTCGACTGTACTAATAACAACTTGTAGACTTGAACAGGGTCTTTCCAGAAAAGAAATGTTTGACAATAACTGATCATTTCAGTAAAAAATAACTATTTCAGTCCGTATATTATTTCCCTTTATTCTTAATGTAAATGTAGTAATCGTTTAAGATTATTTGGTTTTTGCTGATCAGTGACCTACCATGTGATGCATATAGCTCCAGTTTGTCTCATTGCGTTTTTTTTAAGGCCGTTAATGAAATATATAATTAAAAACATAATAAATTATACTTTTTATTAAAATAATTAGAAAAATATTTAAATAATTATCCTGTGATGACTCCACCAGAATACACTAGCTTCTTATTTGAAAATAAACGGCGGAAGGTATGGACAAATGGAGTTTTTCTTATCGTGTTGATAGTACATGCTTCAAGCTCGAAATCTGAAATAGAACAAAAATGTCATTGCGATAATGCATTTTTCATAAAAATTTTAAACAAGAACTAACCAAGCAACTTTGACTAATATAAACGATGGTGATAATTCTGCACAATGAAAGTATTGAAAGTAGTTTAATTTTAATTTGGCAATTTTGTAAATAAATAATGTTACCTTTAAAAATGCCTGGTTAGTTAATGATTGTTTACAAACTTTGTGCAATCCATATCCGTGTGATTGGTATTACCCATTCAATCATTACCATAATGACAGATAGCATAAAACTGTTCTATTATAAATTGTGCCTATCGGTATATAGCTACTTCATTTTTTGAAAAGAGGAAGGTAAGCTATATTTTTAAAAAATAAGAATGCCTACTTTTAGACCTAGACCTAATAAATGAGTAAACGTAAAGATGCTTAGCAACCAATACACCCAAGATATCAGTTCCTATTTTAGGTTTGTTAAAATAAATACAACAAAACAATCATACGTACCTTTGTAAAAAGAAATCGGTGACCCAGGCAGGTGTTTTAGGATTCCGGCTACTTCTAGATTATTGTATTGGGTAGATTTTTTACTGTAACATATTGTGATACAAGTAAAAATTATTTGGCTAGTTAGTATTTCCAAACTTCTTGATTTTTTAGCACTTGAACACATCGCTAAACATAAATCTCTAAACACAATAAAAATCCAGCATTTTTTTATCTTCTTAACCGCTTTATCAGTTAATACTTAAAACGAAATGTTTTCAATTTTAGAGAAAACAAAGAAAAATACTAGTTAAAACGACTCTTCTCGCTGGTTTTACAAAGTACGCTTATCTTTGATTGGTCCGCACAGGATTACTATTAATGTATGCTCTGATTGGTCAAGATGAGGGTCGCTGGCGACAGGACGAGGCTTTATGGTTAAATCATGGGCCATCTATGAACGAAGCAGATCGTTAACTCTTTTATCGGTTTAATAGGAAGTAGCTTTACCGATTTGACAGGTGACAATATCGCTGACTTTTTTATCGAGTGATACAGGCGCGAATATTTTCAAAATTTAAAAAGATTGTCTTATGACCCTTATAAATTGTAACAAAGTTATGGCTGCTCTCTAGAAGGGTCATGGTTAAGTTAGTTTAAAGGTGTTGGGGAAGAAAAGTCCTCTTACATATACTTATTTGCTACTTTTACTCCAGTCCACGTTGAGATACGAAGTGATATTTTGGGGTACCTTGCATGCACAGGATTATGAGCCCGCAAAAAAGGTGCATTCGATATTATTTTTAAAATGAAACAGTAGGAAAGTTGTTGACCTGTCTTTATTGAAAATAATTATAAAATATTAACAATAAAAGGGATGTAGGTATGTTGTGCACTCTATGATATTTGTGTGTGATATATAATAGGAATCTTTTTGTTGATTGTGATATTAAACATGATTATGATACCTATTCGCAATAACAGAGCAATTTAGTACCTGAAAAATGTAACTTTACGTACCTACCTACAAAAGAACTCCTATCATTTTAGATAAAGATTTCATCTTTAATTCCATGTTCAAGGCATTACCCCTCACCGCTAAGAGGCTATATTGTATAGCAGGGAGCTTGTCGTCTACGACATTCGGACGGATTCGCAGTAGGTGTAGCCCAAATTTACGGCAATAAATTATTGAACTTACAGAATGTCCCGTTTTCCCTTTAATTTCAAAATCATACACATCAACTTATAGACTAGTTTTAGGTTTTTAACACATATTCTACAAGTTGGCAGGACCTTATTCAACCATTTACAGACGCAAAAAAGTAGTTATGATGAACGTTTTTTGGAATCAGCAAAGTTGAATTTTCAGACCATTAAAATATAGAAATTGGTAATAATTTCCTTTAAAAATAAAAAATATTTACTAAGTATAGATAATAGGTACCGATACTTTTGTGCATTCTTAGCAAAATTCGGAAAAAACGCCAGGTTCTTTTTAAAAGAGCAAAGGGCATTTCTAAAAAGGTACTATATAGTTAATTACATTGATGTTAAAATTACATAATAAAAAATTAAACAATAGGTAGAATATATATATCTATATATCATATATCAGTGAAAAAATTATAAATTTAATTGCAACGTTGCCTGATTTCCTGATGTCCTCAAAATGTAGTTTTAAACCTAAAATAGATGCAGCTAACACTTTGAAGACTATGTGCCCAAAGTGTAGTCTAAAAAGGTGATGACACTTTGGGGACAGTCCTCAAAGTGTCGAAATGTCCTCGAACTGAAGGATGCGATTAGTATTACGTCCTGGAAATGTAGGCAAGGACTATATATGTAATAATAAGAGGTTTTGTACTAAGTATAGATAACACAACATACACCATGTAGTGATGGTTATCTATACGTAGTACTCATAGTTATAGGAAAAGAGCATCGCATTGTGCTACGACATACGACAGAACGATAATAGAAGATGAAGCCAAGCGGTGTATTTTAAAAACATCTTTTATAAACAAGTCTTTTAGAAATAAATAATAAGGTTCCATAATTAAACAAGTCGTTTACTTTAATATTATAACATGGCGCAGCCGTAGAAGAACAAGGCAACTAATTAAATAAAAGTTTGCTGAGAATTTGCAGAAAGTGAAAACCACTACCTTATAATAGTGCAAAACGGCAGAAGGTGGCAGATTACCGGACCCCATGGTATTTGAGGGCAACTTGAACGAAAATTTCAAAAGGTATTTTCAGAATTTTGAGAATTATCTGGTAGCCACTGAAAAGGACTCCAAGTCCAACAAAATTAAAGTAGCCCTTCTCTTAAACACAATAGGAAGCGAGGGGGTAGAAATATTTAATACTTTTAAATTTGTTGAACCAGACAAAAGCAGCAAGTATGACGACGTGGTCGCAGCCTTTAAGAATTACTGTGCTCCCAGGAAAAACAGAACATATGAACGATTCGTATTCAACAGTCGTCAACAAGGACAGGATGAACCATTTGATCAGTTTTTAGGTGCTCTAAAAAAGTACATTCAGTCCTGTGAATATGATACTCAGGAAGACTCAATTTTAGTTGACAGAATAATTTTAGGTACGAATGATAGAAAAGTACAAGAAAAATTACTAAATATACAGAATATAACCCTTGAAAATGCAGTGGATATTTGTCGCAATGCTGAGGCAACTAAAAAACATTTACAAGGAGTGAGGAAAAGTGAGCCAACAATGGTAGATGCACTCAAAAAGAGAGTGCCACAGAAAAAAGAAAGGGATGGCACGTATAACAAAAAGGCCTTTAAGTGCACCAAATGCAAAACTAATCATGGATATGGTGAATGCCCTGCCTTTGGTAAGACTTGCTACAGATGTGGTAAGGACAACCACTTTGCCAATGCATGTAGAAAACCAAAAGAGGTAAAGGAGGTCATTCAAAGACATACGGAAGGTCAAGACAATAGTAGTACAGATGATGAACTTTATGTAGACAGCATTGTTAATGTGGGTCAAATACAAAAAAGACACTGTGCTGTGTGGACAGAGCTTATAAGAATTTGTGATAAGCAAGTCAAGTTTAAAGTGGACACTGGGTCCGAAGTTAACATTTTACCAAGAAAAGTGTTTGATATGGTGTGTGATGATGGGCAAAAAATCAGAAAAAGTAGGGTTGTGTTGGAAGCATATGGGGGTACCAAGCTAGAGACTCAAGGGAAGGTTACATTATTGTGCAGTATCGCAGATAAGTCATTAGAGATAGAGTTTGTCATAGTTAACCTAAATGTTAAGCCTATTCTGGGTTTGTTGACATGTTATGATTTGGGTTTTGTAAAAAATACACATAGCACAAATATAAGTTATAATGATAAAGAACTGTTTGTCAATAAAAATAGGGATGTATTTGAAGGATTAGGCACGTTTAAAGACATCTGTAAAATAAATCTTAGGGATAATAATGTGCCCATTGCACGTCCAGCAAGGAGGTTACCCCTAGTGATTAAGCAAAGATTAAAAAATAAATTAAGAGAGTTGGAAAATCAAAAAATTATTTCAAAAGTGGAGGGTCCCAGTGAATGGGTTAATAATTTGGTTATTATTGAAAAACCAAATAAATCATTAAGGTTGTGTTTAGACCCGCAGGAACTAAATAAGTATATTGAAAGAGAATTTTTTGAAATTCCAAGTCTAGATGACATTAGTAGTAAGCTTTCCGGTAAGAAATATTTTAGTGTATTAGATTTTAAAGATGGCTTCTATCAGGTTAGGTTAGATGAACAGTCCACAAAACTAACAACATTCTCCACACCGTTTGGGTGCTATAAATTTCTAAGGCTTCCATTTGGGCTTAATTTAGCCCCAGAATTTTTTCAAAAAGTTAACTTGAAAAACTTCGGTGATATTGAAAATACAATAATTTATTTTGATGATCTCCTCATTTCTAGTGACACTCTGGAGGGCCATGATGAGACGCTAAAAAGAGTTGTAGAACGAGCAAGAGAGAGAGGGATAAAGTTTAATAAAGATAAACTGCAATATAGACAAGGGGAAGTAAAGTATATGGGTCATTTGTTTAACAAAGAGGGTATGAAAGTGGATGAAGATAGAATTAAAGCAATTAATGAATTAAAAGCTCCGAAATCTAGGAAAGAGTTGCAAAAATTATTAGGGGTGGTTAACTATGTAAGAAAATTTATTCCAAAGCTGGGGGAAATATCGAGTCCGCTCTGTGGCTTATTAAAAAAAGATATTCTATTTCAGTGGCTAAATGTTCACGATAAAGCATTAGAAAAAATTAAACTAGAATTACGCAAAAATACTACCTTAATGAACTTTGACGATACAAAAGAAATAACTATTCACACAGACGCGTCCCAAAATGGCATAGGGAGTTGCTTAATGCAAGAGGGAAAGCCAGTGGCATACGCATCAAGGGGGTTAACAGAAACTGAAAAACAGTATGCAATAATTGAAAAAGAACTTTTGAGTGTTGTTTATGCTACACAAAAGTTTCACAATTTTATTTACGGTAGAAAAATAAAAGTGATTACAGACCATAGGCCAAATGTAAGTATATTAAACAAACAAATTTGTCAAGTACACTCACCACGCCTTCAGCGTTTAAGGCTTAAATTACTTAAGTATGACATTAGTATTGAATATCTCCCCGGAAAATTTTTATATATTGCAGATTATCTTTCACGAAATTATAGTAGTGAAATAGTAGAACCTGATGAGGAGTTAAATGAAATGGTACATTCAATTGAAAAATATTTACGAATGGGTGAATCGAGAAAGACAGAGTTTAGAAAGTATACAGAAGAGGATGAAATCTTAAATGCAGTAATAAAAAATTGTGGGAATGGCTGGAAAAAATGCAAATATGAGGGTGAAATGAAGGTATTCTATCAGATTCAAAGTGACCTTCAAGTCGTTAATAATATGCTTTTCTTTGGAGACAGAGTGGTGGTGCCAAAAGCACTTCGTAATGAAATGTTAGGTGTGGTACATGAAGGTCATTTTGGAGTAAATCGAACGAGAGATCGAGCCAGAGTGACTTTATTTTGGCCAGGTATGTCGAAAGACATAGAGAGAATGATAGAGAGATGCAAGATATGTGAGAAATATAGGTATGCTAATGTAAAGGAACCCCTTATCACACATAAAATTCCAAATTTGCCTTTTCAAAAATTAGGAACAGACATTTTAGAATTTAAGGGTAAAAATTATCTAGTTATAGTGGATTACCTCACAAAATGGTTGGAGGTTATACCTTTAAAAAATAAACAAAGTTCGGACGTCATTGCTGCTTTTAAACGAGTGTTTTCAACACATGGTGTACCAGATACTATTATTTCTGATAATATGCCGTTCTCATCATATGAATGTAAACAGTTTTCAAAGGCATATGATTTCGAATTTAAAACAAGTAGTCCAAAGTATCCTAAATCAAATGGCCTGTCAGAGCGATTTGTACAAACAGCAAAAAACATTTTACGTAAATCGGATGATATAGAAATTGCTCTGATGGAGTACCGAAACACGCCAATCACTGGCCTGCAAAGGTCTCCAGCAGAGCTATTATTTGGAAGGAAACTAAAAACCAAGCTACCTACTGTAGATAGACCACGAACTGAGATAAAAAAGTATAAATGCAAATTGGACAATAAGAATAGGTTAGGTAAGGGTTATTATGATAGAAATGCAAGGACAAAGCCATCAGAGTTTCACAGAGGTGATAACATAGTGTACCGTAATAATGCCAAATGGGAGCCTGCCACAGTAATTAAAAAACATTCTTCACCCAGGTCATATTTAATAAACACCGGGGCCAATGTATTAAGAAGAAATAGTAGTGATTTGCGTAAATCATTTCATGATGGTAAACTCGATAATAATTTCCATGAATTAGATGAACAATTAGGCAATCCCACAGCACCTAATGGAGGAAGTGATAGTGACATTAGTGTTTTAGGTAATAATGCTAAAATACCTATAAATAACCCAGGTCCAAGCAGCTGTACGAGCTCTGCTGTTAGTCCCAAGCAGACTCAGACAGAGGCTAGACCAATTAGGGAGAGAAAAATCCCAGAAAGACTTAAAGGGTATATTGTTTATTAATATTACGTTGTAGGGGTTGGGATTAAGTTGTAGGGGAAGGTGTAATAATAAGAGGTTTTGTACTAAGTATAGATAACACAACATACACCATGTAGTGATGGTTATCTATACGTAGTACTCATAGTTATAGGAAAAGAGCATCGCATTGTGCTACGACATACGACAGAACGATAATAGAAGATGAAGCCAAGCGGTGTATTTTAAAAACATCTTTTATAAACAAGTCTTTTAGAAATAAATAATAAGGTTCCATAATTAAACAAGTCGTTTACTTTAATATTATAACAATATATATATATATATAGGAGAGTGGGAGTTGAGGTATCTCTCTCATTCACTCACCAGACCTTGTAAAATAGACATTAGACGGCTATCAGTTATAATCGTGTTTTATTTAAATAAATCTACAAGTAAAAGATTGATAAAATACGCATTACAAATAACGCTACACCACTACAATAATTCTATCTGAGAAATACAAAGATTTGGGTCTGGGTGCATCTGTAGTTTTGCAGTATGTAGACGTTTTAGAATCAACAGGATTTAGCAACTTTCACATCTTCTTTGACAATTTCTTTACATCATTATCACTAATGAAAGAACTCATTTTCCGAAAAATAAGGGCAACTGGAACGATCAGGGATAACAGGCTGCCAAAGTGCCCATTTACTGATGTGAAAGTTTTCAAAAAGAAATTCAGGGGTGATTACCAGTACGCATTAGTGGACAATGAAACAGTGATTTGCCGTAGGAACGACAACAATGTTATAACCATTGCTTCTAATGCTTCTTCCGTACTGCCGACAAATAAAGCAAAAAGATTTTCTCAAAAAGAAAAGCAACATATTTACATTGATCAGCATAAGCCGATAAAAGGATACAATGAAAATATGGGAGGAGCCGATCGCAGCGATCAAAATGTAGGCCAGTATCGCATTTTCATCAGAGGTAAAAAATGGTATTTTCCATTGATAAGCCAGTGCATTGATATGGCAAATCAGAATACCTGATATTTGCACAGACTTAATGAAGGCAAACTTGATCAACTTGTTTTCAGAAGAGCCGTTGCTGTTGAACTATTAGAAACGCATAAAGTCTTGAATAGACGGGGGGCTTCAAGACGATCAGGAAGTTTTAAGGCGCATTCTCGATATGATCGAATTAATCATATGGTAATATACCAAAATAACGAAACGAAGTGCGCAGCAAAAAAGCAAATTTTCGCTGTGAAAAATGCGACATTGGATTGCATCCGAAGGATTGCTTCCGTCAGTTTCACACTGTATAAATTTTATAATAATTTTATTTCGTAATAATATTGTTACCTTCAATACATTTTCATTAAACTTTGTTTAAGCTATTTAGACATGTTTAACCCTACGGCACTTTTAAAAAGACGCCCATTATTTCAAGAACTAAAACTTAAATATTTTTTTTTTATTTTTTCCCAACTTCTTGCATTATACTAAACCCCCAAAATCAGTTTCAGCTAAAATTTCGAAAAAAAAATATGTTAGGGTTATATGGGTTAAAAAAATAGTCCATAAGGTTTCTTTTATTCTGGATCATCCGGAAACTGGTAAAGAACGTGGAACTTTTTATGCAAGCTATTTAAAGCCATTTATTTTGGGTTCGTCTTGCGAATCGAGTGGTAATTCCGCCTAGCTTCGCAAAAAATGGGGGTGCAAGTTGTATCGTAATAAATGTTTTTATTAAGACCTGGTATTTAACCGACGCCGACGCTCGTGTGCAACCTACCGGCTTCGGCACTCATGGTTTAAGCAGTTGTGGTACCAAGTGCGGATTCTAACAAAAAACTACCTTATCGTTTTTTTGGTCTACTCGCTGCTGGCATCCAATGTTCAGATAGCTGGCCTTTTATTATCGGCATTTAAGCAGAACACTTCTGCCAACTGGAAGCCATTTGGGTTATAATCAATTGTTTAGAAAGTTAAACAACGGGATTTATCCCTGCTATTAGGTAGGTGGTACATTTGTATATTTCATTTAATATTAAATGTAGTCAATAAAGTAATGTGATATTGATTTAAGTACTGAAATTCATATGTTAAATTGTAATAAAACATGCGCGGCCATTTTGTGTCAGGTCACTTAATTATTATACCTTTTTAGTTGGTTTGTAGTACAATTAATAAACTGAATTGGTCGTGAACTATTATTAATTTTGGAAGAGTTTTCAATACAAATATTTGGAATCTCGGTTGCTGTAAAAGAAGAAGATGCTTCATTACTATTGGTTTATGGTAAAGTTTATGGTATATGCTGGCCCACCCGGCATCGCCCGGTGAGATACCATTGCATCGGCTTAGGCGGCGTGAAGTTGCTCTTGAGTTATTCTTTGAGTCAACGTTTCGTCGCTGTGCCGATGTTCCCGGTTTCCAGGGTGGGAAGAAAAAGCATGATGGAAGCTCCAGGACCAAAATACTCCGGAGGTAAACTCGCCCCCCGATCGGATCTCCGGGTGGGGGCTGATCCTGTGGCCTCATCAAGCGATATTAACCGAACATCCACTGTCTCCGACAATATATTGGGTTCCCCTAACAACACTCAACGGAGAAATAGTGTGGCACCTACAGTTGCTGACACACCCAAAAACAGCAGCTTCAAAATTGATTTCTGCAATATCAGAGGGCTTAATACCAACATCAATTCAGTCCACCAGCACTTACAATCATCCAAGCCCCATGTGCTCGCACTGACCGAGACAAAGGTCAGATCGTCAACGAACACCGTCAGCTATTTATATCCTGGATACGATTTTCATTTCCGATTTAGACGCAACTTTGGGGTCTGTCTCTTTATCCGAGATGATCTTTGCTGCCAACGAGAGGACACACTTGAACCAGCAGAGTTTGATGTAATGTGGTTTAAAATATCAACGCAGAAAATCACCAAGTTTATCTGCTGCCTTTACCGTCCTCCAAGTGACACCCATTACAGAGCACTTTTCTCGTCACTAGCAAACACAATTGACTTCTTACAAACCAACCATCCTAATGCCGAAGTCGCTATCTTTGGTGACTTTAACGTCCACAATATCAACTGGCTCAAATACTCAAATACCAACGATGAACAGGGTCGTGAGGCGGAATCTTTTGCGATCAGTTCTGGTCTAACTCAACTCGTGGAAGAACCAACGCGAATTCCAGACCGAGATGGAGATTTTGCTAGTCTTTTAGATCTCTTTTTGACATCCAACCCTGACCTATACACAGTCACCGTTCATCCTCCATTAGGATCTTCCGATCACAAACTTATTTCAACTCTAAGCGAGCTGCCAATTTGTTCTGAACAACCTCCTAAACCTCGTAAAATTTGGCACTACACATCAGCTAGTTGGGAAGACCTAAGGGACCATTTTCGCACTTTTCCTTGGCTGGAAGTGTGCTTCTCTTCAGATGATCCATCCGCTTGTGCTCAAGAGGTCTCCGATGTCATTCTTACTGGCATGGAAGCATTTATTCCTTTCTCCAAGAAGCGCCCTTCTAATGGCAAGCCCTGGTTTAGCAAGAACTGCGAGCGTGCTGTCAGAGCTAAAAATCTAGCTTACCGACAATGGCGTAAAAACCCTACCGATGTGAATCGCACCATCTTTGTTACCGCTCGAAACCAGTGCAAGCAAACGATAGATCAAAACAAAGAGGCTCACAACATGAGGATCAAAAATAAACTTCTCGCCAGTCCTAACGGATCTAGGTCCTTTTGGTCAGTCGCTAAGGCCGTCAGTCAAAATTTTACCAAATCAAATATTCCACCGCTAACACGTTCTGACGGCACAATAGCAACCACGGCTGAAGATAAAGCGAACGTACTCGCAGAACTCTTTGCTTCACACTCCACGGTAGACTTTCAGGGAAAAACACCCCCGAACATTCCAGCAGTTCGATCGGAAATGACTGATATCGTATTCCGTCAGCGTCCTGTCAAACGAATTCTGAAGGGGCTCGATGCCAAAAAAGCTTCTGGTCCAGATGAAATTCCTATTATAGTGCTCAAGAAATGCGCCGATGAACTCACACCAGTATTTTGTAGACTTTTTAACTTATCCTACAAAAAAGGAATATTTCCATCTTGCTGGAAAAAGGCGCGAGTCCAGCCTATACCAAAGAAAGGCAAGAAAACCCTGCCAAACAACTATCGACCAGTCGCATTGCTTTCAGTTATATCAAAGGTGATGGAGAAAGCTATTAACCAACAACTTATAAAATACCTGGAAGGCCTTAAAATTATCAGCGACCATCAGTATGGTTTTCGTAAGTCCAGATCAACAGGAGACCTGCTAGCCTATGTCACTCATCTTTGGAGCAACGCAATCGAACATCATGGGGAGTCCCGGGCTATTGCACTGGACATCTCTAAAGCCTTTGACCGTGTGTGGCACGAGGGGCTCCTAAGCAAACTGCGTTCTTATGGTATGCCCGGTCGATTTTGTTCATGGTTGTCTAGCTTCCTCAAGGACCGCTCTCTGCAAGTGGCGATACACCTCAACAACTTTTGACACTCTATAAAGCCCAGATTCGACCATCATTGGAATACTGCTCTCATATCTGGAGTTCTGCACCGAAGCATACCCTTCGGTTGTTGGATTCCATCTAAAGGAGAGCCGTTCGTCTAATCGGCGACCACGAGCTGACTAAGAACCTCGACAGCTTAGAACATCGAAGACAGGTTGGTGATTTGACTCTCTTCTACAGATATTTTCATGGCAAGTGTTCGACAGATATTGCCCGCTCGATTCCACCTAGAGTAATGCATAGCAGAAACACACGACGAACCACTGCCGCCCATCCCTATGTGGTTCAACTTAGTACACCCCGAACATCATTGTTTCAGAACTCTTTTATTTGGAGGACGTCATCTTTGTGGAACGGCCTTTCTGAGACCGTGTTTCCAACCGAATATAACCTCCAACGATTCAAGAAAAACGTGAATCGCTTTCTTCGCACACGCACCGCTCCCAGAGCGCCTTAAAGGATTTTTCCTATAGTGCTTGTGCTCGATCATAAAAAAAAAAAAATAATATTTGCTGTAGTTGTCTTGTTTCTCATAGACTGATCAATGTATTTTTCAGCTACCTGTGTAGATCTCCAGCCCCCATGACGCTTTAATCCAGTTATATCGCCTCCTCCATCAATTTACAGAGTGGCAGATGATAATAACCGGTATAACTTTAAGGATTTGATAACTTGAAATATTTGGCAATTTGCCTACTATTATCTGCAAACTTATTTGTTCCTATACGTTGTATTATACTTACATTAGAATTTTTGATAATTTAGAAGGAATGAATTGATTTTTACATGTGACGAGCGGAGATCGATGTACTTCTTTAAAATATTGTAAAAAGTACTGTTTATGATAAATTTTGGTACCATTTTGGGTTTAGTCTTGAGTATTATTATTAATAACTCTGTTTTTAATGTTTTGTTTCCAAAATTTATTTAAAAATAATTTGCCGTTGTGTTTTTAGTTCGAAAAGCAAGCGAACAAGTCAATTAAACTTACCTTATCAAATCAAAAATAAAAAAATAATCAAAACAGCAATCTTCAATCTTATCGCATACCTACCCTTAAGTCAAATATTACTTGGTAACATTAATTTAACAATTGGCAAAAAACTTGGTTACGTGTAAAACAATATTTTCAAGAACAATTTCTTGGCGAAGAATTTTAAAAAGTTCTCGGTATTAGTTAGTTGTTTATAGCACAAACACAAATCACCAAACTACAAAATACAAAATTACACAAAAACTACATATTCGAAATATTAACACCCACAATTAACAATAACCAAGTTCCTTTTAAATAGCAATTAATTAATTAATTAAGTATCACCACCGATACTCCTTAAACGATTATACAATTTGTTCGCAAAGCGTTTCTTTAACAACTTAGCTAGGCAAATATTTTTAATTAGCTATGCTGTTTATAACAAGAATAAGGAAAGTATACAAGAAATCCTGAAATTTTGCTTTAGTCAATGTTTGACATCAAACATTCCGACCAAATCATTGTATCTTCCTCCTCCTGCTATAGACCCAACTGAAACTTCTTCGCCTTTACTGCTGTCTCGGACAAAGCTTGCCGTTGATATTCTATAATAAAAGCACCAGGTCCCTTAACCCTGTATTTTTCTTTCACACGAGGCAACCCCCGAAAAACCTCCCGTTACACTGTTAACTCCACTTTTGACTAATTTTGACTTATTCAACTATTTAAATATAGATGGCGTTCTGCATCACCCGGAAATACTGCTAGCTCTAAATCGTAAACAAAACGTAAACCGCCTTACTCCACAGTATAACCGTATAACTGCTATCTCCAATGTTTTGCTGTGTAACGGGCAGCAAATGGTACACTGAGCGAAATATCGAGTTGAGATAACTTAAATATGAGTTGTCCTAGCTCACAAACCCGACGCGTGTTGCCAATAGGGGACAGCCCAGACCTCTGAGTTACAGCAACCAAATCAAACAAATTGCATTAAATCACTGTTCATAAGTTGTAATAGCTCAGAAAATGTGTTATTTTATGCACTGGGATGGCTCACCCAACCGACTTAAATCATTGGTAAGCTAAGGCTACCGTAACTGCGACTTGGGCTGCAGCAATTCATTGTTAAAGCTGCCAGAGACCAATAGGTGAATTGTGATTTGTTTACTAGTCGGGCTAGATTAATTCATGAGTCGAGCTAGGAAAACTTGATTATTGAGTTGTTCTAGCTTACGATGATGGCTATAACTCACTCGTTTGGCTGTCAGAAGATATAATCTAAATTGTGATATTTTGTTTACTGAGCTAGCCTGACTCAGAGTTAGGACTGCCACCCCCCAATTTTGGACTACCATTACCTAAATTGCTGACTATCGGAACTCAAAATATTTCTTTGATTTAACGCCTGCATATTGTGTATAATACTCCTGTTTAATTTTGTAAAAAAGAAAAAAATTGCAATGTCTTAAAAAAAGTTAGGTACCTATATCAAGTTTATCCACAATATGCAGACGTAACTTCGAAGAAGTATGCTGCACGGTACGTCCATACTTAAGAAAAACATCATTTGTCCAATGTCAATAAAAATTATTAGCCAGTCGCATAGCACTGTATTTTTTTTCGTTCTGTCAGTTTTCTCAGGTATGGACGCAGCCCTACAATATAATACAAAATTTGTGTTGTACCTTTGTCGACGATAGCGTTAGTTATTCTTTTTCTTAACATGCACTAGTGGTTCTGAACAAAATATAGAATGGTTAAAAATACTGATGTACTTTTTTTTTTAATATTAAATGATGTGTTTTAGGAGTGTATTTCGAATCTTAATTCAAACCCAGTTATTAGTTAAAGTACGTTTATTAGTGAAATAAAAAAACATTTTTACATTTAACCAACGAATTTAAAGAGTGCGAGCAAAAATTATTTGCCTCAAAGAGGGCTTGGATTAAAAAACGTAGGGCTTGGTTTAGATCAGAAGGATATGGGGACGATATAATTATCTAACCAAATCTAGGTTAAAATTTTGTCAAATTCATATTATGACAAGATATGCCAAACTAATGAGTAATAAAATAAGTAGACAAATAAAATTTATTTTTGTTGTTTAAAAAATTAACCAAGTAAGAATCTACAGAAAGAAAAAGAAAAATAATTACATAAATTGCGAAATTGGCCACCGCCATGCTCCAAGCATAAATTCACACGTCTCTTTATATTTTCGAAAGTATTGAGCAGCATCTCTGGAGAAATGTTACCACATTCTTGGATAATCCTTTCTTGTAATTGTTCTAAATTTGCAACTGGTGTTTTAAAAATAGTGTTCTTTAAAGGAGGAAAAACGAAGTAATCCATAACCGGTAAACAAGGTGATCTAGGTGGGAATTCACTGTCTGATCGAAAACTGATCAATCTGTCGTGGAAAAAATTGCGTACGTAGTTAATAGTTTGGGCGGCTGTATGGGCGGTTGCACCGTCCTGTTGAAAATATCCAAAACGTAGTTCGTCGTCAAGTAATTACTCCACAAATGGATTCAAAATATTGTCTCTATACCGCTGTGCTGTAACTGTGTCATGGAAAAAAATGGGACCAACAATTCTTCTTCGGGAAACAGCTAACCAGACCCCAATTTTTTGAGGGTGCAATGTAGACTCTACAAAAAAAATGGCGATTTTCACTACTCCACATCCGTGTATTCTGAGAGTTCACATAACCAGGCTTCATCCGTAAAAAAATGTCAGGTCTAATAATCTATTTCTTTCCAATAAATTTTGGGTAAACCATTGTGAGTAATTCCTGCGTCTTTCAAAATCTGCAGCTTGTATTTCTTGGAATACTTGCACTTTATAAGGAAATAATTTTAGCTGCTTCTTAAGAATAGTCCTGCATGTTCCATAAGATCTTCCCACTTCTTGGGACATGCGTCTTATACAAATTGTAAATGAAGAAAAACGAAGTAATCCATAACCGTTAAACTAGGTGGGAATTCAATGTCTGATCAAAAACTGATCAATCTGTCGTCGAAAAAATTGCGTAAGTAGTTAATAGTTTCGGCGGCTGTCTGGACGGTTGCACCGTGTCCGTCCCCCGTTTCGAAAATACACTTCAACCATGAATGTTTCGTGCTGTTCCGTAAAGCCCATTGTCTGAATTGGGGGAATTCAATGTCTGATCAAAAACTGATCAATCTGTCGTCGAAAAAAATGCGTAAGTAGTTAATAGTTTCGGCGGCTGTCTGGACGGTTGCACCGTGCCCGTCCCCCGTTTCGAAAATACACTTCAACCATGAATGTTTCGTGCTGTTCCGTAAAGCCCATTGTCTGAATTGTTCAAGAAATTGGAAAAATGCGATGAATCAAATTACTTGTAACGACTGTCAAAGACGACGAATTAACTGATTGATGTAGGTAGTTACTGACACCCAACAGGTATTAAGCTCTACGGCTAAGCATTACGTTATTAAAAAATGAAACCAATAACAGGAATATTTAATCTCCGCATAAACAACGCAAGGCCTAATGGATAGGCCATAAGAAATATGGAATCAAGTATTAACACCTAATTTAAAAGAAATGAGTAATGTAATGTATTTTCATTTAAAATTAAATAAAGCTGGTCGTGCGAAGACACCACGAAGTACGAATCAAATAGATAATTCTATTTCTCCTAGATTGGTTGCTAAATTCAATAAAAAGTATACCCTATTATTTACCCTATAAATTAACCATTATTAGTTCAGTTAGTATTCTAAGTTCTAAAAGTTATATGGTAATATGAACTGGTTCTAATGCAGAAGAGCGTAGCGATACAGTCATGTGGAGCGACATGCATATAACCATCATATTATTAATGCATTATGCACCGTTGCAGCGTAGTGAAAACAAACGAATTCTGAAGGAAAATTGGACTTATCTTAACATACTATATAGCGGAGGCAATTATTGAAGAGATAAGTTCCATTGTGAGATGCTTAATAAAGAAAACCGTACATATTGTTAGAAAAATAATCTGTTAACAAATCTAATCCCTATTCTAACGTCCTATTAAAAAAAGGGCAAATACCTTTGTCCAGTCCTTTCCTTACTAATATATAAATTTCTAGCTGTCTACCCAGTATCGAATTCTCGCCTCAGAACGTAAAGAAACATTTTAAATCTAAAAACATTTTTTTTTTAAATTGACCGCTTTATATTTCTATTTAAGTTTTTAACAGTTGGATTTTTTTAAAGAAGAATAAAAACTAAGATAAGCATGTGCAAGCGGTTTTTGTACAATCATAATTAAGCAGTCTATTGTTAAAGTAAAATAAATTTAATTTTCTATGTTAAATATATTTTTTTCCCGATTTTTGAGTCAAAATCAAAATCAGTTTACAGGCCAACTGCTATAATTCATATTTTAATTAATATTTTTACCTATTTTTAATTACAACTCAGCTATTGTACTTTAATAACAATAATAACCACCTTATAATCTGCGTTCGTTTAAAATATCTAAACTATTAAGTACGTGTATAAAATATGGTTAACCTAGGCAATATTGCTGATATAAATCGAAAATTAAAAGGAAATATTTTTTTTCTGATAATTCCTGTATGGGTAGCAAATCCAAACTATACTCAATTTTAAGCAGATTTAATCAAAAAATTTAATCAATATACACAATTTTGTAATTCCCCGTCAAGTAGTTTGTAAACTTACGTGCCAACAGACAGACCGGCGGACGAATATACAAAATAATATACATAATATACACATACATTTTTGAGGTCGGTTTTATTTTATTTTAAAATATTTTTCTTTTTAAAATTTTGTAAAAAAATGGTCAATATGTTTTTTACTTTTAGCTTGAAAATAGCCACACGGTAGTCTTAAAATTGTATGTGCTTAAAAAAATATTATTAAATAATTTAATTTATAGTTCGAACATGCAAATATGGAACAATGCCTTAGTTGGCCACCAATCAATAAAAAATTGCTTGTGCCGGGTAGCTAAATAAGAAGCTTTATTTTGTCTAAAATTGTTGTTTTCGGCCTGAACAAAAATAGTAAGGCCCTTTATTTTAATGTGTCAGATTTGATCAAAGATGTTTATTTTGACGATTATTCTATATTATCTTTGAAGCTGAGAAGTTATTTTTTGACGAAAATATAAATTAATAGCCTCACTTATTTTAAAGTTATAATAATGCAAGGAGCCAGTGGAAAAATCTGAAAGCGATTGTACATGTTACAGATATTTTATTCTAGAAGGAAAAAATCAAGTATTATTTATATTTTACGGTACATTTTGCTGTGTCCGTGCCTTTACCAGGTAGATTATTTTTGGTATTATAAATTAACATCGAGTTGCATAATAAATTAATAAGCATGTGCAATAATGTGTGTTGAGCCATATGACTACACTCGCTGTGCACTTCTGTAGATCAACAGACTCGCTCCTGTTAGAATAATTTTCGGAAACTGGAATGTAAAACAAACTATGTGTTCTTGTTCGGGGTGAACAGGAAATAGTGTGTTGTCAATGCAGCTGTTGTTGTTACAATACGTAACACAGTATGGGCAAATCATAAATCTCTTATAAAATTCAATATAGTTACAGGAATATTGCAGTTTAGTTGTTTTTTATTTGGTAGTTGGTGGCGGTTTGATTTAAAAAACTAATACAAATAATATTTTACATTAAGCATTGAAAACTATTGACAATTTTTAGAAAAGCTGTAAAAACAACGTAAAACGCACTTTAAAACTATTAAAAGAAGAGAACTTTATCGAAAACGATACGAAAATAAATATTTTACCAACATTTCTTTTAAATTCGCAAGAGATGTTCCAGGTGATGAAAGAAAGATTTTAAAATCAACAATCTAAAGCCAATAAATACTAAACGGTCCAAATCGTTAAAATCACACCAATACATTAAAGCAAAACCTGAAATAAATATAGTTTAAAAAAAGTAAAAATCACGCTTTAATAATTAATCAAACTAAAAAGCGGAAAATAAATATAGTTTAAGAAAATTCTTGAAATTCTTAATATCGGCAAAAAAAATAATAAACGATAAACATTAGTATTATTGTGAAAAAAGCCCCACGCTTTTTCACTAAGTCACATTGTCGCTAAGACAGGTTGCCATTGTAATTAAGACTAAATAATTGATTTTAACTGAACAAAAGATAATCCTTGGACTTCAGCGAAGCAATTTATTATATTATCGTACAATAATATGTACAAGACATGCACTGTAGGTCCACATCACAAGTTTATCATAAATATTATCAAAATATATATATTATTATATATATATACGTATACGAAATACGAAAATCATACGTTTCTTAGTAACATTTATTATAGGAATATGATTGGAGTTTATAATATATTTATCTGTAACGGAAAACAAACATTTATTCGGCGGACATTCGAACGTTTATTGAACGTTATGATTAACTAAAATTAAACGTTTGGTTCAGACAAAATAAAAACGTATAATAAACCATTCAGTGTTGCTTGGGTACGTAATTTAAAATACTTTTAAATATAGTAAACTTGAAAACACACCTATTATTCAGTACAAATTATTATTTATGACATACAGACGTAAGTTAAGTTTTCCATAATTATTGGTCCACAGATGGGGTAAATAAGGGTAGAAAGGAACCAAAAAGTGAAAGATACAAAAAATCGGTTATAAAAATTTTTTGCTCGTTGCCTTAAAAATAAAATGTAAAATTTGATTTTTTTATGGTATGCAAAAATGGAAAATTGACATCAAATTTTTTTGTTTCGTCATAGTATAAAGTATATATATATATTATATACCTACAAACTATTATATTATGTATTTTAAGAAATGTTGTGTAAATTTGTTGTTAGTTTACGACGGTTTATTATTTAAAGCATTTTATTTGCTATTATTTATGTAATTCTTGTGCTTAGGAAAGGTATTTATTTTTTTGTACAGTTGAAATGTCTTGGGACGTGATTGTTTGGTGTAAAGAAGATGCAATAGATTATGTACTATCCCTATGGGCCAATAACGATAATACTTTTTATAAATATCCTTTAGGCCTAAAGGAAAAACAATCAGGGAAATAATTTATCAAGGAAAAGACATTACAGAAAATTTTAAATGGTGCCAAGTAAAAGTTAAAAAGAAAGACATTTTGTCCCTTGAAAAGGCAAAACGTTTGTGTCAGGCACGACAATATACATCAAATGTTGACTCAAGTAGCGATGAAGAAGATATTTGTTCAATTTATCAGGAAAAAGAGAAAGGCCACAAAACGGTTAATAGAAGATGCAGGGGATGACCAGTATGATAAAAGAATAACTCTTAATGATATGACCAATTGTCAAACTAATAAGATTAAAGTAGCTAATAAAGAAATTAAGAAAATAAAGTTTAGTTTTCCTGCTAGTCCCTCACCTTTTAGAAGTCTTACTCCAGAACCATGTTTGATAAATACTCCAACTTCAGGACAATCAAGAACAGAACCTACTTCTCCAACCTATGATAGTAAGTTTATTATAAAGCTAAATTACTATAATTTTTTTCCATATATTAAATGTCAGAAAGGAGCTAAAGATATCCTATGATCTATTCTATATCAGTTGTACGCCCTCGATCATTGCACAATACTTATAATATTTTTCGAATTCCTCTTTTGGGGACTGTAGCTTCTTTAAAAAGCCCTTTTTGACCATGTTTAACAAAACTTTTAGTCTTAATTTTAGTTATAAAATACACTGTTAAAATTTTTTTCTCTGACAGTAGTACAACCTGTCCCTGTATAAATAAATTATATATCATTGTTTTATTTTTTCAAAGGTAACACACAAAGGACTATAAGTACTCCTTGTACCTCATCAACATGCGGATCTGCTAGCACAGTGGATCGTGGTAAGATATTACTTTGTTTTAAAAAACACAACTGGTAATCTCTACTTTTTAGAGGGTGGATGGATCCTGAATAAGTAAATTAATTAAATTTCTTTTAGATGTGTTATACGAAATTCTAAAACTTCAGATAGAAGTTAAATAGGAACTAAAAGATATTCGAAAAAAAAAATTGAGAGATTGGAAACTATTCGTCTAAATGCGTGTGGTGACGCAGGTGAAGAAAATTTATTTTTAACAGAAACTTTACCATGTCAGACAGAAGAAGAGTTACAAAAATTGGAGAAAAATATATCTGATGAAGCAGCTTTAAAATCATTGGTAATATATATTTTTTACACACAAATGAACAAATCCGGAGTAAGATTTTTTCGTATAGCGTAATTTATAAAAGAACATTACTTTTTAAATAATCATGCATGTTTTTAGGTGCAAATATTTTGTAAGATCGGAGGAGACACCATACAGAGGTCTGTGTACCTAATAACGACAAAACTGGCATGCGACGAAGTTACTATGAAGTATTCAGGACAAGGGAAAAAGCATAAATTACCTTTCTGTAAATTAAAAGTATTTCAAGCTGTTTCCAGTAAGTGTGCCTAAAAACAACGTATGAAATATTAAACTAATTTAATTTTTTTAACAATTCTACATTATTTGTTTGCTTTTAGCTGATGTATTGAAGATTCGTAATCCTGCCACTGAGGACTACTGAGGAGGCTATTAGGAGGATAGTATCGGTGTATCTTGCTCAAAGCAAGGCAAGAACTAGATGCTCGTAAGTTTAGTTATATAGAAAGTGTAATAATAAGACAAAGTACAATAATTTTAGCATGGCTATGTGATAACAACATACATCATATAATATGCAACATGTACGACCCTTTTTATAACATCTTGTGTCTGATGCCAAACGTATTTCAGTAATAAATCATCAATAATTCAGTAGCTAATCATCAATATAACTATTTTTATTTAGAGATATAATTAAAAAACAGAAAAAAATTATCAAGTTGTTGACATACCTTACATGCCATATTTTGCACTTTCTGCCCTTATCACACATTTACAGTGTAGATGCACATTTGTACCATTGCGCCAAAAAATGGACAGAAAAATGTGCCCACTTGATCTCTTGGACGATTATAATTATTATATTTTCTGGCAAGATAATATATAAACAATAATTTGTTTTCATAATTTGAGGTAACTTCTAAAAAGTGAGTTAATATAAATGATATTAAAAACCTCAGCCTTTATGTTAACCACGATTACCTTTTTTAATAATTATTTTATTTCTTTGGAGCTACAAATTTCCTGGCCTTTTTTTTTTGGTGCAATAGTACGTATGTCTGTATGTATATGATTTGCTATTCTGGTATATTTTTTTTTTATTTTTAGGAAGAATAACGCTTCATCAACCCAAAATGAAGAGTCCAACTAAGTTATAAAGTCATAAATAAATGGTGAAAGGTCAAATGAAAGTTTTTTTTCTTAATTTAAACCCATTAGGAATCCAAACCCAAGAATAAAGAGAAAAGGAAATTCATAAATATATATAATAACAGTGCGAATGAGTAAAATAACTCGCTTATGGTTTAACATAAATAGAGCAGTAGTTGTAAGGGATCGCAAAGTGCACATTTTAAATTTATTTTGAAAAATAGAGTGTGTGCAAAAATTAAGATACCCTACAAAGTTATACACAATAAACCCGAACAAATAAGTGGAATATTTAGTATATTTCACAAATGCCATATATATCTATGAGTGTCCTATTTAAAAAAATAAAACTTTGTTGTGTATGTTTTAGTTTTTGGACATCCTGCATATTTCAAATTAATTTTAAAATATGCACCTTACAGTATATTTATAATATAGCCTCTATTTAACATTTTTTATTATCTAATCTCAACGAAGGTATTTTATTTCCCCCTATTTAGGTCACTCTGCATATACAACATATATTTTATACGAATATTTTCACAGTATAATTTGTACAGATTTATTTTAAAAACAATGTAACAACATAATTGCACAAATTCATTTAACATTCAGGAATTTACTATTTTTTTAAACGCTCGGACACGTCAATTAGTGTTTTTATTTGCGCATTTTTTAAGGTAAAATGTTGTTATACAGGATGTCCCACGTAGGAGGTATGACGTAATCGATGATTGTATATTATATCAATTTTGAATTCTATGATGAAAACTTAAAACTTTTTACATAACCAATCATACCTAAGTTAATCACGGTTTCTGAAATATTCACAATTGAAAATTTACTTTAAAAACATTTATTGAAATAATGCTGATTTATTTGAATAATAATTAGATTACATTTAAGTTTTCAAACGTGAAAATTTTAGAAACCGTGATTTACAGAGGTATGATTGGTTATATAAAAAGTTTTAAGTTTTCATCTTAGAATTCTAAATTGATATAATATACAGGGTGTTCCATTTAAAAAAGTCATCGATGACGGCATACCTCCTACGTGGGACATCCTGTATAACAACATTTTACCTTAAAAAATGCGCAAATAAAAACACTAATAATTGACTTGTCCGAGCGTTTAAAAAAAATAGTAAATCCCTGAATGTTAAATGAATTTGTGCAATACTTTATGGACGCACTGTATATTTTTATAATGTGTTATCTTATATTTTAAAAATATTAAGTAAAATGTTGTCAAAATATATAATTTAATTATTTCTGCAATAATTTTTTAATATGTTGTATAAACATTTTAATAAAATATTGTTGAAATATATAATTTAAATATTTCTGAAATAATTTTGTAATATGTTTTATTAATATTTATGTAAACATTTTTTAAATAAAAAAAAATCTGTTAAATAAATGTTGTGAAAATATTCGTCAAAATATTTTATCATTATTGTTGTGCTACTAGGGTTGGACTCCAACTGATCCAGATGAAATTCGTAACTTCTTGGGTATTATCCTTTGGATGGGTTTAGTACAAATGCCCAGTCTTTTAAGTTACTGGAAGAAAGAAGGAATATTTCAATGTAATATCCCGAAACATATGGCTAGAAATAGATTAGAGTTATTATTAGCTACATTTTATTTGTCCAATAATTTAACAGCCACTCAGGGAGATAGACTTTACAAAGTGCAACCCCTGATTGACATGTTAGTCTGGAAGTTCAATAATGCCGTCATTCCTAAAGAGTTTTTATGCATAGATGAGTCGATGATTCGTTTTATGGGGAGGCTATCATTTCGACAATACATTCAAAATAAACGACATCGATACGGTGTTAAAGTATTCAAATTGTGCACCAAAGGATTTTATACAGTTCAATTCAAAGTTTATGCTGGTAAAGAAGCAGTTCAGGGTGCAGCAGTTTCTACTAAAGTCGTTACGGAGTTGATGGAGCCATACTTACATTTTGGACGCACCTTGTACATTGACAACTGGTATACTAGCATACCACTTGTCGTTATACTCTTGGAAAATGAGACTCACCTTGTAGGTACTATTCGTTAAAACAGAAAAGAAATTCCGGTCGAAGTCGCTAAAAAAAAACGCGGCGAAAAAATTGCATTGCAAAATGATCAAGGGATAACCCTCTAAACAAGAAACGTTATTTAAACGTAACCAAACATTTCAAAAAGGTTACATCTTAAATGTTCTCCTCTGTCATTGTCGTTTCGTTTATTGAACTGGCCAGATTATTTCTTTCCACGTTAGTTTCATTACGGGGACTGTATATGGTTGCAACGTTAACCTTAGGTAAACAAAGTAATGTATGTGTTTTTAAAACGTATCTGTTACGAAATGTTCAAACATCACTGATCTTAAAATATATCGCTAAATGTATCAAAATGTACACATTTGAAACATTAGAGAAAACGTGTATTATTCATTTACTCAACGTTTTCCCTGGCACGTGAACATTATAATAGGATTACAAAATTGTTGCTGTAAAAAAAAAATTAGATATTCTGATAATTTGTGATTAAATAAAGCTGGAAACTCGTAGTAAACTGATATATTATTCCTATACTTTAGAAATAATTAGTACAAATAATGAATAATCTCAACGCAAATTGCGGCAAATCCCGTTTTCTTAAAAAAAAATATGCGTTATGCGAATACTCATATCGTTTTGAACGAATTTGAATTTCCCTCCAACCAATTAATCACTTCCGTCGACAATGACCAATCAGAGAACGGAAGCTGCGGAAGCTAGGAGCTAATCAAAAGAGAAGCCGATCAGCCGATACAATTGTTATATATTTTTTGGCCGATCCATTGAAATCCATTCCAGTGATCAACCCTTGTGCATTTTATAATAATCTTATGTAATATTTGTGTGGTAGGGGTAGGTACGAAGTGAAAAAAATAAGTCTGTGCTGTGGTAGGATATTCGTATTATTTGTTTTGTGCATAGTGCATACTTATTTCATTATAGCCAGCGGAAGCGCTTCGCCGAACCCAGAAAAGGTAAGCATTTAGGTATCCAAAAATATTTTTAATCTTATTTAGGTTTACCATTTTACCAAGCTTTTACTACTTGTGATCATTATAGTTATACCGGTTATACCTACGTAGAAACTAAAAACAGAAAAATGTAACCTTTGGGTACACAATTTAAATTTTATTGGTCAACTTTGAAAGTTCAATTTTCAGTTTCAAACGTTTTTTGATGTTTAAGGCACGAAATTAATATAAGTTTGGAAAATTATATAGTGCTGAGCTTTGTAAAATGGTAAACATTGGATTCCAGAAAGTTTAATGGTATTTTGTTTTATTTCTGTAAGTTGTAATCCTATTCTCATTACGTAACTTACTTTTCTAACTTGGCAATTATCAAAAAATAAATACATTTTAAAGTGTTATTGGGTCCTTTCTTGATTCAGTTGGTACCTAACTTAACTTCTTATTCTTAAGATCATATAACATTTATTTATTCATTCTCTGCAGGTTTATACATTAAAGTTTTAGCTTTACGGTTCAATAAAATGTGCCCAAATTCTATAATATTATATTTCAAATGGGCTTGACATTTTATTATGTAAAATTTTTTGGGCTACTTTACAAAAAAATAACTATAAATAGGTATAATATATATTATTATAAATGTTTTAGCATTTATAAACCAACTCTTAGTATCTCAAATTTTAAAATGTTTTTAGACAACTACTTACTTTTTACTCATAGACAGGAGCAAGTAGAACAGAGACAACTAAAGATAGCTTTTCAAAGCTTCTAAATATTTTGGGTAAGTGTTTTTCTTCATAAAGTATTCTTGTTTAAAAGCTACTGGTTTTTCCAGCTTTTGCTTTTTACCTTGCTTTTTACTCTTTTCTGAAATGATTTTAACAAAAAAAAATATCTTATGATAATAAAGAATCACATGTAAGATATTATGTATTGTTTACTTTTCTTTTTATAACTATTTTAGACCTGTTTTTCCAAGTGGTGTACCACGCCGACTGCACTTTTACTCATAGTAATAAAGAAGCTTTCTTCAGAGATGGTATTTTAAAACATAGTAAAGCGAGATTACAAAAGCGAGAAAAGAGAACAGGTTGGTAATAAAATATTTAAAAAAATTTATTCAGTAGGTACTACTTATGTGACAAAATGAAAAACGAATTTCAAATGTCAGAAACATATATTATTAATCTATTAAAAATATATTAATATTGACCCCACTTTGTAAAATGTATTGAACTTTTTAAAGATTATTCAATTTTTACCTGTAACGATTGAGATTGCAGAAAACGACAATGTGGAAGATAACTTACCAATTATTACCGATGAAAAGGAAAACATGATTGAAGTATACAATGATAATGATAATGATGCTGATGTCGACGAGTAAGAAGTTCAACTTTAATTCTTTTTTTTGGAAATATAACTATACTACTATAAAGTCGCCACAGTGGTTCTTTTCCCGTGCGTCATCACTTTTACGTCATTAATATCGTATGAATCAAATCAAAATTACGAGACGAAAAAAGTCAAAACTAAGTTAAGTTCATTAAATGGACGTGCCTGCCTACCGTTTGACGTACCTACATAATATCACGAAAAATTATTATTTATTTTAAGTTTTGCCCGGCATTCTCTATTATCTAAAAGAAATTGACAAACAAATGTTTATACATTTAATACTATTTTTAAAGCTTAAAATCTACAAAAGTTTGGTGTTTTATTGACTATTAAAATCGCAAAAGTCAAATTTTTAACATCCTTTCATTTAAGGGAATTTAGCCACTGCCGTAAACGTTTCAAAGAACTTTCACGGTTAGAATATTTAAAATAAATAAATTAGTTATTATAAAAATCCATAAATACTTACCGCCAAAACAGATGGTGGGTATAATTACCTCTAAAAAGAACTATTTTTAGAAACAGGAACAGTTCTAAGGCAAACAGATTTACAAAATACGAATTAGATTGGCAGATCAAAATAAGGTTGACAATGACGTTCTAAAATACAACGGTTGTCAACTAAACAAATAAAGAAAGTAATTAACTGAAGTTTATAGTTTTATCCTTGTCTAGCACGTTATATTATTGCGGAATTTTGGAGACGTTCTTTTATGCTTTTATTCAAACTTGTTACTGTAATAAACAAGGATGCAGAGTTATTAACCACGTCGAGTCCTGATCGTTGATTGATGACGCACGGGCAAAGATCCACTGTGGCAACTTTATATAGGCACGATATGTTCTTACGACTGTAATATTTCCAGTTTTTATTAGTAAATAATTAAAATACTTCATTTGCTGAAAAATCACATATTTTTTTATTTAATACAATATTACAGTTTTTCCTACAATACAATATTGCAGGTTATTATAAATAAGCTGATTTTAGTATGACAATAATCCTGGACTTCATGGAATTTTATTTAACTTTAAAATATTTAATATACTAATAGTAGTGGTGGCAATTTTGAGGCACAAAGCCCACAGAATTCTTTCCTAAATTTAGCCACTCCTGTGTTCTTCTGTGGACGAACACTGTGTTTTAAAAGCAGTTTGTTTTAACAAGGAAGGGTTTATCTACTCATTATTTAGGAAATCAAATGTATGAAGCAGTGGGAAAAAAACTAAATAATTTTTATATTTTACACTTATCAATTTGCATTTTATTTCTGAATGTTTAAAAGAATTAAAGCCTTTTTCCTGGCAGTTTGATACAAACATATTTAAATAGCTTGACTTAAATGGAAAATCAAAAAAATCTAGTTGCTTATGAATCGTACATCCATGCAAATATATTTCATTGTTAACAATGTATGCATTATAACAGTTGCTCTCACCTTTAAGTTGGAAATATGGGGCTATGTGAAAAGCAAAAGGCCTGCGGCTAGCCCACTCAGTGCGGGGCAGATGGGCATGGGTTTCTCCATTGCTTGTTCGTAACTTATTTGAATTTTACTACTCTGACCTCAGCCTCTTACGGCCACCGTGTCCTGTTTGTATTTCCCAAAGGTTTTAATAGGAGCCATTTACAGCAAAATAACAGAATTATCTACATACAGAACACAGTAGTTACCCCTGCAAATAGGCAATAGGGAAAACCCATCCTCAAGGGGTTGAGGTCTTCTTTTGTTGAGATAAGTCAATTAAAACACATTACTTTAATTAAAATTTGACATTTACTTTCGGCTCTGGATATAAAATTGTAATATTGATGTTATGTAAATAGCAATTAGAATTACCTGTAGAACATGGTGAAAATTATTAAAAACCAAGTGCTCAACACCCGGACATTACTACAGTTGCACTTTTGAACTCAATACTCAGTGATAAATTAAAAATTAACGCGAAAGATTGCAACCTTTTTACAAGCGTCTATATACAGTATAACCTCAAATTAGTATACGAAATTTCACACGAATGTTCTAATCGAGCATATTCAACTCTTAAGGTCGTCCTTGTTTTACTTGATCGTTTTAAACTGCAGAAGTCTTAAGGTTAGGTACTTATCTGGTACTCGCAACAGAGATCAATTGGTTTGAGGTCCTCACAAAGCTTGAACCCTACACGTTGGCATTCAAGGGGGCCACAGGATAGTTTTATGGGTCACAAAATGAGGTCTGCAATCCGACTGAGAACTGGAACGTACAGTTACATTTACATCGCAGACTTCGCTTCAAGCTCCATCAGGTTTCAAGACTCCAAACAACTCAATTACCCCATACGATTCAATTTCATGGTTCCAAATAATTTAGTTACAGGGGCTAAAAACAGCAAAAGAAAGACATGTCAGATTGAGGTTATATGAAAATTTCATGAACTCGAAAATAGCGAAAATCAAGAAAATATCGAACAAAGATGATAAAATTACCTTAAATTTGGGTTTTGCCACAAATTGCAATCCTGGATTTCAAAGGATGGCAGGAATAAATCCTGACAATTTCCCAGGACACCCTTTTGTCGCCCTTGTTCAGAGAGTAGTCAATTGACAGACTGACAGCCCGGAAATGGAAAGGCTAAAGCCGATACATTGCAAGATTACCCACTATCTTACGGCCACGAGAGGGCACCCCTAATCCCAAGGTTGACCAATAAGGACCGATCCATCTTTGACCATAGCGCACCTTCGCCTGGAATGAACGCCGTTATTAATTTGGCCACCAGACACTGGATGTCAGTAATTGCAACAATTTTCGACGGCGACATTATAAAAACAGGGCCGACGTGAATCAAAATCAAAAAGATACCCAATAAAAAGGTAATTACAAAAACATGTAACAGTGACTGTTACACTGCCCTCCTCCAAAAAAAAGAAAATTGAAAATTTTCATAAGTATTACAACGTCACTCAAAAGTACCCAAAACGTTAAAATGTAAAGGGATCGTAGTATGTTTAAAACATCTACGCCCAAAAACAGTGCGTCACGCAACCGAAGGAATGCAGGATCAGAAAAGACTCTAGAAGAGACACAAAAGGGGCGCACGAAAGAACCTTCCAACTAAGATGGTAAGATGGTGGATCGTCGGTATCTTCCGGCCACAACTCACTAGAACATCTACTCAATAATTCCACATCATAAACAACAATCCCCAGTCGTGACTGTCATTCAAGTCTCAACTGAGCAAACATTCACCCAGTTATGAACACAAAGGGTCTAGACAAAAATTATCTAATATAAATCTTAATAAACAAAACTTCTGGTATTACACCAAGGGGTTGACCTTGACAAGAAACCGCGCTAATACAGGGTAATAAATGACAAAGAAATTTATACCGAAAAACGGGATACTCCGTAAAATGACACTACCGATGACCTTTCGATCCATGACAATAGGGAACTGACCTGATAATCCAGGACGCCAGGCCTTTCATGGTATTGCACATGACTTATCCTGCCGTTGCCCTATACGAGGCTTCCACGCTACTGCTCGTCCACTAGGAACCCACGCATAGGAATCCACCGGCTCCCGCCAAGAAACAGTCCCTAAATAAATTTAACCAAATTCCACTTTGTGGAATAAACTCCATCGACCGTTTGTCGACACTAAACACACATACATACATACACACATAATCAGGCTTTTTTATTTTTTTAAATCACACGCTAAATAGATCTGTCACGATGCAATGGGTTAATCCACGGAGTTCAACCAAAATCATCGACACTGGTAAGGTTTACAAAAACTAAAAATACCGAAAATGTACTTTACCTATGCCTGTCAAAACATTACCGCGTTTCATCGAATGACCGTTATAAAAATTGAAATTAAAAATAGTTCAAATTGTAAATAATTTACCTGACGGAGATTTACTTGAAAATTAAAAAACTGAGAAAATGAATTTAAATTAATAAATAAACGTGAGAGGACAACGTGAATATTTAAATGAATCGCCCCCGGAAACGACAAGCACCACTCACCCCCATGACGTTTCGCGCCGTCCTACCATGGATCTATCGCATTTCCCAGGGCAAGCATTAAGATACCACTTGTCAAAATTAATAAAGAATAGAGAAATAACTACGTTTTGTGACTAGGACAAAAAGTAAATTAACATATTTATTTTTCGGATAAAAAACTGAACACCCCCATGACGTTTCGCGCCGCCCTAAGGTGTACAAAAAAAAATTGATATACCAAAGTAATATGCATAGAAAGTCTATCAAAGTAATAAGCACAAATTATTAAATCTCCTACATTGGTCAGTCAATCGATGATACTAGTAAAACGCACTATAAATCCTTCCCGACACCCGTGTACTTACTGGACAACCTCAAACATAAACTATATAGCCTGGTACGAATCTGATGTAAGATCGCTGCTATCTAAAGCTAAAGTGGTGTTCGCGTACTCGCCTTTTACGAGCAGGTCGAGACAGACCTCAGGACATATTCTACCTAAACCCGTGCCCTGACAGGCAGAAAACATAATTACCGAAGTAATAAATAATAAAATGTAAAGTAAAACCATACGTGAACATATTTGTTGAGGATCCAACTCTAAAATTCACGGTCACAAAAAAGACTAAAGTGTCCTGCCCTGCAAAATCTATACCCACAACCATTCGATACTTCCGTTTCACATACACTCTGCTGATTCACACTAGTGTAGACTCACAAAACAGGACTGACTTATGCTACTTCTAAGCTAATAATTTTGACTTAAACCCTAAACCTAAAATTTACTGATTTAATACATGTCTGTATATCCACGGTTAGCATCATCAGTTGCCATAAACAACAGGAGCAACCATTAACATTTGAAATCTCAAAAAAATTTAAAAAAAAACTGTCAACTTCATGATATATCCACGGTTAACTTCATCAGTTGTCATCAACAACTGGAGTAACCGTTAACTTTTGACATATCAAAACTACAAACTGTCAACTTTATGACAAAACAAAACCAAAAAACTGTCAACTTTATGACATATCAAAATCAAAAAAACTGTCAATTTCTTGACAAACCAAACCCAAAAACTGTCACTTTATGACAAATCAAAACTAAAAACTGTCAACTTTATGACAAATCAAAACCAAAAAACTGTCAACTTTATGACAAATAAAAACTAAAAATTGTCAACTTCTTGACCAATTGTAATGAAAGTCCCCCTTACATTCCAGATGGCGTTCAAGCGCCTTACTAGACCCAGAGTAAAAAATAAAAAATTAATTCGTTTATTTTCCAACTAACTAAAAGGCAAAATTGATAGTTTGTAATTAGTTAGGTAAAAAAAAATCCTTAAATGTCAATTTAGGGATTATCAGAGGGCTCAGATAGGTTAGAATTGGATCCAAAATATGGTTTTACATGCCATACACCGGCATCAGTGCCATTTGAGTTATCCAGCTCATACACAACGTTCGAGCGTACCTTCCTAACCTTACATAAAACGTATCTGTTCGCTAACTTAGCTGAAAAATCGTTGGCCGCATTCGATAATACAAAATTTCCCTTCCACACTTTATCGCCTACTTGAAAAACGTGTTCGCGTCTCCTAAGGTTGTATTGATGACAATTTTTCTTATAAGCGTTATCAAGTCTTTTTTGAACTTCTTTGTAAAGCGGTGGTAGTTTTTCCAATTCTTTGACATATGCACCTCGATCGCAGGAATTTAGATCAAGGCTACCGGAATCTACTTCATCATAAAAATCGCCAGTTACCGGAACCTTTCTACCAAAAACTATGTAATTTGGACAAAAATTAGTGACTTCAGAAACAGAACTCCTTAATGCTGACGCGATTTCTTGGATGCGTACGTCCCATTCTTTAATATAACAACGAATGGCTGCGCCAATGGTTCTGTTGATTCTTTCTACAGGATTAACCTGAGGATGGTAACGGCAATTAAACCAAACTTTTTTAATTTTGTACTTACTAAAAAGATTCTTAAAAATTTTACCAGTGTGCGCTGGTGCATTGTCTAGAACCAAAATACGGGGTACGCCGTAGGTAAGAAAAATGTCTTCTAAAAATGTTGCTAAAGCCTGAGCTGTAGCTTGACGCAACGGTTTCACAAGCGTATACTTGGAAAAATGATCGGCGGCAACAACTAAGAACGAATTTTGATTTTTACTCCGCGGAAATGGACCCATTACATCTACTGATAATAGTTCAAACGGAAATGAAACTTTTTTCTGCACACCCATAAGACCAAATCGTGAAAAATTTGGCATTTTTTGACTATGACATGTGTCACATCGACGTACATATTTTAAAACATCAGACCTAAGATGAGGCCAATAATAAGACTCTTGTAACTTTTTTAAAGTTTTAAAATAACCAAAATGAGCACCGTTAGACGGTGAATCATGACATGAAAATATAATATTTTTTCTCTGATTTTGTGGAACAACTAATTTCCACTCTGAAACGTTTGTTTTTAAAGGCAATTTATTAGAAGTATGTTTATAAATATATCCGTCTTTGATCGACCAATGAGGGTAGCTATCAGGATTGTTCGCAATTTTTTCTCTAAGATTGACATACCAATCATCCAAATTATCCAAAGTAACATCGAGAACAACCACTTCTTTCTCAGGCTCCAATCTAGACAAATAATCAGGGACTACATGCTCTTTACCAGGACGATACTTTACTTCAAAGTCATACTGCTGAATAGTGGTCAACCATCTTGCTAATTTACCCTGGGGGTCCTCTAGGTTACGAAGCCACTGAAGACTCGCATGGTCTGTTCTAACCTGAAATTTCTGACCCTCGACATAACAACGAAATTGTTTTAAACCGAATAGTATAGCAAGAAGCTCCCTGTTGTTGACAAATTTCTCTCTGGACGAGTAAGACTTCTACTAGCATAAGCAATAACCTTTTCTACTCCATCCTGAATCTGCAAAAGCACTGCTCCGAGCCCATACGAACTTGCATCACAATCTATAATAAATGGAATCGAAAAATCGGGTGACGTGAGAATTGGAGCTGAGACTAGCCTATCCTTTATTTCCACAAAAGCTCTTCTGCCTCTGATGTCCAACTGATAGGCTGATTTTTACCACGACCTTTCAAAAGATCATTCAAAGGAGCAACCAAAGTGCCAAAATGACTAATAAACCTCCTATACCATGAACACATAGACACGAAACTTTTGACTTCTGTAGTTGTTTTTGGTCTACCAGTTTCTATCATAGCCTTAACCTTTGACGGATCTGTCCTTAAACCTGAACCATCCACAACAAAACCAAGATACTTTAAAGAGTCGCGAAAAAATTGACATTTTTCCAAATTAATTGTTAGGTTAGCTTCAAGTAACGGCCGATGAACTTCCTTTAATACTTCAATATGATCTTCAAAACTACTCCCCAGCACAATCAAATCATCCAAGTAACAAAACACTTTTGGCTGCAATTCAGGGCCGAAAATCTGGTCCATTAAGCGCATTTGGTTTTGAGCTGCGTTAGTCACGCCAAAAGGAAGAACTGTAAATTGGAATAACCCACGAGAAGGTACTGAAAAAGCAGTTTTCTCCTTAGAACTCTCTGATAAGGGAATCTGCCAAAAACTATGTCTCAAATCTATACTAGAAATGAACCTAGCATCCCTTAGCATAGCCAAAATGTCATCTATCCTAGGCAACGGGTAGCTATCTTTTTTCGAAACAACGTTAAGTGACCTTCAATCTAGGCAGCAGCGGTATGTACCGTTTTTCTTAGGTGTCAGAAGTATGGGAGAATTCCAAGGACTTATCGATCTCTCAATCACCCCTAATCGAAGCATTTCATCTATCTCCTTATTTAAATGTCCTAACATAAACGGGGATAAACGATACTGTCTTTTTTTAAATGGCTTAGCATCGCCAGTGTCAATGTCCACAACCAACTTATTAGTACGCCCTAACCTAACATCTGACGACAACTCTCCAAACATCTTCACTACACTATCAGCAATCACTTTTTGTTCATCTGTCAAATAGATTTGTAGGCCTACCTCTTTCTCCTGCTGTAAAATTTTATTTACAAAACACAAACCGAAAAATTATTTTCTTCACTCAAAATATCCCAAGTATTATTTCTAAAGTTAACATTTAATGAAAATTTCCTACAAAAATCACTGCCCAAAATAAGACCATATTTAAGAGAAGGTAACACCAAAACTTCCAAAATTTTACAAACTTTGCCTATACACAACGGGATTTGACAAACACCTGCATTTTCTTGTACTCTGCCGTCAGCCACTGTCACTTTCCTAGGCACAGTATAATCAACGGAAATTTTATACTTATCAAGTAGCTTAAGGCAAAGTTTACCTAGACAAGCTTGATTGGCACCACTGTCCAATAAAGCAACTATTTTTTCATCATACAGGGATACCGAGGCCTATTATCTAATGGTTTCTGAACAAAAACTGGTGCTGCGTGATTAAAAAAATCTCTAACCGTACTCTTCCATAAGTTCCAATCTTTTAAATCAGTAACAGGATGTACAGAAAAATTGTTTCCATTTCTTAAACGACTATTAACAAAAACTTTACTATTGAAAACCGACCGACTAATATTTTTGACGGAAGTTTGAACGCGGCCTGAATCAAACCCGTTAGCTAGTTTTTTTGTAACATTACATTTGGTACAACTTTTCACAGTCATATTATACAAGCCACACCTAAAACAGAATTTATTACGAGGCTGAGAGCAATTTTTGAAAATATGGCCATCTTTTTTGCAATTAAAACACAAAGCAGCAACTCTTCGGCTATTATTATTACTAGAAGACGAACTTGCAGAACTACTTTGAAATGTCAAATCACTTTCCAAACAATTCGCAGAACTAGATTGCACGAATCGTGTCTTTGGCTGAGACGCTTCGTCAATTAATTTACAAAAATCAAGAAGTTCAGTCACTGACTTGACATCTTGCAAGACAAGTGCGTTAGTGTACTTAGGCAACAAATTTCTACGAATTATTTTTAATTGTACAATTAAGTTTGGTTGTATTGAAAGTCTGGAAAATAAATTCTGCATACAAGCGATATATAAACTAACTGATTCTGTTTTGCCTTGAAACCTACCTTTAATTTGGTCTAGCAAAATTTCATCATAATCTGAAGGCAAAAAATCTTTTAATAATCGATCCTTGATATCGTTCCAATCACGAAAACTGTCCTTATTTGCTCTAAACCACGTAAGTGCTGGTCCATCAAATAAATCTATTCCAGACTGGAATAACTGGTCATCAGAAACAGACCTAGCCTGAGCAAGTTCAGTCACACGTTCCAAAAACGCTTTCACACTACTATCACCTGTAAACTTCACAGACCACTTACATACAGGCGTAGAAGAAACTGATACCGAAATAGGCACTACAGTTGGCGTTTGAGTAGTACTACCAGCTACAGTTACAGGCACTACAGTAGGATTAGTAAATATCGCACCAGGTTTTAGGTGGGGGCTCACTTTAAAAAGTAAGGTTATGTTCAATTCTAAACATTTACAAGTCCAATCCTTCACTGACTCCTCATATTCTTCCCTTTCATCAACGGGAATTTGAAACCTTTTTATTCTGTAGAACAGGGATAGTAAACGAGCCCTTAAAGACCGACAAAGAACATCAGATTCTTTGCCAGAAAAACCGTCAATTAATCTTTCTAACGCAACTAAAGTATTCTTTATAAAATCTGATTGAACCTGTAAATTAAAATCTTCATCGACAAATTTGTCACACTCCTTATTGCGTACCAAATAACCTGCTAAAATTTTACGTCTAGATTCTATGTCACCACATGATCTAGTCGATAACTTAATTTTTCTCAAACTAATTTCATATCTAAGCTCTGCGTCTGTCAAAAGCCAGGGATCTAGTTCTCCTACTATGTCACACATTTTCAAAAAAATATTGTAAGTCGCTTAAGAAAAAAATATCAGGAAAAAAAATTATTCCCTTAACAGTATAATACTAAATGCTGTAAAAACCTCAGACCTATTAATCGCAGTCACTTGAAATTATTTTCTCAAACATTTAAAACAACTTCAAGTAGGTATGTAGCAATTCAGAAAAATATAAAACTTAAAGTCAGATAAAGTACCTGTAAATTCAAAATCTAAAAATCAAAAGCCGAAATTCATAGTCAAATGTCAAATGTCAAAAAAAAATTCACTTACATTTTCAAAAAAAAATTCACTTAAACTATTCCAAAAAAATTGATACCTATTTTATATCAAACAGTCCACGACCAAGCAATATCTCATTACTATTGTTAAAAGCCACTTAAAATTTGACTGAGACTTCAGGTCCCACGTTGCCAGCGTCACTATAACAGTTGCTCTTACCTTTAAGTTGGAAATATGGGGCTATGTGAAAAGCAAAAGGCCTGCGGCTAGCTCACTCAGTGCGGGGCAGATGGGCATGGGTTTCTCCATTGCTTGTTCGTAAACTTATTTTACTACTCTGACCTCAGCCTCTTACGGCCACCGTGTCCTGTTTGTATTTCCCAAAGGTTTTAATAGGCGCCATTTACAGCAAAATAACAGAATTATCTACATACAGAACACAGTAGTTACCCCTGCAAATAGGCAATAGGGAAAACCCATCCTCAAGGGGTTGAGACCTCCTTTTGTTGAGATAAGTCAATTAAAACACATTACTTTAATTAAAATTTGACATTTACTTTCGGCTCTGGATATAAAATTGTAATATTAATGTTATGTAAATAGCAATTAGAATTACCTGTAGAACATGGTAAAAATTATTAAAAACCAAGTGCTCAACACCCGGACATTACTACAGTTGCACTTTTGAACTCAATACTCAGTGATAAATTAAAAATTAACGCGAAAGATTGCAACCTTTTTACAAGCGTCTATATACAGTATAACCTCAAATTAGTATACGAAATTTTACACGAATGTTCTAATCGAGCATATTCAACTCTTAAGGTCGTCCTTGTTTTACTTGATCGTTTTAAACTGCAAAAGTCTTAAGGTTAGGTACTTATCTGGTACTCGTAACAGAGATCAAATGGTTTGAGGTCCTCACAAAGCTTGAACCCTACACGTTGGCATTCAAGGGGGCCACAGGATAGTTTTATGGGTCACAAAATGAGGTCTGCAATCCGACTGAGAACTGGAACGTACATTTACATTTACATCGCAGACTTCGCTTGAAGCTCCATCAGGTTTCAAGACTCCAAACAACTCAATTACCCCATACGATTCAATTTCGAGGTTCCAAATAATTTAGTTACAGGGGCTAAAAACAGCAAAAGAAAGACATGTCAGATTGAGGTTATATGAAAATTTCATGAACTCGAAAATAGCGAAAATCAAGAAAATATCGAACAAAGATGATAAAATTACCTTAAATTTGGGTTTTGCCACAAATTGCAATCCTGGATTTCAAAGGATGGCAGGAATAAATCCTGACAATTTCCCAGGACACCCTTTTGTCTCCCTTGTTCAGAGAGTAGTCAATTGACAGACTGACAGCCCGGAAATGGAAACCCTAAAGCCGATACATTGCAAGATTACCCACTATCTTACGGCCACGAGAGGGCACCCCTAATCCCAAGGTTGACCAATAAGGACCGATCCATCTTGGCCATAGCGCACCTTCGCTGAGAATGAACGCCGTTATTAATTTGGCCACCAGACACTGGATGTCAGTAATTGCAACAATTTTCGACGGCGACATTATAAAAACAGGGCCGACGTGAATCAAAATCAAAAAGATACCCAATAAAAAGGTAATTACAAAAACATGTAACAGTGACTGTTACAGCATACAACATTTTAATGATGTCATTTGTTTTTGTTAAAAACCACTGGTTTTTTGCATCGGCTTTAAATTCAATACCTGGTAACAATTTTACAGTTCTAAATGCTTGAGTACAACCAAGTGGTTTTTCTTTGAGTTTAAAAAGCTCATATTTTAATGCAGGGTAATTTTCCTTAGTAGTAGGAGTATCAGAATGTTTGTAAAGCTGTTCAGATATCCTTTTGGCTGCCTGTGCAAGAGGTTTATTTCCATTTCCTGGTAAACTTTTAAGAAGACCCAATGTGTTTTCAAAGTCATATGTGCTAATGTTAGGGAGTGGTCCAAATCGCTTTACGTCATTTACTACATGGCATAAATTATGTATGTTGCTACTTATGGAATCCTGTCCATATGTGGAATTAAAAATTTCAATGTAATCTCTAAATAATTCTTCTGCTAGTTCAAGTAACCTTTGGTTTTGTAAATAATAATTTGTCGAACAAATGGTTACTGCACAAAACAACATAAGAAAATGTTTGTATAGGTCTCTTTGCAAATGATCTTTTAAAATAACCGGCCCTAAATATAGCAAAAAGTTTCACAAAAGTTTTCACTACTACTACTAGTAGTGGTAGTGAAAACTACACTGAGGAAAATAATTTGTAGCCATTACTAAAAATTTAGTTACCACAGCAAAATTTTTCATTAAAATAGAGGACAGCAAGGTGGATGACTTATAACAACTAAATCAAGTTTGCTGGAATAGATTAGTAGCTACAACTATAGGATTTAGTAGATAACGAACTTATGTTGTTAGGTTTACTAAATGTCTCTATTTTTTTGGTGATGTTCAAGATCCTCTTTGGCTCTAAAGCTAGCATCTGTTCTAATGGGGCAATCTGTATGGGGAAAACTCATATGCCTTCCTCCTCGATCATACTCTCCAATCACTGTACATTTCTGGCAGCTATGGTAAGCATTAAATGGAACGGTACCTAAAATAATAACATATGAAATAAGTGATGTGATAATTTTATATGTGCTCTATAAAGACTTAATATTTATTATCTATTTATAAAATTAAATCAAGGCAACAAATCGTGTGTAATATTTTATATATTACTTCGTACGATAAAAAATTACTTTAATCAAAAGAACCCTAAATTGAAAATGTATTACTTAGTACTTGCCCTGAATACCTGTTGGCTTTCAGTAAATATCCGTTATCCTAACTCAAGCTCTACATTGTCCAACCAAAGCCCCCTTGATTATAATTATTTTTAAATGCTCGGTATAAACTAATCTAAGTATTAAAGCATTGTATTATCTTATACTTACACTTTATAAAGCATCTGGCCGGAGTATCGCATAACAATGCATTAATTTTTACCGTCACTTGAACTCCATTTATTGTGAGTTTATTTGGTATTAATCCATTTAATTCTTGAACAAATGTTTCACAATATTCTTCAGCACTAGGCGGATTTCCACTTCCACTATATATTGCAACAGGTCCAGGATTAATCCAAGGAAGATTAGCAATGCTCATTAAAATAGGCCAAAACTGTTGTTATGAACTATTACTTATGGGCAATCCATCAATATGAAAGTTTATTAAAATATTTTTTATGTCATCCACATTTGCCAGCATTCGTTTTAAACATTCTTTTATTCCATGATACCAATATTCACCTTGGCCCATAGAAAGAATTTCAATACTTTTTGGAGTGCGTAATAAAGTTCTACTATCTTGAGGAATATTATGAATACCATTAAGTCTCAGTAATTTTAATATTTCTGTAAAAGCTTTATGGCTTATCTTATTGTCCAAAGCCCATCCTCGTAGCTGGCTACGAATATCTGAGGGATTGTTGTTGACGTTGATGACAACATTTTTAATATTAATTGATGTGTCTTCTTTTCCGGTCAAATCGACATCAAAAATCTCTTCTGTTAACTGCAAAAAAAGGTAGGTATATGTATATTACAAATTACTTATGTTATAGTGTATAAAGAATCATGTATACCTTTTTTGTTGGCAATGTTCTTGCATCTTCCTGAAAAATAACAGTATTCTCCTGTTGCTCTGGCTCTGCTTCCCGCTCTTGATCAAATATTTCTGGAGCAGTTTTATGGTTTCCATGTATATTACTTTTAAGTTTTCGATAGTATGTGGTACTATATTTATAGTCACGTTTCCTAAACATATTATTAAGGCACAATTCTTTATTAAAAACAAATTTAAAACTAGAAACACCAAGGTACAAAGCCTGTGTGTTAACTTATAACCTCAATTTTTTCTGTCATTAGTGACAGGAAGAACATTTTTAGACGTCATCATGACGTCCGATTGCGACCAATTTTTCATAAGTCTGTCACCGACGTCCTTTGTACGTTTGGTGAACTACCAATCCGTTAATGTCAACCTTTAGGTCAATGAAGGACGTCGAAATGTAGTCGCTTAAGGACCTTTAGAAATAAGTCATAGTGCGACGTCCGTGCGACTACTTTTAGTATTACAAATACTACCTCGGCATTTATAGGTCAGATTACAACGTTTAATCGACGTAAGAGACAATGACAATTCGCGACCCTAATCCGAAAGAACCTATGGGACCTCTACACGACGTAGTTTAGACTATAAATACTAACTTGAGATCCGAAGTAACTGTTTTACTCAAAGTTGCACTAACACTGACGTCAGACTTAGTTGATATATAGTCATAAGTCCCGAAAATGCCAGTTGGGTGCATGATGTAGAAAAAGCCATTGGGGAATGGTTTAGGCTTGCAAACCAAAGACAGAAAAGGATGGAAAAAATACAAATAACTGATAGGGTAGACCCGGGTAAGTGTATAAATGGGTTAAGTGTAAAACATCCACATAACAAAGTAATTTATCAGGATATAATCGAATTATCATCATTAGGCAACCAGTTAAATGTCCATGCAGCACCCGAATCGAAAAAAAATCTCATTCGTAACGAGTTCTGTGTTACCGGCTGTCACAAAAAATGAATGTCATTTAAGGTCAAAAAGCGACTTGCACATGGTCCTGTTTAAATAGCTATAAAAGTAAGTGTTTATGTATTTTATGTGTGGTGAATTTAGTGCAATAGTAATATTATTATATGCGTATAAATATGTGTAATACATTTTTTTAGAGAATGTTTAGTTTTATAACCTCTTTTACACTTGCCCCATAAAAAATGTCATTTGGGGCAAGTGTAAATAAAATGATTTACACTTACCCCCTTTTTATTTTTCGCAGGACAAGTGCTAACAATGGTTAGAAACTACCAACGAACCACAAATAGAGCTGCATATAAGCAAGATGCCCTTAGGAGAGCTCTAGATGATATAAAAGGCGGCCGTCTTAACACGTCAAGAGCCAGTCAGGAGTACAGAATCCCTTATATAACCTTGTATAAAAGGGTAAACCGCCTTTGGGGAGAAAAAGTCAGACTCAAGGACGCCCGCCAGTACTTTCTGCTGACATCGAGAACAAAATAGCCCTCAGCCTAAAAACAATGAAAAAATGGGGCTATGGCCTATCAACCTCTGAATTTAAAGAGAAGGTTACAGATTTTGTTACAATAAACAATATCGTTACCTTAATGCGCAAATGTCGTAAGTCCACTTTTGGTCGAAATGGCGATTTTGGTGCCATCTCGTAGAAAAACTTCTAAGGTATCTATTTACAAATTTGCAAAGCAAAAACTCAGTTCCCTGTTATTTAAAACACGTGCTAGAAAACATCGTTAGTCCGCACATGGTGAATTAGAAGAAGAAATTATTGTAAGTCCGTCAGTTTACACTGAAGCATACAGCGTGTAGAACTTTCCCAGTTAATTTTACGATAATATATTTTTACGCAACATTATATAGATAAGTGTGTTTTTTATCCATTTTGGTAAGTATGTTTTTATAGTTATAACATGCAAATACTGTAAAATAAAGCTTCAAAATCCTTAAAAACACACAATAAATTTAAACTTGGACTTACGACTTTTTCGAGTGATATATGACATACGACTATTTCGCACAAAGATATTTATTACTTTAAACAGAAGTGTTGTTATTATTGTATGAAGTTTTAACAATACTCATTATTTTATAAACTTAGTTAAGCAAATATTTTGGAAACTTTTATTAATTTTAACTCCATGGGCGAAATTATCATTTTATACTTAATCAATACAGTACCTGTCGATTTAGCAAAAAATAGTTCCACTCATAGTGGTAAAATAAGTAAGTACAGATTATTAGTAGGTATCGGCACCCAATTATATTATTATTTTCAGAACAGAATCGAAAAGAGTCGAAATGGCGCAATATTCGAGTCGAACGAAAAAAATGTTCTCAATGATGGACAAAAGCATGCCTGAAAAAATGTACGGAAATAGATCAAAAGCAGACAACGATGTTCCAATACCAACTATAAAAGTAATTTCAGAGTCATTTATGTCCAATCTTTCCGAGCAAGAATCATCTGGATCTAACAATCATACTGCAATCAATAATTGTACTTCACAGGCCGAAGAACAAATCTTGTCTATGGAAGAAGAGCCATTTCTATTTGAAGAGCCGCCAATAAATCAATCCGGCAATTTTTCGATGTTAAGCTGTAATTTTGAAGATATCAGTGTGTCTGACATAGTATTAGATTGTGAGAATTTTATAGTGGATCCAAATTCTGGGACATTAGTACCTGAAGAATTTACCAAAGAACAGACTAATTTACAACTTCAAAATCCGAACATAGAATGCGGATAAAATGAATGTGGCGATGAACAACAAGATGAAGCAGAAATTTTACATGTGACAACGAATGATATTGCAGACGAAAACATGGGTTTAAATGATCCTGATTATGATAACGAAAATACTCAAAACAGTTCTTCCTCGGTAAGCAGCGTATCTTCGCTAGATGCCCAACCAAACGTTAGCGATAATGGGAGCAGAAAAAGAAGAAAGAGACAACAAGTTGATGAAAAAACATGGAAATACTTTGGAAAAAGAAAAACTGATGGTTCCTGGGATTACCAAATAAGTAGGGAAGAAAGACAGCTGAAAGAGGTATGCAATTGCAAAGCTTCTTTAACAAATAAAAAAATGCAATGTAGAGCTTTAACCGATCAAGAAAAACAAGATATTTTTAAGAAATTTTGGTCTGACATGACGTGGGAACAGCGCAAAACTTATGTAGATCTGCAAGTCAAGAAAGACAATACTCAAAGGGTCAGAAACAGAAAGGAGGACAATAAATCTAGAAGGGAGTGTTCCTGGACCTATAGTTTAGAAAATTTGAAGGGACACATTTTTCGTGTGTGTAAAAAAATGTTTTGAGTACCCTAGGTTTAAAAGAGCGAACAGTTATTGGTTGGAAAAAAAGTCCAAGCAGAACGCAAGAAGCAACAGAGGTAAATAAACAAACTGTTATCAGAGAACTGGAAAAGAATAGAAAAGATTATTTAAAAGAATTTTTCAGAGATCTGCCGAAGGTAGAGTCGCATGATTGTCGGTCTAGAACAGCTAAATCGTATTTAGAGTCAACTTGGAGTTCCAAATTGGAATTGTACAGATTTTATAAATCGTATTGTAATACTCGTGGAACCAGTTGCCTTATTTTCACATGTTTTTGATGAACTTAACTTAGCAATTTTTAAACCAAGAAAATATGAATGCGATATTTGTGTTAGTCACCGCATTAAAAACCTATCCGATGAAGAATACGCCCTGCACGAGATAAAGAAAAACGAAGCAAGGAAAGCAAAAGAAAAAGACAAAGTTTCCGAAAACAGGGTTTTTTGTATGGACATGCAGGCTGTTCTATTAAGTCCAAAGTCAAACACTTCTGCCCTTTATTTTAAAATGAAGCTCATGGTTCATACCTTCACCATTTTTGATATGACATTAAACTAGACTGGGTACATATCGCTAATCGTCAGCCGAGAGAGTATCTAATATTAGTACTAAAAAGATTTACAAAAATTTACAATAAAAAAATAATTTTCTTTTCTTTTTTTCTATTTACTATTGCTTTTTTTGCCTCACCTTCCTGCGGAACGTGAAGGGAAAACATATCGCCAAATTGTCATTATAACAACTGACCAAAACTACACAATGGTGCAAAATTTCCGTTTTCTCGTATAGATAGGTAGTTTTCTGAGACGGCGCCGTATAGGTGCTCTTTAAACTCGCACACCTTTGTGCAATGTGGGATATACTTTCCATATTTGCTCTATAAAAATATGTAAGTATTCAATCGATTAAAACATAAGCAAAAAATTATTCTTACATGGAAGCTATCACTTATCAGCTAATAAATTTGTAGAAATATTATTGTGCCGAGCCCTTCGGGCACAGCACTGTTCTAGTTCGTTCGTTTAATTATACGAGAGCTGTCACTTTGACAGGTAAGTGTAATTTTTTTTAGCTTTTTCGTAGCGAGGGTTAAAGCTGTAAGAATTCGAAATTAAAAAACTTTCAGGTACCTAAATAAGAATGTTTTATACGATAGCTGTCAAATTTTGACAGGTAGGAGTCAGTTTTTTTTATCCTTTTCGTAGCGAGGGTTATCGCTGTAAAAATCCTAAAGTGAAAAATTTTTCAGATCCTAAATAACAAAGTTCTATACGACAGCTGTCATTTTGACAGGTAAATGTCAATTTTTTTAAAGCTTTTCTTGTATCTAGGATTAAAGCTGTAAGAATCCAAAATTTAAAAAAAATTCAGTAGTTAAATAACAAAGTTCTATACGACAGCTGTCAAATTTTGACAGGTAAGTTAAAAATTTTTTTTAGATTTTTCGTAGCGAGATATATAGCTGTAAGAATCCTAAATGAAAAATTTTTCAGTTCCTAAATAACAAAGTTATATACGACAGCTGTCATTTTGACAGGTAAATTGCAAGTTTTTTTTAAGCTTTTCTTGTATCTAGGATTATAGCTGTAAGAATTCGAAATTTTAAAAAAATTCAGTACCTAAATAACAAAGTTCTATACGACAGCTGTCAAATTTTGACAGGTAAGTTAAAATTTTTTTTTTAGATTTTTCGTAGCGAGATTTATAGCTGTAAGAATCCTAAATGAAAAATTTTTCAGTTCCTAAATAACAAAGTTATATACGACAGCTGTCATTTTGACAGGTAAATTGCAAGTTTTTTTAAGCTTTTCTTGTATCTAGGATTATAGCTGTAAAAATTCGAAATTTAAAAAAAATTCAGTACCTAAATAACAAAGTTCTATACGACAGCTGTCAGATTTTGACAGGTAAGTTAAAAATTTTTTTTTAGATTTTTCGTAGCGAGATTTATAGCTGTAAGAATCCTAAATGAAAAATTTTTCAGTTCCTAAATAACAAAGTTATATACGACAGCTGTCATTTTGACAGGTAAATTGCAAGTTTTTTTTAAGCTTTTCTTGTATCTAGGATTATAGCCGTAAGAATTCGAAATTAAAAAAAAATCAGTACCTAAATAACAAAGTTCTATACGACAGCTGTCAAATTTTGACAGGTAAGTTAAAATTTTTTTTTAGATTTTTCGTAGCGAGATTTATAGCTGTAAGAATCCTAAATGAAAAATTTTTCAGTTCCTAAATAACAAAGTTATATACGACAGCTGTCATTTTGACAGGTAAATTGCAAGTTTTTTTAAGCTTTTCTTGTATCTAGGATTATAGCTGTAAAAATTCGAAATTTAAAAAAAATTCAGTACCTAAATAACAAAGTTCTATACGACAGCTGTCAGATTTTGACAGGTAAGTTAAAAATTTTTTTTTAGATTTTTCGTAGCGAGATTTATAGCTGTAAGAATCCTAAATGAAAAATTTTTCAGTTCCTAAATAACAAAGTTATATACGACAGCTGTCATTTTGACAGGTAAATTGCAAGTTTTTTTTAAGCTTTTCTTGTATCTAGGATTATAGCCGTAAGAATTCGAAATTAAAAAAAAATCAGTACCTAAATAACAAAGTTCTATACGACAGCTGTCAAATTTTGACAGGTAAGTTAAAATTTTTTTTTAGATTTTTCGTAGCGAGATTTATAGCTGTAAGAATCCTAAATGAAAAATTTTTCAGTTCCTAAATAACAAAGTTATATACGACAGCTGTCATTTTGACAGGTAAATTGCAAGTTTTTTTTAAGCTTTTCTTGTATCTAGGATTATAGCTGTAAGAATTCGAAATTTAAAAAAAAGTCAGTACCTAAATAACAAAGTTCTATACGACAGCTCTCAAATTTTGACAGGTAAGTTAAAATTTTTTTTTTAGATTTTTCGTAGCGAGATTTATAGCTGTAAGAATCCTAAATGAAAAATTTTTCAGTTCCTAAATAACAAAGTTATATACGACAGCTGTCATTTTGACAGGTAAATTGCAAGTTTTTTTAAGCTTTTCTTGTATCTAGGATTATAGCTGTAAAAATTCGAAATTTAAAAAAAATTCAGTACCTAAATAACAAAGTTCTATACGACAGCTGTCAGATTTTGACAGGTAAGTTAAACATTTTTTTTTAGATTTTTCGTAGCGAGATTTATAGCTGTAAGAATCCTAAATGAAAAATTTTTCAGTTCCTAAATAACAAAGTTATATACGACAGCTGTCATTTTGACAGGTAAATTGCAAGTTTTTTTTAAGCTTTTCTTGTATCTAGGATTATAGCCGTAAGAATTCGAAATTAAAAAAAAATCAGTACCTAAATAACAAAGTTCTATACGACAGCTGTCAGATTTTGACAGGTAAGTGTCAATTTTTTTTTTTGCTTTTTCGTAGCGACGGTTATAGCTGTAAGAATCCCAAATTTTAAAAAAAAACAGTACCTAGATAACAGAGTTTTATACGATACCTGTCAGATTTTGAGAGGTAAGTGTCAATTTATTTTAACTTTTTTCGTAGCGAGGGTTAAAGCTGTAATAAAACTAAATAAAAAAATTTTCAGTACCAAAATAACAAAGTTCTATACGACAGCTGTCAAATTACATATACTTAAATAGTTATTCTTATTTTTTATAATTTGCTACCATTTCTATGCTGTTTAGGTATAGAACAATATATTTGAAAAAAGTAGTATTTGAGATGACCTAAACGAATATCCAAACCAAAAGTATATCGGACGCACCCAATTCGATTTATTAACGATCCAATATGACCCTACATTGATTTTAAAAAAATCAAAAAAATTACTTCCCAACTTTCGATCGCGTTCGCAAACAACAGTGTTTTGTAGCCCAACGTCGTCTACATGTCGAAAAAGTTTAAATCGATTAAAATGATTTTTGCCACCTGTATCGCCCTACAACGAAAAAAAAACATATTTTTTAACTTTGACTTTAATAACTTTTTTCCGGTACACCCTGTATATTTGAAATTATTCCCAGAACGTGCCCCGACTATTCCTCTCTACGTCCAGAAAGTTTGAATCGTTTTGCTCTAACCGTTTCCGAAAAAAAAATTCGCGAATATCGAAATGTCGAATAACCTTCTACCACGTGGCGACGGATTATCAATGTCGAAACGCCATCTTTAAAATCGAGATTACAACCATTTCTGAAACATTTTGGGCAAATATTTTGGTCAGTAAAATTAGAAGAAGGTTCAAGGTAGATATTCCACCCGATTTAAAATCTGGAAATGTTCTTATTATTCTAGCAAGTCACGCTGAAAACACCCATTTTTCGCCATTTTTGACAGCCGGATTTTTAGAATTAATAATTAATTTAGATACATCAATATCAAGGCACTCTTAGTCAAAAGTGAATGGTGTTAGAATTTGTAAATTTTGCCTGTTTCCGCACCCAAAAAAGCGACTTTTCTCAATTTTGCGAATATATTTTAATGATTTTGAATATGTAGAGGTGTTGCGAAGTAATCAGCGCATTTTTTGAGAAAAAAATAAAACGGTTTTGTTGAAAATTGAATAAGCTACAGTCGATATAGTAAAAAAAAAGCTGCCGTTTTTTCCGTATTAAAGATAAAGAAACGAAAAAATATCTCTTAAATACAATCTGACGAGCTCTATCCGCTAAAGTTTACAACGTTTCGATCAAAAGTCGTTTTCAGTACGAAAAAAAATAAAAACCGTGAAAAAATCAGGCCTAACTTTATGATTTCCACTTTCTTACAATTTTCGGCAATTTCCATTCCAGTTAGGTATAGAACGATATATTGGAAAAAGGTAGATTTTGAGATGGCCTAACCGATTATCCAAACCGAATGTCGATTGGATGCACCCAATTCGACTTATTAGCGATCCAAGAGGTACCATTTTCGACCAAATTTTGACTTTGAAAAAATCAAAAAAATTACTTCCAAACTTTCGATCGCGCTCACAAACAATAGGGTTCTGTAGCCCACGGTCGTCTACGCGTCGAAAAAGTTTAAATCGAAAAAACTAATTTTTGTTGCCTGTATCGAATGCCAACGAGATCCCGATATTTCTCGACTTTAAAAATTAATAACTTTTTTCCGGCACACCCTGTATATTCTAAATTTTCACAAAACGTACCCCCACTATTCCTTTGTAAACCCAAAAAGTTTCAATGGTCCCACATTAACCGTTTCCGAGAAAAAAAATCGCAAATGTGAAAATGTCGAAACTGACGACGCCGCCGCCGCCGACGCCGCCGACACGGACAACATACGCACATATTTCAAATGAAGCAGACGATATAGTGCAAAATTTTCAGGAGTCAATCGGGGTTGCCGTGATTCCGAGTGAAGGAGACGAATAACATATCGCGTGTTCGCGCGATATGTAATAAAGGATATTGCTTTGTATGGCATGAAGCCGCAGGAGGCGTAACTGCAGATAATTATTCTTCAATAACACAGGCCTGCATTTTTTAACACTTTGAAAGTTGATTTAAAAATTTTAACTGTTTTCTAGTAATTAAGTAGCGCTGATTTCAAATCTGCTTTCAGTTTTTTTTTTATATCACGTAAGATTATTTTTCAAACCGGTAAAATCCAAAAATATAGAAAAAACACGATTTATTTCATTTATAAGCTGGTTTTTTAATATATTAAGGAAAAAAATACAAAAATATACAAAATATACACATATAAACTATTATAAATGATTATTTATTCGTTACGCTTCTTCAAAAAATGTTTTCTTTTTTCAGAAAAGCTTCTTTTGGTTGTTTTTCTGTTCCAACAGAAATCGGCCATCATTTTTGTGTCCCAGCTCCCCTGGTATCTTTTTTCCATCTCTTTAATATATTGATGAAATCATTCACCTTGTTCTTCACCCACGTCCCCAAGATTTTCCGGGAATTAGTCCAAATGGGAATGTAAAAAGTGAATTGTTATGCTCATATTCTGAAATTTCTGAAATTTTCCAGCATATTTTCAACGATCTCAACATAGTAGTAATTTATGTTCAACTTCTTTAAAAGCATTCCATGCATGTTGTTCCTTATCTTCCATTATCTTTTTTAATTCTGTATTTTTCATCAAGCTGCTAATCTGCGGCCCTACAAAGATTCCCTCCTTTAATTTTGCCTCTGACAGAGCCGGAAATGTTTTACACAAATATTTAAAACAATATCCTTTTTTGTTTAATGCCTTAACAAATTGTTTCATACGTCAAAGTTTTATGTGAAGTGGTAAAAGTAAAACTTTTTGAGGGTTAATAAGACTTTCGCGAATTACATTTTTGTTTCCAGGTGTTAAAGTCTCTCTTTGTGACCAGTCTCTTTTTATCCAATGCTGTTCTCGTTAGCTAGACCACTCGCACAGGAAACATGGAAATTTAGTAAATCCAGACTGCTGACCTAAGAGAAGACTTAAAATGTTTAGATCTTCACACACTTCCCATTTGTGATTTTCATATTCTATTCTTAAAAGTAATTCCTCTAAATTTTCATAGTTTTCCTTTAACTTAACTGTATGGCCGACCGAAACAGAAGCAAAAACATTGTCATTATGTAAAAGAACAGCTTTAAAGCTCCTTTTTGAAGTGGATAAAAAGTCTCCAGTCGGAAGGTGTGTAGCACAACAGAAAATATTTTTTTAATTCCTCAATCATTTAGAATTTAAAGTACTACAATCATTTTAAAATGTATTAAAACGCCTATTAAGTATAAGTTTTTTTATATTTTTTCTTTTTTTTGCAAAAAAAAAATCTGTGGCTAATAGAGACCAATTGTATTTTAATTAGTTATTTCTATATAAAAACTAAGCTCAACAAACAAAAATCACGTCATCACAAATTTCATGCAGGCCTGTGTAATCTGTTCATTTATAATTGACAACGTTGTAGGGGATTTAAAACCTCATCAAAATATTATTCTATATAGTGACGGATGCGCCGCACAAAACAGAAATGTTACACTTTCAAACGCTCTTTTAAACTTGGCTATTCAGCATAACATTACAATCGAACAAAAGTATTTAGAAAGAGGACATACTCAAATGGAGGCTGACCACATGCATAAATGTTTCAGCAGACTATGTAGCTGTTTTTCATTAGGCTAGACAAAACCCAGGTCCATTCATAGTAAAATACCTTACCTTCGATTTTTTTAAAAATTTTTAATCTATTCAAATGTTGTCGTCAATCAGACCCGGGCGCAAAATTGGAGACCCCGTCGTCACGAATATTAGGGCTTTAAAATATGATAAGGATGGCAATATTTTTTTTTAAATTAGGCATACTAGTGGCTATGACGCACTTGAACAAAGAAACTTTTCGAAAAATAGACAACAAGCTCGTGACTACAACACCTTGCCAAAGCTATACAGTAAACCGCTTTCAATTAAAAAGGAAAAGTGGGAACATCTACAAAAACTAAAAGAAAGTATTCCACGTGATTTTCACTTTTTTTATGATAAGTTGGCTTTTCATTAATATTTAAGAATTTGTTTCTTTTGTTGTTATTTTTCCAGTTTTGTTTATTTTACTTAGGTATATTATAATAATAAGTACTGTTTTTTCGTAATATTGTTTGGATTGTAATAATAATAATATTGATAAACTTATAATTATACTTATACTTAAACATACCTATACCTTGACTTGTTTCTTTATTACACCCGAAAGAAAATGTCGTAAATCCACTATTTAGGGAAGAAAATGTCATAAGTTCATTAAAAAAAAATTAAATGAGTGTTTCTCCTTAGTGTATTTTAAAATAGTACAATCTATCCCTAACCCAACTATATAAAAAGTATATAATCCTCTCCCTCTAATAATTTCACTCCTAGTTGATTTTTTGTTCCCCTGTAAAGTTGGGCAAAATGGACATACGACATTTGCGAATTAGGGTAACGATATTCCTAACCCCTTCAAGAACAACATACCGGGCGATGACTGGATTGTAAGTTTTAAAAAACGCCATTCTCTATCTGTAAAGAAACCCCAATCACTAGAATATTGCAGAAAAAAATCAACAGATCCATTTCTTGTTAATAGGTATTTTGACTTATTAAAAAATACATTAGAGGACCTAGTTTTATCTAATACGCCTGAACTGGTGTTTAATTTGGATGAGACATCTTTATGCACAGATCCTTCACATGTAAAAGTACTAGGAGCAAAAGGAAAACCTTCGTCCAGAATTATAGCGGGGTCAGGTAAAGAGAACGTTTCAATTTTAATTGGAGCCAGTGCTTCTGGTGAGAAGCTTCCGCCTCTAGTAATATTTAAAGGAAATAATGTGTGGAGCTCATGGATACCACAGAAAAATGAAGAGACATTTAATAATATTAGGTTTGCAGCAAGCCCAAACGGGTGGATGACCTCCGAAATATTTCGAAATTATTTCATAAAGTGTTTTTTACCTCATGTTGCTGACAGGCGGCCGATTCTTGTGATATATGATGGGCATGCATCTCATTTAGATAGTGCACTGATTGAGAATGCTCAAAACCAATATATTCATATTATCAAACTACCTGCGCATACTAGTCATTTACTACAGCCGTTAGATTTGGCGGTATTTAGATCATATATGGGACAAAAAACTAATATCGTGGCAAAGAAGTCATGAAGGTACTAGAATACCAAAAAAAGAATTTACCATGTTGCTGGGGGAAACATGGTCAGAAGTAAACCCTGAAATCATAAGAAATGGATTTAAAAAAGGAGGAATTTTTCCTTTTGATAGAACAGTTGTTGCAGAAGAAAAATATGATACTGAAGCGCTTAAACGATGGAAATAAAGAAACGAAGCTGGAACTACAGAGCAAAATGGGAAAGATGCCACAAATGAAGCAGGAGAACAACCAGAGGAAAATGTGTAAGAAGAAAACAGAAATGAAGACAATTTCGAAAATGATTTACTCGCAACTGTGAAAGCTGCTGTAATTCTTGGTACCAAATCTAAAAGACAATTAAATTCAGATGCTGAACTTATAACAGACCATTCTCGAAAATGCAAGCCTGTTAATGAGATAATTGGAATTAAACCACCTTTACCTAAGGAAACTAAATCCATAATCAAGGAATCTGAACCACTCATAAATCAGAATATTGTATCCTTAAATATAACTGTTGCCCAAAATCAAGACCACGAACTCTTAACTGAAACTGTTACCGTAAATCCAAACATGAAACCCTTATCTGTACAAAACAACAGCCTAGATGAGGAAGACCAGCCACTGATTCAAACTAGTTTTCAACATCTTCTTTTTGATTCAGTTCAACAATCAGGTACCCCCAAAAAGGAAGAAATTAGCTCGTGGTGACGAGGTTGTTACAGCTCTTTCAAATACTTTGATCGAACCAACACCTTCAACGTCAAAAAACGAAATAAAAGAAAAAGAAAGAATGTTTTCTGCATTACATCCCCAGTCCAGTCATCCAGTGATTCATCTGATGAAGAGAGTGTTTTGTATGAAGAATCTGAAAATAGTTTTACTCTAGAGACATCTGATGATGAAGGTTCTATTTGTCTGGACAAAACTAATGTTTGACTGGGCACTTGGATATTAGTTGAATATGCTTCCAAAAAATCTCTGAAAGACTTTATAGGCCAAATAACAGAGGCATTAGTAAACCAAGAATTTAAAGTTAGGTTTCTCAGAAAATTTAAAGATAATTTTATCTGGCCACAAATTGATGACACTGATGTAGTAACTATAGAAAATATCATCACTTCTTTACCCACACCTATAGTAACACGTAGAGGATCATTCCATTTCACAGTAAACTTTGCAGGTTATAATATTTAGGTTTTAAATTAGGTTAAAAAAAATTTTTCTTTCGTTCGTATCGGGTTTTGGTTCCGTCTTACACGTAAATAGGTTAATTCTTACAGAGTTTTTATTTTTCTATAACTTCTAGGATTTCTTGTTTCACTATTGGTGTCAAACGTAACTTTTTTTTTGTTATGTTAAGCTGGTCGTACTATGCTTCTATTATAAAATAAAAATAATGTTTAAAAACTATTTTGTTAATTTTCCCCACACTTACATTTGATGGCTCCTTAATAAGCATTATAAAAAAGTTGATATCTCTTTACTGTCAATTAGTAAGAAAAAAAGTAAAATATACATTTTTACTTTATTATATAGAGACTCTTTACAGTTGCCCCATATTTAATACTGGTGCACTCTAATAGGCAGTATGTTCCATTTTTACACTTAACCCGGTCTGGGCAAGTGTAAAAATTGAAGCGCAAAAAAATATAAAATTGTAAAAAAAATATAGCCTCTTATTTGATCGACTTTAAATATCATTGATTGTTAGAATATTAATTATTCTACCCAATAGGTATCGCCAAATATTGTCAAAAAAATAAACCTTAATAGCAGAGGGATATAAATATTAACTATTAAAAATCTATTTGCACTTACCCCGGTCTACCCTATATAATTTTAATATAACATATTTATGCTATATTTAGCTGATGCAAAGACGAAATATTATGTGATTTGTAGAAAAATAAATGTCAAGTTAATTGTACTAATACTAAGATGCAGAGTTATTTTTTTATTACCATGTTCTCAGGGCTCTATTGATTACCGTCAAATGTTTGACAATGAAAATTTTTGTCAGGATTTTATAATTTATACACGGGAAAATGTTTTAAAAAAAATGCGATTCGACATTCTTTTAAAATATTTTTTGCTCATAAGATTGCGGCTCAAGCGTGCAAATTTCGCATTTATTAAATAAGCTAATTAATGTTGTATTATTTTCAGTGGATGCGGTAACTTGACTATACCTGTCGCTGTTTGTTGTTAGTCCAAAAATGTAATAAAGTATCTGGCAGTCACATCTGCCATATTTATAGCAGCCCGGATTTATAAATAATTAAATCAATCTTTGGGTTAAAAGATCGATTTTTAATAGTTGTAAATCTGGGTTACTATATTATAGCAGATTGGACTTCCAGAAACTTTTCCAGGCCACTAAGAAAAAACGACATGTAATAATTATATAACCTATTAACGTCACATTATGGTACATAAGTAAATATCACATTTATGTAAAAAAAACTATATCAAATTTACATAAAACGAGTTACATAACAGCTAACATAGCTGTACTATAAATTTTACATGCACAAAAGTATGACATTATGCAGTACATTTAGGTTAAATTTTACTTTCTTGTTGACTTTGTTGGTATTTTAAGTTTACATGGCCAAGTAATGTGGATATATAAACTTCACATATATTTTATGTAATTGTGTTTACTGGGAGGTAACAAGATTTACTAAATAAACTTCTAGTAGGTACCTACTTTGGTTTGTGTCAATTTATAAAAAATTTCAATATTAACAGCTTGCTTATGGGTAAATATTTTTGTGCAACTTAGTTTAAACTGCTAGAACAAGTATGAACATGTTTAAAACTATATTCGTAATTACACTGTCATTATTGTTGCTTTAAAAATATTTCAAACCACATTTATCTTTTTTTTTAAATAATACAATTTGTGATAGTTGCAAATTAAAAGCTGTAAAGAAGAGCACTCTTTTTTACCGAATTTTAATATTATTTTTCTGGTTCTGTTTCGGTAATTTTGAAGTGAAAATTAAGTAAAATAAGTTTCGACTTTTTGATTTTTAAAAAGGCATTATCTATACTGTTTTTATTGAAGAAGAGGGTAAAAAAAATCTAAATGATTATTGTTTTGTATATTCTTTCTACTACAAGTCTTCCAAAATAACAGGAAAATTCATATTTAAGATTAAAGCAAAAAACGTATTCTACATTTGTGTAATTATTATTTAAAAAATTATTATTCTGTATTGCCTTGATTTTAGATGTTTGTGTTGGGTATTGGCAACAATGCCAAGCAACGCAGATGCGTTGTTAGTAGTGTAGGGATCGGCCGTACAACAATGCCACAAGGCGAACAGTCGGTACTCGGGGTCGAGATAGATAGTTAGCATAGTTAGGTTCCCACATAGCAGACCCAGCATATACACATGCATAGAATATGCTGTGGGTAAGCAGAAATGTATATTCGAACTGGAATATTCCAAGAATATGCTGAGTATAGACTAAAAAGGATATTCGCTTAAGAATAAGCTTGGTATATGTATGAACGCAAAATGTTTTAGCGAATATTCCCAGCACAGGACAGGAATATTCCACAATAAATTGCTGCGATCATTTCGCTAAGATAAATTAGAATTCTTTTCTGGAAATAACTACATGTTTTATCGTGAATTTTTGTTTTTTTTTTAAATAGCGATATAAATCAGTTAATTGCGAACGCACTCTCAGGCTCTATGATCACGATGAACGTACCCCGCTGATTTGACGTATATGACATTAATCAGACGTCTCACGTCACGCCAACGCCCAACGCTATCATTTTTAGTGTGGTTAGATTTTTCTTTTCCAGCATTTTCTTGGCTCTTTCGACTCGGTAGTTATTTTGTGATTAGATATTCTTGTTTTGGGGCTGTGAGCTTAGAGATATTAAATTCAAAAGTTGAGGTAAGTACAAACATTTTATTAAACACATCTTTTTAGTGATAGAAATATTCCTTTTTTTAGGCTTTGTCTAAACTAAAAATGTCTAAACGTAAAGCATCCAGCACTCGATCATTCCGTAGGTATATAAAAGCTAAGACTGATACAGATATGTTAGCTCTAGGTTCTTCTCAAAATATTCATATTGTTAAATCATGTTCGGGAGAGAGTTCTAGTAGTGGCCATCTCTCGATCCCTTTAGTTCATCAGAGTTCAAGCTCGTCACTAAACTCAGCAGCAGTAGATTGTAATTTTTCTTTTTCAGTTCCTTCTTTAGATAATATTGATAAACCTTCGTGTCGTGTACAACTTTCTTCAGATCCCTTACTTCCTCTAATTCGAAATCCTTTAAACAATTTTGCAACTATCGCTACCCTCTCAAGCTCAAATTTTATAGATCAAGATCAAAACATATTTCAGGAAAGTGCACATTTTAACCTACGCAAATGGGCTATTTGCAATAGTGTGCCCCATTCAGTCCTTAATAATTTAATAAATAATGTATTACGAAAACATTTTCCTCAAGCAAACTTTCCAAAGGACTCGCGAACATTGCTTAAAACTTGTGCAAAATCTTCAAAAAAAAAGTCTGATAGTTATTGTTATTTTGGTATAGAGAAGCAGTTAAACATTTTATGTCAACAACACAACATAATTTTATCAGAAAATAATTTTATACATCTTGCTGTTAATATAGATCGTTTACCGCTAAGCAAAAGCACAGACAGTGCGTTCTGGCCAGTACTATGTGCTGTTAAATCAGTAAAAAAATTAAAGGATTTGGTGTTTTTGGTCGCTTTATATTATGGTAATGGAAAACCAAAACATCCAGATTTGCTAATAAAAGATTTTGTGGAAGAATGTATTGCATGAACTACCAACAAAATATGTGTAAATGGTATTTATGTGAATTTTAGTATTACAATGTTAATCTGTGATATGCCTGCAAAAGCCTTTGTATTACAAATTAAAAACCCAACTGGATATTTTTCATGTACCAAATGTTTGATCAAGGGTAAAGATGAACAAAGGCATATTTGCTTTGAAGGAAAGTATCCTAAATGAACCGATACAATTTTTCGCCAACGGACACAACCTGAGCACCACATTGGCACATCTTTATGGGAAAACATACCAAATTTTGATCTAATTGAAAATGTTCCGTTAGACTATATGCATCTTGTGTGTTTAGAGGTTGTTAAAAGATTATTGTCACACAACAAATATGGATTAGTTTCGGTAAACCACCATACAAGCTGCGTGTAGCACATGTCCTTAAAATAAATGTAAGGTTAAATAAATATCGAACTTTCATACCTAGTGAATTTTCTAGGAAAACTAGGAAAATCACAGATTGCAAAAGATATAAAGCAACTGAACTTAGAATGTTCTTATTATATACTGGTCCTGTTGTTTTTAAAGATATCTTGCCAAGGAAGAGGTATAATCATTTTATGGTGCTGTCAGTTGCAATCTCTATTTTAATTGGTGAGTTTTCTTGCAATAAAGACTGGCTTCAAAATGCGGAGGATTTATTAAAAATTTTTATCTCGGACTCAAAATATATCTATGATTTAGGTTTTTTCTCATTAAATACTCACTCTATTACTCACCTGGTGGATTGTAGCAGAAAATTTGGACCACTTGACAACTTTAGTGCCTTTCCGTTTGAGAACTTTATGCAAAAACTTTTAAAGGGTATAAGAAAAGCACGTAAACCACTACAACAGATAATTAGAAGGTTTCGAGAAGAAAATCAGATAGTTCAAACATTGAATTCTGATGAAAATGGTTCCAATGATAGTAAGTGTGTTAGATACCTTCAGACCCATTTTGAGGGACCTTTATTGACAGACAGTAAAAACCCACAATTTAAAAAAATTGTTTTAAATTCATGCATCCTTTCATGTAATACTTTAGCCAATAGGATAGTTGAACTAAAAAGTGGAGACATATTTGAAATAAAAATTTTTTGCCACAATAACAATAATGAACTAATGATGATTGGAAATGTATATATGAAAATAGGAGACTTATTCAAGAAGCCATGTAAATCTTCTGAGTTAGGTATTAATATTGTTCAAAAACGGTCATTTTTATCAAGAGTCTGTTTCCATCAATTTTTAAGAAAACTTGTAATTTTGCCGTATGAGTTTAATGAAACATACTATGTTGTTTTCCCATTGTTACATTGTTAAAAGAAAAGTAGGAAGTATCTACCTATCTATATCAATCTAATGTGGTTTCCTCCCCACTACACTGAACTCATGGCTTATTGTGGTCCCTTGTTTGACTTTTTGGTATACTCAGCAGTAATAACATCTGGAATCAGCCAGACGAGACCCCAGTAGCAAGTAAAGTGTCAGTATGTATATTTTGGTAATCTTATTTTAGGATTACATTTAGATTTTTTAAGTTTTGTTATAATAAAGGTTATTATTTATAATTAAGTATGATTAATATTATTATTATTTTTTTCTCTCTATTAAGTAATTTTATTTATTGTTGACCCAAAAACAGTAAATTTGCTTTACTGGTATCAGGGCTTACTTTTTACATTAATACAAATTTGTTACGATCATATGTCATAATATCATTACTCTAAACAATCGAACAAGTTTATACTGATGTAGATAAGTTTTTTAGTTTTGGTAAAATTTTTATTAGGTATTATTTTATTTAGTTTTCACCATTTTTGTTTCTGTCTGTTTTGAATATAGAAAAATATGGAGAAGTTGTGGTCTGTTATAACTTTTTATGATGACAGTTGTGTTGCAACTGTGCCAAAGTCGTGGCTCTTTGAAGGGCGTGATGGAGAAGATTTTAGCTACTGGCCACCCAAGACCAAAAGTGCCAGTACACTGGTAAAAAAAGAGAGAAGCCTGATATAAACTGGCCTCAGTTTCGGGTAAAAGTTTTAGGATTTTATGGTGAGCAGTTTTTACTTACCTTTAATTTAATTCATGTACCTAGCCTGTATAAAATAAATGCATTTAATAACAATCATATCTAGTTCTAAATATTGTTAGGTAATGCCACACTAAGCTGTATTTAGACTCGAAATTACTATTTTCGTTGTTAAGTTTTTGTTACTTTATATTATGTATGTTCCAGACAAATATGAAACTGCTATCAAAAAAACAAAAACAGCAGAAGACACCTCTGACTTTTCATCAACCACCGAGGACAGAAAGAGAGAAAAAAAAAGAATAAAATATATAGTAATAACGAACAATCTTCCAGTGACGAGGTATCTGATAAAGATACAACAGACGAGGAAAATATATATCCCAAATTACCTTCTGCTTCTAAGGTACCTAAATAAGCCAAAAACGTTTACCTTAAAATTTTTATTCTTGTTTTCTTTTTCTTTTACTTAGATAAAAAAAGAAGATGTTTACCCCGATATATGAAAATAAAGAAAGTTGTGGTAAAGAAAACACAGAAAAGGTAATTTTAATAATTATTTTTATAATATAGGCTTTTTTCTCTATATGATTTATCCACTATGGCTATGGTAACTGGGGCTATTAATAATACAGGATTGGGCTTTTATGACACATCTATGGTCCTTTTTTTAATTTCTCTTGAATGTTTGGTAGTGATATCTTATATCTTCTTACCTGTTTTTAGGTTTATAACACAACCCGTGTGAGCAGCACCAATTTGGATAATATTGAAATGGTAAGGTTATGAATAGTTAACTAAGCATCTTTAATATTTCTGACACTTACCTAGTTGACCTACCTCACAAATGTAGGTAATAACTTTTTTTTAGTAAGACATTCTATATTTTCTTTTTAGTGTCAAACTCAGAGTAGTTCCAGTCAGGCGCGGATACAGGGGAGGGGGCGCAGGGGGCGCGCGCCCCCCCCTGGGCTCATTAAATCTTACTTAAGGTATTTCTTATTAGATAACTCTCGACATTATTGGATATCTCTTAGACTCTTCAGTTGTTAGAAAAAGCGGCAACGTGGTAAATAGACAACGCGTGGTAAGCGGATAACAATTGCGCAACATCGCTTTAGTGGCAGGATCGACCGGCGAGTCGGACAAGACAAGTAGCCTTTCTAAGCTTTTTTGCATTCGTTGCGTTAGTTGCGTTTTCGTATAATTGTGAAGTGGCGGTGTTGTTTTAAGGATACCATTTTGTTTATAAATTAATTATTGTACTAATTTTAATAATAAGCAATGTCGAAAAGACCCAGTGAATGCAAGGGAAAAACTATTTTAAATTATTTTAAAAAATGTAAACCAGACACAGACAATAATAGTGTAGATGAAGAGCCATTAACCGCCAGTAGTCATGAAAAAGAGGGTGCTATAAAACCTAATACAGAACCACTGCATAGTATTAAGAAAATTCAGAATAATTTAGACGTTTCTGCGGGTAGTGCTGCTGGTCCTGTTGTGTACCCAGCAAGGTCTCCTGACCCAACCAATGAAACTGGGGTGACAGTAGCAGCAACGGACATTGGGATGTTTTTAATGGATATAAAAAATATTGATGATTTTTCACGGTACCAAGTTTTAACGAATCACTGGACACCCGAAAAAGATTATTTATTTCCATATTCTTCCCATATAAAAAGGGGAAGAGAAGAAAAACGTCGGGCCAACCATGGACATTTCGGAAAGCATAACTGGCTGATACTTTCTAAATCCAAGCAAGGATTGTTTTGTAAATATTGTGTGTTTTTTTTATCGGACACATTAGTTGGTGGACAGAAGACCGTATTGCCGCGAAAATTGGTGACGGAACCACTGTTACGTTTTGCCAAACTTACTGGAACAGAAGGTGATTTACACAAGCATGAAATTACTAGCTACCATAATGAAGCGAAGGAAAAAGGTAAGTTTTAAACCCAGGATATTATTAATTATTATTGTTATAGGTACTTTTTCCAGGGGTTTACGGTCACATAAATATTAATAAAAATTTCTATTTTGTTACGTCTCGGTATTCTTTATTAAAACCATCCTCAGACTATAAAAAAACATGAAGTTTAACAAAAGAAGAGACAATACAAATTGTAAAATATTTACAAAAACATCTCTTTTCTTCACAAACAAAATACTTCCCCCCAAAAAAAGGAATATAATTAATATAGCTGTCGGTCAATAAAAAAAAAAATAGGTATGTTATTATAAGGTAATATTATTAAACTAAAACTAGAGACTAGATAGAATGTTGATAAAAATAATAATGTTTTTCCTAAGTTCCATCTTTGGTTTCCTTAAACGTCCTTACATTTTTCCTATTCAAATAAAAATATTAATTTGTAGTTTTTTTTTAATGTATAGGTACCCATATGTAAGTATGTGTAAATATTTAGGATATGCCCTGATTGTATTGCATTTTCAGCAATGAATTTCATATTGACGTATGAGAAACCTCAGCTAGACCTTAGAAATATGCTTTCCGAAGAAAGAAAGAAGCAAATAATGGAGAATCGTGCCCGTTTAGTACCCATTATAAAAACAATTATATTACATGGCCAACAAAATATTCCTTTAAGAGGCCACCGTGACGACGGTCCGTTATTAGACGAGGATGAGAACGGCGAATTAAATCTTAATGAAGATAATGATGGCTGTTTTAGAGCCTTACTACGGTTTAGAGTAGATTCTGGGGATGTGGTTCTTAAAGAACATTTGAAAAGTGCAGGCGCCAAAGCTACCTATATTAGTAAAACTACAGCCAACGAACTCATTACATGTTGTGGAGACGAAATTATATCTGTCATTACAAAAAAAATTATCGAGGGGGGCTATTACTCAATTATTTTTGACGAGACAACCGATGTTGCTAATATGTCTCAGTTAAGTATATCAGCGCGATATTTCTCGAAAGGAAAGATTTTTGAGAGTTTTTTAGGTTTTGTTGAATTACACAAATATAACTACAGCAATGGCGATCCAGAAAATTCGAATATAGAACCGACAATAACAGGAAAAGTTTTAGGAGAAACTGTCATACAAATGATAAAAAATATTGGAATAGATATTGAAAAATGTGTAGGTATAGGTTGCGATGGATGTTTGGTTAACATGTCTAAAGTGAAAGGAGCGGCAGCGGAAATCCAAAAACAGACAATTAATTCCATAATTTGTCCCTGCTATAACCATGCTCTAAATTTATCATTATCTAAATCTGTATCAATAAGAAGTGTTAAGAATACTATAGGGACTATTCAGGAAATCGTAAATTTTTTTAACGCTTCTGCGAAAAGACGTTTTATTTTAAAAAAACATATAAAATACTGTTTATCAAGTCCCTGTCAAACCCGATGGGTCGAAAGACATGACTCCATACTTGAATTTCAGAAAGATTTGTCAAAAATTGTTAAAGCTCTGAAAGATATTTCCGATTGGGATGATGGTAACTCATCAACCAAAGCTCATATTCTTATAAAAGCGGTTTGTGATTGTGAGTTTATCATAACATTATGTACGTTAGCCGATATATTTTCAGTATCGGTTCCATTCAGCAAGTACTTGCAATCAAAAAATATCGACGTAGATTCGGCCAAAGCTAAATTGAAATTATTAATTCAATCATTGAATTTAAAAAGAATTAATGCGGATTCGTATTTTGAAGATTTTGTTTTAAAAGAATCATCTAAATTAATGATAGAACTAGACATAGAATCGAAAATACCTAGGGTGGTTTCAAGACAAATTCACAGGGATAATTTTTCAGATGTTAAAGATTTAACACCGAATCAGTATTGGAAACGAGTAATATTTTTGCCCGTTTTAGATTCCATAATTACGGATCTAACTGACAGATTTTCCGAAAAATTATTAAATACTTTTGTTTTATCCACATTGCTTCCAAGAAATCTCGTTTCAACTACTGATACAGAGCAACTATCTGGTAATCTATCAAAAATAATTGATATATTTGGCTCGATTATAGGTTATCCGTCCCTAATTCAACTAATGGGTGAGGTACAACTCTTTAAGCTAATTGATAGTTCGGCAGACTCTGCCATTGAGGCACTTCAATTCAGCAATGAAAATGAGTTTCCCATTATTCACAAGTGCTTAAAAATTTTATGCTCGTTACCGGTTTCTGTTGCAACTGCAGAGCGTAGTTTTTCCACCCTAAGGATTTTAAAAACATACTTACGTTCTACTATTACTGAATCCAGACTTAATGGTTTAGCGCTTCTTTACATCCATAGAGGTATAGCGCTTGACGTGGAAAAAATTATAGATAGGTTTAGTAACAGAAAAGAAAGCTTGATTTTATTATTTAAACATTTGTTTAAAGATTAACTTTATAACTTTACTTATAACTACACATTTTAGTTTATAGTATACTACCTAAGAAGCAGTAAGCACTGGACTGGCTTACTAAAAAACAGCATATTTTAAAAAAAATTATTGAAAACACTTAAAAATGTTGCATTTTTTAGTTTTTCAAAACAAAAAAGTTTTGTTCTTAATTTTGCAACACACATTAATTTGTTTAAATTTTTGTAATAACTTATTTATTTTAATCCGTTTTACTCATAGGCTTAATATAGAAAGACAAATACCCAAACACACAAAAATGTCCGATTAATTGGTGATCATGCTCTGTATTTGTTGATTTTCATTTTATTATTTCTATTGGTCAAATAGGGTCAGTAGGCAACCAAATATGCACGAGGATGATCAACTGATTGGATGTAACAAGGTCAAATCGGAATTATTTTGTTGTCAAGTTCTTCTTTTTGGTGGTTGTGTGTTTTGTTTTGTTTTCTATTTTGTTAATTTAGTGTCGTTTTTGGGACTGATTTAAATAAATACTATTGTGTTATTAATAAACAATGACTAAACAAGTGTGTGGTATGAAGCTAAAGACTAAAAGCGGATAGATTGTTTATCTTTTCAGAGGTTTGTTTTGAAAACATTGTTATGTAAACATACCTCATTCTGTATATTATTCGGACACAACAGCCTGTTAGTTTCTTATGGGTGTTAGGGTGTTATTTATCTTTCTATGTTAAATCTGTGGTTTTACTACATATTGAATTGTATAAAATCTTTTAGTTGTTAGTTAGTTTCGTCTACTATGGTCGTCATGATAGATTAGAAGATCAATGTTAAGCTAGTCGAAACCCAAGGGTTATTAATTAGGATGTTGTAGTTATAAAATAATTTATATTATTAAATATGTTATGTTCTGTTTTACTTCTGCTTTACTATGTTTAAATTATTTTTTCCAATTAGAGTTGAAAATTTAATAGCAGGTTTGTCATTTATTTTATGCATATTTATGGTTTGTAAAATTGTAATTTTTTTTTTGGGTTTCTTTAGGATTTGTGTCGCGTATTTTTATTTTTCCAACTTAAAAAAGGGCGTGGCACCCAAAAATTTTCCGCCTGCGGCGCTATTGGCCTGCGACGCTATTGGCCTCCGGCGATTTTTTTCTTTGCGCCCCCCCCTGGACGAAATCCTAGATCCGCGCCTGGTTCCAGTTCAAAGGAGTCCAGTGCAAAGAAAGTTACTTGCCCACAAAACCGTACAGATGACATTCAGAATTTTGATGATGAACGAAATTCGAGTTTTTTATCTACTCCTATAAACTCACCTCAGCTATACTCCCGTCACAGAAATTCGCCTCAATTACTCTCTAGTTCTGCAGGTGGGTTTATTACTACAGCTTTGTAGTTGTACGCATAGGGCTAAAGCCTTGTGATTAATATATTTTTTTGCACTTTATTTTGTGGTTAGAAAAATTACTGACTAATCTTATATTAATATGGCATTTTAGATTTCCAAAGACAAGTCTTAAATAAGCTGAACATCATTAGTGCCAAATTATCACAGCATGATGAAGCATTGGAGGCAATTCAAAAGCTTGTGGAATCACGAAGTGATGGGCAAGAAAGGACTGAAAATTCCTCCTTTAATTGGGCATGGTTTCCCATGAATAGCGACATTGACTTAACAACAGTTAAGCAATATTTGGATAATAAAGACCATTTATTTTATTTGGTAAGTGCACTATTTTAGTAAAAATAATTAATAGGAATCCTGTTTAAACGTAATTTAACTAGCAATTAAAGGGCAAAAGAAAATTTTGATAAAGAGATTTATGCATATATAAATAGTGTTATTAGTTGTAGTAGTACTTGAACACCTGCTAATTTTTTTCATTTCTCAATATATTTCCTAATAGGTAGCCTGCGAAAGTAAAAAATGGTAAAATAAAAAACACTTTTTGCATTAATTTCTGAGTACCTACCTGTAAATTGTATAAAAAATACTATTTATTTTACCGTTTCTACTTATTTTTAACTCTTCCTTTTCAAAAATTTTTAGGATTAAGACTTTGTTTTGCTAATAGCACACGCTGTTCTACTTAAATAAAATTTGCTGGGCAAAATTAGTTTTGTCCAGCAACTTTTATCGAAATATAAAATTTGGCAAGAATTAAAGTTTCTCACTTATATTGCAAACTTCTGCTCTTTTTCTGTATAATGAATATTTCTAGGCCAAAGAATTAAGTAGAATTGGAGGAGACTCGGTGGACACTCTAACCAGAAAGGTCATGTACACAATCATGACCAATGAACTTGGTCAATTGTACAGTTGGGAAGGGAAAAAGGAAATTTGTTGACTTAATGATAAGTCAAGTTGTAATAAGTAAGTATATGCTTTTTCAAATAGTGTGTGTTATAAGTTATAATATTCTTTATCTTAATAAACAATATTAAATTTGTAATATTGCAAATAGTAGTCTCTTTGCTTTTAAAAATACACTCATTTCATTTCAGAATCTGTTCGTCTTAATTTGAGGACAAAGGACGCCACTGATGACCAAATTATTGAAGTAATAAAAACGTGGCTCGCTAAGGCAAAGGAGAGTTTTGAATAAATTAAAGAAACTGAACAAGTAAGTATTAATAACAGCAGTATTTTTGGTTGTGTGGTGCAATGTTTAATAATGTGAATAAGATGTTTCCTATTTCTCTTAGGTGACCTCATAAACATTCTCTTTACAAAGTATAGTTTTCTCATCTAAATCTATGTCAGGTTATAATTTTTTTTTTAGGTCTACTGATGCACAGGAAGATACCGATGAAAACAATAAACAATGTAACTCTTAAATAATAAAGAGCAGTAGTAAACTCTGTATTGTGCGTCTTTTTCCAATAATGGTTTTATTATTCCTTGAACTCATTTTAAGCTTTTTTTTATTGTCGCGTTTCAATGACTATGCCATAAGAACTAAAAATATATAAGCTCTCTAAAACCTATAGTAGTGCATATGAATTGTAATAATTTTCTATTGCTATTACGGCATTTTTTCCAAATCTGTTGGTTACAAAACAAAAGCTAAAAATTAGTTTCTTGGAAATATCTAAATTTTGTAACCAAACATAAAAACTTCAGGGTGTTCCATTAAAATGTTTGTCAGGTCCAGAAAAAGGTATGTCATGTGAAACTATATTTTATATATAATTTTTTAATTTACTCCACTGTATTTTGATCTCAAAAGTTAAGCCAAATCATACTTTCATTGCTGAGATACTTAATTAGGCACAACCAGAATTGTATTAAATTTTCTAGATTGTTCATTTGGGGCTGTATTCTAGGAAATAGGTGAAATAAAACGCCTTTGTTACTCCCAAAACTATGTTTTTTATTGTAACCAGTTTCGCAGCCTCGACGCTGCATCATCAGGCATACAGACAAAAAAATGGAGAAAAATATTTGGTAATTTTAACTCACAATTTTTTTTTTGAATGGTTCAATGTTTATAAGTATTTGCATTTTAATTTTATAGTAAGATGACGTTTTAAGGTGTTGAATATAAAAAATATACAAATTTTCTCCATTTTTAGTCTGTATGCCTGATGATGTAGCATTGACGCGAACAAACCAGAAACCAGTTTCAATAAAAAACATAATTTTGGGAGTATTTTATTCGCCTATTTCCTAAAATTTTTACATATACCTTGCATATTCCGTAAATGTGAGCAGCATATCCAGCATCATATTCCTATAATATTCCTAGGATATACTCTGTAACTACCTAGCACATGCGCGTGCATATCCTTTGGTTATGCTTGGCGCATATTATCAGCATATCAAATTGGTGGCCAAAAGCAAATTCTCAGCATATTCCCAGGATATATATGCATGTTCTTAGGATTTGCTAAGAATATATTAATCAATATGCTTATGTCAAAAAGTATATGATTAGTATATGCTTGGTATATATTTTTGCTATGTGGGTTATTAATTTGATATTCCAAGACTGCGTCCCTTTTTAATAATCATCGATTATTATACCCGAAGCATAATAAATTATCAAAGGAATTCAACGTGTATTAATCCTACCACTCGGATATATAGCACTGGCGACGAGAATAAACGGAAAAAGTTAAAACGTGTGCACGCGGAAAAAGAAAATGGCGACACCGAAGTTTGCAGAATTCCATCATGAAAAGGATGATTCTATAGGTGTTGGAACGTATAAACTGCCGAGAGATATATGCTTTCCGTCAGCTCCCAAGGACAAAACCTATGAACAACTAAATGGGCTCTTGAAAGTACAGTTTAAGGCTCAAGTAAGTGTTTGGAGAGAGAGAAGAAAATTCTACCAAACTGTCCAAGGTAAAGATGAAACCATCTCGGAATTCTACGACAGATTGAAAAGCTCCGCAGTCAATTGCAGTTTTAATCAAAGCTTAACAAGTATCCTTGCACATCGTTTCGTTTGTGGACTCTCAAATGCAAAAATATTGGATCGATTGTGCGAAGAAAGTCATGAGAAAAGCCTAGAAAACCTGGTTGAGTTGGCGTTGAAGGTGGAAAACGCGGCAAAAGAGGCGTCCCTATCGTGCGCAGGTGTTAACGTCATTGGAAGAAGCCAACATGGCGGTACAAAGGGAAACGAAAATGGATGGGAGCAGCGCCCTCCTGCGGACCGAACTCTAACGAACAAAATGCAACACAGAAAAGGCAGAGGTTCAGCATTTGGAGTGATTCAGGGAACGTACCACCAGCAGAGCAACAACCAGCGAGCATCGGGTCAAAATTCAGGAACGCAGTGGAAGTCAAAGATAAGTAATTCATTTGTCAGAAATGTCAATTCAAAATGTAAACATTGTACTTATTCTCATTTTTCAGCAAATTGTAGATTTAAAAATGCAAAATGCAATAGTTGCAATAAAATTGGTCATATTGCAAAGGCTTGCAACAATAGAAATGTAAATTTTGTTAACAAAGAAACCGATACCGACTCAATTAATGTTTGTGAAGTTTTAGGGGTGCATAGCAGTATATAAAAAAATGAATTTAAAATACAAGTAAAAGTAAACAAACAAAATATTGATATGCTCATTGATAGTGGAGCTAGCGTAAGTGCCTTAAATAAGAGAACATTTTTAAAATATTTTTCTCATTTTAGCATCAAGAAGGACAGAACATTGCTTAAAGGCTATGATGGTACTCCATTGGGACCGGAAGGATATGTATCTAGTATTGGGTGTAGTGTTGTAATGTCACGAAGCCGGTAAAATTCTATATCGTAGAGAGCGCTACTGTGGACATACTGGGCCGTGACTGGATTGAGACATTCAAGGTGAAGATTGAGCTAATGAACGTAATATCAATGGAAGATGAGTTTAAGAAAATCATAGATTGGTTTCCTGAGGTATTTGCGGACAAAGTAGGTAACTATGCTCACTCAGTAGTAAATATTAAACTTAAAAACGATGCTATACCTGTATTTATGAAACATAGAAACGTACCTTTTGCATACAAAAATTTAGTTTTTGAGGAATTGGACAGGTTGGAAGATGAAGGGATCATTGAACCTGAGTGTAAATGGGCTACTCCATCGGTGCCGGTTTTGAAAGGAAATGGCAAGATAAGGTTATGTGCAGATTATAGGGTAACGGTCAATAAACATTTGCAAGATGTAAAATTTCCACTCCCTAAAATCGAAGAAATTTTTAGTAGACTTCATAAAGAAAATAAATTTTCAAAAATTTACTTACAGATGGCGTATATGCAATTCTCTGTGAATGAGGAAACTAGTAAAATTTTAACATGGAACACGGAACGTGGGCTTTATAAGGTTTTAAAAATGCCATTTGGGCTAACATGTTCGACTAGTATTTTTCAGAAAGAGATAGAAAATTTGTTTTAAAGTATGGATTTTGTTTCAGTTTTTGTGGATGACATAGTGGTCTCAGGCAGGACAAATGAAGAACACATGCAGAATTTGGAAAAAGTATAGTAGCAAAGCTTAAGGAGGCAAATTTAACTGTAAACAAGGACAAGTGCTCATTCTTTCAGGATGAAATTGAGTACCTAGGATATACTCTCACGAAGGAAGGTCTCAAGAAAACGAAAGATAAGGTAAAGGCGATTGTGGCAGCACTACAACCAACCAACATAACAGAGGTAAGATCTTTCATTGGACTTATCAACTATTATCACAAATTTATACCAAATGCAGCTGAAATCCTTTCACCAATTTATGAACTGCTGCGAGCAGGAAAAAAATTCAAGTTGTCCGTAGATTGTCAGCAGGCATTTAGAAAAATCAAAGAAATTATAGCCTCGGATAACTCTACTGTTCATTTTGATCCTAGTTTACCCATTATTGTGACAGCAGATGCGAGTCAGAATGGTATTGCTGGAACTCTGAGTCACATGGTTGCTTGTGTATCTCGTACACTGCAGTCCAGTGAAAAGAACATGAGTACTGTAATGAAAGAGGCACTGGCAATATATTATACCGTGAATAAATTTTATTACTATCTGTGTAATATTCATTTTACCTTAAGAAGCGATCATAAACCTCTAATGGCAATTTTTGGCGAACATAGAGGTATCCCACAGATGTCTGCCAGCAAGTTGGTGCGTTGGGCAGTATTTTTATCAACATTTAAGTATAATATTGAATATATTAAAGGGGCTAACAATGTACTTGCAGATTACATGTCTTTGCCAGCTAAGAACACCACGGAGGAAGTTGCAGAAAAGGCAACGTATATAAACTTCACGGAAACAATGGAACATTTGGCCAATTGACAATGATAAAATTAGAGAAGAAACAAGGAAAGACCCAGATCTTGCAAGTGATAATGAAATATGTAAAGCAAGATAAATGGCCAAATCAAGTAAGTGAGAATTTAAAGGCGTATTTTTGCAGGAAGTCAGAGTTGTATGTGGATCACGAAGTTCAAATGTGGGGCCATAGCATAATTATGCCCAGGATATTAAGGAAAGACATGATTAGACTGTTACACGCTGATCATCCGGGCATATCCAGATGTAAATCCCTAGCACGGTCAATTGTATCTAGAGAACTTTATTAGGGGTTGTATACCATGTCTTAGAACAAGACAAGATCCACCGAGAATAAAAGATACAAAATGGCCAGAGACAAAGGAGCCTATGGAGCGAGTGCACATAGATTTTTGTAAAATAAAAACAAAGAGTGCTTAGTAATGGTGGATGCTTAGTCAAAATGGGTAGAAATTTGCATCATGGAAATAACAACAACTGCTGAAAAACTGTAGAAAGACTGAGAGAAGTGTTTGCAAGATTTGGATTACCTAAAACAGTGGTATCAGACAATGGACCACCTTTTACCTCAAAATATCTGGAAAATTTCTTAAAGAAAAATGGAATCAAGTATGTGACGTCACCACCATACCATCCAATGAGCAATGGAGCCGCAGAGAACAGTGTCAAGCATTTTAAAAGAAAAAATAAAGCAGCATTAAATGATCCTAATAATAGAGGTGTACCGCTGAGCACCCTAGTACAGAGATTTCTGATGACGAATAGAAACACACCGCAAGCAGCTACGGGAAGAAGTCCTGCTGAGCTGATGATAAATAGAAAATTAAGAACCAGAATAACAGTGCTGTCAGAGCTATCATTAGAAACTGTCATAGATCACTCGACAAGTAACAACAAGCTTAGAAATTTCAGCGAGGGAGACTGAATTATGGCAAGAGACTATACTAATCCAAACTGCAAGCAATGGAAAGAAGCTGTCATAGAAAGAAAAATAGGCAAAACAACTTATTTATGCCGCACAATTGAAGGAAAACTATGGAAACGACATCTAAATCAAATTATTAGTAGAACACGGGGACATCTAACCTCAAAGGGAAGCAGCTCAGATATGGCTGATTATTCATACATCACCTTACCTATAAGTCAGCCTGTGACTGGGGAACATAGTTCAGGAGCGGCCGAAGTACCCACGGTAGCGCTCAATCCTTCGCGTTTGGGGGATGATTCAGGTTTGCCCAGTACTGCGGATACGGAAAGTCTTGATGGGTATACTAATTCTGTTTCTCTTTCCTTAGGTTCAAATACTGCGATGCCACCCCGATCTCCTGGTGAAGACAGGCCGACTAGTCAGGTCGTACCGACCAAAACCACACCTCCAGCCAGAAGAAGCGGTCGAGTAAGAAAACCGCCCCCCTATTTAGCCAACTTTGAAATTGGGGAAGGAGTGGAGAATAATGTTAATAAGTGGTAAAATTAGTTATAGAGGATTATGTTTTAAATTGTAAATTGTTAATTGTAAATGACGCCTGTATTCACCAGAAGATGATTTTAAATGTAATAATGTATTGTAAATGTAACGACGAAGATTATAACTGTAATATATTTTTGAATGTAACGACGATGATTATGACTGTAACACTGTGATAAACTCTTAAATGTAATGACGATAATTGTTAAATTTGATACTGTGATATATTGTTGTGCATAAGGACACATTTTAAAATTATATTTATATGTAAAGAAAAAGGGACGTAGCAAAATTTAAGTCAAAGAACCCCGCACTTCTCTTATGGAAAATGGCCTTCGGTTAAATTTTCAAAATTTTTAGTATGTTGTAGAGAATGCCATTCTGATCAAAAGTGTTCATGGCGACAACATAATCTGCGGACCAGTTTTTGAGATACAGGGTGTCCAAGTTGCAAAATATGAATTTTCAATACATTATATTTTCGTAGTTTATAATATTAATTAGTTTTGTTTTTTTGTATTTTTGTTGGCCCTGTCATAGATAGGATAGAATACTATAAAAATAGTTTAATTTTTTTTATTATATACCGGGTGAGTGACGAAAATTATTTAATATTTTTTGTTAATCATTGTAATTTCAGCATTAAGTTAAATGTTAACAAAGTAATATTGTAGATGACTTTAGCTTGGAGCAAGCTATGAGAATTTATATTTTTTATATTTATACAGGGTAACTCAAAAAAGTTAATATTTTTTTTATTAGTTTTGAAAGAAATTTTGTAGATATTTCTTTATATACTACTTGTCGCTTATCGTATGCTTTCAAATATATATAATTATCAAGGTTATACAGGGTGTTTCCGATGATAAGCGATGGAAAAATAACATAAAAATGCATGTATTTATAAATCACCCGGTATATTAAAAACGGATCGGTTAAATTTCGTTATTTTTTAATATTTTTTGCTTGAAGTGTCTTACTTACTTGTTTGCTATTGATTTTCCTTTTCCTATGACCAGTTCTGGAAATATACAGCATCAAACAGACTCAAAAACTCAAAAAATAAGCAAATAAAATAACAATTTGTTTTTTAATTTCAATAAAATTTGTTATGTCAGTTTATTATATGGTTAAAAATAAATATATTTAATGCTATACAGGGTGTTTCGAATAATTAGGGTATTCTAACACTGCATTATGCAAATAAAAAATATATATATAAATAGTATAAACAAGAAAAGTCTTAATACAAAGAATTAATTTTATCCAAAAATAATAAGTAGGCCTTGAGAAAACGTAATAGCTGCCATATACAAAGTAAAAAAATTTTGACCTCTGAATATTTTCATTATTATTACATATTAAACATATCATACCTCCAACCGGAGATGCTACGTTGAGACGGATACAATAAGGATTATTCTCAAGAGTTCTTAAATCCTTTAATATTCCCTGGTGACAAGTGAAGCACATTCTGGTACCTTCCACAATTTCTAAAGGGGGCCTTCCCATAACTTCTCTCCGTATGACGGCTTACTCTTGTTTCTCTATATTATCTCCGTAAATTCTTATCATTTGTCGAACGTTAAAAGTCTTGTCACACACGTAGCACATTACTCGATTAACAAGTGCCATATTCTTCAATAAATAAATACAAAATAACTTTTTAAAAAGTAGGTAACATGTAACTGCTAACTTGCAAAAACCCATAGAATGATCTGTCAAAATTTTATTACTTTGTATGTGGCAGCTATTACGTTTTCTCAAGGCCTACTTATTATTTTTGGATAAAATTAATTCTTTGTATTAAGACTTTTCTTGTTTATACTATTTATATATATATTTCTTATTTGCATAATGCAGTGTTAGAATACCCTAATTATTCGAAACACCCTGTATAGCATTAAATATATTTATTTTTAACCATATAATAAACTGACATAACAAATTTTATTGAAATTAAAAAACAAATTGTTATTTTATTTGCTTATTTTTTGAGTCTGTTTGATGCTGTATATTTCCAGAACTGGTCATAGGAAAAGGAAAATCAATAGCAAACAAGTAAGTAAGACACTTCAAGCAAAAAATATTAAAAAATAACGAAATTTAACCGATCCGTTTTTAATATACCGGGTGATTTATAAATACATGCATTTTTATGTTATTTTTCCATCGCTTATCATCGGAAACACCCTGTATAACCTTGATAATTATATATATTTGAAAGCATACGATAAGCGACAAGTAGTATATAACGGAATATCTACAAAATTTCTTTCAAAACTAATAAAAAAAATATTAACTTTTTTGAGTTACCCTGTATAAATATAAAAAATATAAATTCTCATAGCTTGCTCCAAGCTAAAGTCATCTACAATATTACTTTGTTAACATTTAACTTAATGCTGAAATTACAATGATTAACAAAAAATATTAAATAATTTTCGTCACTCACCCGGTATATAATAAAAAAATTTAAACAATTTTTTTAGTATTCTATCCTATCTATGACAGGGCCAACAAAAATACAAAAAAACAAAACTAATAAATATTATAAACTACGAAAATATAATGTATTGAAAATTCATATTTTGCAACTGGTCCGCAGATTTTGTTGTGGCCATGAACACTTTTGATCAGAATGGCATTCTCTACAACATACTAAAAATTTAGAAAATTTAACCGAAGGCCATTTTCCATAAGAGAAGTGCGGGGTTCTTTAGGAGTAGAATTGAAATTGTAAGTAGGGTCTGTAAATATGCATCACCATGCTTATGATACTTCCTTGTTGGAAAGTGAAGAGTCAAAAGGACTACAGTTAAGATAAAAGGGAAGTATACAATTAAGTGTGGGGGTGTTGGGTATTGGCAACAATGCCAAGCAATGCACATGCGTTGTTAGTAGTGTAGGGATCGGCCGTACAACAATGCCACAAGGCGAACAGTCGGTACTCGGGGTCGAGATAGATAGTTAGCATAGTTAGGTTATTAATTTGATATTCCAAGACTGCGTCCCTTTTTAATAATCATCGATTATTATACCCGAAGCATAATAAATTATCAAAGGAATTCAACGTGTATTAATCCTACCACTCGGATATATAGCAGTTTGCAAGCTAAACAAAGAAGCCAAGGAATGTAGCGAAAAAGCTATAGAAGGCATAATCTCAATATACCTGTCAAAGGCGACGGATCGTTGTAACAGAAAATTGTAAGTATAGACAAAATTTAGTAGGTATATACAGTATTTCCAATTTGATGCTCATATGGGGGATTTCGAAAACAGTACGCAAGAGGTGTACTTTAAATTTGGCAAAGTTGAGTGTCATTTGTTGCTTAAACAAAATAACTTTACCGCATAATTTTTTTGTCAAGAAATTCTTGAAAACCTTTTCTACGATCTTGCAGTAAAGTGCATTTTTACTGTAACGTACACTGAGAAAAACCCGCCAACTAAATTACTTAGTTGATTTTTTTTTTAGTTGTAGCTACTAAAAATGTCCGCAGACTTAGTTACCATAATACCGCAAAGCTATTTACAGGGACTAACAAATATATTTTTTACCCTCCACTTACAATTACTAATCGATTTAGTAGGCTGTACGCCGAAAATTGATTTGGTAGTAGACTTGCGGTAAATACATCCTTTGTTGTGATAACTAAGGCCGGATTTCACCAAACTCTTTAAACTAAGTTTGTTTAAATTAAACTTAGATTTAGTGTTCGAGTGGTAAAATTGGTTTTCACCAGGAATTATAAACCGAGTTTAGTTCTAAACGGCGTTTCTGCTTGAAACCGACTGATTTTGGCCAGTTTACGAAAGTTAAACGACGTTTTAGGTTAGTGTTGATAAGTTCTGTGAAATTTGAGGTTAGTAAATATGAGAAGAGCGTATTTATTAGCCTGGTGTAAGTATTCGTTGTTTATTAGCTTTCGAGGACAGCGATAGTGAAGATGAGTACCTCGTTCGTCGACCTCGCTGGGTGAGAGACAGAGAAGATCATTTTCATACTGTAGACGATAAAGACTTTGTTACCAGGTTTCGGCTGACTAAACGAACAGTACTTGCTGTTTTGGAGGCGATTGAAAATTATTTAGAATTTCCCACCGATAAGTAAGTTAAAGCATTTTCGCATTGTCACATGCACTTTCTACATGTAGGACCAGTGTTTTATCTGCAGTTAATGATGTTGATGTTGTTTTTTCAAATCTGAGCTAGACATTATTTTAATAGGTTTGTTTAAAAACAAAATTTTGGGCACTATTATATCAAATTTATAATTTCAACCAGAAGCACCACACCAGAAGCAAAAACAATTTTTGATATTTTTGAATTGTTAGGTTAAGTTGTTAAGTTAACACTTTGTCTTCTGTACAAAAGTGCTGGCATCTCACAAAATACAAAATTGTACATCTTTTTACAATGTTGCCGGCTTTGGTTCATCCTTAAGTTAAGTTTCGATAAACTCCGTTTTGCTTTTTGCTTGTTTGTGTTGGTGAAACCCGATCGAGTTTTATCAACATTTAAATCTGAGTTTACCGAGAACCGAGTTTATGAGAACGTCGTTTGCGAGTCTTCTGGTGAAATCCGGCCTAACAAGGGCGTAAGATTTTGTTATACTTGTGACAACTAAAAAAAATATATTTTAAATAATGCCTTAAGTTGTCGTAACGAAAACTATGGTAGCCATTACTAAAAATTTAGTTAATTTACCCGATCGCGCACGCGATCATTGGTCATCCACGCGGTAACAATCATTTCGTCTCCGTGCTTCAGGTGCTTCTTGCCGCGGTGTGTGTGTGTATCTATTAGTGTTATTTATTTATTATAGTTTATAGTGATGTATTACAGACTTTTATTGTTAGAATGGGGGCTTCAAACCCATCTAGATGCATTTGAAGGTAAAGTTGTGTTGTGTTATAGGATTTATCCATGTTATTTATTTAATAAAAACTATAAAAACTGAAAAAATTATTTTTTGTATTTTAAGTTGAAGAGAAAACAAACTTTTTACTTTAGGGAAGTAATTACCTACCTCAACTAGAAAGCCTTAAAAATAATTCAATCTATTTGAAATGAAATTTTATCTACAAGCTATCACGGCAGGCTTCACGAGTAAGATCAGTTATTGTAATCATCCCTCGATTTATGTATCACTTATGGATTGAAATATTTTTAATTAATCTTATATTAACAACCATAAATCTATGTGTAGCATCGTGGAATAGTTGAATTTAAATATTCTGACGTGTTGATATATTGAATAAGTTACTCCCAGAAACAAAGACAAATTTTGATCAACTAGTTAAACAGCCAAGTTAAAGTGTTTTATTTGGTATCTACTGTTGTACAATATATTTTAGACGAAAAGCTTCAACATCTCTAAAATGGTTTTATTGGTGGTTACAGAAAAGCTCCAGCAAACTACGCTTTGCTGCTTAGAGTTGTTTCTGCTGTATACCGAGCTTTGCCGTTGCGATACACACATGCAATTACAGTGGATTTTATCTACAAGTTGTATGTGCAGCCGTAACAAATATTTTTCTAATGCAGCATAGAACTCTTGTTAAATAGGGGACAGCGAAATACTTTTTGCTGTGGTGACTAGAGTAAGCTTTTCGTTGCTGCCAGTTCCAAACAAAAAACCGTATTTGACGACAATGTGATTTTTATGGGTAGGTTCAAGTTAAAGGTTCACTTGAGCTACTGTTAAGATGCCCTTATATAATAAGGCCATGGGGACTGAAGGTGCGTGCAATCGTTGCCAAATAAAAAAAAACTTTGTGGTTACTTTTTAACTAATATTTTTATTTGTATATACTAAACACCCAATTAAAAATTTATTAGTAACGTTAACATCTACGCTTAGTTCCTGAAACTAAAATGATATAATAGCTTTAACAAACCACCTACTTGTAACGAATATATATATTAGCTGTGCTAACTCAGTTTTTTTAGTAACTGTAACTAAGACCATTTAGTAAACCCAACAACATAAGTTCGTTATCTACTAAATCCTATAGTTGTAGCTACTAATCCATTCCAGCAAACTTGATTTAGTTGTTATAAGTCATCCACCTTGCTGTCCCCTATTTTAATGAAAAATTTTGCTGTGGTAACTACATTTTTAGTAATGGCTACAAATTATTTTCCTCAGTGTACCACTTTCTGCACACACTGCACTTGTTAGATAAAATAACATAACTAATTTTGCACTGATTTTTAGAAAGAAACAAGTTGGGGACCAAGCCGATGAAGATCTTCAGGTGACTCAAAATTAATAAGATGTAAGATCGGTGACCGCTGTTAAGTTATTTTTTTTTAATAAAGGGATTTTTTTTTATAATCTTCCATTTCTTATTCCCTAAATCTTCCTTGCATATTCTATAACTATCCCTGAGAATCCCCAAGCATATCTTTCATGGTGACTTTTGTTTAAGCATAGAATATTCTAGGAATATTCCCAGGGGATATAGCATATTCCTGGAATATTCCAATATTCCTTTTGCATATTCTTCGCTTATTCCTGGAATATGTTCGTGCCGTCTGGGTGGCTGGAAAATATCTTACAGATAAACAACTTGAAGAGATATTAGCCAGAACTGACAGCGAATATGAGGAACAAAACGTGAGTTCCGGAATCGGAGAAACCGGCCAAGTGTGAGTCAGACTCGCTCACGAAGGGTTCCGTACGGTACCATTATCTTTACAACATTAGACATTATATTATAACCTTTTCTTTAGTTTCACTTGTGTCTGGGAGGTTATAATATAGTGTCTAATGTCATACTCAATTAATTTACAGTGCTCTTAACGAGTATATTCGCAAGCGGCAAAAAAATAGGGTCCGTTACATTAGCCCCCCCCCCCCCCCCCGGTGCCCATAACTGCGTAAACTTTTAGCACCCTATAGACCATACCTAGCACTACCTAGCACCCAAATTATAGAGCTAGCACCATAGTCGTTACGGAGTTATTAAGCACTTTTACCGGGGGGGCTAATGTAACGCTAGCCCCCTCCCCTCCCCCGGTGCCCATAACTGCGTACAATTTTAGCACCATATAGACCATACCTAGCACTACCTAGCACCCAAATTATAGAGCTAGCACCATAGCCGTTACGGAGTTATTAACCATTTTTACCGGAGGGGGCTAATGTAACGCTAGCCCCCCGGTGCCCATAACTGCGTAAAATTTTAGCACCATATAGACTATACCTAGCACTACCTAGCACCCAAATTATAGAGCTAGCACCATAGTCGTTACGGAGTTATTAACCTAATTTAAGAATGGCATCGATAACGTTGCCGCCTCACGGTCTGAGGTTGCCGCTAAGCAATTTGAGAATGAATTGGAAGACCTTCAGATAGCATAAGATGCGTGCGCAACCGGAATATCGCCAACGTACCAAATGCGACGTTGTCACGTTGAGTAGGGTAGAAAATAATAGTTTTTTTGCCATAAGGATGACAGTAAATACTTTTAGAATAACTTCTTGTATAGTAAACGGCACGAATTTTCTCGTTTTAAAACAGATGACAGCAGTTATTTGTCATCGATCAGCGGACATATGGAAATCAAAACTTCCCAGATTCATAGTGAGCCGTAATTAGCCTGTCACGTTCGGAATTGTGTTTTTGTTGCTTTTTATTACTTTTTAAAAATGTTTAGTGGTTTTAGTGGATTTTATTTTGAGTTTAATCGACATTTATTAACTTTTGTGTTTACGGTAAAGCACATGTAAGTACAATTCACCAAACAAAAAATTTGTAGGCTATAATTTTATTATTCTTTTCTCGGACCTTAAATCATGATGCATCTGTGCTTGTAAATCAACAATGAAATATATAATATGTACTCTTCTCGTTAGTTTTAATAATAGTACTAAAATCTATTTGTTCCTATGTTTTATCTAACAATATTAATAGTATAACATTTTTACAGATTTAATATAAAAAAAATTTGCTGTCTTTTAAGTAAGGTAATATGTAGCCATCATTTCGGTTTTGATTGGGCAAAAGTGCTGGACAAGCTAATAAGATGTTTTTACACAAAGTAAGTTTTTTTTTATCAGGAGCAAAGCTCTTTATAAATTTGCCAAATTTCATCTTTTTAACCATTAAAGTTTTGGATCTAATAATTCCATATGACAGACGGACGATTTGTTGAGAATGAAGTTTTAAGGATACATAATATGGAATGCTAAAAGTAAGCAAATGTGTTCCTAGTACCAGCAAGTACCTGTAACATGAATATAATAACTGTAATTTAGATAACCAGAGAAATTTTTTCTTATATTGATTTAATATTATATCCTGTGATCAAAAAATAAAAAGGCGAATGCGCCACTAACCTTTCCTAGCATAAAAGTGTTGATGAAGTACCTAGGTACTTGTATTTTATATTTTCGTATAAATAAAAACAAAGAAGTAAGGTTGTGTGTTTTATTTATTGGTAGTTTTTAACTCTGTTTTGAGGCTTTATCGTCTAACCATAAAAACTTATGTTTATTATTACTTAAAATATTATACTATGTACAAAATAAAATTTTTAAAATATATACAAAATTTTCAAGTCTGGTTCTGGAATTCATACCAACCTATCAAAATTAAATAGACCAAAATTGTTGTCGCGTGACTTTGCCTCCATCTTGCGAGACTATTTAAAATATTTACTATATTAACCAACTGGTTAAAAAAAGGTGTTGTATATGTTTACTGTTTTATAGATAAAAATAATAATTTTCATATAATTTAGTGCAGGTCGGCAACATCGCGGTAAGATCAAAGCCATACTACTACTACAGTGCGTAAATTATTGTACTGTAAATATAAAAGTGTTTTTATGGCCAACTGTAAATAGCTTTGTCTCTGGTAATTAGTCTGAGGCGGCAACGTTGTTGATGTCATTTTTAAATTAGGTTGATAACTCCGTAACGACTATGGTGCTAGCTCTATAATTTGGGTGCTAGGTAGTGCTAGGTATGATCTATATGGTGCTAAAATTTTACTCAGTTATGGGCACCGGGGGGGGGGCTAGCGTTACATTAGCAGCCCCCGGTAAAAGTGCTTAATAACTCCGTAACGACTATGGTGCTAGCTCTATAATTTGGGTGCTAGGTAGTGCTAGGTATCCCACTAAGCAAGAAACATCTTTCTTACGTTTGGTAACGTTAATTTAAAGAAACTTAAAAAACGTTTTTTCCCAAACAGTTCATTGATGTATTAATGACGATTTTATTTAACGTTTAAAAAAATAACATCAATGACATGTTAATTTTAAGTATGTGATTATAACATTATTATCGGTACTTTTTAGTAGTGTAGCAATTATGTTAGACTAAAATACGTTTTGCTTTTACCATCACATACATGTTTTTATTTTAATTTCTTTGTTATGTTATGTAATAAAGGTTTTTAAAAAGGAAATATCTTGTTTCGTCCAATAACGTATTTTTATTAACGTTCCTGAAACAGGTTTACTACAAAGAAATACTTATGTTAATAAATATCACCAATTAAATTAAAAACGCCCTAAAATGTATATAATTTCGCAACAGTAATGTACGGTCCATTTTACTGATAACGTTCCGGTGCCGTTACTTTAGCCACTACACGCAGATGCGGTCGACAACGGCTAGGCCAACATAACCTCTAACTCTAGAAAGTTCGAGTTCTGTTTCTGTGATTTTGGTTTTACATTGTGTGTACAGAGTGTGTGTTTCATTTCAAGAAAAAGTTAAGATGGATAAAGTGAGTACCTATTAGATTCGTATATTAATTTGGAAATCTCGATGTTTTGTAAATTATCACAATTAAGATGGCTCAAAGCTACTAAACTAAATAAAAAAATAATTTTCGGTTATTACCGGCCATTTTATGTAGGTATGCGAGGCCCTATGCCAAAAATTGATGATATTTTCATGACTAATAAAATTTAAAAATTTAGGGACCTAGATTACGTATCTCGAAACCATTTTCTCTGGAAATGCTTTTAGTTTATTCAAATATTCCTTAAAGAGTCTATTGTAAAGGTTAGGTTTTTATTCAAAACTAGCATTTCTCGGTAAGTATGGTTAAATTTGCTAATAAAAGTAGTAGAGGTAGACGAGGATTAGAAATGGGTCATAATCCATGCAATTTGGTACTTTTTCCCCTATTTTTCTTTCTTTGGGATCATATTTACTAGGTATACTGTTACAGACGAAATTTCCATTCTGCTTTTTTAATTGCCATATTTTTAAATGACATTTTAAAATGTATTTTTTAAATTTATTTACAGCGTTTATATAAGCCATATTCCTTGCCATTTTCCAAGCGACATATACGAAGATTAGTTAATACATCAAATAACAGAGCATCTGAGGAAATGCATTCAAGTCATAAAAGCAATAGTTTGGATACTAACATTAATATTAGCAATAATAGCACTGTTACCAATTTTGCACCTTTAGAAGTAGATTGCAGTAGTACTAACCGCTTTACTAACAATGCTGTTTATACAGACACTGACTGTTTCAATAGTCAAATCAGCATTTTTTTAACCGCTAATAATTACAACTATAATGTTCCAAGTTCATCTAGAGAAACACCTAGTTTCAATATCAATAAAAATAAGGAGTTTTTAAAATCTTTAACATCTTGGGCAGTTAAAACTTGTTTAAGCCACAATGCATTTAACGAATTGTTAAATGTGTTACGCTCTCATTCAGATTTTGAAGAAATCCCAAAAGATTGCCGAACATTGCTTAAATTTGATATGTCTTTAAAAAAAGACATGAATTTAATTGTTCCAGGACAATACTACCATTTCGGCTTAAAACAAGGTGTTTTGGATGCTTTAAAACGGGAAAAAAACTATTTAGTTGACAAAAACATCTTACAAGTATCCGTGAACATTGATGGTTTGCCACTTACTAAAAGCAGTTTAAGCCAGTTTTGGCCAATTTTGGCATGCCTTGATAACTTTAATCACAGTGATCCTTTTCCCATAGGCATTCATCATGGTAAAACCAAGCCAGAAAATTCAAATAATTTTTTAAATATGTTTATAGAGGAATTTCAGGCATTAAAAATAACTGGTATAGATTCAGATGCTTTAAATTTTCAAGTGAAAATATCTAAACTTCTATGTGACGCTCCTGCCAAACGTATGTACTTAATATTAAAGGTCATAATTCATATTCTGGTTGTACAAAGTGCAAAGTTATGGGTGAATATACAAGTCATAGGATGGCATATCTAAACACAAATGTTGCCTTACGAACCCATGAGGAGTTCATTAACATGCAAGATGAAGAATATCACAAGGGTGAAACTAGCCTAAGTCAATTAGATATTGATTAAGTTAATGATGTGCCACTAGATTACATGCATTTGGTTTGTTTGGGGGTCACCAAAAGATTAGTGTCATTTTGGTTGTCAGGGCATCAGGGGGTTCGCCTTTTTAAGGAGGATATAGAGACATTAAATCATAACTTGGAGCAAGTAAGGGCTTGCTGTGTGAAGGAGTTCTCTAGACTTCCAAGAAGTGTAAAAGAATTAGATCGCTGGAAAGCCACCGAATTTAGGCAGTTTTTATTGTATTATGGGCCCATCATCTTAAAAAACATTCTTAAAGAACCCCTTTGGTCACATTTCTTGTGTTTGCATGTTGCCATCCGTATCTTAATATCTCCAATTTTAAGTTCAAAGTCTGATTTTGTAATATATGCTGAAAAACTTTTACTTTACTTTGTGAATAAATTTGGGGAAATATATGGGAACGAGTATGTTGGCCATAATGTGCACAATTTAATACATCTAGTGGAAGATGTAAAGCGTCACGGTCCACTTGATACTTTTAGTTGTTTTAAATTTGAAAACTATATGTACAAAATTAAAAAAACTTTAAAAACTAGCAACTATCCTCTTCAACAGTATATAAATCGCCATTATGAATATATTAGTCATTATTCTTCAAAGCAAAAAGATTGTTCTAAGCATGTCATGAATTCAATGGGCTTTAAACTGATAAATTCAGAGAATTTAACCCTTTTCAAAGAATTTAGTAGCACCAATTTTTATTTTTTAGTTGCAGAACCTAATTGTTTTGCTTTTTTAAAGTCTGGTGTGGCCATCCAATTTTTAAATTTTTACGAAAAACAAAATACTACATTTTTTGAATGTAAGGTATTTAATCCCCTTAAAAGCATTTATAAAACACCTTGCGATTCTCTTAAAATCAATTGTGGAAAAATAACAGGGTTTAACAATAGTGTTAATACTTTTATCATTAATGACACTTCCTGCAAAGCAATTAAAATTGAAAACTGCTTATTGCCTTTACCTCATTCCATTTAGTTTTAGTAATATACCTACATAATGTGTGCTTGGAAAATGTGTTTGGAAATTTTAACAGGTTATTCTATACGTAGCAAAATAAAGGTAGTAAATCATGTAACAAAAAATCTAAATCTTAGTTTTTTTTTCTAGTTACAGCCCATCAAAGTTAAAAAAGTAATAAATAAAAATGTTATAAGTATGTAAATTAATCCCATGGCGGCAAAAAAATATTGAATTTTAGATATTTTGTTACTTAACTTACTACTTACTACCTTTATTTACGTAGAATAACCTGTTCAAGTTTCTAAACATATTTTTCGAACACTGTGTATTATTATGTGTCTACTTTTTTTAAAATTTTAACCTTTAAAAACTCCTAACATTTATTGATACTGCATGAGTCAAAAGGGGTCAGTTTAACTTCTCGCTGTATTTGAATACATATTTTAAAATAAACTTCAAATTATTATTGCCACATTTTATCTTCTACAAGTTATCATTATTAGATTTTCAATCCTACATTTCAGGTTTTCTGGAAGTTCTTCGAGATCCCTGTGTAGAGTGCATTTTTTTTTACATAGTGACAAAAAATTTTTGTAGGATACAGTTTTTTAAAATTACAAGTATGTACAGAGTACTTGTTTGTAATATATATATTTGCCACCCACCTGCACCCTAATTATTGTTGTTAAAAACAAACTTTAAAACTAAAAGTACCAGCATTTTAGGGTACAATCAGTTTTAAAAAATTGTATTGCTGTTTAAAGTTAACTTGTCAATATTTTTAATCATCTTGTCTGAAACATAATAATTGAGTTGTCTAGCATTATATCGTTTCTTATACAGATTTCTTGGATGTGGAACAAACCAAATATTATGCAGTCATTTATTATACCGCTGGTAGAGTAATGCTTGAACTAATGCTTTGTATATGAAGATAGTAAAATCAAATTGTTATTTTTTTGTATAGTTTCTTTTTTTTAGGACACAGCAATAACTTTGTTTTTATGACGGATTTTATAACAAATGCTCCAACACGGTGTGTGGAGAGACGGGCCTGGCGTTTTAAGTGTGAAGTGACTGTTGACATGTGTAAGGAACAATCGGGAAATCTTCGTCGAGCCACACCACTTACTAAAAGTCACACGCCGGATGCGTTACTCCACACGTCATATATTACAGCCTTTATAGGTAGAGCAAAACATAATTGAAGAAGGTAATTTTTTTAAATATTTATCATAAAATTAACTTCATCACCACGTTTTCATTTAAAATAAAACTCTTCTAAATATTTTTTATCATTGTTATTAATATTATTGTTTTAATTCTTATAGTATGCAGTAGTCAGGTTTAAGTATTAGTACCATCCCAAAAACATGGTTAATTGGTTCAGATAATTCATATTGGCCAACAGCGGTCAAGAATTTAAGAACTCTTATTATAAGGGCTAATGAGCCCAACAAGGATTGGCCCAAATATGCAGTAGAGAATGTATATGGATACTATGGTAAGTTTTATGTATTTAAGTACATACTCAATCAGTGTGTTTGATATTCTTGATCCAAGAAGATCTAGTGAGCTGGATAAAACCACCTCACTAGTGTTGGTACATGTTTCAGAAACACTGAAATAAAATTAGGTTAAGTACTTAATTGTTTTTTCTCAAACTATAAAATAAATTTATATCGGCAATAAAATATAATTATAATAAGTTAAAAAATACTAAAGTCTCTAGCAGAACCGAATTGAACATAAAAAATCTTTTCAGATATTTATGAAGATGCCCTGATGCAAGAAAAGGAGGCTGTAAAAGATTCAGAATCTGAGGGAGAGGGACGTGGGCCCGGAAAGAGAAAGTTAAAAACAAAAAAGAGCTTCTCGCCTCCATCATTCTCGTCTTCTGAAAGTAAGCACCTATTTTAAAAAGTTTTAGGATTATTTCAATTTTTTTTACTTGACCTTTATTTTCCTTTTTTTTTAACTAGGTGAGGTTGAGAATCAAGTGCCTGAAATAAAAAAAAATGTTGAAGTGGAAGTGGCTGGACATTATGGGAGTCAGGTTTTGTCCATGGGTAAATTTTTTTATTGACTTCCAACAATGATATTTTAACAAAACCTCGCTTGGGCATGACAAATTTCTTGTTTTCCAAGTGGCTTAAAGTTATTTGCTTGTATTTAAAAAAATTGATTTTAGTATTTAAAAAATATGAAATAGTTGTATCTAATAATAAAGGTTTTTGATGAAATTTTTCAAAATTAAAAAAAAATATTTTATACCAAAAACTAAATTAAACTTTATTAATGTTTTTAAGTCCAAGTATTACATTTTTATATTTTATAAAGAATCTTACATTTTTAGTAAGTGTTGAGGGAGGTGCTGAATCATTAAATGAAATTGTAATGGACAAGACGGAAGTAAATGGTATGTATATAGCCTTAATTCTGAAGAAACAATTCTAACAAAGCGGTCTTTCGTTTCCGAATTGTCCGCAGTTTTTTGTTGTTTTCTGACCCTGATAAAAAATAACTTAATTTTTCCATTGGGCGTGCATTTTTCAAATTTTCTTTAAGTATCATTAGATATCTGTGCACCATACTTTTTCAGGAAGCTAAACTTTAGGAAAAATAATTTTTGAAAAAATATTACCATTTCTCTTCAAAACCATCCTCGATGTTGGTACGTTCAAAATATGTGTAAGATATTTTTTAGATGCTGATACTGCCTGGGAACGAGATGATAATTTGACTATTATAGCTGATATAGTCGATGTAGAAATTTCCAATGCTGATATTATGAAAAAATTGGACTGGATCGTAAATTAAATTTTTTAATTTCAACTATAAATTTGCAAAAAAATACAATTGCTGAAATCGACTTTAGCAAACTGCCCCAATTACCTCTGGAATCAATTGGAAAAATTTTAGAATTTGAAAAATTACTCGATTGTGATACTACTTCAAAACAATTGGTTAGTATAATTATTATAATTAACCTAAACCTATATGAAATACAGAGTGATATCAAACCAATAAGCTTCTTTGATAAGCTTTTACTTTAAAAACTTTTTCAACAGTTTTGTTATTAAAATAAAATTTGGCTCACATGAGAGTGTCCAGAGTGTTAATTATAATTTCAATTTAAGAAAAAACGATATTTTGCAAAACAATAAAGATTGTTGTTTTGCATTATAAATTATATTGATTTTTTTCAAAATGCTTTTAATCTTGTTAAATAGAATGGTCCACTCAAAACAATGCTGGAAAGCGAGAACGGGAGCAAAAAAAATTAGCTGATAAGCAATAAGCAACAAAAATTAGTTTTGTTATGTAGAAACAAATCAAACGCGACACAATTAAGCTTTAAGCAGCAGGAATAAAATGTATATTTTTTTAATTTCCCATTACCTGTTTCTCCTTATTGCATATAGCTTATTTTTAATTATGTCTCGACCTTAAGGACTATGGTTCTCATTGACAATCTTTTGGTGTATTTTATTAGTCGGTATTTTGAATATTTTAGTACAACAAGTATCTTCAAGTGGCAGGAAAAAATGGAGCCGAATTTATTCGCAGAGGCTTGGCGAGCATATTTGCAAATAAGTTGGCAATTAATTGTTCTTGGACAGGACAAAAAAACAATTTTCGGATCAAAGATTATAAAATTATCAGTGTTTTAAGAGGTTTGTATATTTAAATTAATAAAATATTATAACTAAATATTCAAAAAATGTATATGTATTCAATTTTATAAACAGATGCAGCACAAAACGTGCACAATGTGACGCATAAGCAACTAGAGACATCAATCATGGAATGGTTTCGACACGCCAATCAAAGGCTGAAACGAGAAGAACTTAGCAATTGGTAAGTTATTAAATCAGTTTGTCATGGCTCAATTAAAATATGAGTTCTTACCTTTAAAAAAGAATCATCAAGCTACGTTTTATAAGAGCTTCAAAATAAAGACGACAAAATATTAGCTTTGCTTTTTAAATATATATACAACATATAGGGTTTTATGATAAAACATAAAAATTTAGAAACACCTTAAAGACCAAACCTGATATTTCCTGTTTTTCTGATATCTCCGAGATAGAGAATATTTACAATTTTCTTTTACCAAATTAAGCCTCAAAATACAAAAAAAAATTCTCAATGTCACCATCTTGGTATCGCTTGCCATTTTTGAGATAGCTAAACCAAACAATTTTTTTTTCAGAATATCTATTTTAATATTGAAGTAATATTAAAGCCGGACAATTGCGATGTAAATGGTATGATTTTTGTATTTTTTTATTTTATATATGCTTTATAGCAAATATTAAAAATATAATTTGTAGATATATAATATAATATATGAAATAAATGTACATTTTTAAATGATTAAATGAATAATATTCTAATACCAATATTATACTCTGTTTCAGGTATGGTTACCAGAACGTTTTTTTTGTTTATACAATTAGATAATAATAATACAAAATAATGTAAATAATAAAAAAAATAAAAATGATTCCCTACAGAATTAACATCCTTTTATTTGAATTATGCTACCTGCATAAAGTAACAGCAAAACGCCAATATTTTAGTTAGGGAAGACACATCTAAAAATATAAAATCCCAAAGTTTCAAGAAAATATTTTCAGTAGTTTTCCCAAAAGTTCCAACAAACTGCTGTAGTGAATCACGCTCTGTATGGATTAAGCGGGCTTTAAAATATTAATTTTAGGATAATTTCTATAGGAACTGACAAAATTAACATTTTAGAGCTACCTTGATCCATATAATTTTTGTTATCTCATTACTAAACGTTATGTGCCTAATTTACTTTAGGAAATAATTACATTTAACGGTTTACAAAAATATTACATTCTCGAAGGATGAATCTAATTCGTCATCAATATAATGTTTATTGTGTCTGCATTTATTGCCTTTTTAAAACAAAATTGGTTTGTTATAGTTTCGAAACAAAAACATCTTATAAGCAACGTAATTGTAACTTTTTGAAAAGTCCTTAATATAAACATCTCAAAAACAAAACCAGTTTGTTATAGTTTTCGAATCAAACACGTTGATTTCTAAATGCAACTGCGATTTTGTTATGTTGGCGGACATTACGACCAGTACGTTTCGAAATAGTGACGTATCAAAACCTTTTTGTACAACGTAACAATGTAACGTAAAAACATAAATTTAACGAAATTGAGTTGTTTTTTTGCTTAGTGGGATGATCTATATGGTGCTAAAATTTTACTCAGTTATGGGCACCGGGGGGGGCTAGCGTTACATTAGCCCCCCCCGGTAAAAGTGCTTAATAACTCCGTAACGACTATGGTGCTAACTCTATAATTTGGGTGCTAGGTATGGTTTATATGGTGCTAAAATTTTACGCAGTTATGGGTACCGGGGGGGGGGGGGGGTGCTAATGTAACGGACCCTAAAAAAATAGGCGTGCGACTTTATTTGAGCATCGCGTAGTGAAAGGGTTAACGAAGGACAAGAACTGTTTTGTTGCTTTCCATACTCGATAAATTATTAGGATATATATATTTTTTTATTTCTGTAGGTACCTATTTTAGTTTTTTACAAATAAAGTTTCTTCTTACAGATATTCTTGAAGATAAATACCAAAACTATATACAGCTTACTATTAAAAAAAGGCAAGAAATATTTTTTCAGAACTTTTTTTAAATTTGGGCTGGAAAGGGTTAAGAAGGTCTTTTAAGAAACTTTTCTTACCAAAAAGAAACCAACTACAGATACACATAGATATTTTATGTCCAGGTTATGAAGAACCATATTTTGATTCCCCAACTAAGGATTGGATAAAATGTAATTGGTGTGACGCTTGCAGGTGGCACGAATCGTGCACAGGGTATGAGGGTCATGGCCAATTTAAATGTGACATTTGTTTATAATCGTCAACTTGCCCCAATATGCTCGTCATTTATTTGCCCCATAGGGGGCAAGACGAAAATACAAAAAAAAATGTGGCATATTTTTCGTTCTTTTTAAAAAATACTTTTTGAAGTTTTGATGTTTCTTTTGATAGTTAATAAATGTATCTTTTGTATAATGACAAGTTTGGTTTGATCAAATGCTCTGTTCATTTTTTACAAGTATGTTTCCTTAAGCTCGTCAACTTGCCCCACCTTCCCCTACTGTTGTGTGTTCTGGTCCCCCTTCTATAGATTTGATAGAATTAAGAGAGTTCAAATAAAGTTTGCAAATTCTTTACTTTTCAAACTCAAAATTGATAAATCTCTCCGACTCACAGTGAACGATTAATTATTCTTGGTCTCGAGTTGTTAGACAAACGCAAAGTTAAACTTACTCTCTTAAAATACAATTGACATAAAGCATATCCTGGTCTAAGCATATTTTGTAAGAACTACCCATACATACAGAGCAGAAGTACCGTAAAACGGGGTGGATCGAAACTTAAGGGTCAATAGCAACAGAAACTAGAAACGTAACTCATTTATTCCTACAGAGCACCAATTTGAATTTGGCGGTTTTTGTTAATCAAGATGCATTGCTTTAGTAGGTTTTTAACAAATATCTAGTGACGTTTTGCTGTTTGCGTTGGCAATGCTGTTATGGCGTATGCTCTTATCATCAGCTGTCAAAAGTTGATTGGCGTAGTAGGGAAAACTTTCCATTTTTTTATGTGAAAAAAAAACAGGTAAGATGATTTATATCTCGTTGGGAGATACCTTTGCATGTCTTGTGACCATATTTACTTCCTAAAATCAAACTTCTAGAATAGTTTTCAAGAAACGATTTTTTTTATAACCACACTTTCAGCTATAATTTGGGGTCAATAGAAACAGGTTGTTTCTATTCACCCACCTGTTTCTATTTACCCCACTGATTTATTTTATATTCTACACATATATTTTTTCTTGCAGTAAAATGCCCCGAACTTACCATCGTGATCCACGCAGTAAAACTTACCTTCGTCACTCTCAATAAACGATAAATGCGGCTTTAACATGTATTACCAATGGCATGAGCTACAGACAGGCCAGTAAAAAGTATAAAATACATTATTCCGTCTTATATCGCCATCGTAAACAACCGCATCTAAAGAAACAAGGAGGTCAAGCATCCCTAGGTGAAGAGGAAGAGCACTTAATTGTCAACCATGTCATTGCATGTGCTGAATGGGGCTACCCTATGGACCACATGGATCTGAGAATTATAATAAAGAATTATTTAGATAGCAGAGGAAAAACTATCCCAAAGTTCAAAAACAATCTTCCTGGACGAGATTATGTTTTTCTTTTTCTAAAACGGCACGAGGCTTCTCTGCGAACTAGAATTTGTCAAAAGATAAAGCGATCGCGAGCAGAGGTCCACCCTGAAGCCATCCACACTTACTTCGACCATCTGGAATATGAGCTAAAAGACGTACCACCATCCAACGTAATAAATTATGACGAGACAAATCTAAGTGATGATCCGGGAAGGAAAAAAATTATCGTCAAACGTGGATGTAGATACCCGGAGAGAATTATAAACTCCTCAAAAAGCAGCACCTCCGTGATGTTTGCCGCTTCCGCCGATGGAAAAGTCTTGCCCCCGTATGTGGTATACAAGGCCCAAAATCTTTTTAAGTCTTGGACAATTGGGGGAGTGAAAGGTGCTCGCTATAATAAAAGTCCAAGTGGTTGGTTTGACCAGATAAGCTTTGGGGATTGGGTGAAGAACATTGCTATACCTGCATTAAAGAATTTGCCAGGGAAAAAATTTCTGATAGGCGACAACCTGTCGTCCCATTTTCTGGAAGAGACAGTTACACTTTGTCAGCTTCATAACATATCGTTTATTTTTTTACCTGCCAATTCTACCCATATGGCCCAACCGCTAGATGTGGCTTATTTCCGACCTCTTAAAGTGGCTTGGAGGAAAATTTTAGAAAAATAGAAAATGAGAGAAGGGAAAAAAGCGGCCAGCGTTCCAAAAGACAAGTTTCCCTTTATGGTAAAGGAGCTCATGGCAAAGATTGAAGAAAATAGCGCCACTAATATCAAAGCTGGATTTAGGAAGTCTGGCATCTACCCACTCAATAGGAATGAAGTATTAAATCGCATTCCCCAGGTTCCTGTTACAGCAGAAGATTCAGAGCATGTTAGCATGGCAGTTGTAGAAATGGTAAAAGAATTAAGGTATTCAGCACCAGTTAAGCAAAATAAAAGGCGTAAAAAGATTGCAGTGACTGCAGGGAAAAGCGTGATAGGAGCTGACTTTCAAGCCGAAGAAGAGGAAGAGATCGATCAAGAGCACGATGTCACGAATGAATTGGATGAAGACGACTACCTGATATTTGAAGAAGAACAAGTAGTTGAAAATAAACGTACTGAAAGAAAAGAAAGCGAAGTGGAGTTAGAAAGCGACGATGAAGACATGCCACTCGCTCGTTTGAAGAATAATAAATCTGGTGGTATTAACTACAAAGGCAGAAAATTTGACAACGTATATCCCATTGACCGATGTAACATTGAAAAAGACATGTGGTTATTAGTGGCCTTCGAAGCTTCCCATGGCAAAAACATAAATTATAGTACCAAGTATTATATTGGTAAAGTTATCAACAAGGCAATTGATGAAATTGAAGGCTCTTTTTTGTGCTCCAAGCAAACTAAACTATATGGGGGATTTATTTATAGTTTTCCAGAAAAACCTGATATTTGCGCATTCACATACGATCAGGTTGTTGGACAGGTACTCCAGGTGATTGAAGATGTTCCAAGTTCTTCCACCAGAGAATTGCTGAGATTTCCCATTTCTCAAATGATCCTTGTTTAAAGGTATAAATGCCTAAAGAGCTACCTATTTGTTGGACTGTTAAAAGAAATTGCAGTGCCTTTTTTTTATCTATTTTTATTTACCCAGGGTATTAAAGTTAGATTTTAAGAACCAAAGTAGGTACCTAATTAGTTTAAATCTTAGTGTTTTTGTTACCTACGAATATTTTTTTATTTGAATGTTACCTATGTTTATATAATCAATGCCATATTTTGTTTAACTTTAAGATTTGTTTCCCTGCCAAAAAAATCGCATAAAAACATATAAAAAATATTTAAGATTTGATGATTCTTTATAGAATTGAAAAGATTTGATGGGACAGAGAATATTTTTTATATAAGATTTTATGAGTGTTTAAAGAACACCATCTCTTTATGCGCATTTAAGGGATATTTGAAAATAAAAATCACATTGGTTTATAAGACTTCATGGGTATAAATTTAAGCAACATTTGATAATGTAAAACCATATAAATTGTTCATAAGATTTTATAGGAAATTCCAAAGCAAACGTGTTTATAAGTATATAGTATATTACCAAAAAGGTCAAACATTTTCGTATCAGTTTTTATCAGGTAATAAATTATAAAGTATGTAACATATATTATTTTGTGAGTTTTTATGGGTTTAAAATTATACAAAATTTAATGATGCAAAACACTATGAAAAGTTTATAAGATTTTATAGGACATTCCAAAACAAACGTGTTTATAAGTTTATATGTTGTATTATCAAAAAGGTCAAACATTTTCGTATCAGTTTTTATCAGGTAATAAATTATAAAGTATGTAACATATATTATTTTGTGAGCTTTTATGGATTTAAAATTATACAAAATTTAATAATGCAAAACCCTATAAAAAGTTTATAGGATTTTATAGGACATTCCAAAACAAACGTGTTTATAAGTTTATATGTTGTATTATCAAAAAGGTCAAAAATTTTCGTATCAGTTTTTATCAGGTAATAAGTTATAAAGTATGTAACATATATTATTTTGTGAGTTTTTATGGGTTTAAAATTATACAAAATTTAATAATGCAAAACACTATGAAAAGTTTATAAGATTTTATAGGACATTTCAAAACAAACGTGTTTATAAGTTTATATGTTGTATTATCAAAAAGGTCAAACATTTTCGTATTAGTTTTTATCAGGTAATAAATTATAAAGTATGTAACATATATTATTTTGTGAGCTTTTATGGATTTAAAATTATACAAAATTTAATAATGCAAAACCCTATAAAAAGTTTATAGGATTTTATAGGACATTCCAAAACAAACGTGTTTATAAGTTTATATGTTGTATTATCAAAAAGGTCAAAAATTTTCGTATCAGTTTTTATCAGGTAATAAGTTATAAAGTATGTAACATATATTATTTTGTGAGTTTTTATGGGTTTAAAATTATACAAAATTTAATGATGCAAAACACTATGAAAAGTTTATAAGATTTTATAGGACATTCCAAAACAAACGTGTTTATAAGTTTATATGTTGTATTATCAAAAAGGTCAAACATTTTCGTATCATCATCGACAAAACCTTTTTCAAATTATTTTCGTATCAGTTTTTATCAGGTAATAAATTATAAAGTATGTAACATATATTATTTTGTGAGCTTTTATGGATTTAAAATTATACAAAATTTAATAATGCAAAACCCTATAAAAAGTTTATAGGATTTTATAGGACATTCCAAAACAAACGTGTTTATAAGTTTATATGTTGTATTATCAAAAAGGTCAAAAATTTTCGTATCAGTTTTTATCAGGTAATAAGTTATAAAGTATGTAACATATATTATTTTGTGAGTTTTTATGGGTTTAAAATTATACAAAATTTAATGATGCAAAACACTATGAAAAGTTTATAAGATTTTATAGGACATTCCAAAACAAACGTGTTTATAAGTTTATATGTTGTATTATCAAAAAGGTCAAACATTTTCGTATCAGTTTTTATCAGGTAATAAATTATAAAGTATGTAACATATATTATTTTGTGAGCTTTTATGGATTTAAAATTATACAAAATTTAATAATGCAAAACCCTATAAAAAGTTTATAGGATTTTATAGGACATTTCAAAACAAACGTGTTTATAAGTTTATATGTTGTATTATCAAAAAGGTCAAAAATTTTCGTATCAGTTTTTATCAGGTAATAAGTTATAAAGTATGTAACATATATTATTTTGTGAGTTTTTATGGGTTTAAAATTATACAAAATTTAATAATGCAAAACACTATGAAAAGTTTATAAGATTTTATAGGACATTTCAAAACAAACGTGTTTATAAGTTTATATGTTGTATTATCAAAAAGGTCAAACATTTTCGTATTAGTTTTTATCAGGTAATAAATTATAAAGTATGAAACATATATTATTTTGTGAGTTTTTATGGGTTTAAAATTATACAAAATTTAATAATGCAAAACACTATAAAAAGTTTATAAGATTTTATAGGACATTCCAAAACAAACGTGTTTATAAGTTTATATGTTGTATTATCAAAAAGGTCAAACATTTTCGTATCAGTTTTTATCAGGTAATAAATTATAAAGTATGTAACATATATTATTTTGTGAGTTTTTATAGGTTTAAAATTATACAAAATTTAATAATGCACACTGAAAAGTTTATAAGATTTTATAGGACATTCCAAAACAAACGTGTTTATAAGTTTATATGTTGTATTATCAAAAAGGTCAAACATTTTCGTATCAGTTTTTATCAGGTAATAAATTATAAAGTATGTAACATATATTATTTTGTAAGTTTTTATAGGTTTAAAATTATACAAAATTTAATAATGCAAAACACTATAAGAAGTTTATAAGATGTTATAGGAAATTCCAAAGCAAACGTGTTTATAAGCTTATATGTTGTATTATCAAAAAGGTCAAACATTTTCGTATCAGTTTTTATCAGGTAATAAATTATAAAGTATGTAACATATATTATTTTGTAAGTTTTGATGGGTTTAAAATTATACAAAATGTAATAATGCAAAAACACTATAAAAAGTTTATAAGATTTTATAAGAAATTCCAAAGAAAACGTGTTTATAAGTTTATATGTTGTATTAGCAAAAAGGTCAAACATTTTTCGTATCAGTTTTTATCAGGTAATAAATTATAAAGTATGAATCATCCCTAAATATGAAAATTGGAAGAATAATACAAAAAAATAACAATGTCAAGAACTTTAGGAAAAGGAAATAAACTATTTTGTTAAAAATATTCACAATAATTAATAAAAAAAATCTTACAATCTATACTAATCTATCATAAAAAAAAGGATTTTTATTATTTTATTTTGTAGGGTTTTTATGACACCAAAGTTGCTGTTACGTTACTATTCATTGTTGTGAGAGTTCCTGCAAGGTGCTGGAATCAATACAAAAAGACGTTGCGAAGAGACGAAAAAAGAAGCAATAGAAAGTTCAGCAACAAAAAGTATTCAAGAACAAAAAGAACAAATAATGCCCTCATAATTGAATTGTATTAATTGGAATCTAATAAAATAAATGTTGGTTTGTCTACAAATAAAAAAAAGCATTTAATTAAGTAAAAAAGTAAGTAGATATAAATGCGAGAAATTAATGCAAGTAACCAGCAGCAGATTAGCCGCATCATATGGTCCTAAGGAGCAGGATTGTAGATAATACCAATTAAGTAAGAAATAAATAAATTATTGAAATAATAAAGTAATAAAATAAAGTGACAGAAAAGTCAGTCGAAATAATTATACCTGGATACGAAATATACCTGACAGTCAAGTGTCAAGGTAAACTTCAAACCTGACAGTCAAGTGTCAAGGTAAACTTCAAACCTCACAGTCAAGTGTCAAGGCAAACTTCAAACCTGACAGTCAAGTGTCAAGGAAAAATTCAAACCTGACAGTCAAGTGTCAAGTAAAACTTCAACTGTGTGTCATTTTTGTATGAGAAAAATTAAATTTGGATGCATAAATAAGCTGCTATTTTGATAAGAAGAAGAATAAATTCTAGCAGAGACTGGTTATGGTTGGAAGAAGTCCAATGTTTGATGGTCAGTGGCTCGCGCTTGGTAAATTGCGAGGTAAATAGGTAGAAACTTAGCGATCGGGAAAGTACTGCCAAAAAAGTATAAAAATAGTTGATATTTTTAATAAATAAATGGTTTTTTGTTTTACTGAAATATGAAATAATAAATAAATAATATTTACTTGGCATTATATTGTAAAAGTTTCAGTATTTTACCAATAAAATGTCAAATAAAGAAAAAAAGGAGTTAGTTAAAAAACTCAAGAGTGATAGAAAGCAAATTTGTGCCCAATTAGAAAGATTATCTGATTTTATTTCAAATTGCGATACTTTTACAAGTAAAATTAAAATAAACGAAAGGTTTGTCAGATGTGAAACTCTGTGGGGTGAATTTGGTAAAGTACAAACTGAACTGGATTATCTTGAAGATTCTGGTTCTAATGACAGAATTGATTTTGAAGAAAAATATTTTGATATTATAAGTATTTTTAAAGAATTGTTGACAAATAATTTAGAAATAAATCCTGGTTCAAATGGTAATAAAATTTACACAAATTCACAGCAAACTTTTGTCAAATTACCACCATTAGATTTGCCTGTTTTTAGTGGTAATTATGATTCATGGTTAGGTTTTTTTGACACATTTGTTTCTTTAATACATTCTAATAATAATTTGAGTGATGTGCAGAAATTTTATTACCTACAATCTTGTTTAAAAGATGAAGCTGCTCAGATAATTCATTCCCTTGAAGTAAATAATTCCAATTATGAAATTGGATTTAAATTATTGCGTGAAAGGTATGAAAACACTAAATTTATTCTTCAAAGCCACGTGAAGTGTATTTTTGAATTACCAGCAGTAGGCAAAAATACTCTTTGTGATTTACGAAAATTGGTAGACATTATTCAAAGGAACTTGAGAGCACTGAAAAGTTTAAAAGAGCCAGTAGACAGTTGGGATACATTATTGCTTTACATAATTATCAATAAGTTAGACATATATTCCAGGCGTGAATGGGAAACTTTTTGCGTAAGTTATAGCGATTTAATAAAATTTTTGAATGAGAGATGCCAAATATTGGAAAATTTGGAATCACATAAAACAAATTTTACTCAATCGCATTTGTCTACTGGCAAGCATATATTTAAAGGTTTAAAAGCTACCCAAGGTTATGTTTCCACTGGTAGTAGTGATAATAATTGTCTTTATTGTAAAGCTGGTAAACATCCTATGTATCATTGTTCGAAGTTCTTATGTTTAAATGAAATTCAAAGGGTAAATGAAATAAAAAAGTTGCATTTATGTCTTAATTGTTTTAAACCTAATCATATTAGTACAAGGTGTTCTTATAAAGGATGTCAAAAATGTGGTAAGCCACATAATACCTTATTGCACATTGATTATTCGAAAACTGCGTCAACTCAAAATCAAGGTTTAGTAAATTCAGGTAACGTTCAACTGGGTATAGCAAATACAAATAAAATAAATAGTCCGAATTTTTCGCCTTTAATAGAAAATAATCGCAGTTCTGTAAATGTTTGTACATCTCAGGGTGCAAGTAATGAAAGCCATAATTTTAATAATAATGCAACATCAGAAATTTCGGAAAACAATAAAATCTCAAAGGCTATTGACAATAATTTTATTTCCATTAATACGCATAGGTCAAATAGTGTAAGTGATTGTGAAGTGCTGCTTTCAACTGCCAAAGTATTGGTGTTTGACGGCACAGGAAACATACATGAGGTAAGAGCTTTGTTGGATTGTGGATCACAATCTAATTTTATTTCCAGTGACTTAGTTTCAAAATTAAATTTAAATTTATGCGAAACAAATATATCAGTGGTTGGAATAAATACTTCGATAACAAAATCAACAAAAATAGTACAAGCAACTATAAAATCAGTTTTTAATTCTTTTAAAGCAGATTTAAATTTTTTGGTACTGGATAAGATTACTAATAATTTACCGATGTTGCCAGTTAATAAAGAAATTCTGAGGATTCCATGTAATTTAAATTTAGCGGATCCTAATTTCAATATACCAGGTAAAATTGACATTTTGTTAGGTGCAAATATATTTTATGATCTTTTACTGGTAGGTCAAATTAAAGTTGCAAATAATATGCCAATTTTACAAAAAACTAGATTAGGTTGGGTAATATCAGGAACAGTTCCCTCAGATCAAAATAATAAATCATATAAAACACAATCTGCACAAGCCCAAACATTTTGCAATCGAATTTGACATTAGATAAACAAATAGGAAAAATTTTGGATTGTGGAAGAGATGACATCCGCTACATGTTTAAAGAAGGAAGAGCAAGATTGTGAAGATTTGTTTGTAAATACGACAAAACACTTATGTGATGGAAGATTTGTAGTGAAGTTACTGATCAAAGAAGGAATAGAAAATATTGGGGATTCAAGGCAAATATCAGAAAGGAGATTTCTTAAATTAGAGAAGAAATTTGTTATAAATAAGAATTTAAAATACGAATATGACAAATTTTTGACAGAATATGAAGAGTTGGGACATATGTCTGAAATACCAATAGAAGAAATAGAAAGTAATAATCCGGTATATTATCTACCTCATCATGCAGTTACAAAAGAGGATAGCACGACGACAAAATTGAGAGTAGTATTTGATGCAAGTGCTAAAACAAATCGCGGAATAAGTTTAAATGATAAATTAAAAAATGGACCAATAATACAGGATCAATTATATTCAATATTGGCAAGATTTAGACAACACAATTTTGTTTTGGGTGCCGATGCAGCAAAGATGTATAGACAAGTATGGATCGATCCAGAACAAAGAGATTTACAAAGGATAGTATGGAGAAGAAATCCTGAAGATAAGTTAAAATATTACCGTCTCAATACAGTTACGTATGGAACAACTTCAGCGTCATTTTTAGCTATTCGTTCTTTGCATAGAGCAGCAGAGGAGCAAGAAGATAATTATCCAAGAGCTAGTTATGAAATAAAGAAGAATTTTTATGTCGATGACCTTTTGACTGGAGCATCTACCATTGAAGAAACTATAAAATTAAAAAATGAAATATCAGAAATTTTAAAGAAATCAGGATTCACATTAAGGAAATGGGTATCAAATAATAAGGAATTATTGTATAGTGAAGAGAATGAGAAAATTAAACAATATATAGTGGATCAGAATGTCACAAAAACTTTAGGATTGGTTTGGAATATTCATGAAGATAATATACAGTATATTATTCAAATGGAAAGTTGTCTTCGACCAACAAAAAGAAATATTTTATCAATTTTATCAAAAATATTTGACCCTTTAAGATTATTAGGTCCAATAATCGTTTGCGCCAAATTAATTATGCAAAGATTGTGGATACAAAAGGTTGATTGGGACGAAGAAGTTTCTCCAGACTTATACAACCTTTGGAAAGAATTTTATAATGATTTGCCACATTTAAATGATATACATATTCCGCGACATGCAGTCAGTTTCAATGCCATACAAATAGACTTACATGGTTATTGTGATGCTTCAGAAAAAGCTTATGGTGGATGTGTATATTTACGATCTATTGACAGCAATGGAAAAATAACTACGCACTTACTAAGTGCAAAATCAAAGGTAGCTCCAATTAAGACAATAACCTTGCCAAGGTTAGAGTTATGCGGAGCTGTGCTCTTATCAAGATTAGAAAAGAAAATTATTGATTCTCTCAGTTTCAAAATTAGAGAGGTAAATTGTTGGACTGATTCCAAAATAGTATTATCTTGGTTGGCGGCAGAACCTGCAAAATGGAGCATATTTGTATCACATAGAGTAGCTGAAATACAGCAAAATAATAATATAAATAGTTGGAATCATGTTAGAAGTGAAGACAATCCAGCTCATTTAATTTCGCGTGGATGTGATGCAAATTAATTAAAGAAATCCAAAATTTGGTGGCATGGACCGGAGTATTTGAACAGCGATATACATGATTGGTCAAAAAATGAGTTTCAATGTTTTGAAGAGGACATTCCTGAAATAAGAAATGCCAGGCAAGTAAATATTTTAATTTAAAATCAAGATGTATTTTTAAAATTTTCAAATTTTTTACGATTACAAAGGGTAGTAGCATATTGTATACGATTTTATAATAATTTAAAAAATAAAAATAATAAAATAATGGGATGTTTAACTGTAGTCGAATTACAACAATCATTATTATGTTTGATCAAAATTGCACAATCTGCTGAGTTTTCAAATGAAATAAAAAATTTGAAAGGTAAAAAAACACTTGCACATTGTAGTAAATTAATTGCATTGAATCCATTTTTAGATAAAAACGGAATATTACGCGTAGGTGGTCGCTTAGCAAAATATTCTGTTAATTTTGATCAAAAATTTCCTATTATACTTAATAATAACCATTATTTAAGTAATTTAATAATATCTTATGAGCATAAAAAAAATCTACATATGGGACCCCAAAATTTACTTGCTAATATTAGATGCAGATTTTGGATTTTAGGTGGCATAAGTGCTATAAAGAAGGTACTTCGAAAATGTATTGTGTGTTTTAAGGTTAAACCTCAATCTCTTAATACTTTAATGGGTGAATTGCCTGAACAGCGAGTTACTCCTGCTAAACCATTTTTTAATTGTGGGGTTGACTATGCTGGACCTTTTAATATTAAAGCTTCAAAGTTACGTAATAGTAAAATTTTAAAGGCCTATTTATGTATTTTCATTTGTTTTGTCACTCGAGCAGTTCATCTGGAGGTCGTTTCAGATCTGACAACTGAATCGTTTTTAAATGCGTTAAAACGTTTTTTAGCAAGACGTGGTAAATGTAAAAATATATTTTCTGATTGTGGCTCAAATTTTATAGGTACAAACAACGAAAGGCGTGAGTTTTCTAAATTTTTAAAAAGTAATGAATTTAAAAGTAAAGTATTTGAATATTTATCTAAAGATAAGGATGTAAAATTTTAGCAAAAACTTGGGTAAATAGAGCAAATAATGCAACTAAATATCAAAAAATGTTCCTAATTAATATTTGTTTATACAGCTAAGTAGAAAACTATCGAAACATTGAGGAAAAAGGGCGTGGTGACTACGGGTATAAAATTTAGCAACCATTGGTAAAATATCAGGAAAAATATTAAAATTACCATCAATCACACCAGAATACTTATCGTTAAAACCTACTATTTTCACTGGCTTGTTACCAATAAATAGGTTTGAATCTACCATTCGAAACCCTTATTTAATATGTGATGTTTCCAGAAAGGTGTATTTTATCCTACTCTCATACATCCTATAGCAGTGATGTTAAAAACTAAATCGGCTTTATTAACAAGTGCAATCATTTATAGATCATAGAGACCCATAGAGCTGTAACCAGTATTAAATAAATCAAGTCAATATTGCAGAACATTTTATATGTTTTATAGGAGTCGCAGTAAAGTGAAGCAGTACTCTATATAAATTTAATATAAGGTACAGGTAACGATCATCAGGCTATTTTATATCGTCTAACTTGGGTATCCATTTAATAAGACGCAAGTTAATATTATTTTAAATTACTTTTAATTATTTCTCAGTATCTATAGTATGCAGGGCTATCTAACCATACTTCACGTCTTGCATAATTAACGACCTCTCGTATCTCAGGATCTTCACAATATACGTATTACCGCTCTACTTCTTCAAAATTCCCCAACTTGTTCATGTCGTATACAAATCTTAAGGCATCTGGTCCTTCAAAGTAGCGTTCACATATATCCAAAGCTCTAACTATTTTTAACCAACGGATGGATTCCCAATTCTTCTTTACGTTTTGAAGTGTATTATATATATATATCCTGAATTACATGATGTGCATCATTATTTACTATATTCTGAGCCTTGTCCATGATATCCAATTGATTGCGAGTATTGCAAATAATTAGGACTGACTTAAAATAAGCCGCCGTGCTTCTGCTGATAGTAAATATATCAACAGGCTTAATTACTCTGTGAAACCTGAATCTATAGAGGATTGTTCGGGTTTTCGGGGTTACTCGGGTTCATTAGGATTTTGAGAATGTATTTTTGCTTGACGTAGTTTTTAAAAACACAGCCACGGCCAAAGGCTCACGAAATTTGCAAAATTTTGGGAGAAGGCCGTGGCTGTGTTTTTAAAAACTACGTCAAGCAAAATACATTCTCAAAATCCTAATGAACCCGAGTAACCCCGAAAACCCGAACAATCCTCTATAGATTCAGGTTTCACAGAGTAATTAAGCCTGTTGATATATTTACTATCAGCAGAAGCACGGCGGCTTATTTTAAGTCAGTCCTAATTATTTGCAATACTCGCAATCAATTGGATATCATGGACAAGGCTCAGAATATAGTAAATAATGATGCACATCATGTAATTCAGGATATATATATATAATACACTTCAAAACGTAAAGAAGAATTGGGAATCCATCCGTTGGTTAAAAATAGTTAGAGCTTTGGATATATGTGAACGCTACTTTGAAGGACCAGATGCCTTAAGATTTGTATACGACATGAACAAGTTGGGGAATTTTGAAGAAGTAGAGCGGTAATACGTATATTGTGAAGATCCTGAGATACGAGAGGTCGTTAATTATGCAAGACGTGAAGTATGGTTAGATAGCCCTGCATACTATAGATACTGAGAAATAATTAAAAGTAATTTAAAATAATATTAACTTGCGTCTTATTAAATGGATACCCAAGTTAGACGATATAAAATAGCCTGATGATCGTTACCTGTACCTTATATTAAATTTATATAGAGTACTGCTTCACTTTACTGCGACTCCTATAAAACATATAAAATGTTCTGCAATATTGACTTGATTTATTTAATACTGGTTACAGCTCTATGGGTCTCTATGATCTATAAATGATTGCACTTGTTAATAAAGCCGATTTAGTTTTTAACATCACTGCTATAGGATGTATGAGAGTAGGATAAAATACACCTTTCTGGAAACATCACATATTAAATAAGGGTTTCGAATGGTAGATTCAAACCTATTTATTGGTAACAAGCCAGTGAAAATAGTAGGTTTTAACGATAAGTATTCTGGTGTGATTGATGGTAATTTTAATATTTTTCCTGATATTTTACCAATGGTTGCTAAATTTTATACCCGTAGTCAATGTTTCGATAGTTTTCTACTTAGCTGTATAAACAAATATTAATTAGGAACATTTTTTGATATTTAGTTGCATTATTTGCTCTATTTACCCAAGTTTTTGCTAAAATTTTACATCCTATCCTCGTTTTTGATACTTAACACGTTAGATGCTATATGATATAATTGAATTTCCCTTTTAAACTGCATTTTATGTACCTCCCATTGTTATTGCTTGTATTATTTTAATAGCTTTAATCGTTTCGATAGGTATTTATTTCATTATCTACCTTTTGCAAAAAATAATCCTTATCTCCGCCATTATGTCGTTAATGGTTTTATACAGTCTAATACGTTTATGACTTAGGTTTTAAAAATAATTTTTACTAGGTGTTGGAGCTTTTTTAGCCTCTGCCTGTTTACTTTACCCCCCCTCCCCTCCCCACATCGCTCGCCATAACAACTCTAATCGTAAGGACCTATAACCTGTTAGCTAGTTGAGTGATCAAGTTTTTGGGTTTTCTAGGTAACTTGTAATGTTTCGCTACACATGTATCTAACAACAAGTATTACCTAATGGTCGTAACGATCCGTGAGCCAATATCTGCTGTTGACGTTTATACCATTGTGTGACCTATTCTAAGTTTATGGTTTAATGAATAATTTTTACAACCGTTTTTGTTTTATTTTTTTAGTTTAGCAGGACGAGTCGTTAAGAAGCCATTTTATCCAACTAGTTACTTTTTTATTTTTCGTGGTTGTAAGGCTGATTAGATCGGGGCGGTCACCCCTGAATTTCGCAAAATTTATACATTTAACGCTCATCTCATATAACTAATATAGCATTTTAAACGGGAATTTTATTTATTTGGCTGATCATTCGGTAATTTAAATGGTATACATCCTTATCTTTTAACGTTAATGTAACCCCTGTTAGTGGTTGTCTAGTGTTATTTTCGGTATTCCTAATATTAGAGGATGATCGTGCATATACTTTTTGACCCTTTTTTTTGGTGTTAGCCGGTCTTTATACAGAATAACCACACCCAAGAAGTTGGGTTAGGTTCGTCGTGCATTTGTGTTATATAAATAATCTTGCTGGAGTTAACTGATTTTAAAAGGAAAATTAACCTGAATTTCTAGGTATTTTTCCCTATTTATTCTTATTTTTAAAGCCCCAAGGAGGGTATGTTTGATGGCTAAGAGCCTACCCAGCAACTATTCGTTCTCTGTAATGTCTTTCGATTTAAGTCTATTTAAATTAAACACCTATTAATTATTTCTGCTGATATCCAAATTAGATGTAGGCGATCCGAATTTTTGTCATGTTTAGCTGGGTATTCATTGAGTTCTTTAGCTATTAATTTTTCAGATCCTAAGTTGTTTTTACTGTTGAAGCGGAAAATTTCAGTATTTTCATGGTAGGCGGGCTATCATAGGTAGTTGTATGTACCTGGTTCGGATGTTATTTCTTGATTTCTCATTGGTATAACTGTAATAGCACACGACGTCTGCCTACCTCTTTTTCTACCACTGTGCTGGATACGTTCGGTGCATCCTGTATTATATATCGAGCCACCCTTACAATGCTGTGGCTATCACACCACATTCTATACTGTCGTTGTTTGTTCTAATTGAATTTTTTTATTCGTGCGATAGACACATCAATGATAAACAAGTTTAGTAACCCTCTGAACTAACCTGACTACCTACGTTTTCCATCTTGCACCTAAATAGATAGATATACATTTACATACATAAAACAAGGCCAGCAATATACCACATGCAAAACTTTCTTTAAGACGCCGTAACGTGTGATGTACCTTTTAATTGTATTAAGTCGTACAAAATTCCAGCGCATCCACCATAAATTGCTGTTTTTTTTTTATCAAAGTATTTATTGATCGCTTATTTTGTATAAATAGGGGTTTATAGGTTCAAAGACCCTTTTTTATGCACATTAATGAATTATTGGATGTTTTTACCCAATCAGCGGATGGTTTTAGGGTACTAATAAGCACGCCCATATGCCAATATAGACCTGTCAGAACTTGTATAGGCATACTGGAGTATATATGTTCAAATGTAGTTTTTTAGGTACTTTAATGGTTTATTTGGTGTTTTTATTCCATCAGAAAGGCCGTTGATTGTACATTTTGTGTAAGGGGCTGTTAAATAGGTTATCATACATTGGTATATTTATATGCTCAAATGGTATAAGGCCTGGTCAAGCATAGGCCCTAATAGACAACAGAAAAGCATACTATAGGACAAGCATGCGCATATAGGCCTGTCAGAACTTGCATAGGTTCAAATGTCATTTTTTAGGTACTTTAATATTTTGTTTGATGTTTTTACCCTATCAAGAACTGTTATTGGTTGAGTGTTTTGTATAAATAGGGCTTTATAGGTTCAAAGAACATTTTTAGGCACTTTAATGGATTATTGTATGTTTTTCCCCTTTTTGGAGAAGTTTTTAGCGGCTAATTATGTATATTTAAAACAGTACTGTCTGATATGCATAAAAGGCTAGGTTTTCGTTTAGGCATCAGCTGTTCTGTCTGTTTACCTCAGTAATTCATTATATTTCTATTTAAGTCTATTTAATTGCACTTTTACTTGCTGTACTATATGTGTGCAACCAATAAGCCGTAATTTTATTGATTTAATTTATTAGTTAACATAACCTCAATATTTCGGCTGTCAGATTAACACTATGATTATATATTATAACGACTTATCAACTAGACACGTTAACCAATATTGTGTTAGATATTTTTGATGGAACTTAGTAACCTACTCCACTGGCCCAACCTGTAGTATTAAACTACCGCAGTACACGCCTATGTTAGATTCTAAATATTAGGTGATATTGTAGTTCCATTTATTATTTTTCTAATTGACAATGTTACAACACTACAAAATATTGAATGTACGGTTCCTCCAAGCTGCAATATTTACTGTCTCGGTATGATCGAGAACAAAACCGCTGCAAAAAACGTATGAAGTATCGTTCTACTCGTTTCGGTGCGAGCATTTCTTTGTAATTTTAGCGAGATTTTAAACACAACGTATTAGGTATGTGGTTTTACGAAACAATTATATCCAGGCGAAAGTTTAAGTGGGTGTTTAGCGGTACATAAATACATGCACCTTATCGGGTCTTTGAAGCAATAGGGCCTAAAATAGGTATTTTTCCTATTTATTCATGTTTTTAGGTATTTCGCTGATATTTCGTAGCTGATAGGATTCGACAACGACTATTAGATGTGTATATCCTCGGTAATTCATTATATTTTTTAATAAAGTCTATTTAATTGCTTGTTGTGCTAACTTTGTATGTATAAAAATGCTGCCTATAAGCCAAACATTTATTAATTTATTTACTTAACATAACCTCAATGTTTAAGGTGGTGAATGTTTGCAACGTGTATTTGTAGGATATAGTAGATGACAGTCTTACTTAAAATATGTGTTAGCAGAATCTTGTCATACAGACTGTTTTTGTATTACTTTTGGCTATTTTTGGATACTAATCACGTATACACACTGTTAAATAGGTTTTTTCAGAAAAACGGCCATACTTGGTGGATTATTATGTGTTTTACCCTATCGGAGAGGTTTTTTGTTGATTATTGTGTGTAGGTGCTGTTAAATATGCTTTTACGGCTTCAGAGGCTATACTTTAGTGATTTATTAAGTGTTTAAGCCCTGCCTACTATACATATGACTATATGGGCATTAACATTAACATTAATTATAGGCGATATTTAGGGTAATTTTTATCTATTTTTCTCTCGTTTCGTGACTGAAACGGCCTTTTGGCGTAGGAACCCTACCATAATTTAAACGAAACACCTATGATTTTTTAAGTCATTTATATATATACCTAATAAGCCTCAGGTGACGTATGATATTATAAGATAGTTAGTACGCCGGTGCTTACCTTTGTGCATGAGTATCAGCTGTTTGGCATCGGTAATCTCACCTTAACACGGTGGTATTTGCTTTAAGTTAGATATATATATTAGTAATATTGAGAATTTGTTATCTAGACTATAAAGAACCCATACATCCTAGTGATAATATGATTAATGTTGTCCAACTCTTTTGTCAATGCTACCAATCTAGTATAAAGCCTTGTTTACTATGCTAATTAGTGCAAAATCAGTCTTGGTCCTATATATATTATGCTATTATGGCGAGTGATACTCCGAGCTTACCCTGTATATGGGATTAGATATTTTGGTGAAAAACTAGGTTTTTTATGTACAATCGTACGTAATTGATGCCATATAACAGGCCTAATATGGTTACCTATCCTACAATATGCCCCAATTTTGTTGGTATTATGTATGTGAACATATATCCTTAGTGCACCTTGCCCTGCAAGGCTCGGAATTTTTCCTAATAACTTATTCATCCTAAATACGTTTCGCATGTTACATTATCCTTATGAACTTTAGCGAGCCGCATGTCTTTAGTACACCTTGCCCCTGCGGGTCTCGGTATTTTCATATTAACTTGTTACGTCAACCTATACACATACCCTCGTTTTCAATTATTTGGCTATCATTTTAACAAGTGACTGACTTAATTTGGTTAACTATAATAGGCATATTTTGTTGTTATTTTCTATTTAGGATTGTTCTTCACTCGTAATTCTTGGAACGTAACACCACCGACTATTTTTCAGTGCGTCTTTTCAATTGTTTATTCGGCACGTATCAAAAATTATTAGTATTACACCAACAAGGTCTTGTTTTTAATTCTCTATTTTTAAGACCTGTACATCTATACCCTGTATATCTGTCACTACCTCCCATATTATTAGCGGCGTTTAGTAATGTTCCAATTACATTAGGTGCGCAGGTGTTTAATATATATTTATTAAAATTAACCCTGTGGTCTATTTTTTACCTACCTTTTAGATACGTGAATACCTGCAGCAAAGTTACAAGGTTCTAATACTATAACCTATGAAAGTTTCGGAGCGTCTTCTAAGCTGTAATGACGCCAAATTGCTTCATATTGCAGCATAACTTAACAGTAATATGATCATTTTTTAGGGTTAACCAACCTACATTAAGCCAATATTTGTTGCAATTATAGGGTTTTGAACGCCTTGTATAACATTTGTGTTAAAATTGCAAGATTTTAAGAGACTAGCCTTCTATATAAGGGGCTAGCATAAACCATGCTTTATTTAAGGCATTTGGACCTTAAATTACTAGTTTTTCTTATATTAAGCAAATTTCTCAGTAATATTAGACTCTAAACAGCATCTATTTTCTGTCTACCTTAATAATTCGTATAGGTACTACTAAGGCATAAATCATACTTTATTTAATGCATTTGGGCCTTACATTACTGATTTTTCTTATATTATTCCAATTTTTTCTATTGAAAAATATTATTATATTAGGGTCTAAACAGCATCTATTTTCTGTCTACTTTAATGATTCGTATCGGAAACAAATATTTACGTCAGGTATTGCATAATATCTTCGATTTTATTGTTAATACCTGCTAAATAAAGCGATTGACCTTTCGTTTTTACCATTCTTGTACGTTTTCAGCAGTGTGTCGATTCAAAATAGTTGTTAGTACTATCCTTGTCTATCTTATATTGTTCTACTACTGTTCGTTATAGGATTAAATAATTTGTTGACAATGCGGGCTAGGGATATGGTAAAAAGGTGCTAAATGGGGCCATTTATACCAGTTTTTTAGTGTAAAACCATAAAATAGCTCAATTAAGGTGTCTTTATCGTACCACCCGATAGTTTTGAGCTCCTGTAGTAGTTTATTAGACATTTTTACCCATTCATGGACTGCTAAATAGCCGTTTTCATATGTTTAAGGGACACTTCTAAGTGCTTTTAGATGTTCTTATACGTATTCTATACCCCTGTGGTAAATCATTTCTAAACATACAACAAATAGCAGCTTGCAAATGTATGCCTGCCTAATTTAATTCATTAATATTGCATTACCTATCTATGAGTAATAATTATTCTTTTGTTATAGCAAGTATGCTAATGCGATGATGTAAGAGTACAGTATAATAACAATGTCTCGTAAGAACCCGAATAGCTCCGTGGTATGAGATACTGGTTAGCAAACTAATGGTTGGTGGATCGAACCCCGCTGAATACAGGAACTTTTTTTCTAATGAAAATTAAATTAATAGAACATGATGACGTAACCCTATTACCAGGCGCCCTCTGACGTTTCAACAGCTAGACTAGTACTTTAGTAAGGGGCATTGACCCTGAGGTCTCGCGAGTTCTACCGACGACCGCTAGGTGTCTCCGCGTGATGGTGTTTAGAAATTATTGGGGTACCGGTTCTTGGGGATATGGCTTGCGGAGTACCGACTTGTAGGCTTGGCCCCCAAATTGAATATCTAAGTATTTGAGGCTACAGCGACCCCTGATAGATGGCGTATCACAGATGGCCCCCACAGAAAGTAATACATTAGGTAGGTGAGGTTAGAGTGACACGTGATAGATGACGTATCCCTGATGACGTTTGACCAACCTTAGTAACTAGCACCAATGATAGGTGAGCTGGCGCTAATGGCAACTAGTGCCAATGGAAGTTAGTGCCAACGGCAGCTAAGGTCCAAGTAGCTAATGCCCATGACAGATGACAGATGACAGCTGACAGGTGCCATGAAACCACGCCCTCCGGGAGTTCTTGGAAAAGTACGCCAGAGTGTCCCAAGACCTGAGTACGCCAGAGTGTCCCATACTCTACTCACCCTTAATTTTTTGCAAAAACACAACTCTGTACTTATACAGCTCTTTAAACATTGATTTTTGTCATTTAAGACACATTTACTTTTTCATTCAAGAAACCAAAACTTATAGTAGATCTAAATTAATATTTTCTCATACAAGAGACCTTGAACTTCTTCTAAAAAATACCTTAACATACAAATTTTTTCATACAAGAAGCGTGAAAGTATATTTTTTCTCATACAAGAGTCCTTAAGTTATTTTTCTCATACAAGAGACCTAAAGCTTTTATTTTCTCATGCAAGAGACCTTCAGTCATTAATTTGGTATTTAAAACCAATAACCTAATTGCAAAAACATTGTTAAGCCTGTTAAAACTTTTAAAACTTTACTCAATCGTCAATAATGAAAACATAAAACCTTATTTATCCGGTTCGATGACGACCATGATGTGGCAGCTTGGCAGAAACCTATATATTTTCTTCCCTCGTTCCTGCTTCAAACAGCCATTGGCCCCTTCAGTGGACTGTATCTTCTTGTTTTCTTTCTACTACTTCAATTTAAACGCCAGTGTATCAATTTTAGTAGTTTTATTGAGAAAAAGCTTCCTTAAGAAAAATTACAATTATTTTCTCTGACTTTTTTTGACTTCACAGACAAAACATTTCTGTTACTGTGGTAACCATAAAAAATAAACTTATCGTGGCATGCCGCGGCGAAGAGGTTGTCGCGGGAGCACATTTGATTAAAATCGACGGCGATTGATGACGCGCGGGTAGGTTCGGCGCTGATTGTGTAACGGAAAGATGCGTCGAGAACCAGTGGCGTCGTGAATATATTGAATATTCAACATAAGTTGATAGTCTCACATGAATCTTCATTATATAAAATAATTAAATTGTCAGCCATATCAAGCGCATCGTCTAAAATTAAATCTTCTGTTTTAATATCTTTAAATAAATCGCATGTGTTACTATCATACAAATCAAGCTGATCTATTTGTTCAGTAGTCATTTCACAAAGCTTGCAATGCATCATATCATGGATCAGACAACAATATTTTAAATCAAATGCAGTTAAGTCTAAAAACTGGTCCATACTTACAGAAATATGTTAAAAAACTCTTCGTAGAATATAGAATTAAAAGGTGTTATAAGGTGGTAAAAATGTCACAAATATGTCACAAGCACAAGAACAACAGAAAGAATCCGAAAAACAACACAAAGAAGCGTACTCGAGCTAGACTGAAGTTGTAATGCCAAACGAAGAGAATACAAGACCGCAAGAAACCTCTGGTGGGATCGAGCTCGTACCGCCGTACCAGGCTACCGACCGGTACCGCAACCTTGACCGTCTGTGAACTTTCACGAACACTTTTTTTTTGACAGATTTTTATATTTTTATTTTTCAATTTTTTTTTTGACAGATTTTTATATTTTTATTTTCAATTTTTTTTTTGACAGATTTTTATTTTTCAATTTTTTTTTTTTTTTTTTTTTTTTTTTCGACCTTAATTATTAATTACGTTAATATTTCAAGCATGCCTAAAGAAAGAACATTTGCACGTTGTAAAGCTACTTTTAAGCGAAAAGTGGCTATGCTAAAGCCAATGAAATTTTAGATATCTTAATCTCTAAATGTTCTTTTATTGCAGGTTAACTATGTTAGTCACATTGCCCACATTGGCGGTTACAGCATAGGTATTTGAGATGACTTCTCGAAGTTTGTCAAGAACATTGCGGCCTGAATTAGCTATCGAGTATAGCTGGGCGGGACGTGAAGGGAAGAAATCATTCTCTAAGCTTCAATTATGTAGAGGAATTACTGGTAAGAAATAATTATTGTGGAGTTTTCGGTATTGCCCTCAACATAACAGCACTTAATATTGGATAAATAGAACTCCCGCAAGTCACAGTTCAAAGAACATTGCATTACGAAAGTTGCCAACACAATATTTGGACCATTAATAAAAGTGATAACTAAGGTCTACAAATCTGGAATATCTTTATTTTTTCTTTGCGGTGGTTTCGAGCCCAACCTTAAAATATACACTAGGGCTACCGCCAGTCTAAAATTTCGGGTTTGCTGGCCGGCAGAAACTTTCTAATATTAGTGACTGTACATTAAATATTAAAGGCTTCCCCTAAATCATCTTTTCTACTAATTTATAGGTACCCTTTAAAAGTTCCTAAATTAGTGTGTTCTTTTAGAAACAATCTTGAAAAGAGGCGAAGGAACGACAGAGAAGGAAATCGAGAATGAAATTAAAAGTTGGCTGCCTCATGCCCCTGAAAAGTTGAAGCGGGCCAAAAATAATATTAATACGTAGGTTTTACAGGTATTTATTAATGCAATTAATTTTTATTTATTTTACCCATTAATTTAAAAAAACACTTTCCTTAGAGAAAGATATGCCTTCAGGGTGGGTAAAAAATTAGAAAATATTTTTAAGAATTACAGAATTACCATCACTAACTGTAAATTAATTTTTTAATTATAATTTTTTAAATTAAATTATTATATTTTATTTGCTAGCTGCTGCTTTATAAAAAATAAGTATATATAAAAAAGTATATAAAAAAATGGTGAATATGGTGATTGTTAAGAGTAGGCGAGAGTGGGAAACGTTCGGCCATCGGGCACAATCGGCCAGTGCCTTTTAAAATTTAAATGCTTACATTTTCGCGCGAATTTCATTATTGAAAGTTGGTATTAGCCCTAATGCAACTTGTTGATTGAAATTAATAAAAGAATCTGGACAATAATTAAAATTCTTAATAAAATAAAATTTAAATTTGGTCCTGAATTACCTAATAAATTGATGATTGATTGATCGATTGATTGTCGTTACGATTTTAAAGGTTTCGTAACGTTAACAAAAATGTGTTTAATAAAATTGTGTTTTGTGCAGAAAAAGGTAAGTTTTTGAATAATCCTATTATGTAATATATTAATCGTCCTCTGAACCCAGTTTATTCTGAAAATTGGCACAAACTAACTTCTGCTTATTATTCAGTATGCCTAGTTTTATTATTTAAATGCACATAACCTATATTTAAGTGACAGTCATGTAAAAAATATTATAATTTAGAAAGACCGATAGGGGCACTTTCGGCCACAGACAGTGGGGCAGAATCAGCCAGTGGCCGAAAGTGCCCCGACCAAATTTTATTATACCGAATACAATTAAAAACCAACATAGAAGAGAAAGGTGAGGTATTAGATACAATTAAAAAAACTACTACATCAAATACAGTAGGGTGAACCGGGGTAATTGTGGCATGGGGCAAACGTGGCTACCGCCATTTTTTATTTGATTAAGCAATGTTTTGTATGATTTTTAAATGAATATATTTGCCTACTACTGTCTACTTTAAGACTATAAAAATGTGTAGTGGCAAGGAAAAGGATTGCAGCGAAATACGACAATTAGAGAGGAGATGCAATATATGACTCGTGCAATTTCTGCGTATTTAATTTGTTTTTTTTCTTTTGGTTGTATTATTCCAGTTTTTTAGAATTTGACAACTGAACCTTATTCTGTACAAGTATAAGCTAACTTAAAATTTTATTTTATTTTTTTCAGATGGACGTGTCAAAAAATACAGGGGCTGCCACTTTTGCCCCATATTAACAGGCATCGGGGCAATTATGGCAGCACCTATGGGGCAAAAGTGACAGCCCTTGTCATAACCTTAATTTTATTAGTAGGTAAACCTAGTGCATAACTAAGTGACTTTTTAAAAACTTTAAAATAAAATGGTGAGAAATTACATAAAAAAAATAATTTAAAAATTATTTAGGAAGTATTTCGATCTTGTTTTACTAATAACTAGGTACCTAGGTATGTAAAGTCTTGTTTAGTTCTGAAAATTAAAATTACCTACTAATTTCAAAATGTTTATTAATGTATCTAAAAAAGTATAAGGAATTTCAAAGTGCTGTAAAAAGCAAATATGTAGTGCTACTCTTCCTTAATGCCACTTTTACCCCAGGAATACACAGTATAAAAGACAAAGAAAATATGAGACGATACCACATTTGCCCCATATGGGGCAAATATGGCAGCCAAACGAAATTTTTAAAAAAATAGGGCGTGCATCTACATGCTAGGGATGGTGTTCCAATTTCCGGAATATGCACTCAAGAAGGTCTCCTATTTCTTGGTATTTTTATTTTTTTTAAGAGTTCATTGTTATGGCGTCAATGGGCATTTTAGTTTTAAAGAGCACCCGGTAGCCACAATTACCCCGGTTCACCCTATTAACTCCTGAGTCTGTTAGACCATATCCAAAAGCAGAGATATCAAAAGCAGTAAAAAGGCGACCTAAAGGCAATCAGGGAAAGTCGAGAATATATACAGAAACTCCAAAAAAAAAATAGAATAGAGGAACTTGAAGAAGGCAAATTGGCGAAGCAGAAGAATATATTGGAAAAACAGAAGAGGAAGTTGAAAGGACCTAGTCAGGAAACTAATTCTCTTTTACCAAATGATTTAATTAAGGTGAAAAAATTAAGATAGCTAAGCAGATATTAACTATGATAGCGAAACAGACGATAATTTAAGCTTTAGGTCTCTGGACGACAATGACGATATCGAAATAAACAGTTTTATTTTAGTTAAATTCACTTTAAAAAATGCTTTCATGCATTATGTCGGTTATGTGCAAAATATTATTTCTGACGATTCATATGAGGTAAAATATCTTAGGCGTGGAGCAAAAACTAATAAGTTTTATTTTCCACAAGTGGAGGACATTGAGAAATGTAGCCGGGATAACATTTCAGCTATACTTAAAAATGCCGTTAAGTCGAGAAAAGACTCGAGCTTAACATTTCATTATAATTTTACCGGTCTTAATGTAAAATAGTTCGTTTACACAAACTTTAGGCCATGTTTAAAATACTTATCTCTATAGCTACCTGATAGTTCTAAAGTTTATTTTTAGTACATAAGTATATTATCTTTTAGTGTATTCTGTTTTTATTGCTATTTGCAATTTGCGATGTTTGACTAATAAAATAGACAGCTGCCTTACTGTTTTATTAAAGAATTTTAGCCAATATTTCGATATGCCGAACCTACCCCACTCTATGGCCGAACGTACCCCCATGTGGGGCACATTCGGACATCATGCAATTTTTTTTTGCTGACTAACAAAAATGTTGGTAAGATAGTTTCATCATAATAGCTGATTAAAATTGTTTTATAAAGACCAAATTAACCTACTTTTAACTGTATATTTATTCTTACATTTTTTAAAGACATTATTATAATGCAACAATCAATATGGGGCCGAATGTGCCCCACTCTCCCCTACTTATAAAATATTACAAAAAAAAATTTTTTGTTATTTTTTAGATATGGATGTGAGCAGAAAGAAGAATTTTTTTTCATTATTTTGTTATATTTTGCATAAATATAAATCTCTTATAAAATTAATTTTATTCATTTGTTCCACAAAATTAAGGTCCTATCCCAAAATAATTATACTTTGCGTCTTTTTAGGACATATTAATAAATTGATAAACATACATAAAACCTCTTAAAACTTATAGCTGATAAACCCTCATAAAACCTCTTAAATCTTCTATAATCGATACCAGTAAACCATCAGCATGAAATGTCGTGAAACTTCTTGCCTCTTTATGGCATTTTATAGGGTTTTGATAAATACCTTATAACGCCTCATAAAAAGCTAGTCAAATTTCAAAAAAATGTTTCCAGTAAACCAGCATAAAATCTCTTGAAACTTCTCTCTTCAATTAACTGTATTTTTATAAGTTTCTATCAATTCCATATAAAGGTTTATAAAGAAACAATCGAATTCTAAAAGAATGTAGGGTAATCCCTCGTAAAATGATTATGAGGTTTTATAGGTTAATTGTGTTTTATTTTGCTTAGTCAAAAATCATAAAGTATCATAAACGTTTATTGTTTTTTTTAAATAAGTTTTTATGCGGTATTTTTGGTGGGGATATATTATTTTGTGAGTATTTATGGGTTTAAAATTATACAAAATTTAATAATGCAAAACCCTATGAAAAGTTTATAAGATTTTATGGGACATTCCAAAGCGAACGTGTTTATATGTTGTATTATTAAAAAGGTGAAACATTTTCGTATCAGTTTTTATCGGGTAATAAATTATAAAGTATGTAACATATTTATATTATTTTGTGAGTTTTTATGGGTTTAAAATTATACAAATTTTAATAATGCAAACACTGTTGGCTGTCATTAAAAGTGTCACTTTTAATGGCAGTTGTACAAAAAAACTTTTAACAATCTATATGATTTTATCATCACTGACACTTAAAAACTTATAAACGTTTTATAAGTATATACAGTGATGGGCTAAAATATGGAACAAATTCATTTAAAAATCAGGTATTCATTTTTTGAAAAAACGCTCGGACACGTCGATTATAATTCTTGCTTCCGGATTTTTTGCCTCAAAAAGAAATTATACCGGGTGTGTCAAAAAGTAGATGTAGCAATTTTTTTTTGTTTTTTAAATAGAACCCCCCTATTTTTACTTATTACCCTAATTCTACGTCAAATTCTGCGCATAATTTATGTAGCATACTCTATCCTTATCTCTAACGGTTTTAGAGAAAAATTACATCATAAAAAAAAATTCTTTAAAAAAAGGTTTATTAAGTGTTGAAAATACAAACCATTAACTTCTTGACAATATGCTAATCTACTTAAAAACCCTTCTAAAACATTATTTACAGTATTTTCATTAATTTGCCTAATTTCATATCTAATTTTAAATTTTAAGTCTTCCAAATTTTGTGGTTTATCCTTATACACTTTTGATTTCAAATAACCCCAAAGAAAGAAATCCATGGGTGTAAGATCGGGAGATCTTGCAGGCCATTCTATGTGTCCTCTTCTATCTATCCATCGTTCGGAAAATACAGTATTCAAATACTCTCGTACTTGTCGAGCCAAATGAGCCGGAGCACCATCCTGCTGAAACCAAATAGACGGTTCTGGTAGATGAGGCTGATTCGGATTTGGAAAATCCGCTGCTAGTGTGGGAATTAATTCATTTTGAAGAAATTGTAAATACCGGTCTCCTGTAAGATTTCCATCGAAGAAAAAAGGTCCAATAATTCTATCATTTAATATCCCTGCCCAAACATTTACTTTTTGTGGGTATTGCGTGTGCTGTTCTCTCATCCAACGGGGACTATTTGTACTCCAATACCGAAAATTTTGTCTGTTTACCGAACCATTCAAACAAAACGTGGCTTCATCGCTAAAAAGTATGTTGCGATGGAAAAATAGATTTAAGTTGCAAATTTCCATCATAGTTTTACAAAACTGTAGTCGGCGGTCGGGATCATCTTCGTTTAGCTCGTGCAGCAACCTAATTTTGTACGGATGGTACTTTTCTTGTTTCAATACCCGCAACACAGATCGTCGGCTAACATAATTATTAAGGGCTACTTCAGTGGATGCACTATGAGGATTATCTTCAACCTCTAACAAAATGTTCAATTGTGAGTTTTCACTAATTTTTGGACGACCTGGCCGTAGGCGATCCTTTACATTCCCTGTTTCCCTGAATTTCTTCTCAATTTTACTTACTGTAGATCTTGTAATCGGTCGTTCTGGATACTTAGCGTTAAACAAGTTACAAACTTCTTCTTGACTTCTTGTTTTGTCTCCACATCCAATTAAAATTAAAATTTCGATTCTTTGTGTTTCATTTAAATGCACCATGATTACCGTTTTCAAAATTATACCTAAACTAATTTTTGATTGACACATGACTTGCTATCGTAGTAACAATTCATTTAAATTTACCTGTTTACCTTTAAGTAGGTACATGTACATATTTTTTAAGAATTTTTTTTTATGATGTAATTTTTCTCTAATACCGTTAGAGATAAGGATAGAGTATGCTACATGAATTATGCGCAGAATTTGACGTAGAATTAGGGTAATAAGTAAAAATAGGGGGGTTCTATTTAAAAAACAAAAAATTTTTGCTACATCTACTTTTTGACATACCCGGTATATTTTTATTTTTGAGGCAAAAAATCCGGAAGAAAGAATTATAATCGACGTGTCCGAGCGTTTTTTCAAAAAATGAATACCTGATTTTTAAATGAATTTGTTCCATATTTTAGCCCATCACTGTATATTCTCATTGAATATCTTCAAAACCTATATAGTATCCACAAGTTTTGATACGTATTTGACATATCAATGTCACATAGAAACTTATATAACGCATATAAACTGAACCAAAAGTGACATATAAAATCTTATTAATTCATCATAGAACCTCATTAATTGTTAAGGAATTGTCATATAAAAACTTTTAAGAATCTATCTGATTTTATCATCACTGACACTACTTGAAAACTCCTAAAAACTTATAAACGTTTTATAAGTCTTCAGGAGGAAAAGGTGTTTCACTTCCCTATATAGAATCTCATCATTACTCATATATCTTCAAAACTTATCCAAACTTATAAAGTATCCACAAGGTTTGATGCGTATTCGACATATCAATGTCGCATAGAAAATCATCTAAAGCATATAAACTGAACCAAATGTAACATATAAAATCTTATTAATTCATCATAAAACCTCATAAATTGTTTAGGAATTGTCATATAAAAACTTTTAAGAATCTATCTGATTTTATCATCACTGACACTTGAAAACTTCTAAAAACTTATAAACGTTTTATAAGTCTTCAGGAGGAAAAGGTGTTTCACTTCCCTATATAGAATCTCGTCATTGCTCATATATCTTCAAAACTTATCCAAACTTATAAAGTATCCACAAGATTTGATGCGTATTTGACATATCAATGTCACATAGAAAATCATCTAAAGCATATAAACTGAACCAAATGTAACCTATAAAATCTTATTAATTCACCATAAAACCTCATAAATTGTTTAGGAATTGTCGTATAAAAACTAATAAGAATCTTCATGTTTTGAATCAACACTGCCACTTGAAACTCCTTAAAACTTATAAACGTTTTTATAAGTTTTCAGGAGGAAAAGGTGTTTCACTTCCCTATATAAAATCTCATCGTTGCTCATAAAAACACAACACATTTTCTATATAGAATCTCCTCGAAACTCGTACTTTTTTTTTATAAGATTTTATAGGGATTTTTTGGCAGGGTTGTATTGTTTATCAAAATAACGATAAATAAAGCTAAAACTTAATATTTATTGTTTTTTTACGCCCCTCGGAGTGGAGTAACAGCCATTTAAATGAAAAACAAACCTTTGTTTCTGTTCACCCCACAAAAATTTTAACACAAGGCCGTTCCCAGTAAACATAGAACATTACACAAATATTGTGCAACATTTCATATAAGTTAAGGAAATAACGTTGTGTTGAATCATTGTAGTTTCGTTTCGGCAATGTTGCAATTGCTTCTGTAAAAGATATTTATTTATTGTTTTTGAGTAACATTTCAATACTGTTTAATTTTGGTCTACACGGATAACGTTATGTATTTTTAAATATATTTGCTTATACAACGTTTTATTATTATTTTTTTTTACGTTTGATAAACGTTATTAAACTGTTAACTATCTTTTTTGCAATGTACCTGCTATAACCACTGATAGTCGAAGTAAATCTATTTGCCTTTTCCGAATGTGTACTCAGTCGCCCCATTAAACTATTAAAAGTAATATGAGAAATAAGACTTGCATGAAATAAAGCCTTTTTATTCATGGAAAGACCAATACCACAAATCCAACTTATGCCTACTGCATGACGATTATAAATACGACACATTTTATAAAAAATGAGGGTCGTTTGATTCAATAACGTTTTTATAACGATTTTTATGCTTCCCGGTACTTTCAAAATCTAATGACAAGTGACATTTTTATCAAAAGTCTGCAACAGCAACAACCGCCATTTCTCCTTTCTCTTGATATTTTTATGTTTTAAAGTGCATTTTTGCTGATTATAAAAGTATTAAAATATGTCGCAAATCACAAGCGATGATTATAAGGTAAGTAAATATTGCATAATATAGTTATTAATTACTTAATAGTTATGTTTTACCTCAAAAATTGGAAATTCTAACCTATAAACTTAATTTCGTGTAAATACCTACTGGATTTTTTCAGAAAAATATGAATTCAAGAAGAAATAAATGTTATTCTTCTAGACATTTAAAACGATTAAAAAAGCAACTTACAGATGCCTCCAAAAGGAGGATTGTCGTAGCCAAAAACTTATCTCCTAACTCTGTGTCCTCTTCACTATCTAATTTAGATCAAAAGCAACTAAATGTTAATCTTAATCAAGCCACCAGGACTCGGAACGGAACTACAACACCTGATTGTTTTTGTTCTACCTCTACTATATCAGCATGCACACATCTTTCTTCTGTTCCGACTATCTTTAACTCTTTTAATCTTTCTTCTTTTTCTTCTACTTCGACTGCAGACGCTTATATTCCTGTTTCTAATTGTAGCATGCCCTCGACTAGTAGCTGTAATTCTAATACTACTTCAGAATTCTCATTTTGTGACAAAACCACAACATTACAGTTTAGTACTGAGCAAATGGATTTATTTAAAGGGCATTTAAACTCTTGGGTAGTGGATAATAATATTTCTCGCAATTCTTATTCGAAGCTACTGCATATTCTTAAAGATGATCTGAATTTAGATATTCCTTGCGACTCGAGAACCCTTTTAAAAACAAAATCTGATCAAAATGGCTTTTTAAATATGTCATTATATAGGCACATATTATAGGTTTGACTTAGAAGAATCCATTGTTTTTCTACTTAAAAAAATGTCATATAGTATTTCTGATAGTAAGTCTAAAATTCTAAAATTAGAAATTAATATTGATGGCCTGCCACTAGTTAAAAGTAGCTGTAGTAAACCAGATTCTGTGTTTCCTATAGGAGTTTTTCATGGTTATAAAAAAGCTGAAGATTTAAACGAATATTTAAAATACTTTGTTGACGATTTTTTAAGATTGAAACAGGATGGTATTAATTATAATAATATTATTTTACAGCTTGAGCTTACTAAAATTATGTGTGATGCTCCTGCAAAAGCATTTATATTGGGTGTCAAAAATCATAATGCTTATTCTAGTTGCACAAAATGTATAACGGAGGGTAGTTTTGTTAAAAACAGGATGACCTTTCCTGACCTAAATGCTACCTTAAGAACTGACACAAGTGTAAAAAATTTGTCAGATGAAGAATATCATAAAACTTGTCCAACATCATTGTTAAAACTAGATATTGGTTTAGTCAGCCAAGTACCTTTGGATTACATGGACCTAATTTGCTTAGGAGTAATGAAAAAATTAATTTCATTTTGGGTAAAAGGTGACCGTTCAGTCAGACTTTTTGACACCAGTATAAAAGAAATTGATAAAAATATTATTAAATATCGGAACCAGAGTGTTATTGAATTTGTACGCAAACCTCGAAGTATTAAAGAAGTTGATCGATGGAAAGCCACAGAGTTCCGGCAATTTTTATTATACTATGGACCTTTTTTTATTGAAAACCCATTTAAGTAAAAACCTGTATCTTCATTTTCTTTGTTTGCATTGTGCAATAAGAATATTGGCTTCACCAGAACTATGTATAATATACAATACTTTTGCGAGAAGGTTGCTCGGGCACTTTGTTGAGCATTTTGGTGATTTGGTGTCGAACATGTAAACCATAATGTTCATAATCTTATCCACATTTGTGATGATGTGTTGAAATTTGGGTGCCTTGACAACTTTAGTTGTTTTAAGTTTAAAAATTATATGAACGTTATTTTAAATACTATAAAAGTAACAAAATTTTCGTTAAAACAGTTTGTGAACAGGGTATTAGAAAAAAAACATTTTCTGTTTTAAACAGAAAGATAGAACAACAATTATCTAAACCCGTAGGTTTTAAAATTATTAATTTTAATAGTGTAATGACCTCCGTCATGACCTACGAGCAAGTCATTTATAAACAACTTGCCATTAAAATAAACAAACCCAACTGTTTTGTTGTACTGCAGGGAAATGTGCCTGCTAAAGTAATTAGCATTTTTAAACAGGAGGATCAATTATATATTGAATATATTTCTTTTAATCAACTGCAGAACTATTTTATGGAACCTTGTCAGTCTTCTTTATTTTCTTGTGGTTTTATAGGAAACACAGAATCAACAAACATTGCCCTATTATCTGAAATTAAATCAAAGGCTATTAAACTAAATAACATTTTCTTATCTTTAATCCACTAATATATATGCTATAACCACAGATGTATATAACGCAACAGATACCTACTCCAATGGTCTAAGCGCGAGGCATCAAATGTTCACCGACTGCTTGCTTCACAATGCTATTAGCATTGAACGGCGAGCTGCTGGTGAATATTTGATACCTCGCGCTTAGACCATTGGAGTATGTATCTGTTGCGTTATATTTATCTGTGCTATAATCCAATGTATTACGTTAAATGAATAAATAAACAAATAAAATTAATATCAGGAAAACATCCGTACAAAGGTCCTAGATTCACACACAACAGTACCTTGCCTTTTCTTTTAGTCCTTTATTCTTATTAGGTTTGGTTTTTGTGCAATGATATACAGACACAATTTCAAGCAGGTATGAAGGTGTTTATTTTACTTAAATAATTTTCATAATCATATACACATTTGAGATGCAGTGTGTTTACCTACGATCTTTACCCAAATTCATCATATTATTAAATGCACAAGAAAAAAATGGAACTTACTTTTATATCGTAATTTATATGTACTATACAAATATGTCATAATAGAGCAGTGATGTTTACGAAACATGGAATATTTTTTGACCATGATTACATTATTGCTTATAGTCTCCTTATACCGACTACCATTATATAGCTAGTTGCACGATAAGCAAACGTAAATACTTAATACATAAAATTAAGTTTTTTCCTTCAGGTCCCACCAAAAAAACATTTAAGTACCCCACTGATGTAAAAACAAATCCTTTTTTTAGAATATATGATTGCATGCTTACTAATACTTAATTCTCTATTTTTAGTATATTGTGGTAAAATTTGCTGAAGGATCAGTGTCAGTTGTACCGACAAATTGGTATAAACCAGAAGGTAATATTTGTTTGTGGCCCAACACAAGTCGAAACTTAAGAACTAATATTATTAAACGAAGTATCCCAAGTGAGGATTGGGAGAACCACAAAATAGTAGAAGTATATGGAAAATATAGTAAGCAGTAATAATTGTTATACCTGATAGAAGTTATTTCTTTTATTTTATTTCATATTTGAAAATTATTAGCAGTAATAAAACATATATTTGCTACAATAACTACTTATTTCTATAGAAATATTACCTTTTTGTAACAAGATTTTAGTACCCATAGCTCAGTTTTTAACTTTTGGAATGTCTATAAACTTAACTACTTTATGGTTTGTTTAGTTGTTTTGTTTTGCTGAAAATTCAAGAGAAAAATTATATTTTAGCGCTATATCAAGAGGCTCTTCTTATGGAAAAAAATAAAGGAACCAGCTCTGATAATGATTCCTCGGATCACGAGAGGGTGAAGCTTGGGAAAAGGAAAATTAAGAAGAAAGTTATACCTGATGGCTTTGAAATCCCAATCCTGGAAATGGATGAAAATAGTTCAAGTAAGTATTTTTCTGCGTTTCTATTCGGTACATACCTAACTTCTCATTATAGAAGATTTTCCTCTTGTTTGTACAAAAGAATCTACTTAAGTGCTTGGGAAAAATTTGTTTTTTGCTACATTCGGTCAACCGCAGCCTTATTCAATTTTTTTTTTGCACGCAGGAAAAGTAGATACCTACTATTATGCGAAATTATTGTATTTTTTTAGGTTCATCATCGGTTCCAACCATCACCAATTTGGATATCAGAGATGACTGTATTACTCCTGAGAATCCTTTAAGAGAGAAAATAGGTGACGTCGTGATTGCATCTGAAGCGCTTCGAACCACGCGACCAAACAGCCTGTTCAGGTATAGCTGTTCCCACAACAAAAAAACCTTTTATTTTTCGTAAGACCACAAAAATTTAAAAGAATCGAATTTCGGTTTCCCATCAGAATGAAACATATTTTGCTAAATGTATACTTAGGCAATTAAATTTTTTAGGCTCTTCAACAGTTCTTTGTAGTATCAACCCAAATCCTCTAGTAGAAAATTTCACTGCCATCCTAGATGAGAAATTCCAAATGCTTTTGGATTTGGTAATTGAAAACCGAAGCATGTTACAAATCATATTAAACAAAGTAAATGGCATGGATTCTTTTGAAAGACTCAAAACACCAAAATATGACAAAATAAAAGATAAGTTTCCAATACAAACAATGGAAAACTTACTGGCTGTTGAAGAACATCTTACTGAAGATAATGATTTTGCTGAACAACTGGTAAGTTGTTTAAAGTTAGCATAGCAAAACTTTTTTGATGTAAAAAAATACTGAAAGAAAAAAATGTGCGGTACTTCTATTAAATTATATTAAATTATTTTTTTTATTTTAGTTGTGCCGGCTTTCGAAGATAGGGGGAAGTGATAATAAAAACTTTACCAGAATGGGGCTTTCCTATTTACTAACAAATGAATTGAGAACACATTGTTCCCTTACTGGGCAGAAAAACAATTTCAGGATGAAGGAGCTAAAAATAATTGATTTATTAAAAAGTAAGTTACTATATATAATATATTTATATGTATGTATTTTTAATTAACAGCTTCCATTTTGACGTTACTTATCTCGTAACTACCTTTTAATAATGGTTTTATAGTCTACTTATTTTATTAGTTATGAAAACAATTTATTGCTTTTTCCGCAAAATAAATCGTTTTTATAAAAAGTAAAGTCGAAAACGCCGAGATTGGCTTTAACCTCAACTCTGCCCCCCTGCTCAAAATCCTAGCTAAGCCCTTGGAAACTGCCAATATACTGTATTGTTATTGGTGGTATGCATTGGTTTCCATTCCACTAAGCAAGAAACATCTTTCTTACGTTTGATAACGTTAATTTAAAGAAACTTAAAAAACGTTTTTTCCCAAACAGTTCATTGATGTATTAATGACGATTTTATTTAACGTTTAAAAAAATAACATCAATGACATGTTAATTTTAAGTATGTGATTATAAAATTATTATCGGTACTTTTTAGTAGTGTAGCAATTATGTTAGACAAATACGTTTTGCTTTTACCATCACATACATGTTTTTATTTTAATTTCTTTGTTATGTTATGTAATCTTGTTTCGTCCAATAACGTAATTTTATTAACGTTCCTGAAACAGGTTTACTACAAAGAAATACTTATGTTAATAAATATCACCAATTAAATTAAAAACGCCCTAAAATGTATATAATTTCGCAACAGTAATGTAAGGTCCATTTTACTGATAACGTTCCGGTGCCGTTACTTTAGCCACTACACGCAGATGCTGTCGACAACGGCTAGGCCAACATAACCTCTAACTCTAGAAAGTTCGAGTTCTGTTTCTGTGATTTTGGTTTTACATTGTGTGTACAGAGTGTGTGTTTCATTTCAAGAAAAAGTTAAGATGAATAAAGTGAGTACCTATTAGATTCGTATATTAATTTGGAAATCTCGATGTTTTGTAAATTATCACAATTAAGATGGCTCAAAGCTACTTAACTAAATAAAAAAATAAGTTTCGGTTATTACCGGCCATTTTATGTAGGTATGCGAGGCCCTATGCCAAAAATTGATGATATTTTCATGACTAATAAAATTAAAAAATTTAGGGACCTAGATTACGTAGGGTTAGTTGTAAACAGGGGCAATTGTAAACACCTATAATATCTTTTGAATTTGGCGCACTAGACTGATACCACGCCAGAGCACCGACTCCTCAACAGTTGTGTTCAGATGACCGTTTAGAACGATTCGATGCTGCAAGCCGTTTTTTTTATTAAACCGATTTTTATCTACCAGTGTTCGAAAAGCTGCAAAATCACTTCAACATTGATATTAATTTTCGAAAAAAACTCGAATTTCGAAAAAGGTAAGTTGTGAACTGTATACAGTGTTATAATAACTGATATCTAAGTGAATTAAATTGTCTCATATTTTGAGGTTAGGATGTATGAATTAATCGTTATGTGTGCGTTTACCATTGCCCCATAAAAAAGGGTTTTGGGGCAATTGTAAACAAGATTTGGGGCAATTGTAAACACGTTTTTTCCCTGTTTTTCAGACCTACAGGATACTGGGGTAATTGTGAACATGTTTTTTCTCTGTTTTTAGACAATGGTAAGAAATTATCGAAAGAAAGAACAGGATGTCCGTCCAAGATATACTGAAGAAGATCTTGTTAATGCCGTTAATGATGTATTAAACCAAAATAAGACCTACCGGCAAGCAATTAATGCATACAATGTTCCTATAGCAGTAATTTACAACAGAATTAAAGGAAGAAAAAACCCCTTATCCATAATGAACACAGAGCGTCCTCCTGCGTTGTATGCAGATGTAGAACAAACCATAGCAAATTGTCTTATTGCTCGCGCTAGAATGGGTTGGCCCTGTGACGAAAAAGAATTGTGTAATTTGGTGAGCGAATATTTCATATTGAAAAATTTAAAAACTCCTTTTAAAGATCAGATACCTGGCCACGATTGGTATTTGGGTTTTATGAAAAGGCATCCAAATTTGTCCTTGAAGAAGCCCGAACATTTACAAAAGCTACGAAAGGATGCCAGAGATCCATTCGTTGTCTGTGACTTCTACAAAAAAATTGAGGAATTATTTACAACAAAATCATTAGAGTTTCCTGAAAAATCATCCTTTGTTTTTAACGCAGATGAGTCTGGATTTAGCAGTGACCCTTCTAGAGTAAGGGCAATTGGCGAAAAAGGTAAATCCTTATCTCGAGTATCAGGAGGTTCGGGCAGGGAGTCGACAACCGTATTGGCTTGTATTGCAGCAGATGGCAGTTATCTTCCACCTTTTATTATTTTTAAAGCTGGCGCAGTCCAGGCGCGCTGGACATCAGAACATGCATTTCCTGGAACCCTCTATGAAGCATCTAAAAATGGCTGGATGGAGGAGCCTCATTTTTTTCATTGGTTTGAAACTTCATTTATCCCTGAGGTGGAATCTCGTAGGGTACAACACAATCTACCTGACCAAACAGCTGTCTTGCTATTTGACGGACATTGCAGTCATGTAAGCGTTCGTATTGTTAATTCTGCTCTTAAAGCAAATATAGCACTCTATCGATTACCTAGGCACTTAACACACCGATTACAACCTTTAGATAAGTGTGTATTTGGCCCAGTAAAAATAAAATGGGATCGTATATTGGTTGAACACGGTAAGTCTGAAATGGGAAAATCTTCAGGACGCCTAAATAAACAAAAATTTGTAGAGTTGCTGAGTAAGGTCTGGAGTGAAGGTATAACACCAGCAAATATCATATCAGGATTTAAAACCACCGGGATATTTCCGGTCAACTCTGCTATGTTTTCTGAAGAGTATTTTGACCCATCAAAGCTAGCAAAGTATAAATCAAGCAATGCATCCACATGTGCTCCATATTTGACACAGCAAGTATTGAAACCTGTCCCAGGAACTTCCTTAATCAATCATAATGATATTGAGACGCCATGCCCGCAAGTATTGGAACCTGTACCAGGAACTTCCTTAATCAATCATAATGATATTGAGACGCCATGCCCGCAAGTATTGGAACCTGTACCAGGAACTTCCTTGATGAACAAAAATGATATTGAGACGCCATGCCCGCAAGTATTGGAACCTGTACCAGGAACTTCCTTAATCAATCATAATGATATTGAGACGCCATGCCCGCAAGTATTGGAACCTGTACCAGGAACTTCCTTGATGAACAAAAATTATATTGAGACGCCATGCCCGCAAGTATTGGAACCTGTACCAGGAACTTCCTTGATGAACAAAAATGATACTGAGACTCCATGCCTGAGTTCACGCTCAAAGAAGTCTGCACTACTATTAGATTTGCCTCAGAAGCCGTCTCCAAATAAAATTTTGCTTTTATTCAGTCAAAAATTGCAGGAAGCCACCACAAAAACGGCATCAGACATCTTAGCTACTTCCTCCGTCAAAACAGTTACACCTCGGTTAGGGCAGTCTACATATGGGGAAGTTTTAACAACCCCAGAAATTTTAAGAAGGCTTGAAGAAGCTGAACAGAAAAAAAAAGTGAAGTCAAATACTGTCAAGATCAAGAAGTCTACTAAAATGTGTCAAGGTAAAAATCAAAAGAAAAAAGTTAAGAAGGCTATAAAGTTTTCTTCATCCGAGTCCGAAAGTGAAGTTAACCTGCATTCCATCGAAGAGCCCGAGTCTGAGAGTGACGACTTACCGCTCTCTAAGATAGCTAAGAGGGCTACTAAAGAAATACCGGTGAAAGAAGTGCAATCTGATTTTTGTAGAAAGGTAAAATGGGATGACATACAACCTGATGCTTTTATTCTAGTGAAGTTTAAAACACCGGGCAAAAAGGCAATTGAATATAAATATGTATGTCTGGTCCAGGGTAAAGATGAAGATGATGGAGACATCGCTATTGTTGGGCTGAGGTCAGTGGATGAAATGTGTACTGGCTTTTTCATCAATGAAATAACCACATCATACATTACAATTGATGATGTTCTGGCTATTCTTCCGCATCCTGAAACCAATTTTCTTGATCGAAAAATAATATACTTATTTTCAGAAAAGGTAGACATTTTTGAAAAACCATAACTACCCCAGTAAACACTTTTGTTACGTGAACCTCGCTGTGATATAAACCCAAACCATAATTTTTACTTATTTTGATATTACGTCATATTTATATCGGTGCGCCATAAAAGAATAAAGTAAATTTTAAAAATGTCACGTTATATCAATTTTATATTGCAAATTTAACTTGTTTTTTTTTTACATTTACCTGTAGGTACATAAAATAAAAAACGCTTTTTTACATTAAAAACTCACCATCAAATCGGTGTAAATGCAACCTTAAATGTCATTTTTTTATTCTCAAAAGTCAAAACGACTGTCACTGTCATTTATCAGTCGTGTCGTGTGCTGTTTTAACTGCTGTTTGCTGCCAATCCGCCATTTCTTCTTCTCGAGCGTATATGTGTTTTGTATTTATTATATTTTGTTTTATTTATAAGAAATTCGGTGATCGGTAGTGTGCATCTGTGCAATTATTTGTTTTGTGCCAGGCCAGCATATCTTGTTACAGTCTTGTAATTCACGGACAGCAGGGTAAGTACAGTGTTTTATTAATTTCATTAAAGTTCAGTTTTCAGACAGCAGGCGGAAAACCCGACAAACTGCAGTGTTCTACACAAAAAAATTTTGTAATAGCGAATAGTGATAAATTCTTAATACGTCAAGCTTGGTGGTTAAATTTTGTGTTTTTATATTTGGTTTTTTATTTTATCTCTAAGCATGCCCCGAGATTTTATAAACTTTAGTGATAGGCATAAAAGGAGACTCCTTACACGCGATGTTCAAGATTTCATGGCAAAACGGGCAAAATTTAAACCTTCCCTTCCGAGTTCCAGTCCTACTTCCAATCCTACAGATAGCAGTATATTAAATAGTTGTTTTAGCCCCGCTGGGCCCTCTCTTATTAGTTCTTCTTCGAGTTCTTCTTTAATTAGAGATGTAAGTAACATCCAAAATTATGATTCGGATGAATGTGCAGAGAGTGAGGAAGAAAGTGACAATGAATCGGTTGTTTTTGATGAGAGTGACTTTCACCAAACTGCTCGACCAACTAATTGTAAAAGTTCTTCCCTATCTGAAGATCTCAACTCAAGGAATGTTTTCAGGTACATAATGTTTCTCAGAGATGTATCGGTGACCTGTTAAATATTTTACGTAAGCATGGACATCCGGAGTTGCCAAAAGACAGTCGAACTCTAAATAAAACTCCTAGAGCTGGCAGTCATACTATTGTAAAGATGAATGGCGGAGATTACATTCATTTTGGGTTAACCGAGCCCATAAAAATACTTCTCTTGCAAAATACAAATTTCAGTGACACCACTTTACAACTAAATATTAACATTGATGGCCTTCCAATTTCAAAATCGTCTGGTAGTCAATTTTGGCCAATTTTAGGAGACATTCAAAGTATACCATCAGAAACCCAGCCTTTTGTTATAGGACTTTTTCATGGTTTCAGTAAACCAGCTAATTCTCACGAGTTCTTAAAATTTTTCATTGAAGAGTACAAAAATTTGGAAATTGAAGGGCTTCCGGTTAACGATAAAACTTTTTTTATTAAGCTTAATTGTATAATTTGTGATGCTCCTGCTAAAGCATACATTCTTAATGTTAAATATCATACTGGATATTTTGGCTGTACAAAGTGTACATGTGAAGGAAAATTTGTCAAAAACAGGGTTGTGTTTCCATCAAATAATTCAAGTCTTAGAACAAATGAGTCCTTTCGAGGAAGACTTCAGCCAGAACATCATCATGGAGCATCCATTTTAGAAACTTTAGACATAGACATGGTAAAGCAGGTTCCGTTAGACTACATGCACCTTGTTTTGTTAGGTGTAACTAAACGGATTCTTTCTTTGTGGTTAAAAGGTAATCGGCAAGTTCGTTTGGGAAAGGTGCAAATTGAAACAATTGACAAATTATATCTTGGGACAAAAGGCTATGTAACTTGTGATTTCTCAAGAAAGCCTCGTACTTTGATGACGGTGGATAGGTGGAAAGCAACAGAATTTCGTATTTTTCTTTTATATATTGGTCCTGTTATTTTGCAATCTGTCCTAAATCACAAAGCTTATTGTCATTTTCTTTCTTTAGTTATAGCTATTAGACTTTTGTGTGGAGAAAATCCAAGTGTTAGCAGTATTAAATATGCAAATACATTGTTGACCTACTATGTTAAAAAATTTCCAGTTTTTTTTGGTCGTGAGCAAGTCAGCTACAATATTCATAATTTAATTCACTTAGCCGATGATGTCAAGGAACATGGTCCATTGGATTCATTTAGTGCATTTAAATTTGAGAATAAGTTTTCTCATTTTAAAAATTCCTTGCAGTGCTCTAGGTTTCCTCTACAGCAACTTTTTAACCGCATAACTGAAGAGCAATCTTTGTTTAAACAAAGCCAGTCACTTGAATTTCCTCAATTATTTTTCCATAATCAAAAAATAGTTAAAGTACAGCTGCCTAAATTCAGTTTATCTGTAAAAAAATTTAATGAAAATTGTTGTTTATTAAAAGATGGTCGAATTGTATTGATAAATGATTTTAATAAGGTAAACAATGATATAATATGTACTGCAAGGTTTTATAGTCAGTCTGGTTCTTTTTTTACTTCTCCTTGTGATTCCAAATTATTGGATATATATAAAGTTTCCAGTAAGAGTTTGTCACAAATGTCAATGTGTTTTCATCTTGATACCATTTCCAAAAAGTGTCTAAGATTATATTTGAAAGATTGCTTTTTTGTAATTATTCCTCTTCTTCATTAATTTGTAAAATGTTAACTACCTACTGGACCAATAATAATTCTTGAATGCTTTTATTTTAACAAATTAAATTTTTTTGGCTTAAGAAATATATTTTTTAAATCTCTTGCATGTTACCTGCCATTTGAATCCAGCTATCCATAGAGGATTTTTATTTTATTTATTTATTTCATGACTTTAACAACATTTTCAAGTTATATTCATCAATATTGTAAGAGACTTAACCTAAAGGATGAACAATATACAGAAAAACTAGGTAAGACTCCAGTATATTATACAATTTAATTTAATTTTAATGTTTCGACCAATGCAAAAATTCATTAAATAGAAACAACTTAGTTTTTAAAGTTTAAGGAGGTTGTAAAAGAAAGATGGTTAAAAATATTAATCTTCAGTTGCATAAAAATCTTTGTAAGTAAGTACTTACTAGGTAAGTAGGTACTTAATAAATTTTATTTCCTATTAATAATTTTTGCCACTGTTATTGTTATGCATTTTTATATCTGCACAATCGACCATAACCTTAAGCAGTTTGTATTATAATCTTCATTCTTGATTCACATTAACATGTTATAAAAAATTAGCTGGCCAAGAGCAAAAAGACCGATTCTGGCCATTTGGTGTCAACTAATATTATGAACTCACGCTCAGTTAAATTGGAATTACTTATAACATATATTTTGTTTCAGTTTTTGTAATTTCAGGTTACATAATGTGCCCACATGGAAAAAATTTTGCCGTAATATATTTACCTGATGAACAAATCTATTCAGAAGTTCCTATAGGGTGGCTCACACCGGATAGGAAGTATTGCTGGTGGCCCAACAGCCTCAATGCAAACGCGGTGATGGCCAGAGGTGAAATGCCTGATGAAAAATGGTTGAAACACTCATGTCGCATAGAAACATATTGCTGTAAGTATATTATTTTCATCAATTATGGTAGTGTCAATTTTATTTATTTAGGTACCTAGTAGTAAGAATGTCTGATTGTATAGTGGCTTAAAGAGCTAAATAGAACATTATTCGATACCTGAAAAATAAACAAAGGTTCTTCTCTCAGTCAATCTTAGGAACTCAAAAGTCAAAAAGTGTTTGAAGATAGTCAATCTTTCTTGATAAGAATACATTAGAATTGTACTTTTTAGAACTATTAGGTTTTAGGAGCAAAATCTAGTTAGGGTTTTAATAAATTTGAATTTGAGGTACACTAGAGATAGAGTTGTGTGAGGTAAAGCTTATTATTAACCCTAACAGCTTTTAAAAAGTTTCTTTAAATTTTTCCTTTTTTAAAACTATAAAATTTTACATTTTTCAGCAACATTAGAAAATGCGAGAAAGGCTGCAGCCGACACCAGTTTTCACAGCTCATCCAGTGAGAGTCTTAAAGGGAGGGGCTACAGAAAAAAGATAAATAAACCTATTGATTCAGACACTGCCTCCTCACCAAGCGTAAAACAATCTTCCCAAGGAGACAAAAAAATAAAAAAATTGACAAAACAAAAAAAATATGATGATCATTCTTCTTCAGAGGACACTCTAATGTCAGATGTTTCATTACCTCCTTCACCAGAAGAAATATTGATAAATACTAATCTACAAGACTATACTGTCATTGCTTCCTATGATGATAATAGAATTAAGGCAAATATAGAAGCTATATTTGATGTGAATAAACGGCCTGTAGAAAATAATATGACGAAAGGTAATAACATTACTTTTTAGTACGCTTTTTTGACAGGGAATACAATCAAAGTTTGACTGAGAAAAAATATTGTTGTTATAGATTCAACAAATCTTGCACCCAGTTGTTCCCAGAATTTTAAATTTGTTCTATACTTTACATATTTTTTTAAAATCATTAGAACTGTATAATTTAATTTTTTAGATATTGAACAAGAGGATGTGACACCAATAGAAGATATGAATGAACAATTCAAAGACGCGGGTTTAGAAAAATATAGCTTAGAATTTGTTGCTGGTAAAAAAAAAATTTTTTATGGACATATCAACTTTTCATATATTAATAATAAGGTGTTTTCATTTATAGGGTCAACTGTTGGCGGGTTACTGTATAAAAACTTATTTTTTAGAGAATGTGCCAATACGTAATGAGAATATCAACGACCCCACTTTAAAGGATTTATATGGACTATTGGGTAAGTTTAAATTCTTTAAAGCTTTAAGAAAAACAATTTTTTTATCCTAAAAAAATATTTACCTTTGTCTGAAATGGTTTATAAAAATAAGAAACAATAATTATATGTACTTTTAAAGTAACACAATATTTTGGAAATTTTTGTGTTAATCTGCATCTGTAAACTATTTAATTACCTAGGAGTAAATAAAGGCTATAGTAATTTTCTAAATTTTAATCTAGCTTGTGAATAAAACGCCAAATGATATCTGTAAATACCAACCTTGCAAAAATATAAATAGCATTCATAGTAAAATACTTTTTTTTTAGTTAAAATATCAATTAGTTGCAAGAAAAACGAGAGGTACCTGAATGATCTTAATAATAAAATAAGCTCAATGGATAAAGGCGATTTTTCCTTAAGCGATAGTTTAAATAAGTTGAAGAGAAAATTCCCATTGTCGTGCAAAGAAAATATAATATCATTTGAAGAAGACCTTCAGAGAGAAAAAGATTTAACACAAACATATGTAAGTTTGCTTTCTTGAATAAGTATTTTATTATTTTTTTTTTTTCAAAAGTGGACTTTTCCACCTTTAATTGATATTTTTTAATTGCAGGTTGCCTATATGAAGTCTGTAGGGGGCAAAGATGCTAAGGAACATATAAACAGATGTTTATCCTATTTATTTACTGACAAATTGGCAGTAGACTGTTCTTGGTATGGGCAGAGAGGAAATTTTTGCTTAAAAAATTTATTATTTTTAAGAACGCTTGTGGGTAAATAAGATTTTAATACAAATACTTTTTTATTTAATTGATGCTAGAATTACGAAGGAAGTACTTACATACCAAGACAGACAATTAAATTAAGCTTAGTTTATTTAACTTATTTTCTCTTTAAAATCTTGTTAAATTATTAAAATTTGAAATTAGTTTTCCCTAACAAATCTTACATACTTCTCTTATTTGCAGATTTAATAGTATGTACCAGAAGTACCCTAGCTGAGGCGGAAAAAATGGTAAATGAATGGTTTCGTCTAGCAAAACAGAGAATTTACCGAAAAGAATCAAAAAGAGAATAAATTTATAATTGCTATGTCCTGTACCTATCATGAATAAAAGAAGTTTTTTCTGACGATTTATTATAAATATTACTGGTTGTCTTGACTTTTAATCTTTAAACTATATGAATATGAGAAAACAGAAGGATTTTTTTATATAAATCTGTAATACTTTATTTAATACTAAAAGCCAAGAACTTCAGTAATATCTATAAATATATTATTTCATGTACTTCAATTTTTGTACCCGTGTGAACACAAAGCAAAGTAGACATAGGTTGTAACTTTACATAATTTCTCTAAAAAAATTAAGTGTTACTGTAACTTATTTCCTCTATATGTTTCTTATAACTGATTTTCAGTATAACTTTGAACTACTTGTAACTTATAAAGGTAATTATCGTGTAACTTACGCCATACGAAAATGCCGTCTCTTATTAGTTGCGGTAAATTTTATATAAAAAATAAATAAAAATTTGGTGTAGAATTATAGGCAACTCTAAGGTGCACATTTAAAATAATTGAAAATATTAAAGCGTGTCCAAGAATTAGGATACACGACAAAGTTTATTTCTTAAATATAATGCTACATTCAATATTAGTTTCTGTTACAATGTTTTATGTTCCCAAACCCAACGGTTTCAAAAATAAAAGATTTTGTTACCAGAAGCTTGGGTTAGAAATATAATACATTTCAGATTAACTTTTTATTTTTGCTAGAATCAAAAAATGCCATAAAACAGGTGTGCTATTAAAAAAAATCTTTTTCATGTATCTGTATTCCTGAACATTATGCAGTATTATTATTTCCAATAATTTTAAAATGTACACATTAGGGTGGCATACAATTCCTATAACTAATTCTTTTGAGTATATATAATATAAATGTGGTGGTGACATCGTTAATACCACAAAAAATAAATAAATATAATCTACATGTGATATTGCCATTACATAAATGAGTATATAATATATACGTAACAAATATGTCTGCGTTTTCTAAAAGGTAACATAGTTATATTTTAGTTATGTAATAACGAGGTTTACTGATGCGGACATAATGCAGCCGTATTACATGAGATTTCAATAAGTTATTTACATAACAATGTTACATAACTCCTAGATTTGTTCTGTATATTTTATTTCAATTTGACATAATTGTGTTCACTGGGACCTAAACTAAAATGTTGTTTTTTTCTTACCTATTTTGAATAAAGTTTTATACCTACCTACTTTTAAGTGTGAATTTTATTATGTTGGCCAGCCATGGGGCAATTGTAAACAGCATATTAACCGAGGCTAACAGACGGGAAAGGATAAAACACTAATCTATATTACTTTGAGTTTACCATTGCCCCCTTTTAAAGTGCATACAAGCTATATTTACAAATTGGGTATGTTTACAATTGCCCCAAGCAACGTTTACATTTGCCCCAAAAATCAGAGATTTTCAAATTCGTTCCGGGGAATGGTAAACACCAATTTTTTCTTTTATAAATTCTTAAATTTATCTCTAACTACAGTAGGTACTACAAGAAACAATACGAAATCAGCCATCAAAATATTACTTGCAAAAATAACAAAACAAAAATTTTAGCCCATGTCAAAGTTCAACTTGTGAAAATCGTTTACCATTACCCCAACTAACCCTATCTCGAAACCATTTTCTCTGGAAATGCTTTTAGTTTATTCAAATATTCCTTAAAGAGTCTATTGTAAAGGTTAGGTTTTTATTCAAAACTAGCATTTCTCGGTAAGTATGGTTAAATTTGCTAATAAAAGTAGTAGAGGTAGACGAGGATTAGAAATGGGTCATAATTCATGCAATTTGGCACTTTTTCCCCTATTTTTCTTTCTTTGGGATCATATTTACTAAGTATACTGTTACAGACAAAATTTCCATTCTGCTTTTTTAATTGCCATATTTTTAAATGACATTTTAAAATGTATTTTTTAAATTTATTTACAGCGTTTATATAAGCCATATTCCTTGCCATTTTCCAAGCAACAAATACGAAGATTAGTTAATACATCAAATAACAGAGCATCTGAGGAAATGCATTCAAGTCATAAAAGCAATAGTTTGGATACTAACATTAATATTAGCAATAATAGCACTGTTACCAATTTTGCACCTTTAGAAGTAGATTGCAGTAGTACTAACCGCTTTACTATCAATGCTGTTTATACAGACACTGACTCTTTCAATAGTCAAAACAGCATTTTTTGAACCGCTAATAATTACAACTATAATGTTCCAAGTTCATCTAGCTAGAGAAACACCTAGTTTCAATATCAATAAAAATAAGGAGTTTTTAAAATCTTTAACATCTTGGGCAGTTAAAACTTGTTTAAGCCACAATGCATTTAACGAATTGTTAAATGTGTTACGCTCTCATTCAGATTGTGAAGAAATCCCAAAAGATTGCCGAACATTGCTTAAATTTGATATGTCTTTAAAAAAAGACATTAATTTAATTGTTCCAGGACAATACTATTTCGGCTTAAAACAAGGTGTTTTGGAGGCTTTAAAACGGGAAAAAAACTATTTAGTTGACAAAAACATCTTACAAGTATCCGTGAACATTGATGGTTTGCCACTTACTAAAAGCAGTTTAAGCCAGTTTTGGCCAATTTTGGCATGCCTTGATAACTTTAATCACAGTGATCCTTTTCCCATAGGCATTTATCATGGTAAAACCAAGCCAGAAAATTCAAATAATTTCTTAAATATGTTTATAGAGGAATTTCAGGCATTAAAAATAACTGGTATAAATTCAGATGCTTTAAATTTTCAAGTGAAAATATCTAAACTTCTATGTGACGCTCCTGCCAAAGCGTATGTACTTAATATTAAAGGTCATAATTCATATTCTGGTTGTACAAAGTGCAAAGTTATGGGTGAATATACAAGTCATAGGATGGCATATCTAAACACAAATGTTGCCTTACGAACCCATGAGGAGTTCATTAACATGCAAGATGAAGAATATCACAAGGGTGAAACTAGCCTAAGTCAATTAGATATTGATTTAGTTAATGATGTGCCACTAGATTACATGCATTTGGTTTGTTTGGGGGTCACCAAAAGATTAGTGTCATTTTGGTTGTCAGGGCATCAGGGGGTTCGCCTTTTTAAGGAGGATATAGAGACATAACTTGGAGCAAGTAAGGGCTTGCTGTGTGAAGGAGTTCTCTAGACTTCCAAGAAGTTTAAAAGAATTAGATCGCTGGAAAGCCACCGAATTTAGGCAGTTTTTATTGTATTATGGGCCCATCATCTTAAAAAACATTCTTAAAGAACCCCTTTGGTCACATTTCTTGTGTTTGCATATTGCCATCTGTATCTTAATATCTCCAATTTTAAGTTCAAAGTCTGATTTTGTAATATATGCTGAAAAACTTTTACTTTACTTTGTGAATACATTTGGGGAAATATATGGGAACGAGTATGTTGGCCATAATGTGCACAATTTAATACATCTAGTGGAAGATGTAAAGCGTCACGGTCCACTTGATACTTTTAGTTGTTTTAAATTTGAAAACTATATGTACAAAATTAAAAAAACTTTAAAAACTAGCAACTATCCTCTTCAACAGTATATAAATCGCCATTATGAATATATTAGTCATTATTCTTCAAAGCAAAAAGATTGTTCTGAGCATGTCATGAATTCAATGGGCTTTAAACTGATAAATTCAGAGAATTTAACCCTTTTCAAAGAATTTAGTAGCACCAATTTTTATTTTTCAGTTGCAGAACCTAATTGTTTTGCTTTTTTAAAGTCTGGTGTAGCCATCCAATTTTTAAATTTTTACGAAAAACAAAATACTACATTTTTTGAATGTAAGGTATTTAATCCCCTTAAAAGCATTTATAAAACACCTAGCGATTCTCTTAAAATCAATTGTGGAAAAATAACAGGGTTTAACAATAGTGTTAATACTTTTATCATTAATGACATTTCCTGCAAAGCAATTAAAATTGAAAACTGCTTATTGCCTTTACTTCATTCCATTTAGTTTTAGTAATATACCTACATAATATATAGGGTGCTTGGAAAATGTCCCAAGAAACACATAAATTTTAATTATAGTTTAATATACTTGTATTCAACAATATTTTGGTATTTTTTTGGTTATGGTGTACTAATAAAACGTTTCTTGTCAACGTCTATGTTTTAAACAGTGTAATACAGGTGGACGGTATACCATTTTCTGAGGTTACATTATAAATATTGTGATTTTTCTGGATATCTTACAACATTATTGTTTACTTTTGTTATTATAACTTGTTTACCAAATTATTATTATTCAAAGTCTTATGTGAAAAAAATTAAGTGTTTTTGTCGTATACGTTTTTCGTCTTTTATCCCAAAGTCAACAACTGTTATTAAACGGTAATGAAAATACGGGTAAAGTCCATATTATTCGGAAGTAAAATATTCAAAGGTTGCTGTTTTAATAAAATTTGCCAAACTTTTTAGTGACGACAACAAAAGAAAAGGAAAAATCAAGTATTGGTTTCGGAAATTAAAATATTTTTATTGTTTTGTAGAACTATAATTTTAGTATTAATTAACGATAATATTCAATAAGTTGTTAAACCTCCAATAAACGTTCACAGTGTTCATATAAAATTACCAGCACCTGCGACGCTTGCAAGCGCCACGCAGCTATGTGCGTGATTTTCGAGAACTTGCCAGCCTACGTCACGTCTTGCGTCCGACGTTGCCAGGTCTGGGGAAAATCACCCTTGCAAACATTGTCGTCGACTGGGGGCCATCATTATTCACGCAAATTCTCGAGAATTTCCTATAATGCCATATAAAAAAAGAACTTTATCAATACTTAATGTAGGTACCTAGGACCTGCCATTTTTATTTATAATTATTTTTTTTTAATGCTTATTTTTTAAATTTTAATAAGTGCCTTAAGGTCGTTAAGTTTAATGACAAGATATATTTAGTTCCTTATGGCACGGTATAACTCTCACGGCACGGCTAAGATTGATGAAAATAAATTTGGGACTTTTGTATCCATCCGAAGAATTTAAGTGTTTGGATGTGACAACACTGCTTGAATTCGTTACGAAATAGCAGCGAGTAATGGCGGACGTGACTGTGTTTTAATTGTTTTGAGTTTTGTTGAATTGCGTGAATAATTCTCAATATAAGGTAAGAATATCTGTTTTTTAGTTTTGATCCCAATTTTTTTAAACATAATGCCCTGGTTCATAAATTAACGAAGGAATTGTGGGCCATTTTGCTGGACAAACCGTTGAACAAATGATTAGGTTATTATTGAGGTTATAATATGGTTTTTATAGGGTCTAGGTATTTTTTAGTATAAAAGCCTTTAGAATCCTACTATTGGTGGGTATATATTTATCTCGATATCGATATCCGGTATTATAGGTACGACGATACTAACTAATTCTTATGTTTTTAGTTGAATAAACGTTTAATATACCTAAAATACCTACTGGTTATACCTACCACGCCACGTTGATAAAGGGAAAATAATAGTTGAATAAACGTTTAATATTTATTTTGTCTAATAAATAGCTATTGTGCGTATAATATCTAAAAATGCTTACTTCCGAAACTGGCTGAAATTTAATTTAATTTTTAGTTCTGGTTAAAATGGAAGTTGTTGTCGAATAGAAAATAAAAAATTAGTACAGGGACTTGCAAGTCGTTTTTCATATCAATTTTATCTCTAAAACAGTACAACAGTGATAAATCCATATAAAGATATATAAACAATTCAGATTCATTATCCCACCATACTATCTTTTCCTTTTCCAAACCATACTGTAGTTGGTTATTAATTAAAGCTGTTTTCAACGAATGAATATGATGAAATATCTCATAACTAATAAATTGGGTATGGCATTTAATTGAGCCGGTAGTGCCCCGAAATCTGCTAATCAACATAAGAAATACCCATTCAAGGAAACAAATGCATACAAAGCAATTAATGGTAAGTCATAAATTATACTTTACTTCTATAATTAACATGAATCTAATCAATTTCTCCCTTATGAATTTGACAAAAATTACAGTGTATGATAACTTTTTTTAGTAGGCTCTGTTGTAGTCATTTTTTTTACAGAAGCTGTCAAGATAGCCTTTTGGGGCAAAGACCACGGAAAAGCAATTTTTGGGGAAACGACTGATAAAGCAATAAATCAAGCGTGCCAAGATTGGCTTAAACAAGCGAAGCATAGATACCAAAACAGTCAAGTAAAAAGTTAGCTGGGGCTACTATTACAGCACTTTATTGTACTTATCTAAAAATAAATGTTTTTATGCTTTTATATTTTACATGCATACGTTTTATTTACCTATATTAACCTCTATCCATTTTCATTGGCAATTTATTTGCATTTAAATTTTCATTGTATTTATTTACTGTGTATACAGTACAGGTCTACGGTAATATAGTAAATAGTGACCGGCAGAATTTTGGTTCTATATGGAAAACTTTTTTCTTATTGATTTGTCAGAAAATTGTATTCTTGATTAAAGTTTATGCGTTCCCTTAAACTTAAAAAACCCTCTTTAAATTGGAAAATTTGTGGTGCATACGAGGGAAATTTAATTTTTTAAAGGTTGTCCAAGAAAACGAACGGAAAATAAGAGTACCTACTCTTAAGCAACTTTTAAAAAATTTAATCTCTCGTATACACTACCTACAATTTTTTTTAAATTTTAATGACGGCTTTTTTAGTTTAAGGGGACGCAGAAACTTTTAGCAAGAATAAAATTTTCTGAAAAATCGATGAAAAAAAGTTTTTCATTTTGACCAGAATTCTGCCGGTCACTGTATATACTGTATATATTCTAAAATTAAGTAAGAACGATCAATAACCATTTTCAATTAATATTGAAAAAACGTATCACAAAGACGTTTCTAATTCTTATTTTTTATATTAATAATAGCCATTTTTCGTCAAATGTTAATTAAAGTATTTCGTAAACGTTAATAACTGATGTTTGGTATACTATATTTAAGCGTCGAATGGATATCTGGCATTTTCATTCCATATCAAAAGAGTATAGTAGGTATGTTTGGCCGGTTCTGGAGGATCCCCCCACTCCTCCAGAACCGGCCACCTGGTTGGTTGTTCTCCCACTCTTGGCTCCTCCCACCTCTTTTTTGATTGGTCGACCACCTCCACCTGCACGCTGATTGGTCAACCCCCACTCCTGACACCGCCCACCTCTACGCTGATTGGCTGTCTCCCACTCTTGGCTCCGCCTATGATTAACTATCCCCTCTCCTGGTCACGCCTCCATTTCTACCCAAGCTCCCCCCACCAATATTACTCCCACTTCGATAAGTAGTAGGAGAGGGAAAAAGAGAAAGGAGAGTCGCATAAAAACTGAAGATCTTTAGTTTAGTTTTAAAGTTAGTAGTTATCAGTGTAATATTATGGACGTGTGTGGTGTTTGTAACTCTGAAGTGGTTATATTTGTTCATAAAGTTATAAGCTTGATAAGATTGCACCTTTTAGAGGAACACTCTAATTTGCAACGCAAATATTTTGAAGAACGCACAACTTTTAAATATTGGAATGATTATTACACGCATTTTTATTATAATTATCAAGTTAAATTTGATAAGCTATTGGATGGAATTAAGCTGTGCGACTCAGTGACCGATAATTATATCCTGTGCACTAATGGTGTTATGAAAGATCTACAGTCTGTGGGGTGTGAAAGAATATTTCCAGCAACCCTGCTCTACTCATTAATAAATAAAGAAAAGACGATTGAAGAAGTAACTGAGGAGTTAAATGGTTATATAAACAACAAGTTCTTTAATAAGTTTTAAGGATATTAAGATGTGTAAACATTGTCCTAATAATAATGGTGTTATCTATAATTTTTGTTACAGTAAAAAAATTGAAAAGACTATAAACATAGTGACATATTTATCGTTAAGAAATATTTCTCATAGTATAGTTAATGAAGAATTGTATGTAGTATGTGGAAAGCTGTGGTGGAATGGAATTAAAAATGGATTGATAAAAGGAGAATTAAATCCACACCCTCTAATAAGTTCGCATTCTGTTTTATGTTGTGCAACAGGAGGCAAAAACAATAAATTTAATTCTTTGGTTACACCACTATCCATCGAAATGTTGAAAATTATTCCAGAAAAATGTATAAACAATGCGAATATTAAGTATTCTATTGATTTTATTTTCACTCCCACCACAATCAAAAATATTCCCCCACCAGCGAAAGAAATAATATTATATAACGTTTAAAAGTGAAAACAATCCTTAGTTTAGAAGTATCTTTTCACCGCTTATAATATATTTTTATAATGAACTACGATGAGCTTTTGGAACGCTTAGAAATAAATGAGCTATGTAGACTATACAAACATCATACAACGAATAAAATAATAAGTGAATATCTTCATAGAAGACTTATTGATTGGAAACGCGTATCTAAACATAAAGGACTTTGTGAAAAATTTCTTGAAGAATTTCAAGAGTATCTTCATTGGGACTGGATATCTATTCGTCAAGAACTATCTGAAAACCTTATAAGAAAATTTAAACATAGGGTTGACTGGGCAAGAATATCTGCTTGTCAAAAACTCACCGAAGATATTATAGCTGAATTTGAAGATAGAGTATATTGGAAGCGGATTTCCCGTTATCAAAATTTGTCTGAAGATTTTATAAGAGAGTTTGCAGACAAAGTTGACTGGAAATGGGTTTCTAGTAGTCAAAAACTATCTGAAGAGTTTATTAGAATGTTTAAAAATAAATTAAACTGGAAATTGATTTTTATGTTTCAACGATTATCCGTTGAATTTAAAAATGAATTTCAACACAAAAATGATTGTGATATGTTTGTGATCGAATTATATGAATAAAAAAGGTTAATAAAACACATTTATAGGAGCTATTTTGTTTTATTTATCATCCATTAGGAAATTATTATATAAATTAAAAACATTTGTCAGTGCACAAATACAATTTTCTTTATTATGAAAAAAACAGTGCACTCGTTCAGGTTGTAGAGGTGGATGGATATCTAGTTCAATCACTGGCTTGTAGCTATACTTGCGAATTATTTCAGCCTTTTCTGCTCCTTTTACGTAGACTGAACCGCTGTTGGTTGTTAAATATTTAATAATATCGGAAAATTTGTGGAGAGGTGTAAAACCTTCATTCCATGGAATGCAGTGATGATTCCTTGTCAACCATAGATTACTTTTTTGTAATTCCGGCGGTAGTAGATTCATAGGAAATGGTTGTTTAAAAATATAGTGACTAATATGATATCCATCATATGCTGCAAACTCCTTTGCAATGAATTTATTTTTTTCTATTTTAAATCCTTGGATATCAATAACAATATTCATGCTTAAATCTTCAAGTATTCAAATTTTTTAAAAACTTTTCGTTTAAGGCAATAATTATTAATTTTATTTCTTAGATTATTTAAATGTTTAATGTGTTTAAGCAAACGTCGTAAGTATACATTTTTCATAGCTATCTATACAATACTAAAATAAAATAAAAAAACTAATGGATTATATAGAAATATATGCGCATGCGTTTTAGAGTTGTCGAACATTTTTGGTTAAGGGATTATAGCTGAAGATTTTATCATGCATTATAAGACAATAAGCAGAGATTTTTTCTGTAAGATCCTCATGTAATTCAAATTCAACTCTCATGACAATTGGTCCAGAATCAATTGTTTCTTTTTGATGTGAACAATCAATATATACAATAGGCGCATTATCAATAAATTCTTTGGGAGAAAAAATTGGTTCAGGCGTTAACCCATAATAGGATTTTTGGAAACTTGCAAACATTTCATATAATGTCGCAAATTTATTTTTTTCAAAGTCTAAATAGAGATCATTGTAGGGATATCTTTCAGAATTTAAAAATACTTTGATGTTTCGCAATTTAATATTGGAAAAGTTTGACATATCAGATATTGCCTTATCTCTATGATCTGTCTGAAAGCAAATCCCTATATGTCTTGGGGTATTGATCTTTGTAGAGGTCTTGACAGGCCAATTATGACGACTCGTTTTTAATAACTCAGGATATTCTATTAATTCCCAACTTCTAAACGCAATTATTATATCCACATTTTTATCAATTATTTTAGTTAAAGCCAATTCTTGTGGAATAGCTACTGATATGTGTGGTATATTCCAAGTTAGTTTGGTAAGCTGAATTTTTGGGTTCTCATCTACGGTATTGACGGTAGCATTTTTGTCTGAATTATCTCGAACCAAAATAAGTTCTTGTTTACCATTTAAAATTATTTTTTTATAGTCTTCAAAAAAACCCATTAAAAATTTAAGTGGAATGCAAACATTAAAAAAACCTGTTTCAGCGTTAACAACTTGCGAGTTTTCCATGGGATACCAACCAGCGTTTTTAAGTTTATTACATTCATTTTTATTATAGGATAAAAATCCTTTTATTGTTGAAGTTAATCCAACATCTCTAACGGAATCAATAGTGACGCCATTTAATTGGTATCGAATTTCTTTGAAAAGAAATGAAATTCCATTGTTAATTAATTTTAATGTTCTTGAAATGCTACCATCATCTTTCGTTAATTTGCCCTCAATGTAAAGATAACTTTCGGAAGGGAGAGTATATTTGTCTACTTCATTGACTGGAATTATAATTTCATCATTATTTCCCAATTTCGTAGGTAGATATGGCTCATAACCATGAAATTCACACTGTACAATAGAATTATCCGTGAAGAATCCTTGAGTTACATTAAGGATTTCCATTATACTAAAACCTTTAAACCCAGCGATTTCAAGAAAAATTTATTTTCAGATGTTATTCGTTGGATGTGTACTTTTCTACTAATCTTTGGTTTACGATGTTTATTCTTCTTATAGTTTTTTGAATAGTTCTTTGGTGAATGAAAAGTACTTTTATTATTAAAGATAATCATTACTATACTTCTTTTATATGCAACCGAATAGTTACAGTTTCTTTTCTAAAATCAACAATATTTAATTCTTGATCAATTATTTTAACTGTTATTTTATCGATAACCTTCACGGTGACCGGAAAATAAATAATATTTTGCGGACTTTCAATTATTTTAAATCCTGGACTAACATTAGGAAAAAACTGATGAATAATATGGACAGGGTTTCCGTTCAGATAGGAACCTTCAGCGATACTGCAGTCTACACATAAAGAATTAACTTTTATAATCTCAGCAGGATTTTGCGAAATATTTGGAGATCCATCACCCTTTACAATTCCATGATTAAAACCCAAAATCTTTCCCATTGTTCCATCTTTAAAAATAATATCTGTTGTGGTTTTGATTGTCGATTTTAACGTGTTGTTATTAGCATATAAATGAAAGGAAATACCTTGTTTTTCAAACTCGTGTTGTAAATATTTGTTTACATCATCCATTTCATAACTACCTGTTGGAATTGTTAGGAAATCATTATTTTTCCCAAAATATACCTTATTATTATTTTCATCAATATTTGGAATTGCATTAAATGTTTCAAAATTTGTAAGACCAATAACATAGGATTTATCAGGATCCAAGTAAATAGGTGGATGAAAGTTTGCTTGCAGAATAGCAGAATTGCCAGAAAGAGCTATAGTAAACGACATGATGGTCGTAATAAGAATAAAATTTAAATCAACTTACACATTATTATAAATGAATTTTAAAGATAATTGTCCGCAAGTAGACTCTTTAAAGGATTGATATTTTTCATAGTTGTATTTAACATAATTTTTGCTACCATCGCTAAAAAAATAATTTATAACTTCTATTGGAGGTCTTAAATTACCAAAACTATCAAAGTAATTTATGTGTTTCTTATCTTTGACATATGCAGTCCAATGAGTACCGGTCCCCGAATTATTATCCAAGTTAATAATACCTGTTTCATATTTATTAATTTTTGTGGGTAACTTATTTCTCATAAAAACACCTCTAAAATTTGGTAAATTTAATAATTTTGCATACTTCAATAAATCTATATTTGTTAAAGGTATACGAGGTAGCAATTTTAACAGTTTTTTGAATATGGTTTAAGATAAAGCCCGCACCCTTTTTTATATGGGTGAAGATAAAGTCCTTTTCCGACTGATATTTTCTCCATAACTTTGTTATGTCTTTTTTGTTCTTCTAATTTTTTTTGAGCATTTTTAGTTGCGTTTACCGCCTGTGCAATACCAGCAGCGCCACCACTTAAAGCTCCCAGGGCAGATAATCCAGCAAAAATAGGTATTAGCGGTAAAAATCCTCCAGTTTTTGGAATTGGAATAATTCTTTGATTGGGTCTCTTAAATTTTTGTTTTTTTAATGATGATAATGCAGTACTAACAGCATTTTTAACATTACTAAACTTTTTTCCAACAAGCTCTTTACGCGCCTTTCTAACTGCACTGTTAAAGGAAATTTGGCCTCCTCTTTTGCGTCCATGTTTTCTTTGTTTTCTCATGCCCATACCTAGTTTTCTCTTAACCTTCATTATTCCACTTACAGCCAAGGACGATAGTTTTTCACCCAATCCGGCGTCTGGGGCTTTGAATCTATTAAATGCTTTTTTAGCTAAGATCTTATCAGCCTCGTGTCTATTTTCCAAATCGGAATATTTTGAATATGCTATATCGTGTTCTTTACAAGCGTCGTCTAATAAATTTATACCCCTATCTCCCCGAGCTAATCTCTTATTTAATTTAGTGCCAGGTCCGCAAAATTTATATGAAGGAATGTGAAGCTCTATGGGTAAGTTATTAATTAATGTATTTAATAAACCACTACCATTCCGCGCACCTTCCTGACAGCGAATGTTATTAATGTTGTGCTTAATCATTATATATATATATATATAAATGATTCAAAATACAAATGTTCTTACTTAAATACTGATATTCGAGCAATGAAGATAACAAAACAAGAATTTTCACTACCAATTAAAAACTTTGATTTAAATCAAGATAATTACCGAAAACATGGCTTAATATTTGGTGGAAATTGTAAACGATGTTTAGTGGTAGGACCATCGGGTTGCGGAAAAACAAATACTATACTTTCACTTATAACCCATGTTAATGGCTTAAGATTTGAAAATATTTATGTATATTCAAAATCGTTGTTTCAATCAAAATATGAATATTTAAAAAAGCTTTTTGAACCATTAAAATATATTGGCTATTTTGATTCCTCAAACGCTGAAGATATTGTTTTACCAAATGACATAAAACCCAATTCAATAATTATTTTTGATGATATTGTTTGTAGCAATCAAAGTCTTATGAGAGACTATTTTTGTTTTGGTCGTCATAAAAATACCGACTGCTTTTATTTATGCCAAACATATTCATCCATACCTAAACAACTTATACGAGACAATGCTAACCTTTTAGTAATATTTCAACAGGATGCTACAAATTTAAAACATATATACGATGATCATGTAAATAGTGACATGTCCTTTCAAGAATTTAAAGATTTATGCGCAGCGTGTTGGCAACATAGATATGATTTTATGGTTATAGACAAAGATTGTTCATTAAATGATGGTCGGTATAGAAAGGGATTCGATAATTTTATTTTTATTTAAACTATATAACTAACTACCTAAATAATATTATTTTATTATATAATCAAACACTCCTTCGTAAAGATGGATGAAAAAATCGCTAAAGAATTAATAAAGACAAGAAAAGCTGTTAGGCAAAAATACAATGCTTTAAAATTAGATATATCCGATAAAGAAGATCGCATGAAAAAAGAATTTAAACCAATTTCTCAACCTTTGCAAGAGTTAATCAGAACCATTAAATCGGAACCGTTTATTAAAAGAGAAAATTATTCGCCGCAAATGTTCTCAACTCCTATACAACAATTTCAATTTCCTACTCCTCCAGAACGCATTGCAAGAAAATCAAATGCCTATGATAAATATCTTCCAACAACCACACCTTCATTTTTAAGAGATAATGATGATGTATTTTGGCACAATTTAGAAGAACCTAGTATACTGGAATCCAACCATGATTCAACAATCGAACCTACTTTAGAAGAGATACCACAAAGTGTCTTGGAAATAACAAAAACACCGGCTTATCAGGATTATTTGAATGCTTATGATCCGTTGGTAAGACCATATGTTGATAAATTAATAAAGGATACAAAGGGTGAATTTGATAACAAATATGGCCTTAATCATGATATTAATTCCGAAAAATATAAAATCGCGAAGTCTGAAGTAGACTTTATAGGAAAAGATGTTAAGGTTGAGGGTGTTAGATATGAGGGAACACCTGGTTTATATGAACTAATATTTAAGAAACAACCTGTTGGTTATTCCACAAAAGATATGGAAAATTATATGGATATTTTAAAAAGAACGAATGCATACAGACGAAATTTTGATTCTAATAATCAAATCCAAGGAACAACCGACATTAAATATGTAGAAATAATTAAACCATATTTATTAAAAAAGGGTATATTAAAAACAGGAAGTGCATCATCGGAAGTAGATTATCGTTTGATGCTACCAAGTTTATCCAGAGGGTTACCAAAACCACAACAAAGACCACGTTCTACGAGATCACAATCCACAAAAAGCGTGACAGGAAAGGGTGCAATGTTAAATTTATCAAAAAATAAGGTGGATTATGTTTATTATGATAATTTAAACGAGATAATTGATAGATTAAGGTTGTTGACAGCATCACAAATGGCTGGACATACAGGACATCAAAATGAAATAATATCAATTTTGGAAGAATTGAGGGAAGCTCGTATTATTTTATAAAAGAAGGAAATATTATAAATTTGATTCATTACAACAATGTCGATCGATAAATTTGGAAGTCATATTTCAAAACGTTACAAACCTAATATTCTTAATCCGACAGAACTAGAAGAAAATTTTATTGAAACTGTGGAGAAAAAAATTGCTGAGAACTTTTTAAAAGATGTAAAATATATTGAAAATAAGATAATTCAAAACTTTCAAAAAAATATTGAATTAAAAATTGAAAATGTGGAATTAAGTTTAAAAAAGTTGGAAGATAAATTACTAAACATGATATGGTCTTCCGCTGAAAAAGTAAATGAAATTCAAAAGGACACCGATAAATACGACTTAAAAAATATTGAAGATAGATTATGGACAAAAATGAATTCTGCAATTAATGAAAAATGTGTGACTGTGAGTGATATTCGCATGCCGTTTAATATGATTGAGCGACGGATTGATGACTTAGAAACTGAATTCAAAGAGAAAATTGCTGTTCTCAAATAGGATACGTTGGGCAATTTATATTCTGTTGTAACAAAGTACAATCTAAAATATGTATTAAAGGGAACCCAACTTCAGTGAAATAAATCTTATCCATATCAAAAATTATAATATTTAAGGCTGACACTTAGTTAAAAATTGTTAGTATCTAAAACTAATCATGAGCGCAAATATTAAGGAAATCGTGGTAAATGAGCTACATAAACCAGCTAGAAAAAATTTTAGACGACGCCGTGTTATAATTAAAGGTTTAAACGACTTATGGCAAGCAGATTTAGTTGAAATGCTTCCTTATGCAAAATTTAATAAAGGATATCGATATATTTTAGTAGTAATAAACGTATTTTCTAAATATGTATGGATTCAACCTGTTAAAAGAAAAACGGCCAAGGAAGTAACCTTAGCGATGAAAAATATTTTAAAACTTGCTAAAACGCATCCAAAAAATATTCAAACTGATATGGGAAAAGAATTTTATAATGTGCATTTTAAAAATCTAATGGATGAATATAATATTAACCACTATAGCGCGTATTCAAACTTAAAGGCCAGCATTGTAGAAAGGGTAAATAGACTTTTAAAAAATTTTATGTGGAAAAGATTTAGTTTGCAAGGAAATTATAAATGGTTAGGAATTTTAAACGATATTGTTTTAAAGTATAATAATACAAAGCATAAAACAATTCGTTTAAAACCTATTGAAGTAAATAAAAATAATGAAAATAATGTTCTAAAATATGCATACACTTTTCCTAAAACACTTGACCCCAAAAAATTAAAATTTAAAACTGGTGATTTTGTTCGAATAAGTAAGTATCGCGAAGCATTTAAAAAAGGGTATACTCCCAATTGGTCAAATGAAATTTTTCAAATAAGAGAAGTAAAACTGACGAATCCGAGAGTTTATTTAATTAAAGATGAAAAAGATAATGATATTCAAGGTGGATTTTATGAGGAGGAGTTGCAGAAAGTTAAACATCCAGATGTATATTTAGTCGAAAAAATATTAAGAAGAAAAGGAAACAAAGTTTACGTTAAATGGTTAGGGATGGATAAGTCACACAACTCTTGGATTTTAAAAACTGAAATTGTAAATTAGTATACCTTAAATTGTATAAATTAAATAAAACACATTATCACCATTATATTGTTTTATTTTAACTTAATTATTACATGCAAAGCGTTTACAATAAATTTTATTTCTATGTGCTGCAGTTAAAACTCTATTAAGTATAATAGAAACTCGTTGAATTCTTCTTTTAAAATGAGCACGATCCAAGGCGAATCGTTCATACATATTGTCTCTAGCTTGCCTGTAAGCGTAATTCCAGGCCACAATTGTATAAACTTTATTTGTATTATCGTCAAACCTCACTTTCTTCATGTTTTATTGCCTAATTTTACGCTCCAGGATCGTTGGATATGAAATGACTAATTCCATTATTGTGCACACATTTTCACTAGGATTTTCTTGCGCTGATAATACTTCGAATATTTTATTGATAATATCACTTCTATCATAAGCGTAACTGTTTTTAAATATGGAAAAATATGCTGTAAATTGTTGATTTTTAAGAAGAGTTAATTTTCTTTCAATTAACGGTATTAACTGCCACCAATTGCAAACCGTTTCTCTTCCTAAATAGATATAAAATCCATTTTTCTTAATTTTCAATAGATTTTCATCACGAATTTTTTCAAAAGATAATACAATATTACTAAGTTCTAACGGCTCCCAACGTGATTCTGACGAAAACAAATTACTGGATATTACACCTTGATAAACCATTATTTCCCTCCACTCATCCTCATTGAAAATTATGGAAATACCTCTATTTCCTGAAAGCTTGATGCATGCACTAAAATCTTCCACGTTTAAACCAACGCAGATATACTTATTGATTGATTTATTTAAAGGGTGATACCATTGTTGAATAATATTTGTGTTTCTTATATCACTATCACTTTTATTTAAACTGTTATTCGAACTTGAAGGGGGTATTCCACTATAATATGAATTTATTTCGTTAGGACGAACTGTATTGGACGTATTCATTTTATACTCTTAACTTCAACCTCTTAACTAATTCTGTTCTGAACATATTCAATCCTTTATAGTATATACCCCCACTCTATCCTTTACGGTATGTAGTGGGAGAAGGTTAAATAAAAACTATGTTACTGTAAAAATTTATATATTTTCCATAAGAAATATAAAATAGATAAATACATAACATACATTAAAGCAAAACATAAAAGTGTAACATATAAATTAGATAAATATTCACAACAAAACTGATTTTTTTGTGGCGATAGAAGGTACCATTCTGAATTAATTATAGTATTATTCGGATATAAGTATTTAATTTTAAAATAACTTGGAGAAGATATATACTTATTATCGAGTTGGTGATACCACATGGTACTTCCATTTACATTGCATATTTTCATAGTGTCACAATATTTTGAACCAACATCTGTTTTATTTGTACTAAGACATATCTCGGCCAAATGCGTTTTCGGAATATAATTTACATATATAATATTTCCTATTAGAGCAGATAAAACTAGCACAGTATTGGCAATCATTTTGCTGAACGAGTGTCTAATAACTAATCTGAAATCAATTAAGTTTCTTGTTATATACATGATAATTTCAAATTATTTATTTTTCAACAAGTTCGCCCATAGTTTTACACAATTCATGTAATTGAATATCACAATGACCCCAAGCTAAAGTTTTATTGGAATCTGGAATAAGATATCTTTTATCATCCTTGGCTGTCAATGCTATCTTATGAATTAATTCAGTATATATTGTATGTGAATGTGATCTAAATACATACATTGTACAGTAAATCTTAGAATCCTTCTCAATTACATTTTTATAATCAGCTATAGTCAATTGTCTTTGAATTGAAGAGCGACAAACACCCTTAGCTTTTTTAAAAATATTCTGTTTTGTTTCAATACAATACGCTTTTGAACCGGTTCCATAAAAACTTTTGATTGGTTCACCAGCATATTCATCTTTAAATTTGCCAACCGCAGAAATATTTTGAGGAATGCCATAGACATTAGTTGAACTATAATTAGAGGTGTCAAATTTATCAAGGTTGTGTTTAATATCATCATAAAAATTTTCATTTAGAACTTCTAATATAAGAGAATCCGTATCAGTATAAAGAAGAGAAATATTTTTTCCATACTTTTCCTTGAGATATCCATAAAAAAAGTTATAAATTACAGTTTTTGAAATATCCAAAATTGAAAATCCAGCATAAACAGGTTTGTTATATTCAATTTTTGTTTTATTCATTTGTAAAGCAACTAGATTTTCAGAAAATATTTTATGATCCTTATAATAAGGTTTTGCAATAAACATTTCAGCACAATTAATTTTATGTCCAATTCGCTCCCAGTGTGATACTAGCTTAACATCTACTCTTCTATCCACATTTTCCATGGTTTTTCCATATATGCTATTATTATTTATTTTATAATTATTTTTGTCAAAATCATTTTTTGAAGAATTTCTTAATTGTGTATTTAAATCAATATATTTTTTAAGCCAAGGGGCTTGTGTAAATTTTACAGCTCTATAAATTTTTGTAAGTGTTAAACCAAAACGCAAACATTCTTTCAGATACTTATAATGAATTACATATTTTGTTTTGTTTTCCAAATTTGGTATTAGTTTTGAACATTTTGAATTAGGAGGAATTATATTTTCAGGACAGAAAGGTAAATCATTATGTGCATCATGCAAATTTTCTGAATATTTTAAATCTACTTCTAAAACATAACCTGTTTCTGCTGTGTCAGATAAATTGTAAATATTTTTTTGAAGGTTAATAATTTCTTCTTCAGAAACCCAAACAAAATCTTTTTGAGGTAAATATTGACTCATTGCATAACCATACAAATTGGTTGCATCTAAATAAATTATATATTTTTCTTGTTCATCAGAATTAAAATCATCAAGGAATGGGTTATTTGCAACTGATTTCCTATTTATACAAGTACTAACTCCCCCTCTAACGCCACTTTTAAAAAAATGTAACATATTCGGATCTGTTAAAAGTTCTAATTCTACACCGGTGTGCAATAGCATGGCGTCCCAGCTTAATCCTGGAGCAGTAAAATAATGTGCAGGATCTAGATTATATGTTGTAAGACAAAGATTTCTATAATTTTCAAAAATATCGGCCAGTAACAATACATCCGATTTTAAATAAATGTCTGAATAATCTCCAAGCGTTTGACATTGAAACATATCCCAAATTTCTTTGGCACGTTGATATTCCAAATCAGATACGTGTTCCTCTTTTAATTCATTATAAAATAATTCTGCAGCTGGTAAACTTATATCATTAAATTTTGATACATCATCAATGTATGAATAAGGAAATATACCTTTTTTTCTAATATTTTTAAAATGTAAATTATTTGGATATCCTTTTTTGATTTCTAAACATTGTGAATCATCCAGAATGCCTGATAAGTTATCCAATGATGCTGGTAGAAATTGTAGAGTCAATAAATCTAAGTTTAATATATTTATCCCTTATTTTTCCATTCTTATACTTTATTTTGTCTACTAGTAAATATTTACTGAAAGAAATATATTTTTCCTTATTCATGGGAATAACATCAATTTGTTCACGATTACAACATAATGATTTTATAAAAAGGTGACTATCATAATTTTTTAAATTATGCATAACGATTGGAACAAATTGTGGTATTTTAAAGTTTAAATTGCATGTTGAGTGTGCAGCGCCTCTAAATTTACCAGTAATGTGGCAATGATCTTTTACTTTATCAAAATTATGTGTAAATATTTTCTTACAAATATGACAGTGGGTTGATTGTTGAAAATTGGTTAACTCAGAAACAGTTAGCTTTGACATGGGATTAATATTTTTTAAATATTTTGCATACAACAATTTAATGTCTATTTCTAAATCTTGTACAAATTTCTCCACACAATCAAAACCCCTATATAAATTAAATTTAGAATCACCATCATCAAATGCTTGAAATGAAGATTTAATATAGTATGCGAATGAGTGTGGTATATGTTCAAACTTTTTTAAAGTATAAGATTGAGAAGGATTTTCTACCGAGCCGCTTGGGACTGGCTTTAAAGCACATTCAAAATCAGCGTACACCACAAATGGCACTCTCATTTGTTTTTGAATATTTTCAAATTTTAAAATATTTTCCGGCACCATATTGCCAAATTTATCAGTTATAATATTTTTTGATGGCAAATCATTTCTTACAAAATTACAATCATTTTTCGTATGTTCCTCTAAAATATTTTTGGTAACAAAAAACTGCAAACATCCATCACAGAAATATTTTCTATGGTTATGATTATTAACTTGGCTTGAAACCAACCGAGAAAGATTGCTTATATAGCAATAATGATATTTTACACATCCTAAATCATCAATTTCTGACAATAATAATAAATTTATGTGTACATTATATTTTACTTTGTGAAAATGTAAAGGTCCAATAACCTCATGAAAGTGTACCCCATTTTTATAAGTACGTTCCAAACCATAAACATTTATTGATATTTTATTTAACTCTTCAAATTTTGCAACATCCTGAAGAGATACCGGAAATTCTATACCTTGAAAGTTGAATAGCTGTCTAAAGTCTGGATACGATGCGGGATTTCGTGGATCTCCTTTGTAAAAAGCCGACACAACTGCATACCTAAAACAAAAGTCGTCGGTGTTTTGTACATTTACAATGGCTTTTTTGCGACTAATTTCTTCTGGCAGACGTAAGAAAGAAGAACATCTCAATGGATTGTACTTATTCACATTCACTTCAAGGTGAAGAATTTGTTGCAGAATCCATCCTGAATTAAAAAAAGATTAATATCACTGTATTTTGATTTTTTTTTTTTTGATAAAAGGAAATAAGTTAAGATATTAAAACAAATTTATTTAAAATTACCTGAATCACGTTCTGCAAACTCATCTAGTTTTCCGTTTATTATCGCAACCAATTTATCATAAAACATATTTATATTTGTAGAGTGTGTTACTACTTCAAACTGGGTATTGTGAGATTTAATTTCGCCTGTTTTAGTACTTGGTAAATAGTATAATCCAAACAACTCCATATTAACTTTAACAACTTTGTGCTTTTCCAACTCATGTTGAATTACTTTAATTACTTTATCTCTAATGGAATCTTTGAATTCATCTATATCAACAAAATGTTCTTTGGAATATATTTTATATGAAATAATTCTACATTCAAAAGCACTCCTTATTATTTCTATTCCAGGTTCCAATAACTCGACAACTTTTAATTTGTGATTATTGGATTTTAAATGAGCTATCCAGCCAGTTTTAGAGACATTCACATCACAGTCTGGACAATGTTGTAATTCTTTGGTTGAAAAAAATGTCTTCGTAACTAAAACAGAATTTCTTTTTACCACAAGTTTCATAGTAATAAAATTGACAAGATTTGAAGAAAAAATATGAATTTAAAAATTATACATAGATTTAAAAAAAAGGTTTAAAAGAACTCACCATCAATTATGTAACCATCGGGATCAGTCATATTTTCATGTGTCTGTCTAATATGTCGTACTATATTACTTCTTTTTGTAAACTCGCTTAGACATAGTGTGCAAAGGAGAGTCATTGTACGACTGAGAAAGCGTATAAAATATAAAGTATATAAAACACTTTTTAAAATTTGATTTAAAAAAGATGGGTGGGAGAACTAGTTATCTTTAGATGTGAAACAAGAATTAAAAAACGTATTTCCACAGATATTTAAAAGATTTGCCTGCCTATTTAAAAATCCTGTCACGAAATTGGACTTTAAATTTTTACAAGCGTCGCCTAAAGAAATGTGGTTATGGAATAATGATTTCATTATTCCACAACTACGTCTCATATCCCTATCAGATAAATTTTTTTTAGGTTTAGCCTTTAAAAATTTATCAAGTCCGCTTTGACATGAAGTTTCACAAGCTTTGTGAAATTTCCTACTTCTTAATTTTGGCTCTGATGTAATGGGTGGAGAATCAACTTCTAATTTGAGAATACTAGTTACTTTGTTCGGGTTTGTTTCGGTTTGTTTGTTCGGATTTGTTCGGATTTGTTCGGGTTTGTTTGTGTTTGTCGTTTTGTTTGTTTGAATTAATAAGCTAAAATGACCAGAATTGAGGTTTCCAGTAAATAGTAAATTAACTGTACTTTGATGTTCCATAGACGTTATAATTGTTGGCTTATCATTATTAACAGTAAATATATTTAAGTTAATTTTGTAGACATCTGAAATAGCCAAACATTCAGCAGAAGTTCCAAAGGTATAATTTTTGGACATTAAATTAATATAATCGTCTTTATCAGTATTATCATGAAATAAATAGTTCTTAAAGAAATCCCAATTTTTAGTAATATGTTGTACAGCCGCAGCTCTGACCATTTTAAAATTCTCTTGGGTTCCAAATAGAAATAAACTAATAGATCTAAAAAGACAGTTTCCATCTGGAATAATCTCAATTTTTTGAAAATCGTTACAAGTTGGCTGATATAATTTTGTGTTAAAATCTAATAAATTTAATGTATGTTTTTCTGAAAAAATAAAAGCTGTTTCATCGACTTCAGAAACTGGTGTGATAGGTGAAAATACTTTATCAATTTTTGAACTAGTCTCAGTAATAAAATTTTCATCTTTAATATCAGCTGAATTAATTGTGGAAATAGTAATTGTATTATCGCTTGATACATTTTGTAAACAGTTGAATAATTTTGGAAGAATGTCGTCCTCATTAAATGTAGGTTGGGGAGATAACTGAATCACATTAGTTTCAGAAGGATTAATTTCTAAGTTGATAGTCTCACATGAATCTTCATTATATAAAACAATTAAATTGTCAGTCATATCAAGCGCATCGTCTAAAATTAAATCTTCTGTTTTAATATCTTTAAATAAATCGCATGTGTTACTATCATACAAATCAAGCTGATCTATTTGTTCAGTAGTCATTTCACAAAGCTTGCAATCCATCATATCATGGATCAGACAACAATATTTTAAATCAAATGCAGTTAAGTCTAAAAACTGGTCCATACTTACAGAAATATGTTAAAAAACTCTTCGTAGAATATAGAATTAAAGGGTGTTATAAGGTGGTAAATATGTCACAAATGTCACAAGTATGTCACAAGCACAAGTATGTCACAAGCACAAGAACAACAGAAAGAAGCGTACTCGAGCTAGACTAAAGCTGTAATGCCAAACGAAGAGAATACAAGCCCGCAAAAAACCTCTGGTGGGATCGAGCTCGTACCGCCGTACCAGGCTACCGACCGGTACCACAACCTTGACCGTCTGTGAACTTTCACGAACAGTTTTTTTGTTTTTTTTTTTGACAGATTTTTATATTTTTATTTTTCAATTTTTTTTTTTTTTTTTTTTTTTTTGACAGATTTTTATATTTTTATTTTTCAATTTTTTTTTTTTTTTTTTGACAGATTTTTATATTTTTATTTTTTAAATTTTTTTTTTTTTTTTTTTTTTTTTAGATTTTTATATTTTTATTAAAACGAGTTTAGTGGGTTTATAAGTGTGAAGGCGGACCGTAACGCATTATTTTGCTTTTATAAAGCTTTCTCGCGAACTTTCAATCAGTATCAGTACTTGCTTCAGTCTTTCTTCAGTGCTACAGTTATTATTAGTTCCACCAATTATGAAAGTGTCCATGGATGATGCAGTTCTAAGAGATCTAGTCTCCAAGATGTCGTTTACGGAATTCAGTGCATTCTGTGAAAAGATTACGGCGAGTACCCAAAGAATGATGATTGATTTATGGGTGTGGGATATTCCCACAGAGCCAAATTCTCCACAGTCATCTCCACGGTCAACTCCACCTCCAATGAATAATCCAATGTGGTCAGGAGCGAATCAAGAGGCTCCGCTAGAACTCTCAGATTACAAGATGCCACATTCTCCAACGACAACTCCGCCTCCAACTAGTGCTGACGATTTTCGAGAAAATGAGTGCGATCCATTACTAATGGGTAATGAGTGCGATCCATTACTAGCGAACAATGAGTGCGAGTTACTAGTGGACAATGTATTGCAAATGAACTATGTGGACTGGGACGAATCCCCATCCAGTTCCAGTCCGAACAGATCCGAACCAACCCGAAAAAACCCAAAACGACGGTGTAAAAAGGTTTTTAATTATAAGTATAATTTTTAGTTTAGTTTATGCTTTGTATATTTTGCCTATATAACAATATAATATATATTTTTTATTCATATTTTTGTTTTTCATTTTTTATTTCATTTTCATAAGCTATTCAATTTAATGTGCAGGATTAAAGGTATATGGATCTATGTTAAAACAACATATTTTTTATTAAAATATTATTCAATCGTAAACCATGGCAGTGCGCAGACATTTATATTGACATTCAGGGTTACAATTGCTCCTTTGGTTTATTCCCAAAGAATTGGCAATTTATGATGGAATTCGTCTTTTAAATTTTTTATTTAATCCACCATTTAAAGAAGCATGTTGTCTGTTGTAGATTATAAAACTGTTGCATGGTCCGAACATATTCATGGTTTAGATTGGGAGTTAGGACATAATATAGACTTGATCGAAATTGATGAAATCCTTAAAAAGTGAATGTTTTATTTAATATGCCAAAAATAATTCTGAAAGGTGTTGAGAAAGCAAAATTTTTAAAAAAAGTTTTGGATGCTGAAAGTGTTTTCAGTATTCCAGTTACTAATGAACCAAAATTAAATAAATACAAGAGAATTCCGGAGTGTTATTTTCATAAAACGGTGCAGGCTTGGCATTGCGCATCAGCTAATGTTAAACTCTTGTATAATTATAAGAATAGTTACTAATAAACTCATCATTATTATTTGTTGAGTTTTTCTTATATGCAACCTTCCTAAAATATATTATTACTGTTTTATCTAACTATATGGGAAAATAATAAAATGTGAAGTTAGGATATATGAATATTTATTAATCGACTGATCTGTTAAAGCAAAAAAACTATGCATTATATACATATACAAATACTCATTTTAATATTGCCTTAGCAATTTTAATGTACAATGAATCATAAATATAAATAAAATAGTAAAATATATACAAAAATTAAATGCTACAAATTTAACACTGATATAATATACTTAAACTAAACAATGTCTTTTAGTGTGGTTTTATTAATTAAGTGGCTTGTTATTTCATGAGTCGTCGGTTTTATGCACATAACGCACACTTCCGGCGAAACAATTTGATACAAATTCTGATCACACACTTTACATGCAAGTTCTTTCTCACAACAATCCATGGCACGTTGGTAGTGTGTGTTGACGTGTATATGCTTTCCACAGGGCTGCTCTATTGCACACAAATAATAGCAATTGTGGCAAACACTATACATACCACCCGCCAAGGACGTTATTAATATGTATGACTGCGTCACACATACTTCACGTTGTAGATAATTTTGTTCTACAACGTTTGACGCGTTCACTTTTTTTATGTTCACTAACGCTTCTTCCCCGCACCCGCTCTCATGGACCCCATCTTCAACTCCTGAATCATCTTCATCTTCGTCGTCGGCTTCATAGTTGTATCTGTCCACACCCACCAATACATCTAATCTTGATTGGATTTCATTATCCCCCATCGGAAAGTAGATTTTTTCTTCCTTGTGTATGGAATCCATCTCTTCTCGCCCCGCATTAATATTATTAACACTATTTTCAATGTATATTGCCGCTTCTAAACTCATTTTAACTTCTTTTTACTATAATATAAGTTTTCACTTTGTTTGATTGTTGAACAGCTTATGAGTTGCAACTAAAACTTTTGAGCTTTTATGCACCTCTCCTTTCTCTTTTTCCCTCTCCTACTACTTATCGAAGTGGGAGTAATATTGGTGGGGGGAGCTTGGGTAGAAATGGAGGCGTGACCAGGAGAGGGGATAGTTAATCATAGGCGGAGCCAAGAGTGGGAGACAGCCAATCAGCGTAGAGGTGGGCGGTGTCAGGAGTGGGGGTTGACCAATCAGCGTGCAGGTGGAGGTGGTCGACCAATCAAAAAAGAGGTGGGAGGAGCCAAGAGTGGGAGAACAACCAACCAGGTGGCCGGTTCTGGAGGAGTGGGGGGATCCTCCAGAACCGGCCAAACATACCTACTGAGTATTAAACGTAAATTGTAAACGTTGATATCTTCCCTTTATACACTATATATAAACATTGACGAGGCGGACATTTTATCCTATATTAAAGGTTTATTAACAACCATAATTATACTTGTGGTATAAACGAAAATTAAACTTTTATTTAACCATTTTGTGTTTCTTGGGGTGTTTGGAAATTTTAACAGGTTATTCTATACGTAGCAAAATAAAGGTAGTAAATCATGTAACAAAAAATCTAAATCTTAGTTTTTTTTTTCTAGTTACAGCCCATCAAAGTTAAAAAGTAATAAATAAAAATGTTATAAGTATGTAAATTAATCCCATGGCGGCAAAAAAATATTAAATTTTAGATATTTTGTTACTTAACTTACTACTTACTACCTTTATTTACGTAGAATAACCTGTTCAAGTTTCCAAACATATTTTTCGAACACTGTGTATTATTATGTATCTACTTTTTTTAAAATTTTAACCTTTAAAAACTCCTAACATTTATTGATACTGCATGAGTCAAAAGGGGTCAGTTTAACTTCTCGCTGTATTTGAATACATATTTTAAAATAAACTTCAAATTATTATTGCCACATTTTATCTTCTACAAGTTATCATTATTAGATTTTCAATCCTACATTTCAGGTTTTCTGGAAGTTCTTCGAGATCCCTGTGTAGAGTGCATTTTTTTTACATAGTGACAAAAACTTTTTGTAGGATACAGTTTTTTAAAATTACAAGTATGTACAGAGTACTTGTTTGTAATATATATATTTGCCACCCACCTGCACCCTAATTATAGTTGTTAAAAACAAACTTTAAAACCAAAAGTACCAGCATTTTAGGGTACAATCAGTTTTAAAAAATTGTATTGCTGTTTAAAGTTAACTTGTCAATATTTTTAATCATCTTGTCTGAAACATAATAATTGAGTTGACTAGCATTATATCGTTTCTTATACAGATTTCTTGGATGTGGAACAAACCAAATATTATGTAGTCATTTATTATACCGCTGGTAGAGTAATGCTTGAACTAATGCTTTGTATATGAAGATAGTAAAATCAAATTGTTATTTTTTTGTATAGCTTCTTTTTTTTAGGACACAGCAATAACTTTGTTTTTATGACGGATTTTATAACAAATGCTTCAACACGGTGTGTGGAAAGACGCGCCTGGCGTTTTAAGTGTGAAGTGACTGTTGACATGTGTAAGGGACAATCGGGAAATCTTCGTCGAGCCACACCACTTACTAAAAGTCACACGCCGGATGCGTTACTCCACACGTCATATATTAGGGTAAACTGTCCCACAGTGAACCACGGTACACAGTCAACCATTTGATATAGCTTTGCAGCCGTTGCATCTAGAGGGAATGCGAAACAATCCCAAGGTCATGTTTTAAACTTCAAATAACATCCTTTCGGTCGCTACCATTCAGTTTGTGCAGAGATGCTGTGGTGAGCGCAACCTTGTTTTCGCGCGTTCCAAGTAAATTTTACAGCATATTTGATTGGCAATTTGCTACCACGTGGCATTTAGTTTTGTGATTTTCTTTGTGGTAGTTATTTATGTGATTCCTTAACTAAAAGGAAACGGCAAAACGGCAGGTATTTATTGTCTAAAAGTTTTTTGTTTTCTATTTAAAACTGATATGTTTAAAATTTAACAGTGAACCAGTACACACTGAACCAGTTTACTGGTTCACTGTGTACTGGTTCAGTGTGTACCACAGTGTATGACCATATTATTTTCTACTATTTCAGCATGGCTCGTCAAAAGAAAGAACGCAAAATCGGTAAACATTCCGAAGAACAAATGAGAGAGGCGCTTGCTCTCATACGTGATGGTCTAAGTTTAAGGAAAGCAGCAAAAAGAATGGGTCTTGCTTATCCAACGCTTCGGCGCTATTTTTTAAAGCAACAAAGACTAGGAGATGCCGCTAAATTAACACCGAATTATGAAATAAACAGAATTTTTACGTCTGAACAGGAAAAATGTTTAATTGATTACTTGGTTCGATGTGCGTACATATTTTATGGTGTAACAAACATAGATTGCAGGAAGATAGCCTACGAAATGGCCAAAACTAACAACATTAAAGTGCCTATTCCTTGGTCGGAGAACAAAACTGCCGGTGTTGAGTGGCTGAGATCATTTCGTGCTAGACATCCAGAGCTTACACTGAGGTCACCTGAGCGTTGTAGTTTGGCAAGGGCAACATCATTTAATCGTGCCAATATAGAGGCCTTCTTTGACAATTTGCATAATGTGTTGCAAAGGCACCCATCTTTTGCTGACGGTACCCGCATATTTAATCTCGACGAGACCTCCACGACAACGGTGCAACGCCCTCAAAAGGTTCTCGCGCCTAGGGGCATTGCCTATGCCTATCAAAAGTAAGCAGTGCTGAAAAGGGCACACTTGTAACTACGTGTTGTATCATCAGTGCAAGTGGACAAAGTTTACCTCCAGCGCTAGTGTTTCTAAGGGTTCATTTCAAGAACCATATGGTAAACGGTTCACCACCTGGCACGTTAGGCTTAGCTGCCCCTAGCGGTTGGATGAATGCAGAACTTTTTGTTGATGTAATAAAACATTTTGTTAAGCACTCTTCATCATCAAAAGAAAATCCAAGTCTATTACTTGTAGACAATCACGAGTCTCACCTCAGTATTGAAGCGCTGGATATAGCGAAAGAAAATGGTGTGACTGTATTAACGTTGCCCCCGCACACCACACATAAAACCCAACCATTAGATGTGGGGGTAATGAAGCCATTTAAACAATATTACAACGCAGCCATGGAATCGTGGATGCTACGAAACCCTGGACAACCAGTCACCATATATGAACTAGGATCGTTTATAGGAGAAGCATATCAAAAATCCATGACACCTTCAACAATTTCCCATGCCTTTAGGAAAACTGGAATTTTTCCATACGATAGGAATGTTTTCACAGAAATCGACTTTTTGCCAAGTTCCGTCACTGACAGAGACGATCCAGAGGAACGACCTATGTATATTTTAGTTGATGATCCGTCCGAACCTGAGACCAACCATGACGATAATGATAATGGCATAGATGTTTCAACTGACAAGATGAATGAATCGGCCTCAAAGGACTGCACTATGTCCTCTTTATGTTTGACGGAGAGTCTGTCATCAACCTTAAAGGACAATATACCATCCTCGTCATGTTTGGCAAAGAAACACTTCGTATCTCCAGCAGAATTTCAAAAACCTTTGAAAGCAGGCCCCAGAAAATGTGTTAGAAAAAATAGGCAAAAAGGACGAAGTATAATTGCCACCGATACGCCGGAAAAGGATCAGCTAGCTATGAAAAAAGAATCGAAGAAAAGAAAGGCCCCAAATAAGACCAAACGAGTTGTCTTACAATCGTCTTCTTCCGAGTCCGAAACTTCTATTGTACTAGACGAAGACAGTGATGTATCAGAGAGCGAGGTCCAGGACGTTCTCGTGTTTAAAGTAGAAAGACGCCCAGAACCTGGAGATTATGTGATAGTGGAATTCAATGCAAAAAAATCCAGTGTTTATTATGTAGCCAAAGTGCTCAAGGAAAACGTCAATGAATTTTCTGTATCGTTTCTAAGAAAGAAGTTTTCCTGGTTATATGTTTTTTATGCCAGCTATACCAGACATCGCTGATATAAATATATCTGACATGAAATATATTTTACCTCAGCCTAATGTCAATGGAAGCACTGTAAGACAAAACTCTTATTTTACGTTCAATATTGATATGTCTTCCATCGACATACGTTAATTTTAGCTTAAGCGTATTTCTAAATTTTGTGTTTTGTTACTTTTTTTTATTAGTTACAATGTTTTAAGGTCGGTTAACTGTGTACATGCTTACTGATTCACTGTGTCCACAGTGTAGTACACAGTGAACCATATGACTTTTTTTTTTGAGGTTATCATAAGTATATAGGTTTTAAGTTATTGGAGACAAATTAGGTGTTGAATTATTCCCAATAAAGCAACAGTTCATTAAACCCTTTTCAGAATTTTTATTTTCAAAAACGTGGCAAGTATGCCAATTTCAAAGATTTGTGGTTCACTGTGGGACAGTTTACCTTACAGCCTTTATAGGTAGAGCAAAACATAATTGAAGAAGGTAATTTTTTTAAATATTTATCATAAAATCAACTTCATCACCACGTTTTCATTTAAAATAAAACTCTTCTAAATTTAATTTTTTATCATTGTTATTAATATTATTGTTTTAATTCTTATAGTATGCAGTAGTCAGGTTTAAGGGGGGTAGTATTAGTACCATCCCAAAAACATGGTTAATTGGTTCAGATAATTCATATTGGCCAACAGCGGTCAAGAATTTAAGAACTCTTATTATAAGGGCTAATGAGCCCAACAAGGATTGGCCCAAATATGCAGTAGAGAATGTATATGGATACTATGGTAAGTTTTATGTATTTAAGTACATACTCAATCAGTGTGTTTGATATTCTTGATCCAAGAAGATCTAGTGAGCTGGATAAAACCACCTCACTAGTGTTGGTACATGTTTCAGAAACACTGAAATAAAATTAGGTTAAGTAGGGGAACGAGGGACATAACCGCATAGCGGGGTATAACCGCATACCCCCTCTACTTCCTAAAAGCGGCAACCGTGGGCACTAATTCGTTTAGCGATTTTCTCTTGACCTTGTCAGCACATGGCAAACGGGTTTTAAAGGCGATACATGCGGTGATTTATAGTGCAATTGTTTTGTCATCCCACTTTAGGTAAGTGATCTTATTTTGTCTAGTTTTCAGTTAGCCAACACTTTACTATGTGTATTATTTTTTATTCCATTGTATGGCGTTCGCTGTAGACTACCCTTTTTGCTTCCTAATTAAGCCTTAGGCGTGATTCTAGGATTTTCATTTTTTTGGTTATGTTGGATTATTAACCTGATCTACCTAGGGGGCAAAATCGGACGGGGCAAAACCGGACGCTATCCGGTTTTACCCCTCGGTTAATTGTTATTACTTTCTTTTTAGAGAAATGGTGAGAACATAAAAGAAAAACGGAACGCCAAGGTTGGACGAAGGAGTCTATGCAGAATGCCATTGAAGCAGTTATTTCTGGAACAATGGGGTACCAGAAAGCTGCTGATTCGTTTGGTGTGCCTCGATCTACGTTGGTGGATAGAGTAAAAAAGACAAAATCTGGTGCTTTACTCGAGGATGCTGCAAGAAAAGGTTACCTATGTTCTTTACTTATTTACTAAATTTGATAAAATTTGCTTTAGGAGGCTAATCTATCTTTATTTTTTTTTAGGGATGGGTCATTTTAAGTGTGTCTTTACAAAGGCGCAAGAAGACGAGTTGGTAGCCTATGTGAAAGATATGGAACTGCGACTTTTTGGTTTAACAACGACAGAATTAAGACGACTGGCTTATCAGTTAGCCACAAGAAACAAGTTGCAGCACAACTTTAATACCCAAAAACAACTTGCGGGCTTAGACTGGCTAAACGGTTTTTTTTCCAGACATCCAGATTTGTCATTAAGGAAATCAGAGGCAACTTCGGCTGCAAGAGCCATGGGGTTTAATGAAGTTTCTGTAGGTAAATTTTTCGATTTGTTGGAAAGTCTTATGGATCGATGTAAGTTTCAAGCTAGTAACATTTACAATGTTGATGAAGTTGGACTTACCACTGTACCGAAAACGCAATCAAAGATTATTGCCTTAAAAGGCAGAAGGCAGGTTGGCACTCTAACTTCCGCTGAAAGGGGCCAGTTAGTAACAGCAGAGCTTTGCATGTCTGCTGCAGGGCACTATATTCCTCCGCTTCTTGTGTTCCCGAGAGTCAGAATGAAGGCCGAACTTTTAACTGGAGCTCCACATGGAACAATTGCGGCATGCCAACCAAGTGGATGGATGCAAACAGAAATCTTTGTCCAATGGCTGAAACATTTTATTGCTCACGTAAGACCTAGTAAGGATAAGCCAGTCTTGCTGATACTCGATGGTCATGTGACGCATACGAAGAACCTTAACCTAATTGACCTTGCAAGAGAAAATGGAGTCATAATTTTATGTCTGCCACCACATTGCACACATAAATGTCAACCTCTAGACGTAAGCTTTAATTCGCCATTGAGCCAATTCTATAGTCAAGAGGTTAAGGCTTGGCTCCGAGTGAATCCTGGGCGAGTTGTGTCGCAATTTCAGATAGCGAGTTTATTTGGCAGAGCCTATCAGCGCGCCGCAATAATGCAAACCGCTGTCCACGGGTTTGAAAAAACTGGGATTTACCCGACAAACCGCCATGTCTTTACAGAGGCAGACTTTACACCATCAAAAACAACAGACAGACCTGAAATACATAACCCAGAGGTCAATATTCCTACATCTTCTGCACAACCTAAAGAAGTCGCCTCACTAGTTGTTAGCCCATCTGAATTGAATTTGGAACATGAGAAAATTACTGAAAATTTGCAACCTGATGCAGTTGCTGGGCCATCTGGAATAAATGTGCAGTCACCCAATAATGTGCATTCAGATATGGAATCTCAAGAAGCTGTGAAGACTCAACATCAAATTGAGACTACTCCTGAGAGCAGCCCTTTAAAGAACACACCTGAAAAAGATATTTCAGCTGAAAGTTCAACTGATATGAAATTATTGATTTCACCTCAAGATATAATGCCCATTCCACATGTTAATAGAAAGGAGAGTCAAAGCAGACGTAGAGGCAAAACAGTGATTATAACTGAATCGCCATATAAACGAGAATTGACAGAAATGTTATCAAATGCAAAACCTCCCACCAGTGTAAGGAGAATCAGTGTAAAAAGAAATATAGTTGAAAACAAGTCTCCACCTACAAAAAGGGTCAGGGCGGTACCTAAGAAACCTAATGAACACACTATAACAAAAAAAACAGCCTGATGACACTATTTGCTTTTATTGTCTAGAAAAATATTCACAGACAAGTAAAAGGGATCAGTGGATTATGTGCACAAAATGTACCAATTGGGCACATGAGGGTTGCACAGGTTGGCTTGTAGAGGACGTCAACAGTTTTGAGTGTGATGAATGTTGTGAATGAATTTTATGTCTACTTAGTCCAATATGCGGTTTTGCCCCCGATAACATCCGCTTTTGCCCCATGGTATGGGGCACAACCGGATTTTGCATACTTTTTTTGTTTTTTTAATATTTCAAAATGTATTAGGTCCTTGTTTTTCTATGTTACGTCTTAGATTTATAACGTGTTGTGAAGTATATTTCAATAAAAAAAAGTATAACAAAATGTATTTAAAGTTTTATAATTTTAATTTTTCCTTAGGTATGCGGTTATGCCCCTCGTTCCCCTACTTAATTGTTTTTTCTCAAACTATAAAATAAATTTATATCGGCAATAAAATATAATTATAATAAGTTAAAAAAATACTAAAGTCTCTAGCAGAACCGAATTGAAAATAAAAAATCTTTTCAGATATTTATGAAGATGCCCTGATGCAAGAAAAGGAGGCTGTAAAAGATTCAGAATCTGAGGGAGAGGGACGTGGGCCCGGAAAGAGAAAGTTAAAAACAAAAAAGAGCTTTTCGCCTCCATCATTCTCGTCTTCTGAAAGTAAGCACCTATTTTAAAAAGTTTTAGGATTATTTCAATTTTTTTTACTTGACCTTTATTTTCCTTTTTTTTTAACCCTTTATAGGATACTGGTTCATATTTCAACCAACGTCAAAATAATTATTTCCTGTTCGCACATCGGTTTGATATTCGGCCAGTTGGTTCATATGTAACCGCGCTAACGAATAATGGTTAAATATTTGACCATATACTTACGTAGTCTGAATTACTGATAAAGTGGTCGCAATTTCAACCAGTGTCCAATTAGGATAGTGATAGAAAAGTCACATGTTTACGTGCTCTCTTATAAAAACTGTTGTTGTTGTGTTATTTTTGCTAAAAATTTTGTGAAAATTTGTAGGTAAGTACATAAAAATACGTAGCTTTCGATACGCTAATTATAATATTGATAAAACTTATCGGCAAGATAATATTTTGCTTTAAAATTAAATATAACCTCAAAATTTAACGTTTTACATTCTTATGACATTTATTTTAAGCGCAAGGAAATGACTAAACATTTTAATTTCCACTAATTAAAGGTTTCTCAGCCAGTCATATATACAGCGTGTCTTCGAAAGTTCTAACCAAATGGGAAACTTTTTAATTACTAACTCTACAAAAAAAAGTGCCTCTTTCTCAAAAGTCCTGCTTGGCGAGAAAATAAATTTGCACAAAAATATTTTTGCATGTTGAACATACAGGGTGGCTCTAAAAAGTTTCCCATTTGGTAAGAACGACGAGACGAAGACACGCTGTATAATAACTTATTATAAAATTAATGAAGAATTAATTGATGGGGTGGGACTTTGTTCGGTTTATAGAAATACAACAGAGGATTATTTTTCTTTACAGCGGACAACAATGGAATCAAAACGTAGGTTAAATTTGGATGAATTGGAACATGGAAATCCTGCCGACGTATTCGACTTTATCGATGGACTAGATGACGACCAAGCCTTCGATTCAGACCTGGGTGGAGATTCAGACGCTGATGATAATGTGGAGCCTTATTCTTCTTTGCCACGTACATCTTCCCGACCAAAAAGAAGTTACTCTGATATGAACAGCGGCACAGATTATGATAGCGACGATTCTATAGCTGACCCCAACTTTGAACCAAATTCAAAAGCACGACCAAGAAGCTCCTCCTCTGATGAAGACGAGCCTCTTGCCAATTTGATTTCTTCGCAAGGGCGATCCAATCTAAGTCCTACACATAATTTACCTCAAGGAGAACAAGATTATAAGTGGTCAAAGACCCCATACCTACCCCATATTTTTGAGGCAGTCAGGTTCGTGGAATCTGTTGGACCGAACGTAGCAGTGAGTGATTCTCCTATTGAAATTTTTCTCGAATTGTTTGGTGACGATTTCTTGCATTTGATTGTGTCTGAATCAAATCGTTATGCGTTACAAAAAAGTATCGTCCTTGACTTAACATTAGAAGAGTTAAAGTCATTTCTAGGAATGCTGATCATTATGGGGTTTCATTCCTTGCCCAGTTTACGCCAATATTGGTCATCAGATATAAACTTTCATTTCTCTAGAATTTCCGAAATCATGCCTTTGAAAAGATTTTTAAAAATTTTACGTTATTTACATATCAATAACAACGAGTCTATGCCAAAGAAAGGGGAAAACGGCTTTGACAGACTATATAAAGTAAGGCCCATGATTACTCACTTAACACAGAGTTTCCTGAATGCCTACAATCCAAGTAGAAATCTCTCCGTGGATGAGAGCATGGTCGCTTTTAAGGGTAGGACCCATCTAAAGCAATACATGCCCCAAAAACCCATTAAAAGAGGAATCAAAGTTTGGGCACTAGCTTGCGCTGAAACCGGATATCTGCTGAATTTCTCGGTATATGAAGGAAAGAAGCAGAGCGACGAAGAAGGTTCTTTGGGCGAAAAAACCGTTTTGGAGCTAACACAGCCTTTTCAGGGCAAATTCTACTGTGTATATTTTGATAATTTTTTTACCAGCTTCCCATTGCTGTCAAAAATGCTGGATCGAGATCTATTTGGATGTGGAACAGTAAGGTCTAACAGGAAGAACTTTCCAGGTGATTTATTGGTCCCAGATAAAAATCTTAAAACTGGAGAATCAGATTCTGTTGGTACCAGCTCTATAGCAGTAAATAAATGGAAAGATAGAGGCAAGAAAGGTGTTTTAGTCGCTAGCACAATTCATACTGTTACAGATAAATCAACTGTAAAACGCATGACAAAAGAGGGAGTTAAAGTTAGTATCCAGTGCCCAAAAAGTATAGAGGACTACAATATAAATATGGGTGGGGTCGATTTGTTTGACCAACAGCATTCTTGCTATAATATTGCCTGGAAGTCCAGAAAATGGTGGCTGAAGCTATTCTATTATCTTATTGATGCGACCATTGTAAACTCTTATATCCTATATAAATGGAATTTTAATCAACACCAACCGAACAATAAGCCTAAATCACAGTTAACTTTTAGAAGTATTCTTGCTAACCAGTTAATTGGAGATTACTCATCAAGGAAGCACCACTCATCTTGATTAGTAATTGGCAAAAATAAAATGAAGAAGGTTGACGGAAGGGCAGTTGGTGTTGAAAATACTACAAGACTGTCAAACGTTGGTGACCATTTGCCCAAGAGTACGACGTCTCGAAGATGTGCCAGATGCAGCACTGAAAAAAAGCCAAAACGATCTAGTATTGAGTGTATGAGGTGTCAAGTTGCCCTATGCATTCCTTGCTTTGCCCCGTTTCATAATAAATAACATTTGTAGTATTTAAGTAAATGATTTTTACCCAGAAAGTATTTTTAATTTTCCTGGTTTTTGTATAAGAATAGGAAAAAGCTAGTTTTAAAAAGTGGTTTAAATATTGACCAGTATATTAAAATTTGTCGAAATAGATACTGGTTGAAATATAGACCTCCTCAAAAAAATGTGTTGCGTGTTTTATTTTTTGCTAAGATTTTGTAGATAACGTCCTTAATGTTAAATAAAGCTATTCCAAACAACAGGTTTTGCAATTTTGATGTTTGATTGTCTGCCCTATAAAGGGTTAACTAGGTGAAGTTGAGAATCAAGTGCCTGAAATAAAAAAAAATGTTGAAGTGGAAGTGGCTGGACATTATGGGAGTCAGGTTTTGTCCATAGGTAAATTTTTTTATTGACTTCCAACAATGATATTTTAACAAAACCTCGCTTGGGCATGACAAATTTCTTGTTTTCCAAGTGGCTTAAAGTTATTTGCTTGTATTTAAAAAAATTGATTTTAGTATTTAAAAAATATGAAATAATTGTATCTAATAATAAAGGTTTTTGATGAAATTTTTCAAAATTAAAAAAAAATATTTTATACCAAAAACTAAATTAAACTTTATTAATGTTTTTAAGTCCAAGTATTACATTTTTATATTTTATAAAGAATCTTACATTTAACATTTTTAGTAAGTGTTGAGGGAGGTGTTGAATCATTAAATGAAATTGTAATGGACAAGACGGAAGTAAATGGTATGTATATAGCCTTAATCCTGAAGAAACAATTCTAACAAAGCGGTCTTTCGTTTCCGAATTGTCCGCAGTTTTTTGTTGTTTTCTGACCCTGATAAAAAATAACTTAATTTTTCCATTGGGCGTGCATTTTTCAAATTTTCTTTAAGTATCATTAGATATCTGTGCACCATACTTTTTCAGGAAGCTAAACTTTAGGAAAAATAATTTTTGAAAAAATATTACCATTTCTCTTAAAAACCATCCTCGATGTTGGTACGTTCAAAATATATGTAAGATATTTTTTAGATGCTGATACTGCCTGGGAACGAGATGATAATTTGACTATTATAGCTGATATAGTCGATGTAGATATTATGAAAAAATTGGAAGGACTGGATCGTAAATTAAATTTTTTAATTTCAACTATAAATTTGCAAAAAAATACAATTGCTGAAATCGACTTTAGCAAACTGCCCCAATTACCTCAGGATTCAATTGGAAAAATTACTCGATTGTGATACTACTTCAAAACAATTGAGTATAATTATTATAATTAACCTAAACCAATATGAAATACAGAGTGATATCAAACCAATAAGCTTCTTTGATAAGCTTTTACTTTAAAAACTTTTTCAACAGTTTTGTTATTAAAATAAAATTTGGCTCACATGAGAGTGTCCAGAGTGTTAATTATAATTTTAATTTAAGAAAAAAAGATATTTTGCAAAACAATAAAGATTGTTGTTTTGCATTATAAATTATATTGATTTTTTTTCAAAATGCTTTTAATCTTGTTAAATAGAATGGTCCACTCAAAACAATGCTGGAAAGCGGGAACGGGAGCAAAAAAAATTAGCTGATAAGCAACAAAAATTAGTTTTGTTATGTAGAAACAAATCAATCGCGACACAATTAAGCTTTAAGCAGCAGGAATAAAATGTATATTTTTTTAATTTCCCATTACCTGTTTCTCCTTATTGCATATCGCTTATTTTTAATTATGTCTCGGCCTTAAGGACTATGGTTCTCATTGACAATCTTTTAGTGTATTTTATTAGTCGGTATTTTGAATATTTTAGTACAACAAGTATCTTCAAGTGGCAGGAAAAAATGGAGCCGAATTTATTCGCAGAGGCTTGGCGAGCATATTTGCAAATAAGTTGGCAATTAATTGTTCTTGGACAGGACAAAAAAACAATTTTCGGATCAAAGATTGTAAAATTATCAGTGTTTTAAGAGGTTTGTATATTTAAATTAATAAAATATTATAACTAAATATTCAAAAAATGTATATGTATTCAATTTTATAAACAGATGCAGCACAAAACGTGCACAATGTGACGCATAAGCAACTAGAGACATCAATCATGGAATGGTTTCGACACGCCAATCAAAGGCTGAAACGAGAAGAACTTAGCAATTGGTAAGTTATTAAATCAGTTTGTCATGGCTCAATTAAAATATGAGTTCTTACCTTTAAAAAAGAATCATCAAGCTACGTTTTATAAGAGCTTCAAAATAAAGACGACAAAATATTAGCTTTGCTTTTTAAATATATATACAACATATAGGGTTTTATGATAAAACATAAAAATTTAGAAACACCTTAAAGACCAAACCTGATATTTCCTGTTTTTCTGATATCTCCGAGATAGAGAATATTTACAATTTTCTTTTACCAAATTAAGCCTCAAAATACAAAAAAAAATTCTCAATGTCACCATGTTGGTATCGCTTGCCATTTTTGAGATAGCTAAACCAAACAATTTTTTTTTTCAGAATATCTATTTTAATATTGAAGTAATATTAAAGCCGGACAATTGCGATGTAAATGGTATGATTTTTGTATTTTTTTATTTTATATATGCTTTATAGCAAATATTAAAAATATAATTTGTAAGGTAAGTGTACCGGTAAATGATAGCGTCCCAGTAGATGATAGGTTTAACATAAAATTACATTTTTTAAGAATTCGGTGCGTTTAATTTCAAAATATTGTTGAGTGGAGACATCTGTCATCACTTCTCCAAAACACTTGTTTTTTATCCGTGCAATTAACAGAAAACTGCCTTACCTACATTAAATACAAAATGTCAGATTCTGCCGGAGCGTCTGTTTATATGATTTTCTAGTGTAGAACGTTAGAGCAAAGAGCCACCTTATTTTACTATTTATATTAATTGTGACTGGCAAGGTAAGTTGACATGTGGTTTATCCATAATTAGATTTAATTTTTTATGTTTTTTTTTATAGAAAAACGCCATTTTTGTAAGGATTTTTCTCTAAAAATTCGTTATCATTTACTGGTACATTCATTTTATGCAGGGGCCCAGTTTATGACTTTCTTTCATTAATAGGTACAACAGGCCTCTAGTTATATGTACCAGTCTATGATAATATTATTTAATCCCAGAAGGTCTGTAAAAATTAAATATGGGATTAACTAAATATACTTTTTTAGATGTCGGACAATAAAAAAAGATTTAATTATACCGAGGAAGCGGTAAACCTAGCGTTACAGAGCATTGAAGAGGGGATGTCTATTGCGAAAGCTAGTGAGGCCTATCATGTGCCTTACCCTACCTTATATTATAAAAAAACCGGAAAGAATCCCATTGAAAGAAAAATGGGTCCAAGTACTATTTTAACCAAGGAGGAAGAAAATTGCTTAGTCACTTGGATAATACATATTGGAAATAGGGGGTTTCCGGTAACTAAAGATCACTTACTTGATTCGGTAAAAATGCTGATTAAAAAGTTACAACGTGAATCTCCTTTTAAAAACGACCGCCCAGGTCGACATTGGTATGAGGCATTTCTGAAGCGCCACCCACAGTTAACTTTAAGAACGCCACAGAACCTAACTAAAAGTAGAGCTGCAGTAACTGAGGCAAATATAAGATCTTGGTTTCAAGAAGTAAAAACATATCTAAAAGATAGTAATTGCTTGGATGTCTGCCACGATCCTAGGCGAGTATTTAATACAGACGAGGCGGCTTTTTTCCTCAATCCTAAAGAAGCAAAAGTAATCGTTAAAAAGGGCGAAAAAACGGTTTACAACTTTGTAGGCAATGATGAAAAGGAGTGTCTCACCACGTTAATCACAGGCAATGCGTCAGGGGATATCGCACCACCTATGGTGATATATTCATATGATCGTATACCAGCTAATGTGGCTAGTAAAATACCAGACCATTGGGGTGTTGGAAAATCAGAAAGTGGCTGGATGACTGGGGAAACTTTCTATGAATTTATTGCAAATATTTTTTTACCATGGGTGCTGAATCAAAAAATACCACTACCAATAATTTTATTTGTAGACGGCCATCGATCCCATCTCACAATGACACTAAGCAATTTTTGCAGCGAAAATAAAATTATTCTTATTGCCCTATATCCAAACAGCACCCACATTCTTCAGCCTATGGATGTTGCTGTATTCCACCCTTTGAAAAATGGATGGAAGAAAGAAATTAAAAACTGGCGAATTGAAAATAATGGCCAACGCGTCTCCAGAGACTTATTTGCTCCAGTTTTGGAACTAGCCATCAATAAAACACTAAACAAAGAGATGCTGGCAAATGGATTTAGAACTTGCGGCCTTTGTCCACTTAACGATGATGCAATAGATTACTCCAAATTTTTTAAATGTGCCCAACAAAATATTCCCGCTTCAGAGCCAATACCAAAAGCTACTCAGAAAAAATCAAAAAGCTTTTTGGAGTATCTGAACACATATATTGGTGAAGATAAATTAGGAATTTTTAAAACTTCTGGTGAGATTTGGCAGGGAGCAACGGAAGATACATCGTTATTCTATTTCTGGAGCAAAGTGCAGTCCCAAGAAGAAATAATTATTAGAGAAGACACTGTTAATGAGCATAATTCAGAAATGTTGTTTGAAGGGAATATTGAAGTATGTAACAATGGTGATATAGTCTTAGAAGGAAAATGGGTAGATGATGTACTTAAAACAAATAAAAAGGAAGTGCTAAACGAAACTGTAGCAGTTTTACCATTAGATCATACAATAATAGCTAGTGCCGTCCAAGATAATGAGACAGAACCGATTTCTTCCAAAATCAGTATTATAAGTAATGTTCTTATAAGCCCAGCACATGATGAAAATAGCAAAATGAAAGATAACACGAAACTAGAGAATTATTCTAAGTTACCAGTAATCCACGTTAATGAAAAAACGCCACAAAAAAATACAGAAATTAACAAGGACGTTTCCAATTACTTTGTACTAGATGAAAAAGCAGGAACTTCTGTGGTTAATAAAGAAGTACGCAAGGATATTCCAAATTTAATTCCCTCCCCATTTAAAGGAACTCTTTGGTGGCCAGAAGAAAAAAAAGATAGTAAGCCAAGGAAAAGAGAAAAAATTCCATCAGTTGCAGTTTCACGCCAATGGAAGGAATATCATGCAAATAAGTCCGCTGCGAAGGCCAAAAAGGAACAAGAAGTTGTTGAGCGGAGAAAAAAACGAATGGAAAAAATGAAAACAAGCATAAAAGAAATTAAGAATCTTAAGAAAAAATATTCAATAAAAAAGAAAAAAGTAGTTTCAAAGAAAACTATGATAAAAGAGACATATGCAGAGGTTGATAAAGGATCCACAGAATTTGTTATTATAAGATATAATAAGGAACATTACCCAGGAAAAGTCGAAGAAAAATTGGAAGATCAGATGAAGGTTTCTGTAATGATAAAGAGTTTGTTGGGCTGGAAGTGGCCTTCAAAACCTGATGTTTTGTGGTACAAAAAAGATGATGTTTTACGTTTTATATCCGAGCCAACAAAGATTAACAATAGGGGAACTTTTGACATTCCAGAGATGCTAGAGTATTCCGAGTTCATATAATAAGTTATTGGTTATTGGTTAGGGCATTTCGCTTGTTGGTTAAATAAAAAAAATATTTTTTTATAACTTCTTGGCCTTATTTCATACACTGGAGCGGGATACCCTCACCTACTCGTACAAGTGCTGAAATAGCTTATCATTCACTGGTACATGTGGAGAATGTTATTAAAATACCTTTTTATTTAAATAATCGCTAATGTGGGTACATTCCTTTATTATTTAAAGGCAAGAGTCATATTTAATTGTGTTTTAACAAATAAAGCAAAAAATGTACAAAAATTATTATAATTATGGCCACAAACTGAATTGAAGTTAATGCTTAACCTATCACTTACTGGTACAACTACCTTAGATATATAATATAATATATGTAATAAATGTACATTTTTAAATGATTAAATGAATAATATTCTAATACCAATATTATACTCTGTTTCAGGTATGGTTACCAGAACGTTTTTTTTGTTTATACAATTAGATAATAATAATACAAAATAATGTAAATATTAAAAAAAATAAAAATGATTCCCTACAGAATTAACATCCTTTTATTTGAATTATGCTACCTGCATAAAGTAACAGCAAAACGCCAATATTTTAGTTAGGGAAGACACATCTAAAAATATAAAATCCCAAAGTTTCAAGAAAATATTTTTAGTAGTTTTCCCAAAAGTTCCAACAAATTGCTGTAGTGAATCACGCTCTGTATGGATTAAGCGGGCTTTAAAATATTAATTTTAGGATAATTTCTATAGGAACTGACAAAATTAACATTTTAGAGCTACCTTGATCCATATAATTTTTGTTATCTCATTACTAAACGTTATGTGCCTAATTTACTTTAGGAAATAATTACATTTAACGGTTTACAAAAATATTATATTCTCGAAGGATGAATCTAATTCGTCATCAATATAATGTTTATTGTGTTTGCATTTATTGCCTTTTTAAAACAAAATTGGTTTGTTATAGTTTCGAAACAAAAACATCTTATAAGCAACGTAATTGTAACTTTTTGAAAAGTCCTTAATATAAACATCTCAAAAACGAAACCAGTTTGTTATAGTTTTCGAATCAAACACGTTGATTTCTAAATGCAACTGCGATTTTGTTATGTTGGCGGACATTACGACCAGTACGTTTCGAAATAGCGCCGTATCAAAACCTTTTTGTACAACGTAACAATGTAACGTAAAAACATAAATTTAACGAAATTGGGTTGTTTTTTTGCTTAGTGGGATGGTTTCAACTGCTAGGAAAATAATATTGCGTTTGAAGTATAGTGTAAACAATTAATCAACCATATTTTTATATGTTGGGAATGGTATTAATAATAGCTTTTTTTTATAGAGGCAGTAGCTGCTACCTTCAGTAAAAGTTCTGACAAGGAGTTTGAAGGTACTGTGGCAGATTGGTTGCGGTTCAGCAAGACAAGAATGGCGAGAGAAACAATTAAGTAAATGACTTAAAATTATTATATTACATACGTACAAGTCGAGTCTTTGTATTTAAATAATAAACAGATATTTTAATATATTTGTTTGTTTGATTGTAAACCTTTTTATAACATTTTTAAACATTTCTTCCAGGGCTCCTTTAAATGTTGTAAATACGTGCCTGTAATGATATTGGTATGTAACTTAACAACGTTCTGGTAATATTTAAAAATGTTTTTTTTTTGTGAAAAAAATAATACTTTAAAAACATGCCTTTTATGTTGCCTTTTTGTTATTAAAAGTAAGGTTGCATACAAGTTATTTTAATGTTTATTGGCATACATTCTGAGGAATAATGTTACATAGTAACGTTTTTAGGTATGACATTTTGCTGCAAAATTTGCGTTGCAAATAACATAAAGTTTACATTTGAAGAAACATTACATTGTTTTAACAATACATTTGATATTCGTTTCTTAAATATTTTAATGTTTACTGGGTTAATTTTAATATTTCTATACGCACCTCGAGTGGAGTAATAGCCATTTCAATGAAAAACAAACCACCCAGCAAACAGTGTTATTAGGCAAGGTAAAGATTTCGCATTGGCAATGTTGGCTTCATGATGGCAAAATGTTGCCAATACATTATTCTTAAATTTGCAGCAAATGGCAAACAGGCATGATTTCTCAATAAAAAATATGCATTGGTCCATCATTTCAAAAAAGGTAATCTCAACTTTTTTAACTTGCCAATGAATTTAAATTACATTTTTTTTACAGAAATGCCAATATTATTTAACACCAGGCAGCCCGTTAATGTCCCATTACATTTTCTTTGATAATGAATGCGTTTAACTATTCTACGATTAAAAATTAAATGATAAATTATTTCTAACGTCTTAAATGTATTTACATTGTGCATTTCCGCCTATGAATTTCTAATAGCAGGCAACCAGTAAATGTCCATTTCCGATAACGCGTCAAAGAATGATTAAATGCATTTTGTTATCCTAAATATGGCCTAAAAATGTTGATCTTTATTTCTTAATTTATAAATCCCGCGCTTTAACTGTGTCACATGATGATGTCATTGGTCACATGTTAAATATGCATTGGCAGGTAATTGGTCGCGAAGCGGGATTATGAGGATGGAGATAAAAATACCTTTTGTATTGTATATAGTATTCTTGTTTTCAGTTTCGGTCGATTTCACGGTAAATTTCCTAATCATCAGATTATAAGTTTTTCTCTCCGATTTCCTACAACCTATATACAATAAATAAAAAGCGAACTTTTAATTAAAACCAGATACAGTATTATCATAAAGTCTTTTACCAACACCGACAGTTAAAGCTTTACCTATGGTTAAAACCACGTTAAAACGCAGTCGCAGACCAGACGCCATTTCTCGACGGGGGATTCAGCCCGTTTTGAGCTTTTTTTTAGTACTTTAGTTGCTTACTGCCTTTTTCTGCAGAAGAATGACGGATACGTGGGAATTGAATAATAAATCGCCAATAGTAAGTATTTTTTTAATATTTTTGGAAACAGTTATACTATGATAGGTACTTTTAAAGGAAAATAGCATTGCATAATGAGGGTGGTAAATTCCTTGAATATCGTTATAACATTGAAGGTAATTCTTCTCAAAAAGGGAACATTGCTTTAAACAGACAGACGACCAATAACATTCCTATTTATAAAAAAAATATTGAAAACTCATCGTTTCATATTATGTTAATATGTGTATATATATTCTTGTGGTATGGCTGTGAAGTTTAAAATATTAATTCTATGATTTTTTTTTCAGGTAAATGTTCTGAAACTTGTGGGGGGGCCAAGACTCCATAGACACAACTAGGAAGGTTATGACCCAGTTAATTGGACACGACTTGGCCCTGGTAATAAATTGGTCGGGAAGAAATGATAAGCCGCCATTTCCTTCCTTTATAGAAATCATTTTAAGAACTATTTTACCTACACATAAAAGATGTAATTTAACAGGTATTGCATATGTAAATATTTTTGAATACATATTATGTACAGAATTACTGGTGCTTTATTTTTACCATTTAACATGTGAACCCTACCAAAAAACTCCGATAAAGACTTATAAAAAATATATAAGTCTTTATAATTTTTTATAAGTTTGAAGAACTTTTATGGGCCACAGAATATTTTTTATATAATATTTTATGAGTTTTTATGGACACTAAAACTCCTATCAGTTTTTATAAACCTGTAAGAGATATTTGACTATAAAAACCATAATACTTAAAGAGTTTTTATAAGGATAACGCAGTATATCACTTTATAATGTAAAGCCCTACGAAAGGTTGATAAGAGTTTATAAGACATTTCGAAAGAAACATTTTATAAGTTTTTTCTGATGTTTGTTGAGCAGAGATGAAGAAAATTCTATAAGTATTTATTGGTTTATAAATTATAGAGTTATTAGTGCATATTATTTAATAAGTTTTTATGGGAAAAACAGTTATTAACATTCAATAGTGTAAGACCATATGAAACGTTTATAATATTTTATAGGGAATTCCAAGATAAACGACTTTATAAGTTTTTATAGCGCTTTGCCATCAGAATAAAAAAAACAATTAATGAGTTTTTATGGGGACAAAAGAATAATAATTTTATAATGAAAGTCCCTATAAGACGTTTATAAGATTTTATATAACCTTTGGAAACAAAGTTTTAATAAGTTTGTGTAATTTATTTTCAACATTATTAATAGATTTTCTACAAGATTCCATTGGGTAATAAATTAAAGTTATTGTAATCTATACTAATTTACGAGTTTCTATGCGGACATTAACACGTAACATTTTATAATGTAAAACCCTATACGACCTTTATAGGGTTTCATAGGTCATTCCAAGATAAGTATTTTGGTAAGTTTTTATAATTTATTTTCAGCAATTTAAAATTATTTTCTATGCGATTCTATTAGTTAATACACTATATAGTTATTATAACATACTATTTTACGAGTTTCTATGGGACAATAAGTACGTAACATTTTATACCGATAAATCCCATAAAGGCGTTTATAGTGTTTTATAGGATATTCCAACATAAGTATTTTAATAAGTTTTTATAATTTATTTTCAGCAATTTAAAATTATTTTCTATGCGATTCTATTGGTTAATAAACTATAGTTATTATAGCATATACTATTTTTCGAGTTTCTATGGGACAATAATTACGTAACATTTTATACCGATAAATCCTATAAAGGCGTTTATAGTGTTTTATAGGATATTCCAATACAAGTATTTTGATAAGTTTTAATATTTATTTTCAGCAATTTAAAATTATTTTCTATGCGATTCTATTGGTTAATAAACTATAGTTATTATAACATATACTATTTTACGAGTTTCTATGGGACAATAGTACATAACATTTTATACCATTAAATCATATAAGGCGTTTATAGTATTTTACAGGACATTCCAATACAAGTATTTTGATAAATTTTTATTATCTAGGTATTCCCAACATTTTAAAATTATTTTATGCGATTCTGTTGGTTAATAAATTGTAGTTAGTGTAATGTATGCTATTTTAGGAGCTTCTATTACCGAAAAAGATTTATAAAAGATATATAAGTCTTTATAATTTTTTATAAGTTTGAAGAACTTTTATGGGCCACAAAATATTTTTTTTATAATATTTTATGAGTTTTTATGAACACTAAAACTTCTATCAGTTTTTATAAACCTGTAAGAGATATTTGAGTATAAAAACCCTAATACTTGAAGAGCTTTTATAAGGATAACGCAGTATCACTTTATAATGTAAAGCCCTAAGAAAGGTTGATAAGAGTTTATAGGACATTTCGAAACAAACATTTATTTTTAGTAACCTTAAGAAAATGAATATTTTACTGCACTTCATATACATTTGGCAATTCACAAATGTATGCACACTCTCCAGTATTAACATATATACATTTACAAGAAACATTATCAAGAAGAATAAATGTATCAGTATTAGTAAAACTAGATATCCAGAAACATTTTTCCGGACACACACTGTCAACTTGAAATGGCAGGCAAACTATTATATTGACATTAAGCCTAATTTTGTTGTCTGTGTAGCCAATAATCTGATTAATCTGGGCATATGAATTATTTTTCAATTTTATAAATGAATTATTTGATTTGGATTCACTGTTATAAGACTTTGTGCAGTATATCGCTTTGTTAATCAAAAGTCTATTATAGAGCTTTACTGTACAATTGTTTTGGACTGTTTCATGAAACGAACCAAGTAACTTGATTTTAGAAATATCACTCGTAGTGTAACCTACTTCATGTTTGGCAACTGAATGACAAAAAGTTTTGCAGGGATCTGAAAGCGTTTTAGTACTTAAAATATATTGTAATTTTTTTAAATGTAAAGATTTTTCAACTATCTGAGGTATAACCCCAGTAGCTCCAGTTACACAACGTTTAATGTTATAAATATTGGATTCAAAGCAAAAGGATGAGGTTGCCCATAGAGGTCCAGAATTTTTAACAGAATCAATTAAATGTGTTAAAAGATGCACATTAAAAGTCATAGCACGTAATCCATAAAAATTCTGAAAGTCTGCAACAAATTTATCTAAATAAATTTGACACCTGGTAAGATCATCATTTGAAATTTCTGTCTGGAGCAATATAAAAATACTTTTTTGTAATAAGGTAAAATGTGCCAAGTATTTATTGTCTAAAATTCCATGTAAACAGGGAATTCCAAAATATAGAAGCCAAGATTTTTTTTCTGTTGCTTTCCATTTAGCTCTATCCATGATTGATCGGGGACGCCGATGAATTTCTGATGGGGGAGTAATATTAATAAGTCGCTCGTTAATTAATTTTAGAGTTCGAGGAGCACCAATATAAAATTCGTTTCGTTCATTATAGTTATAAGTGGTCCAAATATCTAAAAGTTGCTTCACAGTTCCAATTAAAACACTGTGCATATAATCAACAGGTGCACCCCAAACAATGTCATGATCTGGAATTGTTATAATTGCTGATGGGCCCTTAACACCTCTTACTCTATGACCAGACTGAAGTGCTGTTTTCATGTCATCAATGACCTCATTATGACACCGTAGAGGATAATTTGTTTGGGATTTGGGATACTTTACAACTCTTTCAATTGTTTGACCAGGATGAGTACAAAATGAACACCCATAGAACCCATTAAACTGGGTAGAATTCAGAATCATTGGTCGAGCTACTGAATCAACACAACAACATAACATAGTGATTTTTGAATTAAAAAGATTACCTTGAAATTTCCATGTTAGGCCTTCAGTTGCCAGTTTTCTAACATTTTGTGACAGTACACTTAAATACAAATTCATATTGGGCTCGACACAATCATACCAAACTCCTCCCAAAATAACATTCCTAAATCTCTGTACTGGAGGTAACTCATTTATTAGGATTTGTATTGGCCACATAGAGTATTTTGATGAATTAAAAATTGGTGCTCCATCAGTATTCCAATTCAGTGTCAGGTCATAACCTATTCTTTTCACTCTTTTATACAAAATTCCATTTGAAATATCTTTAATTAAAGATGAGTCATCACTAGCGCTATTTTTAAATAAATTTTGAAATTCATCATATTTTAGATTTTCCAGACACATTCTTAATTGATATTTGAGATCAATGGTTACAAAATAACTTTTTGACTGTAAACTAACTTTATTATCACTATTACAATCACCACAAAGAACTATTTGGTTCTGAATTAAAGATTTGGTAATGTTTTCTTTTATGCATTTTTTACACTTTTGACAATAAAATGTGTATTGAATAACCATCACCCGGAGTAGAAAATTCTTGTTTAATAAAGTAATTGCTTAGACGTAGCTTTTTTCCAGACAAAGTCTCAATTAGGTTAATCAAATCCCTTGTTGCCTCTTTCGTAAATGAATGACGTAATGTCAGTGACATCAACATAACTTTAAGATCCTGTAAAGTGATTCCAGATGAAGGAAAAATGATTTCCTCAGGATCAAGCTCCTTAAAAGTCAAATTTACATCAGAGTCTTGATCAGAGTTATACGCACCTACAGACCCTGCAGTGTTATTTAAAGTAAGATCTTCGGGTGGATCTTCCTGATACTCACCTGCAGTGTTATTTAAAGTAAGATCTTCTGGAGGAGCTTCCTCATTACCGTGTTCCCCAACACTGCCCTCCAAGTTGGGGTTGGTATCTGGAGCCATGTTAATATTTAATGTTACGTCGTCTGAAGAACTACTATTATTGATAGTATATTTTATACTCTTTTGCCCTTCTAACTTAAGTTCTATGGAACCAACCGCTTCTTTCTTCAAGCGCTGATTCCGCTGATGTTTCCACCTCCAAAGCGTACTTCGACTGGCCGCTTCGGGATAAAAATCCCGATTCATAATTTTCTTGTACGATTCACTCATTTTATGGTTGAAAGAAAAAGAAAACGAAAAACGAGACAAGATAGAGGTGTTTATTTACTTTAACCAAACTTAAACTAACAAGAACAAGTAACAAGTAGCCAAAAGTCAGGTTAAGAACCACACACAACACCACAACGCTGCCAAATTAATTGCAACGCTGCCAAACTCTCAAATGGCATGTCAAAGGTGTGTTTTGTCGTTGATTGAACGAGAGTTTTCATGTTTTCAATGTAAAATCAGTAATCGCCATATTATAGATAAAATTGCCTTCCAAAAATTCGATTCAAATAATTTACAACTATAAATTTCATCCCTTTTCAAATTCGATTGTGAAAAGGCGGGAAAACAGATGCTTCGTTTTAACCAATCAGCGCCAAGAGGTGGTGTGATTTTTAGTGTCATATTGTTATTTGGTTGCTTCCTTGGGTGGTTGGTTAAACTGAGCTGAGGAAAAACGTGGTGTGAGCATTTTTTGGCGGAATTTTAGGACTGGGAGAACCTCTTATCTGTTTTGTGTTTTTATCTCTTATTTTATAGCTTGGAAGTGTGGTTTTAGTTTTGTTCACTTTGAATAGTTTGTGAATTTTTACTTTGAAACCCCTGCAGGTAAGCGATTTGGTTTAAGATTATTCTAACTGGCCTTGTAAGGTACAGGGCTTCTCAACATTTTAAACTATTAATATTGTAGAGAACTTCGCAATAAGTATGAGTTCTTTTGCCATTGTCAAGTTTACGGACGAGGAGAAAAACAGAATTGTGCCATGCGGAGACATCAAACATCTAGACCATAACAACGTTAACATGAAAAAAAAATATTTGGTGAAATATAATGACGGAAGTTACTATCCCGCCCAGTTAGTGGCCATAAAAGGTTAGTGTATAATATATTATTTATAATAGGTAGTGCATTCGTCCACTCTACTCTATTCTTATCATCCATCACTTTCCCATTATTAAAAAAGTTTAGTGTACCTACCTACGTATAGTACAAAATCAAACATTTTAGATTCCATTGAGGAGCTAGAGGCAATGCAGAAAAATAAGCGAATACCGCTTATTAACAAAACCCTTCTGGAAAGTGCAAGTGAAACTGTTGTTTTTAATAAAGTATAATCTTTTTGTACGGAAAATATACAGTGTCCCGATTTTAAGGTGGCACACTTACAGGGCGCAGTCTACGTCCCAAAATAATAATATTTTTCTCTATAAAAAAAGTACATGAAGACCTTTCTGAAACTTTAAAAACTTTTGGTTTATTTAAATTTTTCGTAATCTTGTGCCTTATTCATAAAATTATAAAAGTATCCACTGTGTAATTTTTAGGTTCATTTGGGTCGAGGAGTGTATTTAAGTACAAATACATATAATGATGCATGGTTTAGGTCATCTAATGGCCCCCAGTTCATTAAAAATATAAGTGTGGCTGTGTTCGGGTTAGAAACCCTGTTAAATTGTTCCGTAACGGGCAAACAATCGAACCGTGTTAAAAAAGATACAGTAAAACCTGCATTAGATGGGACCAAGCTTGCTGCTATTGAAGGTAAGATGTCCATACAATTTCCAGAGTACATTAATTTTTAATTAAAAGAAAATTATGAGCACAAAATTGGTGCATAAAAAAATTATTGTGCATTTACAAAAAAAATACACTGCTATTATTAGCATCGCAAAATTTCTTGTAAAATGACTAACAGTTATAAAATATATTTAGCTATTATACATGTAGCATAAGATAAGTACTGATAATTTTATTTTTTTAATTTTTAGACATATACAGATTATTTTTACAAAAGAAGGACCCAAAGAAAGATATAGGAAAAGAAGTTAAGAGTATTGGTACATACATACGAAGCAAAATTAGTGACTTGGTCAGAACCCGGAAACGACGACAGCCGATAGAGAATGGTGAAAAAGGTAATTATCTGTGGCTAAAGTATATTGTCAAAATGAAATGAGTTCATATCAAAATTAAATGTTACCTTTAAATCTTTTTAATTTTAATAAAAATTTGTAATTTGATCATCATATTGATTTAGTAGCAAATCATGATGATGACTTGGTGGACAACCGAGATAAAGAGGAGGTTTATGGTGTTCCAGATGGAAAAGATAAAGATGGCGAGGAGAATAATTTTGATGAAATAGCTGTAGAAGGTATATTATTTACATTAAGATAAATACATAAAACTAAAATGTTTTTATACTTTTAGGTGATGAAGAAAAAGAAAAGTAAAGTAAAAAGTTATATATGTTATAATATGTTGAATAAAAGTTTATATATTCATATCCTGTCTGGCTCATTAGCATTACCCTTTCTATATTTTTCTTAAAGAAGTAAATGATTTACAAGGAAAGGTATGTACACCATTTTTTTTTAAGTACAAAAAATTTAGGCTTCAGTATACTCGCGCATGATTTAAGGAAAAAAATTATGATAATTAAGCCTATTTAAAGTTGGCATTATTTAGTTTTTATAGGAATAAGAATTTGTAAACATTTTTAACTTTCGCGTTAGGGCGCAAGTTACATACTATGAGTTAAATATATTTGATGTTTTTTTCCTCAACTATCAGTTTGAAAAAACGTATACGGGACTTAAATCTGTTTAGTTTGATGTCTAATATTTCCAGTTTCTATATGGTCCATTAATGAGACCCTGTATATACACTGTAAATTTTAAGTAGAATGCAAAAATGTGTAATACCTAAAATAGGGGTGTAATTTGCCTCCTTAATGACCCTCTATACCCTAACCCTACCCTTTAGTTATGACCTTTTCGTAACTATTTTTCTAGCATTTGATAATACTCATAACACAACTAGTGGTTTTATGGATCTTTTGACAATTAGTTTTTGTAATAGTGAAAAACAACAAACCAAAATATGACAAATGTCATATGTTAAAGATAGACAATTAATAAACGAAAATTAAAACAGTATTTTTTATTTTTCATGTTCATAAACGCTCTTGTAATGTAAATAACTATTACACACAACTTTGTATAAATAACAACTCTACTGTTATAAAATCCGATAAATCGTGTAGGTATTTCATAAGAAAATTAGGTAAGTATTTGAATAAATTAGATAGTGTTATTCATTAAACCGTATCCAAACTTATATTAACCCTTGGAAACTTATAAATTGAATGCAAAATCGATGTGGAATTGTCTTGTGAAATATTATAAAAATCTATGAGATATTATGGTTATTTCTCTTTAAAACTTATACAAACTTGTAAAGTATTTATAAGTTTAGATGTGGATTTGACTCATCAATGTCACATAAAAATGCATATAAACTGAACTAAAACTACCCTATTAAATCCTATGAATGGACTATAAAATCGTAAAAGTCGATGTGGAATTGTCTTGTGAACTATTATAAAAATCTATGAGATATTATGGTTATTTCTCTTTAAAACTTATACAAACTTGTAAAGTATTTTATAAGTTTAGATGTGGATTTGACTCATCAATGTCACATAAAAATTCATATAAACTGAACTACAACTACCCTATTAAATCCTATGAATAGACTATAAAATCGTAAAAGTCGATGTGGAATTGTCTAGTAAAATATTATAACAATCTATGAGATGTTATGATCACTGCCCTTTAAAACTCATACAAACTTGTAACGTTTTTATAAGATTTTATGCGGTTCTGTCTTTTCACTTTCATCTATAGAATCTTATCATTGCCCATAGAAAATCATGATTCGTTGTCCAATATAATCTCATAATTTCTTATACTTTTTTTTGTGAGATTTTATGGGACTTTTTTGGTAGGGAAGGCTAAATAATAATTTGCCTTGATTTGCCCAGCAAGGCAAAGTGCCTGGCGGCCTACTGACGGCCAGCGGGTCAAAAAGATACATTTGCGGTAATGGCTGCCAATACTGTGCCAATGAACAAGGAGGGCAATGCCAATACTTTAAAAGCGTTTTGCCTGCCTGGCATGTTTGCTGGGCAGTGTTTCTGTTCACCCCACCTTGCGGGGTGAAAAGAAACAGCACGTTTTTATTTTTCTATCAATATGGCAGATTTTTGCAAAAAACTGATTATGCATCGTCATCTACCAATGGCGACCGGACTTTTCCCTATTTTTAAGTGAAAAAAAGTTGAACAGTTTTCCCGCACCAAGATCGCAAACTACCAAAACTGTTTCTATCGACCCCGTTTTACGGTAAAGCATTTATCAAATTGGCTTTTAGCTTCGGACACTTTATTCAAATGATGTTCTGTGTGCGAGGTAAATTTAAACTTGCATGTTGTTTACAAGATACAATACGGCACTCTACCCAAGGGCCATAATTTTATTACATTGCGAATCACATCACCCTCTAGTCTTATTCGTGATACACCACACGGGATATTAATACGTAAAAACGTTGTTCGTAACAAAAACGAGATTTGACACTTTTCAATTCAAAACGTTGGCGTTGATTACGCTGGTCCTTTTATGACCCACTTTCGTTGTAGCATGTCATAAAGCTCTTTATTATGTGGAAACTCTTGTTGCTAAATTCCATGGAGTATGGCAGAAAATATAATGTCGAATTTTGGGCTATCTTTCACATGAATTATAATTTATTTTTATCAATATCACACAACGTAGCTGGTCAACATGGAAGCTAAACGCTAAGCTACTCAATCCACCTAGCAAAGCTCCATACGACCAATAACAAGTTTGTATTTTTTTCCAATACTCAGACTATATTCTCAGTCATTAGTTTCAGTTCATAGTCTTCAATCGCTAAATCCATTACAACTGTTGTAGTACCTACTCTATAAAGTTTACATGTCTGTGTGGTCCATCTTGAAGCTTGCCATGGCATCTGGATGATATAAAATGCAACAGCAACAAAACATCATCTGCAAGCTATCAACACTTTGCTGAAATTAACTGTGAAGTAAGGACTTCACTAGCTTTTAACTCGATTGAATACAACGAAAGATAAAAAAAAAACATGTCATTAGGTTTAAGATAATAAAGTTAGTTTATACTAAAAAACATATTTAAGAAATAAAGTTGTCTCAGGAGTTAAATACATATTACAGTGTGACCCCAATGCATATTATGTCGTTACCTACCACAAAACAACCTTTATTATCAACAAAAAGTATTACTTTGTCGGACGTCATGATCTTTATTTTGTTGTATTTAGTTAGTATCTCTAACCGTTTTCAAGTGTAAACTGTTTGAGATACCGTTTTCAAGTGTAAACTGTTTTAGAACGGTTAGAGATACTAACTAACCGAAACGTTGTGTTAAGTAACAAAATAAAGACAATGGAAGTCCGAAAAGGTAATATTTTTTTTGATAATACTTCATTGTCTACCACCTTCAAACCTTTATTACATTGGGATAAATTAAATTCTCCTAAACTGTCAAAATATATTAGCAGCATGTGACGTCATGTCTAATATTGCCAATGTAGTATTATTTTATTTCCTTTGTGATTAATAATAATCCCTTACACTGCCATAAGACCTTAAATTGGTAACGAGAATAAGCTGGATAAAGAAAATGTCGGGTGTAGTCCACTGTTTGAATGCTTTGCATCCGTTTTACACGGTTTATAGCCTCAAATTGATTCCATCGTCCCAATAAACTATATCGAAGAAATAATAAACAGACAATTTAACGTTTAATATTAATTACTAAAATCACAACAAGCCAATATAATGTATAAATATAACTAGACAACGGAATAATTATCTATAGGTATGCTAAATAATCTACAGATCATCATAAACAATTTTTCAAATATTTTTATGTTAATTTTTTTTTGTTTGAACGTTATAAGCAATTAAAAATGGTATCAAAGATTGACACTGACATTTTAGATAGTTCCTACGGTGTAATACCACGGCTACAATGCCTAGCCCATGCTAAGCCAAGAGGTCCTATCAACAAAATAAGATTTGAAGAAATAGTCCATACTTAAAGTGGAGTTGAAAGTATGAGAAGGAAAGAAAAACACAAAGTCTTCCTCCACAAAATTTTATAGAATAAAAACTCTAGTTTAAATGGTCTCTACATGTTTCGGGTTTGTTCATCAGGAGACAGAAGTCTATTTTATGCTGATGGTGTTAGCAAAAGAGAAAATTAGAACCTTAATGGAGCTTTTATGGGCATAAAAAATATTTTTAAATGTAGAAGAAACATTTTCTTCATGCCATGTTTCTTCTACATTTAAAAATATTTTTCTAAGTTTTTATGTCCATAAAAGCTCCATTAAGGTTCTAATTTTCTCTTTTGCTAACACCATCAGCATAAAATAGATTTCTGTCTTCTGATGATGAACGATTCTACGTTCGAAACATGTAGAGACCATTTAAACTAAAGTTTTTATTCTATTAAATTTTGTGGAGGAAGACTTTGTGTTTTTGTTTCCTTCTCAAACAAAATAAGAGTTGGGGAATTATTAGAGTTTAGTATTTTTCTCTCTCATAAATGCTATGCTTTGTTTATCTGTTTAAAACTTGTAGCTTTTATAGATTCATTAATACACAGTTGTTTTCCTAATCGTAATATGATGCAGCATGAATTTAGTTAAGTACCTATACATACTATATTTTATTAAAATATTTGTCCTTGTAATTTTTTAAGTTCATTATAGTCAACTAATGTAATATTCAATTTTTTTAATGTAACAATAGGCCACAATTCTTAACAAAAAAGTTCGTTACATGAAAACAACAAGTTCCTTTTTTAATTTGTTGGAAAACTAAACGATCCAGAGTTCGAAGCAAGGTGGCTAAATTTTTCAACAACAATGAAAACAAATTTCGGCGGTTTTATTAAAAACCTTTTAGGGTCTGGCTAAAAGACGCGATTAGTAATCTTCTAGTTACATAAAGGTAGCTTTATATGTTTAAGAAAATTAAAACAAATTAAAATTACCTGGAAAATACATAACAATATTTACAAAATATTACACTATAAGTGGGTATCCAAGTAACATTTTAAGTTTTATTAAAGATCCCTATATAGCCTTTATATGTCTTAAATGGTGGATTTTATTATAGTAACTATAGTGACCAGCATTACTAGAGGTTCGTAACTACAAGTTCCAATGACTACCGTTATGTATGTAATACTATATCTGTCATTTTCTTCAATTTTATTTTGGAATAGCATTCTTATTTTATTATGATGCAAACAAGTGCAACCGTTCTGTCTGGATTACTTTAAATAGAAGTGGCCGGCGGCTTATAACAATATATTTATTTTAAAGTGAATTGTCTGACTCGATACGTTCGTCAGACAACTTTCCACGCTCGGCAAATAAAGTATCTCATTCTCCGAATATCGTATACTATTTTTTCTTCAAACGTGCATCATATTATTCGAGATAAAACAATAAAAGAAAACGAATTTTTTAATAAAGATAACAAGATTGAATTTTTAACTTATTTCACTGTATATTGCTTTTTTGGTATCGTTATCATGGATACGTACTTGTTTGATATCAAAACAAATATTTCAAATTCGGTGTCGCGTCAGTTGAGACCGAATAAATCTACAGAAAATGAGTTTAGAAGTGCCTGATGATCCTCCCGAGGTAGTAGAGGCAGCTAGAATAGCTATTCAAAACTTGCTGCTGACGAAATCTGATGCAGTATATAAAGCTGCCTTTGTCAAGTTCAACAAATGGTGCACTAGAAAAAAAGTAATGCAATAGTCTGAGAACGTTTTATAATGTTTTATTTTATGACTTGTAAGAGAACTTGTTGTGCATTTATTACTAATAAATTATCTATCTATCTATCTAACGTTTTATTGGCATATTTTACCGAAATGGCACTAAAAATTAATAGTTCTAGTTTGTGTGCTCAATATTCAATGATAAGGTCCGCGTTAAATTTGAAGCATAATGTGAACATTAAAAAATACAATTTTCGTGTTTTTTAAAAAAGCAAGGAGAAGGTTATAAGCCAAAGAAATCAAGAGTCTTGTCAAGGGAACAGTTCAGCAACGTTTTTTCTGACGCCCCAAATGAAAAGTATTTGGCGATAAAGGTAATAAAATTACAAATTGTTTTTTTCACATTGTGCTAACCAACCCTTAATTTCTTAGGTAGTTTTGATATTTGGAATATCTGGGGCATGTCGTTGCGACGAATTAGTGAATATGACAGTTGATGATCTTGAAGATATGCATGGGTTCTTTGCTGCTAATAAAAATGCCCAACACTAAAACTAATAAGAGTGGAACTTTCAACGTCCTGGGGGATAAATATTTAAGCAAATATAGAAACTACGTTCATTTGCGTCCTGCCGATTTTAAGGAACGACGTTTTTTTTGAAATATCAAAATGGGAAATGTTATAAAGCTGCAAAAGATGTGGCATTGTATCTGAAGATTCCAAATTGAAAAGAATATACAGAGCATTATTTAAGACGAACTTCCGCAACAATGCTTGTTGATAGTGGGGGGGATATTACTATGCTGAAAAGGCGTGGGGGTTGGAAATCTGATGCAGTTGCCGAAGGGTACATTGAAGATTCTGTGCAAAGTAAAACCAAAATTGCTAAGAGAATTCTTCAACCTAGCTCTGCGGAAAATCTCGAACAACCTCCAGTTAATGGACCCTCTAATGGATTTTTAAAAGCAGTTCACCCTGGAAAAATTGTTATGAGCAGTACTGATATTGCAAGAAGTGGAGGATTCTTAAATGATGCAAATCTTCACAATTGTACGTTTACTATAAATATTACCAATAAATAATAAATACCACTGTGAATACCAATAATCGTTGTGTATTGTGTAAATGTTCGTTTCTTGAAACTAATAAATTAAAATAAATTTAAATTTCGTGGCTAAATGAGCAATGCTCAAAGCTAAAAGAAAATAAATAAAACGGAAAAAAAAATTATAAGTGCGCAGCATATGGGAAAGTTTTTTATCTTTAAGTTTAGAAAATTAATTTTATTTTAGATAGGTTCTGCATGTTCTCAAACCAAAATAACACCCATTAAATCCGGTAAAAGTCTTAAGGTACATACGAGGTAGGATCAACAACTTGAAATCCCGCTAAGAGTAAAGTACCTCCATCTTTCATTATAGAATATTTTTTTACTAAGAATTATTGTGTTAATTTCAAAGTTATACCCAAATTCCAAAAATTTTGCTTATTTTGGACAAAAAAATGGATTTAATCGTGTTTTCTGAATAACCCTGTTTTAAAAAAATAAATGACAACAGAACAGTACAAAAATAGGATTTTCTACAGACTTTGTTAGAGATAACCGTCGATCAGAAGTCCGATTAGTTTGTTTTCATAATATTATGGCTTTTAAAAATAAAAACATAAAAATATTAAATATTTTTGCTGCACACCGTATTTTATTTTCTGAGGGAACAAAGTTAATTTCATCTAACTGATATTTTTTGATTAACATTGACTTACAGCATCTCCTAAATAGTTTTTTTATACATTGAAGTATGCATAGAAAGTTTCATTTTGATTTATAAAGAAAAAAAATTTAATTAAAAATATATTTTGAACGGACTTTATTCGTCACGCAAAATAATGATCAATAATATAAAATATATACAGATTTTAAATAACTTTAAAATATTATTTCTTCAAATACTGATTTTTTATACCCCAAATAAGCCTAAAAATAATAACACAAATTAATTTCGTTCTCATAATCTATACTATTTAGGATCAAAGCAGATCAAAGATAAATTTTAAAAAAATTATAAATCAAAAGGAAACTTTCTATGCATACTTCAATGTATAAAAAACTATTTAGGAGATGCTTTAAGTCAATGTAAATCAAAAAATATCATTTAGATGAAATTAACTTCTTCCCTCAGAAAATAAAATACGGTGTGCAGCAAAAATATTTAATATGATTATGTTTTTATTTTAAAAAGCCATATTATGAAAACAAACTAATCGGACTTATGGTCGACGGTTATATCTAACAAAGTCTGCAGAAAAACTTATTTTCATACTGTTCGGTTGCCATTTATTTATTATACAGGGTTATTCAGAAAACACAATTAAATCCATTTTTTTGTCTAAAATATAATAAGCGAAATTTGGAATTTGGGTATAACTTTGAAATTAAAACAATAATTCTTAGTAAAAAAATATTCTAAAATGAAAGATGGTGGTACTTTATTCTTAGCGGAATTTCAAATTTTTGATCCTACCTCGTATACCTACCTTAAGACTTTTACCGGTTATTTTGGTTTGAGAACATGCAGAACCTATCTAAAATAAAACTAATTTTCTAAACTTAAAGATAAAAAACTTTCCCATATGCTACGCACTTTCTGCCGGTCACTGTATAATGTATTTATACGCCTAGGAGTATGAGTACTTATAATCCTAGTCATATAAATGACATTTAATGTCTTTGAGAAACGTCACATAAGTTATCACTTATATGACGTTTGAAGAAAAAAAATATTACTCAACTTTCCAACTGGCAGTGTATCCACGGATAGCGTTTCGAAGAGGAAAATTTTTTTTATGAGTAGGTATAATATATAAGAAAAATTTATTCTTTCTAAGAACGTCTGCTGGTGCTGAAACTACAATTTCGAATACCAGATTTGATTTACAGGGTTCGTCAAAAACAACATTTTTCATTTTTAGGATTTGTTTTTTCAATTCCTTGATTTATTAAATGAATTTTGCTTGTGCTGAAACTACAATAATTTCAAATATCACATTTGCGATTACTATACAGGGCTCGTCAGAAACAACATTTCTAGTTTTTTGGATTTCGTTTAAAATATTTTAAATATATATAATATAATATATTAAATTTACATAAAAACAAACAACTATTGTTGCTTTCTTACTTCGAATATGATTTTATATCTGGCCGAGTAACGATTTTGTTGTAAGAAAACCAATTTTTATTTGCATACTCTTGAAGTATTTTTTTTATTACATGTCATATTTTGATCAATTATTTTAATCATAAATTATAAAACTTTTATTCAAACGTGGTACCACCGAGTTAGCGCATAGTTCAACTCGACATCTAAATTCCCGATAACAGTTTCCAACTTGCTGTGTTGGGATATTTGCAATAACTACTCTTATTTTTTCTTTCAAGAGATCTAATTTATTATTAAAATTGGTTTTATACACATGTGGCTTCAGATATCCCCATAAAAAATTTAAAAAACAAAAACTGTTATTCCTGACGTAATTGCAAATCTAACAGTTGAAATTGTAGTTTCAATACTAGCAAAATTCATTTTATAAATCAAGGAATTAAAAAAAAAAGAACCAAAAAAATAAAAATTTTGTTTGTGACAAATCTGATATTCGAAATTGTAGTTTCAGCACAAGCCGACGTTTTTATAAAGAATGATTTTTTTCTTCTATACCTACTAATAAAAGTTTTTCCTCTTCCAAACTCTATCCGTGGACACGCTTGTATAGTTTAATAAATATTATTTTTTTTAGTACTTAAACTGATTTCGAAATTTATTTTCACCTAAAGATGCAAAAACTTGGGTAAGTTCAAATTTATGACAACAACAAATCACTGCAAAAATATTGGGCGGAATAATGTCTTAAACGTTTTTTAAAGCAGATTTAACAACCTAAAAAAAGCAAATTGGGATCAACAAAAAAATATGGCTGTCACGATTTAATAAAGTTAGTAATATCGGTCACTACAGGTTGTTAAGTATTTATCATCACTTTTATATAACGCAGAGTACCTAAAGTTTTAACAGAAGGCCACAAAGAGATTCCGATTATTACTCGTAGTAACTTGAAAACCTTAGTGTCATATTTGTTAAAATTATCAACGTAAAGGTAAGTGAACTAGCTATAGGTGGCAAAAATTGCAAAACTGCGAGTGTCAGTATTGCCACTATTTTCTGTGTAAGGTTCAGCAATTGTTTCAGTGTCGATTTCCTGAGTTTTATCGCTTGATGTAAGATCATATGAGTCCTAAATATTTTTGCTGGCCTCGACAATTTTGCCTATTCTCGCCTTATAGTTGATCTTCAAGATTTGATCAATTTTTCTTTTAAAACTAGTTATGTGCTTTCAAAGTTCCCCAGTCGTTCATTTTCTTTAAAGTAGACATAACTGCATGAGTTTTAATGGCAAAACAAATCTGAACTGCATGACACAAAGCTTATTTAATAATGTGACGTTAAATCGAATTCAACGAAAGGTATTTATTGTACTAAAGGTTTTATACCAGAGCATAACAATCTAAATATTACCGTAGGTGATAAATGGGTTTAAAAGGTTCTTAAAATTACAGTGGGGTATAATTTAAGACCTATAATAACCTTATAAACAACACCAGAAGTTTTATAAATTAGTCACCATGTATAATATTATAAACTCTAATTCCTAGTTTAATTGGCATGGTCATGAACAATATACCGTGACTGAATTATAAAACCAGTGGTTCTAGTTACCGACAACACCTTTATAAGGACAAACACTATAGGATCTCACTGGAAGCTTTTAAACACACTTATGTAACTAACCCCGAAATTATATAACCGAAGGTAACTGTGAATCTTACTTGGGTACCGTATTCTTAGATACTGTACAAATTATTTACAAATTCTCTTAAAATCTTCTGATACAATTAAACTAAGACCAAATTTGGAACATATTAAAACGTGACCTTGCTGATTAGGGGATACTAAACTAGCTCTACTTCTCTTCTATTGGTCCTATTATTTTAGGCTTATAATTTTAAAGCTTCAATTAATTTAAGATAAAAAAACTTTACCAGTCTAATTTAATATTGATGGCAATTTTCACATGTTACAAGCCATACTATTGTCCACGTCTTAAAAGGCGGTTAATTGTTTGTAAAAAGATAATATCGGTGACGCGGAAATGTCTTAAATTTCAATATAAAACGTCAAACTTGGTGTTATACAGTACAGCTTAGGGACTTGTGGCTCAAAAATAGCTCGATACTTCGGGTTTGGAGTAAAAGCAAATCCTTTCTGCAGTGGATAGAGCATGTCAATATTAGTAGATTTTTGAACAGACCCACCTCGAAAAGTTATGCTGGCTCCCCCCACGCCCCCCTCAGCTTTGGGATTGGACTGTTATAGTATTTTTTTTTCTCGAGAACCATAAAAGATAGAAAAGTGAGGTTAGTGCCATTTGATAAAGCATAAAATTCTACAAGTAAGTTGTAATTTTTGTTTGTTTTTGTGTGCTACCTAAGTTACTACAACAAAAAGAAGTAGAAGGGGGGGGATATTTATATTGGCACATTTTTAGCTATATTATAATAACCGTTAATTTAACAAAAAATTTACAAGAGACAAAAAATTAAGGCTTTAGCTTCGCCTATCGATTGGTATATCATTTAGTTATGTTTTCTTTTGCAATATGGATCCAGAGGCGTACATAGTAATCGTAAATGCATTATAATAGAAAGTTTTTAGTATGTTTCTCCATAATTTGAGAAAACACTTATGACGATGATTGACGATATTGATTTTACGATATAAGTGTTCACCATACCTCCTCCTCCTTACTTGGGTAGGGGGTAAACATCGTTTAATAACAATAAAAAATACTCAGTAGCGTAGATATTTAGAGTAATAAAAGGATATTAATTCAACGATTTTAATATTTTAAATTTACAAAAAATGTTAACACAGTTAGGTAGGGATCTAATTACAACATTCCACACACAAACACAGCCTAGTGCATTTTAAATTTTTTGAAAAGCACTTGCATTTTGGGCCACTAATTTTACATTTGCATAATAATAAAATACCAGATGATATTTTGTAATTTTCCTTAGTGGTCCACAGTGGCGTCCATTTATTGTTTTGTAAAGTCCATCCCCATTTCAAGGGGCATGGAAGTTCTACCACTGGTTGGCACAGATTACCCCCAAACAAATCCAGCTTGATTAATACACCGATTAATGTGAAGTGTCAAAGCATTCATTGTTGTAGGTAAATTCTCGACAGTTCGATTTTTTTTAGCAAAGAGTTGCATTCGACAAACGTCAATATCATTATGTTTGTCGTAAATTATTATAACAAATTTTGAAATGGTACATAGTTGTTCAGGTGTGGGTTCTATTGGATGCTGCACCAAATCAATTAAAGTAGCTGTAACCTCCGAAAAACATTCCCAAGCTTCCCAGCACTTTTTCTTTCCTTTTTCAAAAAAGGAAGAAGTAGCGTCACAGCCGATTAATGAGTAAAAAAAAAGTAGAGCCAGACATTTCTCTTTCATTTTTTGTGCAACATCCATACAGGAAATACATCTTAAGTTTTTACCGGTGCCAAACTCAATCCACACATCTTGATTTTGATACTGGTAATAAATTGCAAGTGCTAATACATCAGTATCTACAGATTTTATGATAATTTTTTTATGTTCCGTTTTAAATGCAATTGTACGCATGTACGAAAATTCGCGTGTCTGCTTCCTCATGATTGCAAATTAAAACTTTTTCTAAACTGTTTTTATGTGGGTTATACAATACTTTTTCATTGGCCGTACACACTATAAATTTATTCTCAGGCAATAAAATAGTACTAAGATAAGTGGAAATTAATTCAAATAGTTCCTTCTTGTTTTCTGACACCCTTAAGAAATCGTACCAGTTTTTTGGAATTGCTGTAGTGTCCCGTACTAGCTTCCTATTTCCTTTTCCCCTATTTTTCCTTGTTTGTCTCTTAAACTATTCTCAAAATAAGTATCCCATATTATATCTACTCTTTGTACAAATTTTAAAATACTTAACAAATAGGGTTTTATAACATTTAATAGATATTTGGTAAAATTTAAACAAGTTTTTGGTTGGAGTATGTGCACAAGAGCTGCCCCATCTACGAGTACGGCACATATAGACAATTTACCTTTAGATACCTACAGCTTATCTCCTGCGCAAACAAAAGTTACGTTTCATGGGTGAAAAAATACGTCCGAGCGCATGACTCGTCGGTCAGCTGTCTTCATTCGGGGAACCTTCGTGCATGCGCACAAACCTCGTGTTATCGGCCGTCCTACTTTATCGACAATAATCGACGCGCTCAAGAATACTCTCCAGAACCGGCTCGGCCGCCATTTTTGTTGTTGTGTTTTAAGGTTTTTCTGCGGATTCCTTGTAGTTTTCTAAAGTTTTCAGCTATCGGATCGGCTATCGTGGATTGTGGGACTGGTGTTTAATATTTATGGATTTCTGGTTTTTGTGTAGTTTAGTTAGTGAATTGTGTTTGTGCTTTTAGTGACTCGGATTGTAATATAAATAATGACTAGTACTAGTTGCAGCCGTTGTATAATAATTGTATTATGCCCAAATAGGGGTAAAATAAACCCTCATCTATGGTGGCATATGAGCAAGAACTTAAATTTTAAAGCCCGGACCTGTCTATTTTCCCATTCGTCAAACGATAATGTTGCAGTGCGCATGTCTAATAGTTCCCAGTTTTGTTTACATGCGCGAGGCCATAAAACTGCCCCATTCGTGATTATTGTTTGTTTATCTAAAGGTAAATTGTCTATGGTACGGCATCAACATTGGTTGGTCTATCAACACTAATTATATATTTATCTAGGCATCGTATTAAATCAGATATGGTTCCATGGTACATATTTCCCAATTGGGCAAGCGAGGGAGGATATGGGCGATTTTCAAACTAAAAAAAATTGTCTAAATCACCGTCACGATTTTGGGATGCTATATATAGCCTACTGAATAAATTAACATCTGATTTCAGTTCATTTTGTTTAGAGGTGGTTTCTTGTTTAGTGGTTTTATTTTGAAACGGAATATTTTTTTTTTATTGGATCCATAATAAACTTTTTTGGATTCTGGTCAAATCTTTCATTAAAAAACTCTCTACACTGATGAGTGCCTTCGGCAATTAAAATATCTACACATTTTTTGTTAACTACTACTTTGCTATCAAGGGCGAATAATTCTGAGGATGTTTCTTGGAACGAATTTCAATATTCCTTGAAAGACTCCATAAGATTAGAAACATAAAAACTAAAATATAAAACTGTTCTGAATAGAAGGGGATTCTTCGTGATGTTTTTGAATTTATACCGAAATATTATAATCTACAAATTCGCCAATTAATCGGGCAATTTCTGGGCCAGAAATCAGTCACCACCCTAAAGCCTTTGGGTTCTCTGTTAGACCAATAGCGCCTGCAACTCCTTTAATTATTGCATTCTCTTGCTCATGAGCTTGGTCTATTGGTATTGATGAAAACCGATTGCTTGTTTTTTGAACCACAAAACCTCCTTTGCAAAATTCTTCATAAACACTTGGGTGTGTTTCGTTTAAATTGCACATATCTCTGTGATGAACTGATAACCATCTTGTATAGTGGATTCTATCCAAAGCGAAGAGGTAGGGTAAGAGCTCCCCTATGGCTTTAATATACTCAGGAAAATTTGCAGTTCTAAGAGACTTAAGAAATTTTGAAACTTTAAGTTGAAAGTGTAGGTAATATTAATAACCAAAAATTAAAATTGGGGATAGCTTTAGCATTTTCACTACACCACTCACTAAATTTTACAGTAGTTGAAGCTGAGAAATATGATTCGTTTAAAAAAAATAAAATCTGTTGATGTGTTCGCCTCATTCTTGTTAGGTGGCCGACTTTCAGGAAAGCATCGGCTTTGCCACTAGTAAGTGCAGAAGAGTCAATCAAAATATTAACGATTCCACTTCCGTTAAGTAGTGTTCCAACTGCAGACCACAATGCCATTTCGATATGGAGACCTCCTAACATAACTACAATTTTATTCTCACTTACATTTGAAGGATCGTTTAGCTGTATTTGTGGTCCAAAATGCAAGTGCTTTACAAAAAATTTAAAATGCACTAGGCTGTGTTTGTGTGTGGAATGTTGTAATTAGATCCCTACCTAACTGTGTTAACATTTTTTGCAAATTTAAAATATAAAAATCGTTGAATTAATATCTTTTTATTACTCTAAATATCTACGCTACTGAGTATTTTTATTGTTATTAAACGATATTTACCCCTACCCAAGTAAGGAGGAGGAGGTATGGTGAACACTTATATCGTAAAATCAATATCGTCAATCATCCTCATAAGTGTTTTCTCAAATTATGGAGAAACATACTAAAAACTTTCTATTATAATGCATTTACGATTACTATGCACGCCTCTGGATCCATATTGCAAAAGAAAACATAACTAATGGATATACCAATCGATAGGCGAAGCTAAAGCCTTCATTTTTTGTCTCTTGTAATTTTGTTGTTAAATTAACGGTTATTATAATATAGCTAAAAATGTGCCAATATAAATATCCCCCCTTCACTTCTTTTTGTTGTAGTAACTTAGGTAGCACACAAAAACAAACAAAAATTACAGCTTACTTGTAGAATTTTATGCTTTATCGAATGGCACTAACCTCACTTTTCTATCTTTTATGGTTCTCGAGAAAAAAAAAATACTATAACAGTCCAATCCACAACCTGAGGGGGGCGTGGGGGGAGCCAGCATAGCTTTTCGAGGTGGGTCTGTTCAAAAATCAACTAATATTGACATGCTCTATCCACTGCAGAAAGGATTTGCTTTTACTCAAAAACCGAAGTATCGAACCCTCAAGTCACTATACTAGTATGTTTAACAGCGTTACTATCACCTTGTAAGCGGAGAATTTTTAATCTGATCCGAGTAACTGATTGGTCATTTATTATATTAAATAAATTAATACTAGTACTAACTAAAAAAAAACTAATAAATGTCACGATATCTGAAACAACTGATATTTAAAAAAAATATATAAACATATCCTTTCACAAAACATTTAATCTTAGCATAATTGTTCAAAAGGAAACGAAAATCGGTTTGAACGTATTATTTTAAATAACAAAAATCCTCCGCCAAACGATGGCTTAAACGTTTGTTGCCGATATCCTAATTCGTATGAATGTTCATCCAATTCTTACGTGACAGTTTCAGTAGTTTCTCCTAAAATGAAAAAAAAAACACCTTAATTTAAGATAAAATACAAAATAGCCGTAAGTCCGGCTGTCAACAGATAGCAGACGTGTGTTTTTCAGTGATAAAAAGAAGCCTAAATTATATATAGGTACGTTAAAGGGATTTTTAAATAAAGTGAAATCTTAAACGTGAAAATATATGTATCTGGAAGTGTATACAGGGTGTCCATTTAGTGTGTAATTCTTCGATATGTCAAATACTATCCTATATAGAAAAAACTTTAAATGTAAAAATATAGGACTGTTGAAAGTGTATAATATAAAAATATTTTTAAATATATCTACAGTGTGTTTCATAAAAGCCGGACCACTAAAATTTAAATATTTTTAAATGATACACCCTATATTTTTTTTTGCAATTAGTGCCCCTCCATATTGTTTATGTAATCTCAATTTTTTTTCAATCTGTTGCATTGTTGCCAAGATATTAATTATTTTCCTAATTTTTTTGCTTTTGTACGGTCGCAATAAATATGCTACAGCTTCTTTATTGATTTTAATTTAATTATTATTTTTTACAGACGGTTGCATCTGGGTCCTATGAGTAGTATTTATAAGATTATATACGATTTTTTTATACAGGGTGCTTCAATTTTACTTCCGAATTTCGGGAAGTTAAGATTAAATTTACTCAATATTCTTAAATGAAACACATTGTATATTTTGTCAGGAATTAAAACTTCCACTAAGTTCCCTTGTAACTGTAAAATATTTTCGTTATTGGCTTTTTGATTTGTTTTTATTTTAATTGTATCCTGTATTTTATTGTAATATAACGTTCTCACCCTTAAACATAATACCAAATTTTATAACGTCTAAACAAATAAAAAAATTAATAAAATAAAAAATAAAAACTTTAATTTATTTTAGTATCATAATATTTCTGCGGTATTCCAATTATAATAATTAAATATTGTACCAAAATTATTTACCTAGTTAAAGAAGTTGTTCAACGTGTCGTCCGTTTTGATTAATGCAAGTTTGAATTCGAATTATAAAATAGTCTCTTAAATTATATAAGGTATGAGGTATTATGCTATGAAATGCCTTTCTAATTCGTTATTTCATATCATCACGAGTGGTGGCTGGTAAACGATATACTTTTGATTTTACGTAACCCCATAAGAAATAGTTTATGCTAGTCAGATCAATGATCTGGCAGGCCAGTTAATTGGTCCTCCTCGACCTATCCATCTTTGAGCAAATGTTTGTTCAAAATGCGCTCGTACTTCTCTATGAAAGTGCGCAGGAGCGCCATCCAACTGAAACCACAATTATTTTTAATTTGAGCTGGAACATGCTGAAGTAACACTGGCAAATTTTCTTGCAGAAAATGTAAAAATTGTACTGCATTTAGTGCTGATTCAAAAAAAAAATAACCAATAACATAATTATTAATTATACCCCCCCCCCCCCCCCAAACATTGAGTGACCACTGATGCTAAAAATGAGAAACATGACTGGCATGTGGGTTTTCCATTGCGTAAAAGTGAAAATTATGACGATTAACAAAACCATTTCTATGAAATGTGGATTTATCAGTGAAAAACATTTGTAATGAATAAAAGGCTTTCCCTTATTCTGTGTTGTGCCCACTTTCAAAATCGTTTTCCCCAAGTTCTTGCTGTAGTTGAATGTGGTAGGGATGAAACTTGTTTTTTCTAAGGGACACTGCCACTGAAGATTTTTTTTATGGTAAGATTGTTACCTATTTCTCAAACACCCAACGACGGATCCTACATCACTGACAAAGCAATGGCAAATTCATTATCTTCGGTTAAAAAAGTCTTAGCTCTTTCCGTTTTCTCATACTTAACACTGCCTGTTCGCTTAAACTGTTCTTTTAACCTCTGAAATCCTATTTCCTGAGGATGTCTTGCTTCTGGGAAATTTTGGGCATATATGCTTGTGGCCAAAAGACAGTTTCAATGACTCTCTTCCAAAGTGTAAACCATATTTATTAATTATTCTTGCGAATAATTAATTTTATTTAAGGGCAATTACATACAAAATAGTTTAACAACAAACTGTCACAAATTAAGTAAACGGCAATTGTTATTTATTTTCTATGGCTAACTTAAACGTAGAACCAAAGCCTATTTTATATGTTAAGGAGGCTGTAGTAGAACTTTCAAATAATTTTTAGAACATGAAAATCATATAAACTTCATGAATGCTGAGAAGAATTATTGAATCGGTATAGGATTAGATATTATATTATAAAGCGTAAAATATATGTTCAAAAAATACAGGGTATTACACTAATCCAGACCAGCTAAAATTAAAATAGAAACAAATCAAAAAACAAATAATAAAAATTCTGAGATAATCGTTACAATTTGGCAACGTCGCAGAATTAAAAAAAAAAATTACAGTTAAAAGGGAACTTAGTAGAAGTTTTAATTCTTGACAAAATATATAGGGTGTTTCGTTTAAAAATATTTAGTAAATTTAATCCTAACTTCCCGAAATTTGGAAGTAAAATTGAAGCACCCTGTATAAAAAAAGCGTATATATTCCTATAAATACTACTCATAGGACCCAGATGCAACCGTCTGTAATAATAATAATTAAAATCAATAAAGAAGCTGTAGCAGATTTATTGCGACCGTACTAAAGCAAAAAACAGATTGAAAAAAAATTGAGATTACATACATAAACAATATGGAGGGGCAATAATTGCAAAAAAATATAGGGTGTTTCATTTAAAAATATTTAAACTTTATTGGTCCGGCTTTTGTGAAACACAACTGTATATTTAAAAATATTTTTATAATATACACCTTCAACAGTCCTCTATTTTTTACATTTAAGTTTTTCTCTATACCGGGTGTCCACGGAAGGTGGCTCGCCCCTCTAACTTTTTTGTTTTTCAAGATAATGAAATAAAATTCGGAGGATTTGTATACGACATAAAACTGCATTTTTTGACAGGTGACTCAACATTATGGTTTAACCGGAAGTGACATAAACTTTTGATTTTTAAATGGGACACCTGGTATGTTTTTACTTTATTTGGCTCCATATGACATTCTAAATACAACGATGTGTCACTTGTCACTTTTTGTCACCAAGAATTTTTTTTTCCATATTTATTGTTTTATCTAGAGGGCTATGAATACCTTAAAAACACTTATTTCAGTTCTTTAATCTTGGGAAAAATACAATTTTACTATTTTTGGTCCAATGCTATGTGCTATGTAAAATTTAATGTTTAAAGTTGTATAACTCATTTTTTTTAAATGGCAACATGGTGGCTCGTCGGATTAAGAAAAAAGAGGATTTTATTACGATTATTTTGATACCATACGCTATTAGATTTTAGAAAAGCTGCCATTAAAAAACTTTAAAAAGTTAACTTAGAACTTTCCTAAAATGAAGCATTTTTTGAGAATAAATTTAGATTTATATGCATCAAGTAGCCTGTGTCCAGCAAAACTGACAAAACAAAATCATGCCTTGAAGAAAATTGAAATGCCAACAGCTTCTGCCAAAGTAAATTAGTTTGTTGTTTAAAAAACCTGGAAAATAATAGTTTTACAAGAAGTGAAAAAGCTAATATGTTATTATTGTCAGGCTCATTTCGCATTTTCGGGACCAGTTTTGGGTACCTAATAGTGCCGGGTTGGATGACGCCGATTAAAATATCTTTGTGCGCAAAGTCGTGCAGCATCGGTTGAATTATTTCTACATTCTCCAAACACTAATAACATAATATAAACTTTTTCACTCTTTGTAAAACTATTATTTTCCATGCTTTTTAAACAACAACCTAATTTACTTTGGCAGAAGCTGTCGGCATGTCAATTTTCTTCTAGGCGTGATTTTGTTTTACCAGTTTTGCTGGTCACAGGCTACTTGATGCATTTAAATCTAAATTTATTCTCAAAAGATGTTTCATTTTAGGAAAGTTCTAAGTTAACTTTTTAAGGTTTTCTAATGGCAGCTTTTCTGAAACCTAATAGTGTATGGTATCAAAATAATCGTAATAAAATCCTCTTTTTTCTTAACCCGACGAGCCACCATGTTGCCATTTAAAAAAAATGAGTAATACAACTTTTAAGATTAAATTTTACACAGCACATGGTATTGGACCGAAAATAGTAAAATTGTATTTTTCCTAAGATTAAAGAACTGAAATAAGTGATTTTAAGGTATTCATAGCCCTCTAGATAAAACAATAAATTTGAAAAAAAAAAATATTTGTTTGGTGACAAAAAGTGACAAGTGACACATCGTTGTATTTAATAGTATATTAAAGTACACGTTTTATAAAGCATCATTTTATAGCACGCGTCCATGTTAAAAAACGAGCCGCTTGCGGCGAGTTTTATAACGGGACAAGTGCTTAAAACTGCTTTATATAACACGTACTTTATACTATTTTTTCTAATTTGTATTTTTTTTCAATAAAAAATACATATTTAAAAATAAAATAAATCCTTCAAATTTTGTAAATTTTTATGTCTAAATGTTATGTTGGTAATATCATTTTTTATCATAGTAGCCTATGGACAATAAAAATTATTTTGCGAACTGTCATTTTTTGATTTATTCACCCATTTTCACCACGAGATTCTAAAGTTATTTTAGCGATATGAGATTTGAACTTGAACGGAATACGTTGTGTGATCCTTATACATTCGGTACATATACAAAGCGTTCGGAAATTCGGGCGATTTTGCTACTTTTTTTGGAATTTCAAAAGACGTGATTTTACGTCACGGCATTGCAATTTAGTATAGGGAAGATGGAAAATTCAAATAAAGTTGTAGTTTAAATCGGCATTGGAAGGTTAGTAGATTAAATTTTGGATAGGATTTGGCAGAAAATGATAGCTTGAAGCATCTACAAAAGCAAAATAGTTCTCCGTCAATAAAGTTATTATTTAATATGTGTTTTTTAATTAACTAAAACAATACATACAGATTTGTAGATCTAGGCAACCAAACATACATACGTGGGTTCGTGTAGTATTTTGCATATTTGGACTAAAAAATATTAGTTATCTAGAATGCTATGCTAAACGGTGAAAAAAAAAACATGTCATGTAGGGCCAACCTTTAAATAATAAAATTCGGAGTTCGAAATAGATCTATTACGAACTCGCTAGCGCGTTCGAAATAGATCTGTTGCCCGAATATAAGGTTCATATTTGCAAGCAATATCTTATCACCACATAGTTGGTCAAGCTCCGCCTATCCCATTTAAAAGGTAAATGTTTGTTTATCAACACAACAATAGATGGTTTAAGACTACCAAAACGTTTCGCTTAAAAACTTTTATTTAACTTGATTCCAAATGTCCGAACTAACCGTAGAAAAGCTAGAAGAGCTATTAAAGAACCAAACGCTCGAAATCAAAAGCGATTTAAATATTGGATTGAAAGAAATTCGTTAATTAACACTGAAAAATCAAGAAAAAGTACAAAAGTTAGAAAGGAAGTAACTGTTCTGCAACGTAAGTTGCAAAAAAAACAATGTTGTAATCTTTGGGATGAAAATAGATCGGGAAAATCTTGTAGACGACACAATTGCTTAACTTAATAAATTACTAGACCTCCATTTTACTAAACGAGATCTTAATAATGTATACACAATTGACCGGGAATCAAATTCTCCCATAACAGTGGAATTTGTATCTTTTTTAACAAAAAAAATAAATTTTCAAAGATCTGAAAAAGCTAAAAAGCTTAAAAACCTACAACATTTTTATATTTATTTATTACAAACTTTACAGATTTACATCCAATTATAAAGTAGGAAAATTAACCTAAGTTATAGAGTTAAGTAATTTCGTAGAGTAATTTCTTAAAATTAGTTGTACTTATATTAAATATATCACAATTGTCGCGGATTTTGTTATAAAATTTGCACATAACAATAATTGGAGAATTACTATAATAGTTAGTACGGGCTCTTTGAATATATAAGGTTACAGGGTTCCTTGTCCTATGTGGTGGTACATTGAAATTTATTAGTCCTAGTAGGTGAGGGTCATCGATCTGATTATGTAGTAATCTGTGCAGAAACATTAATGATGTTATAACTGCGACATTCCAAACTCTTAAGGCCATGGGTAGTCATATTCTCGGTTTTTGGTATATCAAATTGATAAAGTCCAGTTTCTTTGTAGTACACATGTATCTTAGGAATTTGTTTTGTATTTTTTTTATTTGGTATGTGTGGTTTTTATAATATATATTTCAGATTATGGTCGCATATTCCAGGATACTTCTTACGTGAGAAACATACAGTGTTCTGATACAGTCTTAATTTGTAAACAAGGTACAGTTTCTGACGATGAAACCGTACATCCTTGAGGCCCTCCCTGTCACTGCTGCTATATGAGGCCTAAATGTAAGATGAGAGTCAAAAATTACTCCAAGGTCTTTCATTTCTGTCACTCGAGTTAGGGGTAATCCATTAATTTTGTAATCGTAATCGACAATAACCTTCTTTCTGCAGTAGCTGAGCACAAAGCACTTGGATACATTAAAGTGCAACCTGTTATTTTTGGACCATTCATATATTTTATTTAGATTTTCCTGGATAATAGAGCAGTCGATAATTTTGCATATTTTTAAATATAGGTTTAGGTCGTCAGCAAATATCAATGCCTCACAGCCATTTATCAGTAGTGCTAGGCAGTTGATAAATAGAAGAAATAGTAGTGGTCCCAAACTAATGATTTATCGCCTGAAGATCGTGAAAACCAAAAAATCTTAAGAAAACATCTTAAGTTAGCTCGAGAAAAGAACAAGCCAGCTAAAATAAAGGGCACAAAGCTATAAATTGGAAACAAATTGTTTTCAGTTACCGATTTGGAAGGCTCCGACACCGAAGTAGATGGCGTTAGTAGTCAAGAAGGTGACATAGACAATAATATTCCTACCCCAAAAAAATAGTCAGGTGAAAGAAGCAGAGCTCATACTATAGACCACGCAGAAAGAGAAAAGAAGAGAAAAAAGAAAACCCCCCAGTCCACAAAATATAGTAAGATGCACGAGAAACAAAAAGAAGAAATATTAATAAAAACAGAATCTATCATTATTTACATTTTTTCTAATTACTAAATTCCTTAATGATGTGCTAATATTTTAGGGTGTGATTCCTCAAGTCATTTTATGAAGAAAATTTCATATAAACATATGTCGTAAACGGCTTAATTTTTTTGCTACAGGGTGTTGAATTATTTATTTTTTAATGAGTTTTTTGTAATATCTCCGAAAGTACTTTAGATAATATTTTCAATTTTGGCATGTGCTAATAGGACATAAAACCACATGTTTTAGTTATAAAAACTATTTTTTTGTCCCACCAGTGGCGTCCCTGCAAAACATGTCCTCTGATTTTTTTAGAAAAAAAGTGGTACACCACTGACATTTTTTTATGTGGATATTATTTCTGATTAGCCTGGTCAATTCTACATAAAAATTGTCTCTAGAGTTTTTCTCTTCAGGCACACTGGCTTAATTAAATTAAATTAGCTTCATTTTGCAGTATTGACGAATAATTTTTGACAACATTAATCTAGTTATCCTGGAACAGTGACGTTCTTAAAAACATAATTAACGCCTTAACGGCAGTCTTATCTGCATTTCCTCCAAGAAGAACTACTTGTGTTACTTGAAGATGTACCATATGCGTTAAGGAATCAAATGTGGTACATGCATTATGGAGCTCCTGCTCATTTCAGTGTAATCGTTCGCAACCATTTAGATGCAGTTTATCCGAATTGGATAGGTCGCGGAGGAGCTCAACAATGGCCAGCAAAATCCCCTGAGCTCAATAGTTTGGATTTTTTTCTTGTGGGTCATCTTAAAACTCTAGTGTATAAAACTCCCATTATTTAGAAAATTTAAAGGAGCGAATAATTGCCTTGGTTGGTTGGTTGGTTAAATAATTGCCTTGTGTGAAACAATATGGAATTCGCCTGGAATATTTGAAAAAGTGCGCTATTCGATGCAAAGACGGGCGAAAGCATGCCTATTAATTATTGAAGGTGGTCATTTCCAACAATTTTCATAAAACAAAATTTTGCATTATCAATGTTAATAATAACAAATAGTAGAGCTAATTTAATTTAATTAGTTTAATTAAGAACGGTGGGCATGAGGAGAAAAACTCTAGAGACAATTTTTATGTAGAATTGACCAGGCTAATCAGAAATAATATCCACATGAAAAAATCTCAGTGGTGTACCACTTTTTTTCTAAGAAATATCAGAGGACATGTTTGAAGGGACGCCACTGGTGGGACAAAAAAAATAACTTTTATAACTAAAATATTTGGTTTTATGTCCTATTAGCACATGCCAAAATTAAAAATATTATCTAAAGTACTTTCGGAGATATTACAAAAAACGCATTAAAAAAGAAAAAATTCAACACCCTGTAGCAAAAAATTTAAGCCGTTTAGGACATACAGTGTGTCCGCGGATGGGGTCCCCAAGGGGGAAAAAATCTTTATTATTCATTTTACGACCAAAAGTCATTCTTTATAAAAAGTTCTGCTTGTTGAGAAAATGAGTTCACGATAGAAAAATGTTAGATCAGATGTACAGGGTGTTAATAAATTAGGAAAATATGAAAATGCTTCAAGATAGAAGTACCATTATTTATTATTTTTAACAGAAATTTTATAAAACAAAGTTGTTTATAAACTAGCATAAAGACTAAATACAAGTTTTAAAATAAAAATTCGAATATTTTAAAATAAAATTTTATTTTATTAAAGATAATTTCGAGTTTTCTAAAACTGACCCTATTAGTCATAATGTAGCTGCGTCATTTTCAACAAATTTTTTCTTTGATTTCTTTACATTCATCACCGACCCAGTTTCATTAAATTTTTTAAATAATTTTCGCAATCCTCTTTTTGACACAGGCGTATTAGAAAATTTTTCATGAAAAACATCTATAGCGTATTTATAAGACACATTTCCAATACCGTAACATTGTATTAAATAAATACATTTTCGAAAATGCCTTTATGAAAACAGAATACTACAGATGTAAATAAAATGCTGACATAAACATGAACGTATACAAAATCGGTTACATTGATTTTTTTGTAAAATGCAAATAATTAAATGAAAACGATAATAATTATTAAAATTTTATTTTAAAATGTTCGAATTTTTATTTTAAAACTTGTATTTAGTCTGTATGCTAGTTTATAAACAACTTTGTTTCATAAAATTTTTGTTAAAAATCATAAATAATGGTACCTACTTCTCTCTTGAAGCATTTTCATATTTTCTTAATTTATTAACACCCTGTACATCTGATCTAACATTTTTCTATCGTGAACTCATTTTCTCAACAAGCAGAACTTTTTATAAAGAATGACTTTTGGTCGTAAAATTAATAGTAAAGATTTTTTCCCCTTGGGGACCCCATCCGCGGACACACTGTATTGTTTATTTGAACTCTTCTTCATAAAATGACTTGAGGAATCACACCCTAAAATATTAGCACGTCATTAAGGAATAGATGCAAATGGATTCATATATACAAACACTTTTAATGTTAACAAAATCGAAACGTTTAGTGCAGCGAGTATTACAGACTCAAAACAAATACTTACAGACACTACTAACTTGGATGTTAAACTATTTCATATGAACAAAAGAGGTATATATAAAAATTTTGATGAACTAAAAATAATACTTAGTGAATTAGATCAAAACTTTGACTTTATAGTGCTTTCAGAAACTTGGCAGTTACGTGATTTTGGGTATATTTGCAACAAATGGGTATAAATTGCTATATAATGAGGGTACCATAAATCAAAACGATGGTTGCGTAGTTTTTCTCAAGAAACGCAAAATACAGAATTATTGGAATTGGTCCCTTAAATATCATAGAGGTCACAGTGGTTCGTGGCATATTTAAAATTATTATTACATATTGCATTATATAGGCCACCATCAATATGTGTAAAAGAATTTAACAGAGAGTTAGACAATTATTTTACGAACAATAAACATATAAACTGTGAACTCTGTATGTTTGTGGGGGACATTAATATTAATATCCTAAATCATAATGAAGATTCACAAGATTATCTTAATATTTTATATGAGCACGGTTTTGTGTCGGCCATAAACAAAAATACTAGAGTTTATGAAAACGCACAGAGTTGTATAGATCACATATTTATTAAGGATAAGACTAATATATACGAATGTAAACCAATAGTACTGGAATCAGATCTTATGGATAATTACTCAACAATGGCTCAGATAATTTTTCCATATTCGAAAAACAACTTAAACGAAAACGTCCGTATGAATAAATCATATCTGAAGAAAATTAAACTAAAAGAAAAATTTAGAAATGAGACTTGGATGGATATCTATAATCAAGGGCGTCCGTAGAGGGGGGGGGCAAAACGGGCACTTGCCCCCCCCCCCCCCCTAGGCGCCCACTTTACTATTTTATTTCATAATTCAGTATAAATATTGAATAGTACAGTGGTTAGTTAGTAGATAAAAAAATATTGTTTAAGTTTTTGCCTCCCCTGAAAAACGCTCTATGGACGCCCTTGTCTATAATACATCAATAAACGACGCAGCCATTATATTTGAACAAAAAATTATAGGGTATCTTAAAGAATGCACTAACATTAAGTATCTAAAACAATCCGAAATAATGCCTGGATAACCAACGCGCTTATAAAATCGGTAAATACAAAAAATGAACTTTATCATGAAATGAAAAAAAAAAAACCTCGATTTACAACGTTAACAAATACAAGCAATACAGAAATAAACTAAATACCCTAATAAAAAAAGTTAAAATATCTTATTATCAAACAAATATTGCAAAATAAGAATGATTCTAAAAAAATTTGGGATTGCGTAAACAAAATAGGCCGGAGAACGCGTAGTAAAAATAAATGAAACAAACCCAACGAAAATTTCAAATACATTCGTGAATTATTTTACAACTATAGGAAAAAATTTGGCAAAAAAAAAATTAAACACTTTGGAGATGTTAAAAAGAACAACAAAAATATCATGAATTCCATTTATTTGACACCAACTGATAAAGAAAAAGTAAAAAAAAATAATTAAAAAACAATAAAGCTCCCGCATGACCTCATTAAAGCAGAAATCTTAAAAGAAAATTCAGAATATTTATCTGAACCATTAGCGTATATTATAAATAAATCTATTGAGACAGGGCAGGTTCCTGAAACTTTTAAACTAACAATAATTAAACCTTTATTTAAATCTGGTGATAAACTTGACGTGGCAAATTAAAGACCTATATCCCTGATTACCAATTTTGCGAAAGTGTTCGAGAAGGTACTTAAAACAAGAATAACATATTTCTTAAACCAAAATAGTATTTTTTCGGATCGGCAATTTTGTTTCAGGGAGGGGAAATGGACGGAGGACGCCATGGTTCATTTAACTACGAATATATAAGAGGTTCTGCCTCAACTTCGCCTTTTGTAATTTATGTTTACAATAAAGTCTTTTATTATTATTATTATGATTATTATACAGGGTGGTCCTTAAGTACATCAAGAAAATCTAGGATATGATTCCTGGCATCAATTTAAGTTGAAAAGTTCATATGGACTTATGCCCTAAAATGCTTACCCTCTAAGATACAGGATGTTAAAATATTTTTAAAAAATAATTGTTTTTTTAAAATTTCGAAACTCCTTGAAGATACGGTATTGAAAATTGATGTCGATTGATTTCGTGTTAAACTGCACTTTTTGGTTAAAAAAGTGTTTGCCTACTTCCACCAGTGGCGTGCATGAAGATACCATCAATATTTTTTTGTGAAAATATGTGATACGCCACTGTTTTTTTTTAAACTCTGATGCAGGGTGTTAAAATATTTTCCATTCTCCTTTAAAACTACCATTTTTTTCAAAAACATAGTAGACAACTTTTGTTCCGCTTATATCAGTAATGCATAAAAATGCATCAGAGTTTAAAAAAAACAGTGGCGTATCACATATTTTCACAAAAAAAATATTGATGGTATTTTCATTCACGCCACTGGTGGAAGTAGGCAAACCCTTTTTTAACCAAAAAGTGCAGTTTAATACGAAATCAATCGACATCAATTTTCAATACCGTATCTTCAAGGAGTTTCGAAATTTAAAAAAACAATTATTTTTTAAAAATATTTTAACACCCTGTATCTTAGAGGGTAAGCATTTTAGGGCATAAGTCCATATGAACTTTTCAACTTAAATTGATGCCAGGAATCATATCCTAGATTTTCTTGATGTACTTAAGGACCACCCTGTATAAAGCTTTGGATAACGGTGAGCCCGCCATGACGGTCTTCATCGATTTCGCAAAGGCTTTCGACACCGTGGACCATGCCCAATTGTTGAGCATTTTACAAGATCTGGGTTTCAGAGGACCTCCATATAGGCTTTTACAATCTTACCTGACCAATAGATTATAAAAAGTATGTATCCAGGATATCTATGAGAATACTAAAACCATAGGCGTTCCACAAGGAACAGTACTTGGCCCGTTGTTATTTAATATTTATCTACACGATTTATATAATATTCTAATGAATGGTGATATAGTGAGTTTTGTTATGATACTGCAATTTTTTTTAAAGACACAACTTGGTATAATCTAAAACTTAAGACAGTTGTAAACATGTCGGACGTGGAAATAATCGACGATGAAAAAGTAGCGAAAAATACCGAAAAAATGATGTGCTGTTCAACTAAAAGTGCGTCAGTATTTGTATGTATAAATTGTTACGGCATTTTTCATAAAAGTTGTGTGAAAAGAGATTGTAAATCAATTAAAATCATCGACCAAACAAAAGTGGAATGCTGTCAGGGGAAATTGGCGGGAATTGATAAAGATCGTAACCTGCACTATATCGAAGAGGAAAAAATGAAGATGGAAATTCAATATCTGAAAAGGCTACTGGAGGAAACGATTGATAAAAACAATGTGCTAAAATTGAATAATCAATTGCAAATGGAAAAAATAATCGGATTGGAAAACGAGGTAAATCATGAAATATTACAAAAAACGTCAACAAAACAAAAAAAAGCGGCAACACTGTTAAAGGACAAAGAGGTAGATCACAAGGAAATGCCAAGTACGCAAGAGGTAAATCACAGAAAAAAGCCAAGTATTGAAGAAGACGGCCAAAAAACTCGACAAGCTCATGTGGATCAACTGGGACGAGAAAATGTCGACAAAGAAAATATTGATCACAAACTATCAAAACCCGACTCAGGTAGTTCGTTTTCGTCGAAGGTCAAGAATAGCGGCAGTAGTTCAAATGCACATCCTTCGAAGAACAATGACATTTCTCATGTTTACCTTCAAAATAAACATCAAGTGGAAAAAATACCTGACAACTTGCAGTCGGAAGGCGATAAATGGGAAACGCAGAAACGCCGGGGCTTTAATCGCTCAAGGCCCGATCCGATTCAGGGAAGTAAGGATGGGGCTTCAAGTCTAAAAGTTGCACCGAGAATTTCCAACACCTATTCCTGGTTGTTTTTGTCTGGTCTTTCAGCTGACACATCAAATAAAGACATAGAAAACTATTTAAGAACTAATGGAAAGGATACCTTTATATGCGAGAAGCTAAAAACTAAAAACCAACACATAGTTAGCTCCTTCAAAATCGGTATACCGCAGGAAGACAAAAGTACTGTACTGGATTGCCAATTTTGGCCCAAAGGGGTGTTAATAAACAATTTTTTAAACCTTCGAACAGTACTTCAAGAGAAGTGGGAGAAACACAGCCAGGAGGCGGGTGCAACAGGTGGGACGCAAGTCTTACATCAAGCATAATACATCACAATGTTCAGTCAATTGGAAACTGTGTGGATGCTCTGCAGGAACTAGTAAATAGGTACAATGACTGTCTTGCTTTGTGTGTGAGCGAGCATTGGAAGTCTGAAGACCAATTAAAAAACTACAAAATCACTGGATACGAGCTAACTTCTTTCTACTGCCGAGATGGGGGCCTGCATGGTGGAGTGGCTCTGTACTTAAAATGTGGCACAAAGTGGAAAGAACGAAATGACATTGTCTGTGTGTCCGAAAGTGTTGTGTTTGAGTGTGCAGCGGTCGAGGTCATGCTTGGAGGCTACAAAAGTATTATCCTATGTATTTATAGGGCACCAACAGCGCCAATTCAGGACTTTTTAAATAAGTTGGAAAATGTATTAACCAGTATTTACGATGAATATCATCAAATTTTTTTAGCAGGTGATTTTAACATTAATATTAAGGATAGTAGTAAGTGTGCTGTTGATTTTATTTCCTTATTGTATTCATTTGATATTAGTCCATCCATCTTAGATTATACAAGAATAGGTAGGACTTCCATGAGCTGCATTGACAACATTTTCACAAATTCTCAGAATTTCAAGTCAGAAATCTTAAACACACATATATCTGACCACACAGGGCAGAGAATTGTTTTTCAGGCTGGCAAAGGTAATCTTACCTCACCCAAAGTCACTAAACGAATGTTCAGTATTGATAATAAAAGAGAGTTTAAGGCTATTCTCTCTGAGCAGGATTGGGAGAATGTTTTTGCTGTTCCAGAGTCGGAGGTCAATGAGCAGTGGTTAGCCTTTATGCGTACTGTGGTTCCTATTTTCAATCATTGCTTTCCTGCCAAATCAGTGAAGCATAAAAATAAAAATACACCTTATTATCAAAGTCCTGAACTTTTGGCTTGTAAGAATGAACTGGATATTTTACTGGTAATGAGCAGGGGTAATGACGCATACCAGGACGCATATAGGAAAAAAAAACGTGAATACAACGATCTGCTTGCAGATGCTCGAAAAGCTCAGTATGTCAACCGTATCAACAATAGTGAAAACAAATCAAAATGTATTTGGGGAATCGTTAGGGATATCAAAGGAGGTGGGAAAAGCCAGGGCAGACTCGAGATCCCTGGGAACCCCACAGAGATATGTAATAATTTTAATAATCATGTAATCAATGCAGCACCAGATCTCTTAGCTAACCAGCGCCCTCCCACACAGTTTTCATGTAACATAGTGCCTAACTTGAGATCTTTCTTTTTAACTCCCTTATCTATAAATGAGACGCTAGCCCTAGTAAATAAACTTAAAAATAAATTCAGTTCGGGTCATGATGAGATTTCAAGTGGCTTAATAAAACAGTGTGCAGAGGAGTTGGCAATTCCAATTTGTCATATTATAAATAACTCTTTTAAGTACGGTATCTTTCCTACTAATCTAAAATTGGCAATTGTTAAACCTCTGCATAAGAAAGGTGACCGTGCTTCTTTGGAGAACTACAGACCAATTAGTCTATTACCTTCATTCTCAAAGATCTTCGAAATGGCAATGTGCTCTAGATTGTTGAGTTTTTCTACTCTGAGGGGTTACTTAGTCCATCTCAGCATGGCTTCTTAAAGGGTAAATCTATAGAGACAGCTGTTTATGAGTTTATTGAGAAAGTCATTGAGGGGCAGGAGGATAAGAGCCTATCCTTGGGCATGTTTCTGGATCTGTCCAAGGCGTTTGACAGCCTTGACCATGCCATTATTTTAGAAAAACTGGAGCGGTACGGAATAAGGGGGCCCCCATTGGACTGGGTGCGCTCGTACCTTTCAGATCGTGGTCAGAAAGTGCTGATCGAGAAGGATGGTAGGCGGTACTTTTCGGAGGTGGGCCGCGTTCGTATGGGAATCCCACAGGGAAGTGTCATGGGTCCGTTGCTTTTTGTGTTCTACGTCAACAATCTGTCGCCTGAGGTACTGGACAGTGATTCTCATTTGGTAAATTTTGCCGATGACACCAATATTTTGGTACTGGGGTCCTCGCTGAATGAGCTTCTTGGAGTCTCTAGTGACTGTCTGGACAGGACTCAGGAGTGGTTCACAAAGAATAAACTAGTTTTAAACAACGACAAGACCAAATATGTGTGTTTCAGATCAAAACAAAGAAACGGTGACATTCCACAGGATGTCGTGCTCTGCTCCCGGGGTGTAACTTTAGCCACGGACACCAAGTTCTTGGGAATCTGCATTGACCAGAATTTGGATTGGGTGTCTCAGGTAACACATGTTTGCAACAAGCTAAATGCTGCCTGCTACTCTCTCAGAGTGATGGCTAAATATCTTGACCGCAGCACACTAAGAATCGTATACTTTGCAAACATACAATCAACATTGCGTTTTGGGGTTATATTCTGGGGTGGTAGTATTGAAGCTGATAGGGTATTTATAACACAGAAAAGGGCAATTAGGATTCTTTTGGGGTTGTCATGGAGGGAGTCATGTAGAGGTAAGTTTAGGGATCTCAATGTATTGACTCTGCCAGGTCTGTATGTTTATGAGTGTTTGATTTTTCTGTTTAAGAATAAAGATAAATTTCGGCAGCATGAGATACACCATCCATTTAATACCAGAACTATTGGTTACAATGTTCCTGTGCACAGGCTCGCATCCACTGAAAGGGGTCCTACCTATTCATCTATAAGGTTTTTTAACAAATTGCCTGCGCATATTAAGAGTGAAAGGAATTTTAAAAGGTATAAGAGAGCTCTGTTTGTCACTATTGTAAAAATTGAACCCTACAGTATAAATGAATTTCTAGAATATATATTTTAATAGTACCGAGGTGTATGTTTTTAATGTGTATCTAAACAGTGTTGTATATACAAAATTTTAATTATTGTTTTATCTTTATTATATAAGTTTGTTGTGTATAAGAGTTATTGTGTAATATTATTGACGCCAAATCAACCAATTGGTGCTGCATTTTTTGTAAAATGTTATCAATTTTTTTGATTAAAGAACTTTTGATTTGATTTGATTTGATTTGATTTGAGTTGTTTTGTTAACAAATCTTAATCAGGCAGTTTAAAAACAAAAAAGAATTACTTAGTTAAAATAGATTACACATATGTTACAAGGGCACGATTGTACCTACAAAGAAGTTATTTTTTTCTAGCACCAAAAATATTTAACACTATACCTGCAGAACTTAAAAAAATTAATTCATTTACCTTATTTATAGTTAAATTTAAAAAATGGATACAATCAAAAAACATGCTGGAGATTCATAGCTTAATTAATTTAAAAAATGTTTATAGTTGGTAGGTTATTTTCATGAATCTCCTTATAAACCAATTATATTTTCTGTATTGTTCTCTGTTAACCTGGTCATATAAAAAGTATGCGCACAAGTTCAAAAGGACTTAACGCGTTAAACCATTTTATTTGTAGATTAGTAAACTAAGTAGATTTGTTAATTCTTATGTATATTATCTATATTACAAATAAGATTTGAATTTTGAATTTGAATATTCTAGATATCACTGTTCAGGGGTCTAATATCGGATTCCTGCAGAAGTCGCTATATTATGTCGATGACACGGGATGAATGATAAAACAGATCTCGATGATCAATGGTCATGAGTGAGTTAATTTCCCTTAATAACCCCCTCCCCGGTTTGAAACCACAGGGCATTTCAAACTGTATATACTAACATTATAATTGAATAGTTATATTTCTGAAGTTGGTGAGATAATCTCAGTGTCTCCGTAGCGCAATTGGTTAGAGCGTTCGACTGGTAATCGAGAGGTTCTGGGTTCGAATCCCGGCAGAGGTGTAAAAGTTTTTTCAATTTTAAAAACTTGGTCTGCACGCCGATTAACATTTTTCAGTTATAAAATACAAAACTGTTGTAACAAGAAATCAGTGTATTTACAGTCCTATGATGCTTCCACATAATAATATATTCTAATAATACCTTCCATCTTGGGTCAAAGGACAATGTCGTATTACCAAAAGAAAATATGTTTTTGGACTTTTTTTTAATTTTGTTACGTCAGTCAGTACATCTATCTAGTTTAACCTGAAAACGTATATCCTAGTTTGGAATTAGTTCAAAACATTTATAACTTATAAAATTCTATACTAAGTAATTAATTTTATTATTTTAAAAGAAAAAATCAAACTTAGAACATTACATGATCATAAGGCCAGATAATGTGTATAAGTAGTACATTTCCAAACACCAGTAAAAAGTAATTTCGGACAAAAGTCGCTTTTATATGGGGAAATAATCAAATATAAAAAAATATCAGAAGAATTCAACAATAATTGGGATCTTACAATAACTATTCTACAGGGTGTCTCTATATGGTGCAGAAAAATTTTACCACAAATTCCTGATTCTTAAATATGACGATCTAAACCTCAGTTCAAAAGTGGACGATTTCGGAGATACAGATGAGTGTCAAAAGTTTAGTTTAGTTTTTCATAATTAATTTTTTTAATAATTTTTGTATCGTCACAATATTTGGCTAGGGGGGTTTTGTGGGGTGAAAAATTAAAATCTGCTCTCGTTTTTGTTGTAAAATTCTCAAAAGCGCCTGCTCAAATCAACTCTTACCACATATACCTTTTTTAGGTAAATGACGTTGGAGAATAAGAATGTTAACAGTTCAACACAGAGTGGCTTAAAAAAGTCATTTTGTGTTAAATGTGTGCAAGGTACCTCAGGTGGCGCCTTCTAAATTTTACAATAAAAATTAGAGCAGCTTCTAATTTTTCACCCCACAAAACCCCCCTAGCCGAATATTGTGAGAATACAGGAATTATTAAAAAAATAATTAAGGAACTAAAATCAAATTGAACTTTTGACACTGTATAATATAGTCAAATCTGGTCTTATCATGCGGGTCAAGTTCTACTTTGTTACTCCTGAAAGGGGTAACTAAAAAAATAGGTTCACCATTTTCTTAGTTCTTCTGGGTTGACCAATGACCTTAATTGATTTTATTAATCTTAGTTTCAATTTCTCACGACTTGTTTTGTCGAGATATAGCCAGAAGGGGGTCGTTTTAATATAACAATCTCTGTAACATTATACAGGGTAGAAAATGATTTTCCTTCATTCTTCAATGGTTTAAATATGTATTTGTGTGTATGTATAAGTATTTATTTTCTGTCTAAACATAATCCATATGTTTCAAGAAATGTAAGATGTTTAATAGTGTTGCAATATTTCATTAAACAAATACAGTCAAACGTTTGAAAAATCAGGAGTGCAAATTTCCACTCCAAAGTCATTGTAAAAACAGTTGAAAAATGCTATACTACTTACCATTACTTTATTTTGATCATCAAATGTATTAAATATATAGCCTATGTCTTTTCAGTACTGACTTCATTTCAATTTGGTTGATTGCTTCCAAATTGTTGCTTGTTACAAATACTGGAACCTGGAAAAATTTTACATTTGGGAGCTGAAGGGTTGGGTCCAGTGTAGGGCACATCAGGAGTAGGACTACTCCTACCTTGCTTTGTCTTGCCTTCAAGTATAGGGCTTCTATGAAGTGCAGAAGGGGAAACTTTTACTAAATAAAAAGTGTTTGTTTGAAGGTGGTAGACAATGAAGTAAAAATCAAAAAAATTACCTTGTCGGACTTCCATTGTCCTCATTTTGTTACTTATTACCCATACACAGTGTCACCAGTAAAGTCCGCATCAAATGGGATTTTTTTTTATTAATAGCTTTATTCGAAATTTGACTTTGGCATCAAGTTCTGCTTCGATCGAGATGAAAATTAAGCAAAAAAATAGTAGTCACATGATTCGCATTATCTGTCACATTTTAATTTTTTCCAAAAAATAATTTCAATTTTTTAAATAATTCAAAAGTAGCGTTCTGAAAATATCGAAAAAAGTTATTAGAAAAAGTTTTTTCAAATGCAGTTTCTAGCCCACATGCAAAATTTCAGCTGCATAAAATAATTTTAATTTTTTACCCACCACTAAAATTTATTTTCCACTTAATGAACACTTTACTGATGACACTGTGTTCTTTTTTGTCTTAATATTAAGGTGACACAAACTACGTTTTCAAAAATACTTATTTTATAAAGTTACCTTATACAGGGTCAAAAACAAATAGACTTTGCATCACATGAGACCAAATTTTAAAAGCCCAATTTTGATTTTGTAGAAAAACACACATTTAATATGGCGCTACTTTAAAGAAAATGTATCTGAAATAAAGCATTGTCAAAACTAAGAAGTTTTATGTAGGTGGCGTTGAGTCTTATTTTGCAAAAGTGGTGCAATTTACAAAATATAGGTAAAAAATCAAAATTATTTTATTCAGCTGAAATTTTGCATGTGGGCTAGAAACTGCATTAAAAAAAACTTTTTCTAATAACTTTTTTCGATATTTTCAGAAATAACCCCACTTTTGAATTATTTTTTGGAAAAAATTTAAATTTGACAGATAATGCAAATCACGTGACTACTATTTTTTTGTTTAATTTTCATCTCAATCGAAGCATAACTTGATGCCAAAGTCAAATTTTGAATAAAGCAATTAATAAAAAAAAATCCCATATGATGCGGACTTTACTGGTGACACTGTATATTTAGTAAACTAAGCATAAATATCCCCAATATCTGGAACCCTCTTCTTGTCCAAAACGAACAACTCAAACTTCACACTCCAATAAGCACGTAGGCGGAGTCATCAAGCTTCATTGCACATGAATAGTATTTAAGAATTAGAATTTTTAGAATTATGATTGAAGGTTAGAGATACTAACTATCCGAAACGTTGTGTTAAGTAACAAAATAAAGACAATGAAAGACCGACAAGGTAATTTTTTTAAAAATAAAAAGTGTTATATAATGTCTACCTAACTGTTAAATGTTTTAAAACATGTTCCATTGAAAAGTTTGTTTAATTGTAACTTAGCTTTTAGGTGGTGTCGATCACTGGAGCCGCGATGTTACTGGTTCTCCAGAGATCGACATTCTCTGTCGTTACTAGTACCTTACCTTGTTGAGTTCCAGTGTTTGCCTATTTTTTGTTTTACGACTAAGTAGGTATTTCTTTGTTTTTTACAATAAATAGAATAGAATAGAATAGAATAGAATAGAATAGAATAGAATAGAATAGAATAGAACTTTATTTCATATTATGTTTCACAATACATATCATAAAGACATAAAAGAAATGACGTCACAAGATTACATTACTATAAGTTTTACATAAGTATTTTTCCTGGTTTTACATATTAAAGTAATCTTCAATTTTATACGGTTCCAGTCCAATTAGAAGTTTTTTAGTCTCCAATTTAAATTTTTTATAACATGATATATTCTTAATTCTATTTGGTAATTTATTATAAATTCTTATACACATATATGAGGGGTGTCTTTCTGTCATTGTTAACTTATGGATTGGATAATTTATATCTAATGTTCTAGTATTATATACATTATTTACATTGTTTATTAAGAATTTTTCTTTGTGTTTAAATAAATAAAGTAAACATTCATGCAAATATAGGCCATATATTGTTAAAATGCCGTTTTCCTTGAATTTCCCCCTGCAAGATTCTATTATACCCATCTTAAAAATGATTCTTATAATCCTTTTTTGTACAATGAAAATGGATTCAGTTTCTGAGCTAATTCCCCAAAAAATTAATCCATATCTAAGAAGCGCTTCAAAATTTGCAAAATATAAAATCTTAAGAATATCCCTATTTACATAACCTGTACATGTTCGAATTGCATAGCAGACTTTATTTAGTTTTTTACCCAAACTCTCAATTTGGGGTGACCATTTTAGGAACTCGTCAATGACAATTCCCAAAAAAGTTGTATATTTTACTGTCTCTATGTCCTTTTCACTTAATACAATATTCATTGGTTTCTCTTTTGTTGTCCTATTCGTACTAAAAATCACAATATTTGTTTTATCTTCATTTATTATTAATTTGTTACGTTCAAACCATTCTTTTGCATCTGAGAAAAAACACTCTATTTGCCGAATCAGAGATTCAGGTTCTTCTTCACCTACAAGTAAATTTGTGTCATCTGCAAAGTTTGTCATAGCTCGACCATCACCATTCGCTATGCAATTGAGATCATTTATGAATATCAAGAATATAATGGGCCCCAAAACACTCCCCTGAGGTAGACCCATCGTTATTTCTTTGATATTTGACTTAACTGCTTGATTGTTCTTTGTAATTACAACTCGTTGTTGTCTATTTGATAGATATGATTCCAGCCACCAAAATGCCACCAAAATTCAAGTAAAGTGAGGAACAAATGTGTTTAGCCCTAAAGGCACTTACTTAAACAAATCATGCCAGTTGCAAGTTGCAACTGCTGCAAAAACCTTTAGGGTGCTTAGAACCACCCTCCTTGGATATGTATTTTCGAAACCTATAGATATTCTTGAATGAAGAAAATCGTGTTTCATTACTTTTGTTCAGATTATTTATGCTGAGTTTCAAGAAATTCTGACCAAAAATGTTTTTCCCAATATAAACTTTTACTTTTCACCCCTTTACGGGTCAATTTCCAAAAAATAAGAAGTACGTTTTTCATGATTTGTGATGTAGAGTAGTTCTCCTAAGTTTCAAGAAAATAAGACAATAATTATTTTTCCAATAAAAACTTTTATAGGACCCCTTTTCCATCCAATTTCCCAAAACATCACAACACGTGCTTGCTTATATTAATAGGGTAGGCATAGTAACAATATAGAATAAAATTATAGTCAGTAGTAGGTATCTCCCTTAAAATATTATTTTATTAAAGGAACTTATAATATTTTTAGACCTTCACCAGTTTTAGTTTCTGAGATGCTTTTAGAAATTCCCATAAAAATTTCAACCCCCCGTTTTTATATCCTTAGAAAAATCCCTTCTTGGTGGATGCCTACGTTATTAACACCATATGAAAACTATAGTTTATTATTATAAGGAGACATTTTCAAAATCTTATGATTCTAAGATTAGGGGATTAATCCATCAGTTAGTCCGTCACTTTACAAGTTTTTATAATAGTAGGTATAGATTAAAGTATTAGTCAAAATATGACTGATTACTGTCAAACATCTAATGTAACATTGCTTTAAATTTGGAAAATGGGTCTTCGCTTCAAATTTGCCCTACAATAGGTAACAAGTGTAACAACCTATGCTGCATGGAAAGTATGCCAAAGAAAAGAAAACCAAACACTATTAAAGAATGCTGTTGTCGCCAAACATAGACTTCTTTTTGTGATGTTACCAATTTGTCTAATGTGCTTCTTTCAAAACCAACATAATTTTTGACATTCCTGATCCATTTTGAGCTTGATTTTGAGGTTACGCCACAATGTTTTTAGATTTTTTCTTTTTTTGTTCAAAAACCATATGAGTGTGAAAATGTTAGTGTAATTAAGTTATTTTATATTCGGGTACAGGAACTGGTAGAACTTTATAATTATAGTACCGATTTAGCAATGCAATTTATTTCTTGACTTACCTAGGTATGTGAATGCTTTATTGTAAAAATAATTTGGTTGGTATTTAAGATTCTATTATTATTTTTTATACCTTACACCCCACCCAGTACCCCAACTAGGTCTTAAAACTTTGTTATTGTATAATTAATTACAGAAACGTTGCTTCTGTAGTGCATCACTAAATTATGTGTGTTAATTATAGGTAAGCAATATTATCGATCCGTAAAGGCAGATTTTGACAAAAATGGAGAAAAACCGTATACGGATACTTAATTACCAAAAAGTGGAATGAAATTATCGGACTTTTACAATATAGATATAGGGACACGATGTATACTTATAATCATCCTTTACATCACTCCTCATTCTTAACTGCGAATTTATACCACCATTCTTAGAATATGTATTATGTGGAAGGTATACAGCATACTGAAGTTGCCTTGAGGCTTCCTTTGTACAGATCAGGAAGACTTTAAGGCATTCTCAGAAAACATTGCATTAATGGTAAAAGTAAAGATAGCTAACTCACACTTCATCTTATTATGTGTTTGCCTTATTGTTTTGTCCCGTTCTTCCACAATAATGTAATACCATATTTTTTATGGATTCAGCGAAGGTTCCAGAGTTTTCAGCCATTTCCACCGTCTTCAGATCAGAGCACAGGATCAGAGTAAGGACCCCACAGAAAAAGAAGGACCCTTTTTTAAAAACGTTTTAGTTTTATGGCGTCAGAGACAAAAGAAGACGAACGTCTGTTGTTTAAATAGGCAAGGCCAACTATGTGAAGTTGAACCAAGTAAAAACCACGTTTTATTATATTTTAGGTATAATAATTAAAAAGAAACTCACATTATCAATAATTTTTCACAGATTATTAATAAGAATAGACTGAGGCTTCTTCTTCTTCTTCACTTCTTTATGGCGTCGGCTGCGGTAAGCGCCATTCGCCAGCACAATTTGGGTGATCGTAAATTGGTCTGCTTTTACAGCATATTACGACCACAAGTTTTCTTCTTATTTATTTATTCACATTTACTGACTGTTTTTTATTTTAACTTAAATTTTTGGGAGTTAGTTAGACAGATAGCACAACAAAGGATTTAAACTCTTCTCTCTCCCGGGCAACAGAGGAGCATTACACACCCAGAAAGTTGCCTCGGATATATAGCACCTAGAATATAGAAATAGGGATATTTACATATATACATTTTGTACAATTAATGAATTATTATATTATTTTTATTTTTAGCCCTTATTTAATCTATTTCCTACAATTTGATTTTGTTATATTGCAAGAATTCATTAATAATTAGAATGGCTTTTTGAGTGATATTGGCTAGGACAATTTGTATGTTAAGTGGTGTTGGAATATTGCATTTTCTGAACTCTTCATACATGTTTATGTTTGGGATTTCATTTATAGGACATTCGAGGAATATATGGTCCAAACTCTCGATTTGACCACATTCACAATTTGGAGATTCTTTAATTTTTATTTTATGTAAATGTTGTCCTGTTAGGCAGTGTCCCGTTCTCATTCTTATGATCGCTGTAATATGTCTTCTATCAATATATACAAATTTATTGAACCATGGCTTTAGTGGAAATGTATTTTGGATTTGTTTATACCATTTACCTTTATTCATTGATTGCTCATTCCAAAAGAGCTTATGTACTTATCTTCTATTTGTTTTTTGATAGCTGGTATGATATCATTTTTGTCTAGTGGTATTTGCATTGGTACATTTAATATTCTTCCTGTGTTTGCAAGTTTGTCTGCTTCTTCATTTCCAGGTATTTTAGTATGGCTTGGGATCCAGGCTATTGCAAATTTGTTGAGGTTGTGGTCGGAGTCTATTAGCATTTGGCGGGTATATAGGCAAATAAGGTCATTATTATGGTTAATAGTTGTATTTTTCAACTTTTCTAAGGTACTTTTGGAATCTGTAAAAAATATTGCATTTTGAATGTTTTTTTCTAGGCAAACTGTTATTCCTTTATTTATTGCAGATATTTCTGCCGAGCAAATATTTAACTCATCTGGTAACCTTGATGAATATTTATAATTTATTTCTGGTATGTGCACTCCAAAGCCTGTCCTATTATTGTCTTTGGATGCATCTGTGTATACAAATGTGTACTGATTATTATAATTTGTAGTAGCTTCTAAAAAATATTTTCTATTATCTGTATTATTCTTTGTTAATCCTATGTCTATGATACTAATGTTTTCTGTCTGGGCATAATAATCTATCTCGAAGCATGGTAAAATCCCACTGCAATAAAATTTATCTTGGACAGGTAAGATGAGATTTAAGGCTTGTATTAGGTATGGTATATCTTTATTCTTCCAATAATTGATCTTGTTATTACAGTATATCTGTAGCTCTTTTAATAGGTTGATAAGAGGATGATTTTGTATTGCTGACAATTTTATAATAAACTTGGTTGTAAGCCATAATCGCCTGTGGTCGAGGTCCATTTCTGCTGTTTCCGCCATTAAGGCCGTGGTTGGGGTCGATTTCATTGTTCCAGTGATTAATCTTAGTCCTTGATTATAAATTGAGTTTAATTTGTTTAGGTTTTTTTTGCTGGTATTACTTATAAACATAGCTCCTTGGTCAAGTTGAGAGTTAACTAGGCCATTGAATGCCATTTGTATTATTTTAGGGTCCGCTCCCCACCATACCCTGGTTAATACTTTTAGAATATTGATACCTTTACGAGCTTTATTAATTACCTGTTCTATATGTTTGTTCCATTTCAAATTATGGTCAAATAGGACTCCTAAATATTTTGTATGAGTTTTATATTGAATTATGTTTTCATCAATTATTATATTTGCGGGTTGACTTTATTCACTCCTTTAGTAAACCATATAGCTTCACATTTATTTAACGACAACTTAAAATTATGTTTTTTAAGCCAGTTATTCACTTTGCTTAGTGCCTTATTAATTTTGTCAACCATTTGTACGACTTCTTTTCCTCTAAGTAATAGAATGATGTCATCTGCAAAACTAAGTAGGTCCACTTCATTAAGGTCAATTTTGAAGAGAGAGATTAGAAGAATATTAAATAGGATCGGGCTAAGGGGCGAACCCTGGGCAAGTCCAGTACTTGTTTTTCTTGGTCCTACTGTTTGTCCATTGTTGTCCTTAATAAATATTTTTCTGTCCGTAGGTTAAATATCAGATTGGTTAACTCTATAGGAATACCATATTCAATGAGGTAATTATAAAGTTGATGAATATTTATATTGTCATAAGCATTTTTTAGGTCAAGCAGCACTCCTATTGTTGACTGGTTTTTACTAAATCCAACTTGTATAAAGGATGTCATGTATGCTAGGTTTGTTGTTGATTCCCATTTCTCGTCTGAAGCCTACTTGTTTATGTGATAGGAGCTTTTTATTTTCAATTATCCATTCAAGTCTATTTTTGACCAGTGTTTCCAGGGTTTTGCATACACAGGAACTTAACGCTATTGGTCTATAATTATAGGGATCATTAGGACTCCTTTGTGGCTTCTGTATCGCTAACGTTAGTTGTTCTTTCCAGGTCTCTGGAATTTTTTGTCCCGAGAGTATACCGTTATATAGGTTGAGTAAAATTCTGTGGAATTTATCTGGCATATTAGTTATTATTGAATATTAAATTGAATTAATTTTAATCTGACACCATGTAAGGAACTACTATGAATATAAATAATAGATAGTATAACTTTTATATCTATATTTTTATTAATCCCTCCATGTCAACTTGGCATGTACCCGTAACAGGTCTTCCTTACCGGAATACCTAATACCCGTACAGTTTCCCAGGTTATTAATATTAATTTTTAAAACGGCTCATATGTCCCTATCTTTAATTTTTATTATCTTCCCAAAAAAATCAACTTCCGGTTAAACCGGATGTTACTTGAAAGCAGGAAATATAGTTGTTCCGGTTTAACTGGAAGTTGATTTTTTTGGGAAGATAATAAAAATTGAAGATAGGGACATGTAAGCCGTTTTGCTCTAAGACGTACTGTTAGAAAGTTAGAAGCTGTAAAAATTCAAAAATGTCACTTTTCAAGAGTCAATATCTCAGAAACTATAAAGTATAGACTAATAATGTATATATTAAAAAATAATTGTAATTTTATGTGGAATTTAAAAATGTAAAAATATACAGGGTGTTCAATTTAAAAAAAGTACATTTTTTCTTTTTCCGCTTTTTTGAGCCACCCTATAGAGTTAAAAATAATTTTACGTTATAAGTCAATTACTGCCCTTCAACTTTTGTATTAATATTTTTAATGTATTTGAAATAGTAACGGAGCTATTGTACTTTGCCACACTAAAGGACCACCCTATATACTGACACTTTTTAAAGTTTAAGAGATAAGTATAGGTTTAGCGACGCAGTCACCATTCGGTTTTTTTAAATTAGAATTTTGTTTTACTAAACGTAAAACTACAAAAGCATAGAAAATTCTAGAACTCAATTACATTGTGTAAAAGGTTAAACATCTGTATTAACTAAAAAGTTTAAGGTTTAAGGATGGTCTAATTGATACTACAGTAATATGAACTTTTAAAATGCTATTTAACAACAGTGATACAATTCGATAGGTATAAAATAAGTGCAACTACTGGCAGACTGCTTTAGTTAATTTGGGGCAAAGTTTTACAGCGTTGCTTACTAAAGGCTCGCAAAGTTTAGTTGCTTTCGTTTTATTTTTAATTAGTGATTTAAGTATATAGAGAAATAGGAACTGCTTTTAAGACAAGATGTTGTCAATTGTAAGAAGATAAATGAGTGGGTTAATATATAATGCCTTGGAAAAGGTTCAATTGAAGAATGAAAGATTAGAGACCTGCGGCATTGAATATCAAACTATAAGAAGGCCATATGAGCCGATTTCCTAAATCTGCTACGTCAAATTCATAGATGGCACAATGAGTTCACCAACAAGAAAGCGACTAACCTTTTCACTGCTAAATTAAAACATTGTTGCCGCCTGTCTGTTTTACTTGCTGCATGAGTTTTTTAAATTTATTTTTATAGCTTATCGTAAAACTTGATTTCACATAAGTATATCTACACCTATATCCACGTCTAGACCTAAAAATGTCCCTATTTTTAATTGCTTTGTAGCATATAATATTTTCAACCTTTTGACGTCCCAACGTTAATTACATGAAAACATATTGACCGCCATGTATTCTATTTCTAACAGAACTAAATTACTACTCTCACTATTCAATACCTACCTAGGCTACAACGTATATGTTGGGTAAAATATGAATGATGTGCGGTTTGTATAACTTGGTTTTTATTTGCAATTATTACTACTTTTCAAAATGGTTAAAATAAGTAGGTTTTACTTTCTTACTTAAGAAACATTCAGTTTGTTTGTATTAGTGTATTACGTATTTTGCCATTTTTCGACGAAATAAAACCTATTTTAGTTATACTTGCTGTCGCTTTTTACCTATTTTTATTTGTTTAACATTTAACACCTAATGCAACGGTAAAATCATTATGAAAGTCGGTCCAATTACCCCGGAGTAATCAGCGTACATATTATTATCAAAAACATACATTCGGCTGGAATTGAGAACCTCTTATTTTATTAATTGTCTGTTAAAAATGCTCGAATTCTTAAAAATTCCAATAAAATACGATATGCGGCAACACCACGACATCACATCAGTGAATTTGAGACATCTGTTGCCGAGGCGCTGCATTATAACGACAGACAGGCGACAGATTTAAGGTTAGAGTTACGATCAGCTCCACAATGGCGGCCAAACCAGCTCCAATACGTCAAAAAATGGGTTGTCAACTTTTCTCGGACATCCGTCATTCTTATATAGTTGGATATTCAATGCCTGCGGTGAGCTCTTGCTAGCAATAAGTTAAACAAAATGTAATGGATATGTTATGTAAAATAATAGATATATTTTTTCTTTATTGTTTGTCGTCTACTTTTATAAAATGCAATCTATATTTAAGGGTTTCATGTGTGTGTGTGTACTATATAGTGACTTACAAATTGATAATTATTTTAAGGGGGTTGAACTTTTTTAACGCTGGTTCTTATTATTTTTAGTTAAAAAAGGAAAACGTGCTGGTTTTGCTTTGATATTTCTGCTACTATTTGACTATGCGATTAAATTAAACTCCAAGAAGCTAGCTAGTAGCTAATGATTATTATATGGTGTACATATTCCTGCTTTGTAAAGTAAAATAGCAGGAAAATCAGACCTGTAGACAAAATAAGGTAGGTATATCCTCCGTACCATAAACGACGAATTTCACAGGTTCGCGAATGAAGTGACAGCGTTTGCTTGATTTCTGCTGACTGACAAAATACCTTGTATCAGCATAATATACAGGGTGTTCGGAAATGCGTTAGGAAATTTTAAGGGGTGATTCTACATGCAAAAATAATGCTGTAGATCATTTGGCAAAATGTCAAAATCTCCATGGTTACCAAGTTCAGGGGTTTGAATTTGTTCTTTTAGTTTTAGTTTCTCGTTATACTACATTTATTTTCGAACCAAATCATTTAATATTCGGCACACATACTAATCTTGAGCGACTATACAATTTGAAGATAAGAGTGCTTTTTTTTAAACCGCTAGAGGGCACTTTACCTGAATCATAAATATTATTTCCGTCATAACTTTTTTCGTTTGGTAGCTGGAGCAAAACCGAAGGTGCCATTTTAGTGGCAATTAAGAACACAAAAAATAAGTTACTCTTGATCAAGGTCGATAAACCCCACCGTTTAGCCACTAATCGATATCAAAGCTTTTATTGCTCTCAACCAAATGCCTACGTACATAAATGGAATCGCGTCAAATCAAGTGGCCCGGTTTCAAATTACCACTTAAATCTAGAATCAACAACAGTACTTAATTAATAAAATAATAAATTATAGTAAATTGTCAAAATGTTTTCCATTCATTTCTATACAATCTTATATTCTTTAAAAAATGCCTTCTAACGCGAAAAAAGATACCAACTCTGTTTTGCATAACCTCGCAACCATTTATTATTCTTTGACGCAAATCATTAATGTCATTTACAGGCGTCGCATACACCAAAGCCTTTAAGTGGCCCCAGAAAAAGAAATTCATAGTATTAATATCTGGCGAACGGGGCGCCAAGGCAAAGACCCGTTTCGTCCGATCCACCTATTAGGAAATGTTTCATTTAGGTATCTTCGTACTACTAAACTAAAATGGGGCGGAGCGTCATCCTGAAGAAGCTACATGTTCAGTCTGGTTTGCATGTCAACATTTTCCAACAAAGGGGGTATAGTCATTTTGAAGAAAATTTAAATAAACTTCTCCGTTTAGATGTCCGTCAAAGAAATGGGGACCTATCAGGTGATCTCCTACGATTCCGGCCCACACGTTTAAAGAAAACCGGCGTTGATGTCGACTTTCTACGATGACGTGTGTGTTATCATTGGCCCATATATTGATGAGTGTTCTGACAATTTATAATCCCTGCTCGCGTGAATCCTGCCTCGTCGGTAAACAATATGGTTTCAATAATTTGGTTGTTTTCTTCATATTTTTCTAAAATAGAATTGCACATGTCTACTCGTAATTGTGAATCACCCTCATAAAGCGCTTGCACCTTATGTACATGAAAGGGGTACATTAGCTCTTCATGAAGTGTTTCCCAAATTGTAGAACTAGCAATTCTTGGAACGCCATTTTTCTTGTACTTGTACCTGGATTTATCTTTACTCTTTCGAGAATTCTTTCTACCCTATCGACAGTTCTCACATGCCTTGATCTGCTACTATCACCCAAACTATTTTTTAACGAACCTACCTCGCCAAGCTGCCTAGTATAGTATAGTATAGTATAGTACATCTTTATTTGCATGAATTTTTTGTATAATTAAGCAAATAGTGTCAACAAGTAAATTAAAAAAAAAAAAATGAACAAACAAAATTAAAATAATACAGATAATAAATAACATCTAAACAACAAAATGTTAAACACAGTCTAAAACGTATAGCAAAACTTAAAAGAATACAAACTACCTACTTTGAGGAAGCGATTGCCCAAGAAATTCGGCAACAGTATACGGCTCTATGTCAAGAATGTATGAAAAAACTTTTTTCTTAAAAACCTTAGGATTTTTTTCTTGCTGAATTTGAATTGGAAGTTTATTAAAAAATTTCACACACGCACAGATTGGACTTTTTTCCGTCAAAGACAATCTATGCACTGGGGTATTAAGATTGATATTTCTCGTGTCATAGCTGTGGCCAGGCAGGAGATGACTGAACCGGGAGAAATTCTTAAACAGAAACATTATGCACTCAAAGATGTAAACACCAAAAAAGGTAAGTATGTTTAGTAACTTAAACTTTCCCCTGCAAGAATCCCTAGCCCTCATATCAAGTAAGGCTCTAAAAACCCTTTTCTGCAGTATGAGCACCTCAGTGGCCCCCGAAGCAGCCCCCCAAAACATCACACCATATCTCATAACAGAATAAAAGTTTGCATAATAGACTGTAAGCAAGGTATTTCTTCCCAAATAATCTTTAAGGACTCTTATTGAGTAACATGCAGAATTTAGTTTTTTTGAGACATGTTGAATCTGTACATCCCAATTTAGGTGTTGATCTATATAAAATCCCAAAAATTTTACAAATTTTGATGGCTCGATGTTCTGAGAGAGTACCTCAAGGGTTTCCGGGTACTCACCGCGCGACTGACATGTTCTAAAGCAGACAATTACTGTTTTATCATTATTCAGGAGCAGCTCATTCCCACTAAACCACCTCTCAGCCTCCCGCAGTGTATTTTTTGCAGTTGCAAAAAGACTATCCAGGGTTTGGCCCCAAAAAAGACCATTTGAATCATCAGCAAAGTTCACCAGGCTTGATGACTCATCCCTAAAAGCTTCAGGCAAGTCATTTATGTAAACCAAAAACAGAAAAGGCCCCAAAACGCTTCCCTGAGGAACGCCTAGACTGATGTTGATCTCTTCCGAAAAGGACTTTGTCCCTTCTATTTCCAAACACACTTTTTGAGATCTTCCAAGAAGATATGATCTTAACCACTCCAATGCTGGACCCCGGATTCCATAAAGTTCAAGTTTTTTTAACAGTAGCTCATGGCTCAGACTGTCAAAGGCCTTCGACAGATCCAGGAATGCCCCCAGAGTTTTGTATTTGCTTTCCAGATTTTCTATAATTTTGGCAACAAAGTCATAGGTTGCAGTCTCAACAGATCTACCCGCAAGAAAGCCATGCTGACAATTATTAATAAGGTTTCCCGATAAGAAAAACTTCTTCAGTCTATCCAACATAGCTGTCTCAAATATCTTAGAGAATGACGAAAGAAGACTAATGGGACGATAATTTTCGATCATTGTAGGATCACCCTTTTTATACAACGGTTTAATTATAGCTAGTTTCAGGGCATGAGGAAATGTGCCAGACCGAAATGAGTTATTAATAATGAATGATAGTGGAGACAAAACCTCTGATGCCACACTTTTTATTAGGTTAGTAGAAATCTCGTCATGACCACAACTGTGCTTGTTCTTTAATTTTTTTATGATTTTAAAAACTTCTTCACAAGTTACAGGCTGTAAAGACATGCAATCTGTATTCCGTCTTACATTCAACGAAAAATCCTGAACGCGGTTGATACGTTTAACAGAACTTGTAGCCGCCTCTGCCATAAATTTATTTATATCATTACAAAGAATTTTTGGCTCACCCTGAAGTCCAATCTCGCCAGTCCTTTTTGAATTTCCCCTAATCTCCCCTATAATTTGCCATGAAACCCTTGTTTTGTTGTCACTCTCATTTATTCTCCGCTGGTAATAAGACCTACGAGACTCAGCAAGAAGCAAGTTATACTACGCCTATGAATACTGATAAAAGTTAGTGCACATGGAGCATTTCTATTAGGATAAGCTCTGCGATATAAAGCCGTCTAGCCTCTTCCGCCTTCTCATTTGCTTGCCCGCAACAGAAATGGATCACGGTACTCAACATTTGAATATATTCTCGTTTCTCGTTCCATTTTAACTTCGTCTTTTTATTACAAACCCGAACAAACGCGAACAAACCCGAACAAACCCTAAAAATTATTTAGTTGTCAAATTTCGCATAATTTGAAAACAGGCCACTTAATTTCACGCAATTCCATTTATGTTCGTAGGCATTTGGTTGAGAGCAATGAAAGCTTTGATATCGATTATAGTGGCTAAACAGTGGGGTTTATCGACCTTGATCAAGAGTAACTTATTTTTTGTGTTCTTAATTGTTATGGTGACCAGCAACAGTGGATGTCGCCCTTACTATGCAGTGAGGGCGACATCCACTGTGACTGGTCACCATAACAAGTAATATTTCTCCCTCGCCCAAACATCACATTAATTGCTACTAAAATGGCACCTTCGGTTTTGCTCCAGCTACCAAAAGAAAAAAGTTATGACGGAAATAATATTTATGTTTCAGGTAAAGTGCCCTCTAGCGGTTAAAAAAAAGGACTCTTATCTTCAAATTGTATAATCGCTCGAGATTAGTATGTGTGCCGAATATCAAATGATTTGGTTCGAAAATAAATGTAGTATGACGAAAAACTAAAACTAAAAGATCAAAATGAAACCCCTGTACCTTGGTAACCATGGAGATTTCGACATTTTGCCAAATAATCTACTAGCAATATTTTTGCATGTAGATGAATCACCCCTTATAACTTTCTAACGCATTTTCCGAACACCCTGTATATATATCCTGACTTGCTATCATTTAAACAGTGAAGGGGATAAGTAGGGAAACTTTCTATCGCTCTAAGGATGCGCTTATCCTTAAACTTTCAAAAATATTACAGAAGAAATATTGGCTAGAGGCTATAAAGACACAGGCCATTGCAATCCACAAACAGAACAGAACATACGCTTTGCAGCCAACAGCTTCGTGTTCTGTGGCTTCGACCCACCAACCGATTACACCGAGCATAAAAACGTCTTTATGACGTTCGTGTAGTTCGTAGTGCTGGGAAGTTTAGTTCACTTTGCCGATTTCAATCTTTCGTTCTCGTTCAATAAAGTGAATAGTTCAAAAGACTAGTTCGTTTAGTTCATTTAGTTCACTGATTTATACTGGCATATCGCCGCATGCATCGGTCGGTCAGGTGACAAAACCTATAATCTCGGTCGTCTCGCTCTCGCTTGCGTAGTACATTCCGTTTAGACTTTAGTTCGCCTTGTTTCAATCTCTCAGTAATTACTGATTGAATCTTTTAGTTCAGTTGGCAGATTCGATCTTTTGAACTAGTTCGTTCGCGAACTACACAACTCTAGTAGTTCGTGACATCTTAGGGTATGGTGCGAAAGTAACTAGTGTCGTGGTTTAGCGTTCCGTAATTAACCAAATGATAGCGGTATCCAAAAAATAGGTTTATTTTGGAACACGGTTTTCGGATATCACGTCACCCAAATGTCAAAATGCTCACCGGCTTAAACGCCCGGTTACAAGCGGTTCCTCCTGTCACTTGTCATTAATATGAAATATTTTGTTATGAATTTAATTTCAAAATGTTTGGCCGTTGGTTAGTAATTTATTAAGTTTTTCAGAGAATCAATCTCAATTAAATTATAAGAAGTAAGTGTATTTAGCATTCCTGTAAATTATCACTCTGTCCTGGACTTTTCAAAATTAAAGGTTATGCTATTAACGAACATGGTGATTTTTCAGAAGGCGGTAAATTGAGCATCTCGTGCCGTGACGTCACTAATAATGTGACGTCATTATTTGACAGCGAATGGCTCCTAACCTCAACTTCTTAGATGCTAATCTGTTTTGAATTTCAAAATACAAAAGAAAAATCGACGAATAAAGGTGGTTTATGCAGACCAATAAAATGAATGTGCGGGTTTTAAGTTTCTTTATTTATTTAATATTTTTTTAATAATAAAATTATTTATTTTTTTTTTATTTACTTAGGTATTTATAAAATTACAAATTAATAAACTTTATAATAATAAAGTTCAGCCTCACAGATCGTAGGCCCGGGTTCCATTCCCGGTGCCGACAACGTCGATGTTAAATTTGGAATTTGGTTTAAGAGGTGGCGCCGTCTTTCGGAAGAGACGTTAAACTGTGGGCCCCGTGTCATGGATGTTGGCACGTTAAAGAACCCTACCCTCGACAAAGAGGGATTCGGCAAAATTACCAGATAGTGTGTGACAAATTCCCTGGCGTCGGTGATTGGCCTCGTTGCGGAAAAAGGCCGACGTAAAATAAATAAATTAAAAAAAAAAAAAAAACTTTATTAATACAATTTACAATTACAATAACTGCATATAATACTTCATACAATTCTAATCTTAAATTAATAATTAATAACTGCCCTATATAAGCTGATTTAACAGCTGCATTGTGCCGATAAATAATTAAATAATATTAATAATAAACTTTATTTTAAATAATGTTTACATAAATGCAACACAAAGTGTGAAATGGCGTCATACAAAAGAGGAAAAACCATATATTATATTATATTCACAAATTGCTACAATAATCATTCAGGCTGTAGGGTTCCAGTTCCACCAAAAACTTTCTCACCCGTTTTTTAAATACTTTTGGTACACTTATTATTTTCAGTTCTCGAGGCAATGCAATAAACAACTTTAAGCACATGTATTAAGGACATTTTTCAGTAAACGTAAGTCTATGACTTTGATACATTACTTCTAAAGTTCGTGTTTCATATCTACTTTGAGACTGAATTCCAAAACGATCCTTATTTTTAATAAAAAATAGTAAACATTCATACATATTGCATATACAGTCATTATATCTAGATTTCTAAATAAACCTCTACAGCTTTCTAAGTATTTTTTTTTCTTAATAACTCTTAATACACGTTTTTGCGCTACAAAAATACTTTGTGTTAAACTATGCCTTCCCCAGAATATTATGCCATATTTTAACACTGACTCAAAATTTGCCATGTATGTTATTCTCAGTGTTCTCTCATCCATGTACTTACCCATGATTCGTATACCATAACATATTGAATTTAGTTTTTTAACCGTACTATTTATATGATCCGACCGATCTAAATGCTCATTAATATAGATACCTAGAAATTTAGCCTTATCAGATATTGCAATGTTTAAATCATCTATTTTTATAATTTCTGGTTTAGTTATTGCAGCCTGTTTTGTACTGAAAACAATAGCATTTGTTTTTTTCTTTGTTCAGAAGGAGTCTATTTTTATGAAACCACTCTGTGACTTTCTCAAAAAAGACCCTTGATTTCACAAGAATATTTTCTAATTCTTTACTACCCGTAATTAAGTTTGTGTCGTCTGCGTATTCTACAATATATTCAAGTGGTTTATTGATTTTAGTAGACAAATCATTGGCAAATACAATAAACAGCAGGGGACCCAAAATGCTACCCTGTGCTATACCTGTATTGTTTTGGAGCATATCAGATCGTAATGTTTTCCCATTTTTTGTTATACTGACACATTGTTTTCTATTATCTAGATAAGAAATTAGCCACTTTTTAGTGTTACCCCTAATGCCGTACAGTTCTAATTTTTTTAATAAGTATCTGTCTGTCTAAACAGTCATAGGCCTTAGATAAGTCTAGAAACATGCCAAGTGCTAAATCACCATTTTCGATCAGATTCAGTATATGTGTAATAAATTCGAAAATTGCCGTTTGGGTAGATCTATTTTTGATAAAACCATGTTGACAACTTCTGAAGATGTCACATTCAGTTAAAAAATTCATTAATCTTATGTTCATTGCTTGTTCAAAGATCTTTGAGTACGCGGGTAGGTAATAAGCTTCTAGGCCTATAACTATCCATACTTTCCGGATTTCCTTTCTTATATAATGGTTTAATAAGTGCATTTTTTAAGTTATCTGGAAACACTCCAAAGCTAAAAGAATTGTTAATTATATATGACAGTATATTTTTTAATACTGAAGTTGCCATCTTTAGAATACTTGTTGGAAGTTAATCTATACCACTGCTGTGCTTATTTTTTAATTTGCTAGCAATTTCCACAATTTCGTTTGGCCGTACAGGTTTCAAAAACATTGATTGTACGTTGCTATTTATGTTACTAGAAAACGGTATATCTCTTAGATTATTTAAAAGTTCTGGAACAACTGATAATAAAAATTTATTATACCTATTCCCTATATCTTCAGAGTTTCCCTCTACCTTAATTTCATAAAAATCAGAATTTTTTCCTGTAATCTCTCTGCAAATTGTCTACATACATTTTGTCTTATTATCTGAGTTTCTTATGCGACTTGCATACCTTTCTTTTCTTATTGCTATTAATATTGAATCATATACTTTTTTTTTTCATTATATCGTTGTTTATAGTTTGAATCAAATCTAGAGAGCATTAATAAATTATCCAGTCTGCGTTTACATTCTAACAAGGTGATATCTGTAGGAGGTTTTTTACGTGGTTTTTTATTTATAAGTTTTCGAGGGAAACTCTGATTAAATAAGGCCAATACCTTATTCATAAAAATATTCCATTGTTTATTGACATTACTTTTTTCTACCCTATATACTTTCAGCCAGTCTTGTTCATTTAAACTGCTCAAAAGATTGAGCTTGTTTTCCTAATAACAAATAAAAATAGATAACAATTTACCGTAAAGTATAATCACTTTGTTTACAATATAATAAATGATAAATGAAACAATCAAAAATGTTCTTATTAAAATAAAAAAGAATCAGAGAAGACATAATATCCAGTTCTCCAACGATCCCAGAACCACAATTCATGTTATTTCTAAAAAATGTCCAAAAAGTTTGTATGTCTATAAAGTCATTAAAGCAAAAGTAAACTTATTACTAACAAAATTTTTTTGACTTCTCCCTTAAATAAACTTTGCCCTTTAATTATTTTAAGTTTTTCACTCGTCACTTGATGTAGGAAATCTTTACTTTCTAACTGCAATTGACCAATTAGTTTACTTCCAATTATTAGGTTGTTGTCATCGGCAAAGCTAATTATTTTTTGATTAGGATTTTTCACTATTGCATACAAGTCATTTGTAAATATAATAAATAGCTAATAAGCTACCTTGTGCAATTCCTGTAGAATTTAAGAGTAAATTTGATTTGTGTGTTTGGCTGTTTTTTCTACACTTACCAGCTGTAAATGGGCCTCCAGATAAGAAGATAGTATTATTGTGTGTACTGATGGTCATTTTCTGGCTTAGAAGATACTATAATATCATTATTAAGCATTTCATTTATAATGCTTTTTTCTCTCATTGTTCCCTTGCTCATATGCGTATTTGTAGTTTTTCGTTTTTTTGTAGAAAAAAATGTTTTTTGTTTTATTATGTTTTTGTTCCCTGGTTCTTTCTTTATTTGAGAATTGTCTATATTAAATTTATGCAAAGGAATATTGCTGACAGCTGTAGCAGACGTCACGTGATGAAGAATTGATGTTAGTTGTTCCTTAGATAAGTCTCCAGAATTGATATTTTGTAAAACAGAATATACTTTTGTTGTAATTTGTTCTTTTAGCTTATCATTATCTGATTTGTGAGATATATGAGAAACAAGCTTCTGTACTTCACCTGACATCTCTACGGACTGTGATGAACATCCTGGTTGTTTTTGAGTATCTTGCAAAGCCACAAAATGAACATGTTTACAAATTGTGCTTCTTATTAAAAAATCGGTACAGCTACATGTATATGAATGTATACAAATGTCACAAAAAGTACATTTAATAGAACAGCAGCTTACAGTACTTTTTCTTTCTACAATGTATTCATCATTTTGCTGACTTTTTAATGTAAATACATTATTATTGTAAGACACACTAAAATTACTAACTAAAGCAGATCTATGTCTTGAAGTTATATAACTCTCAACCGATTTGCCTTTTTTAAATTTTATAATCCTTTCTATAGTCTTATCTCTTAAAAATATTAATAACTGGTGGATACTCTTATCTAATCTCTTAATTTTCTTACCATCCAAGTAGCAGTATTTTAAAACTCTATGAAAATTTTCAATGCTCATATTGGTATTTACCCCACAACCTTTTCTGTAACAGTAGGCCCACTCTTTAAAATTATTAGCATAATATGTTTTAAAATATATTCCAAAATTATAGGTGTCTGAGTCATTTAAAATCTTACCTAAAAAGTTATTTAGACTATTTAAAAATATTTCCGGATCTAAAATATATTGCAGTTCCTTTATCATTTTGTACGTATAGGACTTTTTATCGGGATCATTAATTTTGTTAAGGTTAACCTGCCAGGCTCTATCCACATGCCAAGCGCATAATAAACGATGTAATGGAGGTACCATTACACTACACCAAGCATTAATAAATGTATCTGTTATGTCAGACATAAAGACTTTGGTATTAACAACACCTACACATTCCTTAATTTTTTCAAAAAATAATTTGTACATAAAAGTATCTTTTCTGTTTGAAAACATGAATGCAGTTGGAAACCCATTACCAAATTCATCTTTTACTAACAGGGTTGTTAATTCAAAATCATATGAATTAAGCCCATGAGTTCCGTCAATTGCAATTAAACTTATTCCAAACTTTTTTATAATGTCCTTTTGAACTGCATTCATAAAAATAAGGCAAAAATCATCTTCTTTTAATTCTGAATAATTTTCTATTTTTATACCCTGCTGTTTATAAAACAATATTGAAGGTGATTCTTCAGACGCAAGACACTCTGACACCCACATATGTACACTTGTTGCATCATCTTTGTGTCTACAGCCATCCTTCAAGTCAATACCATAACATTTTTTAATATTCTTGATATCTTCTCGAGTAGTCAAGTCAAATCTCTTCAAGTCTTCACCTATATTGTCCCGAACATTTTCAAGAATTCTTGAACAAAAAACGTGTATTAGTAAATATTTAACAGAAATAGGTATGCCTGGATAATATAGACACTTTATAATTAACAAAAAAACCCCAAAAAATTTAAATCCTCTCCAAAAATCTAATATACCTAAAATTACACACTGTATAATAGATATTTACTAAAATATGTAAAATAATTGGGTATGTATCACTAAGTAGTAAATAAACATTCTACAGATAGGTACATCTTAAATATTAGAGATTAGTAGCCTCTAGCCTCTCATACCAAAAAACGTAAAAATCCTTTACCACTCAATAATTTCATTATGTATAAATATCTGCCACCATTTAACCATTGCTTCTTAACAATTCTTATTTATTTATACTCAAAGCAATTAAGTATACCTACTAAGTATTAATACTTTTACCACAAGGTAAGTAGCAATAAAATACCTATCGGCTTTTAAAACTCATTTACAAATTATAAGAAATAAGCTAGATATAACTGGACACCAATATTTTTTGAAAACTTAATACAAACTTACATATTCTTTCATTGTGGATTATTATTTCAAATGCTGTAAAAAATTATGCAAAATTAAGGATTATTACAAAACTCAACAATTTTTTTATAGTCCTAAAAACTAGTATGTATCAACCTATTATATTTACCGTTTTGGTGGAACTCCCAAAATAAGTTTGGATGCTACGACGTCTTTATCTTCTTGTGATAAGTGCAAATGTTGAATGTCTTGACTATGACCATAATGAGTCTTAAAATAGGAAACTTCACATAATCCATTTTTATTTTTTTTCACAATAATTTGGCTAGTACAAGAATATGGCATTTTGCATGACCCTTGAGACTTAGGTGCTCTTTCAGGATTTTCCTTTAGGGAATACTTTCGGGAGGACCTGATACACTCAAAATAAAGTCTTTCAATTTCATCAACACGATTTATCCCTCTAACTTTGCAGTACTGGATATTATTTTGCTTTTCTTCTTGCACAAGCAAAGTACTGAAATCTAAAAAAAAATGGTGGTATACCAAAATGGTATTTATCTATAAGGTTAACAACTCTATTACAACAGTTCATTACCTGAAATGTTTTTAAACTCCAAATTCACTGATTCTGTGCTGTGGCCATGCTTTTCTTTTAGATGCAAACGCAAGTCGTTATTAAAGTTAAAATACAAGTTACACTTTAAGCAAGAGTATCTTTTAGGCACTGCATATTCAATATAATTATGTCCCATTTGTTTATGTACATTTCTATTGTGCCGATTAAACGTTGACTGACTAGAGAATACTTTCTCACATTCAAAACAAAACACACCCATTCCTATTCTTAAAATACAAAAGATGTTTATTGAAATAATTAAACCACAAACTCAAATCAACCTTTTATATTAGCAGAATAACAAGTTTGAGGTTAGGAGAAATCCATTCGCTGTCAAATAATGACGTCACATTATTAGTGACGTCACGGCACGAGATGCTCAATTTACCGCCTTCTGATTTTTCGTCCCGAATATAACCGGATTTTTATGGTTGATCTCTGTCATTTGTCGCGGTTAACAGTGGTTACTGGTGGTGATATTCGGACCATACCCTTAGTTGGTGTTTTGTGCGTGACATCGTGACACCGACACCACAGAATACAGATTCCGTATTCTGTGACCGACACATCTGCTCAAGGCGTTCAAGTTCAAGCCAAGCTCAAATGATTGAAATATTACTTAATATAACTTATAATTAATACAAATAATTTAGTAATGCACTAACTACAAAAGCAGCGTTTCTGTAAGTAATTAAGTATACAATAACAAGTTTTAGGACCAAGTTGGGGGGTAAGGTATAAAATAGATAATAATAGTGAATAGTATCTTAAAAAAATACCAACCAAATTATTTTTACAATAACAAAGCATCGTCACATAATATTATGTCAAGAAATAAGGTATTGCATTGCTAAATCGGTACTATAAAGTTCGGTATACCTAAAGTTCCTGTACCCAAAATCTTAACCCAGATAACCAAAACTGTATCCAAAAGCGCTTAAAAAGTACTTGTTATCTGTTACTGTAGAATCGGAGAAGCGCTTTCATATTTAACTTGCAAAGCGCCCCGGCGTCCGGACGGCCGGCTAAATCCACGCGGTACTTTTTCAGCAAATATGGCCGCCGGGCTCGCTATAACGATTGCTAAAAAAGCACTTTAAAAGCGCTACCTCTGAATAAGTATTCTACGCGCTTTAAATGCACTGCTTTCAAGTGACGGAATTTCAATGCTCCAGGTCTTAGTTAAGGCACATACAGGAGGAGGCGATATAACTAAAGGAATAAATTCCGTCGAAAAGGTACAGGGTTAGGAAAAATTACCAGAACGGTCGATTATTTTAAAATATACAGGGGTTATCAAAAAACGTCTTTTATAAAAAATGTAGGGCTGTTAAAAATCTGCATATCGGTGATAAATTAAAATATACAGGGTCGCCCACAAAGTTGTGGAGAATGATAGTTATATTTTTTTAAATGGAACACCCTGTATATTTTTACATTTTTAAATTCCACATAAAATTATAATTATTTTTTTTTTAATGCACTATTAGTCTATACTTCATAGTTTCCGAGATATTGACTCTCGAAAAGTGACATTTTTGAACTTTGACAGCTTATAACTTTTTAACAGTACGTCTTAGAGCAAAACGGCTTACATGTCCCTATCTTCAAATTTTATTATCTTTCCAAAAAAATTAACTTCTGGTTAAACCGGATGTAACTCGAAAGAAGGAAATATAGTTGTTCCGGTTTAACTGGAAGTTGATTTTTTTGGGAAGATAACAAAAATTGAAGATAGGGACATGTAAGCCGTTTTGCTCTAAGACGTACTGTTAGAAAGTTATAAGCTGTCAAAGTTCAAAAATGTCACTTTTCGAGAGTCAATATCTCGGAAACTATGTAGTATAGACTAATAGTGCATTTAATAAAAAATAATTATAATTTTATGTGGAATTTAAAAATGTAAAAATATACAGGGTGTTCAATTTAAAAAATATAACTATCATTCTCCACAACTTTGTGGGCGACCCTGTATATTTCAATTTATCACCAATATGTAGATTTTTAACAGCCCTACATTTTTTAAATAAGACGTTTTTTGATAACCCCCTGTATATTTTGAAATAATCGACCGTTCTGGTAATTTTTCCTAACCCTGTATATGGTGTCCATATAAAGTGCACATTTTAATTATTATATTTTGTGTAATTTTTAAGATTTTTTTATGTATCGCTATAACGTAATTATTTTATTTGGTCGCACCAAAAATGAATGTACCAAAACCTAGACCTTTTCCTTTCGCAAGCATTAAATTTTCTCCAGTATTCTAAAACTTAAGGGAGTAGGGGAGAAAATTAAATAAGACTTTTAAATGCAAAATAATTTTAATATTTAATTTTTTTACCTCGTCAGAAACATTTATAATTAATACATCGATAAACTAAAAGTAGCATATTAGTTATGACATTGATTAATACAAGCATTTTGGACTTGCATTGTCAAGTTTCAACTGGTAAGTATCTCCAGTCGTCTTCAGGTGAATACTAAATTAGTAAAGTAAAGTAACTACAGGTCTATTTATACTAGCTAAATAGGTGCACTGAAATATGTGCAGTCATGCATTTAATTCGAGGTCTTATTCTAAGATTACATATCTTAACAAAGGTTTCCATATATTTCCTATGTCCAATGATGTTCAAGGAAGCTGTGGCTATTCATCAAAACCTAGGTTGCTTCAGTAAATATTAGTAGACAAAAGAAATATATTGAAACCTTTGTTAAGTAGATGTAATCTTATCATAACTGCACACATATTTCAGGCATGCTTCAGTCGAGGCTTCAGTGCACCTAGCTAGTATAGACCTGTAGTTACTTTTCTTATTTAGTATTCACCTGAAGACGACTGGAGACACATACCAGTTGAAACTTTGTGATTTAAACCAAATAAAGACAATGAAAGTCCAAAATTCTTCGATCAATCAAGATCATGCATTGTCTCCAACCTCAGACAGTTAAAGACACTGTTTATAAAAATAAGATTAGACCCAGCAATAAACAGTTTTATATTTATAGATTTAATGCCTGGATCTTCGAAACTGTATAAAAGTGCTGTGTTTAAAAGATTAGTTAGTTTTGTAACCAGCTGTATAAGTACGTAAATATATACATATAAATACATAGTTGCACATGGAGACAAAAATCATTTTAGCAATTGCAAAGTGGTATATAATATGTGCCACACATATAACTTGGTAACACAAAGACATAAAAATACGGAAGACATTTTAAAGATAATATATATAGTATACATACAATTTTGTTTCTTTTAAATCAGCTTGGTATCCTGGAAATTATAGATTGGACAGCAGTAAAACTAATAATTATGCAGTTATTTTTCCCCTTCCTCCTTCTCTGTTCCTTAGATATAATTTAATTGTACTTCTACATCTTTTTCGGTGGCATTTCTTGAAAAACATTTTTTTTCTTACAGCAACGTACTACAAAATAAAAAGCAAACTTTTATATTTAAAGCACTTTTATCTACAAACTTTAACACTATTAAAAATAGGCTTTTTAAATTTTAATTTTCAATGTCAAAAATGATTAATTTTAAGATGGCAATTTTAAGTCTTACTTTAAACACCAGTGTAAAAAAATAGTTTTACTTTAACACCATTAGTCCTTACTAAGTAAGGTGTTAGAAGTTGTAACACCATGCGTAATGGTTAATTTTAATTTTGAAAAAGTTTTTAAAATATTATCGTCTATTTTAGTGCCAAGTTCAACAGTTTTTGTAAAAATAATGTATGATGTAAGTATCCCTTAAAAGTGGTTTTATCTTAATGTTCCTTTCTACTAAATAAATTGGAACTTTTAACACTATAACATCATGAACTACTATTAATTAAACTAAAAAAAATGTCAATAATTATTGTTTTAAACAAATTCACAAAAAAATGTAGTTTTAAAAATTGACTACCTATATAGTTTATTGACACACACAGATATGAAGTGTCTATAACCATCTAGCTGAGCTTGGATATTTAAATATATACGGTTAGTAATGAAAATATACTTATAATATTGTCTTTTACATCCTTACCTAAAATTAATTTTCAGTCAATTGAGAAAAAGTAATCTTATTATTACGTCTTGTCCAGTTTAGTTCCTTCTGCGAAAGTGTTCTTAATAATTTGCACTTATTATTATTCGAGTTGTGTCAATGGAGTCGTCCACCTACAACTTCAAAATCCTCTCTGACCTAAAAGGTTATAGTAAAATTTAATGTACATTCACGTTATTTGCAAAATATTTATTTGTTAATTATATACCTGCGCATTTTTAGGTAAAAGTTATTTAATATTTAGTAATAAATGATTTATTTTTACTTTTAATTATCAGTATTTTGCACGAAGCTACAAAAATATCACTAAATACTAAATCTCGTATATTCTTTAGTCATAACCCCCATTTCGCTGCAGAGGGGAAGGGTAAATATTCTTTTAGAAATGCATTTATAGTCTTATAGTCATTATCAACTGTAAAATTCATAGTAGGTATAAGAATTTAAAGTTAATTTATTTATATAAATTTCATATAATGCCAAAAGCGACCAATATGGCCGCGGGTCGTTTCTATCTTTTTTTTTCTGTGGTTTCTATCCTGAAGCCGAATAAAATGGAAAACTCAACAGCTCTTGCCGTTATAGCCCGCTATTACATAGTTCCTTGCTTAATTAAGTAATTTGCAGTTACTAAAATGTGTAAATTATAATATACATACCTCATTTTCTTGAAGTTTCTTGCTATATAATTTCACTAAACAAGTGTACCAAACAAAAAACCAATTAAAAATGGACGAAGTGACGAAAGTCGAAGACCGAACACCAAAAACGACGAAACTATATAACCTCACTCGGTGTGACTGAACTGTCAACGTCTTACGCGCTTTTAAAGCGTATTACTTTTAAGTGCTTGCACAACATGCACAAGATATGCACTTCTGGCATACGGTTACAGAGGTGCTAATTTTATAAATGCCGGCCGTTATATTTTAAGCGGTTGTTCGTTAAAGCTGAAATAAACCAACGAATAATTATTGCTTTTTCCGCACCACAAAGTGAGTAATCCTTTTATGACTGCCGGCCAACGCAATATCGGCAGATTAAAACCAAGTGTGTTATCTGGGAACAGTATAAAACAAAGTCGCTGTCTGTCCGTCCGTCCCTATAATAATAATAAACTTTATTTTTCATATTGTGTTAATATAACTATGCTTAAATCTTTAAAACTACGCAACGGATTTTGAAGCGGTTTTTTTTTAATAGATAGAGTGATTCAAGGGGAAGGTTTTTATGTATAACTGGCGACCCGCCCCGGCTTCGCACGGGTGCAATTTCAGAAAGTGGCATGCCGGGTACTAATATATCGGGTTTGTATTTATACCAGCGGGTTGCAACGCATGCCGGTTACACGCTAGTACTCAATAAAATAACTCAATTACAGTAACATTTTCACACTCTTAGGTATATGGTTTTTGAACAAAAAAATAAAAAAAATAAAAACATTGTGGCGTAACCTCAAATTTGATCAGGAATGTCAAAAATTATGTTGGTTTTGAAAGAAGCACATTAGACAAATTGGTAACATCACAAAAAGAAGTCTATGTTTGGCGACAACAGCATTGTCTTTAATAGTGTTTGGTTTCCTTTCCTTTGGCATACTTTCCATGCAGCATCGGTTGTTACCTATTGTAGGGCAAATTTAATGCGAAGACCCATTTTCCAAATTTAAAGCAATGTTTTACATACATTAGATGTTTGACAGTAGTAAGACATATTTTGACGACTATTAACTTAATAATGTTATAATGTACTTAGGCATCAGCAAGAAGGGATTTTTCTAAGGGGATAAAAACAGGTGGTTGAAATTTTTATGGGAATTTCTGTATGTATCTCAGAAACTAAAACTGGTGTAGGTCTAAAAATAACATAAGTTCCTTTAATAAAATAATAATAGGGGTAAGCATATTTTGAGGGAGATACCCAATGATATAGACTAGCCAAATACTGGTGCTATGCCCACCCTGTTAACATAAGCAAGTACATGTTGTGATGTTTCGGGAAATTTTGCCCCTAGGGGGTAGAGATGCAAATTTTGAGATGGTAAAATATTGGCTCCCCAATTTATTTTAGAGCAAAAGTTTATCTAAACTTTTTAAAGAATTCAATAAACTAAACTCAGTTGCAAAATTTTAATAATTTTCATGCAGTCTATCCAAACTTATTTAAAAAATAATATTATCTTCTATTATCCTAAAATGGATAATACGGGTCTGAATTTTAATGAGGATATTTTGATTGATTATGTCAGTGTCAAATTCAAACCAAGTTTGACAATTTTTTTACCCATAAAGGTCGATTTATAAACTTGACGTTCCGTTTGCGTTCGCCGTTTGCGTTCACCGTTTGCGTCGACGTCCGTAGACACGAAATTCGACTGTCTATAAACTTGACGTTTGCGACGTTCAAAGAATGACATAACCTGCTTTTCTTTTGACTTTTCGTGTGATTAATATTGTGTTTTTGTTATTTTCAAAATGAACAAGGAATATTTTGAAGATTAATTGCCGGAGTGGGAATTATCCTTTGTACCTATGTGGTCTTAAACCACAGACACAAAACATAAACAAACTTTAAAATGTTCACTGTTTATTATACTATCATTAAGTTTTTGTTGTTGGATAGCATTCTGGCATTCAATAATCACAGCTCCATTTTGAAGATGCTTTACTCTTTTGAAAGTTCCCTCGATATTGGTAGCTTTTACACATTTTTTTATTTCTTGCAATACTACCCTGGAGTCAGTTTGAGTCTTTATTTTGATTAAACTTTCATGTTTGGGTTTTTGAGGGGAGGTTTTCCAATCAGAAATATTTGACTTTAATGCTGGGTTGTTAGTAGCTGGGGTGTATTTAGTCGATTTTAGTATTTCGTTGAATGCTGGTTTTTTACTGGGTGGATGTGATAAAAGAAAAGTAGGATCTGGGCCATGACTTTTAGTAGATGATGATGTATTCATTGATGCTACAGCTTTTATTTTCTGACTAAGTTCAATATTAGTCTTCTCAGTTTGCCCAATTCTATAAGCCAAAGTAGTTAGCTGCTGTTTTCAGTTGCTTTATGGAGGGTTTCTAGGGCATTCAGTGCTTCATTCAAAATTTGTTCGGTAGGTTGATAAGAGTCATTTAACTCGGAAGTACTTGAAGTGAGTTGAGTTTTCTGAATATTATTAAGCCTCTTTGCTCTATTTTTTTTCCATTGATGCGGGACTAGAACCGGATCTAGGCCTTTTGTTTTGTTGGGACTTTACATTGTTATCATCAAAAACTTCCTCAGCTTGAACTATTGATTCCATAGACGTATTTGAATTACTTTTAATAATTTTATTTGGAGGTGTGCGAAGTAAGGGGTTTTTGGGCGTAAATATTTGATTAGCGTCAGGCGTGCTAAAACTCCCTATAGACTGACTACGATCTTTGGAATGTCTTGGCAAATCCTTCGTTTTATTATCTTTATCGTTTATGCTTTTTTTTTGTGGTTTATCAATAAATGTTTTTGCGTACCTTGAGACGGATTCACTATTGATCCCGATTATTTTATTAATTTCGGCTTGGCTTAACATTTCTTGTTGAATCACTTCCGCGAACAGGGTTTTCGTCGGGCGGGCCTTTGTCCCAATCACTATTGATCTCCATGATATGTTAGGTAAAAAAAAAACGACTCGATAAAATATCCAAACTATAAACACAAGATAGCGACCACAATACACGTCCGACGTCTTCGAATATATCGACTAGATTTATATTGGGAAAAACATTTTTGGTCAGAATTTCTTGAAACTCAGCTTAAATAACCAAACAAAAGTGATGAAACACGATTTTCTTATTTTTTTTAACGTCTGCCGATTCGGCCCCTAAAGGCACGAAAAGAAGGCAAGGTACACGCACCAGTAATCGACGCAGTTAGATGATTTTATGGACATTAATTTTTGGGGGTATCCAGTAATTGACACCCCGTTATCCAGTAACTTGACACCCCCGTAATCAACATTAAATAGGGAAAAAAGTTTAAACGACTTTTTTCTTATATTTTAATAAAATTAACATTCAAGAATATCTATAAGTTTTGAAAATACATTGGGTGGTTCTGAACACCCTAAAAGTTTTTATAGCAGTTGCCACTGGCATGATTTGTTTAACTGCCTTTATAGCTAAACACATTTGTTCCTCACCATACTTGAATTCTGGTGACATTTTACTGTAAAAAAACATAAATACCTACTAAGGGCTGGTATTTTCATCCTCGGTTAAAGCTCGGTTATTTTAATTCCTCGGTTAAACTTGACATTTGATGTTTATAACATGCTTTATGTGTCACAAAACAAGTTTAACTAAGCAATACAAATAACCGAGTTTTAACTGAGGATGAAGATACCGGCCCTTAGTCATAAAAGAAAAAATAGGCAAACACTGAAACTCAACAAGGTACTAGTAATTGACAGAGAATGTCGATCTCTGGAGAACCAGTAACATCGCGGCTCCAGTGATCGACACCCCCTAAAAGCTAAGTTACAATAATTACATTTTATACAAACTATTAAATGAAACATGTTCTAAAACATTTAACAGTTAGGTACACACTGTATAACACTTTTTATTTTGTAAAGGTTTCTCCTTCTACACTTCATGGAAGCCCTATACTTGGAGGCGAGACAAAGCAAGGTAGGAGTAGTCCTACTCCTGATGTGCTCTACACTGGACCCAACCCTTCAGCTCCCAGTACCTATTGGAAAGACATAGGCTATATATTTAATACATTTTTTAATCAAAATGAAGTAATAGTAAGTAATATAGCACTTTTCAACTGTTTTTACGATGACTCTGTAGTGGATATTTGCACTCCTGATTTTTAAAAAATTTAATCCATTGAATGAAGGAAAATTATTTTCTACCTATTACAGAGATTGTTATATTAAAACGACCCCCCTTCTCGCTAAATCGCGACAAAACAAGCCTTGAGAAATTGAAACTAAGTTTATTAAAATCAATTAAGGTCATTGGTCAACTCAGAAGAACTAAGAAATGGTGGACCTATTTGTTTAGTTATCCCTTTATGGAGTAACAAAGTACAACTTAAAGCTTGCACCGTAATGACGATTGACTATTATCAATAATTATTTCTAAACAGAGCCGTATGCGTTTTCCAGTTTTAAATATTGTTGTTGTTACAAAAAATGACAGCCATATTTACTAAATGGGTCTAACAATTCTAGGTTTAAAATGGCAAATGTCAAATTAAGTCAACTAAGTCCTGTATGGCAAATTTTTTTTGGGTTTTCTGTAAATTTTTAAAGAAAAAAGGTTATTAGGTAATAACTAAATTATAGAAGATAAGCGGTGAGATGCAGGACACTGTATTTTTTTGCAGATTTCCGCACTATTGTCATTGCGTTTTCATTACCGTTTCTATGAAAACGAAAAAGTCAACATGAAGATCCTATCAATACGAAAATGTGCACCTATCGCCGGTTGAGGTAGGTCAGCATCAATTGCGACATCCTAATTTGAAATTATTAAAATTTGTCCTGTCGAAACAAGGCCAAAATGCAGTATTATTTTGAGTATCTAAAATTATTTAAATCTTTCGAACGAAAATTTTCGATGAAATAGGTTATTTGGGATCTCTACTACATTTTAGTTTGAATAAAAATATAGGAGAATGTTTGTGTTTTGTATTCGTATTTACAATTTTCGTACCGGTATTGATTTCGGAAAAATTACGTTTATTTGACATTAACATTAAATAACGCGTCAGCTGATATCATTAATATAAAATGTCAAATAAACCAAGAATTGATATTTTCTTTAGTTTAGTCAGAATTTAAAGAGATTTAGTGCATAGTTGGGTTTTGGGTTTAGTGCTTTCTAAGTATACGGTTACAGATACAGATGATTATACACTCTGCGCAAGCGCCTCTTTTTAGAATAATCCTTGTTTTTCAATATTTTATTTTATAAATAATAAAATTAGTATGTACGCTATATCTTTAGAAAATATTTAGGCTCCCTTACAAAATTTAACAGATGACAAAGGCGAAGGTAAAAGAACTTGGTCCGGTTCTGTTTCTGTGGCCAACCGCTGAACGTAAAATATACCAGACTTCAACGGGGTGCCATTAATGACAGGCGATGCGGCGAGTTCTTAGATTAATTTGACTTTACCCACCAAGAAAAGATTGTTCTAAGGGGATAAAAACGGGGGTTAAAATTTTTATGGGAATTTCTGTAAGTAGGTAACTCAGACACTAAACCGGGTGTAGGTTTAAAAATAATATACTTAAGTTCCTTTAATAAAATAATAATAATAGGGATTGAAGCTTATTTTGAGGGAGATACCTACTACTGACTATAATTTTATGCTATATTGCTGAATATTGGTACTATGACTACCCTGTTAACATAAGCTAGTGCGTGTTTTGATGTTTTGGGAAATTTTTGTCCCTAGGGGGTAGAGATGGAAGGGGGTAAGTTGCCAATGCAACTGCTAGAGAAAAAGTCATGTAGGTATTTAGGCATTTATGACAATTTTGTCCGTAGGGGGGTGGAAAAGGGGTCCTATAAAAGTTTCTATTGAAAAAATAATTATTGTCTTATTTTCTTGAAACTTAGGAGAACTACTCTACATCACAAATCATGAAAAACGTACTTCTTATTTTTTGGAAATTGACCCGTAAAGGGGTGAAAAGTAAAAGTTTATATTGGGAAAAACATTTTTGGTGAGCATTTTTTGAAACTCAGTATAAATAATCTGAACAAAAGTAATGAAACACGATTTTCTTCATTCAAAAATATCTATAGGTTTTGAAAATACATATTCAAGGAGGGGGGTTCTAAGCACTCTAAAGGTTTTTGCAGCAGTTGCAACTGGCATGATTTGTTTAACTGCCTTTAGGGCTAAACACATTTGTTCCTCACTTTCCTTGAATTTTGATGGCATTTTATTGTAAAAAAAAAGAAATACCTACCTACTTAGTCGTAAAACAAAAAATAGACTAACACTGGAACTTAACAAGGTACTAGTAATCGACAGAGAATGTCGATCTTTGGAGAACCAGTAACATCGCGGCTCCAGTGATCGACACTCCCTAAAAGCTACGTTACAATTACATTTTAAACAAACTATTAAATGGAACATGTTCTAAAACATTTAACAGTTAGGCACACTCTGTATAATACTTTTTATTTTCAAAAAAATTACCTTGTCGGACTTCCATTGTCTTTATTTTGTTACTTAACACAACGTTTCGGATAGTTAGTATCTCTAACCGTTTTCAACTGTAAACTAAATCATAATTCTAAGGCTACTGTCTTAAATACTATCCATGTGTAATGCAGCTTGATGACTCCACCTACGTGCTTATTGGAGTGTAAAGTTTGAGCTGTTGGTTTTGGACAAGAAGAGGCTTCCAGATATTGGGGATATCTATACTTGGTTTACTAAATATATGGGTATTAAGTAACAAAATAAAGACAATGGAAGTCCGACAAGGTAATTTTTTTGATATTACTTCATTGTATACCACCTTTTCAAAGTCAAGTCTCAAACACTTTTTTATTTTGTAAAGGTTTCCCCTTCTACACTTTATGGAAGCCCTATACTTGGAGACGAGACAAAGCAAGGTAGGAGTAGTCCTACTCCTGATGTGCCCTACACTGACTGGACCCAACCCTTCAGCTCCCAAATGTTAAATTTTTCCAAGTTGCAGTGTCCGAACAAGTGTGTTAAATTTAATTTGGCACCAACCAACCAAACTGAAATGAAGTCAGTATTGGAAAGACATAGGCTATATATTTAATAGATTTGATAATCAAAATGAAGTAATGGTAAGTATTATTGCACTTTTCAACTGTTTTCACAATGACTTTGGAGTGGAAATTTGCACTCCTGATTTTTTAAACGTTTGACTGTATTTGTTTAAATAAATAATGCAACACTATTAAACATCTTTCAGTTCGTGAAACATATGGATTATGTTTGGACAGAAAAGAAATACTTATACATATACACAAATACATGATATTTAAACCATTGAAGAATGAAGGAAAATTGTTTTCTACCCCGTATAATGTTACAGAGATTGTTATATTACAACGAAACTAAGTTTATTAAAATCAATTAAGGTCATTGGTCAACCCAGAAGAACAAAGAAAATGGTCGACCTATTTATATGTTTAGTTACCCCTTTATGGAGTAACAAAGTACAGCTTAAAGCTTGCACAGTAATGACGAAGTCTTCCATTGACTATCATCAATAATTATTTCTAAACAGCCGTATGCGTTTTCTTGTTTTAAATATTGTGGTTGTGTTTTATAAAAGTTGACAGCCGTATTCACTAAATGGGTCTAACAGTTCTAGGTTTAAAATGGCAAGGCAAGTGTCAAATTAAGTCAACTAAGTCCTGTATGGCAAATATTTTTTTTGGGTTTTCTGTAAATTTTTAAAGAAAAAAGGTTACTAGGTAATGACTAAATTATAGAAGATGAGCGGTGAGATGCAGGACACTGTATTTTTCGCAGACTTCCGCGCTAATGTCATTGCGTTTTCATTACCGTTTCTATGAAAACGAAAAAGTCAACATGAAGATCCTATCAATACGAAAATGTGCACCTATCGCCGGTTGAGGTAGGTCAGCATCAATTGCGACATCCTAATTTGAAATTATTAAAATTTGTCCTGTCAAAACAAGGCCAAAATGCAGTATTATTTTGAGTATCTAAAATTATTTAAATCTTTCGAACGAAAATTTTCGATGAAATAGGTTATTTGGGATCTCTACTACATTTTAGTTTGAATAAAAATATACGAGAATGTTTGTAATTTGTATTCGTATTTCCAATTTTCGTACCGGTATTGATTTCGGAAAAATTACGTTTATTTGACATTAACATTAAATAACGCGTCAGCTGATATCATTAATATAAAATGTCAAATAAACCAAGAATTGATATTTTCTTGAGTTTAGTCAGAATTTAAAGAGATTTAGTGCATAGTTGTGGTTTGGGTTTAGTGCTTACGATACACCTATTATTAAAAAAAATTATTATGAAAAACTAAACTAAACTTTTGACACTCATCTGTATCTCCGAAATCGTCCACTTTTGGACTGATGTTTAGATCGTCATATTTAAGAATCAGGAATTTGTGGTAAAATTTTCCTGCGCCATGTAGAGACACCCTGTAGAATAGTTTTTGGTAAGATGCCAATTGTTGAATTCTTCTGATATTTTGTTGGTAGATTGTTATATTTGATTATTTTCTCATATAAAAGCGACTTTTGTCCGAAATCACTTTTTACTGGTGTTTGGAAATGTATACATTGTCTGGTCTTATGATCATGTAATGTTTTAAGTTTGATTTTTTTCTTTTAAAATAATAGAATGAATTAGTATACAATTTTTTAAGTTAAAAATTTTTTGAAGTAATTCCAAACTATATACCGTTTTCAACTAGATAACTAGATATGCTGACTGACCGAAACATAACAAAATAAAAAAAAAGTCCCGAAATATTTTTTTTTGGTAATATGACATTGTCCTTCGAACCAAGATATGGAAGGTGTTATTAGCATATAATATGTGAAAGCATCATAGGACTGTAAATACACTGATTTCTTGTTACAACAGTTTTGTATTTTATAACTGAAAACTGTTACTTAATCGGCGTGCAGACCAAGTTTTTAAAATTGAAAAATATTGCACACCTCCGCCGGGATTCCAACCCAGAACATCTCGATTACCAGTCGAACGCTCTAACCAATTGCGCTACGGAGACACTGAGATTACCTCACCAACTTCAGCAATATAACTATTCCATTTTAATGTTAGTATCACATTAAAAAAAATTTATTATGAAAAACTAAACTAAACTTTTGACACTCATCTGTATCTCCGAAATCGTCCACTTTTTATTTATTTATTTATTTATTTGTATACGGAATAACTCCATTTTTACAATAAAGATACAAATTACATAAAGTTACATATTGCAAGATGGCGAAATGAAAATGAACAAATATAACCTACAAAAAGAAACATATATATAAAACAGATTAGACACTATTTATACAAAGTAAAACATGCTCTCTTGTATGAGCTCATGGGCATTGACAAATCCAAATCTCCAGCTACCATGTTATACCTCATTTGGATTCTGGTCATGGGATCGTTGATTCCATAGTTTGTCCGGTGGAACGAAGGTTTAAAAAGGTCACAGTTACGTGTGTTGTGACTGTGGCAGGGTGCGTTAAAATTAAGGAGCTCGAGCAATTTCGGTGCATCAATCAAGCTATTAACAATTTTATATAGGAACATGAGTTCCTGACAGTGCCTACGCGCTTCCAAAGGCTGAAAACCCAAAGTCTCACACCTTTCCAGATATCCCGTGTCAAAGACATATGCTCCTGTTCTAAATGCATATGACCTCAAGAATTTAGCTTGTACTCGCTCAATAGAGTAGATATGAGTTTGGTAATATGGGGACCAGACGATCGCTCCATACTCCAAACATGGACGGACGTAAGTACAATATAAAAGCTTTAGGGTATTCGGAGAAAAATCTTTACTATTGCGGAGAATAAAACCAAGTTGTTTAAAAGCTTTGCCGGTTATATAGTTAACATGACTTCTGAAATTTAGTTCGCAATCGAATATAATTCCTAAATCCTTAACTTCCGACCTCCGTGCCAAGCTTTCATCGTTAATGTCATAAACAAATCTTTGATAGTTTTTGTTCCTAGCAAATGTTATAACAGAACACTTAGAAATGTTTAGATGAAGCGCATTTTCACGAGACCATTCAGACAGCTCATCCAAATCACCCTGTAGTTCTTTGGAGTCTTGAATGTTTCTTATAACTCGGTATAATTTTAGGTCGTCTGCATACCGCAGATGAAGGGAGGAAAGATTGATGTCATTAGTAAACAAAAGAAATAGTAGGGGACCGGAATGGGAGCCCTGCGGTACCCCGGATGTTACTATGAATTGATTGGACAAGTAGTTATTAATCTTGACACATTGATATCTGCCCGTCAGGAAACTCTCCAACCATCTCAATATAAGACCCTCAACCCCCATAAGCTTTAATTTTTCACACAATATCCTATGGTCCACGCGATCGAAGGCTTTTGAATAGTCTGTATAAATACTATCGACTTGGAAACCCTGTTCCAATGAATTTATCAAACAGTGCTGGTATTCCAACAAATTGGTCAGAGTCGACCGTCCGGGATAAAATCCATGCTGACTGTTTACTATAACACTGTTACAGATCGACGATAATTGGTCGGTAACTAGTTTGTCGAAGACTTTCGGAATTGCAGACTGTAAACTAATCCCCCTATAATTTTGTATATTGTTTCGATCACCAGATTTGTATATTGGTTGAATGTAACTATATTTCCAGAAGCATGGATAAATTCCAAATTGAAGGGATAAATTATATAATTTAAATATGGGGTAGGAGAGGGTATAAGCACAATTTTTTACTATAAAGGGAGGAACACCGTCAGGACCGAATGATAAAGCTGATAGTAGACTGGAAAGCTCTGTAAAAACGTCGGACAATCTTATTGATAGCGCATTTATATGAAAGGTTGACTTAACGTTGTGATACGATGGGGTATTCAGGCTTTCCTTAATAACATCGCTTATGTCTATGGCTTTAGCGTTTATTAAAATTTCATCAAAATCATCATGACAATTCATGTAATTTGAATGAAAATAATTTTGGCAAAATAATTTACGGAACGCTCTTTTAAATTGGATAGGCGTGGGATTGACATTATTCCCACCCTGTTGTCTCATGCTGCCAAAAAAATTTTCAATACAATCTGTATTTAATCTTCTAGTTTTAATATACATAAAATCTAATTTGGAAAGTTTTTCCCATAATTTTAATAAACTATTAATTGTGATCATCCAACATTTAATAAATTTTACTCTATTGGTAATATCTTGGTCTTCTGTATTAAATATTTTTAATTCTGTCAGAAGCAAAAGTGCCTCTGATAAAAATTCTGCTTGGAATTTTGATCCGTCGTAAACATTTTTAAGTTTATTAGAATCTCTTAAAGTAACTGAATTAAGAATGTCAAAAAGATTATTAAAAAAATCTATACATTCAATTCAATAGTACCAATGGAATCTGCGGACATAGCATTTAAACTTAAATAGGCATTCATTCCACTGGCTACCGTTCGGCTAATGACTTGTGCAGCAAAGCATACTCGCATTTTTTCTAAATGTGAAGGATTTATGTGTGAATCAGTCAGCTTGGGTGCACATCTGTAAAATTGTTTTTTATCTTCGTTATAAAAATATTTAACAAAGGACCAAGATGTTCTTTTACCTCTGAAACAAAATGAGTGGTTTAATAAATTGTTCCTAGTGGCTTTTAGCAGGTGACAGGGGTCAAAAATATAAACAAGCTTTTGGCCTCCAAGCTGAAACTCGGGAGCATCGGGCGTAACGCCCAATGATTTGGCCAGTTGAATAAAGTTTGACCCCATGTCACTTGCAATGCCTTCAACATAAAAACCAATATTAACTAATTTTTTTATGCATTCCTCGAAAATCGGCCGGAGGTCTTTCGCCTTCATCATTGTGCCAACGAAAAAATAAGCTAATGCCTGTTTCCGAGGAGAATAAAGACCTCTAGCCATAATAACTAAAGCATTTTTAGCGATTAAATTATTTTTTTTTCTCCACCAATATCCTCAAAACCCACAATTTCCTGTATCAAAAAATAAATTTGATTTTAACGCCATTTCGTCGACACACAGCACACAATGCCTATCTTGTTGTAGCATTGTTTTTACTTTCAACTCCAATGCCCTAAATATACTTGTATTGTTTAGACCCGGTTTGCATGACACCCTCTCAGTTAGCCTTTGTAAGCTCCTTTTCGCTGGAAGAGTCAGGAGTTGTCTAAGGTATTCATAGGCTCGAGGGCTTAAGAAGTGTAACGTCAAAGCAAAGTGCTTTATTTCTGCTGAGCATCTTCTGGATATGGGTTTTTTATTCTTTAAACTTGCGTGCGATTTTACTATTTCAGCCAGGGGGTTACTCAAAAAGATATCGCATACTTTGTTAAAATCTTCAAGGTTCCAGGTCTTATCATCTTTCGGTGAACGAATTTGTTGACCCATTAATTTTCTTTTTAAGTTTCGTACCTTCACCCTCAACTTTTGTTTCCTAGGTGTGCGATTACTTAATAAAGAATCAGTTTGTGTCGATCTCGGCGAAAGCAATTGTGGCGAATGTTCCGTAACTGCGTCCGAACCAAATCCTCGAGAGGTACTTGGACCTAAATAAAATATTTCATTACTACTAAAAGTAGAATATTATTATTTTATTATTATATTATTATTAAAAGTAGAATATTATCATAATAAGTGTAATTTATATGCCACAGAATATATAAATAGGACAATGCAGTTACAATTAATTATCCTTAAGTATTCAATAATAATCACCATAAACAGGATGGGATTAAGGGTATCTGATAATAACCACAACAAAATAATAGAAGTTAAATTACCAACAACCTTCCGAGAACCCAACCGATTGCTCTAGCATTTCATGAATTTATGGTTGTTAGAATAGCATAATGAGAAAATGTATCAACCACTACTTTCAAATTTGAAAAAAATATTGCTTTTCACTACTTTCAATTACAAAAAATAATTTAGTACCATTCAGTGAAAAGCATAAATTTACACTCAAATGATTTATCTTTTATAAATTAGAACCTATTTTTGACTTGTAATATTTTCAGTAACTCACCATCAAAGACGAAGGCTTCCTTTTCTGATAATGTAACTGACTGTCTTGGTGCTATAGACGTGTCGTCTGGAGGGTCAGGACCAACTTTTATATCTGAAAATTAAATAACATGTATAGACATCATATTATTGATTGTACCAGTATTCTTGATTGCTGCTTTCATTTCTTCTTTTTTTTACTTAAGTATAGTATTTTTAAAAACAACAATAAACTATAACTCCATCACAATTATTATTACCTACTAGTACTTACCAAAGGGGATTTTTTTTTTATTTCGAAAGTTACCAAATTTTTTTGACGCTGGAAAAGTTCTGCATGTCCCTATACAAAAAAGAGCATAGGCAAAACTAGTAAATATTGCGCTGTATACGAGGGAGAGGCGAAAACGTTAAAGTCACTCAAGAATAATTATTTTTCACTGTAGAAAATTTTTTTATAAGGAAATGTTGTTTGCACTTAAAAGTTATCCATAAATACCAAATTTCAGCTCGGTACCACAAAAAAAGGGTTTTTACTTTTTTTTACGCCCCCTCGTATAACGAATCGATAGAAGCTATGCAACCTATAAATTCAATTTTTTAACAGCTCTTGGGCAATTAGACACATAACTTACTTAAATTTGTTTAAATACGCGAGAACTGGACGTTTAATAAAATAACGTCAAAAATAATTCAACTTCTCTGGTGTTTAAACCCTTACAATAAAATTCGTTTTCATTTAAATCTACAGTAAAACCTCTGTTAACGACCACATTTACAAAGCGACCACCTGTGTTAAACGACCAATTTATGAGTTCCCCGTATTTAAAAATGGAAATTCCATACATTTTTACTCCTCTATAGCGACCCCTCTGTCAAATGACCACGACCAGGTAATATCGAAATTTTTGGTATATATTAATGCTAAAAACCCCCTTATATAAGGGCAATAAAACCTTTTGGTAAAACCTGACCCGAAAATTCGACGTATTAAGGAAGGTATTTTAAGTTATAAAAATTGCACCGAACATTATCTTCTTAATGTTGGGTGCTAATTTATGCATATACTTAGGTACTTCCACGAATTAGTTTAGGTATTGTGGGCAAATCCGATAAATTTGCTTACTAAAGATTAATAAAATGGGTTGTTATAATTATATTATAGTTTTGTTTCGAACTTTGTGTGTTTTGCGATTAACGTAACTATTTGAAGATGGCGGAAAAAAAGAAATTTATTTCTTTAAGAGATAAAATTGAAATTATTGAAGCAAGTGAAAAAACTGGTTTAAAAACTGACTATTGTAAAAAATGAATTTAAGGCAAACACACAGTAGATTGTATGTACCTACATTATACATAATATGTATGCAAGTGCAAAATTTGTTTTTTTTTTCGAGTTTCGTTTGTTTACTATATACCTTGCCTGATATATCTGATATATAAAGATAAATATATTAATAAATAAACAATATTAAATGCAGATTTTTTAAATTTCCCTCTATAAAGCGACCACCCCCGTTTAGCGACCAATATTTGATACCCCGAGGGTGGTCGCTCATGACAGTTTTTACTGTAGTAGCCATGAAAAATATTTATATTTGTGCTACCGACGTCAAATATGGTATATATGGATAACTTTTAAGTGCAAACAACATTTCCTAATAAAAAAATTTCCACAGTAAAAAATAAGGGCAATTTATTCTTGAGTGAATTTAACGTTTTCACCTCTTCCTCGTATACGCCGCAATATTTACTAGTTTTGTCTATGCTCTTTTTTGCTTAAGGACATGCAGAACTTTTCAAACGCCAAAAAAATTTGGTAAGTTTTCAAATAAAAATAAAACCCTTTGGTGCGAACTTTCTGCCACTCACTGTATAAAGCATACAAACCTGACAATATAATAATTTTTTTGGGAGGCTCTCCTAATGAAGGAATAATTTCTTCACATGTTGGCGAAAGGTTAGAAAACTTTGTGGGTACTGCTTGCGGAAATAAGGTTTAATAGTTGCACTTCTTGAAAAATATTTTTCTTCGAAATGGTTTTCACAAAGCCGATAGTCTTTGTGTGCATTTATTATATTTGGCAATAAATCTGGCCTACTGCACGCGTCTATCCACAATTTTGCACTATAACAAAATATTGTATTTAAAGCAACATAATATCCATTATTTCTACCCCTTTTGAAATAAATCTACCCAAAAACTATTTTAACCAGACCTTTACAACTTATATCTTATTATTTTATTTTATCATATCAACAATAATTCGCGATTAAACATAAAAACATAAGGAAACTAATAAGCTCCATCTTTATTTATCAAGTCTGTTAAAAATATGTACCTACATCCCAAAAAACTTTAAGATTAAAAATTTTAAATCTATCATCCATATTATAATTAATTGATTATCATAATAATTACCGTTCGTACTCCTTTGGAAAACTAAATAAACTTAATCCTTGGCCGGTTTTCACTGAACAATACGGGTAGGCACAATAATATCCAGACATTTTACAACACAACGAAAACAAAATAATACCACAAATAGCTAGGCGCAACGTCAGCTCACGGACTAAACACAATTTAGACGAGCACATGTTTTTTAGCGATACACAACATCTTTGCGACATGCGCGTACCAAAACAGGTCCCGCAAAACGCCGAGCTGTCGCTTCTCGTTGGCTGTGTGTTCTCTGGTTAGTATTATACAGTTTGAAATGCCCTGTGGTTTTAAACTGGGGAGGGGGTTATTAAGGGAAAGGAACTCACTTATGACCACTGATCATTAAGATCTGTTTTATTATTCATCCCGTGTCATCGAAATAATATAGCGACTTCTGCAGAAATCCGATATAACACCCCTGAACAATGATATCTAGAATGGCCGTAGGTACTTACGGCTATTTTGTTATTTTATCTTAAATTAAGGTGTTTTTTTTTAGGAGAAACTACTGTCAGAATTTGGATGAAAATTCATACGAACTAGGATATGGGCAACAAACGCTTAGCCATCGTTTGGCGGAGGATTTTTGTTATTTAAAAGAATGCGTTCAAACCGATTTTCGTTTCCTTTTGAACTATTATGCTAAGATTAAAAGTTTTGTAAAAGAATAATATGTTTATATTTGTTTTTTTAATATCAGTTATGTTTCAGATATCGCGACATTTATTAGTTTTTTTTTGAGTTAATACTATAGTATTAATTTATTTAATATATTAAATGACCAATCAGTTATTCGAATCAGATTTAAAATTCTCCGCTTACAAGATGATAGTAACGCGGTTAAACATACTGTATAACATACGTGTAAGTCACATCAAGTTTGACGTTTTATATTGAATGAATATGAAATGATTTTTTATTTGAAATTTAAAATGTTTCGGCTTGTAAGCCTGCTTTTTCTATGTGACCGATTATCTTTTTACAAACCCTTAACCGCCTTTTAAGACGTGGACAATAGTATGACATGTGAAAATTGCCATTAATATTAAATTAGACTGGAAAAGTTTTTATCTTAAATTTATTTAAGCTTTAAAATTATAAGCCTAAAATAATAGGACCAATAGAAGAGAAGTAGAGCTAGTTTAGTTTCTCCTAATCAGTAAGGTCACGTTTTAATATGTCCCAAATTTGGTCTTAGTAAGTTTAATTGTATCAGAAGATTTTAAGAGAATTTATAAATAATTTTTAAAATATCTAAGAACTCAAGTAACATTTACAGTAACCTGAGGTTATATCATTTTAGGGTGAGTTACATAAGTGTGCTTAAAAGCTTCCAGTGAGATCCTGTAGTGTTTGTCTTTAAATAAGGGTGTTGTCGGTAACTAGAACCACTGGTTTTATAAATCAGTCACGGTATATTGTTCATGACCATGCCAATTAAACTAATAAGAATTTATAATATAAATGGTGACTAATTTATAAAACTTCTGGTGTTGTTTAAAAGGTCATTATAGATCTCAAATTATACCCCAAAGTAATTTTAAGAACCTTTTAAAACCATTTATTACCTACGGTAATATTTAGATTGTTATGCTCTGGTATAAAACCTTTAGTACAATAAATACTTTTCGAACCCCTGTACTGTTGAATTCGATTTAACGTCACATTATTAAATAAGCTTTGTATCATGCAGCACAGTTTTGTTTTGCCATTAAAACTCATGCAATTATGTCTACTTTAAAGAAAATGAACGACTGGAGAAATTTGAAAGCACAGAACTAGTTTTAAAAGAAAAATTGATCAAATCTTAAAGAAGATCAAATAAAAACCATTTGGGTCCTTACTTATTAATCTTTATTAACGATTTAATGTTGGAAATTTTATTTTCACAGCGTTTGTGCTTTGCTGATGACTTAAAATTGTTTGCTATAGTTAAGTCAGTTTATGATACTTTGAGAATCCAAGAGGACTTAAACAGAGTGTATGAGTGGTATGTTAGAAATAAAATGGACTTAAACATTAAAAAATGTAAAATAATTACTTTTTATCGCACAATGCAGCCACTTAACTATGACTATAAATTAAATGATTGCATTTTGGAAAGCGTTACCACTCTGTGTGACTTAGGTGTTTACTTGGATATTAAGTTAGGTTTCCATATTCACTATGAATACATTGTAAACAAATCATTAAAGTTATTGGGCTTCATGTGTAGAAATACTAGAGATTTCCAAAATATTGACAGCTTGAATACGATTTACAAATCTCTTGGTAGGTCATGTTTGGAATACCTTTCTTGTGTGTGGTCACCGTCATATTTAATACATATTCAATATATCGAAAAGGTACAGAAATTATTTATTTATTAGATTTATTGCATACAAATTTAGATTGCCTGTTGACTCCTATAATGGTCTGAGGCGGAGACTACGTTTGGACTTACTTTTTGAAAGCAGAATCAAATTTGATATATGTTTTTTATTGAAATTAGTGAATGGAATAATTGAATGCCCAGATCTTTTACATCGGGTCCTCATTTTCTTTTTGCACTCTGCCATCATCGATGCAACTACGGTAAATCCTCTCCCATACCTAGAATTGTTAATAATGGGAACAAAATTAGTAATGACTTTTAACTCTTCTCTCGCTTCCTTTAAGAGAAATATTTCTAAACTTTCACTGTAATAATTATATTCTTGTTTTATTATGGGAGAGCTAATTTAAGAGTCAATTATCTTGTTTTTCTTTTAACTGTTCTAATAATTATTATTAGTTTGTTAAGTAAAAATTATAAATGGGTTTTGCCCCGATAAATAAATAAATAAGCAAAATTGTCGAGGCCAGCAAAAAGATTTAGGACTCTTATATGATTTTACATCGAGCAATAAAAATCAGGAAATCGAGACTGAAACAATTGCTGATCCTTACACAGAAAATAGTGACAATACTGACACTCGTAGTTTTGCAATTTTTTCCACCTATAGCTGGTTCGCTTACTTTTACGTTTATAATGTTAACAGATATGATACTAAGGTTTTCAAGTTACTACGAGTAATAATCGGAATCTCTTTGTGGACTTCTGTTAAAACTTTAGGTACTCTGCGTTATATAAAAGTGATGATAAATACTTAACAACCTGTAGTGACCGATATTACTAACTTTATTAGATCGTGACAGCCATCTTTTTTGGTGATCCCGATTTGCTTTTTTTACGTTGTTAAATCTGCTTTAAAAAACGTTTAAAACATTATTCCGCCCAATATTTTTGCATTGATTTGTTGTCATAAATTTTAACTTACCCAAGTTTTTGCATCTTTAGGTGAAAATAATTTTCGAACTCAGTTTAAGTACTAAAAAAAATATCTAAACTATACAGTGTGTCCACGCATAGAGTTTGGAAGAGGAAAAACTTTTTTATTGGTAGGTATAGAAGAAAAAATCATTCTTTATAAAAACGTCTGCTTGTGCTAAAACTACAATTTCGAATATCAGCTTTGGGATTACTATACAGGGTTCGTCACAAACAACATTTAAATTTTTTTGGTTCTTTTTTTTTTTAATTCCTTTATTTATAAAATGAATTTTGCTAGTATTGATACTACATTTTCAACTATTAGATTTGCGATTACTACACAGGTTTCGTCAGGATTTTTTTATGGGAATATCTGAAGCCTGAGAAGTGTATAAAACCAATTTCAATAATAAATTAGATCTGTTGAAAGAAAAAATAAAAGTAGTTATTGCAAATATCCCAATACAGCAAGTTGGGAACTGTTATCGTGAGTTCAGATGTCGAGTTGAACTAACTCGGTGGTACCACGTTTAAATAAAAGTTTTATAATTTATGATTAAATGAATTGATCAAAATATGACATGTAATAATAAAAATACTTCAAAAGTAAGCAAATAAAAATTGGTTTTCTTACAACAAAATCGTTACTCGTCCAGATAATAAATCATATTTAAAGTAAGAAAGCAACAATAGTTGTTTGTTTTTATGTAAATTTATTTTCGAAATCCTAAAACTAAAACTTTTTTCTGACGAGCCCTGTATAGTAATCGCAAATGTGATATTTGATATTATTGTAGTTTCAGCACAAGCAAAATTCATTTAATAAATCAAGGAATTGAAAAAAAAATCCTAAAAAGGAAAAATGTTGTTTTTGACGAACCCTGTGAATCAAATCTGATATTCGAAATTGTAGTTTCAGAACAAGCAGACGTTCTTAGAAAGAATAACTTTTTCTTATATATTATACCTACTCAAAAAAGTTTTTCCTCTTCGAAACGCTATCCGTGGACACACTGCCAGTTGGAAAGTTGGTAATATTTTTTACTCAACAAATAAAGATATTAGAAGCCGCCGGCCAGTTCTGTTAAAAGCAATCCAGACAGAACGGTTGCACTTCTTTGCATCATATTAAAATAAGATAATGCTCTTCCAAAATAAAACTGAAAAAAAGGACAGATATATTACATACACAACGGTAGTCATTGGAACTTGTAGTTACGAACCTCTAATAATGCTGGTCACTATAGTTACTAGAATGAAATCCACCATTTAAGGCATATATAAAGGTTGTATAGGGATCTTTAATAAAACTTGAAATGTTACTTGGATACCCACGTATGGTGTAATATTTTGTAGGTATATTGTTATGTATTTTCCAGGTAATTTTAATTTGTTTTGATTGTCTTAAACATATAAAGCTACATATTTATGTAAGTAGAAGAATACTAATCGCGTCTTTTAGCCAGACCCTAAAAGGTTTTTAATAGGACCGCCGAAATTCGTTTTCATTGTTGTTGGAAAATGGAGCCACCTGGCTTCGAACTCTGTATCGTTTAGTTTTCCAACAAATTAAAAAAGAAACTTGTAGTTTTCATGTAACGGAATTTTTTTTTAAAAATTGTGGCTTATTGTTACATTAAAAAAATTGAATATAACATTAGCTGACTTTAGTGAACTTAAAAAATTACAAGGACAAATATTTTAATAAAATATAGTATGTATACTTAACTAAATTCATGCTGCATCGTTATCAAGTATCTCTTAAACTAAAAAGGTAAAATATTACGATTAGGAAAACAACTTTGTATTATTGAATCTATAAAAGCTACAAGTTTCAAACAGATAAACAAAGCATAGAATTTATGAGAGAGAAAAATACTAAACTCTAATAATTTTCAAACTCGTTATTTTGTTGATAGGACCTCTTGGCTTAGCATTGGCTAGGCATTGTAGCCATGGTATTACACTCTAGGAATTATCTAAAATGTCAGTGTCACTCTTCGATACCATTTTTAATTGCTTAAAACGTTCAAACAATAACAATTTAACATAAAAATATTTGAAAAATTATTTATGATGATCTGCAGATTATTTAGCATATACCGGGTGTCCACGCAAGGTGGCTCGCCCCTCTAACTTTTTTGCTTTTCAAGATAAAGAAATAAAATTCGGGTGATTTGTATACGACATAAAACTGCATTTTTTGACAGGTGACTCAACATTATGAAACTTCCGGTTTAACCGGAAGTGACATAAACTTTCTATTTTTAAATGGGACACCTGGTATATTTTTACTTTTTTTGACTCCATATGACATTCTAAATACAACGATGTGTCACTTGTCACTTTTTGTCACCAAGAAAATATTTTTTTTCCAAATTTATTGTTTTATCTAGAGGGCTATGAATACCTTAAAAACACTTATTTCAGTTCTTTAATCATGGGAAAAATACAATTTTACTATTTTTGGTTCAATGCTATGTGCTGCGTAAAATTTAATCTTTAAAGTTGTATAACTCATTTTTTTAAATGGCAACGTGGTGGCTCGTCGGGTTAATAAAAAAGAGGATTTTATTACGATTATTTTGATACCATACACTATTAGGTTTTAGAAAAGCTGCCATTAAAAAACTTTAAAAAGTTAACTTAGAATTTTCCTAAAATGAAGCATCTCTTGAGAATAAATTTAGATTTAAATGCATCAAGTAGCCGGTGACTAGCAAAACTGATAAAACAAAATCATGCCTTGAAGAAAATTGAAAGGCCAACAGCTTCTGCCAAAGTAAATTAGTTTGTTGTTTAAAAAGCATGGAAAATAATAGTTTTACAAGGAGTGAAAAAGTTGATATGTTATTAGTGTTTGGAGAATGTAGAAATAATTCAACCCATGCTGCACGACTTTACGCACAAAGATATTTTAATCGGCATCATTCAACCCGGCACTATTAGGTACCCAAAACTGGTTCCGAAAATGCGAAATGAGCCTGACAATAATAATCAACATATCAACTTTTTCACTCCTTGTAAAACTATTATTTTCCATGTTTTTAAAACAACAAACTACTTTACTTTGGCAGAAGCTGTTGGCATTTCAATTTTCTTCAAGGCATGATTTTGTTTTATCAGTTTTGCTGATCACAGGCTACTTGATGCATTTAAATCTAAATTTATTCTCAAAAGATGCTTCATTTTAGGAAAGTTCTAAGTTAACTTTTTAAAGTTTTTTAATGGCAGCTTTTCTAAAACCTAATAGTGTATGGTATCAAAATAATCGTAATAAAATCCTCTTTTTTCTTAACCCGACGAGCCACCATGTTGCCATTTAAAAAAATGAGTTATACAACTTTAAAGATTAAATGTTACGCATCACATAACATTGGACCAAAAATAGTAAAATTGTATTTTTCCCAAGATTAGAGAACTGAAATAAGTGATTTTAAGGTATTCATAGCCCTCTAGATAAAACAATAAATTTGGAAAAAAAATATTTTCTTGGTGACAAAAAGTGACAAGTGACACATCGTTGTATTTAGAATGTCATTTGGAGTCAAAAAAAGTAAAAATATACCAGGTGTCCCATTTAAAAATCGAAAGTTTATGTCACTTCCGGTTAAACCGGAAGTTTTATAATGTTGAGTCACATGTCAAAAAATGCAGTTTTATGTCGTATACAAATCACCCTAATTTTATTCCATTATCTTGAAAAACAAAAAAGTTAGAGGGGCGAGCCACCTTCCGTGGACACCCGGTAGATAATTATTCCGTTGTCTAGTTATATTTATACATTATGTTCTGGGGACTGGCTTGTTGTGATTTTAGTGATTGATATTAAACGTTAAATTGTCTGTTTATTATTTCTTCGATATAGTTTATTGGGACGATGGAATCAATTTGAAGCTATAAACTGTGTGAAACGGATGCAAATAGGATTCCTAAACAGTGGTGGACTACACCCGATCTAGGGGTCAATCTTGTTTGTGACAAGTATTTATGTCGCCATCAAAAGTGTCATCTAAGTTGATGGTTGGTTGATGGTAGAAGGTTTTTACCAAAATTAACAAACCAGACAATGACTGTGACACAAATAACATTAACACACAATATTTAGTCACAATTAAAGTTGCCTGATTAGTAAATCAAGAATGAAGTTAACCGGGCCACTTTGATTGTGAGAAAATTATTTCTGCCAATGTCATTTAAGTACGTCACAGTTAACGTTGCTGGTTGGTTAATTATTTTTTAAAATATTTGTGCAGCGCGACATAAGTGTTGACGAAAGCTTTCCAATTAATGTCATGTTTATACGGGGTGGAATATTTCAACTGGAATAAATTCAGTATTAGGAAGCTACTCTATTTGATGAAAAAATACAGAACTACGGCGCCTGAGTTTATTTTTAGTTTTGCAAGTCTTCAAACAAAAGGACGCTAACCTAAGTTATTATTTTTTTGATACATAATATACTTAGATATAAAAGTTGGAGAAATCTTATGTACAAATTGGCACTTAATAATATAAAACTTGTACTTTACGTTCATCGCGTAGAAGATTCTACTGATAATGATTAGCACAGTTTTACTCTATCGACGCAGAAGAGACGTTTTCTTTATCCAGATTATTCTCGTTACCAATTTATGGTCTTATGACAGTGTAAGGGATTATTATTAATCACAAAGGAAATAAAATAATACTACATCACACGCCGCTAATATATTTTGACAGTTTTGGGGAACTTATTTTATCCCAAAGTAATAAGGTTGTTTTGTAGTACCGACATATTGGGGTCACACTGTTATATATGTATATTCTACTCCTGAGACAACTTTATTTCTTAAATATGCTTTTCAGTATAAACTAACTTTATTATCTTAAACCTAATGACATGTTTTCTTATCTTTGGTTGTATTTCAGAGATCCCGTATGTCATCGAGTTAAAAGCTAGTGAAGTCCGTACTTTACAGTATTTTAAGTTCAATTTCAACAAAGTGTTGACAGTTTGCAGATGATGTTTTAAAAGACTTCCTGTTGCATTTTATATTATCCAGATGCCATGACAAGCTTCAAGATGGACCACATGCACATACATGTAAACTTTATACAATATTACAACAGTTTTAATGGATTTAGCGATTAAATACTATAAACTGAAACTAATGACAATGACCAAATTTGGTCTGAGCACTGGAAAAAAATAAACACACTTGTTATTGGTCGTATGAAGCTTTGCTAGGTGGATTGAGTAGCTTAGCGTTTAGCTTCCATATTGACCAGCTACGTTGTGTGATATTAATAGAAATAAATTATAATCCATGTGAAAGATAGCCCAAAATTCGAAATTATATTTTCTGCCATACTTCATGAAATTTAGCAACAAGAGTTTCCACATAATAAAGAACTTTATGACATGCTACAACAAAAGCGGGCCATAAAAGGCCCAGCGTAGTCAACGCCAACGTTTTGAATTGAAAAGTGTCAAATCTCGTTTTTGTTACGAAGAACGTTTTTATGTATTATATAAATTTCGTGTCGATGCAAGTATGTCTCACGTAATAAGACTAGAGGGTGATGTGATTCGCAATGTAATAAAATTATAGCCCTTGGATAGAGTGCCGTATTGTATCTTGTAAACAACATGAAAGTTTAAATTTACCTCGAACACAGAACATCATTTGAATAAAGTGTCCGAAGCTAAAAGCCAATTTGATTAATGCTTTACTTCTGCTCTGATGTATGTCTATAGGTTGTTCTTACAAAATGTGCTTAAACAATGATATGATTTATGTCAATTTTTGAGAGAGGAAGTTTAACTTTGCGTTTGTCTAACAACTCGAGACCAAGAATAATTAATCGTTCACTGTGAGTCTGAGAGATTTATCAATTTTGAGTTTGAAAAGTAAATAATTTGCATGAGGGGCTTTGATCACTTTCTGCATACGAAACATGTCCTGTGCTTTCATAATCACTATCTGATTCGTTAATAATTCTCCTAAATGCGCGAGGAGGATTAGCTTGCTCACAATGACATGTCTGTCCTGATGAAGTTGAAGGTTGTTTCAAGTCCAGTGGTACGTGTGTCACTATTATTTTGAGGGTTGAGATCAGAAACCGCGTGATACTTTTCCAGCCGCTGATTTAGGAATGGGGGGGCTATGCAGGAGCGGAACGAGAATGTCTCGTCTTAAAAAAAAATAGCCCCGCAGGAATTATTTTTAGGTGCCACGCCCTTTTTAAGATTCATAAGCAAAAACCCTCGCCAGATTAAAGGTATTTTTGCGCGGAATTTTTCGGAGCGTATGACATTATAATAAATACATGCCTTAATTAATTGTCAATCCGCGCCTGGGACTTGGTTTGAGTAAAAAATTATGGTACGAAATATGTATTTATTTACAGAACAAAAACTAAAAACCTAAGCTGTCCAGTCCGACGTTAGCAACCTTCGTGGTCGTACCTGGCAAAATAAATTGATAGCGTCATCAATGTTCACTTCTTGCGTTTTATGGATATAGGCTTAGGGTACGTGCCCACTGGGTGACCGAGCTGAGCGAGACCGAGCTTAGCGAGTCCTAGCGATGCGAGAAAGTATGCACAAACAAAGATTGTAACTCGCTTGCGATTATTTTTCTAGCTCCTTAAATTATTTCTTTATTGCCTGTACAAGGGCACACTGTGCCCTTTTTCAAAATGGATGCAACGTGTTTGCTGTTATTATTAGAAAATTCGTTGATTGTGAAACGGTTGTGGAGCAAAAGAAGAAGGTGCTGGTCACACGAGATTAACTTGCGCAGATCAGCGTATGGGGAATTCCATCATTTATTTGCTCAATTAAAAGAAGACCCGGAAAGATTCCATGGTGTTGGTAAATAACCTTCATGTATAAATTTTTCCACATTCATTTCCAAACACGCAACCGAATCGGCTTCAAATCACAAACTATTTTGACATTTATCGCTCTGCTCGGATCTGTTGTAATTTGAGTTTGGTATCAAAAAGGTTATTTGTATGGAGGACTTGAGGTAGGAGGCCGATCGCAATGCATTGGATTCGGTCCCAAATTAGCATCGGTAATTCAGCTTTACGAGTCGCTGTAAGATGGCGCGCGTGTTCGAAGTGGGCTATCAAATAATGGTTTCTTATGGACGCAATAACTATTTTTATTTAAATTAGTTCTTTAAGGAACAAATAAGGACTTTTATATGAATTTACACTTACTTTGTTATACTTATTAGTAAACTCGGCCTGTATAAAGTTCCAACGATGCTTGGTTTTTAAAATACAGGGTATTAAACATTCTAGCTATACCTTTGGAGCTAGAAAGAGACTTATTTGGCTGCGTTTTCTCTCTGAAAAAGATCCCGTCTTACACCCCGACACAAAGCAAACTCTACTTTTATAAATTGTACCATTATTTATTATAAATATGGAAATTAATTACAATACAACGTTATTTGTCTTGTCTTGCCTTCAAACATTATTTGTTATTTCGAAAAATAAAATGTCAATTGTCAAAAGTAAAAGCACAGAAAAATAAAGGGTTTAAGTAAAAGTTAAAAACTATGGAGGATCTAGTTTTCCATATTAAAAACGAAGAAGAAGAAGACAACATCAGCCCACTTCGGACGCGAGAGCCATCTATCGGCCAATAGCGAACTAACCAAAAAACCAGGACGGAAATTGAAAATGCTGCCATTGTCGATCGGCCTCCTACCCTCTAGTTCTCCATAGTTATTTGGTACATGTCGCGCCACCTACTATTATATTAGGATATTAGAGCAACCTTTGTTAGCTGTTTAGAAAGAATACTGTAATATGTCTTTTCACTTGATTTCCACAGTTGACAATAAAAGTAGTCGTTTTCTAACCGCCATTACGTGTCGTTTGCTTTCGATCCTCTCCTCAAAATCCTACAGGTTATGGGCCCAGGATTCGTTTTTCGAAGTAAATAGTATCGTGGTAGTGTGTCGCGAATAGACCGGCTCCAGAATGGCAATGAATTATATTTCAAGTGTGCCAAAATTGATCGGGCGTGAGAATTACGACGAGTGGTGTTTCGCCGTTGAAAATTTTCTGGTGCTCGAGGGACTACAGAAGGCGATCGAAGGGAAAGAGGCAGACACAGTGCAGGTAGCGAAAGCTAAAGCAAAGTTAGTGCTCACAATCGATCCGAGCTTGTATGTTCACGGTAAAGAAGCAAAAACCGCCGAAGAAATATGGACAAAATTAAAAAGCATGTACGCCGATACCAGCTTTGCGAGAAAAATCGGTTTGCTACGTTCGCTTATTTCATTAAGGCTGGATGGTTGTGCTTCGATGGAAGAATACATAAACTCAGTGATAGATATATCACAGAAATTGAGGCGTTCTGGATTTGATATTGATGAAAATTGGATTGGTTCCTTGCTGTTGGCGGGACTTCCAGACAGGTACGAGCCGATGATATGGCTATAGAACATTCCGGAATTAAAATCAGCGCCGACGTCATTAAAACCAAATTGTTGGAGATGGGTACAACAGAGGGCAGCAGTATTGGCGCCAGGGGTGCGTTCGCAGCCAGAGGCCGTTTTCCCAAATATGACAGAGGTGGTAAAAATGTCCAGAAATATCAACGCCAAGAAGATGGTGAAAAGAAGAATGAGGCTAGGTGCTTCAGATTACGAAACGATAGACAACCCAGGCCGTGCCGGTGTTGCCAAATGTACCGATTTCGTTTGGGCGGTAACTTTAGATTTGAAAATATGCAAAGCTTAATTATTACCTATATATTCATTAAAATATCAACTTTTTAGTTACCAAAGAGCAAAGATCAACAAAAACAAGCTGGTATTTCCTCATAATACAGACTAATGATGACTATTTTTAAATATAAGAAAGGAATAGGTACTACTTATATATTAAAATAAAAACGATTAGTAATTCACACAAAATATATTCTTTATTAATATGAAAAAGAAAATATTTATATGTTTAGGAATATTTACAATAATGATGATCAGATAAAGGTGAACTAGATGCATAATTCAATGATTCTCCAGAGGCATGTAAAAGATTTTCATGAATTATTGTGGCTTCTTGTGTGGAAGGCCTTTTAAGACTGGCTTTCCTACTAACACATTTCTTCTTGGTAGATGTAAACCTAATCTGAGTATCAGTCACTCGTTTCGTGGATTTGGTTTTACTTATAAATTCTTCATCAGTGTTGGTGCATTTGACTAAATTATTCATAATTAGTAAATGTTGGTGTATTTTACTTATAACTGTGTTTGCAAGTAATTTTTTAATGTTATCCACATTATGATTTACTGCTGTTGGGGGCTCTTGGGAACTGGAAATAGCTAATAGAGCTTCAGAAATTAAAATGTTTTTATGATCTGATACATTACTTTCTGGAATTTTATCATTTTTTAAATTGTGACATAACATATGAATATGTTTACATATTATTCTTCTATTAGTAAAGAATTTACAATCACACGAAAACATATGGTTGCATGCATTACAAAATAAGCACACTAGCTCACAGCATTTTGCCTCCATCAGCTTGGTTATTAAATATGATGTTTGTTCATTTTTTATTATTTCCCAATGGGAACTTTTATTAACAATTGTATAATTATGAGCATTTTTTAGAGCTTCCTTATGACTATGAGATATTTGTCTTGTTTGTTTAGTATTATCTCCCTTAGTTAATTTGATAATCCTTTCAACACTTTTATCTCGTATGTACCTTAAGACTTGCGCTAGACCTTTGTCAAGACGTTTAACAGTCTTTCTGTCTAAGTAAAAGTACTTTATGGTTTTATGCATCGACTCTAGATGCATGTTGGTGTTAATGCTACATTCTTTTCTAAAACAGTATGCCCATTTCTTATAGTTATGACCATATGTATTAGCAAAGTACTCTCCAAACTTCTTTGTTTCATTATCATTGTACATAAATCTAATGGCATTGCCCAATGCTACAAAAAATTTTTCCTCGCAACATTCCTGCTGCAATATTTTTAAAATTTTATATATTTCTGAACGCTTCTCCATGTTTGGAATCTTGGTTAGGTTGCTTTGCCACGCCCTGTCGACATGCCATGCACAATAGAAATGTTGAGGATAAGGTGAGCCCATTACTCCTACCCACGCATTAAAAAAAACATCAGCCATATCTGACATGAAAAAATTACAGTGAACTGCACCTACAACAAGCAAAGTGTAAAGATAAATAATTCAAAAAAAAGTAAAATTTTTAGAAAACTTAAAATTTAAAATGTTAGGTTCTGTAAAAAGTATGTTTGAGGCATTATATCATCCCAATAAATGAAAACAATTACTTCGTTGGCTTACCTGTTGCCTCTTTAACTGCTGAAAAAAATACCCTCTGCACTATAGTGTCTTTTCTGTTTGTGAACATTACTGCTATTGGAAAGCCATGGTGATATTAATCTAATACCATAATGGTAGTCATTTCAAACTCATAGCCATTTAGGCCATGAGTGCTGTCAACAGTTATTAGTGTTGGAAACTGTTTTAACATTTGTTTTTGAAATGAATTCATAACAATAAGACAAAAATCCTCTTTTTTTAAGGTATCATGTTCTTTTCCTTGTTCTTTGTATAATAAAATTGCATTTTCCTTAAGTTGCTTACATTCCTCAACCCAGAGTGCAATAGAGATAGCATCATCGGGATCTCTTTTGCCATCCTCTACCTCAAGGCCATAACTATTTTTGACATTTTTTATATCAAGCAAATTTAGTAAGTCAACTCGTTTTAAATTTTCTCCTATATTATCTCGGGTAGATTTTAAAATTCTGCAATAACACAAATCTTATTTTAAAACAGAATATATTACTATGTTTTCCTGAGGGATGCAGATTTAATTTGAAAACCATTTTCTAAAATTCCTATTGATGCATTCAAATGCATTACCTACTCTTGCTGTATTTAATGTAGGTATTCAATTTGATCTGAAACCCTCATGAAAAGGTAGTATAATATGTTGACTTTTATTAGCAATAGCTAGCTAAATACTTCTGCAAAAGTTCTATTTTTAATACAGTTTGGAGGGTATATGACACATAGGTACACACTTGGGTACACAGATAATATATAGTTATATTTTTTACCTTTGAGGTGTGACACCATTTATCAATTTTGTGGCAATACTTTGCTTCTCAATCTTGGGTAATCTGATATGCTGCAAATCAAACTTATGGTTATAATGAACTTTTTGCCATTCCACAATAATTTGGTTATTTTCTTTGGTTACTTACTAAACACTAGGTAGGTATATAAATTATTATCAATTTAGAAAACTTACTTGTTTTGCTCCGGTTACATTTGTAGTATAATATTTCACCTAAGGTGCTAACATTCTTACATTTAAAAATGTATGAGATATTGAATTTATTTTCAATGCTTGCTTTCCAGTTTTCAAAATCTAAAATAAAAAGATGATTTCATTAATCCAAGCCATGCCTATAATAGTGATGCTGAAAACTGCTGAAGATATAGAAACTGATATAAGTATTTAAATTTAAACTCCTGTAGGTAGGTACTTATGTTGGTTAATAATAATTTCAACAAACCATTCATATTATCCATAAAATGGGATTCTGTTTCAAACTTCATCAAATGAATGTTTTGCAAATGACCCATCAACCCCTTATTGTTCGTAAACGCATTGTCGCAATTTGGCTCCATACAGCGACTGTTATATTTGGAATCCCGTCCATAAGAAACAGGTTCAGTAACTTTATGATGGACTTCCCGGATATGTCTATTTAGCGTTGATTGTGTGCTAAAAAGTTTCTCACATGTGTGGCACATAACTGGCATTCTTGCTGGTTATTTTATATTTAAACAAGTTCAAATATGCTTATATTTAAAGGATGAAAACAAATAATATTCATATAACGGCGAGCAACAACAAAAACACAGACGGATACGGCAAATCATCAAAACAAAAGTGACCTAACCTAGAAACACGATGACATACCATACCACACATTTGGCAACACCGGCACGGCCTGGGTTGTCTATCGTTTCGTCTTCAGATTAGGGTTGGGCGGTTATTGGAAAATAACCGGTTATTTATTACGCCAGGTTAACCGAGACTAGGTTAACCGGACAAAAAATAACCGGTTATTGAATAACCGGTTAATAACCTTTTCCAATTTTTCTTCCCATGGTGCCTTTCAATTTACCGTTATGACACAAGAATACAGTCTTCAAATGTAGAACTTTTATCTCTATTTTTTTTCCTATTCTAGGGTTATAGTCAATAATGAGACCAAAGACAAATCAATACAACAAAATCCCTGTTAATAACCGATCTTCGGTTATTGATAATAAATAACCTTTTGTCGGTTTAACCTGAGCAACAAAAAACCGATTATTAACCAGTTAGGCAAATTTGACAGTGAATAGTCACATTTTGCATAGACGTTTTGCTCATTTAAATTATGCTGATCTCAAAGTCATGCAGCAAGGTTCTGTTAAAGGCCTAGATGTAACCACAAAGCTGAACAGCAGTGACATTTGTGAAGTGTGCGCTGAAGGGAAACAGAGTAGGTTACCTTTTAAGAATAAAGGTCACCGGGCCACTTCAATGCTACAAGTAGTTCATGTTGATTTGTGTGGTCCCTTGGATGTGCCATCGATTGGAGGATCCAGGTGCTGCTGGAGGATGATATGACTCGTATGACATTTGTTTATTTTTTGAGAAGCAAGGACCAGGCATTGCAATTTTTTAAAGAATTTAAAGCAATGGTAGAAAAACAGACGAACCACAAAATATATTGAGGTCTGACAACGGAGGAGAATTCTGTTCACGACAGTTTGAAAAATTCCTTAGTGACAATGGTATTTACATCAAAAGACCACCCCTTATACCCCACAGCTTATAACTGTATCATCAAGAAGTTCAAAATTAATCTCCTCCATGTTTGCAAGTAATTTTTTAATGTTATCCACATTATGATTTACTGCTGTTGGGGGCTCTTGGGAACTGGAAATAGCTAATAGAGCTTCAGAAATTAAAATGTTTTTATGATCTGATACATTACTTTCTGGAATTTTATCATTTTTTAAATTGTGACATAGGGTCATTGCACCGGTTTTCGACCAGTTAACAAAAAATGTTACATTAACTAATCATAAAAATTGCGTAGAGGGATTAACGTTCAAAACTTTGCTTAGTTTTAGTATTATACGTATTTTGAAATTGGGTTGTTATAAACATTCAACTATATCTAACAAGGTTCTTAACGATATTAATAAATAAATAAAAAATGTCATTTTTACTGGTTTTCGACCATGCCACACAACTACCGACCATTATTATACTACTTAACGACCATGTTACACAACTATCGACCATAATTATACTAGTTAACGACCATTTTAGTTTATTTATCCGTTCGAAGAAGGCAATGAATTTGAAAATCATATAATGTATTATATTAAACATGTTTATTTCGGTAGAAAACAAATACTTAGTATAAAATTGATAAACATTTTTATAAAAAAAAACATTTTTGACAGACAAATCCTAACTGATTCGGTAACTAAGAGGTAAAAGTAAAAACGGAATATACCTAGTTAACTTTTCGCGAAGTATACAAACTTACGAACAATTAAAACAAAAATAAATATGAACTAAAATAAATTATTACAAACTAATTGCAATTATTACATTTGTACTCTTTGGTAGCAGCTATGTTATATGGAATATTGCAAAACTTAGTACATTTTTTGTGATACCATTCATCGCAAAAGTCGCATCCAATGTTTTTTTTCTCATCGTCATCTGTATCACTATTTAACCCCTCTTTACAGGATGCACAATGTGTTGAAAATATTACTTTATTTTATCATCTGTGTGTATTTCTATTAACCCTATATTTATATTGTTATGTACCAGTTGAGTCAGTTAATAAATTTGTCAATGTAATGTCCAAAATATATTTCTTTTAAAGTCGAATACTTATTTAATATTAGAGATTCTTTGCTAAGGGGTGAACTACTTCAACATGGTAGCAGAGCGTGGTTCCCTAGAAGAGTGAAGAATAAGTGAAAAAGTTTTTCCGAAAGTAGTCATTGAATAAAGCGTAATATAAGATGGACGCAAGTAAGGTTCAAATAGGATTATTGGAAGGGAAAAGCAACTGGTCGACGTGGAAATATAAAATATGTATTCTGTTTAGAAGCATTTCAGGCGCTGTAAATGTTGTAGAAGGTAAATTAGTATCACCTTTACCTTTACCTGAAAATGCTAGTGGAGAGCAGATTATCAAGTATGACAAAGAGTTAACCTATTACACTCAAGCTGACAGTAATGCTTTGCTTGTCTTAACCATCAATATGACAGAAGAAACATTACAAAAGGTTATGCGATTCTCAAGTGCAAGAGAGGTATGGTTAGAACTTCACAGATTGTATGATGGAAACATTGAAGAAAAAACCTATGACCTATGCATGCAATTCTTCAGTTATAAAAGGGAAGTTGAGGATGATATAGTTACTCATACTTCTAAACTGAAAAATTTGTGGAATGAATTGCAAGTTGAAATTTCCAAGGAGAAATCAGCACAAGGTGTAACGTGCAATTGTGATTTACCTGAATTGTTATTGATTTGCAAGATACTAGGGACCTTATCTGAAGAATATTTTTCATTCAAATCAAGTTGGATGCTGATGTCTAGGTCAGATCGTACCTTAGATAATTTGACGACCCAGCTTTGTTCTTATGAAAAGGCTTTATCCAGTAAAAGTGAAGAACGTCACGAGGCCTTAGTACTTGAAAAGGCGAATTTATCAAAATTTAGTGGTAAACCAAAGAAATGGATATGCCATTATTGCAAAAAGAAGGGACATGTAGTCAAACAGTGTAGAAAGTGGAAAGCTGATGGGAAACCTCCAAAGCCGAAGATTAATGAACGTGCAGATATTACTTTGATGACTGTAACTAGTGCTGTATTAAGTAAACGCGATCATGAAGAAAATTGGTATGTCGACAATGGTGCAACAAATCATATTTGTAACAACAGTAATTTGTTTACAACATTCGAACCATTTAAGGAATCTCATATAGTTACTACAGCAAATGGCGAAACAGTTGGTGCTTTGGGAAAAGGTACAGTTCTCGTTGAAGCAGAAATGAAAGGGCAGAAAAACAGACTAGAGCTTTCTGATGTTTGGTTAGTTCCAACGATACAGAAAAATCGGTTTTCAGTTTTAGCAGCACAAGATCGAAATCCAAAAAGTAAATTTGTTTCCAGTTCAAAAACGTGTACTCTTGATATTGATGGAAGGACTGTATTAATTGGATCAAGAAGTAAATATGGAGGATTGTTTAAGTTAGATGTTGAAAATGTGCATCCAGAACAAGAAATTCAAGCAAATGTAATATACAATGAAAATTTACTTCAACTATACCATGAGAGACTAGGACATCAAAATAAAAGACACGTTAAGATGATTTTACAACGTGAACTTGGAATCAGTGTAAAATTGGATTCTGAACTTTGTGAAGGCTGTATGTATGGAAAATCTCATGTACTAAAGTTTAAAAGTAGGGAAAGAGCTAAATCACCAGGAGAACTTATACATGCTGATGTATGTGGACCATTTGAAGCTTCCCAAGGTGGTAACAAATACTATGTTGTGTTTAAAGATGACTTTAGCAGATATCGCTTCATTTATTTTATGAAAGAAAAATCTGAAGTCGCTGACAAATTAAAAATTGTCTTAGCACAGATAAAAGTTGATGGATATTTTGTAAAGGTATTTTTATCGGATAACGGAGGTGAATTTGTTTGCAACAGAGTGGAGCAAATATTAAATCAGCATGGAATAAGACTAAGAAGAACAATGCCCTATACTCCACAGCAAAATGGATGTTCAGAAAGAGAAAATAGGACAATAGTGGAGACTGCAAGGTCACTTATACATTCTGGTGAAGGTATTCCTCAATCTTTATGGGCAGAGATGATAAATACTGCTGCTTATATTTTAAATCGATCTGGAGTTTCTGGTGTTGAGGGAAAGTCGCCACATGAAGTTTGGTTTGGAAAGAAGCCTAACCTAAAACATTTAAGAATCATTGGAAGTACATGCTATGCCCATATTCCTAAGCAACATAGGAAGAAAATGGACAAGAAGGCTGAAAAAGGTGTTTTAGTTGGATATGACAATGATGATGGATATCGTATTTGGTTGAAAGAGGCTAAGAAGGTAATACGATCACGTGATGTCACATTCAATGAGAAAACGTATTTTCAGTTAAATGAATCAGATGTGGAAATACCTAAAGAAGTCCCAGAACAGAGAGATACCGAAAAATGTAGTGAAGAAAACGAGACCACTAAATTGTTTCCAGAAATCGAAGATGCTGAAGATATAGAAAATACCGGAAATGTTAATTTTGATGACAATGAAAGTATGTTAGAAGAATCAATTTCCAGTAAAGTCTTAAGACCCCGAGAAACGATGAAAAAACCTGCCAGATTTGAAGATTTTGTAATGACAGTTGCTTCAGACATTATGCAATACAAGGAGCCATCAAGTTTTCAGGAAGCTATTGGAGGTAAAGAAAAAGAGCAATGGTTATTAGCGATGCAGAAAGAGTTAGAATCACTTAGCAAAAATAACACTTGGGTTCTTGGAAATTTACCTAAAGGAAAAAGAGCTATATCTTGCAAATGGGTGTATAAAGTTAAAACATACCCAGATGGTTCAATAGATAAGTACAAAGCCAGATTAGTTGTAAAAGGCTTTTCACAGAAAAAGGGCACTGATTATACCGAAACTTTCAGCCCAGTTGCAAAATCAGGCACTATAAGAGCTGTTTTAAGTATTGCTGCCAGTGAACATATGAAATTAACTCAATTTGATGTCTGCACAGCATTTTTATATGGTGATCTAAAGGAGGAGGTGTATATGAAGCAGCCAGAAGGTTATGAAGATGGCACTAATCGTGTATGTTATCTTCAGAAAAGTTTATATGGTCTAAAGCAGGCACCTCGTTGTTGGAATACAAGATTTGTAAATTATTTAAGAAAGTTAGAATTCAGACAGAGTGATGCTGATCCATGTTTATTTATTAAGAAAGAAGAAAGAAGCACGTTGTTATTAGCACTTTATGTAGACGATGGTATTATTGCATGTAATAATGACTCTATGAAAGATGTTTTTATTGAAAATTTGAAAATGGAGTTTGACATTACGGTTAAACCTGCAAATTATTTTTTGGGATTAGAAATAGAAACCTGTGATGATGGATCTGTGCGAGTAAGTCAAGAAGCTTATGCCAAGAAAGTTTTGGAGAGATTTGGGATGACTGAGTGCCGTCCAGTATCTACACCAATTATTAAAGAAACTGTTGAGCCTGAGAAGGATACACAAGAAGGCTCTAATTCAAAAGAATTTCCTTATAGGCAAGCTGTTGGTGCCCTAATGTACCTCATGACTGGTACTAGACCTGATATAGCATATGCTGTTGGGGTGGTTTCAAGAAGTTTAGAAAATCCTACACCTTCAGACGTTGTTAAAGTGAAGCGAATTTTCCGATACTTAAAGGGGACACTTAATTATGCAATAATTTATAAATCAAGGCATAAGAAACATATTATTGAAGGTTACAGCGATGCTGATCATGGTGGTGATGAAACAACAGGCCGCTCAACTACAGGGGTGGTGTGTCTATATGCTGGAGGAGCCGTATCTTGGCTTAGTCAACGACAGTCTTCAGTTGCAATTTCCACTACTGAAGCAGAAATTGTTGCTGCAAGTGAAGCTGCAAAAGAGGTAATATGGCTTAAGAGACTTTATGAAGAAGTGATTGAACTGAAATCCATTCCTGTTCTAAATATCGACAATGAAGCCGCTATTAGATTAGCTCAGAATCCGGAATTCCATAGGCGTACAAAACATATTAGAATTAGACATTTTTTTGTACGTGAACTGGTGATGGAAGAAGAGATTGAAGTTTTAAAAATTGCCACTTCTGTTCAACCTGCCGATCTAATGACCAAGCCATTATTCAAGCCAAGACTAAAGTGCTTGTTAGAGATTATTGGGTTAAATAAATCACTTGATGAGGGAAAGTGTTGAAAATATTACTTTATTTTATCATCTGTGTGTATTTCTATTAACCCTATATTTATATTGTTATGTACCAGTTGAGTCAGTTAATAAATTTGTCAATGTAATGTCCAAAATATATTTCTTTTAAAGTCGAATACTTATTTAATATTAGAGATTCTTTGCTAAGGGGTGAACTACTTCAACACAATGCACATGGTACCTTCTTTTTCCGTATTAAAATATTTTCCTTCTCAGTTCTTTTAACTCTTTTTGCGTTTTTTAATGTTTGATTCTTCTGTAATTTGCTTTCTTTAGCTTTTTTTCTCTCCTCTTTCCTTTTATTAATTTCAAGTTCTTTTTCTTTTTTTTCAAAATTTTTTTTTCATAATACTCTCGCCACTTTATTGAAGATATTGCGCTTGGAGTCTTCTCTGTAGATTTATTTCTATTTGTATTATTGCTTCTTTTTACTGGTACTGGGTAAGTAAGATGATTTGCAAAAGCTTTTGTTAGCATTTTAGCGGATGCTTTCTTGCCCAGTGCATTATTGGAGTCGTTAATAACTGTCTCACACTCTTCTCTAATATTATTAATCTCGTTACTATTGCCATATATCGAAAATTGATTGCCAGCATTGAAAATATTATTTCTTTCAGGATCAGGAGTTCTCGCGAATGTCTGTAAATTTATGTCGACAACGTCTATCTTAGGATTATTTATCTCTTCATTTATTTCATTATTATGATTATAACACCCACCTCGGCCTAGACCTGACTTTTACTTATCCGAGCGGCTTGATAATATCTTGGCCAAAGGTGGGGTATAAGATTTATTAAATTTTGCGGGATTCGGAAGATTCCCGTGCTTCAATGCAAAATGCAAGAACAACCTATTTTTCACTTTTATCTAACTTAATTCCCTACAGGTTCACTTTAGAAATTGCCTATTTAAGTTGTGCAAAAGTTGAAGATTTATTAGTCTTTTCCATAGAGTAAAACAGCTATTGATACACAAATTGTAGTTTCACAAACACTATTTATTAATTTCAAATGTAAATCAAATTTAAAAATGGTTTTACACAATTTTCAATTTACAGGCTTAATCTCTCCATAATTAAATTACCTTTTACAACATTTAAGAACTTATGTTGGAGCCACCCAGTATAATACACAGTATTTTTCCCTCACTGTAATCCAAAATATATTCCTAAAATAGCAGATGTGGCGCTATGACACTTACTCTCTCGGCTATAAATAACTCGGTCGTGCTCTCAACTTCCGAAACCGTTACATCATCTTACAAGACAAAACAATAATACATTTTCTTAAAGTTTTATCAACCGAACCGACTTCCGTAAATCGCGACTAACTGGCAAAATAACTTTCTGACTTATTTTGCAAAAACACAGAGTTTCGAGTAAATACTGTTTACTTTTCACTTTTCAAACGGACAGAGTAACACTTAACAAATTAACTAATTTCACTTTTCGCGACTTGGATCGATTTTGCAAACAACGCGTACAATACTGGAACAATGACTGCAGCAGTGAGACCTCTGTCCGTCTTTTATATCAAATTTCCCCCCGATCTAATCCAGGTGCATACCTATAAATCATTCTATTGTCATACTCAAAACAAAGCAATTAATTACCTAATTTCAGGACACACGTGTGCGCACGTGTTCTTTTGTTCAAGACATTCCGATAGGTTATAATTTTAAAGGTGACATATTTATTACACCTTGTCACATTCTTCGGCAATTAACTACTTTGTGTTGTCACCTATAATTAATTGGTACTATGCCGAGGGTTACCGAAGCTTCTTCGGATTGCTATTTTTGGATACGAATAGACCTTTTCACGCAGGTGGGGTTTACAAGGAAGGATCTTCCTTCCTATTCGAACTGTTTCCCCGTGTTAGTTTTTACCGGGCCGCGATCCTAAACAGTCGAAATGTTGGTGATTAAAAGTTTTTAAACGGCTTAGTACCCTTTGTTTTTGGATTGTGAATTTATTTTGTGCTGTTTTTCTCTGGATAAATTTTATTCTAAATAACAGTGAGTTTTTATTATTTTAATCAAAATAATTTACAATCCTTGCTTGTACATCTCTGCAAAAATTCCTGAAACCATCGGTGTTTAAACTGATTGATTTCATTCACTTTTTCGGAGTGCAATAATGGCCTTTTTAGTATTTTTGGATACTTTTGGATACTACTTAATAGTGAGTCTTAAATATTTTTGTAAAGTTTTCTTGTTTTTATTTTTCCTCTCAAAATAAATTAAAAAAAAAAAAATTAAAAATTTTCTTTCGTAATAAAAACTTTTTAATCGATGACTTAATTTTTAATTAATTAATTTTTCTACGCTTACTTTGAACAAAATTATTTAATTCAATTACCTATTCGCGGGACACTACACCACTTCCCCCTTAATTTTTAAAATCCCTTTCTTACTGAAAGGATTTTAAACAAAAACATCCCTAATTCATACATGTGTTGATAATTCGGTTAGTAGGTCATTCAGAACCCTCGTCATAATAAGTTCATTGAACCTGTTTCTCATTTTGCATCTGTTGGATTAGATAGAAGGTCGCTTTAAAGAGTAAGTATCAATAACGCCCTTTTCCTAATTTTATATAACCATGTCTTAACTTAAATGCTACCTGCTATATTCGAGTCTTTTTCTTTAAAATATGGCAGTATAGATACATGGATAATTTTAGTCAATAAATGTATGAATAATTAATTTTAAAACAATGATTTCTTATCCATGTTTCTAAACTTTTACCTCTTAATGGAATGCATTAGTATGGTTTCTTAATTATTTATATTTAAAAAAAAATAATAATAAAAAAAAATTAATTAATAATTTTCGAATTTTTTCTCTTTTATGCAACCTGTTTAGGATGTCGCGTTTATTAATTAATTTTCTTTTCAAAATAAAATTTATTTTAGATAGTACTGTTGAATTTCTACATTTTTATAAGATTTCTTAAAATTACCTTATGAAAAGTTAGTAATTATGTACCTTAATTGATAGAGAGTTTTGAGAAAAAAAAATTTCTTAATACCTAAATTTTTGTTTGACCTACTAGTAAATGATTAAATAAAATTGTTAAAATTAGAATAGTTATTACATAAAAAAAAATAAGCACACACAAAAAAATTTGTAATACCTTATTATTACCTATCAATTCATCCTTGTGGTTGTTTATTCATGACTATCACTGTCACTGTCACTGTCATCATTGTATCGCGGATATGGTATTTTCCTTTGGATGGTCATGTGGAGTTCACTCAGGTGGGACACTTGGTAGTCGAATCCCGGGCTAGGATCCGATTCACCACCTGATGTTGAAGTGTGTTCCCTTCTGTTCGATGGTCCTGGCTGGTCGTTCGGTTGCGTGGAATGGTAGGTGCTGTCTGGCCTCATTGTTTCTGGCATCTTCGCTGATTGAGTTTCTCTTACTATTGTTGGACCTTGCATCCCACTTGGCCCTGGCATGTTGTTGTATTCTGGAGGAGGGTACTGCGGCGATTGAGGTCTTCTGGCTATGCCGAATGGATTAAAACAGTCGCCACATGGACAGTCTGGCAACCCATTTTGTCTTAATACCCTCCAGAAGTCCGCCAGCCTGAATAGGTCCCTACAACCCGGCATTGGTCTGCAACTCGGACAATCACACCAATCGGGGTTGTAAGTTGCCTCGAAAGCTCCAGCCCAGTCAGTCCGGAACAATTGGTATTCCAGGTGGACTAGGGACAACCAACATGAAATGATAGCTCGGTATGGGAGGGCATCCTCTTCACCTGGCTGGTGTCCTCCCATTCTGTCAAATAGGTCTTGGAGGTGGTATAACGCCATTCTTAATATTATATTCACAACTGGTCGGTTGTTTTTTATCAGGCGGGTATAGGTTAACATAAGAATCATCCACTTCATTCTTAAGTTTGTTTTATTTTTTTTTTTCTTATATGGAACGCGACAACACTTTTTAAGTCTTTACAAAACGTTCTAGTCTAATACTTTTAATGTACTCGTATGTATATAAAGTCACCACGAATCGAAATGTCTTAATAACAGTTATCTCGCACTCACGGTCACAATCAAAAGTTAAATAACACAATTTTTTAGAACCACGCGCTTCTTAAAGTCCCTTTTTATACTAACACAAAGTGGGGGATATTTCTAATTCTAAATATCTACCCTCTAATTTGTAATACTAAATCTTTTTCAATGCTGGGGTTATTATGAATCTTAATTCATTTTTAAATATAATATTTTTAGCTACCGATAAACAGTTTATTTTCAATGGTCATAAAGTTTCCTATATTATGACGACAGTTTAACAAATAATTTCTCGTACAAGCTCATTTAAATGTATCCCTTTTAATTAATAGCTGTTTTCACCCCTTAGGTTCGGATCTCCTGCTGACAAAATAACAAACTCTTATCTTTATCCTATTTTCTTAAATTTTAAATTATTTTAGAGAATTTGGCCTCTATCCTCCGTTGGTAATATCGATGGGTCTATTTTTAACATCTGTTATATGATACTTTTATGCTTTTAGGGTGCATGTTCGATAGTTGCTTTCTCTTCTCAGTGCGGCGGCACTTTACGGGTGGGTTTTAGTCTCTGTTCTGGTTATCATTTCCTTTATTCTTAAAATACGGATTCTTAACTTTGTTTCTCTAGATGGCGCCTAAAGGTCCTTTTTATGAAATTTTTAATTATTTTTTATCGGTTTCTTCTTTTCCAAATAGGCTCCATTTAATGTTTGGCATATTTTGCATTTCCTGCCGCAAGGTGGCGTACGATGTTTGTTTCGGTTGATTTATATTTGATGATGTAGCTCTATCTACTTCGTTTTCAATTTGAAATGACACTTGCTTTTTAGGTACTGTATTGGTAATTGGTGAATCGCTTGCTGGGTCTTCATTTTTCCAGTAGCTGGAAACCGCTTTTTCGGTGTTCTCCGATCTATTCTGTTTTTCTTGCCTGTTATGTAGTACGAACAAAGTTAGAGTATCCCAACAGGATGCTATAAGATGTGGGGTACAACCAGTTATTCTGTGAATAGCCACTGCGTTCATGAATGTTTCTATCAGAAATTTAATAATTCTGAATATAAAGTATAACCCAATAAACCCGCTCATAAAATCTCCCAAAATTGTAAAATATCCATACAATTTTTGTCTTGTACTATTTGCCAATTTCTCTAATTCTTGTTTGTTAAATAAATTCAATGCAGAGAATCCTTGTGACTGTACATCTTGTCCTGCAATACGCCTTACTAAAATATTATTCATGGCCTGTCTTTCCGCAGAAAACATGACTGCTTCTTGTGCTTGTCGGATTTCGCTTAATGTATATAGTCCACTTTCACCTAGATTCCGTATAGTTTGAAATTTGTGCGGTAATTCATTATCCACTTTTAGTTCTTGTGGCACAATCCCAAAATTAGGATATGGGTCAAAACCTGTCCATCTGCCTTCAAGCAAAAATAATGCCGGTATGATTGAATTGCATTCAGTTTCTTCTCCGTAGTCTTGTAATATTCTGGTCACTGGTGACATATATAGGCTTTTGTTATTTACGGTGACTGGTAATTCTACATAGCAATGGTCCGTCCGTCTAACTTCTACGGCGACTGGTACACATTTCAGAATAAACAAGGCTTCTCCACTCACTTTTGCTACATAGCCAAGTTGATTTTTTACTAGGCTAGCCACTGCATGTGGATTGAAAGTAGCCATGGCAAGTCGGTTTTTCAATATTTCTCTATGTAATAAACATCGACGGTGTATTGTTTGTGTGAACATATCATTTAGTGTTCGCTTGAAAGACTGTTCTATATAGAGAAATTTGGTGTTTACGTAGGTGAGCATATCTGCGTCTTTATTTTCTGACACTCCGGTAAATGGGGTTTTTTCTGTAGCAGATACTTTCCTTAAGAGAAATATTCTAGGATGCTCACTTTGCCAGACTGTACTACCGCAAATTTTTTCGTCGCTAATAAGTTGTATAGCAAAAACTTTATTTCTATCTTCGACCACTACGTACATGTTTGGATTTTTTCCTTTTTCTTGAATATATGTGGCCATTCCTTCATATACTATATTAATTGTGTTGCACAAGTTTTGTCTAGTTTGTTCCCATGAGGTTTGTCCGTTTACAAAGTCCGTACATTCGCCTGGTAAATAAGGACACTTTACTCCATTTTGTAGGTGGATTTCATTAGTATCTAGCGTAACCCTGGTATGATAATCTTTTAGGGTGATTCGTATATCCGACTGCACTATTACATTATTCCATTGTCTTCCTTCTTCAATATATTGTGTACCTTCACAATTATGTTTGCTATCGATTTTCCCAGCTATCACAATAGATATTGATATTGAGGCATTCTGTTTTAATTTATTTATTATATGACCATTAATTCCATTAAACTGGCGATAAGCGTGTGTTTTTCTACATTCTTCTGAGCTCATTTCATATATGTAACTGGATAGTCCTCCGTCTACCGCAGATTGGTGCGAAAACGCTCCACAATGCGTAATAATTCGCGTAATTTCCACTAAACAGGAATACACGTGAACATATTCAATGTTCCTTCTCTCTAAAACTTGTACGTGCGTATCTTCTACAAAATATCCTGATTCTGGGTCTGGACAGTTACTGACATCCTTTAATGATATTGCAGTTATATTAGTAGAAGGATTCTTACAATCATATGCTATTAACACGGCATACGTGAGTTGCATCATAGCAGTGAATACTAGTATCCTCACTGCAACAAATAAGAGAGTTAATATATCGGTAGTTCATTGTTCCTAAGATTATGGTGGCTCCTAACTAAGTTTTTCTACATCTCGTAATCATTGAACCTTCTAGGTGGTCTGATTTCACGAGTTCGCGTCTGTCTATTAATTACAGGTGGTTCTCTCTCCTCGTCAGAATCTAAAGAATCGTCCGTCATTCCCTCTGACGAATCTTCGCTACTTTCTTCCTCTTCCGCTTCTTCTTCCGCTTCTTCTTCCGCTTCTTCTTGTACTTCCTCTTGAGGTACAAGCTCTCCTTCTCTGCCATGATCTAAAAATTGATCAATATTCCTTTGTACATTTTCTTCGTCCAATTCATCACTTGTATCATTTTCAGCTTCTTTGCCGCTTTTACTATATTTTTCCGTTTTATTTAATCTAGCTTTTTCTTCGGTGACGTTAGTTTCCTTGCACGGTTTCAATCTATCCGCATGTACCAAGTGTTCTTTCTTCCCACTTATTTCCTTAATTTTGAATGTCACTGGTCCTTTCTTTTCTATAATCCTATACGGTCCTGTCCATTTGTTATAAAATTTTGCTGCTAGTTTCTTTCCAGGTATAGCTGGTGTGTATAAATAAACAAGATCTCCTAATTGAAATTCCTTTCTAAGCCTTTTTTGATTATGCTTTTCACAGCGTTTCTGTATACTACTTTCCAAATTCTTTTTAAGAATCCCTTCTGTTTCCTTTTCACTTATGTTACGTATAACATAATCTTCATTCTCCTCACTATTTTCCACTATTTCAGTTTCATAGCCTCTTGCTATAACCATTCTTTTCTTTATAACTATTTCCTTATTAGTTATATTCGTTGCTCGTACAGGAATAGTTTTATTGGTTTTACACAACACTCTCGCGACGAGTATTCCTTTCGGCGTACTGTCACTAGGCCCTTGAACCATGAATGGTGTAGAAACACTTGCTACTCCTCTTACATTTGCAGGAAATATGGCTTGTGTCATAGGAGGTATGACCAACTCTTCTGTCAAAGATATCATTACACTTTTCTTATCCACCTTCGTGGGTAATTCATCACTGTTTTCTCTCTTAAAACAACTTTCACTTATCTCTTCAGTCTGGGTACCCATTTCTAAACTTACTTTAGAATTTCCTTTCTTTACAAAACTTTTGGAACCGGCCGGTTTTCCAAATGATGTCCCAAACTCTTCAATATTTGCACTTGTTTCCTTGGTATCAGTTTCCAGATGAGTATCAGTCATCCGAAAACTGGATCCCTGCGTCACTGATACTAACGCGGGATTATTTATTAAAGTAGTTTGCGACTTCATCCTTGCTTGTAGCCTTCTCTTCTAACAACGGTATGACATTCTCAAATGCATACATACAATTACTACTCCAATCTATCTTGACTCCATATTTCCTCAAAAAATCTATTCCTAGCAAAATATCAGCCTGAAAACTGTCTGTTTCTATAACTACTAATTCCTGCTGAATTACTATATCCCCTGGAAATGTTATCGCTACCTGTGCTACTCCCGATGTAGGTATTTTATTTCCTTGGATATCCACTAAATTTAATTCTGATTCTCTTATGAACCCCTTGGCAAAATCAGGTTTTACTAGGGATATTACGGCTCCACAATCTATTAAAGCTAGGCATGGCTTACCATGTATACTAACTTTAATCACACTACACGACTTTGGGGTTCCTCCTTCTGAGCACGTAAATATCCCAACCTTCGATTTCTTTCTTATTCCCAACTTGCCTGTTCGGCAGCCGACTTCCGGGGTTTCCAATCGACTGCATTCGTGTTTAAAGCTGTTCGCTGAAAGTCTCTATTTAATCCCTTTGGACAGGTCCGGGCTAAGTGTCCAATCTCATTGCAAGTAAAACATCTTCTATTGTTATTTCTCTGGTTTGCAAAATTTTTCTTTTTAGGACAACCAGTACTAATGTGTCCAGGTTCATTACAGGTAAAACACTTTTGTTTATCCTTTTCCCAACAGTAGTTAGCAGAGTGACCCACTTTCTGACATTTAGTACACTTGAAATTTTGATTTCTTGGACGAAATGCTGGTTTTTTGTTTGCAGTGTAATTTCTTAAATTCGTTGCCGTTGTACTTGTAATCAGTCTACATTCCCTACTGTTTGAAGGATGAATCAGATTTTCAATTGATTGTTCTCTCTCTGCTATTGTTAAAGCATCATCCAGAGACTTTGGATTTCCCGATAAAACTCTTTGCTTTAATGGCATTATCAATCCTAACGTAAACTGAGTTGTTACATCTTCTTCTAATTTATTTTTTATTGGATCATCTTTTGCTGGATCTCCTGTCAAAGTAATTGTTCTGTTACCCAATAATTTTAATCTGGTCAAATACTGTCGACAAGCTTCCCCAGACCTTTGTCTGCATTCTATAAAATTCTTCATTGCAGATCCCTTAACATATTGTCTCTTAAATTGATCTTTTAATCCATCTTTCAGTATCTTCCAGCTTTTTGTATCTCTAAACTTTGGCTCTGAATCTATAAACTGTTTTGCTCTATTCCTTAATTTTAACAAAGTAATAGCTACCATTTGTTCCTCTGTCCAATTTGCTAGTGTTCCTGTTCCTTCCACTACTGTCACGAAATCATCAATAGGTGTCGTCCCATCATAGGTAGGTAATGAATCTAGGCCTATTATGATGTTAGCATACGTAGTTCCTTGAGCTGTTGTAGTAGCACTTGTTGTTGTGGTTGTCGCTGTTGTTACTGGTGTTGCCATCTTGATTTATTTGCAATTTAGCACTTTATGGGATGAATATTCGACCCACAAGTAAGAATCTTCTGGTTTTAATCACTTGAATGACCCCACACCTGACACCAATTATAACACCCACCTCGGCCTAGACCTGACTTTTACTTATCCGAGCGGCTTGATAATATCTTGGCCAAAGGTGGGGTATAAGATTTATTAAATTTTGCGGGATTCGGAAGATTCCCGTGCTTCAATGCAAAATGCAAGAACAACCTATTTTTCACTTTTATCTAACTTAATTCCCTACAGGTTCACTTTAGAAATTGCCTATTTAAGTTGTGCAAAAGTTGAAGATTTATTAGTCTTTTCCATAGAGTAAAACAGCTATTGATACACAAATTGTAGTTTCACAAACACTATTTATTAATTTTAAATGTAAATCAAATTTAAAAATGGTTATACACAATTTTCAATTTACAGGCTTAATCTCTCCATAATTAAATTACCTTTTACAACATTTAAGAACTTATGTTGGAGCCACCCAGTATAATACACAGTATTTTTCCCTCACTGTAATCCAAAATATATTCCTAAAATAGCAGATGTGGCGCTATGACACTTACTCTCTCGGCTATAAATAACTCGGTCGTGCTCTCAACTTCCGAAACCGTTACATCATCTTACAAGACAAAACAATAATACATTTTCTTAAAGTTTTATCAACCGAACCGACTTCCGTAAATCGCGACTAACTGGCAAAATAACTTTCTGACTTATTTTGCAAAAACACAGAGTTTCGAGTAAATACTGTTTACTTTTCACTTTTCAAACGGACAGAGTAACACTTAACAAATTAACTAATTTCACTTTTCGCGACTTGGATCGATTTTGCAAACAACGCGTACAATACTGGAACAATGACTGCAGCAGTGAGACCTCTGTCCGTCTTTTATATCAAATTTTCCCCCGATCTAATCCAGGTGCATACCTATAAATCATTCTATTGTCATACTCAAAACAAAGCAATTAATTACCTAATTTCAGGACACACGTGTGCGCACGTGTTCTTTTGTTCAAGACATTCCGATAGGTTATAATTTTAAAGGTGACATATTTATTACACCTTGTCACATTCTTCGGCAATTAACTACTTTGTGTTGTCACCTATAATTAATTGGTACTATGCCGAGGGTTACCGAAGCTTCTTCGGATTGCTATTTTTGGATACGAATAGACCTTTTCACGCAGGTGGGGTTTACAAGGAAGGATCTTCCTTCCTATTCGAACTGTTTCCCCGTGTTAGTTTTTACCGGGCCGCGATCCTAAACAGTCGAAATGTTGGTGATTAAAAGTTTTTAAACGGCTTAGTACCCTTTGTTTTTGGATTGTGAATTTATTTTGTGCTGTTTTTCTCTGGATAAATTTTATTCTAAATAACAGTGAGTTTTTATTATTTTATTTAAAATAATTTACAATCCTTGCTTGTACATCTCTGCAAAAATTCCTGAAACCATCGGTGTTTAAACTGATTGATTTCATTCACTTTTTCGGAGTGCAATAATGGCCTTTTTAGTATTTTTGGATACTTTTGGATACTACTTAATAGTGAGTCTTAAATATTTTTGTAAAGTTTTCTTGTTTTTATTTTTCCTCTCAAAATAAATTAAAAAAAAAAATTAAAAATTTTCTTTCGTAATAAAAACTTTTTAATCGAATAAAAATAATATGACTTAATTTTTAATTAATTAATTTTTCTACGCTTACTTTGAACAAAATTATTTAATTCAATTACCTATTCGCGGGACACTACATGATTATTGATTACTGTAACATTACTGTCAACGTTTTTACTTTCGTGAATAAATGTTTCTATAATTTTCGTGTTTGTTTCACTAGTCTCATTAAAAGCACTTAAAAAGGACTTAGTCAAGCAGCTCAACGATATATCAGGAATCGAAACGTCGGATTCTATGGGAAGCACATTTAAATCATCATCATTAGTAACTTCGAATATAACCTGAGCATTATTAATTGTTTCGATATAGTTTTCTTTTGAATTTATATCTAGTTGCAAGGGCGTTAATGAAGTGTCGAACATAGAGGCTGAGGTGCAGGGATTTTCTTCAAGAACAGTAGTCGTCCTATTTGATGTTCTTTTAGCTGGAGACACTTTCTCTTCCAGGGTTTTTATTTCGTTTAAAATAACTTCAACATTTAAACCGTACAAAGTTAAATTATCTTTAATTTTATTTATGACTTTCTCAGCCGACCTTAGATCGCGGTTTGTAATACCCTCGGTTGATTTTCTAGGACTTGATTTCCTGGGATTTGATCTTCTAGGTTTGCTTCCTTCCGTTGCCGTTTTTCGGCAGTATTTAAAATGCATTTCGAATAATCCACTGCATTTGGATCTAAAGGACATAAGCCACACTTTCTAAATCCGCTCTTAATATAGTTAGCTAAATCATCTGTTTTGGAAAGAACTTCATTAAAAAGTGAACAGAAATTTGTTTTCGTAACGCATGAATTTATATTTTCTTGCTTAGTTTGCCAATTTTTAACTGTTTTTTTCCACTCCTGCTTCATAGGTTTAAAGACACTGACGTCAGCTGGCTGTAACATATGCGTAGTATTTGGTGGTAAAGCATACAAAATAATTTTATTTTCTTGACACCATTTACTTAAAGGAAAAGTCATATGGGATGAATGCCCATCGATGAAAAGGATTATCGGCCTTTGAATATTTTGTTCTTCAAGCCACCTGTTAAAATCATTTGATAAATATTCAAAGAAAACATCCCCTGTCATCCACCCCTTCTCTGATATTCCTAATATCCAGTTGTCAGGTATATTATCAACCACGTTTTTTGGAGGTTTTCTGAGATATGGGAATACAGCCAAAGGAGGAGCTATTTTTCCGCCAGCATTAAAAACGGCTAGAACGGTTATGTTCTCTTTTTCGTTTCCAAGTTTAACAGTATAAAGATTTCTAAATCCCCTTGGTCCGAGAACCTTTCCCGTCTTGGGGCATAAGGAAAAACCCGCCTCGTCCCCATTAAACACCCTTTCTGGTTCCTGTAAAATATTTAAAAGATCATTTTGGCTCAAATAATCTGTCAATTCATGAAACCACTTTCGTATACTTTCTTCTGTAATGATAGCTCTTGCTCTATTTATACTTTCAGCTTCTCGAATGGATATTTCTGGGTTCCTCTTTAAAAAGTTAAGATACCATGTCTGACTTGGTCTATTTTCTTTAAATAAATTGACTTGGCTATCTCTGGAAATTTTGGCAACAGTTTCCATAAGTGTTTCTTTGGTTACAGGAAACCCGCATTTTGCTAGATTAATTACCCAATTTTTTATCCTTGTTTCTCCTTCAACCGTTAACAGAGGAGGTGGGCCTGGTTGCCTTAATTTCTCTGGAACTCTACCGGACAATCTGTCTATTAGGGTGGTTTTTGGGACTCCAAATAATCGACTGGCCTCTCTTATTTTCATTTTATTTTCTCTTACTTCATATAAAGCTCTCTTTAAGCTTTCTTCAGAATATTGGCATCTTTTAGTAACATTTTTCTTTTTCCTATTAGTATTTTTTTCTTTTTGAGATTTTTTTTGAGATCTTCGAATTGGTGACACTGAAAGAAGAAAATAGGTTATAAACATGGCTAAAAACATAGCGGTCGATAATAAAATTTGTATGAATTAGTTTTCGACCACGTTTTAAAATGTGTACAAGAAAGGCTAAATAAAAATGAAAAAGGTGGTCGCAAACTAAAAAACATAGTTATTGTCATATTGTTTAGTGATCTGCTAAAAAATATTTGCAAAAAAATTACTACTTAATGTAGATTTTTTAGTCTAAAAAAGCACTTTTAATATCGGTTTTCGACCACTCTGGTCGATAACTAAAAAACAGCAATTTTTATAATCTGGATACCGACCATCCAATATCTTATAAAAATGAAAAGTAAATATAGTATTTCTTGCTTATTTTAACAATGTAATCACTTCCTAACTATCTGCAATTATAAGCAACCACTTAGTAATAAAGTTAAACAATTTACTTACTGTTTCCAAGTCGCCTGCACACTAAGATTTTCAGTAAAAACACACACGTGAATAATGGCATCCTAACATCAAGACACGTTGGATTTTTAGACAGGTTGTTACTGCCACAGTTAGAGTGAGCCACTTCTATATTTAAATTTGGTATAGATGCCCGCAACTAAAAAAACATTACTGGACGAAAAACAACACTTCGTTTCCTTATGCAAGGCAATAAAACATAGAAAGGTCGAAAACCAGGTCTGGACGGGAAACCGATGCAATGACCCTAACATATGAATATGTTTACCTATTATTCTTCTATTAGTAAAGAATTTACAATCACACGAAAACATATGGTTGCATGCATTATAAAATAAGCACACTAGCTCACAGCATTTTGCCTCCATCAGCTTGGTTATTAAATATGATGTTTGTTCATTTTTTATTATTTCCCAATGGGAACTTTTATTAACAATTGTATAATTATGAGCATTTTTTAGAGCTTCCTTATGACTATGAGATATTTGTCTTGTTTGTTTAGTATTATCTCCCTTAGTTAATCTGATAATCCTTTCAACACTTTTATCTCGTATGTACCTTAAGACTTGCGCTAGACCTTTGTCAAGACGTTTAACAGTCTTTCTGTCTAAGTAAAAGTACTTTATGGTTTTATGCATCGACTCTAGATGCATGTTGGTGTTAATGCTACATTCTTTTCTAAAACAGTATGCCCATTTCTTATAGTTATGACCATATGTATTAGCAAAGTACTCTCCAAACTTCTTTGTTTCATTATCATTGTACATAAATCTAATGGCATTGCCCAATGCTACAAAAAATTTTTCCTCGCAACATTCCTGCTGCAATATTTTTAAAATTTTATATATTTCTGAACGCTTCTCCATGTTTGGAATCTTGGTTAGGTTGCTTTGCCACGCCCTGTCGACATGCCATGCACAATAGAAATGTTGAGGATAAGGTGAGCCCATTACTCCTACCCACGCATTAAAAAAAACATCAGCCATATCTGACATGAAAAAATTACAGTGAACTGCACCTACAACAAGCAAAGTGTAAAGATAAATAATTCAAAAAAAAGTAAAATTTTTAGAAAACTTAAAATTTTAAATGTTAGGTTCTGTAAAAAGTATGTTTGAGGCATTATATCATCCCAATAAATGAAAACAATTACTTCGTTGGCTTACCTGTTGCCTCTTTAACTGCTGAAAAATTACCCTCTGCACTATAGGTAGTGTCTTTTCTGTTTGTGAACATTACTGCTATTGGAAAGCCATGGTGATATTCATCTAATACCATAATGGTAGTCATTTCAAACTCATAGCCATTTAGGCCATGAGTGCTGTCAACAGTTATTAGTGTTGGAAACTGTTTTAACATTTGTTTTTGAAATGAATTCATAACAATAAGACAAAAATCCTCTTTTTTTAAGGTATCATGTTCTTTTCCTTGTTCTTTGTATAATAAAATTGCATTTTCCTTAAGTTGCTTACATTCCTCAACCCAGAGTGCAATAGAGATAGCATCATCGGGATCTCTTTTGCCATCCTCTACCTCAAGGCCATAACTATTTTTGACATTTTTTATATCAAGCAAATTTAGTAAGTCAACTCGTTTTAAATTTTCTCCTATATTATCTCGGGTAGATTTTAAAATTCTGCAATAACACAAATCTTATTTTAAAACAGAATATATTACTATGTTTTCCTGAGGGATGCAGATTTAATTTGAAAACCATTTTCTAAAATTCCTATTGATGCATTCAAATGCATTACCTACTCTTGCTGTATTTAATGTAGGTATTCAATTTGATCTGAAACCCTCATGAAAAGGTAGTATAATATGTTGACTTTTATTAGCAATAGCTAGCTAAATAATTCTGCAAAAGTTCTATTTTTAATACAGTTTGGAGGGTATATGACACATAGGTACACACTTGGGTACACAGATAATATATAGTTATATTTTTTACCTTTGAGGTGTGACACCATTTATCAATTTTGTGGCAATACTTTGCTTCTCAATCTTGGGTAATCTGATATGCTGCAAATCAAACTTATGGTTATAATGAACTTTTTGCCATTCCACAATAATTTGGTTATTTTCTTTGGTTACTTACTAAACACTAGGTAGGTATATAAATTATTATCAATTTAGAAAACTTACTTGTTTTGCTCCGGTTACATTTGTAGTATAATATTTCACCTAAGGTGCTAACATTCTTACATTTAAAAATGTATGAGATATTGAATTTATTTTCAATGCTTGCTTTCCAGTTTTCAAAATCTAAAATAAAAAGATGATTTCATTAATCCAAGCCATGCCTATAATAGTGATGCTGAAAACTGCTGAAGATATAGAAACTGATATAAGTATTTAAATTTAAACTCCTGTAGGTAGGTACTTATGTTGGTTAATAATAATTTCAACAAACCATTCATATTATCCATAAAATGGGATTCTGTTTCAAACTTCATCAAATGAATGTTTTGCAAATGACCCATCAACCCCTTATTGTTCGTAAACGCATTGTCGCAATTTGGCTCCATACAGCGACTGTTATATTTGGAATCCCGTCCATAAGAAACAGGTTCAGTAACTTTATGATGGACTTCCCGGATATGTCTATTTAGCGTTGATTGTGTGCTAAAAAGTTTCTCACATGTGTGGCACATAACTGGCATTCTTGCTGGTTATTTTATATTTAAACAAGTTCAAATATGCTTATATTTAAAGGATGAAAACAAATAATATTCATATAACGGCGAACAACAACAAAAACACAGACGGATACGGCAAATCATCAAAACAAAAGTGACCTAACCTAGAAACACGATGACATACCATACCACACATTTGGCAACACCGGCACGGCCTGGGTTGTCTATCGTTTCGTCTTCAGATTAGGGTTGGGCGGTTATTGGAAAATAACCGGTTATTTATTACGCCAGGTTAACCGAGACTAGGTTAACCGGACAAAAAATAACCGGTTATTGAATAACCGGTTAATAACCTTTTCCAATTTTTCTTCCCATGGTGCCTTTCAATTTACCGTTATGACACAAGAATACAGTCTTCAAATGTAGAACTTTTATCTCTATTTTTTTTCCTATTCTAGGGTTATAGTCAATAATGAGACCAAAGACAAATCAATACAACAAAATCCCTGTTAATAACCGATCTTCGGTTATTGATAATAAATAACCTTTTGTCGGTTTAACCTGAGCAACAAAAAACCGATTATTAACCAGTTAGGCAAATTTGACAGTGAATAGTCACATTTTGCATAGACGTTTTGCTCATTTAAATTATGCTGATCTCAAAGTCATGCAGCAAGGTTCTGTTAAAGGCCTAGATGTAACCACAAAGCTGAACAGCAGTGACATTTGTGAAGTGTGCGCTGAAGGGAAACAGAGTAGGTTACCTTTTAAGAATAAAGGTCACCGGGCCACTTCAATGCTACAAGTAGTTCATGTTGATTTGTGTGGTCCCTTGGATGTGCCATCGATTGGAGGATCCAGGTGCTGCTGGAGGATGATATGACTCGTATGACATTTGTTTATTTTTTGAGAAGCAAGGACCAGGCATTGCAATTTTTTAAAGAATTTAAAGCAATGGTAGAAAAACAGACGAACCACAAAATATATTGAGGTCTGACAACGGAGGAGAATTCTGTTCACGACAGTTTGAAAAATTCCTTAGTGACAATGGTATTTACATCAAAAGACCACCCCTTATACCCCTCAGCAAAATGGGATGTTGGAGAGAATGAACAGAACTGTTGCAGAAAAGGCCCGTTGCTTGTTGTTTGACTCAGACTTGCCAAAGTGTTTTTGGGCAGAGGCAGTCCATACAGCTGTTTACTTAAGAAACCGCTGTGTAGCCAAGGGCCTGAATAATAAAACACCTTATGAAATGTGGTACAACACTGAGAGAAAATTCTATTGACCATAATTAAGGTTTTAATAACCATAACTAAATTATCTTAGGTAAATGGGGGACAGCTACAGTCATTTACTGTTATAACTAAAGTCGTTTTTCTACTTTTACTTGAGCTGCTATAGTAAATTACTTTAGTTGCTGTGGCTATAGTTATTGTAATTAAAGTACTTTAATTATCATTAATATACAGTCTTAAAGATGCTAGCTACCATCATTAAAGCACTTTAATTACCACATTATATCGTATTAACGGGCATTATACAAGCTTATTGTTAAACATCATCTATGGTTATTAAAGTACTTTAGTTATCATAGATGTAGGACATTAATACCCTTAATAACGTAATGATGTTACTGTAACTAACGCCGTTAGCTCCTGTAGAATGAAACTTCAATTACTGTAGCAAAATAAATTTAATTGTCGCAGTAAAAAAACTTTAATTAAGGTGCCCTTTATTGGCTCCTTCGCCATTTCATTTTTTTTTTAATTTTGTGTTTAAAATTCGCAGATTTATTATAACTAAAAACAGAAGAATTGCCGATAGTAAACAATCATAACAAGAATATGGAATATTGTAGCCCAATCCATTTTTCTATTTTGATCATTTATTATCAGTATTTATTTGCTGTAAAAAAATCAGACACTAAACTAGCGTTTTATATACTAATATTATAAATAACAAGTTTTTATGAAAAATTGTTATCCTATCATAAGGAAAAATAAAACAATATATATTTTTATTTTTTGTTTATTATTTATTAAATAAAACAACGAAAACACATCTCAATTTAAAAAAATCGAGTTTTAACCCAAACTAAAAATGACAACAAAACATAACAAATAAAAACATCATATTATACGTCCAAGGGCGTCCAAAGAACCCGGAGGGGGGGCCTATTGTAGAGAAATTATTGTTGAAAATAGGGAAAACGTTTATATTTTAACGTTTGTGTATAAAAATGCGCCGTAGGGGAAAAGTTTAGGAAAAATAAAATCAAAGTGCTTTTAAAAAATCTCGACCCCGCAACGCCCTTCCTTGGGACGCTCATGGTTACGTTATTACAGTAAAGTAAAAAATAGGTTTTCAAATATCCTTAAACTACGAATAAACCATAATATGTATGAACAAAACTATATGGTAACAATAATAATAGGAACTGCAAAACAATAAACACGAGGTATACAATTTTTTTAAATTGGTACAATATTGTTGAGTTGCATAAAGTTTTTTACCAATATAACCAACTAACCAGTAACTCTGACGATGACATACATGACATTTACAGAAATTATTTTCCCGCAATCATAGTAACCCTGTTACCTTAACGTTTAATTTATTAATCAGGCACTTTTAATTTTAAGTAAATAATGCATGTCAATGTCATTTATGTCACAGTCAAAGTTTCTGGTTAGTTAATTATTGTTAAAAAATCTTGATGCAACCCGCATCATGTTTTTTAAAACGAAGTATTGCTAAACTAGCGACGTGATAAACGTTGAAACTTTTAACGCAAATGTAAAAGTTTACCTACTCTTTACTCTAAAATGAAACAAACATTTTATTATGCCTTAAAGCGGGAACAACAGTATCTAAAGGATGCACATCCAAAAGAAAGACGTATCTATTAACAGGCGTGTGAGTGACCTCATAAGAAAATAAATGATTATTAAAGTCCAAAATTTTTAGTTCTGTGTAAATAATACAAATTTCCTTATCTTTATTAGCTATTAGTGCCTTTATAGTGCCAATGGAAGAAGGATTATTTTCTTTTAGTAGAATAATATCACCTATAATATAAACTTTGTTATTAAACAATACCCTATTTACTTCAGCTATATCTTTTTTAAAAGATTCTAATTTCACTTGAAGCGCTGGATTATTCTCGTAACTTAAAATATCCTCAAAAGGCCAGGCATTTTTTAAACTTGAATTTTTAACATAGTACAAAATTATTTCGTTGATAAAGCCTTTATTTGATGCAAATCTAAAAGCTAACTTTAACTGATGTTTTATTGCTAAGCTACGGGTAATATTAACTCTTGATGCTATAGCATTAGCAGACAATTTTGATAAACTGTGTTTTGACTCATACCTCAAAGTCATTATTTTTATCAAAGGACCAATATTTTCAAGAATAAGTGGGTAGTGGGTAAGTATATGAAATTTGGGTTTTAGGGGCTGATGGGGAAATAGTTCTAGAAATAGAATGTGGTGTTTACTGATTAAATCACGTAACTCTTCACACATCATTTTCGTGACCCAGTCAGATAATACTATTCTTAATATTTCTCTTAATATTAAGTATAATCCCCAATGTTTGTTTCCTTCTGGAACCAGGTGGCCAAATAACAAACCAGCGTTTATAATAAAACATTTCATTTCGGCAGCAGTCATTCTTAAATGTTTTTTTTTTTAATTTTCATTGGATATATTAGGAGGTTTGTTACAGTTCGCACTGAAGCTAAAAAACTTTATTTTATTATTTAGGGTTTCCAAATCAAAAAACTTATCTATTACAATAAATTGGTATAATAACTCAGACATATCTACCACTCCTACACCCTCGAATATATCATGGGCAATATCGACCGAGTAGTTCTGGGTAACGTGAAATAAATCTATATTATTAGGACTGGGTGAAAACTTTATACCAGTAAGATAAGGATTTTTTTTCATTATATCTTCAGAATAGTTTTGGATATTTCTTAATGACGAGGGAATTTCAATACATAATTTTTGCGTTTCTAGTCGTAGACATTTACAAAATCTGCAAAACGAATTAGCGCAAAAACTTTCCTGAAAGCCCAAGATGGTGTTTAAACCCAGATTGTCACCCAAAAATAAGGCTGTACAGAAATAGATTTGAACATTTCCAGATGGAAGCTTAATTGTTATTCCCTTTTCCTTTAAATTATTTAATTCGTTTACTGATTTAGAAAAAATAATTTTTTCTCCGAATTGCTTTAAATCACTAGAATGGAACAGAATACCCACAAAAATATTTTCTAGTCTAGACTGAAACGACGGAGGTATGCATGGAATGGAATAATATACTGCCCCAATCTTGTGAATTCCTGCATGGGAACTTAGAGGGTTTCCTGATTCAAAATCATCATAATAAATTAACAAAGGAAATACTATATCACTAGAAGCATATTCAGATATTTTTTCTTTCCAGAAGTTTGTTTGTACGATATTATATACCGTCAAGTCATTGCGCAATTTCTCCAAATAGTTAATTGTTTCCATTAAAACATCGGGCAGTTCAAAAAACTTGGTTAAAACGACATCAATAGGAATGTATTGAGCAGTGTAATTTTTTTAATGGGATTGGTATGCCTATTTTTTTCTAACACTTGACCAACAACATAAGTTACAGGAACGATATAATATCCTGATTTTATTAAAAATTGAAAACGCTTATGTTCACTACCAAATTGATCAAATAAATTTTGAAATTCCTCAAAATATCTGTTTATTTCATATTTCTTTATTCCAGATATATTTATTGTCATTAGAAAATTATTTTTAATAATAGTTAAAGGTTCAGCAAGTAGCTCGTTTATGCCATCAAAAATGATCTGTACATCTTTTCTACATAATGTAGATTTTGAATACAAATCACACATAAAAGAAGTAGTATTTTTAGTTAATATTAATTTGAATTTTTCAAATACACCGTCATTATGATAAAGTGAACATCTGTCTTCGGGTTTATTATTTTTTTTATCGGTAGGTGGAATTAAAGAGGCAGCACTAAAATTTTGAGTGATCGATTCAGTATTATTTTGGAAAGAATCGTTTAAGACTGAATTAATTGAAGTATCAGGTGTCAATGATAAATTTTGAGAAACGTTTAAATAAGTGATATTTCGTTCATGACCCTTAAGATGTTTTCTGAATGAATTTAAGGCAGGAAAATTTCTGTTGCAGTTTGGTTCAGCACAGACAAAAATACTATAATCTTCACAGCGATGTATGATTCTTAAATGAGTAATTAAAGCATTAATCTTAAAAAAAAAAGTACTACAAAAGTTACAACGAGGCATTATTTTATTTTCTCAATAGGAAGGAAAATGACCATAAATAGTGCATAAAAAACACTAAATATTTAGTAAGTAAAAATTATCTTTTAAATCTTTAAAAAAATTGTATACCTGCTTCCATATCCTAATTTTGGTCAAGATGATATTTAGTGTCTGCTATTAAAGATGCAGTTGCTGCATTTTTTTTTGTCGACTTTATATGAAAAACAATTTCTGCCAGAAACAGCCAGACATGTTCACATTCTTTTGGATAGTCAATATCTAATGCATGATATAATTTAAACAAGAGTTCCAAAGCTCGTAGGGAAGTTTCGACCTTGTATTTTTTATCGTCGATGATAATATAAAAGCCTTCGGGGCTGTTCAACGGGCCAACTATTACTCCAAAAGGTTGTAAAGTTACACCATATTCTTGTAATTTTTGCCGTCTTGAATTTATTTTATCCTCAAGTTCATCATAAGCCTAAAAATACATATGCATTTGAGAATAGAATAAAAAAACATTTTTTAATAAATAAATAGAAATAAATTTAATTCACTTTCAAGATAATAAGAACAAAGCAACTTTTTGGTGTTTAATTTTTTTTTGCTTTATGAACTTAAAATATGCAGGGTTGCGCTTCCATAGAGTCAATAGGGTAAAGGATAGGTATTTCGTCTAAAAGTTTATCTAAACTCTACCCTCTACTCTAAAAGTACTAGACGTACTGAAATTCCAAAAATTGGATCATAGCAAACGTGCGAGGCTCTATTTATAGAGGGGGTTTTATCTAACTTCGGTATAGAAGCTCGATGCACTATTACAGGACCGAGTATAATAATAATAAAAATAATGTATGAATTAATGTAACTAGTCAGAATGTTGAGCTTGATTAGCTACACTGTATTAAAAAGATATAATATAAATTATTACTTACAAGAATATGTAAAAAAAAACTGTCTAGCACTTCACTTCTTGCGGGTCTCCATAAACTACCTTTTCTAGATCTTTTAATGGTAACTGGTGGGAATAAATATGGTAATGCAACCAGAGCATAAAGAAGTTGGTCTAGAAAAAAAAATATTCTTAATGATATGGATGCACACTTACACTTATTTAATATTGAACTTTTAATTATTAAATTTATCATATTATCGCGAATATTTGTTATAGAACTTAGCAGAAAAAATAGTTATTTTAATTTAATTTAAAAAATGTCTAATGCACACGATTATTCAGACTGATATCATGATAAGGGAATGACAGTAATACTGACAGTGTAAGGCTAAATTTAAAGGGCCAAGACTGGTTGGATTGACCTCATTTAGGACTGTTAGTCTAAATGATCCTGTAGAGTCTGCATTACTTTAACTGATAAAATGTAAAGACAATAGAAAATAAAAACAAAATCTTACCAACTTCCTCAGTATCAACCAGTTTTACTTTTCTTTCTTTCGATTCTTTTATTATCGCTCCTGACACTTTGGGCCAATTGTTGTAAATAATATCAATTTTGTCCGGGAATTTTTGGTTAAAATCAGTTTCAATCTAAAAAAAATATTATTTGAATTGACGTGTTAAATGTACAATAATTGAATAAGATAATTTTACTTAAATTAATGTAATTATACAAAATTATAAATATCAATTTGCTGTTTTAAATTATGATTTCCCTGAGAGCAAAATAAAGATACTTTTTTATATAAAAATATGAAAATTACCAGCTCTAATCCTGTGTTTAATTTTAAGCAAGGAAACTCATCGAAGATATTACTAAGATCCCAATTGACGTATTTGCGCTTACGAATTTTGTATGTCTGCTCCCATGCTTCAAGAATCTTAGTAAATGGTTCTGTAGCTACCCTTAAAAATTCTATATTTAAAACGTCTTGGGTACTTTCATCTGGACTTCTAACGGGGGTTTCACCTGAGGGACCTTTTTGAGCGTTAGCTACTCTAAGTGCCGAACGAACATATATGTACCGGGACCATAATTTCCCTTTTGGGGAACAACTTGGCTTCTTGGGTGACTTATCTACTGAAGGGCTACTGTTTTTCGTGAATGCAACATATGGTATGTAGTATGTTTCCGAACATTCGTTGGGCAAAAATATTTCCAGTTCCCGGGCTATTTTGAGAAAAATTGAAGATTTTAATCTGCAAAAATAAAATATTACACATTAGTGCATTATTAACGATTTAATGTACCTATTGCGTATTTCCTCTTGCATAGAGTTTTTCCTTAATTTTATTATTTACACTTACAGTTTTTATATACTTACAAGCTTTAAGATCTCATCTAGATTCCGATCTCGGAAAGACATTTGAACATCAAAATTTTATTAATTTTTGCAAAACTATGATTTTTTACTACAATAACCTTTGTATGGTAGAATCTATGAAGGAATGTTGCTGTACGCTATAGAGGTTTTGAGTAAAACCATTTTACAGAAAAAACTGTGAAATTAAAAAAAGATGAAAACTGTAATAAAATTATTTATATTTAAGGGTTGGAGACAATGATGTTTCTTGAATGAATGAATAATTTTGGACTTGCATTGTCTTTATTTGTTTTTAAATCACAACGTCCTCTTCATCTGAAGAATTACCAGTTGAAACGACATGTTCTAAAAACAAATAAAGACAATGTAAGTCCTAGACTCTTCTATCATTCCCGAACAGTATAAATTTGATAAGAAATACTGGAGAATGGGTCATAATATGAAACTTGCAATTATGGAATTAGAAGAAACTAAAAACGGTATTTTTTAACAAGCAATCTTCGATATTAAGTCTTGACAGGTACTTAGTACATAGTTTGGCATTATTAAAAGAACGTACTAGAAAATTTTACTTACTCTATACCAAAAAGAGAAATTAATTCATTAATGATTATTTTAGACAACTTTTGTCTGCAGTCGTTGTTCAACTTTTCTTTATTTAATAGAACAATCTGACCATCTGTTGAATTATTCAAAACAGCCTCAAGACCCTGTAAGGGAAAATAAAATATTATCCATAATTATTTTTTAAATAAGCAGCAATTATTTCCTTGACCATAGTCATAGGTTGTTAAGAGGCTTAAAACTTTTTTGGGGTTTCAAAAAAATTCAAATTTTATTACCCGAGGAAAGACACTGTCATTTTTGATTTTCTTATTGGTGGAAATATTGTCTTCTTCTAAAAGTATTCTTTTCTTAGGTAGCGGCGTAGTGGGTGTTGTAAATAAATCCAAATTCGGCGTATTTAGAGCCAAAGAAAGCTCTTCATCTGGTTCAAATGTATAAGAAAATTGTGAAGCGATAGTGTCAGTAGAACAAGTCGATTCAGTTTCTGTATTCTGGAAAGGGAAATTAACAATTATTGGAAACTAAAACTTTCGGAAAAATGACCATTCTGTAACAGTTTTTTTTGCAGTTTTATAAAATTCAGTTTTTTTTGCTCATTTCAATAGAACAAAAAATTAACAATTATGTATTCTTAAAATGGATTATTGTTCTTGTTTTAAACTTACAAATAATAGGGCCGGACTATTTAATGTTTTGCGACGATATTCTTGGAATTTCTTTTTAAAAATAAGCCTTGGTCCACTTTTCTTGAATATCTTCTGCAGCGTTTCATCATCTATTAATTCGAAGCTTTCGTCATTAATTCCCTCCTCTAACAGAATTATAGAAAAGAGTATATGAACATTAAAATATTTAGTAAAATAAATTAAGTTAAATCACAAAAAAGTTTTGTTCCAATACAAAAAAATAATATTGTATATTTTTATGGCCTCAAATTTTACTGTCTAATAAATGTTAAAATATTTGTCGCTGTCAACATATTTAACGTTTTATTAAGAAATTGTAAAACATTTAGTTATTATATTTTTATTAAGTATTAGTCCAGATAGTAATAGTAGCGGTGTCCTAAAATTTTTGAGAAAAAGAATATTGAAGTTTTATCACTTTCACACACAGGTTAGTATTTGGCATTAATTCCTTCATTTTTTTAAAATTCCCCTAAAATATCACCGACAGAAGTCAATATACAATGCACACTATTTTCTCAAAATATTGTTAACATATTTAGTAACGAAAATACGTCGAAAACAAGGGAAAATGGAATAAAAAACCCTGATCATGCACGTACGAATTAAAGCTTTAATAGTAGAAAAGAGAATAAGAAAAGTAATCAGAAAGTTTAAATATATTTATATTTAAATATTTCCTTCCCACGTCACAAATAAACGCGCAAAAAATTAAAAACCAAAAGTAAAAATTTCAGTTTTTTTGGGATATCTCCGAAAGTATTCGGAATATTCAGCATTTTTTTTTCACCAAATTATTAAGCCCCAAAATACGCAACTTTACCTCAATTTAACCATTTTCGTGTCTCTTACCGTTTTCGAGATCCCCTTGTACGCACACGAATTTGTAGCACCCTGTATAGGTTAGTAGGCATTGCGACACTTGAGCCACCCCCCACTCCTTTACCTTTGACGTTGCAGCCTAGGGCGCCAGTTACCATATATGGGCATTCTCTACTTGGGCATTAGCTGCTAGGGCCTTAACTACTACTGATACTAACTACCAATGGCACAAACTAAAATTGGGGCACTAGTCACCATTGGCCCACTCTTACTTGACGCTAGTTACCAAGGGTACCATTGGTCAAGCTGCGATACGTCATCTATTACCTTAACCTCCAACTACTTAGATATTAATTTTGGGGACCAAGCCTACAAGTCAGGGCTCCGCAAGACCTATCTTCAAGAACCGTTACAAATGGTACTCTAACCTCACCTACTAACGTATTAACTTTCTGTGGGCCCCAAAGTCTACAAGTCGGGGGCTCTGCAAACCCTATCTCCAAGAACTGGTACCCACAATAATAAGCGGGACTCCAACAGAAATTAAATGATTAAAAAAGTTTTACCTGTGTGTGGATTCGATCCCGGATCGCTTGATTACAATTCTAACGTTCTACCATGGCGCCAACTGGACATATTAGATAAACCCGTTGCCTAGCTGATGATATTATCGCTACGTAGTTACTTACGGGGAAGCGGAGAGGATCATGAAGTCTTCAATATTATCCTAAAATTTGTTAATGTACAGTTTGATTATAGACATACAAAACCTCTATGAAATACCTGTATTATACAACAGAAATTACGAGCAGTCGATATAATATAGGCATATAAGATAAAAAAGGACGGCTATAATTAAATTCCATTGCAATTAATAGACAGAATAGTTACTCATAGTTAGAAGGTCATAATGTAATATTAACGATTGAAATTAATTTCGGTTGGCTACCATACATACATGAGTATGTATTTCTCTATACTTGTATACCAAAAACCTATTTTGCCTCAGGGGTAGGTTCAACCCTTATACTATTAGTGATTGATATCAAATTAACAATAAAAATTTAAATAATTTAGATATATATATTATTTTTATAACCGGGTACAATTATTTGGCTTCCTTAAATTGAACAAATTTACAGTTTAAAACTAGTTTCTACGTTTATTGATAGAAATGCTGCATTAGGTAATAGCCGGTAGTCTGCTATAGGCACACACCTTTAAGATTCATGGTCACACCTGATGATAAGTTGTATAGGAGAAGTCGGGGTAATAATGATATTAAAATGTATTTGACCAAAATTTCTCTGAATTGTTCTTGAACGGTATAGAAATATACAGGAAACATCTAAAAGTACTTAAAAACAACCCTTAAACATATGATAACGTCTATTTATCAGCTCTTGAACTGATAAAAACGATTATAATTATGGTTTAATGTTAGAAAACTGGTTAAAATGTTACCCATTTAGCATTTATTTCAAGCTTTTTAACATACCGATAGACCTTATTGCAAACAAACTATTAAATCCTCTAACGAACAGGAATTAGTGTAACGATATAAGATAGATAAAAAATATCCATAATTAGATTCCAATACAATTAGTAGACTATCAAAACTTATTATGATAACTTAATGATTATACCCCAATTTCGGTAGTCTATCATACATTATTAATTTGCAGCTCCCGTATACTAATAAAAATAGACTAGGTTATTAACATTCCATGCATATTTGGCTACTAATTAAAAGAATAACAGGGGTACAATGATTATTTTTCTAACCTAACAATCATGTAAACTCCCTAAACTACTCAAATTTACGATTTAATAAGGTTACATATATGATATAAAACTACCCTAAGGACCCGAACGGGCAGAGGCTCATTAAATTTTACGTTAGTAAAATTTTAGGAGGAGCCCGTGTAGGGTCACTAAATACCAATAAGGATTAAAAATTGACATACCATATAGGTGGTAACTATTTTTAATATAGCCAACAATATATTTAGTCAGAGTCTTAAACCCCCTAAAATAAAAAAATATTATTTATTAATCATTTGAAAATTAATCTAATAGAATATATATTTTAAAGCACACCTAAGCTGAGTAATTCTAATTCATAGATTCATATTATAAAAAAGTTAAACGCTAGTAATAATTTATTAAGACAAACGGATAGATTTATTATGCTTGAGATACATTGTTGCAAATATGGAAATAGGAAAAGGTGTGGCAAAGATAAAAAATAAATCCCATCATGAATGATATATTTTATTGTATACTAAACACGCATTATAAGTTAATTAATTCTACAATTAAATATAGGTATGTAACAGATTTGCAATCAAACATAAAAATCAAAAACGCTACTTAAAATAATGTAGTAGGAAATTAAAAAAAGGATTATTTATTTAGACCTATTTAAAACATGTAAAACATTGGTATACTTTAAAAATACAAGCAAATATTTTTGTTTTAATTGTTTCCTAAAAAAGGAATTGACATCGAAATATAATCATACCTAATACAGGATAGTATTAAGGAGGTAATAAAAATAAATGGAAAGTTTGAAAAGTTCCTTAGAATGGCATAAGCAATAAAGGATTAAAATAGATAAATAATGTTATTGTGCATGAACTAAAAAAAACATTCACAGAACAAAAGTTGCCTTATTTAAACCTTAATAACGCCATTAAAAATCAGGAGATGTATTAAGGAACATTAATAACATTTTATATAGAAAAATTATTAACTCTAAAAGTGTTCAAAGTAAATAAATTACAAAAAAAGAATCCAACCTTAAATCTCTAAAAATTAGGATAGGTACAATAATAATCAATGAAGGTTAAAAAAAGGACAAATAAGGACCACTGATAGGGTTAACAATACATTCGTAGGTTCAAATTTACCCTAGTTAAGCCCTTATAATACAGGCAAAAATCAATAATGTATTAGAAAAAATTGATAACATTTTAAGCATATGATTAACCCTAAAACTGTTTTAATGAAAAAGGAATGATGTAAGATAAAAAAGTAGAAATCAGCGAAGACTATTTTGAAATGAAAAAAAACACAAAATACCCTACTATGATCTCTAACTCCAAATCTATAAAATTAGGATAGGCACAATAATGACGTAATCAATAAAGGTTAGAAAGGGGCAAATAAGGACCACGGATAGGGTTAAAATACATTCGTAGGCTCAAATTTACCCTATTTAACTCCTTAATAATGGAGGGCAAAATCAATAGATGTATTAGTAAAAATTTTAAGCTTAAAAAATAATTACCCCAAAAGTGTTTCAAAAAAGTACTAAAAGGAATGATGGGGAGATAAAAAATTAGAAACCAGAGAATAATAGTTTGAAATTAAAAAAGGACAAAATACTCTTCAAGGATCTCTAAACCCAAATCTCCAAAAATTAGGCTACAACATTCTGTACAGTTAGGGCATAGGGCAGCTATCTAATCCTCTTGCATAAAGCAATTTTACGACACATCACACCAAGAACTTAAAACAGAACAACAAACAATTAAATTAACTGAAATAGAAATATAATGAAGACAGACAGACAGAATACCCTTTTTATACCCCTAAATAGCCCAGAGAACCCCCAAGTGGCACTATTTTTCATACGATAACACTATTTTAATAACGGCTCGTTAACAACAATTGTATAAGTTCCCCAATTAAGTTTCGTTTTAGATTAACGATCAGAGCTGACGTATAGAGGTTTATTTTATTTAATAATTTTATTAACTTTCAGAAAAACTAACAATTATTTATAACCGTTTCTGTTTGTATCTAATTAATATTCATCCAACTGGTCTCTTTATTAACTGCCTCAAGCGTCCACAACCGGGCGCTCGCTAAAAGCGACATGTCATGCATACCTAGTTCGGTAGACCTTCAGTCTTACTCTTGCCTGTTGATATTTTATGTGAACAGTTTTTAGTCCGATACAATAAGTCAGTTAGTAGGTCTAAATTGGCTTGTTTAATAGAGAATATTCTTAGTGTATATTAGGCCTATACTACTACTTGAAAAAAGGGCCGTAACTAGTGAAGGCGCTGTGTTATGATTCAGGTATGTTTTTATTTTATTTGTTTTGATGATTTTCATTTTCTATTTTCAACGGTATTTGGTTTAATTTGCCGATTTTTGTAGACTTGAACGCTAACTGTTGGAATGTTTTTATTGAGTTATCCGTATATCAACAGCTAATTATACAAAATTCCTCTTACCTACTTGCCTTAATATCTCGGAGCATGTACAGTAAAAACTTTTTAGAATAATAAAAACTCTAAAAATGGCATAGCATCTACAGAGTGTTTTTTAGATAATTTTGGTGGTTATTTAGGCAAATTTAATCGTTTTAAATATATAATCGATAGTGGTTGCATCAGGAATGCAGTTCGTTTTATAATTTTGAATGACATAATATGGGTTAGTGTTTCGAAAACGGTTTTTAATACAGGGAAACCGTTTTAGATCAAACATTTACCACGACGATATATTGGGGATACTTTTAACGACAAACCGGGGGTCGAAATGTAGGTTGAAGGTTCGATAGATCCACGCAAATATTTTTAACCATTCACCGTGTAATTTTTTCATTTAAATCACTAAAAAGGGAGGAAAAATTTTGAAATTTACAAAACAACTGATTTTGACGGTCATTTCTTACAAATTTTTCTCGTTTTAAGGGGGAAAATTGTATCAAATCAAAAAAATTATCTCGTGATTAGATAAAAAAGTTATAATTTTTATTTTTCTTAATTTCGGCAAGTATCCATCTACCGTTAACGTTCTAGAAAATTCAGTTTCTAACTTTTAAAAACCTTTAGGACTTATCTGAGAAATGAAAAATAGGACTTGATAAAAAACACTAAATGGTGCCTCCCATTTGATCTTCAAGCACTTAAAATAATTCATTTCCGTATTTTTTTATCGAAAATTTTATTAAACTGGTTTTAAAAAATGAACAAAACACTATTTTGAGGGTCAATTTAGGCTTTTCCTTTAGCCCTCCGTGTCCTTTACACAAATTATCCAAAATGGTTGAAAGTTTTTAATTCGTTTTAGAGATATAGGGCATTTTAGGTCGAAAAACATAGCAGTTCGGAACAGTGAACCGTAGTTTGATTTACAGCGAAACAAAAGTGACTGAAACGCACTTGTAGCATTTCAGTTTGCCGTTTTCTGCGTTCCAAACTAGGAGAAACATTTTATACCTGGCTAAAAATATTTATTTACGCTTTGTCGTGCGTTTTTCTGCAATATCGCCCATAATAGGGGAAAATAGTTTATTGTTTAAAGTTAAGATACAAAAAAATATACAGGTTGTCTCGAAAATCAACTATATTCGTTCTAGCTAATATGTATCCCCTATTAAGTAGTAACCTAACGTTTCTAGCTAAAATTATCCTTTTTAAAAAAGATAGTTACTGTGAAAAAAGGCAAATTTTAAGATACAAAAATATTATACCTACAGGTTGCCAATTTTAGATGTGTATTTTCAGTATTTTCGAATAGGATCTTTAGAAATGATATTTAAACATACAAGGCAACATACCAGTCATTTATATAGGGGTGTTTATGTATACAGGGGAACATTTATACAGAGTGGGATACAGGGTGGGTATTTATAACATTTATACAGGGTATCCAAAAAATACAGAACCGAAGCATAATTTGGACTATAATAAAAAAATTAATGCGGTTTAACTTGTAGATATACAGGGTAGACAAAAATATTTTAGGATATTGTGAGACTTGAATATTAATTTGTTAGGACACTATCATACCAAGTATCTGGACCGCCTATATTTTCTTTTAACTAAGCTTTTAAGAACAACCTGAAAGGGAAAGGGATAAATAAAATACTATTTTATATTCATTGGTTAAATACATTTATTACGAAACAATATTATTTACAATAATTTTATTAAACATTTTCATCTTCTCTCTCTTGTACATTCCAAAAAAAATGAAAGATCCATCGGAGCTGAACGTCTTATAGTGTTTCTGTCGTCGTACTGATAAAAGTTTATTACAATTCACATGGGAATAGAAGGGCTTCGTTTGTTGGTTCAGATCCAGAAATCGCTGTTGTATCTGTTTTTGTAGGAATCTTGGTGGTTTTGGTCGTAGTAAGGGTTATTTAGTCGTCTATTCTTGTTCTTGAGGGTGGTTCCACAGGATTTGTTGGGGGTCTCTGCGTATATTTTTCTAGGATGAATTTTGGTATTTTTTCATACTGTTTATTGGGAAGGGGGTAAAGATACTGTATTGCTAAAATATCGTCCTCGGATAATCTGTTTATTTGATGATAGGCAGGATACATCATAGAGTGATTCAGTGCGGAGTGGGATAGCCCTAATGTGTGGCCGATCTCATGGATAAGAACCGTGAATAAAGTTGTTTTATTGGACGTATAGCCCAAAGAAAGATCCCAATCGACGTTTAAATTTATGTGTATTTCAACTTGGGTGACGTTTACACCCGGGAAATAGCCATGTGCTAAAGTACCTATATTAGAAAAGTTTAATGAACAAGGTGTAATAGAATCGCTAAAAGTGTGATTATATTTATTAAAAGTTATTGTAATATTAGCCGTACTATTTGGGCTATAGGTGAACTTAAGAGAAGATTCTTTTGCCCATACGTCAAAAGCTCTTTCAGCTAGTGCTGTATACGGATAATAAGTAGGTGGAAATATATTCCACGTTAAATTTGTAGAAGCCCATTTACCACTGCCTATAGTGTAAAACCCTACGTCGGGGACGCCACACCTAGGACGTCGCATTAGGTTTAAAGTTTCGGTATTTACTGTTAGTCCTTCTGCAATATTTACAAAACTACCCCCAACTAATAAAAAAGCAAAAATTAGCACGTCCATCCTGCTTAAAGGTTCGGGGTCAACTAACGACAATAGTACTGGGTATAGTATATATAGTACTGTACAACATTTTTAAAATCTGGGATAACAGCTAATATTGGTGTACCTTAGATGGTACTTGTAAATATTTATCTAGGTAATTCTTCTAGTAAATTTCAGGGGATTAATACAAATTGTTGCTTTATAGATCCATTCACAGAAAAGAAAACAAAATATTTTTAATAATAACATCTTTATTTATAAAATTCTATAATGCCAAGTCTTTCAAGCTCCTTGAGAATAGCTCCTATCTCCTCTATATTGCTGCTGCTGCTGTCTGATCCAAATTCCTCTAGGGTTTTGAAACGTTCCACTAGTTGGTTGATGCTGTTATATGAGATGTTAGGGTCGTGCAAACCATTTTTTTCTCCATTATTTTCTTCTTGGCCCGAACTATAACTAGGTAAACTTTCATCATCTGTACATTCTGGGGCGTCACTTGACCTTTGATCCTTGTGTAGATTTAATTTTTGTTTCCTTTGAGCATAGCTTCTGTTAGGCGGAAATAACTTTGATATAACATTTTTATATTTCAGCCCTTTTGAGCTAATAATCTTCCCAGTAGCATAATACCCTCTTCTATGTGTGTTAGTATAGAGTAGAATCTGTCTATATAATTTCAGGTCTTGGGGTGAATATTTACAGAGCTTATTTGTAAATATTAAATTAACCAATCCATCCGATAATGGAAAGCGCTCAATGCCGACTATTAGGTAGTTATTTTCTATTTCGACAGCCTTATTTCCTAGAAAAATTTTATCTCCATCCTTTCGGGCCCCATATTTAATATTGGGCGTTTCCAAAAGAAGATATTTAATCCTGTCTGCATACATGTTGCTACAAAGAGTTTAGGCACATAACTAACCCCTATTATCATATGTTACCACCCTTATATGTTCAAGTACTAATAGGCCAGCAACCTACCCTAATCCCACCCTTATACAACCATAATCCCACCCTAAACAAACCATCATCAAACCATCGTCAAACCCCCATCAAACCACAATCCAACCACTAACACGCCATTAAGCAACCCTAAACCCTCCAAGAACCCTCCAGGCACCATACAGACATCTACCCTACCTCAAGAACCGATCCTATGAATTTATAACGATATCTATAATTCAGAATTCATAGCTAATTATTATGCCATTTAATAATATTTTAAGAGAATCACCTGTATAACAAAAAAGTTACTTTCTTTATAGTTGTTTACCTTTTAACGTTCTGTTAACCCATTAGCAAAGCTTTTTTTTTAAAGGAAGACTTTGTTCTCCTAAACTTTCAAACTCTACTTTTAAGCGTGTAGTATTCAATGTTTTATTAGTTTAAAATTGGGTTTTGAAGTTTTTAAAATTTATTTAGTAATCAAAGTTGTAAAATTTTAACTCTATAAATACGTTAAGATGCAATAAATATTGGTTTAAGTATTATGTATAAAAACATTAGCTCTGGCTTCTAATGCATTTAATTTATACATCTGTTTACCTTAATTATAATTAAAATATTTTACTATAGCAGTAACAGGGGTGATTTAAGCATTTTTTTTTGTTACAGAGCAAACATGTCCTGTGCGAGTAATTATGTAAAGTCAATTAGGGTTCAGGTGGAGGGGAATAATTTAACTCTTGAAACTTGTAGTAAGATTTTAAAAGAATGTACTCGTGCAATTCACAATTTAAATCGTCTGCTAAAACGTGCCAAATCAGTTTCTGAGAAGTCGCATATTTCATCTTGTTTAGGTCAAATTAAGGGCTTTCAACACATTTTAAAAGACAAAAAGGTGGGGAGTGGAACTGGTAATCGGAGCATAGGTTGTGTGGTGTAATTTTATTTGTTAGAAGTTGGAAATAAAAGCCATTAAAATATTTTTAAATTGTATTTAATAAGCATACACATAATACGTACTAAAAATTTTTATTTTAAACACCTAGCTACATTTCTATGAACAATTTTTCTCATATATTTTAGTTTACTTGGAGCCTCTGTAAAATAAAATGCAGTTGTCTTGATCATAAATTTGTCCTTCAAATACATTCCAAAAATGAATATTGCTATCAATTGCATCATAGGCAAGACTTCCAAATTTTGGTTCTACATTGATATTATGTTTTTTAGCTCAATTCCCATACTATTAAAGTTGCAGGTAAACAGGATGCGTAATATTTGTTCTGTATAACAATCAACATTGTTGATAATGGTCTGTAATTTATTGGTCATGTTTCGAAGTGTTTACCGAATATCTTCTCGTCGTATTTGGGTGGATTTTTAGTTTGCTCGTCAACGATTACCTTTAATAATTAAAATCGTGCTTGTTCGTTTTAGTCTCCTGGTAGCAACTTTGGCAATACGTTTTAAAATCATAGTATGCTATTCCCTTTCGATCTCTTTGTGGAATCTCACATACTTGGTAGCCAACACCGTCTAAACAAATTTCACATTTCGGCTTCAAATCTTCGCGACAGTCCGAGCATGTACAAGGACGTCCAAAAAACAGTTGGGCATTGTTATCGTTTCAACAGATCAACTAAGACTAATTGTTTAGGGATAATAATATAATAATATAGTAGTTTAAGAGGGTTAAAAGTGGAGGGGGTAAAATTATAGGGACTGTCTATTTTGTTACAGGTTTTTATGATAACAGGTGGTATTACTTTCGACTAGTAAAATATTATTGTTCTCGGTAAGTAATATATCCTAAAAATAATTAAGTCCGAAACTGAGTGTACATCTACTGCATACTAATCTTTGAATTGCAGATTTTCTACACACTACTAATTTTTCTGAACGCACCCTTAGTTCCTAAACTTTTGGCGAACCGAGGTTATAAATAGAGGTGCCACAGAGCGGTTCAGTCATTCTAGTTTTGTCAGTCGTAGAGTACAGACGTGTCAGTAGGAGCTCTTGCAATTATGGAAAAATTTATAATAGTTAAAGATGCTGTTAGAAAAATTCGAGGGTACCGGTATACAGGCCGTACTATTGAATTTAAGCTGAAATCAATACCTAATAACACCGACCCTATTGAATGGGTCAAAGACGGCATTAATCAAGTTATTCAAAAATCGGTAGAGGGCCTTCAGCCAATGGATCTGGTGGGCTTTAGTTTTTATTCTAAGGATTTTGCCCGTGGTGAAGGATGGCTTGCCTTTAAGTCAGCAAAGGACATAAGTTATGATGATGTTTGGAACGTGATCAGCAACGTTTATCAGTCCAATTCATCTGGCCTTAATACGGAATCTTTCTGCTTAAAAACAACAAGTGTACGGCTACCAATCGGTCAGGGAAGGGGGAACAAATACAATAGTTTCGAAGAAGAATGTGACGGAAGAAGGGGCATAATCTCCATTAAGAACAGGGATAATCTGTGTCTGCCTCGTGCTTTAGTGGTTGCCATTGCTAATGTCAACAAAGACGGCGAATTTAATAAAGTCAGAAAAGATACAGACAAGATTCAAACGAAAAGAGTCCATTCTTTGTTAGAAGATGCTCAAGTTACCATTCCTTCGGAAGGAGCCGGTATTCCCGAGCTACAGAAATTCCAAGCCTTTCTGCATGAATATCGGATCGTTGTATACAGCTATGGATCAAAGGGGAGAGATGTTATCTTTGAAGGAGCTACCGAGAGCACCAAGAGGCTTAATCTGCTTCATCATGAGGGGCATTTCAACGTTATTACTTCCCTCACAGCCGCTTTTTGCTGTGGCTATTTTTGCGAGGAGTGCCATATTCCCTATGATCATAAACAGCATCACAGGTGTGGTGGAACATGTCCCGGATGTCAGCAGTCTCCAAAATGCGTAGATGATCAAATTAAGGTTATATGTGATAACTGTCATAGAAGTTTTAGGGGAAAGCTGTGTTTCGAAAACCATCTAAAGGAGGGTTCGTGGGAAAAGAGTACTGTTTGTGTCGAGGTTAGGAGTTGCAAGACTTGTTTTAAAACTGTAAAGGGGAGTAGAAATCACATTTGTGGGGAAATATTTTGTAAGAGTTGTAATTCTCACATGCCAGAGAATCATCTATGTTTCATTCAGCCCGATACAGGGAAACCCAAAATTAAAGATGTACTCTACGTTTTCTATGATCTCGAAACTCAACAAGAAGAGTTATTGGCAGATGGATCGCTTGTTCACCACCCTAATCTTTGCGTATTTAAACAATGTTGCGATGAGTGTATAAATCTGTCAATTGAAATTTGTAAAAAGTGTGGAGTCCGTTTACAAAAATTAAAAGGATCGGATCCGGTTGGTTCATTTACGCAACATTTATTAACCCTAAGAAAGAAGTTTAAGACCATTGTTGTAATTGCACACAATGGTCAGGCTTTCGATCATCAATTTATTTTAAACCACATATTGACCAAAACAGATTTAACCCCTGAGTTAATAATGAGAGGTACAAAAATCCTTATGATGAAGGTGGGAAATGTTAAATTCATAGACTCCCTAAATTATTTCCCTATGGCTCTAGCAAAATTACCCAAGGCTTTTGGTCTTGGGGATAATTTTAAAAAGGGTTATTTTCCACACTTGTTCAACACAGAAGCAAATGCAAATTATGTTGGTCTTTTACCGCCTATTGAGTATTACTCCCCGGACACCATGAAAGACGAGGAGCGTACCAAGTTTTTGGAGTGGTACGAAGAACATAAAAATGATCATTTTGATATGCAGGTGGACCTCGTTGATTACTGTGTGTCAGATGTAGAAATTCTTACACGTGCTTGCTTGAAATTTAGAGAACAATTGATGATCACTACTAACGTTTGTCCCTTTACGGAAGCTGTTACCATTGCCTCAGCTTGTAATAAAGTTTTTAGACGAAACTTTTTAGAGCCCAACACTATTGGCATTATACCGAAAAATGGTTATAGATGGGCTGATAATCAGAGCAAAATAGCAGTTGAGTGGCTACTATGGGAAGAAAACCAGAGGCAAATAAACATCTTACATGCTGCAAAGGGCAAAGAGGTTGTGTTACAGGGTTTAAAGGTAGATGGCTTTTGCCCTGACACAAACGAGATTTTCGAATTTCAAGGATGTTACTTCCATGGATGCCCCTCATGCTATCATTTCGGTAGAAATGATCCGCTGTTGGAGGACCCAACAGCAACCCTTAATTTACGGCATGAGGGAACACAAGCTAAAATATCTAAATTAAAAGACCTTGGCTATACAGTCAAAGAAATGTGGGAATGTGAATTTAGGAGAATTTTAAAAGACAATCCAGAGATTGGTACTTACACTAAAACACACCCTCTATTGTTATTAACCCCTTTAAACCCTAGGGATAGTTTTTACGGAGGAAGAACGGGCAACGTTTGGGAATATTATGAAGTCAAATGTAATGAGAAAATCAAGTATGTCGACGTATGCTCTCTATACCCATATATATGTAAGTACGGAAAATTTCCTATAGGTCATCCTGAGGTAATTGTAGGGGAAAAATGTGCAAAAATAAATTTAAAAGAAACAGAGGGTCTAATAAAGTGTAAAATTTTGCCCCCGACCGACTTATATCATCCTGTATTGCCTGTTAAGATGAATAATAAATTAATGTTTATACTGTGTAAAAAATGTGGGGAAAGTATGAATTATGGGGTATGCGATCATAATGTGGAACAAAGAGCTCTGACAGGTACGTGGGTTGTTGATGAAGTTTTAAAAGCGTTGGAAATGGGGTATAGCATTTTAGAGGTTTACGAAATTTGGCGTTATCAGGTAGAGCAGTACAACGTTGAAACTAAAGAGGGTGGATTATTTACAGGCATGATGAACAAATTCATCAAAATTAAGCAGGAGGCTTCGGGGTGGCCAAAATCATGCCACAGTGACGAGGAAAAGAATAAGTATATAGAGGAATTTTTTGAAAGGGAAGATGTAAAGCTCGAATATGCCCTCATTTTGGAAAACCCCGGGTTAAGATCTCTGGCAAAACTCATATTAAATAGTTTCTGGGGAAAATTTGGTCAACGGGAAAATCAGCCTAAAACAAAAATAATTAATGAACCTTCGGAATTTTTTTCAATGATGGTTAACCCCGGATTACATATTAATGGTATACTTCCTATTAATGAAAAAACCTTGGTTGTCAACTATGAACACACAGATGAAGCCTATGATCCCCTACCTACTGTTAATGTAGCTATTGCGGCCTATGTAACGGCACAGGCCCGTCTTAAATTATATTCATACCTTGAGCTGCTTGGTGACAAAGTTCTGTACTACGACACTGACTCTGTAGTTTATGTTTCAAAAAATGATGGTGTGGATATACCAACTGGTGAGTTTATCGGCGATATGACTGACGAACTGGAAGGATATGGACCAGGAAGCTACATTACTGATTTTGTTTCTGGAGGACCCAAGAACTATGCTTACAAGCTATTTTCGACAACAGAACAGGTGGAGAAAGTAGTTTGTAAGGTGAAGGGAATCTCACTTACCTATGAAGCCTCTAAATTGATTAATTTCGACTCCATTAAACAAATGGTTCTACAAAAATCAGATCCTGTTCCAATTGTCTCGAAGAACATTCGACGCACGAAGGACCACGTTGTGACGACCTGTACAGAAACCAAGCTTTACAGCCCCAATTCCACCAAAAGAAAATTTCTCCCTGATGGAGGCTCTGAACCTTATGGATATAAGAAACAAAAAACCATATAATGTATATATATATTGTATTAATAAATGAGATTTACAAATATTTTGTTTTTGATTTATAAATTTTCATTCAAGGTTTTGCTTTTGAAACTTTCGTTTTACCCTAAAAATCGAAATGGGGTGCGCCTGGGGGACTCAGTTCACGTTCTGGCACCCTGTTGCGACCTTATTTAGCTAATTTATTAAGTCATTAATACAGTTTCTAGATACCATAAGATTAATTATTAACTTTAGGTAAATAAGGTCAACCGGAAGTCCCCTAAATTCTTATACTATTCGTTCTAGTGCTACATTTTTATATGTTTTAGACGGGCCAATATATTCAAGACATTTAAAGCAGGAATTAGGACTATACTATTATTATTTATGCACCTGGATGTAAGTACTTGATAAGCTTTTCTATTTATTTTCCCCTGTAAACGTTTATTTTTAGAGGGTTTAAGACTCTGACTAAATATATTGTTGGCTATATTAAAAATAGTTACCACCTATATGGTATGTCAATTTTTAATCCTTATTGGTATTTAGTGACCCTACACGGGCTCCTCCTAAAATTTTACTAACGTAAAATTTAATGAGCCTCTGCCCGTTCGGGTCCTTAGGGTAGTTTTATATCATATATGTAACCTTATTAAATCGTAAATTTGAGTAGTTTAGGGAGTTTACATGATTGTTAGGTTAGAAAAATAATCATTGTACCCCTGTTATTCTTTTAATTAGTAGCCAAATATGCATGGAATGTTAATAACCTAGTCTATTTTTATTAGTATACGGGAGCTGCAAATTAATAATGTATGATAGACTACCGAAATTGGGGTATAATCATTAAGTTATCATAATAAGTTTTGATAGTCTACTAATTGTATTGGAATCTAATTATGGATATTTTTTATCTATCTTATATCGTTACACTAATTCCTGTTCGTTAGAGGATTTAATAGTTTGTTTGCAATAAGGTCTATCGGTATGTTAAAAAGCTTGAAATAAATGCTAAATGGGTAACATTTTAACCGGTTTTCTAACATTAAACCATAATTATAATCGTTTTTATCAGTTCAAGAGCTGATAAATAGACGTTATCATATGTTTAAGGGTTGTTTTTAAGTACTTTTAGATGTTTCCTGTATATTTCTATACCGTTCAAGAACAATTCAGAGAAATTTTGGTCAAATACATTTTAATATCATTATTACCCCGACTTCTCCTATACAACTTATCATCAGGTGTGACCATGAATCTTAAAGGTGTGTGCCTATAGCAGACTACCGGCTATTACCTAATGCAGCATTTCTATCAATAAACGTAGAAACTAGTTTTAAACTGTAAATTTGTTCAATTTAAGGAAGCCAAATAATTGTACCCGGTTATAAAAATAATATATATATCTAAATTATTTAAATTTTTATTGTTAATTTGATATCAATCACTAATAGTATAAGGGTTGAACCTACCCCTGAGGCAAAATAGGTTTTTGGTATACAAGTATAGAGAAATACATACTCATGTATGTATGGTAGCCAACCGAAATTAATTTCAATCGTTAATATTACATTATGACCTTCTAACTATGAGTAACTATTCTGTCTATTAATTGCAATGGAATTTAATTATAGCCGTCCTTTTTTATCTTATATGCCTATATTATATCGACTGCTCGTAATTTCTGTTGTATAATACAGGTATTTCATAGAGGTTTTGTATGTCTATAATCAAACTGTACATTAACAAATTTTAGGATAATATTGAAGACTTCATGATCCTCTCCGCTTCCCCGTAAGTAACTACGTAGCGATAATATCATCAGCTAGGCAACGGGTTTATCTAATATGTCCAGTTGGCGCCATGGTAGAACGTTAGAATTGTAATCAAGCGATCCGGGATCGAATCCACACACAGGTAAAACTTTTTTAATCATTTAATTTCTGTTGGAGTCCCGCTTATTATTGTGGGTACCAGTTCTTGGAGATAGGGTTTGCAGAGCCCCCGACTTGTAGACTTTGGGGCCCACAGAAAGTTAATACGTTAGTAGGTGAGGTTAGAGTACCATTTGTAACGGTTCTTGAAGATAGGTCTTGCGGAGCCCTGACTTGTAGGCTTGGTCCCCAAAATTAATATCTAAGTAGTTGGAGGTTAAGGTAATAGATGACGTATCGCAGCTTGACCAATGGTACCCTTGGTAACTAGCGTCAAGTAAGAGTGGGCCAATGGTGACTAGTGCCCCAATTTTAGTTTGTGCCATTGGTAGTTAGTATCAGTAGTAGTTAAGGCCCTAGCAGCTAATGCCCAAGTAGAGAATGCCCATATATGGTAACTGGCGCCCTAGGCTGCAACGTCAAAGGTAAAGGAGTGGGGGGTGGCTCAAGTGTCGCAATGCCTACTTAGGTTCTTCCTAAAAATCATTCTTCAAGCGATTTAGGAGAAAAAGTTTATAGGACGATGAATATGCCCACAACGACTTACATTTTTTACCAAAGGTTCTTGAATTAGTCTTTTTCAAAACGTTATTTTATAATATCGACAAGAGTACTTTAAGTATTATTTTAAGCTTCGGTATGTGGCAGTAGGATATAAAAGCACATATTTTAATTACAAAAGTAATTATATTGCTCCACCAGTGCAGTCCCTGCAAACACGTTCTCTGATATTTTTGACAAAAAAAAGTGGTACGCGACTGACATTATTTTGGTCAGGCGGAACAAAGTTCTTGATTAAAACAATTTAAATTAAAAATAGATTATTTAGAATACCTTTTAAAAAAATATGGCGGACGTCTAGAGGTGGGGCCCTACACTATCAATCATATTGAATTAATCAGATTTCAAAATTTCCTGAAATCCATTATTAGTGGTAGAGCAATAGAGTAACATTTCTAACTGAAATATTAACACATACCAAAATTTAAATTGATATTCTTAGTAGGTTCTTTAGGAGATATTACAAAATAACGCGTTTACAAAAATAATTTAACACCCTGTAGCAACCATATTTAAGCCCCAGCGGACATACAGTTAAAGTCATACCTGTATATGAACTTTGTATCTTAAAATCGCTTGAAGAATCACTCTTTATTATCAGCACAAGATATGGGAACACCTTGTAGGTACTGCCAGGGGCGCAGCCAGTTTTTTTGAGATGCAAACTACTGTACCTTTATATTCTTAGTAAGGTAAATACCTACCTGTTTGATAGATATACATTTTTAATTTTTATTAGAAATTGAAATAGGTAAACGGTCGCGTCTACTCCACGCGATTTAAAAAAGTTTTATTTTGCCTGCGGCTGTGACTATGCTATATGCTCGTTCCGTAGTCGCGGCGCGCAATTACTCGATTGGTATGAACCCCCCCCCCCCCCCGAACAAAATTTCTGGCTGCGCCACTGGGTAAAAGTAACAGAGCAAAGATATTTGCTTTATTATTACATAATATTAATAAATAAAAATTTTTTAAAAAATAGTATAGTCGTCTCTAACAAGATCATTGAATCAGGTAAATTTTTTAATGAGCAAAAAAAACAGATTTAAAAACTTACCAAACTTAAAAATGATACTAAAAATAAAAAATTGAAAATGTGCTTGCCGATAGGTGCTTAGCTTGCTGTGATTGAAAGAAAGAAACAAAGAAAGCAAGCTTTAGCGTAGGAAAATAAATAAGATTATTATGATTATAGTGGATGTAAAGATTAAATCACCATTTTATAACAAAAATATAGTCACAGACACATACGTACAGTTCTTTAGGTATCCGGTACACTTTCTTAAAAATTATTATAACATAATAACAAGTTAAATTGGCACAAATAACCAGTAGCGGATCCAGGATTTTGCTGAGGGGGGGGGGGGGGGGGCGACTAAAAAAAAAGAGCGTATCCCGTCTCTAAAAATCTTTTTACTCTCAAAAGTGACTTCTAAAAAAAATACTGACCCTTCACACGCCCTACAATTTTCAAGGTTCACACACACACCAATTTGGTAAGGCTCACGAGGGGGGGGACTCCGCTCCTGGATCCGCGCCTGCAAATACCTAACTTAAACAATTCTCAACTCTACTTTTTTACTTTTCAAAAATAATAAACATTTTAGTCAAAAATTATTATTGTAATGCAGTTTTTTTGTGGCACCCTAGATCCCAGGAGGGGTAACTGCCCCCCTATGGGCGCCTATGCTTGTAAGTGAAAAAGTTTAATAATTCTTTTTTGAAAAACTATAAGAGACTGCCAAATAACTCTGGACTTGTGTTCAGCGACCCCTAATAAAGGTGTAGGTACGCGAAAAATCACGGAAAAATCGATGTAATCTGCTTCCCCTCGGCCCCTGAAGAAATCCGCCACACTATGGTATTAAGAAATAAGGAAGATACTGATAATACTATTAAATCAAACTATATTAATTAAAGCTATTTATAGGAATTGCATTAAAAAACTTAAATAGGGAAAAAATCTTAACCTATGCAAAAATTAAGCTTGGAAATGCGAAAAAATAAAAATTTGATGCCTATTTAGCCCTATCACTGTTATATTTTAACTAGGTATTTGCCGAATTCTAGTCGGACATAACCTCGACAGAGAGTCATTGCCTGACCAAAATTCGGAAATATTAGTTAAATTATTTATTATCTTTCTTCCGTAGCGGTTTAAAAAGAAAACACAATAAATATTTTGGTAATTTTTTAAATTCTTACCTTCAAATGCTTCTACAAAAGCCTCTAAACCCCACTCACACACCAATAATTTATATGCCATTATAGGCATTTTCAACAGCAAACACAGACACAAAGAACCGCGGAACCGCACCCATAGAATAGCTAAAGCTAAAATGAAACATGTGAAAACGCGACGCCGGAAGACCAAACCGACAATGATGATGCGTTCTTCGGATTATCGAACGCTGTCGGTCATATCCGATGTTTGAATAGAAGCAAACTTCAAACGGGCACTTTAGTTATGGTTATTAAAGGCTTTAATTATAATAATTCAACGTTTAGTTATAGTACGAATGTCATTTACTGACGTTATTAAACGAAACACTGTCAACAGACTTTAATAATCATAACTAATAGTATGAATTACTACAACTAAACAATTACATTACGGTAGTCTTTTGAAACCTAATTAACCCGTATACTGATAGTAATTAAACCTGTTTAGTTCTATAATGTAGAAATATGCTTATGGTAATACAAATACTTCAGAAAAATGAGTTTAATTGTAGCAGATAGATCATCTTACTGCTAGTAATAAAAAAAAGAGCTGTGCCAATTAAAGGTTTAGTTATAGTAATTAATAAATCACCTGTAACATACTTTAATTAACCGATTTTCCTCAGTGAATGAGAAGCCAAATGTGAAACATATTAGGATATTTGGTAGTGAAGCAATGGTACATGTTGAGAAAGAAAAGCGTACCAAATTGGACAAGAAATCACAAAAAATTACACTTATTGGTTTTTGTGATAATGTCAAGGGCTATAGACTATGGGACCCTGTTAAAAAGAAGGTTGTTATCAGCCGTGACGTAATAGTCATAGAGAAGGAAAAACAAAAAATTTCTATCTCAGTCATTGAGCCTATCGCAGAAGTGCCACTTTCAGGCGAAATACAGGATCAAGTGGGGGATCCAGATCCAGTGTTTGATGAGCTTCTTGACTTGACATCAGAATCGGAGCATTCCGTGGAGGCAAATGATAGTGATTTTGTGCCTAGTGAGAGTAATATGTCACAAGTATCCGAAACTGAAGGTCAAGGTGCAGTCAGAAGGTCAGAGCGAGAAAGACGAGCTAAAACTTATGAAGAGTATATGACTTATATGTGTACTAGTGAAGTAGACCTAGAGGACATTCCTATAACTGTGTCTGAAGCTCTCTCAAGGCCAGATGCTGAACGTTGGAGGCAGGCAATGGCAGATGAAATGGGATCATTTGAGAACAACCATGCATGGGACTTGATCGATGTTCCTGACAGTGGTACAATCGTTCAGTGTAAATGGGTATTCAAAAAAAAAATGTGATCATGAAAATAAAGTGAGTTACCGTGCGCGACTAGTAGCTAAAGGCTACACGCAGAAACCAGGTATTGACTTTGAAGAAACTTTTATGCGCCTGTAGTGAGGTATTATAGTTTAAGACTACTTCTTGCTTTGTCATTAAAACTTGATTTGCGCATAACACATTTAGATGTAAAAACCGCTTTTCTGAACGGGTATTTAAAAGAAACAGTTTTAATGAGACAGCCTGAAGGCTTTATAGAGAAAGGTAATGAAAACAAAGTTTGTAAATTGAATAAGGCAATTTATGGGTTAAAGCAGTCATCAAGGGCTTGGAATCAGAGGGTTGATAAAGTTTTAATAAATTTGGGTTTTAAAAAAACAAATTATGAGGCATGTTTATACACTCAGAAAAGGGACAACCTTTTGACAATCATTGCTTTATATGTTGATGATTTTTTAATATTCTCTAATGTTGTTGTAAATACTGCAAATTTAAAGGAACAACTTAGTTCAGAATTTAAAATAAAAGATTTGGGTGAGGTTAAACAGTTTCTTGGAATGAGTGTTAATCGTGATTATGAAAATAATGTTTTAACTATAGACCAAGGAAAACTATATTAACCAGTTGCTTAAAAAAATTGAGATGCCAGATTGTAATAGTGTCAGTACACCAATTGAATTGAATTCAGATTTTACTAACAATCCTGATGTTGTAGTTGATAATCCTTTGTATCAAAAATTAATTGGTAGTTTAATGTACTTAGCAGTATTGACTCGTCCAGATATTTCCTTTAGCGTAAGTTTTTTGAGCCAATTTAATAATTGTAATAATGATTATCACTGGAAGTGTGCTAAGAGAATATTGAGATACTTAAAAGGTACAAAGAACTTTTGCATGAAATTTGAGAAAAATGATTTGAATCTAATAGGATTCGTAGATGCCGATTGGGGATCCAATAAACTGGACAGAAAGTCCTATACCGGTTACGTTTTTAAACTTTCAGGGGGTTCCATTTCATGGAAAAGTTCAAAGCAAAAATCAGTGGCTCTTTCAAGCACTGAGGCCGAATATATGGCAATAAGTGATGCTGCGAAGGAGGCAATATTTTTGCGAAATTTAATATTTGTCTTGACTGGTCAATTGGATTGTATTACACTCTATAATGACAATCAGGGTGCACAGAAATTAACGGTTAATATAATTCTCCATGACAGATTAAAACATATAGACATTAGATACCATTTTGTCAGGGATGCAGTGTCTAATAAAATTATAAATGTTGAGTATAGAGTTGTTAAGAAAAGAACCGAACAGGTTACAGATAGCCTGTTCAGTGAACTGTTCTTTGTAAAAGAACTGAACCGGTTCTTTAGATAGACTTATGACGGTGTTCTGTGTTGTTAGTTTACGGAACTGGCGACCTTTTTTTTTTAGAAACTGATTAACAAACACCTTTCACCTTTTTTTACCAAGTGAGTGAGTGAGTGAGTGACAATAAAGTGACAATAATTTATGATCAAAAGAAAAGGTGAACAGGTTTACGTAACAGGTTCCCGAGTGAGAACCGAACTGTTCGAACCTGTTCAGCAATTTACCTGTTCTTTAACATCACTAGTTGAGTATTTATCTACTGACAGGATGATAGCTGACATCTTGACAAAAGGACTGCCAAGTGTTAAAATTGTTAGGTTTAGTGCAGGATTGGGCTTAGAAGTTCTTAGTTAAGTAATGTTTTGATTTGAGTTTCTGTATCTGTATTTCTGCAATTTTTTGATAAGTGGGGGTGTTGTAATTTGAGTTTGGTATCAAAAAGGTTATTTGGTACATGTCGCGCCACCTACTATTATATTAGGATATTAGCGCAACCTTTGTTAGCTGTTTAGAAAGAATACTGTAATATGTCTTTTCACTTGATTTCCACAGTTGACAATAAAAGTAGTCGTTTTCTAACCGCCATTACGTGTCGTTTGCTTTCGATCCTCTCCTCAAAATCCTACAGTATTTATCTACTGACAGGATGATAGCTGACATCTTGACAAAAGGACTGCCAAGTGTTAAAATTGTTAGGTTTAGTGCAGGATTGGGCTTAGAAGTTCTTAGTTAAGTAATGTTTTGATTTGAGTTTCTGTATCTGTATTTCTGCAATTTTTTGATAAGTGGGGGTGTTGTAATTTGAGTTTGGTATCAAAAAGGTTATTTGGTACATGTCGCGCCACCTACTATTATATTAGGATATTAGAGCAACCTTTGTTAGCTGTTTAGAAAGAATACTGTAATATGTCTTTTCACTTGATTTCCACAGTTGACAATAAAAGTAGTCGTTTTCTAACCGCCATTACGTGTCGTTTGCTTTCGATCCTCTCCTCAAAATCCTACAGGACCGTCTTCCTTCGGACTCGCCCCGACACGCGTTAAGTATGAACGCGACTGCTTGAAATCGCAGAATTGTATTTTTCGCCTTCCTCGCATAGCACGGTATCGCTCGGCTCGGTCACCAGTGTGCACGAACACTTAAGCTGGTCCATTTAATCTCTCTTCTCTCATTGTAGAGCGTAGGTAGGATTTTAGGAGTTTTAAAGCAGAAAAACTTCTTTCACCGGTGGCAGTTGTCACAGGTAATGTGGCAAAAATTCGTAGCGAAGTAGGGGAAGTCGGGGCAAAGCGGTATAGCTATGCGTTATAACGTTTGGCTAACAATTAAAAAAATATCGTTGCATTGCGAACCATTATGTTTAGGTGGTAATATTGGTTGCTATGTTACCTATCTAGACCAGATTTATTTATTTGCAGGTTTGTTTATAATAATATTAAAAATCGATATTGTTTTTTTTTTAATAAAAATAAATTCAATGAAAGCATCATTACAAAACCATAGATTAACAAATCTGTCCGATTTTGTAATGAAAAAATATATACCCATATAGATTATTAATTTTAATCAGATCATAAATATAATATTTAAAAATATAAGTAAATAATTCAAAAATATTTCATCAAAACAAAAAAAAAGGAAAGGAAAAATTAAATAAGGGAGAAATTATAATGAAAAGTTGGTTTACCTTTACATCATTTTGCATAATCCATGATTTTAATTTTCTTTTAAATGTCAAAAAACTCATAGTTTTCAAATCAGTAGGTAATATTTTATAAATTTTGATGCCAACAAATAAAGCATTATTTTTTAAAAGTGTTAAATTAAAATTATCATAAACATAGATTTGTTTTTTGTCTTGTTTGGTGTAAATGAGTAATATTATGTAATAAATTTTTATTTGTATATAAAATGGAAGTTTTGTAATAAAGTTGTTTTAAATTCAGAATATTATTATTAATAAATAATAAATAAATATATTTTATATTTTTTTTCTTTTTTTTACCGTTTTGCAACTTTAAAAACATTATTTTTTTTTTACTTTGTTGACCTTTAGTATAGATCTACATACCTCATACTACTTATCACACAAATATAATAACATTTTTCATTGCAACAAAATATTCCACAGAAATATAAAAAAATTTCAGTATCTGAAAAATATGTAAAATCTTTGCAACTTTTAAAAAATAAATTTTACATTTTTTTAAGGGCGACTTACTAGAGGTAAACATATCCTACATTTAATTTTGGAAGTTTTGAATACGGAGATATGCATTTACTAATTCATATGGGGGTAAAGTGAACTGATGGGGCATAGTAAAAAATATAACAATACAGTGAAACATCTCATAGACGGACACCAATGGTTCCAACTTTATTGTCCGCTTATGGGAGGTGTCCGCCTAAGGGAAAAATTTACTAAAAAATATCCGTTGTACCTATGTATGTTAATACATACTTACGTACATATTATGCAAGCATTTTTTTATTCTTTTAAGTAAACATACATAAAAATAATAATTAACTACAAATACATACATAATAGTAGGTATATGTAATACATACACAAAAACTTCATCATAACTTAGTACATGTATAAAACATACTTGTTTAATATAAAAACTTATTTAAAATAATCAACAATTTTGGATTGTTTTAGTCCTTGCATTTTTTTTTCATTATGCAGTTCTGGAAATGAGTCTCCACATTTTTAAGTAGTTGAAATTAATTAATTAAAAATTTTAATTTAAATAATTTTCGGACAGGAGCCATTATGAACAGTAAACACTCAACCTTATAAATCGTAAAATTTATAGATTTACTACTATAAACTCTGACAAAACGCTGACGAAGACTATAACTGCATAACTGGTAAAACTGAGCCGTTTGCGGTATCCGCCTATGGGGAATCACATAAAACAAAAGTAAATCCCCGAATTATGGCATAAATACATAACATTATATCCATTTATTAGTAAAATATGTCCGTTCATTAGAGTTTCACGTCCGCATATGGGAGACTTTTATTCACTTCGGAAAAAATAATGCTGTCCGCGTCCGCCCAATAGAGGGTCCGCTCATGAGAGAACGATGTATATGCAAAAGTATATTTCTGTGGTTGGTTCTAAAAAAAATGTCCGCCCATGAGAGGTGTCCGTCCAAGAGAGGTGTCCGCTAGGAGAGGTTTCACTGTATATTAATAAAGTTAAGAATTAGGAATAAATGTAATCAAAACAGAAAATTAGCAAATATTTATTGCAAAATTAGCTCTATTTTTAATAAATGGCAAAATAAACATAAACGAAATAATGTTTTTAAAAAGGTTGTGAAACACATTATACCTAAAGAAAAAACTAAAAATAACACGCAACACTTACAAAAATTACATAAACTGTACTCTTTCGTAACGCAGTTTAACATATTTTGGAAGTTTTCCTTTAATTTCAGACTTAAAATTTCACTAATATCTTCCGCAAATGGGAAAATATAAACGTTTTTATGATTTCCAAAATTTCTCATAAACTTGACGCTGTATAAGTTAATAATTGATTTTCATTGCTTGTAATTTTTAATATTTGCCCAACAAATTCTTTCTTATTCTTTTTTTTTATCATTTTTTATTTCAACGAGAAGATAATCGTTTTCTTTTGGAGCTTCGTCAGATAGAGTAAGCTTTATATCTTCAGGATCCCTCGCATCTTCGTCGATGTTATCAGAAAATTCAGATACATCTGATGATGAATCCTTGCACAATACTTGATGGTTTTCATCTGAATCTGATTCATCGTCGGAGTCGTGGGAATTATTTTTTTAATACGTTTGACTTTGCTGACTTAACTATGTTATCTGTATCTATTCTCCTTTTAACCTGCTTTACTGCCTGTTTGCATATAGGGGTACTTTTTTGTGGCCTGTTGAATTTTTAATTCATTTAGATATGGCGAGGATGTAATAATTGTTGTTTTCCCTCATCTTTTAGTGACTTTTCTAGGTTCTGAAACCTTTGGTATTGGTAATAATTCGACGACGGGAGAAAAGTAACGATTGTCATCCGGTAAGTTTGTTTTCGTGGGAGTTCCTGTATCTCTTTTATTTGTCGGAAGCTTCTGTGCTTGTATGATTAATGGGCCAGCTGGAAATTTTGTTACTACAGCAGAACTGGTACTCGCTACTAGTGACAGGCATAATTTCAGTTTCGTTTCCAGATCGATTGATATTTCTTTCAGGAGTGGTATGGTGGTTTACTTCTGCAATTTCTCTGTTGGTTTTGAGTAATAGATGTGTTTTGGACTTCCATTGCCTTTAGTTTTTCATATCACAACGTTTCAACTGGTAAGTATCTCCAGTCGTCTTCAGGTGAATACTAAACAAGTTACAAAGCTACGAGCCTATTTATACTACCTAAGGGGGCGGAGCTAGTGGCGTATGGTCGGGTGCAGTCGTGAGTCATATGCTTACACCATGATTATTCATCTGCTTACGTCATCCGCTTACGTCATCACGTTTGCATCACTACTCAATCTGAGCCTACACCTATTTAACAAGGGCTTCCAAATGTTTCTTAAATCTGCAGAAGGTTTACTGAAACAGCCAGGGTTATGGATTATGACAGCTGCTTCTTTGAATTTTCTCTTCCGCCAATGCTCTTCTTTAAGTATAATTTTTGCGTTCGCCCATTGTAAATGATGGCCGTGGGTCCAAGCGTGGTCTGCTGCACCGGATCTGTTTGTTTCTCCTTTCAGTGTGTGGTTTCGATGTTCTTTGATCCTTGTTTGGAGAGGTCGTAGAGTTTCACCGGACAATCCTATGTTGGTGAAACTCTACGACCTCTCCAAACAAGGATCAAAGAACATCGAAACCATGAAAGGAGAAACAAACAGATCCGGTGCAGCAGACCACGCTTGGACCCACGGCCATCATTTACAATGGGCGAACGCAAAAATTATACTTAAAGAAGAGCATTGGCGGAAGAGAAAATTCAAAGAAGCAGCTGTCATAATCCAGAATCCTGGCTGTTTCAGTAAACCTTCTGCAGATATAAGAAACATTTGGAAGCCCTTGTTAAATAGGTGTAGGCTCAGATTGAGTAGCAAACGTGATGACGTAAGCAGATGAATAATCATGGTGACGCAAGCAGATGACTCACGACTGCACCCGACCATACGTCATTAGCTCCGCCCCCTTAGGTAGTATAAATAGACTCGTAGCTTTGTAACTTGTTTAGTAATCACCTGAAGACGACTGGAGATACTTACCAGTTGAAACGTTGTGATATGAAAAACTAAAGGCAATGGAAGTCCAAAACACATCTATTACTCAAGATACATCATTGTCTACAAGCTTCAAACATTCTCTATTGGTTGTTTCTGCAGGTTCAAATAATTCATCGGGGAAGATTTCAGGACGCATGGGACATATTCCAGTATTCTTAAAGCCACTTATAGCATTTTGTGCCGTTGCTGCACGCAGATAAGCTTTTCCAAATAAATATCCTACTTCAGCAACCATTACCACCTTATTGTTTTATTACTGTAAGTAAAACACTTTTTTACTTAAATTCCACTTTTTATTGACAATACGACATGTTTCACTGCACTGCAGCTTCGTCAGGTAATGTACATTTAATTTTAAAGATACGCTATACAGGGTACGCCAAACTCGATGGCCCCTTAGAAGTATCTAGACAATGAAACAAGTTAGGAATTTGGGATTTGTCCATAGGATGTCATGATCTCCAATTTGAAAATAGTTTTAACATTGCGGCGTTGCCAGATCTACTCTTACTACATACCAACTTTGTTATTTCAAATGTAATGCCCTGTATATTTTCACATTTTTGGATACCGCTGAACATTCTAAAACTTTTCTGTATAACCGGTAGTATACCTATCTGGACCCGTTTGACAAATAAAAATTATTTATTAAGAAATTTAGCAACACCCCAGTAAACACATACTCGTCCCTTGGATGTTCGAGGGACGTACTCATGGGACGTAAGAATCGTCCTGAGGACGTCCCCTATAGATCTCTCAAATCTCTTGGACGTCCAGGGGATGTACTTTTGAGACAATTTGGGATGTACCGTGGACGTCCCACTTTCGTCCTACACGACGATGCGAGGACTATAATAGGACCTAAGGAGAACAGACACATACTCGTTCCTTGGATGCCCCAGGGACGTACTCATGGGACTTAAGAATCATCCTAGGAACGTCCCCTGTAGATCTCTGGGATGTCAAGGGGACGATTTTTTAGACAATTTGGGATGTGCTGTCGATATTATAATAAATAGGGGATAAATTGTACAAACCCTATGGGATATTAAAAAAAAATAGTTATCATAAGAGTTTATTTTTTTATTACTTTTACAATTAAGTTTTTTGCTGGGGCTGATTACGTAACAGTTTTTTTTATTTTATTTCTTTCTGGGGCATGCCTCAGCCAACTGGCCATTTCCTGTTCTATGTTTTTTTTCGGTCTCCTTCATTTTATTTCTCAAAATTCCCTCTAAAAAACATCATGTTATTTAAAGGCAGCAAAATATTTAAAAACCATCAATATATACTATTACTGTATAGTAGTATTTAGTAATATACCATACTAGTTAAGTTTATATTTTGAATTTTTTGGGATAAACAATATCTTGCACAAGACTATTTTTACTTGTATATTGTAGTGAACATTATATTGTTCTATAATTACGCAATAACAGTATAAATATACTAAACAGTAAGTAAAATTATCTAAGTACCATACAAAAAAAAATTTTTTTGGACTAGCCATTTTGCCCCCCAATCTGTTTATTGTTAACATTTTTAAAATTTGATAAAACTCACCAATTATTCCCTTCGCTATTAATAGGTCCTTAAAACTTTATTTTTTCTTCCACACCAACTATATTTGGCTCCCAGATCATACGTTAGAAGCCTTTTCATGACTCGGTATACATTATCTTGTAAATTTCCTCCACCGATAATTTCGATATATCGAATCTACAATACATATTTATACATTGTTTAATGCTATGCATTTATTTCAAACTAAAGTAAATGTTGAAAACTTACAGAAGTTTTAAAGCTTTCCTCAACCGATAAATACTCATTGAATAGTATCATCTCATTTCGGGTTTTTAATGGAAAATTATAAATAAATTGTTCCTGAGGGTGATTCTCAAAGCCCCTATTTGTAAGAGCCGCCACATCTTTTTGAATGTTATTAAGTTTAATGTTTATTAAAGCTAATTCCTGTGAAATGGTAACCATCATTCCTAAAATTAAACTATATTATAATAAACCACACATCAAGTACTTAAATTATATCTAAAAATGTACCTGTCATATTAGGTGCTTCCACTCTCTTCTCAGCCATTACTGGTTGCTCTAAAACATGTTTTCTAAATCTTTATTCTTGAAGCGGGTGCATTAGTTATATTAACTTACCAACTTCAGCAATAGTAACCTTAGTCCCTAAGAACCTATCCCTGTGCATTGCTGCTGCATTTGAAATCTTAACTCCTAAAAAATGTATATTAATAACTTATTGCTACTAACCTAATCTAAACCCTTTTATACAGTATGGAAGAATAGAAAAAGTTCTAAAACTTTTTATATCAAATACCCAGTTATAAACGAATTCTTTAACTTCTAAAATGAGTTAGAAAGATGTTAAGCATAGTGTTACCTTTGGTATATTTTGGCATACTTAATGCTAATACCTCTTCTTCACTTTCGCTACTGCTAGTAAAAATCCTTTTTTTTTTTTGCGGCCGTTTGGTTCCGAATCGCTCGCGAAACTTGATGTGTCCTCTGCCTGTGAACAGGCTTTTCGGGCCTTTAAATAATCACCTGGAAATTTTTAAAACTAGAATATTGAATTTAACTAAAAGGATCCTATAGAGTATAGACATTAAAATATTAAACAAAATTGAACTAAAAATATCACAACTTGTGACTTACTAAAAATTTTCAGTTTTCCTCCCGGAAACCTGACACAACTATGAATTTTTAATTGAAGGGATCCTTTATCAGTAGGCCAATAGCAAAGACTGTCCTCCCTTATTACCCATGATGTAGGGACTACCTCCACTGAATTTTCTTCCGTGAAGATAACGATTGACCATGACATTACAATAACCTAAAGAGAGCCAAAACAAACGTTAAAAAAGTACATAAGAGAAATATAGAAAATGTTAAAGATTGCTTATTTTTTCCATAAAGTTGTATTTTTATATTATGGGTACTTACTTAATATTTTTTTAAATATTTATATCTTAATTAATGATACATACGATATATATTTCATATAAAAAATAGCAAAAGTTTTAAATATCCAGTGGTTTAAAAGAATAACCCTAGGTCTTTCTTATAAGTATATTTGTATTGTACTTTTAAGGACCATATCCTTTGCTATTTAGCTTTATAAGTACATACATTTTCAAAAATTACATTTTGCTTAGGGAACTAAAAAATAAAATTATTAATTAAAATGTTTTTGAAGGAGAAAGATAACAATAAATTACTGCTCCGAGTGCAGCAAGGGTAAAACAATGAAGGTATCGTCATTAAAATCAAATTTAACAAACTTAACATCTAACTCTTGAACAGACCAGCTTTCTAACTTGGTCTCTAAACATGAAACCTGATATATTTTAAAATTAGAAGAAGGGCATGGCTCAGTAAAAAAAATTTCAATTTTTTTAAATTGTCTTCCAATTATAACTAAGGAATCTGATTCCGTCACAAAATTTTCAATAAGAATAACTGTGCCATTTTTAAGGCCACAGCAGTTATCTGGTAAATTACATTTCAAAACAAAATTTAAAAAATGATATTCTAAATATTGTGGTGAAGAACTATTTTTGGTTAAAGGGCCATTGTTATGTTGCTTATAAGCACCAAAAATATTTGCCTTACGACTCAAGATATTTTTGTTTGCATGTTCAATTTCAAATAACCTGTTAATAACTTGCTGAACTGGAGTGCCAGGTTTTCTAATCAGTCTTTTTAATACTTGTAAATAATTTTCGAACGGAAAAGCACTATAATTATCTAAGCATCCAAACAACTTAACATCAGCAACTACGTGAAGTAGGTTATGAACATTATGGCTCATATTTTCTTTACCATATAATATTTTAAATGATTTTACAAAATATATTAACAAACTATGAGCATAATTTATCTGTTCGTCTTCTGATTTGGAATTACAAAGTATAAAAGTGGATAAATGGAGAGCCAAGAAGTTTTGATAATATTTTTTTGGTAAAAGATTGTGTAATACCACGATGCCAGAATATAACAAAAATTGTCTAAATTCAGTTGCTTTCCAGCGATTAGCTTCTTTTAATCCTCGTGGTTTTCTGCAAAATTCACTAGGGATATTTTTGGATTGCATAAGTAAATTTTCTGATATTTGAGAAACTTTATAAGTTTGAAGCTTTACTGGTGGTTTACCATTAAGCCAAATAGAAACCAGTAACTTTTTCATGACTCCTAGACAATGAAGATGCATGTAGTCTAAAGGAAAAGATGATACTAAACCCAGATTTGGAATTTGTTGTAAAATTGTTACATTAGTATGATGCTCTTCATCTTTTAAATTTAAAAAGTCATTATCAGTTCTTAAATTAAAATCAATTTCTGGAAAGCACATTTTATTACATATCGCGCTACACCGCGATATGTTATACGGCGCTTCGGTGAAAATAATGTGCGTTTGTTGTCGTCGTCGCCGCCGCCGCCGCCGCCGTCAGTTTCGACATTTTCACATTTGCGATTTTTTTTCTCAGAAACGGTTAGAGTGGGACGATTGAAACTTTTTGGGTTTAGAGAGGAATAGTGGGGGTACGTTGTGTAAAAATTTCGAATATACAGGGTGTGCCGGAAAAAAGTTATTAATTTTTAAAGTCGAGAAATATCGGGATCTCGTTGGCATTCGATACAGGCCACAAAAATTAGTTTTTTCGATTTAAACTTTTTCGACGCGTAGACGACCGTGGGCTACAGAACCCTATTGTCTGTGAGGGCGATCGAAAGTTTGGAAGTAATTTTTTTGATTTTTTCAAAGTCAAAATTTGGTCGAAAATGGTACCTCTTGGATCGCTATTAAGTCGAATTGGGTGCATCCAATCGACATGCGGTTTGGATAATCGGTTAGGCCATCTCAAAATCTACCTTTTTCCAATATATCGTTCTATACCTAACTGGAATGGAAATTGCCGAAAATTGTAAGAAAGTGAAAATCATAAAGTTAGGCCTGATTTTTTCACGGTTTTTATTTTTTTTCGTACTGAAAACGACTTTTGATCGAAACGTTGTGAATTTTAGCGGATAGAGCTCGTCAAATTGTATTTAAGAGATATTTTTTCGTTTCTTTATCTTTAATACGGAAAAAACGGCAGCTTTTTTTTTACTATATCGACTGTAGCTTATTCAATTTTTAACAAAACCGTTTTATTTTTTTCTCAAAAAATGCGCTGATTACTTCGCAACACCTCTACATATTCAAAATCATTAAAATATATTCGCAAAATTGAGAAAAGTCGCTTTTTTGGGTGCGCAAAAAGGGAATCTTTACAAATTCCAACACCATTCACTTTTGACTAAGAGTGCCTTGATATTGATGTATCTAAATTAATTATTAATTCTAAAAATCCGGCTGTCAAAAATGGCGAAAAATGGGTGTTTTCAGCGTGACTTGCTAGAATAATAAGAACATTTCCAGATTTTAAATCGGGTGGAATATCTACCTTGAACCTTCTGCTAATTTTACTGACCAAAATATTTGCCCAAAATATTTCAGAAATGGTTGTAATCTCGATTTTAAAGATGGCGTTTCGACATTGATAATCCGTCGCCACGTGGTAGAAGGTTATTCGACATTTCGATATTCGCGAATTTTTTTTTCGGAAACGGTTAGAGCAAAACGATTCAAACTTTCTGGACGTAGAGAGGAATAGTCGGGGCACGTTCTGGGAACAATTTCAAATATACAGGGTGTACCGGAAAAAAGTTATTAAAGTCAAAGTTAAAAAATATGTTTTTTTCCGTTGTAGGGCGATACAGGTGGCAAAAATCATTTTAATCGATTTAAACTTTTTCGACATGTAGACGACGTTGGGCTACAAAACACTGTTGTTTGCGAACGCGATCGAAAGTTGGGAAGTAATTTTTTTCATTTTTTTTAAATTAATGTAGGGTTATATTGGATCGTTAATAAATCGAATTGGGCGCATCCGATATAATTTTGGTTTGGATATTCGTTTAGGTCATCTCAAATACTACTTTTTTCAAATATATTGTTCTATACCTAAACAGCATAGAAATGGTAGCAAATTATAAAAAATAAGAATTACTATTTAAGTATATATAATTTGACAGCTGTCGTATAGAACTTTGTTATTTTGGTACTGAAAATTTTTTTAATTTAGTTTTATTACAGCTTTAACCCTCGTTACGAAAAAAGTTAAAATAAATTGACACTTACCTGTCAAAATCTGACAGGTATCGTATAAAACTTTGTTATCTAGGTACTGAATTTTTTTTAAATTTGGGATTCTTACAGCTATAACCGTCGCTACGAAAAAGCTAAAAAAAAAATGACACTTACCTGTCAAAATCTGACAGCTGTCGTATATAACTTTGTTATTTGGGAACTGAAAAAATTTTCATTTAGGATTCTTACATAAACCTCGCTACGAAAAATCTAAAAAAAAAACTTTAACTTACCTGTCAAAATTTGACAGCTGTCGTATAGAACTTTGTTATTTAGGTACTGAATTTTATTTAAATTTTGAATTCTTACAGCTATAATCCTAGATACAAGAAAAGCTTAAAAAAAACTTGCAATTTACCTGTCAAAATGACAGCTGTCGTATATAACTTTGTTATTTAGGAACTGAAAAATTTTTCATTTAGGATTCTTACAGCTTTAAATCTCGCTACGAAAAATCTAAAAAAATTTTTTTAACTTACCTGTCAAAATTTGACAGCTGTCGTATAGAACTTTGTTATTTAACTACTGATTTTTTTTTAAATTTTGGATTCTTACAGCTTTAATCCTAGATACAAGAAAAGCTTTAAAAAAATTGACATTTACCTGTCAAAATGACAGCTGTCGTATAGAACTTTGTTATTTAGGATCTGAAAAATTTTTCACTTTAGGATTTTTACAGCGATAACCCTCGCTACGAAAAGGATAAAAAAAAACTGACTCCTACCTGTCAACATTTGACAGCTATCGTATAAAACATTCTTATTTAGATACCTGAAATTTTTTTAATTTCGAATTCTTACAGCTATAACCCTCGCTACGAAAAAGCTAAAAAAAATGACACTTTCCTGTCAAAGTGACAGCTCTCGTATAATTAAACGAACGAAGTAAAACAGTGCCGTGCCCGAAGGGCTCGGCACAATAATATTTCTACAAATTTATTAGCTGATAATTGATAGCTTCCATGTAAGAATAATTTTTTGCTTATGTTTTAATCGATTGAATACTTACATATTTTTATAGAGCAAATATGGAAAGTATATCCCACATTGCACAAAGGTGTGCGAGTTTAAAGAGCACCTATACAGCGCCGTCTCAGAAAACTACCTACCTATACGAGAAAACGGAAATTTTGCACCATTGTGTAGTTTTAGTCAGTTGTTATAATGACACTTTGGCGATATGTTTTCCCTTCACGTTCCGCAGGAAGGTGAGGCAAAAAAAGCAATAGTAAATAGAAAAAAAGAAAAGAAAATTATTTTTTTATTGTAAATTTTTGTAAATCTTTTTAGTACTAATATTAGATGCACTCTCGGCTGACGATTAGCGATATGTACCCAGTCAAGTTAACATATCGCTTTCCGCGATATGTTATTCGTCGCCTTCACGCGGAATCACGGCAACCCCGACTGCTTCCCGAAAATTTTGCACTATATCGTCTGCTTCATTAACATATCGCTTTCCGCGATATGTTATTCGTCGCCTTCACGCGGAATCACGGCAACCCCGACTGCTTCCCGAAAATTTTGCACTATATCGTCTGCTTCATTTGAAATATGTGCGTATGTTGTCCGTGTCGGCGGCGTCGGCGGCGTCGTCAGTTTCGACATTTTCACATTTGCGATTTTTTTTCTCGGAAACGGTTAATGTGGGACAATTGAAACTTTTTGGGTTTACAAAGGAATAGTGGGGGTACGTTGTGTGAAAATTTCGAATATACAGGGTGTGCCGGAAAAAAGTTATTAATTTTTAAAGTCGAGAAATATCGGGATCTCGTTGGCATTCAATACAGGCCACAAAAATTAGTTTTTTCGATTTAAACTTTTTCGACGCGTAGACGACCGTGGGCTACAGAACCCTATTGTTTGTGAGCGCGATCGAAAGTTTGGAAGTAATTTTTTTGATTTTTTCAAAGTCAAAATTTGGTCGAAAATGGTACCTCTTGGATCGCTAATAAGTCGAATTGGGTGCATCCAATCGACATGCGGTTTGGATAATCGGTTAGGCCATCTCAAAATCTACCTTTTTCCAATATATCGTTCTATACCTAACTGGAATGGAAATTGCCGAAAATGGTAAGAAACTGGAAACCACAGTGTAAGGCGTGATTTTTTTCTCCGTTTTTATTCCGTTTATTTTTTTTCGTACGGAAAACGATTTTTGATTGAAACGTTGTATACTTTAGCGGATAGAGCCGTCAAATTGTATATAAGAGATATTTTTTCGTTTTTTTATCTTTAATACGGAAAAAACGGCAGCTTATGAACTTTTTCCCGTAATTTCTGTTGGCGTTGCACTGGTTTGCTTAAATAATTCTGCAAGTGTCTATAATATATAACATTTTGAATTTTTTCTTGGTACACTATATCAACGGATAAAGAAGCTTTAATTTGTATTATAAGCGATCTTTGGGAAAACATATTTTGTGGCTCAAAAAAATTAATTTATGATTTTTTTATAGGTTCCTTCACCAGAGGTTTTACTATATCGACTGTAGCTTATTCAATTTTTAACAAAACCGTTTTATTTTTTTCTTAAAATATGCGCTGATTACTTCTCAATATTCCTGCATGTCCAAACTTATCAAAATATATTCGCAAATTTGAGCAAAGTTGCTTTTTTGGGTGCGGAAACAGGAACAATTTTCAAATTCTAACACCATTCGATTTAGAAAAAGTTGGCCGTGGTTTTACCACGTGCGTTTTCCTGAACTTAAACTTTTATACCATCTGTCAAAAATAGGTGAAAAATGCGATTTCCAAATTGATTTTTTAGAGGAATAAGACAATTTAGACTACGTCTTTTGTGGGAAATACCTACCTTGAACCTTTATCTTTTTCGTTTGACCAAAAATAAGGGGGAAAATATCGCATTTATCCCGTACTTGTAATAATAAAAATGGCTTGCAGGAGGCATATTAACTTCAGTTTTTATAGTTTTTATAATATTTGGACAGTATTTAATGTATGAAACACCTGTCTTGGACCTTTTTCTTTGCGGTTGACCAAAAATAATTGAAAAAAGTGTATTATTTGTGTGTATCTTCAATACTCAACGTTCTATGTAATATCGAATACGTCATTAATATCCTATTTACCACAAATCACTCTCTAAGCTTCGGTAGCGTAGTAGTAGAGGCTGTTGATTTTGGAGACGAAGGTCGAGGGTTCAAACCCCACTGTTTTTTTTCTTTTTTTTAAAGTTTTTTTTTTAATGTCGTTATTTAGGTACTGAAAATTTTTTAAATTTTGGATTCTTACAGCTATAATAATCTATACGAAAAAGCTAAAAAAAAATTACACTTACCTGTCAAAATCCGACAGCTGTAGTATAGAACTTTGTTATTTAGGTACTGAATTTTTTTTAAATTTCGGATTCTTACAGCTATAATCATAGATACAAGAAAAGCTTAAAAAAAATTGATATTTACCTGTCAAAATGACAGCTGTCGTATAGAACTTTGTTATTTAGGAACTGAGAAATTTTTTAATTTAGGATTCTTACAGCTATAACCCTCGTTACAAAAAATCTAAAAAAAAATTGTCACTTACCTGTCAAAATTTGACAGCTATCGTATAAAACTGTGTCATTTAGGTACTGACAAATTTTTAAATTTAGGATTCTTACAGCTATAACCCTCGTTACAAAAAATCTAAAAAAAAAATTGACACTTACCTGTCAAAATTTGACAGCTATCTTATAGAACTTTGTTATTTAGGGACCTGATAATTTTATAATTTCGGACTCTTACAGCTATAACTTTCGCTACGAAAAAGCTAAAAAAAAATTGACACTTAACTGTCAAAATTTGACAGCTGTCGTATGGAACTTTGTTATTTAATCACTGAAAATTTTTTAAATTTCGGATTTGTACAGCTATAATCCTCTATATGAAAAAAGATTAAAAAAATTTACACCCGCCTGTCATAATTTGACAGCTGTCGTATAGAACTTTGTTATTTGGGTACTGAATTTTTTTTAATTTAGGATTATTACAGCTATAACCCTCGCTACAAAAAAGCTAAAAAATAATTGACAATTACCTTTCAAAATTTGACAGCTGTCGTATAAAACTTTGTTATTTAGGTACTGAATTTTTTTTTAATTTAAGATTTTTACAGCTATAACCCTTGCTACGAAAAAGCTAAAAAAAAATGACACTTACCTGTCAAAGTAACAGCTGTCGTATTATTAAACGAACGAACTAGAACAGTGCCGTGCCCGAAGGGCTCGGCACAATAATATTTCTACAAATTTATTAGATGATAATTGATAGCTTTAATGTATATTTTTATAGAGCAAATATGGAAAGTATATCCCACATTGCGAGTTTAAAGAGCACCTATAAATATCAATATCATAATATTAAATATCATATATCTCCGTAACGAAAAGTCGTAGCGAATCGAGCGAGGCGGCATTGGAAATGGAACTTTGAGCACTATACGGCGCCGTCTCCGAAAACTACCTATCTATACGAGAAAACGGAAATTTTGCATCATTGTCTAGTTTTGGTCAGTTGTTATAATGACAAATTGGCGCAGGAAGGTGAGGCAAAAAAAGCAACAATGTATATAACTAATAAGTAGCATCTTTATGAGATCTTCACTTTAAGTTTTTAGAAATTTTTTGTAGGTCTTATAGTTTTTGAGATATGGAATTAAAAGTGGTTTTCATGTATTTGCCAATATCTCGAAACTGATAGAACTTAGATAGAAACTCTTTAAATAAAAAATTTGCCTTTTTCTATTGTCCAGATCAGCGGTTCTCAAACTTTTTTGGTGACGGAACCCTTTTGGGAAGCAAAATACTTGATGGAACCCTACAATAAAACAATAGTTTTTAAAAGTGTATTCTTTATTAATAAGCATAATAAAAGTACAATGTAACAGTTACTAATTATTACTTACTTTACCACATGGCGAGGACAATAATAGAAGATATTAAAAAAGAAAAAATCTAACTAATGGGAGGTATGAAACTGTTTTTTATTTTTCATCAATTGGTTGATATCAGGTTTGATAGAAGACAGTTGAAGTCTCATATCAGGTTCGGCGTCCAGTCTATTGCGATATTTTGTTTTCGTGGCTGCATAGGTTGAGAATCCTGTTTCGCACAAATATGTTGTTGGGAACGGGAGAAGAATATTCAGAGCCATTTTGCCAAGCATTGGATATTCATCACGGATTCTGCACCAAAAATCGTTGAGAGGCGTCGTTTTGAATAGTGACTCCATACTTGTGTCTGATGACATTTCTAAAAGATATTCATATATCTCGTTTGACATACTTTCGGGCTTTTCCAAGTTGGGTAAAAAAGGATTATGAATCCATGAATTCAGTTTCATTTTTGTATTCTGTTCTTCGGGAAAATACTTTTCAAAAGATGCGCGCATCGAACTGAGATATTGGACCAATTCTTCAAACACATCATCTTGAAACATTTCTGAGTCGTTATCGCTAACAAACTCACTGAGTGACGTAAAGCTTTCTATTTCTTTCTTACCAACGCAAATAATCCAAAAATCTAATTTTCTTTTGAAGGCAGTTATTTTGTTATAGGCCTGAAACACTGTTGTCTGTTTACCTTGCAATGATAAATTCAATTCGTTCAGTTTTTGAAAGATATCCGCCATAAAAGACAATCGGAACAACCAAGTTTTATCATACAAACGGTCCTTCAAATTAAAAGAAGTATCTGCTGAAAGAAACATTTGTAACTCGGCTCTAAGTTCAAATAGCCTTGTTAAAGTTTTACCCCGAGACAGCCATCGCACTTCTGTATGGAGCAGCAGTGTTTTATGTTTGCTGCCCTAATCTTCACACAATAATGAGAACAATCGGGATTGTAGTGGTCGTGATTTGATAAAATTAATTATTTTTACCGCTTCATCCATAACTAATGAGCTATTGTACCAGCTATTGTAACACATGTTTATACAAATACAAATAAATAAAGAAATATACCTACGTGCGGCCGCAAAGTCAAAACGTTCGACCAGAGAGAGGTGCTTTGATTTTTTTTCTAAATTCTTGAGGAACCCCTACAGAGGTATCGCGGAACCCTAGGGTTCCGCGGAACACACTTAGAGTATAGCTGGTCCAGATAAAACGTTATATTAACTTTTGTTCCAAAGGCCGTAATAAGGGACGTATTGAGGAAACTGTGAAAACCGACCAAAAAATCCGAGTTTTCTGGATTTTTTTTTTAAATTCATAGAATTGTTATTTATTATATTTTCTTCGCTACTTTCGGGTTTTACGTTATTTTTGATGGAAATGTACCGAAAAATTGACTTATTTGCGAATTTTAAATTTTGGCATTTTTTCCATGTATGCTCAGGAAAATGCTATGGAATCCATAAAAGACCATTTTCCTCGGAAACTAAAAGAGATACGGCAACAATGTATATAACTAATAAGTAGCATCCTTAAGAGATCTTTACTATAAGTTCTTAGAAATTTTTTGTACGTCTTATAGTTTTTGAGATATGGATTTAAAAGTGGTTTTCATGTATTTGCCAATATCTCGAAACTGATAGAACTTAGATAGAAACTCTTTAAATAAAAAATTTGCCTTTTTCTATTGTCCAGATAAAACGTTATATTAACTTTTGTTCCAAAGGCCGTAATAAGGGACGTATTGAGGAAACTTTGAAAACCGACAAAAAAATCCGAGTTTTCTGGATATTTTTTTAAAAATTCATAGAATTATTAATTATCATATTTTCTTCGCTATTTTTGGGTTTTACGTTATTTTTGATGGAAATGTACCGAAAAATTGACATATTTGCGAATTTTAAATTTTGGCATTTTTTCCATGTATATGCTCAGGAAAATGCTATGAAATCCATAAAAGACCATTTTCCTCGGAAACTGAAAGAGATACGGCAACAATGTATATAACTAATAAGTAGCATCCTTAAGAGATCTTTACTTTAAGTTCGGTTTTCATATATTAGCCAATATCTCGAAACTGATAAAGCTTAGATAGAACCTCTTCAAATAAAAAAGTTGCCTTTTTCTATGGTCCAGATAAAAGGTTATATTGATTTCTATTCTAAAAGCGATAATAAGGGACGTATTGGCTCGGCACAATAATATTTCTACAAATTTATTAGCTGATAATTGATAGCTTCCATGTAAGAATAATTTTTTGCTTATGTTTTAATCGATTGAATACTTACATATTTTTATAGAGCAAATATGGAAAGTATATCCCACATTGCACAAAGGTGTGCGAGTTTAAAGAGCACCTAATCGGCGCCGTCTCAGAAAACTACCTATCTATACGAGAAAACGGAAATTTTGCACCATTGTGTAGTTTTGGTCAGTTGTTATAATGACAATTTGGCGATATGTTTTCCCTTCACGTTCCGCAGGAAGGTGAGGCAAAAAAAGCAATAGTAAATAGAAAAAAAGAAAAGAAAAGTATTTTTTTATTGTAAATTTTTGTAAATCTTTTTAGTACTAATATTAGATGCACTCTCGGCTGACGATTAGCGATATGTACCCAGTCTAGTTTGAAATATGTGCGTATGTTGTCCGTGTCGGCGGCGGCGGCGTCGTCGTCGTCAGTTTCGACATTTTCACATTTGCGATTTTTTTTCTCGGAAACGGTTAATGTGGGACAATTGAAACTTTTTGGGTTTACAAAGGAATAGTGGGGGTACGTTGTGTGAAAATTTCGAATATACAGGGTGTGCCGGAAAAAAGTTATTAATTTTTAAAGTCGAGAAATATCGGGATCTCGTTGGCATTCGATACAGGCAACAAAAATTAGTTTTTTCGATTTAAACTTTTTCGACGCGTAGACGACCGTGGGCTACAGAACCCTATTGTTTGTGAGCGGGATCGAAAGTTTGGAAATAATTTTTTTTATTTTTTAAAAGTCAAAATTTGGTCCAAAATGGTACCTCTTGGATCGCTAATAAGTTGAATTGGGTGCATCCAATCGACATGCGGTTTGGATAATCGGTTAGGCCATCTCAAAATCTACCTTTTTCCAATATATCGTTCTATACCTAACTGGAATGGAAATTGCCGAAAATGGTAAGAAACTGGAAACCACAGTGTAAGGCGTGATTTTTTTCTCCGTTTTTATTCCGTTTATTTTTTTTCGTACGGAAAACGACTTTTGATTGAAACGTTGTATACTTTAGCGGATAGAGCCGTCAAATTGTATTTAAGAGATATTTTTTCGTTTTTTTATCTTTAATACGGAAAAAACGGCAGCTTATAAACTTTTTCCCGTAATTTCTGTTGGCGTTGCACTGGTTTGCTTAAATAATTCTGCAAGTGTCTATAATATATAACATTTTGAATTTTTTCTTGGTACACTATATCAACGGATAAAGAAGCTTTAATTTGTATTATAAGCGATCTTTGGGAAAACATATTTTGTGGCTCAAAAAAATTAGTTTATGATTTTTTTATAGGTTCCTTCACCAGAGGTTTTACTATATCGACTGTAGCTTATTCAATTTTTAACAAAACCGTTTTATTTTTTTCTCAAAATATGCGCTGATTACTTCTCAATATTCCTGCATGTCCAAACTTATCAAAATATATTCGCAAATTTGAGCAAAGTAGCTTTTTTGGGTGCGGAAACAGGCACAATTTTCAAATTCTAACACCATTCGATTTAGAAAAAGTTGGCCATGGTTTTACCACGTGCGTTTTCCTGAACTTTAACTTTTATACCATCTGTCAAAAATAGGTGAAAAATGCGAGTTCCAAATTGATTTTTTAGAGGAATTAGACCATTTAGACTACGTCTTTTGTGGGAAATACCTACCTTGAACCTTTATCTTTTTCGTTTGACCAAAAATAAGGGGGAAAATATCGCATTTATCCCGTACTTGTAATAATAAAAATGGCTTGCAGGAAGCATATTACCTTCAATTTTTATAGTTTTTATAATATTTGGAGAGAATTTAATGTATGAAACACCTGTCTTGCACCTTTTTCTTTGTGGTTGACCAAAAATAATTGAAAAAAGTGTATTATTTGTGTGTATCTTCAATACCTACTCAACGTTCTATGTAATATCGAATACGTCATTAATATCCTATTTACCACAAATCAATCTGTAAGCTTCGGTGGCGTAGTACTAAAGACAGTTGATTTTGGAGACGAAGGTCGAGGGTTCAAACCCCAGTGTTTTTTTTCTTTTTTTTTAAATTTTTTTTTTAATGTCGTTATTTAGGTACTGAAAATTTTTTAAATTTTGGATTCTTACAGCTATAATAATCTATACGAAAAAGCTAAAAAAAATTACACTTACCTGTCAAAATCTGACAGCTGTAGTATAGAACTTTGTTATTTAGGTACTGAAATTTTTTTAAATTTCGGATTCTTACAGCTATAATCCTAGATACAAGAAAAGCTTAAAAAAAACTTGATATTTACCTGTCAAAATGACAGCTGTCGTATAGAACTTTGTTATTTAGGAACTGAGAAATTTTTTAATTTAGGATTCTTACAGCTATAACCCTCGTTACAAAAAATCTAAAAAAAAATTGACACTTACCTGTCAAAATTTGACAGCTATCGTATAAAACTGTGTTATTTAGGTACTGACAAATTTTTAGATTTAGGATTCTTACAGCTATAACCCTCGTTACAAAAAATCTAAAAAAAAAATTGACACTTACCTGTCAAAATTTGACAGCTATCGTATAGAACTTTGTTATTTAGGGACCTGATAATTTTATAATTTCGAACTCTTACAGCTATAACTCTCGCTACGAAAAAGCTAACAAAAAATTGACACTTAACTGTCAAAATTTGACAGCTATCGTATAGAACTTTGTTATTTAGGTACTGAAAATTTTTTCAATTTGGGATTCTTACAGCTATAATCCTCGTTACGAAAAAACTTTAAAAAAATTGACACTTACCTGTCAAAATTTGACAGCTGTCGTATGGAACTTTGTTATTTAATCACTGAAAAATTTTTAAATTTCGGATTTGTACAGCTATAATCCTCTATATGAAAAAAGCCTTAAAAAATTTATACCCGCCTGTCACAATTTGACAGCTGTCGTATAGAACTTTGTTATTTTGGTACTGAAAATTTTTTTAATTTAGGATTATTACAGCTTTAACTATCGCTACGAAAAAAGTTTAAATAAATTGACACTTACCTGTCAAAATTTGACAGCTATCGTATAAAACATTCTTATTTAGGTACCTGAAAATTTTTTAATTTCGAATTCTTACAGCTATAATCCTCGCTACGAAAAAGCTTAAAAAAATGACACTTACCTGTCAAAGTGACAGCTCTCGTATAATTAAACGAACGAACTAGAACAGTGCCGTGCCCGAAGGGCTCGGCACAATAATATTTCTACAAATTTATTAGCTGATAATTGATAGCTTCCATGTAAGAATAATTTTTTGCTTATGTTTTAATCGATTGAATACTTACATATTTTTATAGAGCAAATATGGAAAGTATATCTCACATTGCACAAAGGCGTGCGAGTTTAAAGAGCACCTATAGGGCGCAGTCTCAGAAAACTACCTATCTATACGAGAAAATGGAAATTATGCACCATTGTCTAGTTTTGGTCAGTTGTTATAATGACAATTTGGCGATATGTTTCCCCTTCACGTTCCGCAGGAAGGTGAGGCAAAAAAAAGCAATAATAAATAAAAAAAAAGAAAAGAAAAGTATTTTTTTATTGTAAATTTTTTTTTAGTACTAATATTAGATGCACTCTCGGCTGACGATTAGCGATATGTACCCAGTCTAGTTACATATCGCGCTACATCGCGATATGTTATACGGCGCTTCGGTGAAAAAAATGTATGTATGTTGTCGCCGTCGTCTCTTTCGACATTTTCACATTTGCGATTTTTTTTCTCAGAAACGGTTAGAGTGGGACGATTGAAACTTTTTGGGTTTAGAGAGGAATAGTGGGGATACGTTGTGTAAAAATTTGGAATATACAGGGTGTGCCGGAAAAAAGTTATTAATTTTTAAAGTCGAGAAATATCGGGATCTCGTTGGCATTCAATACAGGCCACAGAAATTAGTTTTTTCGATTTAAACTTTTTCGACGCGTAGACGACCGTGGGCTACAGAACCCTATTGTTTGTGAGCGCGATCGAAAGTTTGGAAGTAATTTTTTTGATTTTTTCAAAGTCAAAATTTGGTCGAAAATGGTACCTCTTGGATCGCTAATAAGTCGAATTGGGTGCATCCAATCGACATGCGGTTTGGATAATCGATTAGGCCATCTCAAAATCTACCTTTTTCCAATATATCGTTCTATACCTAACTGGAATGGAAATTACCGAAAATGGTAAGAAACTGGAAACCACAGTGTAAGGCGTGATTTTTTTCTCCGTTTTTATTCCGTTTATTTTTTTTCTTACGGAAAACGATTTTTGATTGAAACGTTGTATACTTTAGCGGATAGAGCCGTCAAATTGTATTTAAGAGATATTTTTTCGTTTTTTTATCTTTAATACGGAAAAAACGGCAGCTTATGAACTTTTTCCCGTAATTTCTGTTGGCGTTGCACTGGTTTGCTTAAATAATTCTGCAAGTGTCTATAATATATAACATTTTGAATTTTTTCTTGGTACACTATATCAACGGATAAAGAAGCTTTAATTTGTATTATTAGCGATCTTTGGGAAAACATATTTTGTGGCTCAAAAAAATTAATTTATGATTTTTTTATAGGTTCCTTCACCAGAGGTTTTACTATATCGACTGTAGCTTATTCAATTTTTAACCAAACCGTTTTATTTTTTTCTCAAAATATGCTCTGATTACTTCTCAATATTCCTGCATGTCCAAACTTATCAAAATATATTCGCAAATTTGAGCAAAGTTGCTTTTTTGGGTGCGGAAACAGGCACAATTTTCAAATTCTAACACCATTCGATTTAGAAAAAGTTGGCCATGGTTTTACCACGTGCGTTTTCCTGAACTTTAACTTTTATACCATCTGTCAAAAATAGGTGAAAAGTGCGATTTCCAAATTGATTTTTTAGAGGAATAAGACCATTTAGACTACGTCTTTTGTGGGAAATACCTACCTTGAACCTTTATCTTTTTCGTTTGACCAAAAATAAGGGGGAAAATATCGCATTTATCCCGTACTTGTAATAATAAAAATGGCTTGCAGGAGGCATATTAACTTCAGTTTTTATAGTTTTTATAATATTTGGAGAGTATTTAATGTATGAAACACCTGTCTTGGACCTTTTTCTTTGCGGTTGACCAAAAATAATTGAAAAAAGTGTATTATTTGTGTGTATCTTCAATACTCAACGTTCTATGTAATATCGAATACGTCATTAATATCCTATTTACCACAAATCAATCTGTAAGCTTCGGTGGCGTAGTACTAAAGACTGTTGATTTTGGAGACGAAGGTCGAGGGTTCAAACCCCAGTGTTTTTTTCTTTTTTTTAAGTTTTTTTTTAATGTCGTTATTTAGGTACTGAAAATTTTTTAAATTTTGGATTCTTACAGCTATAATAATCTATACGAAAAAGCTAAAAAAAAATTACACTTACCTGTCAAAATCTGACAGCTGTAGTATAGAACTTTGTTATTTAGGTACTGAAATTTTTTTAAATTTCGGATTCTTACAGCTATAATCCTAGATACAAGAAAAGCTTTAAAAAAAAATGATATTTACCTGTCAAAATGACAGCTGTCGTATAGAACTTTGTTATTTAGGAACTGAAAAATTTTTTAATTTAGGATTCTTACAGCTATAACCCTCGTTACAAAAAATCTAAAAAAAAATTGACACTTACCTGTCAAAATTTGACAGCTATCGTATAAAACTGTGTTATTTAGGTACTGACAAATTTTTAAATTTAGGATTCTTACAGCTATAACCCTCGTTACAAAAAATCTAAAAAAAAATTGACACTTACCTGTCAAAATTTGACAGCTATCGTATAGAACTTTGTTATTTAGGGACCTGATAATTCTATAATTTCGGACTCTTACAGCTATAACTCTCGCTACGAAAAAGCTAAAAAAAAATTGACACTTAACTGTCAAAATTTGACAGCTATCGTATAGAACTTTGTTATTTAGGTACTGGAAATTTTTTCAATTTGGGATTCTTACAGCTATAATCCTCGTTACGAAAAAACTTTAAAAAAATTGACACTTACCTGTCAAAATTTGACAGCTGTCGTATGGAACTTTGTTATTTAATCACTGAAAAATTTTTAAATTTCGGATTTGTACAGCTATAATCCTCTATATGAAAAAAGATTTAAAAAATTTACACCCGCCTGTCATAATTTGACAGCTGTCGTATAGAACTTTGTTATTTTGGTACTGAAAATTTTTTTAATTTAGGATTATTACAGCTATAACCCTCGCTACAAAAAAGCTAAAAAATAATTGACAATTACCTTTCAAAATTTGACAGCTGTCGTATAAAACTTTGTTATTTAGGTACTGATTTTTTTTTTAATTTAAGATTTTTACAGCTATAACCCTTGCTACGAAAAAGCTAAAAAAAAATGACACTTACCTGTCAAAGTAACAGCTGTCGTATTATTAAACGAACGAACTAGAACAAGCCCTTCGGGCACGGCACAATAATATTTCTACAAATTTATTAGCTGATAATTGATAGCTTTAATGTATATTTTTATAGAGCAAATATGGAAAGTATATCCCACATTGCGAGTTTAAAGAGCACCTATAAATATCAATATCATAATATTAAATATCATATATCTCCGTAACGAAAAGTCGTAGCGAATCGAGCGAGGAGGCATTGGAAATGGGACGTCGAGCACTATACGGCGCCGTCTCCGAAAACTACCTATCTATACGAGAAAACGGAAATTTTGCACCATTGTCTAGTTTTGGTCAGTTGTTATAATGACAAATTGGCGATATGTTTCCCCTTCACGTTCCGCAGGAAGGTGAGGCAAAAAAATAATAGAAAAAAATAAAAAATAGAAAAAAAGGAAAGAAAAGTATTTTTTATTGTAAATTTTTGTAAATTTTTTTTAGTACTAATATTAGATGTACTCTCGGCTGACGATTAGCGATATGTACCCAGTCTAGTTACATATCGCGCTACACCGCGATATGTTATACGGCGCTTCGGTGAAAAAAATGTATGTATGTTGTCGCCGCCGCCGCCGCCGTCTTTTTCGACATTTTCACATTTGCGATTTTTTTTCTCAGAAACGGTTAGAGTGGGACGATTGAAACTTTTTGGGTTTAGAGAGGAATAGTGGGGGTACGTTGTGTGAAAATTTCGAATATACAGGGTGTACCGGAAAAAAGTTATTAATTTTTAAAGTCGAAAAATATCGGATTTTCGTTGAAATTCGATACAGGCCACAAAAATTAGTTTTTTCGATTTAAACTTTTTCGACGCGTAGACGACCGTCGGCTACAGAAGCCTATTGTTTGTGAGCGCGATCAAAAGTTTGGAAATAATTTTTTTTATTTTTTAAAAGTCAAAATTTGGTCCAAAATGGTACCTCTTGGATCGCTAATAAGTCGAATTGGGTGCATCCGATCGACATTCGGTATGGATAATCGGTTAGGCCATCTCAAAAACTACCTTTTTCCAATATATTGTTCTATACCTAACTGGAATGGAAATTATCAAAAATTGTAAGAAACTGGAAACCACAGTGTAAGGCGTGATTTTTTTCTCCGTTTTTATTCCGTTTATTTTTTTTCGTACGGAAAACGACTTTTGATTGAAACGTTGTATACTTTAGCGGATAGAGCCGTCAAATTGTATTTAGGAGATATTTTTTCGTTTTTTTATCTTTAATACGGAAAAAACGGCAGCTTATGAACTTTTTCCCGTAATTTCTGTTGGCGTTGCACTGGTTTGCTTAAATAATTCTGCAAGTGTCTATAATATATAACATTTTGAATTTTTTCTTGGTACACTATATCAACGGATAAAGAAGCTTTAATTTGTATTATAAGCGATCTTTGGGAAAACATATTTTGTGGCTCAAAAAAATTAATTTATGATTTTTTTATAGGTTCCTTCACCAGAGGTTTTACTATATCGACTGTAGCTTATTCAATTTTTAACAAAACCGTTTTATTTTTTTCTCAAAATATGCGCTGATTACTTCTCAATATTCCTGCATGTCCAAACTTATCAAAATATATTCGCAAATTTGAGCAAAGTTGCTTTTTTGGGTGCGGAAACAGGCACAATTTTCAAATTCTAACACCATTCGATTTAGAAAAAGTTGGCCATGGTTTTACCACGTGCGTGTTCCTGAACTTTAACTTTTATACCATCTGTCAAAAATAGGTGAAAAATGCGATTTCCAAATTGATTTTTTAGAGGAATAAGACCATTTAGATTACGTCTTTTGTGGGAAATACCTACCTTGAACCTTTATCTTTTTCGTTTGACCAAAAATAAGGGGGAAAATATCGCATTTATCCCGTACTTGTAATAATAAAAATGGCTTGCAGGAGGCATATTACCTTCAATTTTTATAGTTTTTATAATATTTGGAGAGAATTTAATGTATGAAACACCTGTCTTGGACCTTTTTCTTTGCGGTTGACCAAAAATAATTGAAAAAAGTGTATTATTTGTGTGTATCTTTAATACTCAACGTTCTATGTAATATCGAATACGTCATTAATATCCTATTTACCACAAATTACTCTCTAAGCTTCGGTAGCGTAGTAGTAGAGGCTGTTGATTTTGGAGACGAAGGTCGAGGGTTCAAACCCCAGTGTTTTTTTTTCTTTTTTTTTAAATTTTTTTTTTAAGGTCGTTATTTACGTACTGAAAATTTTTTAAATTTTGGATTCTTACAGCTATAATAATCTATACGAAAAAGCTAAAAAAAAATTACACTTACCTGTCAAAATCTGACAGCTGTAGTAAAGAACTTTGTTATTTAGGTACTGAAATTTTTTTAAATTTCGGATTCTTACAGCTATAATCCTAGATACAAGAAAAGCTTAAAAAAAACTTGATATTTACCTGTCAAAATGACAGCTGTCGTATAGAACTTTGTTATTTAGGAACTGAGAAATTTTTTAATTTAGGATTCTTACAGCTATAACCCTCGTTACAAAAAATCTAAAAAAAAAATGACACTTACCTGTCAAAATTTGACAGCTATCATATAAAACTGTGTCATTTAGGTACTGACAAATTTTTAAATTTAGGATTCTTACAGCTATAACCCTCGTTACAAAAAATCTAAAAAAAAAATTGACACTTACCTGTCAAAATTTGACAGCTATCGTATAGAACTTTGTTATTTAGGGACCTGATAATTTTATAATTTCGGACTCTTACAGCTATAACTCTCGCTACGAAAAAGCTAAAAAAAAATTGACACTTAACTGTCAAAATTTGACAGCTATCGTATAGAACTTTGTTATTTAGGTACTGAAAATTTTTTCAATTTGGGATTCTTACAGCTATAATCCTCGTTACGAAAAAACTTTTAAAAAATTGACACTTACCTGTCAAAATTTGACAGCTGTCGTATGGAACTTTGTTATTTAATCACTGAAAAATTTTTAAATTTCGGATTTGTACAGCTATAATCCTCTATATGAAAAAAGATTAAAAAAATTTACACCCGCCTGTCATAATTTGACAGCTGTCGTATAGAACTTTGTTATTTGGGTACTGAAAAATTTTTTAATTTAGGATTATTACAGCTTTAACCCTCGCTACGAAAAAAGTTTAAATAAATTGACACTTACCTGTCAAAATTTGACAGCTGTCGTATAAAAGTTTGTTATTTAGGTACTAAAAAATTTTTAATTTCGGATTCGTATAGCTACAATCCTCTATATGAAAAAAGCTTAAAAAAATTTACACCCGCCTGTCATAATTTGACAGCTGTAGTATAGAACTTTGTTATTTAGGTAGGTATTGATTTTTTTTTAATTTCAGATTCTTACAGCTATAACTCTCGCTACGAAAAAGCTAAAAAAAATTACACTTACCTGTCAAAATTTGACAGCTGTCGTAAAAAACTTTTTTATTTAGGTACCTGAAAATTTTTTAATTTCGAATTCTTACAGCTATAACCCTCGCTACGAAAAAGCTAAAAAAAATGACACTTACCTGTCAAAGTGACAGCTCTCGTATAATTAAACGAACGAACTAGAACAGTGCCGTGCCCGAAGGGCTCGGCACAATAATATTTCTATAAATTTATTAGCTGATAATTGATGGCTTCCATGTAAGAATAATTTTTTCCTTATGTTTTAATCGATTGAATACTTACATATTTTTATAGAGCAAATATGGAAAGTATATCCCACATTGCACAAAGGTGTGCGAGTTTAAAGAGCACCTATACGGCGCCGTCTCAGAAAACTACCTATCTATACGAGAAAACGGAAATTTTGCACCATTGTGTAGTTTTGGTCAGTTGTTATAATGACAATTTGGCGATATGTTTTCCCTTCACGTTCCGCAGGAAGGTGAGGTAAAAAAAGCAATAGTAAATAGAAAAAAAGAAAAGTATTTTCTTATTGTAAATTTTTGTAAATCTTTTTGGTACTAATATTAGATGCACTCTCGGCTGACGATTAGCGATATGTACCCAGTCTAGTATTATATACGTCTCTTCCGCGCGGAATCTCGAAAACCCCGATAGCCTCTTGAAAATTTTCGTCTATATAAGACATTTCACATTTGCGATTTTTTTTCTCGGAAACGGTTAGAGTGGGACAATTGAAACTTTTTGGGTTTAGACAGGAATAGTGGGGGTACGTTGTGTAAAAATTTCGAATATACAGGGTGTTCCGAAAAAAAGTTAATAAACCCCAAAGTCGAAAAATATCGGTTTCTCGTTGAAATTCGATACAGGTCGTAAAAATAAGTTTTCTTGATTTAAACTTTTTCGACGCGTAGACGACCGTCGGCTACAGAAGCCTATTGTTTGCCAAGGTGATCGGAAGTTGGAAAGTCAATTTTTTGATTTTTTTTTTTAAATCAATGTAGGGGCATCTTGGATCGTTAATAAATCGAATTGGGTGCGTCCCACATATTTTTGATTTGGAAATTCGTTTAGGTCATCTCAAATACTACTTTGTATCGAAAAAAAAACTACAATAAAAAGTTTTTTTTTTGTTTCTTCATCTTTAATAAGGCAATAATATTCTATATTATTTTTTAAAGTGGTCGGTGGCCTAGTGGTATACCGGGTGTCCACGGAAGGTGGCTCGCCCCTCTAACTTTTTTGTTTTTCAAGATAATGAAAAAAAATTCGGGGGATTTGTATACGACATAAAACTGCATTATTTGACAGGTGACTCAACATTATGGAACTTCCGGTTTAACCGGAAGTGACATAAACTTTCGATTTTTAAATGGGACACCTGGTATATTTTTCCTTTTTTTGACTCCATATGATATTCTAAATACAACAATGTATCACTTGTCACTTTTTGTCACCAAGAAAATATTTTTTTTCCAAATTTATTGTTTTATCTAGAGGGTATGAATACCTTAAAATCACTTATTTCAGTTCTTTAATCTTGGGAAAAATACAATTTTACTATTTTTGGTTCAATGCTATGTGCTATGTAAAATTTAATCTTTAAAGTTGTATAACTATTTTTTTTTAAATGGCAACATGGTGGCTCGTCGGGTTAAGAAAAAAGAGGATTTTATTACGATTATTTTGATACCATACACTATTAGGTTTTAGAAAAGCTGCCATTAAAAAACATTAAAAAGTTAACTTAGAACTTTCCTAAAATGAAGCATCTTTTGAGAGCAAATTTAGATTTAAATGCATCAAGTAGCCTGTGACCCGCAAAACTGATAAAACAAAATCATGCCTTAAAGAAAATTGAAATGCCAACAGCTTCTGCCAAAGTAGGTAAATTAGTTTGTTGTTTAAAAAACATGGAAAATACTAGTTTTACAAGGAGCAAAAAAGTTGATATGTTGATATTGTCAGGCTTTCGCATTTTCGGAACTAGTTTTGGGTACCTAATAGTGCTGGGTTGGATGATGCCGATTAAAATATCTTTGTGCGTAAAGTGGTGCAGCATCGGTTGAATTATTTCTATATTCTCCAAACACTAATAGCATATCAACCTTTTCACTAAGGAGTAAAACTATTATTTTTCCATGTTTTTTAAACAACAAACTAATTTACTTTGGCAGAAGCTGTTGGCATTTCAATTTTCTTCAAGGCATGATTTTGTTTTATCAGTTTTGCTGGTCACAGGCTACTTGATGCATTTAAATATAAATTTATTCTCAAAAGATGCTTCATTTTAGGAAAGTTAACTTTTTAATGTTTTTTAATGGCAGCTTTTCTAAAACCTAATAGTGTTATGGTATCAAAATAATCGTAATAAAATCCTCTTTTCTCTTAACCCGACGAGCCACCATGTTGCCATTTAAAAAAAATAAGTTATACAACTTTAAAGATTAAATTTTACATAGCAAATAGCATTGGACCAAAAATAGTAAAATTGTATTTTTCCCAAGATTAAAGAACTGAAATAAGTGATTTTAAGGTATTCATAGCCCTCTAGATAAAACAATAAATTTGGAAAAAAATATTTTTTTGGTGACAAAAAGTGACAAGTGACACATCGTTGTATTAAGAATGTTATATGGAGTCAAAAAAACTAAAAATATACCAGGTGTCTCACTTAAAAATCGAAAGTTTATGTCACTTCCGGTTAAACCGGAAGTTCCATAATATTGAGTCACCTGTCAAATAATGCAGTTTTATGTCGTATACAAATCCCCCGAATTTTATTTTATTATCTTGAAAAACAAAAAAGTTAGAGGGGCGAGCCACATTCCGTGGACACCCGGTATATTAGATTACGACTTTTGGTCACGATGATCCCGGGTTCAATTCCAGGCGCGTCTTTTTATTTTTTTTAATATTTCGTTATTTAGGTAGGTAGGTACTGAAAGTTTTTAAATTTCGGATTCTTACAGCGACAATCCTCGGTACGAAAAAAACCAACTTGGGTTGTAAAGAAACTAAATTTATTTTTTTATCACGAATTGAAATGTTTCAAAATTAGAGGTTGCTAACAAATGGTTTTGTCAAAAGTATAAAATGAAACAAACGAACTCCAACAGTGCCGTGCCCAAAGGGCTCGGCACAATAAAATGTTCACCAATTTATAAGCTATTTATGTAAGAATAGTTAATATCATATATTTCGGTAACGAAAAGTCGTAGCGGATCGAGCGAGACGGCATTGAAAATAGGACGTCGAAAACTATACGATGCCGTCTCCAAAAACTACCTATCGATCTATACGAAAAAATGGAAATTTTGCACCATTTTCTAGTTTTGGTCAGTTGTTATAATGACAATTTAGCGATATGTTTCCCCTTCACGTTCCGCAGGAAGGTGAAGCAAAAAAAGCAATAGTAAATGGAGAAAAAGAAAAGAATAGTATTTTTTTTTTTGTAAATTTTTTTTAGTACTAATATTAGATGCACTCTCGGCTGACGATTAGCGATATGTACCCAGTCTAGTATTATATACGTCTCTTCCGCGCGGAATCTCGAAAACCCCGATCGGCTCTTGAACAATTTCGTCTATGTGAGACATTTTCACATTTGCGATTTTTTTTCTCGGAAACGGTTAGAGTGGGACGATTGAAACTTTTTGGGTTTAGAGAGGAATAGTGGGGGTACGTTGTGTGAAAATTTCGAATATACAGGGTGTGCCGAAAAAAAGTTGTTAAACCCCAAAGTTAAAAAATATCGGTTTCTCGTTGAAATTCGATACAGGTCGTAAAAATAAGTTTTCTCGATTTAAATTTTTTCGACGCGTAGACGACCGTCGGCTACAGAAGCCTATTGTTTACCAACGTAATCGGATGTTGGGAAGTCAATTTTTTGATTTTTTTTAAATCAATGTAGGGACTGTTGGATCGTTAATAAATCGAATTGGGTGCGTCCCACATATTTTTGATTTGGAGATTCGTTTAGGTCATCTCAAATACTACTTTGGATAATAAAAAAAACTACAATAAAAAGTATTTTTTGGTTTCTTTATCTTTAATAAGGCAATAATATTCTATATTGTTTTTAAAGTGGTCGGTGGCCTAGTGGTATATATTAGATTACGACTTTTGGTCACGATGATCCCGGGTTCAATTCCAGACGCGTCTTTTTATTTTTTTAATATTTCGTTATTTATGTAGGTAGGTACTGAAAGTCTTTTAAATTTTGGATTCGTACAGCGACAATCCTCGGTACGAAAAAAATCAACTAGGTTTGTGAAGAAACTAAATTTATTTTTTAACACGAATTGAAATGTTTCAAAATTAGAGGTTGCTAACAAATGGTTTTGTCAAAAGTATAAAATGAAACGAACGAACTCCAACAGTGCCGTGCCCAAAGGGCTCGGCACAATAAAATTTTCACCAATTTATCAGCTATCTATGTAAGAATAGTTAATATCATATAGTAACGAAAAGTCGTAGCGAATCGAGCGAGACGGCATTGGAAATAGGACGTCGACCACTATACGATGCCGTCTCCAAAAACTACCTATCTATACGAGAAACCGCAAATTTTGCACCCGTTTTTTTATTTTTTAGTTTTTGTCAGTTGTTATTATAATGACAATTTGGCGATATGTTTCTCCTTCACGTTCCGCAGGAAGGTGAGGTATAAAAAGCAATACTAAATAGAGAAAAGGAAAAGAAAATTATTTTTTTAGTACTAATATTAGATGCACTCTCGGCTGACGATTAGCGATATGTACCCAGTCTAGTATTATATACGTCTCTTCCGCGCGGAATCTCGAAAACCCCGATAGCCTCTTGAAAATTTTCGTCTATATAAGACATTTCACATTTGCGATTTTTTTTCTCGGAAACGGTTAGAGTGGGACAATTGAAACTTTTTGGGTTTAGACAGGAATAGTGGGGGTACGTTGTGTAAAAATTTCGAATATACAGGGTGTCCCGAAAAAAAGTTATTAAACCCCAAAGTCGAAAAATATCGGTTTCTCGTTGAAATTCGATACAGGTCGTAAAAATAAGTTTTCTTGATTTAAACTTTTTCGACGCGTAGACGACCGTCGGCTACAGAAGCCTATTGTTTGCCAAGGTGATCGGAAGTTGGAAAGTCAATTTTTTGATTTTTTTTTTTAAATCAATGTAGGGGCATCTTGGATCGTTAATAAATCGAATTGGGTGCGTCCCACATATTTTTGATTTGGAAATTCGTTTAGGTCGTCTCAAATACTACTTTGTATCGAAAAAAAAACTACAATAAAAAGTATTTTTTTTGTTTCTTCATCTTTAATAAGGCAATAATATTCTATATTATTTTTTAAAGTGGTCGGTGGCCTAGTGGTATATATTAGATTACGACTTTTGGTCACGATGATCCCGGGTTCAATTCCAGGCGCGTCTTTTTATTTTTTTTAATATTTCGTTATTTAGGTAGGTAGGTACTGAAAGTTTTTAAATTTCGGATTCTTACAGCGACAATCCTCGGTACGAAAAAAACCAACTTGGGTTGTAAAGAAACTAAATTTATTTTTTTATCACGAATTGAAATGTTTCAAAATTAGAGGTTGCTAACAAATGGTTTTGTCAAAAGTATAAAATGAAACAAACGAACTCCAACAGTGCCGTGCCCAAAGGGCTCGGCACAATAAAATGTTCACCAATTTATAAGCTATTTATGTAAGAATAGTTAATATCATATATTTCGGTAACGAAAAGTCGTAGCGGATCGAGCGAGACAGCATTGAAAATAGGACGTCGAAAACTATACGATGCCGTCTCCAAAAACTACCTATCGATCTATACGAAAAAATGGAAATTTTGCACCATTTTCTAGTTTTGGTCAGTTGTTATAATGACAATTTAGCGATATGTTTCCCCTTCACGTTCCGCAGGAAGGTGAAGCAAAAAAAGCAATAGTAAATGGAGAAAAAGAAAAGAATAGTATTTTTTTTTTTTGTAAATTTTTTTTAGTACTAATATTAGATGCACTCTCGGCTGACGATTAGCGATATGTACCCAGTCTAGTATTATATACGTCTCTTCAGCGCGGAATCTCGAAAACCCCGATCAGCTCTTGAACAATTTCGTCTATGTAAGACATTTTCACAGTTGCGATTTTTTTTTCTCGGAAACGGTTAGAGTGGGACGATTGAAACTTTGAGAATTTAAATAGGAATAGTAGGGGTACGTTGTGTAAAAATTTCGAATATACAGGGTGTGCCGAAAAAAAGTTATTAAACCCCAAACTCGAAAAATATCGGATTCTCGTTGAAATTCGACACAGGTCGTAAAAATAAGTTTTCTCGATTTAAATTTTTTCGACGCGTAGACGACCGTCGGCTACAGAAGCCTATTGTTTACCAAGGTAATCGGATGTTGGGAAGTCAATTTTTTGATTTTTTTTAAATCAATGTAGGGACATGTTGGATCGTTAATAAATCGAATTGGGTTCGTCCCACATATTTTTGATTTGGATATTTTTTTAGGTCATCTCAAATACTACTTTGGACCATAAAAAAAACTACAATAAAAAGTTTTTTTTTTGTTTCTTTATCTTTAATAAGGCAATAATATTCTATATTGTTTTTAAAGTGGTCGGTGGCCTAGTGGTATATAGATTACGACTTTTGGTCACGATGATCCCGGGTTCAATTCCAGGCGCGTCATTTTATTTTTTTAATATTTCGTTATTTAGGTAGGTAGGTACTGAAAGTCTTTTAAATTTTGGATTCTTACAGCGACAATCCTCGGTACGAAAAAAATCAACTAGGTTTGTGAAGAAACTAAATTTATTTTTTAACACGAATTGAAATGTTTCAAAATTAGAGGTTGCTAACAAATGGTTTTGTCAAAAGTATAAAATGAAACGAACGAACTCCAACAGTGCCGTGCCCAAAGGGCTCGGCACAATAAAATGTTCAAAATGTTCACCAATTTATCAGCTATCTATGTAAGAATAGTTAATATCATATATTTCAGTAACGAAAAGTCGTATCGAATGGAGCGAGACGGCATTGGAAATAGGACGTCGACCACTATACGATGCCGTCTCCAAAAACTACCTATCTATACGAGAAACCGGAAATTTTGCACCCGTTTTTTTATTTTTTAGTTTTTGTCAGTTGCAGTAGTAGTAGTAGTAAAAAGATTTATTTAGCACGTGGCTACATGATACTTTTTAACAAGTTTATACCCTTTTTTTTTATTTATTTTTTGAATTAAATGACCTTTTGAAACTTTATTTGTCCTGTTGAGTTAATAAGAAAGATTTTAAACTTTTTTTAAAAGATTTTAAACTTTTTTGATTTTTAATTGACTTGTTTAATTTATTAAATTCAATAAGACCCTTATGATAAACTGATTTATATGCAATATTTTTTGAAAAATTATTAAGAAAAAAATTATTGTTATTTCGTGTTAAATAATTATGTTGATCACTATTTAGAACAGTCAATTGCTTTAAATGTGGCGGTAACAAATCATTTTGAATTTTAAAAATAAATATTAGAACCAAAAACAATACTAAATTTTTTACATTTAACCATTCTAATTTTTTTAACATCACATTAATTTTTGTATATCTATCCATATTAAGTAAAATTCGCATTGCTTTATTTTGTAAAATTTGTAATCTATTTATTACACTTTCATCCGCCATAAACAAAATTGTAGAACAATAAAGAAAATGTGGTAAAATTAAAGTATTGTATACAATTTTTTTCGAATAAAATTTTAAATTTAAACTTATTCTTTTAAAATAACTAATTTTTCCCGCAATTTTGTAAATTACATTTTCGAATTGGTTATTAAATTTTAATTTTGAATCAATCAATATACTTAAATATTTAAAAGAATTGACTATTTCTAGTTTATCACCATCAATTAAAATATTTATATTTGTATAATTATTTAAATTTACACCCATAACCATACATTTTGTTTTAGAAACATTTAATTTTAATTTGTTAACTTTTAACCAGTTTGACAATAGAATCAGTTCTAAATTTAAAATTTCCAAAATTTCCAAAAGATTTTTACCGCTTATATAGATAAGAGTATCATCAGCAAACATTTGTATTTTAAGATATTTTAGGACTAATGGCATGCCATTAATATATAAAATAAAAAGTAAAGGCCCCAAAATACTTCCTTGAGGTACTCCTATGTTATTAAATTTCTTTGTTGAAAAAAAATTACCAAATTTAGTTTTCTGTGATCTATTATTTAAATAATTTTGAAACCATTGATAAACTTTACCCCTTATACCATATGTTATAATGACAATTTGGCGATATGTTTCTCCTTCACGTTCCGCAGGAAGGTGAGGTATATAAAGCAATAGTAAATAGAGAAAAGGAAAAGAAAATTATTTTTTTAGTATTAATATTAGATGCACTCTCGGCTGACGATTAGCGATATGTACCCAGTCTAGTTAACATATCGCTTTCCGCGATATGTTATTACATATCGCGCTACACCGCGATATGTTATACGGCGCTTCGGTGAAAATAATGTATGTATGTTGTCGGCGTCGTCGTCGTCGTCGTCGTCACTTTCGACATTTTCACATTTGCGATTTTTTTTCTCGGAAACGGTTAGAGTGGGACGATTGAAACTTTTTGGGTTTACAGAGGAATAGTGGGGGTACGTTGTGTAAAAATTTGGAATATACAGGGTGTGCCGGAAAAAAGTTATTAAACGTCAAAGTCGAGAAATATCGGGATCTCGTTGAAATTCGATACAGGCCACAAAAATTAGTTTTTTCGATTTAAACTTTTTCGACGCGTAGGCGACCGTGGGCTACAGAACCCTATTGTTTGTGAGCGCGATCGAAAGTTTGGAAATAATTTTTTTTATTTTTTAAAAGTCAAAATTTGGTCCAAAATGGTACCTCTTGGATCGCTAATAAGTTCAATTGGGTGCATCCAATCGACATTCGGTTTGAATAATCGGTTAGGCCATCTCAAAATCTACCTTTTTCCAATATATCGTTCTATACCTAACTGGAATGAAAATTGCCGAAAATTGTAAGAAAGTGGAAATCATAAAGTTAGGCCTGATTTTTTCACGGTTTTTATTTTTTTTCGTACTGAAAACGACTTTTGATCGAAACGTTGTAAACTTTAGCGGATAGAGCTTGTCAAATTGTATTTAAGAGATATTTTTTCGTTTCTTTATCTTTAATACGGAAAAAACGGCAGCTTTTTTTTTACTATATCGACTGTAGCTTATTCAATTTTTAACAAAACCGTTTTATTTTTTTCTCAAAAAATGCGCTGATTACTTCGCAACACCTCCACATATTCAAAATCATTAAAATATATTCGCAAAATTGAGAAAAGTCGCTTTTTTGGGTGCGGAAACGGGCCATCTTTACAAATTCTAACACCATTCACTTTTGACTAAGAGTGCCTTGATGTTGATGTATCTAAATTAATTATTAATTCTAAAAATCCGGCTGTCAAAAATGGCGAAAAATGGGTGTTTTCAGCGTGACTTGCTGGAATAATAAGAACATTTCCAGATTTTAAATCGGGTGGAATATCTACCTTGAACCTTCTTCTAATTTAACTGACCAAAATATTTGCCCAAAATGTTTCAGAAATGGTTGTAATCTCGATTTTAAAGATGGCGTTTCGACATTGATTATCCGTCGCCACGTGGTAGAAGGTTATTCGACATTTCGATATTCGCGAATTTTTTTTTCGGAAACGGTTAGAGCAAAACGATTCAAACTTTCTGGACGTAGAGAGGAATAGTCGGGGCACGTTCTGGGAACAATTTCAAATATACAGGGTGTACCGGAAAGAAGTTATTAAAGTCAAAGTTAAAAAATATGTTTTTTTTTCGTTGTAGGGCGATACAGGTGGCAAAAATCATTTTAATCGATTTAAACTTTTTCGACATGTAGACGACGTTGGGCTACAAAACACTGTTGTTTGCGAACGCGATCGAAAGTTGGGAAGTAATTTTTTTGATTTTTTTAAAATCAATGTAGGGTCATATTGGATCGTTAATAAATCGAATTGGGTGCGTCCGATATAATTTTGGTTTGGATATTCGTTTAGGTCATCTCAAATACTACTTTTTTCAAATATATTGTTCTATACCTAAACAGCATAGAAATGGTAGCAAATTATAAAAAATAAATATTACTATTTAAGTATATATAATTTGACAGCTGTCGTATAGAACTTTGTTATTTTGGTACTGAAAATTTTTTTAATTTAGTTTTATTACAGCTTTAACCCTCGCTACGAAAAAAGTTAAAATAAATTGACACTTACCTGTCAAAATCTGACAGGTATCGTATAAAACTTTGTTATCTAGGTACTGAATTTTTTTAAAATTTGGGATTCTTACAGCTATAACAGTCGCTACGAAAAAGCTAAAAAAAAAATGACACTTACCTGTCAAAATCTGACAGCTGTTGTATAGAACTTTGTTATTTAGGTACTGATTTTTTTTTAAATTTCGAATTCTTACAGCTATAATCCTAGATACAAGAAAAGCTTAAAAAAAACTTGCAATTTACCTGTCAAAATGACAGCTGTCGTATATAACTTTGTTATTTAGGAACTGAAAAGTTTTTCATTTAGGATTCTTACAGCTATAAATCTCGCTACGAAAAATCTAAAAAAAAATTTTTAACTTACCTGTCAAAATTTGACAGCTATCGTATAGAACTTTGTTATTTAGGTACTGAATTTTTTTTTAATTTCGAATTCTTACAGCTATAATCCTAGATACAAGAAAAGCTTAAAAAAAACTTGCAATTTACCTGTCAAAATGACAGCTGTCGTATATAACTTTGTTATTTAGGAACTGAAAAATTTTTAATTTCGAATTCTTACAGCTATAACCCTCGCTACGAAAAAGCTAAAAAGAATGACACTTACCTGTCAAAGTGACAGCTCTCGTATAATTAAACGAACGAAGTAGAACAGTGCCGTGCCCGAAGGGCTCGGCACAATAATATTTCTACAAATTTATTAGCTGATAATTGATAGCTTCCATGTAAGAATAATTTTTTGCTTATGTTTTAATCGATTGAATACTTACATATTTTTATAGAGCAAATATGGAAAGTATATCCCACATTGCACAAAGGTGTGCGAGTTTAAAGAGCACCTATACGGCGCCGTCTCAGAAAACTACCTACCTATACGAGAAAATGGAAATTTTGCACCATTGTGTAGTTTTAGTCAGTTGTTATAATGACAATTTGGCGATATGTTTTCCCTTCACGTTCCGCAGGAAGGTGAGGCAAAAAAAGCAATAGTAAATAGAAAAAAAGAAAAGAAAATTATTTTTTTATTGTAAATTTTTGTAAATCTTTTTAGTACTAATATTAGATGCACTCTCGGCTGACGATTAGCGATATGTACCCAGTCTAGTTAATCTCCTTCGCGCGGAAGAACCCCGACCACCTCTAGACAATTTCGCACTATATAGGATCGTTCGTGAGAATAATGTTGTCGGCGTCGTGGCAGTCGTGGCCGTCGTCTCTTTTGACTTTTTCGCATTTGCGATTTTTTTCCTCGGAAACGGTTAGAGTGAGACAATTGAAACTTTTTCAGTTTAGAGAGGAATAGTAGGGGTACGTTGTGTGAAAATTTCGAATATACAGGGTGTATTGGAAAAAAGTTATTAATTTTTAAAGTCGAATAATATTGGATTCTCGTTGAAATTCGATACAGTTCGTAAAAATGAGTTTTTTTGATTAAAACTTTTTCGACGCGTAGACGATCGTGGGCTACAGAACCCTATTGTTTGTGAGCGCGATCGAAAGTTTGGAAGTAATTTTTTAAATTTTTTTAAAGTCAAAATTTGGTCGAAAATGGTATCTCTTGGATCGCCAATAAGTCGAATTGAGTGCATCCAATCGACATGCGATTTGGATAATCGGTTAGGCCATCTCAAAATCTACCTTTTTCCAATATATCGTTCTATACCTAACTGGAATGGAAATTGCCGAAAATTGTAAGAAAGTGGAAATCATAAAGTTAGGCCTGATTTTTTCACGGTTTTTATTTTTTTTCGTACTGAAAACGACTTTTGATCGAAACGTTGTAAACTTTAGCGGATAGAGCTCGTCAAATTGTATTTAAGAGATATTTTTTCGCTTCTTTATCTTTAATACGGAAAAAACGGCAGCTTTATTTTTACTATATCGACTGTAGCTTATTCAATTTTTAACAAAACCGTTTTATTTTTTTCTCAAAAAATGCGCTGATTACTTCTTAACACCTCTACATATCCAAAATTATTAAAATATATTCGTAAGTTTAAGAAAAATCAATTTTTTGGGTACGGAAACAGGCAATCTTTACAAATTCTAACACCATTCACTTTTGACTAAGAGTGCCTTGATATTGATGTATCTAAATTAATTATTAATTCTAAAAATCCGGCTGTCAAAAATGGCAAAAAATGGGTGTTTTGTGCTTGAGTTGCTAGACTAATAAGAACATTTCCAGATTTTAAATTGGATGGAATATCTACCTTGAACCTTCTTCTAATTTTATTGACCAATATTTTTTCCCAAAATGTTTTAGAAGTAGTTGTAATCTCGATTTTAAAGATGGCGTTCGGACATTGATAATCCGTCGCCACGTGGTAGGAGGTTGTTCGACATTTCGATATTCGCGAATTTTTTCTTCGGAAACGGTTGGAGCAAAACGATTGAAACTTTCTGGACGTAGAGAGGAATAGTCGGGGCACGTTCTAGGAACAGTTTCCAATATACAGGGTGTACCGGAAAAAAGTTATTAAAGTCAAAGTTGAAAAATATGTTTTTTTTCGTTGTAGCGCGACGCGACAGGTGGCAAAAATCATTTTAATCGATTTAAACTTTTTCGACGTGTAGACGACGTTGGGCTACAAAACACTGTTGTTTGCGAACGCGATCGAAAGTTGGGAAGTCATTTTTTTGATTTTTTTAAAATCAATGTAGGGTCATATTGGATCGTTAATAAATCGAATTGGGTGCGTCCGACATACTTTTGGTTTGGATATTCGTTTAGGTCATCTCAAATACTACTTTTTTCAAATATATTGTTCTATACCTAAACAGCATAGAAATGGTCGCAAATTATAAAAAATTAGACTTAGTATTTAAGTATATATAATTTGACAGCTGTCGTATAGAACTTTGTCATTTTGGTACTGAAAATTAGGATTATTACAGCTTTAACCCTCGCTACGAAAAAAGTTTAAATAAATTGACACTTACCTGTCAAAATTTGACAGCTGTCGTATAGAACTTTGTTATTTAGGTACTGAATTTTTTTTAAATTTCGGAATCTTACAGCTATAACCCTCGCTACAAAAAAGCTAAACAATAATTGACACTTACCTGTCAAAATCTGACAGCTGTCGTATAAAACTTTGTTATTTACGTACTGAAAAAAATTTCAATTTGGGATTTTTACAGCTATAACCCTCGCTACAAAAAAGCTAAAAAAAAATTGACACTTACTTGTCAAAATTTGACAGCTATCGTATAAAATTTTCTTATTTAGGTACAAGAAATTTTTTAAATTTCGGATTCTTACAGCTATAACCCTCGCTATGAACTCGCTATGAAAAGACTAAAAAAAAATTGACACTTACCTGCCAAAATTTGACAGCTACCATATAAAACTTTGTTATTTAGGTACTGAAAAACTTTTTAATTTAAGATTTTTACCGCTATAACCCTCGCTACGAAAAGGATAAAAAAAACTGACACTTACCTGTCAAAATTTGAGAGCTATCGTATAAAACATTCTTATTTAGGTACCTGAAAATTTTTTAATTTCGAATTCTTACAGCTATAACCCTCACTACGAAAAAGCAAAAAAAAAATGACACTTACCTGTCAAAGTGACAGCTGTCGTATAATTAAACGAACGACCTAGAACAGTGCCGTGCCCGAAGGGCTCGGCACAATATTATTTCTACAAATTTATTAGCTGATAATTGATAGCTTCCATGTAAGAATAATTTTTTGCTTATGTTTTAATCGATTGAATACTACTACTGAAGAGCACCTATAAATATCAATATCATATATCTCCGTAACGAAAAGTCGTAGCGAATCGAGCGAGGTGGCATTGGAAACGGGACATCGAGCACTATACGGCGCCATCTCCGACCTATCATTGTCTAGTCTTGGTTAGTTGGTATAATGACAATTTGGCGATATGTTTCCCCTTCACGTTCCGCAGGAAAGTGAGGCAAAAAAAGCAATAGTAAATAGAAAAATAACAAAGAAAAGTATTTTTTTAATTTTAGTAAATTTTTTTAGTACTAATATTAGATGCACTCTCGGCTGACGATTAGCGATATGTACCCAGTCTAGTATTATATACGTCTTTTCAGCGCGGAATCTCGAAAACCCCGATCAGCTCTTGAACAATTTCTTCTATGTAAGACATTTTCACAGTTGCGATTTTTTTTTCTCGGAAACGGTTAGAGTGGAACGATTGAAACTTTTAGGGTTTAAATAGGAATAGTAGGGGTACGTTGTGTAAAAATTTCGAATATACAGGGTGTGCCGAAAAAAAGTTATTAAACCCCAAACTCGAAAAATAGCGGATTCTCGTTGAAATTCGACACAGGTCGTAAAAATAAGTTTTCTCGATTTAAATTTTTTCGACGCGTAGACGACCGTCGGCTACAGAAGCCTATTGTTTACCAAGGTAATCGGATGTTGGGAAGTCAATTTTTTGATTTTTTTTAAATCAATGTAGGGACATGTTGTATCGTTAATAAATCGAATTGGGTTCGTCCCACATATTTTTGATTTGGATATTCGTTTAGGTCATCTCAAATACTACTTTGGATCATAAAAAAAACTACAATAAAAAGTTTTTTTTGTTTCTTTATCTTTAATAAGGCAATAATATTCTATATTGTTTTCAAAGTGGTCGGTGGCCTAGTGGTATATATTAGACTACGACTTTTGGTCACGATGATCCCGGGTTCAATTCCAGGCGCGTCATTTTATTTTTTTAATATTTCGTTATTTAGGTAGGTAGGTACTGAAAGTCTTTTAAATTTTGGATTCTTACAGCGACAATCCTCGGTACGAAAAAAATCAACTAGGTTTGTGAAGAAACTAAATTTATTTTTTAACACGAATTGAAATGTTTCAAAATTAGAGGTTGCTAACAAATGGTTTTGTCAAAAGTATAAAATGAAACGAATAAACTCCGACAGTGCCGTGCCCAAAGGGCTCGGCACAATAAAATTATCACCAATTTATCAGCTATCTATGTAAGAATAGTTAATATCATATATTTCAGTAACGAAAAGTCGTAGCGAATCGAGCGAGACGGCATTGAAAATAGGACGTCGACCACTATACGATGCCGTCTCCAAAAACTACCTATCTATACGAGAAACCGGAAATTTTGCACCCGTTTTTTTATTTTTTAGTTTTTGTCAGTTGTTATAATGACAATTTGGCGATATGTTTCTCCTTCACGTTCCGCAGGAAGGTGAGGTATATAAATCAATAGTAAATAGAGAAAAGGAAAAGAAAATTATTTTTTTAGTACTAATATTAGATGCACTCTCGGCTGACGATTAGCGATATGTACCCAGTCTAGTTACATATCGCGCTGCACCGCGATATGTTATACGGCGCTTCGGTAAAAATAATGTATGTATGTTGTCGCCGCCGTCGTCTCTTTTGACATTTTCACCTATGCGATTTTTTTTTCTCGAAAACGGTTAGAGTGGGACGATTGAAACTTTTTGTATTTAGAGAGGAATAGTGAAGGTACGTTGTGTAAAAATTTCGAATATACAGGGTGTGCCGGAAAAAAGTTATTAATTTTGAAAGTCGAATAATATCCGATTCTCGTTGAAATTCGATACAGGTCGTAAAAATGAATTTTTTCGATTTAAACTTTTTCGACGTGTAGACGACCGTCGGCTACAGAAGCCTATTGTTTGTGAGCGCGATCGAAAGTTTGGAAATAATTTTTTTTATTTTTTAAAAGTCAAAATTTGGTCCAAAATGGTACCTCTTGGATCGCTAATAAGTTGAATTGGGTGCATCCAATCGACATGCGGTTTGGATAATCGGTTAGGCCATCTCAAAATCTACCTTTTTTCAATATATCGTTCTATACCTAAGTGGAATGGAAATTGCCGAAAATTGTAAGAAAGTGGAAATCATAAAGTTAGGCCTGATTTTTTCACGGTTTTTATTTTTTTTCGTACTGAAAACGACTTTTGATCGAAACGTTGTAAACTTTAGCGGATAGAGCTCGTCAAATTGTATTTAAGAGATATTTTTTCGTTTATTTATCTTTAATACGGAAAAAACGGCAGCTTTTTTTTTACTATATCGACTGTAGCTTATTCAATTTTAAACAAAACCGTTTTATTTTTTTCTCAAAAAACGCGCTGATTACTTCTCAACACCTCTACATATCCAAAATTATTAAAATATATTCGCAAAATTGAGAAAAGTCGCTTTTTTGGGTGCGGAAACAGGCAATCTTTACAAATTCTAACACTATTCACTTTTGACTAAGAGTGCCTTGATATTGATGTATCTAAATTAATTATTGATTCTAAAAATCCGGCTGTCAAAAATGGCGAAAAATGGGTGTTTTTAGCGTGACTTGCTAGAATAATAAGAACATTTCCAGATTTTAAATCGGGTGGAATATCTACCTTGAACCTTCTTCTAATTTTATTGACCAAAATATTTGCCCAAAATGTTTCAGAAATAGTTGTAATCTCGATTTTAAAGATGGCGTTCCGACATTGATAATCCGTCGCCACGTAGTGGGAGGCTGTTCCACATTTAGATATTCGCGAATTTTTTTCTCGGAAACGGTTAGAGCAAAACGATTAAAATTTTTTGGATGTAGAGAGGAATAGTAGGGGTACGTCTTAGAAAAATTTCCAATATACAGGGTGTACCGGAAAAAAGTTATTAAACTCAAACTTAAAAAATATGTTTTTTTTCGTTGTAGGGCGATACAGGTGGCAAAAATCATTTTAATCGATTTAAACTTTTTCGACATGTAGACGACGTTGGGCTACAAAACACTGTTGTTTGCGAACGCGATCGAAAGTTGGGAAGTAATTTTTTTGATTTTTTTAAAATCAATGTAGGGTCATATTGGATCGTTAATAAATCGAATTGGGTGCGTCCGATATAATTTTGGTTTGAATATTCGTTTAGGTCATCTCAAATACTACTTTTTTCAAATATATTGGTCTATACCTAAATAGCATAGAAATGGTAGCAAATTATAAAAAATAAGAATTGGGTCATTCTACTTTTTAGTGCAGGTTTTTGCACTGCTAAAAGTGGGCTTTAAAAATTTTATCATTAGAGATAAATGAAGTAATGTAACTGTATTTATGCGTAATTATACCCACACCATTGAAATTAACTGCCAGCAGCGAATTTTTTACATATTTCTTTCTGAAAATAAAGATTTTGGCGACCAAGGTAGAAAAATCATACCACTTTGTTACCAATCTAAATATTTTTATTGAGCAGCTTTAGTCACTCATTACAAACAAATAATTAACAAAACGTATTTTAGGAACATAAATCTTTCTCTTTCATAACTAAAATTAGAAATTATCATTTATTAAGTCTTATAAATCACATTGAAATGACAACTATGTTACTGTTGTGCACTTTTGTTTACAAAGATTTGACATAAAATGTATATATGTAAAAATATCTTAACAACGTATTTAACATTGATATTAAAAAATATTATCTTGCATCTGATATATCTGTAATGTAGCTTATTATGCCAATTGTACAACTCAAATTGAAAAACCTTTACTTACAAATAGGGACATAATGGTAACACAGTTGTTCAACAGTAACAAAGTAGTTTCAATAGAGAATTCTCTTCTACAAAAATAGCTAATCAGTCTCTTATTTACCACAAAGGTTAAAGATAATAATGTTAATAATACAAATATATCCGTTTTACCAAAATCACAGCACTTATGCAGGTCGGATTACTTAAAAATTAATTAATAATTGCAGTCATTGTTCGAACACTTCCAGAGGATTAGGGAATTCGTAGTATTCGCGTTTCCCTCTAAAAATCTTTTTCGGTGCAGAAACCACTTCAACAATGTTATCATAAGGTTCACAACTAGTGTCTGTTTCGACCGCTTTAAAAAGTTTGCCAGTCTCATTTACACCTCTGTAAAACATAAATTTTACGTCGCCATCTTCGTCAACCTCACTCAATGCTGAAGCCAAGTATGTATAAATTTGTTTTCTACCTTGTATTTTCAATAACACATAAGTGCCGGGAACGATTTTACTGGGATGCAAATTTTCTTTCTGAAGTAGTTCGTCACTTTGTTTTGAAGTACTGGGAAAATTGTGGTCATTATTGTTGGAAATGTCTCTAAGCGCAGAAAAAGGTATGTCGTCACTGCTGTCGGAGTCCGAGGAGTAAATTTGATGAAACAGCGATTGGCGTGGTTTATTTATGTTATCAACAGTCAGCTCATCAAGTGGAGATTCGATTGCAGTTGGTTGTTCATCCTGAATCACCAAATCATTGACTGGAACATATTCGTTTGGTTTCAGGCAAGAACATATTCCACGACTACAGTAACAGCTCAAATCACGGTACATAAGTTTGCGAGGATTTTCAGAGAAAGTTTGGTGAACTTTCATGGTCCCAACTAAAGGTGGCACAAAATCGGGTATTTGCTTTTCCATAAGAGCAACTTCTTCATTAGTTATCAGGAATATTAGTATCTTGCTTTTATCACGCAAATTAAGAAAGAATTGTTTGGCATTAAGTATGTCTTGTCCAGTAGCGACTAATTGATCAGCCGTGCGTTTCAAAAACCCACCAACACCATCAGCAGCGCCTTTTCCATGGCCTGCTTCGAAATAGTTTCAAGTGAATTTTTTAAAGCCATAGTTGTCGAAAAGTCTTGTACACATAAAATAAAAGTTTTGTTTTTGTCTATACTGTGTAGCTGGGCCATCAGAAAAGAAATGAATAAATTTTACCCCAGGATACTCTGCATTAATCATGTGGAGCACTGGATGTAGATGTGCCCAAATGGCAGCCGGATTATGCGATCTGTTTTCAGATATAGTACAGAAGGAATGCACATCAATATTAGAATTATGCCCCTTGATGTAGTACACTCCAGTATGCAAAGACACCTGATTCCGTGAACTACCAAAGTGGTGGCCTTGAATTTCTTGATGCATTTTACAATTGTAGTTCTCACTAAAATCTATGTGCATAACTAGTTCATCTTCACCAAGTCCATCGATGCACTTTCTGTAATTTCTGTGCTGTGTTTTGATGAAATATACATGGCGTGCAAAGTCTTTGATACACGCTTCAAACGAATCAATCAGATCTTTTACTGTGCCTTCGATAAATTCAGGAACATTTTTAGATATTTTTATTTTCTTTCCGTCGTTTTCTATCATTTCAGTCTTTCTTACCCATTGTGGCCATTTAACTTTTAAATCAGTTTCAACAGCATTATTATAATTAGTCTTTTTTTCAGAACAATCATCACATTTGCTTGTCATGCAAGGCAAAGAATCCGTCGAACAAACCCGATCTATTAAAATTTGGTTAAGATCAGAACTTACAATGCATTTGTGTTTGTGCAGACAATTGGCCATGTGTTGAATGTTGGTATGCATTTTACACAGACATGTTTCTCTGGCGCTAATTGATGGCGTAAGAACAAAGAATGGTTTGAGACTGGAAAAGTAACTGTAGGAACATTTCAAATTCGGATTTTCTTTTTTAAACGACTTAAAGAGGTTCTTTATCGTGTCTAGTAAGTATCTTCTTTGTACTTTTTCTTGTTTAAATGTAATTGTTTCCTTTTTACCTGCAGTGGCTCTAGAGATGTCATCCCATTTGAAGAATTCAATTACTTTTGCTCGTAATATCGTCGTTTTTGAAGTCAGTGTGTTTTTTCTAAAATATCCCTGTTGCAGGTCAAGGGTTTCCCGAAGTATATCAAGTTTCTTTCTCGATGCCGCAATCGTCTGTTCTTCAAATATTTTCGTGAAAATTCTTCTTTCTTTTCGACTCTTTATTTTCTTGTACCGTTCTTTTATCGCACTCGTCAAAATTTTGTACTTTTCAGCTGTTTTCTCAGTTTCCGTTGCTTTATTCTCTTTACTTGGGTTTAATCTATGGCATTTCTTCTTATACTTTTGATATTTTCGCTCAGCTGCCTCTAGCTTTTCTTTCAGATTTACGTTTTCTCTATAGAGTTTAGTTCTGTCCCTTCTTACTTGTTTACGTCCACGATTCTGCGCAGAAACAGAAGCTGATGCAGGTGAAGTCACCGTTGATGTTGATTGTTCCTTAGCCGAACGAGATAGAAATAGTGATTGTCTAGGCATCCGTTCATGAGAATTTTTTCGAGTGGCTTTCTGGCGCGAAGACAATGGAGATGGAGACAAAGAAGGTGTGCGCAATCTGCGAGAATCGGGTATCGGACGATTTTCAGGAATATTTGGTGCATTTTGTCACATCGAAACCACCTTTGGCGGCTTTTTAGCAGAGGTCTGAATACCTGTTTTGTCTACATTATACACGTTATCTAAGATGATTTTATGTGTGTCCATAGCAGTTTTTAAATTTTTAAAAAATAACTCAACCTGAGGTCTATTGAACCCCCGTGCCCTAGCTATGCTCGTAGGTTCAGGCTGTCGGAGACTTAATTCAGGGTGACGATGCATGCAATTTTGGTACCATTGTTCTCCCGCAGTATTATTACGAAATGGGTGTGCTATATTATTTCTTTCTGCATATTGGTAAGCAATTTCACACAAATTTTTTCTCGTTAACCCATAAAATCGGTTGTCCAGCTCTTTGATAAAGTTAACAAATTCGACTTCTTCTACTGTGGAGAAAACTGGCTTGTATCTGCCCAAAGTCTTTTCTGCACATCCACTTTTTACATGTCTTTGTAGTGTTGAAAATTTAATTGCGAATTGTGCTGAAGCCCGGCGTATCGACATTCCTGCTGCCACAGCCCCAAGAGCTCGTGCCATATCGTTTTCGCTCCAATTGGTGGCCCTACCTGACTTCCGTTTGTATTTATACACCATCTGAAAAGAAGAAAATAAAAAAAAATATACCAATAGATATTGTAAAAAGAAAATTTGGCATACCGGGCAAAAAGGGTCATGATCCTTTTTGCCCGACCCGTCTTGCCCGATCTGGCAACTATGGATAAATCTAAATCTAGGCAAAACAAATATCAACTGACATAAAATATATTGAGGTTAGGTATTACCTTAATGTCCGCTCTTTGTAAATATATGCATAGTTTGTGGGTAAAGTGCGGGATGGCAAAGTAATCGCCAAAAACAAATAGACAATTCTTGTCTTCAATCACTTTAAATACACTTTTCACTAAATAAAAATCTTGCGAAAAAACGATGATAGTGCAGAAGTCGGCCGCTATTAGAAGAGTGTTGGTCCGTGCAGAAAACCCTTGTTGCCAAATTTTATCGCACTTCCGGCCGTAAATATTTAGGTGATTCTTCTTGCCCACTATACCCTTTATGCCCGAGTCTACCCTAGAACCAAAATATACCTACATCATTATGCTACCTAACATCTACAAAGAGGCACTTTTAAGGAGAAAGTAACAAATGCTTAATTAAGTAGGTACCAAACATTATTTTTTGGAAAATATCTTAAAATTTTTAAGGGATTCATATCTCAAAAAATAGTTAATATTATTATTATAATATTAAGATAGCTAATTACATAAATTATTACTAATTAAAAGTAGGTATACACAAGTTTTCTAATTGTACCTACCCAATTTTGTTAAAACGACATCCTGCAAATATGTATTATTTTTTCGGGAATAATGGAGGAAATTAATCGTAGGTCATTTGACCTCAAAGAACATAGGAAGGAAAACTTTAACCGTTCTGCCAAAAATGTTTTTGGTTTTCGTAGGTACTCCCTACTTTCCAAAAGCTATTCCAGGAACAAATTATAGAAATATACCTACTAATTTTAACTTACCAGTTTCGTAATATATTTTTTCAAGGCCGTATAACTTCCAATTATTGGGGTCGATTTCCTCACTAAGTTTCAATGCTTTATTAAAGACTTTTTTCTTCAAACGTCAATAAACTTGACGTTTTTCTACTAATTTTTTGACGTTAAAGTTCTACTTTTTCGTCAGAAGGCGGTTGCTTTTACGTTTTTTAGTATTTACTTTTTCTTCCGTTGCCAATAGCAGCGGAAGTAAAAGTATGACTGTGTTCTCATGACTAAATATATATTAAATAATACCAGAAAGTTGTTGGCAGCAAATTGTTCGCAACATTTGCTGCAATTTTGGCAACCTCCGGGGGCGTACAGGTAAATTCTGAGTCTGACATTTTAATTTGAAGTAAATGTAGTTTTAAAAAATTCTATTTTTAAAAGGATAAAAATTAAATAAAGTTACGCAATAATGAATGCTGACACTTGTCAAATCGAATGGCACGTCGCTATCAAACAATATAATAATAAATCCATAGTAACGCTAGCCCCTTCTCAAAACTTAAAATTTTTAAATAAAACAATTAAAACATTTTGTATCTTTGTGTTTTCATATTTAAACAACGTCTGAAGAAAAAAAAGTATGTTTTATTCGGAGTAAAAGCAACTTCTTATGACTCGTCCGTAATTGCCGGACTCACTTTGTTCGTCCGGCAAACCTACAGACTCGTCAGAAAAGTATCGCTTTTACTCCTAATAAAACAATATACTATTTGATCCTTGTAAGGAGGCCAATATACCTCTTTTTTACGGGGTGTAAGCCAATTTTTATTGACCAGGGCTAAACCACCACCAGCTTCCGCGTTGAATTCGATTACTTGAAACATTTTTTATCACCCTGGACAAGGCACAGCACTGCCCTCAGTCGGCGTCGAAAGCGAAGTTTTATTGAAAATTCAAATATGGATGGTTAGAGCCTCACAGTGTTGCCAATACTTTGGAAAAAAATTCGTAGGCAAAATTATTAAATTAGCGATTTTACAGAAAAAATAACCGATTTTCCCCTATGATCAAAAGTGACTTCTAAAAAATTGATTGACCACCCCCTTGATTCTTTTCCATCAAAAGTGACTTTTAATAAAAAAAATATACAAAATTCTCCCTTTGATCAGTGTTTTTATCGTAAAATGTCCTTCAATTTGTTAAAGGTTACAATGTTTTTAACCTATCTAAAATTATGCTAGGTTTGGGGATTGCTAATGATTTGTGACCGATTTCTGGAAAAGCATTAAAATGATGGCAGATTCCGGTAACTACTGGCCATTTGGCAACACTGCTGTAACACCACCCAACCGCCAAAAGCCTCCGCGCGAACAAGACCTAACGAGAGATAACCAAGTTAGAATTAAAGCTATCCTTTTCAAATCAAACTGTCTAAACAAGGACAGAAGGATTATCTGTTTAATAGTTTGGTGTAGTGTTCCATGGCATGATTAATTTCCTTTCAAGAGATAATAAAAATACGCTATGAAAAGTAGTACTGTTATTTAGTACTCAAGAATTCTTTCTAAGTTTCAACTTGAATTAAATATTCCTAGAGTTTTTATAACTAATAACATTATTGTGTACGTCTGCACACCTCACAATATAGTATATCTTTATTTAAAATAAATTTTTAGTTTCTATAAATTTGCAAATTTCTTATATCAGTTACTAAGGAGTCGATTTTTATTTCAATTCTTTAAAGTTTAAAGTTTTGTATTAATAAAATACCTATAGATCGTCTATATGACGTCATTGTGTTTTTTTTAAATCTGCAACGACCAAAATATTACGTTTAAATGTCGAGTCTTTAGTGACGTCAATAGTACGGCATTATAATTACGTCATTATTACGTACCAATTTGGTCGCATGACGTCTGATGATCAATTATCCCCTAAAAATGACGGCATTTTTACGGCAGCTTGCTACCTGGGAAGGTGGCTTTGAAAACAATGAAATTATTCAGATTGTCAAATAAGTATTCGGTGGCTTATCGGTGTTTTTATTGTGTTTTGTATTCCAAAGCCACCTTAGTAACCTCTTAGCATTAAATGAGAACAAAATAATTGTATTTTCTTTTAGCTATAATTTTGATTGTATTTATCGCACATGATATTACCAGGTATGAATAAATTCCTTATTAATAGTACTAAGAAATGGTACCACGGTACCAGTATGGTTCCACTTGGAAAAATTGAGTTTTACCCCAAAAACGATTACGATGAATTTTATTTGCTTATAAAAAATGCAATTTAGTATTTTTGACGGGACTTCGATTTTTCTAGCATTAGATGGACCAATTGGAATAAATCGGAACCGTCATGGCACACTTAAATGGAAAATTAAATAATAAATATTTCTTAAGCTTGAAATGTCACTTTTGTGGTATCATTGGATTCAGAGAATAATGCAGAATTCAAAAATGTAATAATATACAGGGTGTTCCATTTAAAAATCGAAAGTTGGTGTCACTTGTCACCTGTGGTCGTCCGTTGTACATGCCATTTCCGGATACCCCGTATAATAACCATAATTTTAACTTCTCCAGGGACAGCTTTTGAATCATGGAAACACATAGATATGAAGGTAAAAATCAGAAACAATACGATTAATTATACTTCAAACCACCTTGAAAGAGCTTGTCACTAAGATGTAAAAAAAAATAAACAGCGAATTACCATAACATTACAAAACTCTTCCTCATTCAGTTTTTCCTCGAGGCTTGTAACATCCTGTTCAGTCATACATGGTATACAATCTACTGTGTGTACCGATTCAGTTTCTTCCAATCTTGTCCTCTTTACCATTGCTATTAAAAATTGGACATCTTTAGAAAGAAGATCCAATTTAACCGAAAGACCTTCAACAAGCTCTAAAAAAATAATTTACTTGTAGGTACCACTATAAAACCTTTAAGTGTGATTATCACAGAAAATTAGAAAAATATATCATAGCGGGTATTTTTCAAAAGTTTCAAAAATTAATTTTACCCCAAAGTGGACTTCGGGTTTTTGCAGCATGGTCCAAGGTCAATTTTCGCATGGTAAAATGGTAAAGAATTTGTGTTTATACTGTAAAAACTTACCATATTTTCCATACACTTGGACAATTTTAAAGGTTTCCCAATTATCCTGGTGAGCAATTTGCTTTATTATATTTGTTCTTAAATTGTTTTTCTGCTTTGGTCAGTAGCATGTGTCATTATTTTGCATCCATGACAAAGGTATTGCTGACACTCCTCCTCTTTCATCTTTTACTACTGCAAACTAAAAAAAAAATAACAAAGTTCCAGTAAAATCCCATCAATAATTAAAAATATTAACATATACACCCCTTATTCTCTTATTCATATACTTACAAAGTACTCTAATACAATCCAATTAACCTTACAACTACTAAAATTCACATAAGCGAAGAAAAGAGTTTAGTCAAGAAAATTAAAATATTAGACCGATACATGCATTATATAGACCAGCTATACTCTAAGTGTGTTCCGCGGAACCCTAGGGTTCCGCGATACCTCTGTAGGTGTTCCTCAAGAATTTAGAAAAAAAAATCAAAACACCTCTCTCTGGTCGAACGTTTTGACTCCGCGGCCGCGCGTAGGTATATTTATTTATTTATTTGTATTTGTATAAACATGTGTTACAATAGCTGGTACAATATCTCATAAGTTTGGTATCAACATGTATACTTGTATACTTGTGAGCGCGCAGTTCCTTTGATAAAAGCCGCCTATGAATTGTTTACAACGCAATTTTTATATTTCTTTTTATTTTTGCTTTTTGTTTATCAAAGGCGCCGACTCGAGTATTTTCGAGAATATTCGAGATCGAGTCTAGGACTAAGTATAAAAGCGGCGATCGCGCGTCGCGCCTCGTCAGTCAGTTGACGATTAGAGTTCGGAGCGATAAGTTCCTACCTACCTACTTACAAGCTTGCTAGCGAGAAACTAGTGTTCATTGTTCTACTGCCTGCTGTATTCTGTTGTCTCAGTTTTATACATTTCTTCATTGTACTAAACTGACAGCCGAATGCATCAAACTTTTGTTAAGGAGTAATTAGTTAAGGAACACTTACATTTTAAGGAACGAATGTCTTGCACCAAAACATTTTGACATCTGCTTAATAAAGGACGGCTTAAAACAGTGGCTGTCATTCCTATTTGTTTTTAAGAGCTGGCAACGTTGATGATGTGCTTTCAAAGGCAAAATATAACCTATAAGTTAAGTTGATATAACCGTTTTTTGATAAATTAGTTTTTTTGGTGTTCGGAAAACTACTGCAAAACATGAGTGAAAGAAAAAGAAGTAAAAATTTCACGGACAAAGAGGCTATGATTCTAATATCTTTAATAAGTGAAAGTAAAAGCATCCTTGAAAACAAAAAAACGGATGCAATTAATAATCAAACCAAATATAAAACATGGGAAAAGGTAGCAAATAACTTCAATGCTACCTGTCCGGAAGGTGCTCCCCGTAATGCGGAGAGCATTAAAAAATGGTGGGACAACAAGAAACGCATAATTAGAAAAGAAAAGGGGGAGGAAAGAAAAGAAATTTTTCTCACCGGTGGTGGGCCAGCTCCACCAAAAGCTGACCCTCAATCCGACATAATTTTGTCGATTCTGGACCCAGAAACTGTGTTAGGTGGGGAGGGCCCCTTTGGGTCAGATGCTGGAATATATCAAAATGCTGAAATATATCAAAAACAAAATAGTGGCAGCAAAGAAGATGATTATTTTTGTTATGAACTCGAGGTAATTGTACTAAAACCACAGAAAGTTTATAAGAATTAAGAATTTTCCTAAACTAACCCCAAATTATAACCTACTTGCAAAATAATATGTTTCTTTTGGCATTTAGGTTATTTTTAAACAAGTATTTTTTTAGCAACAGGTTGATGAGCCAGGTGATAAGTCCTTGGAACCACCAAGTAGTATTAAAGCAGGTTATTCTGGAATGCAAATTAAACCAACCAAACTTAGTTGGAAAAAGCATTGTATGTCGGATTTGACACAAAGGAAGAACACTGCTTTAAAGAGACCACTGTCTACAGATGCCATAGAAGAGGTAAGTAATGGAACTTTTTTTTAAAATTAAAATAAACCTATATTATTTCTTTTAGCTTCAAACAAAATTATGTTCAAGTGATGAATATATAAGCCTACCAGTATCACCTGTAGAGGTAAGTGTGTATTTCTTGCCATAAAGTATCTCTGTATTATTGGTGGTGTATTAGTGGTGGTTTGACAAGATTAGAAAAAATGGAGTAGATGTATGCCCTTACCAAGGTCTTTAATAGTTGCTGTGGACAGAATGCCAAACACAATGTTAAAATTTTAGGGTCTGTGACATGAGTATATTTATTTGGCACCAAATATTTGTCTCACATAGTATATCATGATACATATGATAGGTAGTTTAATGTTTATTATATTGATAACGTATATTAGTTAAGATATTAATATAATATTATAATGTTTTTTTTTAATATCATCTTTTTGACAAATAGATACTAAGGTATAATAGAATAATTTTGTATAATCCAGGTTTCGATTCTAATATGTTTACAGTGATTTTTCAATTTTAGGAAAACAGACCCAGAATCGAATTAAATCATGGGGAAAATGTTAAACAAAACATTATTACACCAAAAAATAAGAAAACATTAAATAGACGTCGACCGAATGCCACAGTAGTAAGAAGCTTGGCAGCAAATGAACTAGCTGAATAATACAATATTTTGGCAGACAAAAAAACTGCCATAGCAGACCTTACTTTAAGGAACTTGGAAGAAGAGTCAGACACAAATAAAAAAAGGACAAAAACTACGCATTGAGGCATTAGAACTTGATGTCCTGATAAAAAGAGAGAAGTTAAAGCAACTTCAGAGAGAAAATAATAATTAAATTATTCATCTTGTACCTAGCTGATATCTGTCTACATATTTTCATTGTCCTGTGGATAGATAACTTATTATTTTTGGGTAAACAATATTTTTATTACTGATGGTTGTGATGTGCAATGTTAGTTCCTATATAATCACGATATACCCAAGACTATATAATCATACAGAGTTCTGATTTAAGTTTATTATGGAAGATTTTTTTTCATTTGTGGTATTTCATTTGACCAAATTTGCTTTGGAAAACTAACAGATTTAAAAAATGTTTAAAAATAAAAGTTAGAGCCCATTTTCGAAAAAACAATTTTTTTTAATGCTTTTTCAGAATAATTTGGGTTAACTGAATGCAAGACAAAAAAAGCTTAATTGTTTTTGTTTATTCTACGTTTGATGAATTATTTTATAGTTTTAATTTTGTTATTTTATGTTTAAATGTCAGGGAAATCCTCATATTTAGCGGTAGTAAATTAATAATAAAACACAAGTTTTGATTAGAAATTAAGTTTTATTTATTATAGCAATCCTCCAAAAAAATTTATCATTTCCCTCTGCACCATATTTACTCTGTCTAACTGATTTCGAACAGCTGGCATTTCGATATTCCCAGTTTCAATCAAATAATCCAGATGTTCTGGATCTATTAATTCTGGGGCGGGGACATCCTCTGGTTCGTTCATCTGTCTAGCAATATTATGCAGCACAGTTGTTGCTATAATTATAGCTTTGGTTGTCGGGAGGCTTAATCTAGACCCATATGCCATAATGGGAAATCTCCTCTTCCAAATCCCAATAATCCTCTCGATTACATTTCTGGTACGGACAAGGGATTTTTGATAAAGATGTTCAGGCCTTGTTGTTGGATTTTGTAAAGGGGTTAACAAATAGTTCTTCAATGGATAGCCACTATCCCCTATAATATAAAAATATTTTTAAAGAAAGTTTTAAATTAATATATTATGTAGTCTAGCAGAATTAAACCATACATAATTTTACACACTCCATACCAATTAACTTAATAATTTCTCTATAAACTGTCAAAAAGCAGTTTCTTACCTAATAAAACACTGTTTGGAAACTCGCCCCCCTCAAACCGCGCTCTTAAGTTACTGTGACCAAAGATTGTCGAATCATGGCTAGAGCCTGGCCATCTTTCCACAACATCTATAAACTTAAGGTCGGCATCTCCCACAACTTGCACATTTAGTGAAAAGTAACTTTTTCGGTTTCTAAATATTTCTGCATTATCATTTCCTAAAAACATATTTTATATAAGTATATTATCATGTAGTCGCACCAACAAATAGCATAAAATATGCTGGTAAGCTAAATAACTAGTACAACAGCTGAGAGAACAAAAGAAGACAGTTATATGAACAACCTACCCGGTGACTGAATTTTAATGTGTGTACCATCAATAACACCTATTATCCGAGGAAATCTTGATAAATTGTAAAACTTGTTTTGCTCTTTTAAAATGGATGGTCTATCAGGCATATGTACATAGAGTGGAAACAATCTTAAAACAAAATAATTGATTATGTAAGTTAAAAAAACTAGTAATATTTTTATGTACAACCTTGCAATAACTCTTGATACTTTTGAAATAATGCGAGATGCGGTAGATTCATGCATATTCATTGTGTCCGCAGTTTGCATCAGGTGACCTGCACTCGCATAATACCGCAGAGTGCATAAGAGCTGGTCAATAGGGGCAACACTATTGTTTCTGAAAAACAGTTAGGTGTATTAATTATTGTTTATTAAAAATAGGTAGTGATTAAACTAGATAAGTTATTAAAGTATTACAAAATATTTTATATCTTACCTATCATGTGTGTATTCCAAATCTTCTTCAATTTGCGACAATACAAAGAGGACAGTTTCTTTGTATAGACGAAAACGTCTGTAAAAACTTAGAGGATCCATTGTTTGGAAAAAATTTGTCCTCTCGTTAACTTTTCAAGGAAAACCATCCTCTATAAGGTCTATCAATTCTATATCGTCGTCTATTAAATCAAAATCGACGAAATTTTCCATTGTTTGCCAAATTCAGATAAAAATATAAAAACACAGCAGCACCTAACCTCACAAAACTAATAAAAGGGAGACTTAACTCATTTAAGTGGTCGATTTTCTAGACTTAAAAATCGGGAACTAAGGGAGGCATTAAGGGATCCTTAACGTTGCTGCAAGACGTAAAAGCTATTTAAGGCGTAGTTAGGCCTAAGTCTTCCTTAACCCATTAGCGCCGGAATTTTCGATTTTTCGATTTTTAAGTTTTTGGTGTTAAATTATTTCTTTAGAGGGGCCTTCTAACAAAAAAGTATTAGGATGAAATCCCATTAAACTTTTTTTTTTTGAAATATAGTCCGTTACCATATGGTAACACTAGGCGCATGTACTCCCAATTATACATAAAATCTAAAAGTACCTATAATAGGCAAAATAGGTGATTTAATTTTTTTAACGTGAACAAGTGAAATAATTAAGATAATAAGTATGGTATGTTACATAGTATCTAAATATTTTATGAACTGAAAATCTAGATCTAGCCTACAAAGAATTATATTATATACACTAGCGGGTGTGAAATGGGATGAAGCAGTCAATACACAGGCCGACTTCGCATTTTGAACACATTGTTCTTACGACTGATGTACAGGAAGTGTTATTACATCTTCTTCTTTTCTTTCCCTCAGTGTGTTTAACTAGATGTTCAGTTTTGTCAAATCTAAGATCCGCAGATACTCGACTTCCCAGAGTTGCTGAAGGTGAAGCTGGTGGTCTTCCACCCCCTTTACTTGGAATTCCATATTTTTTTAAGTAAATATTAGCAATTTCCCTTTTGAATTTTAATTGCGAAATTTTGCATTTCCTAGCTCTGTTGTATAGCACCCAGCTGTTTTGTAGAGCGGCATCAAGCAACCATGTGAATATTGGCCAATACCATTTTTTGCCACGTATGCCTATTCTATAACATGCTATATTCTGGTCCATTTGGTCCGTACCTCCCATAAAATTATTATATTTCAAAATTAGCTGCGGTCTCGGAATTTGAATACTGCGCTTATCTTTCTGCGAAAATCTTTTCACCTGCGTGACTTCCTTGGTACCGCAGAATGACGATAGCATGGTTACAACAGCGTTGTCCATCCATCTGACATAAATTAGACCATCATTTTTTTCAATGGCTTTCTCAAAATATCCCCTTTCCTTCCGTTGAAATATACTTTTTGCAGTTAAGGGGCATCCTCTAGGAATACGGTTCTCGCGAATAGTTCCTATAGCTTTCATTCCACGAAATCTCAAAAATGAAAATAATGCCGATCCTGAAAATAAATTATCCATATAAAGACTGTATCTCAGTTGTTTTTCTTCAGGTAGTTCATCTATCATGCCGAGTAGAGGACTAGCAGCCTTCCCAACTAATTTTTCGTATTGATCTATTGACTTGGGATTTTTGCCTTGGTATAATTCAAAATTAACACAGTATCCATCTTTTGTATTCATGCTCCACATTTTGTAACCAAACCTTATCGGTTTTCCCCGAATAAACTGCTTACAGCCGTGTCTACCAAAATATTTTATCATACTTTCATCGTACGACAAGTTTTCTTCAGGAACAAAGTTTTCAGAAAATTTTTTTTTCAACATTTCCATTATTGGTCTTATCTTCCAGGCTTTATCATTTGGATCCATTTTTGTGTTATCCTGAAAGTGCAGGAAACGACAAATTTGCAAAAATCGATCTCTGCGCATAGCTTGGGCAACAGCGTAGTTCCTCATGTCATCGCCAAAATCCCAATAATGCCGCTTAGAAGGTAAGTTGTTGAAGCCACTGACAAATAAAATACCAATAAATAATCGAATTTCCTCAGCAGTAATTTTAGGATCAGGACAATTAATGAACAACGCATATTTAGTGCTCTCATCTACAAGATGTTGAATAAATTGCTGATCTATAAATTGTTCGAATATTTCTATTATTGACATATTTTCATATCTTGTATAATCAGAATCGGGAAAGGATGAAATAAATTCTTTGTCAAAGTCTGCGTCTGCATCCCACATTGGTTCAGGTTTTTTTTGCTCCAAGCGCTGGCTCATCCAGTTTTTTAACATATCAGGCATAACGCTCCTGGATAAATCGACCTCTACAAATTCATCCTGGATTTGATCGTAATTAACACCAATTCTTTCATTGTTCGCTAAACGTTGTAACGTTAAAAGTTATAGTTATATTTTTTATTTATTTTTTTTGTGATTTCACGTTACTTTGGTGCTCCGAGAACTCAGTTTGATTCGTTTAGAGAGCCATAGGTCGTGAGGTTCTTTTATTTTTATTTTAATCTATTTTCCAGACTTTATTTTGGGCGCCAATCGAGAGGAGATCTCGATAAAGAAAAAGTAGAGAGATAGAAAAAGAATACTGTATTATGAGTGAGACCAATCTAAACCGTACACGAAGCACTTCAATAAAACTCAGTAAAATTTGTTTACTAAATAAACTCTATTAAAAGTCTAATATATATCTTTTTTTTTTTCAATAAAACATTTGTTTAAAAAACACAATAATACTCCATAAATAGTTTATAAAGAATGGGGAAACTACCCTAAGGAAGCTAAGTATAATAAAGCGGGTTATCACAATTTAAACTAGGCTACAGCATAAAATGGTTAGGTATCATCCAAGAGTACTTGCAAATGTATGCTCATGATATCATTCAAAAATGGTACAACACCTTTCATAAATTAAATACTATACAGTACACCATAAAGCGATCTAAATCTAAGCTTAGTGAATAAGTGAAATGTTAATAAATGAGTTTATGCCAACCTATGCTTAAAGGCTTGATGAGAAATGGGAAATATTTTATAAAAATTCAATAGGGTTAAGGTGCTTATGTCATGAATTAAGATACTTTAAAGCTCAAAGCTTTTAGGCATGGTCTCAACCGAAAGAAAAACAGTGTATCTTAACTCATGTATATAAACTTAATGAAAAGGAGAAAAATTTAAATGCAAATAAGTATGTCATGAATTAAGATACTTTAAAGCTCGAAGCTTTTAGGCATGGTCTAAACCGAAAGAAAAACAGTGTATCTTAACTCATGTATATAAACTTAATGAAAAGGAGAAAAATTTAAATGCAGACAGGTATACTAGAACTTGAACTCTATCAAAGCTCAAAGCTCCTCGGTGAGAATGCTTAATAATGTTAAATGGTGAAATAAATGCGATACAATTTATCATAAATTAAATGACTTTATAAATTAGAGCCTCAATGCATAGATCGTAAGGTGAGTTAGGAAGATAGTTACTGCATGGTAAATACTATAGAGTATATAGGAAACTAAGTTATATTAAAGCTTATAGCTTTTAATACACAAGCAAGTTTACTTTAATAAGAGGGAAGTGGTAGGTATTGCGAGCTAAATACTAGAAAGCATATCATAAAATATAGTACACTAAAGCCTATGATGCACTAATAATACAGTTAGGTAGTAAGAAAGAAAGAGGGTTATTGCAATTTCACACTCGTGACATAAACTGTAGTAAGACAAGCTAAAAGAGATCTACATTACTAACAACAAATTAAAATTGCCAGCGAGATCAACTGATCCAGGTGAAAGTACTAATTTAAAGTTACCTACTCCTACGAGTACAGGATAACTTGGTTACAATATTCACAATAATATAAAAAATAAATGAGTCTATACTCAGGGTTTTTATCAATATCACCTCTGAGTAATGCTCTAGTTAAGTAAAATTCAAAAAGGGGTTAACATCTTGAAGAGAAACAAGCAGAAATATATTTATAGCAAAGGTTATGCAGATAGTAAAATGTTAATGAGTATGAAATGTTCAGGAAAATCACCAAAAAATATAGGCCAAAAGCTAATGTTAAAGAAAAATACTCATCTTTTACAATTCAGATGTTCGGGTGCTTCACTATTCACTGCGGTTTCTCCCTGTAGAAGTCCTCTAGTCACACCACACGGCAAGCGACCCAGACTCTACAAAATTCCAGGCAGGATCAGGACGGTAGCTAAACTACCAATGGCTAAGGGAATGGCATCGAACTGCAGGCCCCGTCAAACCATGTAAACGCTGACTCCTCTCTGGCAAAATTGGACTCACCGACAGCAAATTTAGCAAGCAAATTAAAGCATATATGCTAGGGTTGAGATTTAGACTTTACATTAAACTTAAGGTTGAATTTTGAAATGGGAATTTAAATATATCAAACTGAAATTTAGGCTTAGGTGAAGCTGGAAAACTGTGTTCGGAGCAAAATTTATCCTTGCATCGTCGTTTCTTGACTAACAAGTTTTAGGGTGAAATTTGTGACACTGCACTGAAGATTACAGATGTAACGTGGTACAGAAACTGGAATTTGTACTTCAGATCGACATCGTAGTTGTAGAACTAATCTTCAGAGTAGGACTTACAAGTGCATGGTCACATAAAAATTGAAATTAAATGGGGGATAGAAAATTCATTATAAAAAGATCAGAATGAAAGTTTATAAATTTTAAAACATGATGAAGTGATTGAGTTCAAAGTAGAATTTAGCTTGAGGTTGAACTAGGAAAAAAAAAAAAAACCTGTAACAAAATGGAGGCCGTTAGCGTGCCATGGTCAAAATACATCTTTGGTTTTACCATTTACCTGGTGTTCTGGTTTTCATCAGCCCTGGTAGACGAATTTAGACTCCATTGCGGACACGAAAGAATCGTTTCACTGATTTAACTTTAATCCAGAAATTCTGCAGCATAAAATGCCTCTCCAGCCAAAATCAGTACATATTCTTCACTTGGATCGCCTTTCTGGGCCGGCAGCTGATATGAGAAGGAGCGAGTGGGCTCTCCGTTATCAGTTTTATCGAATCGACCGCACAAAAAAATGACGGATTGTCTCCAATACACAATCAAACTCAAATCACATGATCTCCGATAAACTATGACGTAGGGGGAGCAGAATGAAGAAAATTCATACTTTAACCGGAAAATCACAAAGTTAACCCCATTTTCACGATTATTCAGAAAACATAAACCTATTATCCCACTAAATCAAACAAGGTGAATATCGATCGAAAAATTCCAGCTGTTCACTGCGAGGACGGCTACCAATCATGCATGTACGTACATCCAGTTGCCTACAAGTCATCTCCAAAGTCCGTTTACCTCAATGGGCGTCCACCCACGTGAATAATCAGGGGTGTAGTAGGGAATTTAATCATGATGCCTGATATAAATTCTTGAAATTTTTAAAGTATGTAAATTTTTAGGAAATTACCAAAATCAGTTGTAAGAAGCAAGAATTGCTTGTTACAAATACCCTCTTTCTTCAAATAAATAAATTTAAAAAATTTACACATATACATAACTACATATAACATAAATACTTATGGCAACATCTGCCTATACTACAGTTTTTAGGTACAAACTTATGTCTACTTAATATCTAACCATCCCTGGAAGAATAATAGCTCACTCAGAATCGTCAGAATCGAGAGAGATATCGTTAAAAGGTTTTAAATCTTTAATGTGGTAACGGCCGATACTTCTGTCATTCTCATCCAATAGTTCATAAATTAAGGGGGAGATCTTTTTAAAGATTTTACATTTAAGAAATTTTTTTGCTAACTTTTTTGAAAAATAATTGCCAGCATCAGATAAAATAAAATTTCTTTTGTAAACAATGTCGCCTTCGTTGAATTCGAGATGTCTTTTTCTTAGGTTATAATATTTTTTATTCCTTTCATAGGAGTGGTTTATATTTTTAGCAACTTGTTCATAAATTTCAGGTAATTTTGAAAGTTCTTTAGCCAGGTTGTTTCTATCGTCAAAATGGTACGGGGAAAGATTTTTATTTTCGATATGACCGTAATAATCACCACTAGTGGGTAAGTTACGCCCAAAAGTCAGAAAGGCAGGTGAAAAAGAGGTAGATAGATGGGTAGTGGTATTTATAGCATTACAGATGTGGTGAATATGTTGATCCCACCCGCGATGATTGTTTTCTTTAATAAAAGATCTAATGGCAGTGCCTATGACTCTATTAGCACGTTCCACGTTGTTCGTTTGGGGATGATATCTTGCATTATACCAGATGTTTTCCACTTTATATGACTTTAAGAGATTAGAAAATTCTTGGGACTTAAATTGGCTACCATTATCCACTATGATGGTTTGGGGAACACCAAAATACATAAAAACAATTTCGTCAAGAAAAGCGCAAATTTCTTTTGTTACGGCTCTTTTCATCTTGTGAATAAAAGTATACTTCGTAAACCAATCCACCACTACTAGCAAATAACAATGACCTGATTTTGATTTTGGAAATGGTCCCTGAATATCAATGGAAAGCAGTTTAAAGGGGACAGAAACATTCTTAGGGGCTCCCATAAGACCTGCGCGCGCAAATTGAGATACTTTTTGCTCATTACAAATTTGACAACGTGAAATATATTTTTTTATATCTGATCTCATTCCAGGCCACCAATACTGTTCGAATATCTTATCAAGGCATTTTCTAACGCCAAAGTGGCTTCCTAAGGGACTGTCATGATAGGTTTTTAGAATATCTTTACGGTTATGTTTTGGAACTATTGTTTTCCAACTTTTCTGGTTGATGTCGATATTATGACTAGACTGGAAGTGCTTATATAAGGTATTATTTTCTACTCGAAATAAGGGGTATTTATGTGGTTGTTTTTGCACTTTAGCAATTAGGTCAGAGTACCATTTGTCTGGAATAGCATTAGACAGGGTGGAGACTTCAGGAAAACTACGACTTAGTGCGTCAGCGACTACATTGGTTATTCCGGATCTATGTTTTATATCAAACTTAAATTGAGAAAGGAAAATGGACATTCTAGCTAATCTACCGGTGGGGTTATCTAAACGAAAGAGCCATTGTAAAGAATAATGATCTGTCAAAATAGTGAAACTTGGGCCACCTTCGACGTAGGACCTAAATTTTAAGACTGCATGAACTATGGCTAATAATTCTTTTTCTGTGACCGTCATGTTAATTTCTGATTTGGTTAAGGTACGTGAGGCGTAGGCTATGACGTACTCATCCTCACCATCTAATTGGGTAAGAACAGAACCTATGGCCGCATTCGAAGCGTCTGTTTGAATAGTGAAAGGTTTAGAAAAATCAGGATTTCTTAATACAGGGGTCGAAATTAGCCTGGATTTAATATTTTCAAAAGCTAATTCAGCTTCGGGATTCCAAGAGACTACTTGTTTTTTCTTTTTACCCTTAGTTAGGTTATTTAGGGGTACAATAAGCTCAGAGAAGTTTTTAATAAATTTACGATACCATGAAGCCATACCAACAAAGCGTTTTATGCCTGTGACATCTTTGGGTTTTTGATAATTGGAAATAGCAGAAATTTTATCGGGATTGGCATGAAGGCCATTTTTATCAACTACATAACCTAGAAAAGCGAGGTTAGGTTGACAAAATTTACATTTCTTTGCATTAATAGTGAGGTTAGCTTTTTTTAGGATGTTAAAGACCCTATCCAAAGTTTCAAGATGCTCATCGAAACTACTATTCACAATGATTAAGTCGTCAAGGTATACAAAGATGTTTTTCTCGATGGAGGGGTCAAAAAGGCGGTCCATCAATCTTTGTAGGGTGGCCGAACTATTCAAAGCTCCAAAGGGCATGCGCACAAACTCAAAGTGTCCTCTGTTGATGACAGTGAAAGCTGTCTTAGCACAAGAATCGTCGCTAAGTTTTATTTGCCAAAAGGCGTGTTTTAAATCTATGGATGTCAGAAATTGTGCATCCCTAACCTTCTCAAGGGTTCTAGACAGGTGGGGTAAGCCATATGGGTCTTTGATGGACAGAACGTTAAGCGGCCTGCCATCGTAGCAGAGGCGATACTCGCCAGAATCTTTTCTTACAAGTAAAACATTAGCAGAATAGGGGCTAGTTGAAGGTCTGATTACACCTAACTTAAGTAATCTATCAATTTCGTCATTCATATGTTTTTGCATATAAGGTGACAAAAGAAAGGGTCTCTTACGAAAAGGTACATCACTAGTAAGTTCAATCTTATGCTCTACTAAGGTGGTGAAGCCCAGGGAGTCTGAAACTAACTCCTGAAATTTATTTATAGTTTCATCTAATCTAACTTGTTGGACAGGGGTTAAATCATTTTCTGACTGAATGGAGATTTTTTCGAATTTTTCTTGGACAATTATTTCTTCTAAACCAAAAAGATCATAAGAATTATTTTGAAAATTTAACTTTAAATTAACCTTTTGACAAAAATCGACGCCTAAAATAAGGGTTTGTCGAATACTAGGGGCAATAAGGACTTCTAAATCTACAGATTTATTGTATATACTAAGAGGGATAGTTGCCATGCCCAGAACTTCTTGAGGTTTACCATCAGCTGTGGTAATTGAATTTTTATAAGGTTTTATATTTGTTTGAAATCCTAGATTGGAAATAAGTTCATAACCTCTCTTTCCTAATACACTTTGCATTGCCCCGGTATCTAATAAGGCGGTTATTATTTTATTCTGAATTGAAATATCTAAGTAAGGTCGTTGGTCACTAATGGACTCTCGAGAAAATAAGGGTGAAATTTCGTTAAATTTAAAGAAGTGTTTGACAGTGTTTAACCAGTGGGACCAATTATTTGATAAATGAAAGGTTTCGGACTTTAACTTCGATTTGGCTCTCTTCCTGCCGAATTTGGAAGGGCGCTTCCTACGTTTTTTGAATTACATTTATTACATTTGGGCCTAATGACATTCTTTTGTCCGCAATGGTAACAAAATATTTTTCTCTTTAGTGTGCATTCTTGGAAAGTATGACCAACTTGATCACAATTATAACAAGTGACTTTGCTTAAGGCTGAAACATTGGGGGTTGACGAGTGATTAACAGGGTTTTGATTATAGACTGGTGAATCTAAACTTGGGTTTGCATTAGCCGAAAAATCCAAGTTTGGGTCTTGTGCATTTGAACTACTAGGTTGTGAAAATTGATTATTTTGGCAAATTGGTGGATTCGCTAGTTCAGAAATGTTATGTTTATTATTTTGAAATGCTTTATTTAGGGGTTTCCTGTACACTAACTCGGGTTCCAAGGTTGATGCTGTACAAAAAGGGGGAGCTTGAAAATTGTCACTTCTTAATCGGGTATCTTCCAAGACTCTACATAAGCTTTTAAGTTCAAGCAATGACAAGGGCTGTCTCAGAGCTAAATGTTCTTGATAGTAGGGAAGTAAATTTCTAGTAATTAGTCTTAATTGGACACTGGGATCTATGGGGTTAATAAATCTCTTAAATAAATTTTCCATGACTGCTATGTAAATTAAGGGTCTCTCAGCAATACCTTGGGTTCTGGATCTAATCTCATCCCATAATGCAATTTCATAATCAATGGGTAAAAAGCTTAATCTTAAATGAAAGACTAGTTCATTCCAAGAGGATACGGTGCTTCTAATGGAGCGGTACCAGATTAGGGCATCACCTTCGAATAATTCATGGGAGAAATTTAATAAATTTTCGCTAGAAATTTTGTATGCCGAGCAATATTCTTCGACTTTCTCTAGAAAACTGTGCAAGCTTTGATTCTTACCATTGAATTTAAAATTTAAGCGATTAAGAGGTGGTGATCTGTAATTATCCTGATTAGAAGAAAACATGGAACTATGAGATTGTGGAAAATTTTGATTATTACTGTTATAGGGGGTGTGTTGAAAAAATGGGGGGTATTGATTAGGGTTAAAACTGTTTGCAAAGCTATTTGCTATACCAGTGTTTTGAGATATGTTGGGCGGTATTTGAGAATTCTGAAAACTATGATTGAAGTTTTGGTGAGTTTGACCATTGTTCCAAATAATTGGGTGATTTCCACTAGCATTTGGTCTGCCATTGACAGGGAAAGAGGTAGGCGATAGTTGGGGAATCAAATTACCTACTTCGGGTTGGGGTAAACTTGAAATATTTTGATTTAATTGGGGAAGTGTCGAATTTACTGGTAAAGGCCCTAGTAAATCGTCAAAGTCCTGGAGTATTGAACCTTGTACTGCTGTACGTGAGCAATTTACTGAAAAGCTTAGGTTTCTATTATGGCGAGTTTGGTCTAAATTTTGAGGTGTCAAAATTCGGTTGGTAACATCGAGAGTATTCATATTAGGGGTATTTTGCATTGTGTTATTGCAATGGTTATTCATTTGAAAATTTTCATTGACAGTGCTTTCCCTAATGGGGGATCTGTTGAGAGAAAAGGAAGGTGGATTTGAATTTCGAAGAAGACTACTGTTAAGCTGGGGATTATTATTTCTAGGGGACAAATTTTGAGGTGAATGTTGGGGTACTGATTCTTCAGCCGATCGATGGACAATCGCTTCAGTTTGCATAAGCCTTCCAGCACTTTCGCTGGCATTAGGCACTTGCTCATCTCCGGCAAAAGAAACTCTTCGAGGAGGGCAATTTCTAACAGAGCTTTCAATATCGCTCTCGGGGGAACTGTCCGAAGAACCTTCATCAGAATTCCTTAATTGTACTAAATTGACATCATTGTCTTGAGCTTTATGATTTAATTCAGAGACAAGGGATATGACTTTAGATAGTAATTCCGTTTTTAAATCCTGTTCCTCATCATTGCAAGGAGAAACACAATTTAAACGGTTTTTAACATGAGACAATCTCGACATTGCTTTTTTAAAATCAACGTGGCGTCTATCAGAATTACAAATATTTACCAATCCACTGAGTATTACTAGCTTTCGGCGACAGATGTCAGCGTTTTGTTGAAAATCTAATGTTGATACTGGATGAGAGACGATAGAATTATCCTTTTCTGCCTTCAAAAGTTCTCGCAGAAGAGACTTCAAAGTCCTGACATTAGAGTTTTGGTCTATCTCGAGTCCTCTTATTCCCAGTTCAAAGACTATTTCGTCCTTCCAAAGGTAGTCAGGATTCATTTTTGACATATTCAGTAAGTTCCAATGTACCTAAAAACTTCCAAATACAATTAAAATTATATCACGGTGAAGTATCCTTGATATAATCAAAGACACTAAAAAGTCAAGGTGGAATTGCAATAAATGAAATTAGAAAAAATTATAATCTGGAAAATGTTGGGATAAATTTAATTTTGAGAAGTAGCGGCTCAGCTCAATCAACGTTTTTCAGGCCCCACACTTGGGCGTCATTACGTATTTCGGCATTTGCTCGTAGCTGCCGGGATGAAAGGTTATCAACTAACCTGCAAATTTAAAACTAAGTATTAGCAATAAAATGCACTGCCCGTATGCATATTTACGTTTCCTATACAGCCAGGGCGACAAGGAAACGGAGTGCTTCGTTGTTCATTCCGTTCCCTATTTCGTGAGAGCGACTTGTCGTCCTGGCTGTATAGGAAACGTAAAAATGCTGCCCGTGTCACACATGATACCCATATAAATACTTATGTGTACCCACTTATATTTGTATATTATACATGTCCTAATAAAGCAAATAGATTTTAGCAGTACTTACCCGCCTTCATCCTCATCCGCGGAATCTTCGTCAGTATCCACATTTGGTTCCGGAGGCTCTACAAAAATGTCTCCGTCAATATCCTCACTATATGCCATTTCAATAGCTTCTGCAAGTGAAAACCCCTTTCTAAAAATAAAACATAAAATTTAGGTATGTTAAGCGCCTAGCGTAACCATATGGTTACACCCATATTGAAGCGGCTGCCAGTATCCTATTTTTATATAAAATTTTACACATCATACAAAAACATATTTAGTTGTTCATAACTAATAGTTCTAAAACTATAAATTCTATAAAATTTAAGCACTATCCATTATACAATACTTACTCTAAGCGAATGTCCATATTTTTATCGTATTTGATAATCCTATAAAAACGCGCAAACCTCACTCTTCGACTAACCTCTCAACACTAAATTTGCTTAAATTTTTACGTTGGTCAGTTCTTGGGGAATCAGTTGACACATGCGCGCGATCTCATTAGCTTGCCGAACACCCACGAAACCATCCGAATCCTAAGTAAGTTTGCTGTTACCATATGGTCACTCACGGCGCTAATGGGTTAAAATATGTTGGTGCAAGTGCCCGTTAGTCTCTTATACGCAGTAACGATTGTGCATTATTTAGACCCCACCATCCTGACGTGTAACATTATAAATAAAGAATAATGAAACGTTGGCTTAAAGGTGTTAAACGTGTTGCAACAACATCTTCTAATGACGCTGAATGTTCAAAAGCAGTACGCGCGGAGAATATAGCAATCACCGATCCAGACGATGATGCCACGACGTCAAGCTCGACGGGTTCAAAGACGAAAAAAAGGAAGTATGATGAATCATATATCAGTTTCGGATTTGTTGATTCCAACGGCTCACCTCTCTGCATGCTATGTAGTAAACTGCTTCCTAATAGTTCCATGGCACCTGCCAAATTGCGCCGACATTTACAAACTGTACACCCCGAGTCTAAAGACAAGAATAAAGATTTTTTTGTTCGTAAAAAAGATCAGTTATTGGAAAGTCAAAAAAATATGATGCATGTAACAAAAAATATCAACGAAAAGGCCACGGAGGCATCATATTTAGTTAGCTATCGCATTGCACAAGCAGGTGAAGCGCACACTATCGCTGAGAATTTAATAAAGCCATGTGTATTAGACATAACAAAATGTATGCTCGATGAAAAATCTGCAAAGCATCTTTCTACTGTGCCGCTATCAAACGATACTGTTTCACGGCGAATCCATGATCTGGCAAGCTACGTCAAACAAGAACTAGTTACACGTCTACAAAAAACACGATTCGCCTTGCAGTCAACTGATGTCGCTGGTTTGGCTATCTTGCTGGTTATCGTGAGATATCCATATGAAAGTTCTTTTGAAGAAGACATGCTTATGTGTTCACCGCTGCTCACAAACACTACCGGGGAAGAAATTTAAAAAAAAAATAAATATATTTTTTGAAGAAAATAATCTCAGTTGGAACAATTGCATTGACATTTGTACAGATGGGGCCAAGGCGATGACAGGTAAAACAGCAGGAGCAGTGTCACGAATAAAAAATAAAGCGCCTAAATGTAGTTCCAGCCATTGTATTCTGCATAGACAAGCACTTGCGATGAAGCAAATGCCGTCAAATCTAAAATTAGTTATGGATGAAGCGGTAAAAATAATTAATTTTATCAAATCACGACCACTACAATCCCGATTGTTCTCATTATTGTGTGAAGATTATGGCAGCAAACATAAAACACTGCTGCTCCATACAGAAGTGCGATGGCTGTCTCGGGGTAAAACTTTAACAAGGCTATTTGAACTTAGAGCCGAGTTACAAATGTTTCTTTCAGCAGATACTTCTTTTAATTTGAAGGACCGTTTGTATAATAAAATTTGGTTGTTCCGATTGTCTTTTATGGCGGATATCTTTCAAAAACTGAACGAATTGAATTTATCATTGCAAGGTAAACAGACAACAGTGTTTCAGGCCTATAACAAAATAACTGCCTTCAAAAGAAAATTAGATTTTTGGATTATTTGCGTTGGTAAGAAAGAAATAGAAAGCTTTACGTCACTCAGTGGGTTTGTTAGCGATAACGACTCAGAAATGTTTCAAGATGATGTGTTTGAAGAATTGGTCCAATATCTCAGTTCGATGCGCGCATCTTTTGAAAAGTATTTTCCCGAAGAACAGAATACAAAAATGAAACTGAATTCATGGATTCACAATCCTTTTTTACCCAACTTGGAAAAGCCCGAAAGTATGTCAAACGAGATAATGAATCTCTTTTAGAAATGTCATCAGACACAAGTATGGAGTCACTGTTCAAAACGACGCCTCTCAACGATTTTTGGTGCAGAATCCGTGATGAATATCCAATGCTTGGCAAAATGGCTCTGAATATTCTTCTCCCGTTCCCAACAACATATTTGTGCGAAACCGGATTCTCAACCTATGCAGCCACGAAAACAAAATATCGCAATAGACTGGACGCCGAACCTGATATGAGACTTCAACTGTCTTCTTTCAAACTTGATATCAACCAATTGATGAAAAATAAAAAACAGTTTCATACCTCCCATTAGTTAGATTTTTTCTTTTTTAATATCTTCTATTATTGTACTTGCCATGTGGTAAAGTAAGTAATATTTAGTAACTGTTACATTGTACTTTTATTATGCTTATTAATAAAGAATACACTTTTAAAAACTATTGTTTTATTGTAGGGTTCCATCAAGTATTTTGCTTCCCAAAAGGGTTCCGTCACCAAAAAAGTTTGAGAACCGCTGATATAGACTATTATAGACAATATTTTAAAAAATATATAAACTAAATAAGGAGAAAGCAAACTAAGACAACTAATAGAAAATGTACCTCTTACCATTTTATAATCTGGCACCTATAAAAATATTCTCCAAAAATATAAAAACATTTGAAAAGGACATTTTTAATAAATACTATTGTATTTAAAATCGAAAAAAAACGAATGCTGGCACTGCATATAAAAAATTACCTTAATGATCGTCCCATTCAAACAATGAAAATTAATAATATTAAATATTTGGGAATAATTACTGATAATAAATTAAACTGGAATTTTCATATACAGTGACCGGCAGAAAGTATGCACCAAAGGGGATTTTTTTTTATTTAAAAACTTTACAAATTTTTTTGACGGTGGAAAGGTTCTGCATGTTCTTAAACAAAAAAGAGCATAAACAAAACTAGTAGGGGGGAGGGGGGCACATTGGGACATTTATACTTTTTTTTCGTATAAAACCAATACGTATCAAGATATGTAATAAATTAATTCAGCAAATATCAACTTCACATTTTTATGTATACAGTATGAGGGACTGAAAGTATTTATATTAAAAATAAATATTTTATTCTCACTTTAAAATAATGCTGCAAATGTCCAAATGTACCCCAATGACGGGGTACATTTGGACCACCTAGGGGCACTTGTGGACACCTATTGAATACTAACAAAAATACAATAAAACATGAAAAAAACTATATTTCAATATAAACATGGGTTATAAATCCATCAATCAGTTTATATTGCAACCACTTAGACCTATAAAAAAAACTCAAAAGCTGTATGTGAATAAAAAAAAATATGAAACTGATAAACCTTACAAATCAGTTTATATCGCACAAACTTAAATCTATTTAAAAAAAATGTATTTTAATACAAAAATGAGAAAAGTTTTAAAACACACCTATCAATCAGTTAATATTGTAACCACTTAACCCATTATTGGCCAAAGGTGCGTAAGCGCAACCTTTCAAGCTAATTTTTTTTTTGTGGCGGCAGGCAATGTTTGGCATTTCTGGTCTTACAAACTGTTTATTAAGGCTTTATAATGTATAATTAATTTTGTTTTAATTAAAAATTTTATTTTATCTAAATTTAGCAAATTTATGAAAATTCATAATTTTATTCATTTATGCACACCTCAAAAAAATTTTTAGTTCCGTTAGTAATTTTATCAAATCAAAAAAAATTGTAGGGTAAAACAGGAATACAAATCGCACATGCTACTTAGTAAATTTTTATGTTTACTCATATTTTTGAAATGTGGTCCAAAACTCCATCTAAAAATGATGGATGCGTATACGCACCTTTGGCCAAAAGCAGTAACATTGCTAAATGGCAGGTCAAGACGAGTCTAAAACCTTGGAACGAACGTAAATAATATCAGTTTTTTAGGAACCGTCCCGTGAGTCACGTCGTGTTGGGTCGGTTTCATAAAGCGGATTTTTTAACTAAGTGAGTTTTATTTATCTGTAAAGTTGTAAAGTTTATTTATTTGTGGTCATAGGCAATTTGTATAAATAAGCAAAATGAGGTAAGTTTTATTATTATTTTTATTGATGGGTTAGCAGTACAGTTTGATTTATAATATTTCAGCAAATTTTCAAAGCATGAAATGAAAAGGGCACTAAACACTAAGGAATTGATGGCATTGTTAGAAGAGGACTCAGACTGTGAAAATGGTGAATCGGTTGACGTTGTTTATGTGCCACCAGATACACATGAAGTTACCGACGAGGAAGACATTGACGATAATGCCATCGGGGAAGCAAACATAGAGACAGATATTGCGGGTACTTTTGAAATACAGACAAACATAGTCGAAAATATAGAGAGTGATGATTCGGATGAAGAGGTTCCTTTGAGCGAAATAGCCAAACGCGCAAAACTACAGTCTCAAAGAGCAGGTTGTTTTGTACCCAAGTGGGTGAAAACAGACACGCCAACTTATTCTAGTATCCCTCAACAAGGATCCAGTCGACATTTGGAAGATATAAAAGCGGAGCATGGTGGCAAGTCACCTTATGAAATTTTTTCGTTGTTTTTTGATAGGGAAGTCACTGAAGAAATAGTAACTTATACCAATGTTTGCGCATCTCAGAACAACCGCCACAGTTTTGAAATCAACGAGTCTGATTTGAAGAACTTTGTTGGTATACTAATTTTATTAGGATATCACACATTGCCACAGACTGATATGTATTGGTCTAAGGATGAAGATAAAGAAGTGCGTATTGTAAGAGAATGTATGAGCAGGAATAAATTTCGTTCGATAAAGCAAAACCTTCATTTGTCAGATAACCTGAAGCTCAACAAAAATGACAAATTTTCTAAATTGACACCAATTTTTGAAACTATGAACCGAAAATTTATGCAATTTGGAATTTTTGCAGAAAACCTCTCCATTTATGAAAAAATGGTGCCTTATTTCGGGCGCCACTCCTGCAAAATGTTTATCCGTGGAAAGCCAGTTAGATTCGGGTTCAAGCTATGGTGTCTTTGCTCCGATACTGGTTATTTATTCAAATTTATTCCATATGGTGGAAAAGGAGAAAAAACAGATCAAAATCTTGCACTAGGAACTAGGGTGGTTCTGGAGCTTTTGTCGGTGGTCGAAAATCCACAACAACACAGAGTTTTCTTTGACAACTTTTTTACTTCCTATTCCCTATTTGCAAATTTGAGAGAAAATGGATTTTTTGGAACAGGTACAGTAAGAGAAAACCGCACAGCAAAGTGTCCCATTGAAAGTAATAAAGCAATAGCCAAAAGAGAAAGAGGTTATTACACCTGTGGGTTTGATTCGAACTTAGAAGTTTTAGTGGCTCGATGGAATGATAATTCTGTAGTTTCCGTGATGACCAATACATGCAAAGTTCTTCCTATAATGCAAGCCAAGCGCTATAGCCGAAAAGAGCATAAAGAAGTTCTCTTACCCCAGCCGAATGTGATACACCATTATAACAAATACATGGGAGGAGTGGACCTTCATGATAATGGCATTGCGAACTACCGTATCGGAATAAGGGGTAAGAAGTGGTGGTGGCCATTGTTTATCAACATGATCGACAGTGTAATTGTAAATAGTTGGAAAGTTTATAACATTGCAAACGATTCCAAAGTTTCTCAACTTGAGTTTCGTTCTCAGTTAGTCCTTATTTTACTAAAGTTCAGCGCAGAAGCACAAGATGGTACTGAGGCTGCTCATAATGTTGCAGAACCAAACTCAACCTACGGACGACCTTCTAGAGGAGCCCTACCGGATGATATAAGGTTCGATAATATTGGCCATATTATACGTAGAGACTCTAATAATGCACGCAAAAAATGTAGATCTTGCAAAAGTAACACAATTTATTTATGTAAGAAGTGCAAAGTTCATCTGCACCCAGATTGTTTTGAACTTTTATATTTTAAATAATAATTATATTACAGGTTGCCAACTCTTCAAATATTACATATTAAAATTTTCATTTTAAAATGCTGTTTTTGGCCAAAGGTGCGTATACGCACCCACGTGTTTTTTTCAAAAAAATGTATTTGTTTTTTTATATCTGCTAAATTAGTCTTAGTTAATGTATTTTTGATGTACTTTAATAAATATTTTTCAAAAGTCACAGTGTTCTATTACCTTGGCCGATAATGGGTTAAGCCTACAGAAAACTTTTTTATTGATCTTGCACGAGCTGTAGTAGTTTGATCTTTTGGCTTCGGTAACTTTCGCTCAATTTGATCAAAGTCAATTAGGTCCTTGTCAACAACAATTGGAAACACAAAACCTTTATTCTTTTTCTTAAAAAGTTTATTTGATATTGTCCGTCAACAATTTTTTCAACTTCACCCACGAAATATTTAATCATCTTTTTTGAAGCATATTTGACCAGAAGGTAGTCCCCCGGAAAAATGTTAGGCATCATAGTTTCGGGATCATGTAATGGAATAACCTGCTCCATGAATTCATCGTCTGAATTATCTTTGCTAAATTCGCTAATGCAATCTGATTCGCTGTCATTCAATACCAAGTCACTACTTTCTGATATATCGCTGTCATCTGAATAATTTTGCAATTTTTTTTTGTGGCTTTTCCTTTTTCTGGGCATCTTTCAAAGTTTTCTTTCCTGCAATATTCTTCCTTACTTCCTCACTCGGAAAAACATTTCCTTTTTCTTTCTCTGGTCTTTCTTGCTCCAAACGGTCCTTCTCTGGAGTTTCAGTAAGGATTCTTGATTTTCCCAATTTTCTTCCTTTACTTGTTGGCAATTTCCTCTGTGCTTTAGGAAAAGGTTGGATGCTCTCTGGCGTAATAATGGCGGTAGACGTGTTACATATTGAACGTAAAGTTTGCAATGACGTTGATGGCTGGTCGTTAAAGTTATTGTCTTCAACATTATTTGGAGGTGGAGTTTGGAATGACGTTGATGGCTGGTCGTTAAAGTTATTGTCTTTAACATTATTTGGAGGTGGAGTTTGGAATGACGTTGATGGCTGGTCGTTACGGTTGTTTGAAGTTTGATTATTGCTAGATGGTGGCTCCTGATCGGTAACATATGCCGCTGCATAGTCATCTCTATTAAAAACTTGTCTATTAAGTGGTACGATGCCGCATTTTTTTAAATGCAGAACAAATATTGTCCATCGTAAACGCTCTATGATATGCTTTTCCTGATAACTCCGCTATCTTATAAATCGAGATGCGTTTGCCCGGGTTTCCCAAAAGCCAATCGTTGAATGCAACTTTTAAATATGTCTTAAAAGGCCCATAAAGACCTACATCCAACGGTTGCATTCGATGTGTGCAATGCGGTGGAAATGTCACAAAATGAATACCATTTTCTCTACAAAAAAGGATGATTTCTAGGCTAGTATGGGACTCGTGATCGTCTAGCACTATCAAAATTGGTTCATCTTTAGTGCACCTTGTAAATTTTTAGATGTGCTTCATAACTTCTAAAAATAGAGTAGCTGTCATCCAACCTGACCCGGATCTATTAGCTAAGCCGAGACTGCCGGTAGGTGAACCCTTCAAAAATACTGACTTGTATTTAGCCCTTGGAAAAATATAAACATGTGGTACAGTGTTTCCAAGAGAATTTATAATAGCACAGAACGTGACAAGCTCTCCTCTTTCTGCTGATACTGTCTGACCCACTTGCTTCACTCCAGTCGCTGCTATTACTTTTGGTGCTTGAAGGACCGTGGAAACGCCCGTTTCATCTAGGTTGTAAATTTTTTCAGGAGGAATTTTATATTTTCTTACAGCATTTTCCAAATTGTCAAAAAACTGGGCAACATTAGTTTCGTTAAAGCCTGTAGCCCGTGCTAGGCTGGTGTTTTCAGGCTTCCTTAGTGCCAAATTTGGAAATCTTGTCATAAAACTTTTCATCCAGTCTATCCCCGCTTTTTCGTTTTTATCCCATGCAGATGGATATTTTCTATTTAGCTTCTTAGCATACTCGAATGCCAATTTTCGTGATTGTAAATATGTCAGACCATAATTTATTTTTGAACTTTGAAGCAAATAATCACAAAGAAGCTTTTCTTGGTCGCTATTAAAAACCTGCTGTGATGAATACTTCGACTGGAATGGACGTTTGATCGCAGGAACAAATGGAACGTCTCTAGGCTTTGTTATATCATCATTGTCAGAGGTTATCTGCTCCTCCTCATTTGCGTCTTCCTGCCCTCTGCCTTCATTTTCCCTTATCTTCCTTGTTTTGATGTTTGTTACTCGATTTCCTAGGCTAGACTTTTTCAGATTGTATGCTTTAGCTGCATTTCTTATTGACAGGCGACCTTCCAACACATCACGCATTGCGGATAACATGTTTGTTTCCGATATGAAGGCCCTATCGGTTTTTCTTTTATACGTGCGTACCATGTCGATTTCTATAAAAAAAAAACATTGTCTAGTAAAGGATACCTGAACAATAAATTAATTGTAGTGGAGCACAATGGGACACTGTCCAAATGTGCCCCCATCCATCTGTCCCAAACTGCCCCTGGAATCATCTTAACACAAATCCGATTATACAAATTTCTAGGTTAGGTTTTTCCCAACTTTAAAATTGACAAAATAAAGACTGATTATACCTATTTCCTGTATTATATTTGTTTTATGTTATAACAGTATGATAACAAAAATATTTACTTACCAAGCAAAGTAGAAAAAGTTACAAAAAGGTCTACAAAACACAAATGTTTGTGGAACGCCGGCAAATCACGTCCGTTGACCACGAAAATATTCCGCCAAATACAGTGCGGTGTTGCCACCTATTGGTATACGGCGATCGCAAATTCGGTGGCAGAGTAACAATTTAAATGATGATGTCCAATTGTGCCCCGTGTCCCAATGACCCCCCTTCTCCCCTAAGTATTGCGTAACATACGAGGGAGAGGTGAAAACGTTAAATGTACTCAAGAATAAAGTGTCCTTATTTTTCATTGTAGAACATTTTTTTATAAGGAAATGTTTGCACTTAAAAGTTATCCATAAGTACCAAATTTCAGCTCGGCAGCACAAATAACCTGTCCACCATCTGAACCTAATGAATTAATGAAATTATAAAATTGTCAATTTTAATTGCCTTGCACAGAATGTCAGTAACTGGGGCTACTTTTAAGTTAGCACTTTCTTTTTTTTACAACTCCACAATAAAATAATGTTGACTGGCAGGGTTCATCAAAATAATTTTTAAAATTTCTATATTGAATGTATAATTGATTTTCAAATTGATAGATATCATTTATCACCACTGGAACACCACTTTTTAGAATCGCGAAAGTATTATTTCCTCCCAAAACTATTTTTATATTTTTACAGCTTATCTCTCGATAAGTCATTACTATATTTCCTTTAATATTCTTTTGGCCTAAAGTCCCACCTAAAATAATTTGATCATCATTCCTATCTGATGTCCTCTTAGAAAACTTTCTTTTTTCAAAAACTTTATGCACAAATTGCTTTAATGGGAATTTCGAAGATTTTAATGATCTTTTAATTACACTCATGTAGTTTTCAAATTTAAAACAACTAAACTTGTCAAGGGGTCCAAATTTAAGAGAGTCCTTAGTAAGATGAATCAAATTATGTACATTATGATTAATATACTCAACGCCACAAGTGAGAGTAAGATCCTCCTGTCATTTCTAAATATAATTCTTTAAATTCAGAGTTAGCTTTAAGAATTTTCCTTGCATCTGAGTAGTCTAGATGCAATATCAGCCAAATCCATAAGACTCGGTTTTACAGAAAACACGAAAAACGATGACGAGTCTCTTAAAGCTATTGATGATTTAAATTAGTTTGTATTATAAAGTAGAGATGACATAAAAGTCGATGAAAGTGCTGTGGGAAACTACAGAGGCGCCATCTATTTGTTATTTCAATTTTAAATATGGAGATGACTATTTTTGAAACTAAAAAGAGGATTTGGCTAGTTTTGACAATAACTGGCGTGGATTTGGCCGATTCTGACAATAAAATAAAAAGAATTAACTGTTTAAAACTTTATGAGGTACTTTAAAAATAAGGCAACTTTGAACAACTAAGTTTAAAAATGTTTTTAAATAAAAATTAAATTATTAAATCGCAGACGCCCTCTTGCAACTCACAGTATTCTTGGGTTTCAGGTTCTTCATTTTCTGGCTCGTTTTCTGTGATATCCTGGTTATACCATTTTTCCAATACTTTTTTATAAAATGACAAACTTTCGAGAGTTTTCCAAAAAACACCATAATGTTTACACAACAACACATTGACATCTCTTAATTTTAATTATTTTGGCTGCACTCCAATTAAAACTAAACTTGGTTTTATTAAGCTTACATTTTTGCCTTTTCTGCAAACGTTTCCCGGTACTCCTTGATCTGAGTTGTAGGACATTTCGCCTCTAATGGAGACCATCTTTTGCTTGGATTTTTTCAAAATAAATCTTTTTGTAGATTTAAATTGAAAGTGCCACTGACCGGGTGGATTTAAATGCAATTGTGTGGCAGATTTCCAGTCTAAAATATCAGTTGCTCCAGAACCTACGTTGTAGACTGTTCCATATTTGGAAAAAATGTAGTATTCTTTAGGAGATACTATAACTTCAATTTTTTGTATCTCACGCTCAATAAGAGCAAAAACTCTGTCTGCGGGAAGAAACGAGTGTCCCGTTATGGGGAAAATTATTTCTAGCTTCTCAATACTTGCAGGAGCAAAAGTAGATAACCATTTACTGCATATTGCAATGAGGGTCGTGTTTTTGTTTTGCCCCCCGCATCCATCCGCTAGGTATCTATTCCATCTAAGTCTGTTAAGCGAAGTGTGTGGAAAACACAAGAAGCGATTTCGTTTGACCGTTTTTGATGTTCATCTTCCGTCCACACGTAACAGTTGATATTGTCTTTGTCGAATTTTGAAGTGGAAGCTCCTATTACGACGGTAATTTTGTAGACTACAAAAATTGGGACCGTATCAGTGCTCACTGTAACATCAATTTAGACACCTTCCAATCAATAATAACCTTCTTATTCGAAAATACTTACTTCTCCTTCGATAATAAATTTTACAGACAAACCTTTGGTACCCCCATGGGAGCATCTGTATCTCCTATCATAGCAACTTATGTTATGGACAGCATCCTAGACGTGGTTTTACCTGTTCTTTCTTTTGTTCCTTATTTTATAAAAAAATATGTAGATGACATCATTATTGCACTGCCGCAAGAAGGTGTGTCTGAAATAGTAGAGATTTTCAACGACTACGACCCCCACATTCAATTCACCATTGAAAGGGAAGATCAGGAACACTCAGTACCATTTCTGGACACAAAATTCATACGTAGTCCTGATAACAAAATACTCATAGATTGGTATAGAAAACCATGTAGCTCTGGTAGATATCTCAACTACAATTCATACCACAAACTGAGTATGAAAATAAACCTGGTAAAACAAATAAAAACAAGAGTCTCGAAAATTTCAGACCCATCTTTCCTCAATAAAAATCTCAATACTCTTGAACAACTTTTCCTTGATAACTCATATCCAAAAAAACTTGTTAAAAAGATACTTTTCAATACTTCAATGACCACAGACAGGATGGTGCCTCACGACATAACTAATAATATCCAAAGTACCGAAAGGAGTGAAGCTAGTGGCACAGAGACGGTTCGACCTATTTCTTTTACTACCTTACCTTACATAAGGGAGATCACCCCCGGTCTAGCCAGAATTTTCAAGGATATCAATATCAAAATTGCCAATAAATCGGCTTTAACAATAAGCTCTGTTTATTCAAAATTAAAAGATAAAGTTCCACTCAAACAACACACTGATGTAGTGTACAGTATCTCTTGTGCAGAATGTGAGAAAATCTACATTGGTCAAACTACCAGGCCACTTTCTAACAGAATCACAGCCCACAAGAGTGACTGTAGACTGCATCCAGAGAGATGTGCCCTTGCTGAACATTTTCATAAATTTAAACACAACATAAACTATGACTCTGTTAAAATCCTAACTTCACAAAAGAACTACGTTAAAAGGCTCTTTCTAGAAATGACAATCATAGCTCAAGAACCAAACGCGATGAACAAGAGAACCGACATTCAACATCTTAGCGATTCATATCTCTTAAAAATAGACATAAAGTTCGAACCCAATCTTTCAGTGCAGAATACTTCCACCTGATTGGCTTATTACAAGAATGTTTATTCAGTAGTTTCATATCACTGCATTTTAACATTTGAACACTCACAACAAACAAGAAAAAGAGCAGCCTGACAGAACTTTTTGACAGTTGGCATCCTAACCCGACTTCATTTCAATTTTTAAAAAACTTTTACAAAATGTCGACCGTTAAAGTTTAATTTTATTATACAATTTTAATATGTAGTTTGTTTAGTCCTTATATTATTGTAAATTGGTTTGAACCCCAAGCCACCTACTCAATGTCTTCCTCATCAATTAAGAACTGCATGAACAATCTCACCTAAGTGTAAGTAATATTAAAATACAACGCCAACACATGTTGCATAGAATTTTTTCTTAATTTATTGTAGTATCCCTGAGGATGGAAATAAACATTTCCGAAAGCTTGGACCAACTTAAAAGAGTACTCTTTTATTTGCTGCTAAACCCAATATTTCCCTAGTTTCTTATAAATATATATAGTCTAATGTAAGAGTAACTATTACCCTCCATGTTAGGCAAATTGTGACACTTTTTGTCGCTTAATGGTGACACCAACTAAAAATTAGCGTTGAAAATGCATAAACGTAAAGTTGTAATAGTGACATGAAAAGTGCGCTTTGTATGTGTCCAGAACATAAATGGTAATGAAATGAAATAAAAATATGAAGGCTAAAAGTGACACATTCTGTTAAAACATTAGCAACCTAAGGCAGTAAAATAGTGACATATTTTATTTAATTTTGAATTGTTTATTATAGGAAAAAATAAAGTAACAAATGCGTTAAAAACTAAAATTAAACATTTTAATGCTTAAAACAAAACACTTTAAACTTATCCTACGTCTAGAATTAACAAATACATAGTTTACTACAATTAATATTTTGTAATGTAGATCTGCCCTTGCGGTCAAAAAGTGGCTCAGGAATAATACGAAAAATGTCATTGTGGGGCACTGTATTTACGTCTTCTTTCTCGGGCCAAATAAAGTAGCCATGAATATTTCTCTTAAGAAATTTTACGGTAACCTCTTCTTCTAATTTGACGATTATTTGTCTCACAAACCTTTTCACTGTTTTTTTGGAAGCATATGTTACAATGACCCACTGTCCAACTTCGATGGACTTTTTATTGTAATTTTCAATGTTTTTGCGACTCTTTGCATAAATACTTAATGGTTCGTCGGAGTTAATAGAACTACAAATGCTTTCGACATTTCCCTCTACGTTTATTTCTTTTGAAACTTGACTCGACATAGTTAAATCTTCATCGTAATATTCTATCGACGGGTCGAAATCTTTCATGTACTCTACTACGTCATCGGGCGTGTCGCTGCTCCCACTTGCGACATGTTTCTTGATGGGTTTTGTTTTCTTTGATGTTATTTGTTTCTTAATTGTTTTTTTCCTTTTCACGCCTTTCCAGATTTTGAAAGTATTCTTCTCTATTGATAACTTTGGCAAATTTTGCGATCTTCTTTCTTTTCTCAGTGGAAGATGGAGACATTCCAACTTTAGCTAGCAACAAGTTTTCAAATGAATTTCGTTGATTTGAATCGCCGCTCTTACTAGTACCCGGCTGCTGTTCAAGGTCGCCAGCTGTTTCTTTTTCTATAGTAACATGATTTATAGGGACGTTCTGAATTTCCGTACCATTATGGCTACAGCCAGCCACCTGATCTATCTGTCCATGCTTTTTCTGATAGTCATGTAAATCTTGATCGGAAAACTCCTACTTTTTGATGGCATCTTTGTTGACAGGATTTTCAGGAAAGTTCTGCTTGCCCAATGGTTGACCTTGGTTTTCTCTTTGCCATATACATAGATTCTGATCCCATGATACCTTTAATGATTTAAAGGCTGTGCTATCTAACGGCCGTAGTAGATGCGTGGTATGTGGTGGGAGTTTATAAAGTGTTACATTTTCTTTAATGGCCAGTTTTATTAGCTGCGGTGAAATGTGAGAAGTATGTCCGTCAAAAATGACAAGAAGTGGTCATTCCTTAGGACAGTGCTTCAGAAAATGCAATTTAAACCAGGAGAAAAATGCGTCCTCAGTCATCCACCCATTTTGTGTAACAGCATAGCCTGTATTTGGAAACGACACGTGTGACATCCAGTATGACCACATACTTTTCCCTTTAAATATAATGTAGGGTGGTAACTTGTTACCAGATGCTGCAACGCAGCAAAGAACTGACGTGTTAGTTCTGCCTGTGCCACTTGTGCGGCGAAAAACGTGCCTTCCTTTACCTACAAATAAAAAAGAAAATAAATAAAAAATATTTATTCGTATAAAAATACAAATAGTACATACCTGCTACAACTTTTGTATTAGTTGGATCGTGGCAGAACGAGGTCTCATCTAAGTTAAATATTTGATTGGGTTTGTCCAATAAATTTAGTTCATTTAACAATAGGCTATACTCATCGAGGAAACCGTAGATAATTTCTGGTGTCGTTTGTTCTACTCTAGCCTTTTCACGTTTAACAGGTTTTTTACATGACAACTGCCATCTATTTTGAAAGGATAAGAACCAGTCTTTACCAGGCCTTTTATTTTTAAATCGTGTTGTTTCAACCTCATTTGATTTAACGTAGCTGAAAACCACATTTAAAACCTCATTCTTTGAAAGGCCGTATCCCCATTTGTTCATGGTATTGATGTTTTCAACAAGCTCCTTTTCGACATCATGACTTAGTTCTGTGGGACGGCCTACTTTTGTCGAAGTAGATTTTTGACGCCCTTTCCAACCTTTCAACTTCAAAATTAAAGTGCTTCGGGGAACATTGAAGTGCTTTGCGGCAGCCATTTGGTTCATTAAACCATTTTCACATGCTTCTATGGCATTAACTAAATCAATATCACGATATTTCTTAGTAGGTCCATCTTTTTTTTTCCTTAGGCATTATTAAGCCTGAAAAGAAAAGAAAAATTTCGAATTTCACAATATCAATATTGACTGTTTTTAATGTCGGCTAATAGTCACACCATATGTAACAACCGCGACCTATCATTTTTGCTTAACACCACACATTTTAATCCATAAAGAGCATATCTAATCACTAAAAAAGCATTTTCATTGCATGTCACTATTAACCACATTTGCATGCAACTATTAACACATTTTTAAATTGTTGAGGGTAATTGTGACACCTGGGTCCATAACCTTAAATGGCCACCTGTTTGCATCCCTCGCGGAATATTGCTAAAACATGTCTTTAACAATATATAATCGATTACATAACAATTAAACTACACAATCTATGTTCTCCGTTATACTTTTACCAATATCCTACACAATTATCAAAATAAAAGAATATATTTACTTACCGTTTTCAGTTTCGACCGGCACGCGATGACGATTATAATTTTACAAATTTATTGGAGAGAAAAAAAGCAGTTCGATTCTTTTATGTGATTAATAACATCTTCTAAAGGTTTTAGTGCAAGAACGTCAGTAACAACGGCTTCAGCTTTAGTTCTGCCACACGAAACTTTTTTTAAAAATTTACTATCGGTACACATAACTTTATTTAGCTTTATCTCACAATCCATGCTGTTGTAAGATATGTGATGTTTTATTGCATGGAAAATCGATCCTAATTCGTATGACAAGACATCGGTCGTTTCACTTTCGTCGTTTCTTCTAAAGAAGGATGTTAGAGTCTGATTTGTTTTTTGAGCTATTGATTTAGCTTTATGAGCTTCTGATATTTCGTATTGTTTGATCTGAAAAAAATTATGTTTATTGTATTGTATCGCTCCCTCAAATCAAAAAGCTTTTTTTTGTTTTTGCTTTGACAGGGGAACACACGCAACAGGCACGACCGTGCGACTTGCATAAAAGTACAAGTACGTATAAATAGGTTTATTTTAACTAAACTCATTATTAAATATGACCCATTTTAATAAAATTGTCAATTGTCATAAGGCCTTAAAAATGCACTATAAAAACAATTTCTCAAAAAGTAAACAATTTTTTTTTAATTTCACGTCAACATTAAATATTAAAGAAGGTAAGAAGGACCATATCGCCTATCGCGGCGCTTGATATTTGATTTTTTAAATAAATTTAATTTTGCCTGTGTGATCCCATATCAAATGTAATAAAACAAATCAAATGTCAAGCGTCGCTATAATAAGGTCCTTCTTTAATGTTTACGTGAAATTTTTTGAAAAATTATTTTTCAAAATTAAAGGAACGCAAGACACAAAGTTAAAAAAATCCATTACATGGAGTTACCTAAGTTACTGATTTTTGCAAAAAAACATTCAATTAAAAAGTGTTTCTAATCAGTTTTAAATTTTAAATCAACAAAATGTATACTCTTACCGCTGATAAACCTTGATAACGTACAGAAAATGATTTTTGCAAATCACACACATTGCTGCCGATGGGTCCGCTGCATCTTTTGTAATCCATGGATATTCCTTTTTCCAAGATTCATTGAAAAAACTGGCTCTCTTAATTTTCTTAACTGGTGTTTTATTTTCCTCAATGTCTTCATTTTCACTGTTACTACTGTCCATTTTATTCAATTTTTAATACAAAGTGTGGAAATTTTATTCAAAGTTTATATTATAACGACGCCGACGCCGACGATCGATTACGAATTCGATAAAATGACAGTCGCCAAAAGCAAGACAGCAAGAGCCGTTGTCGATCGATCGCCATTCGCCGCGATATTGCCGGACGGGCAAGTAACGAAAGACCAAAGACCACGCACAGTTTCATTTTTGTCATGTTGTCAGATTAATATTATTAATAGGCATCGTGGTGATATATATACATTTTTTATTTGAAATTGTCCTGTAAATTAAAATAATTTTTATAATTCGAGTTTGATATTTTTTAATGTTAAAGTTAAACTACAGTTAAACAAAAGAGGACATTTTCTATATGTTAGAGAAAAAAGACAGAACAATAAAAAAGAGGACTGTCCTCCGGAATAGAGGACGGTTGGCAACCTTAACGTCAAATAATATATGTATTTTAGTATTTAAAAAGTATTTATGTATTAAAAATCTATTTATTTTTATTTAAATTTATTTGAATGTATTTAAATGTATTTGAATGTATTTAAATGTATTTAGATGTATTTATGTATTTAAATGTATTTAATTGTATTTACCCAATAAACCAATGTACATCTTAAAGACGTATTATGTACGTAGGCTTCAGACGTAGCGTACGTCTTATGTACGTACGGTAATTCCGTTTGGATATCTTTATGACATGCATAGTACGTACTTTGTCCACCCATTATGACATCTTATGTACCTACTTTTTCGACATTTCTGACAGATAAAACTTATATAGGACGTAATTTTTTTTTATCAGATATGGTATTTGAAATACATTTTTTTTCCACAAGAAAAAACACTTTTTTCCACATAAAGAAACACTTTTTTTCCACATAAAAAAACTAGAAGACACTAAATAATAGGAATAATCCTACTTATTCTTAGCTTTTAGCCGGTCCTCAGCCCTGCGAAGCCATGTGGCTATCGCCTCTTCACTTTCTTTTTTGTTTTTCTGAATTTTAGAGTCCTCTGCAGCAGCTAAAATTTATTGTATTTTTAGGTCTCTTTTATCTACCTATACCCAGATAGCACAAGCAGATCCCAAGTATATCCTATCCGCATACACTATATCCCGATGGGATATAGTGTATGTACTAGGGATATATGTATTCGGCTATAAGTATCCATAGGATATCCCTAGGATATCCGATGTTACGAACTGGGAAGTCCCCAGGATGTCCCGCCTTATATCCGATTATACATTAGTTTATCTGCGCTATACTTAGGATATCTTAAGCACAAACAATTTTATTAAATGGGAAATTATCTGGATATACAGGGTGTCCAGAAAATACGTGTACAACGTTTGACGACAGACTCCTGACGTCAAAATAGGTCGATCTAAGCCGACTTAGTTATATCCAAAATTGTCTCGTTTAGCCGGTAGAGGGCGTCAAAAATTTGTAAAAATATTGTTTTTTCCTAAATTACGTGAAAACCTGCTAATCGATTTTAATGATTTTTAGTATGTAGACTAATACTATAAAATGATGTTTTCTAGTAGTATAGTCACCGGCTGTAAATAAGTGGAAGTATTATAAAAGTGATATAATACGTCAACATTTCTCCTCATTTTTTATATGAAAGGCGTTATGACAACCCAGATATTTTTGTACAGTGACTGGATGTATTTGGAAGCTATTTTACCTCTTAAATTTTTTTCGTTGAAGCTGTTTTGCCAGAAGAAAATATTTACAAGTACCTGCATACATTAATTATTAACAATAAAAATAAAACAAAGTACAACAAAGTTGAAAGTATGTATTGTAAGAAACTAAGTAAAACAAAAACATTACTTAAGCAAATGTGTAAAATGACCGCCATCTTGCTGAATACACTTATTAACACTCCTTAAAAAATGATATTGGACCCTATCTAATATTTCGGGGTTATTAAAATGGTTGCCTGCATTTAAAATCCGCTGCAATAAATCATCGCGTGTGTTTACCGGAGTCTTGTAAACTTCTGTTTTAATAGCGCCCCACAAAAAGAAGTCACACATATTTAACTCAGGAGAACGTGGTGGCCATTTTACTGGTGCATCATTGCCCAATCCATCGGTTGAGATATTGATGATGTAAGTATTGCCGAACGGCAACGGAAAAATGGGGCGGGGCACCATCATGCATATACGACATTTCCCTCTGAAGTAAAAGGGGCAAATTGTCCAGAAGAATTGGTAATGTTTCTTGCAAAAAATTTTAATCAATATTTCCATCTAACCTGTCTGGAATAACAATGGGACCAATAAGGTAGCGATCAATAATACCTGCCCAAATATTTAATTTAAATTGATGCTGATGAAGTGAAACTTTAATGGCATGTGGATTTTCATCGGAATAAATATTTTCGTTGAGCAGATTGGTTACTCCAGATCTTGTAAAGCACGCCTCTTCAGTAAACTTAAATTGTTCTACAAAAATTTGGATCACGGATTCTTTTGTTTCTAATAATTTGACAAAATGTAAGCCGCATGGGGGTATCAGTCGGTGGAAGTTCCTGGACTTTTTGCACGTAATAAGGATGTAACAACTGTTCTTTTAAAACCTCACTGACAATCGTTTTAGGAACATGTAACTCACGTTCTAAGCGACGGGTACTAGTATTTGGTTCTTCTTCAACTCTTTCCAGAATCATCTCTTCTGTTTCCACAGTTCGAGTTGTTCGCATACGACCCCTGCCTTCAAAGTTTTTCTCAAAGCTGCCCGTTTTCCGAAGATGACGCTCGATATTGGCAAATGTTTGGTGGTTTGGTATTCGACGGTTAGGAAACCTCTCCATGTACACCCTAACACTCTGACGCCCATTTCCTTGACAAAACCCGTATACCACCCAAACAGCACACTTACATCTTATGTACATCCAATGGAAGGTCGAAAGCGATCAACAACACGTCCAGAGGATGTCCAAATTAGGTGTATCTTTTGTCCAATGCATGTCCAATGGATTATACAAATGTCACAAATTATGACATCCGCGGGATGGACCTTTTTGGACGTCAAATGAACGTCCTCTAGGATAACATCCATAAGCTGTACCTTAAACAGCACACTTACGTCTATAATGAAACTTGGAAAGTTGTCGAAAACACGTCCAGAGAATGTCCTAATTTGGTTTACTTTTTTCTCCAATGGACTTCCAATGGATTATACAAAAGTCATAAGTAAGGACATCCGCGGATCTGTCTTTTAAGATGTCCAATGAATTTCCTCTAGGATGACATCCATAAGATGACCTTTAAACAGCATACTCACATCTTATGTACACCCAATGGAAGTCCAAAAACTTTCAGAGGATGTCCAAATCTGGTTTATTTTTAGTCCAATGGATTACAAAAATTATGACATCCGCTGGTAGGACGTCCAATGGATATCCTGTAAGATGACATCCATAAACTGTCCCTTAAACAGCACACTTGCATCTTAAGTACATCCAATGGAAGTCCGGAAAACCTCCAGAGGATGTCCAAATACGGTTCTTTTTTAGTCCAATGGATTACACAAATTATGACATCCGCTGGATCTGTCCTTTAGGACGTCCAATGAATATCCTCTAAGATGACATCCATAAACTGTCCCTTAAATAGCCCACTTGCATCTTAAGTACATCCAATGGAAGTCCGGAAAACCTCCAGAGGATGTCCAAATATGGTTCTTTTTTAGTCCAATGGATTACACAAATTATGACAACCCCTGGATCTGCCCTTCAGGACGTCCAATGAATAGCCTCTAAGATGACACCCATAAACTGTCCCTTAAACAGCACACTTGCATCTTACGTACATCCAATGGAAGTCCGAAAAGTTTCCAGAGGATGTCCAAACATGGTTCTTTTTTAGTCCAATGGATTACACAAATTAAGACATCCGCTGGATCTGCCCTTCAGGACGTCCAATGAATATCCTCTAAGATGACATCCATAAACTGTCCCTTAAACAGCACACTTGCATCTTACGTACATCCAATGGAAGTCCGAAAAGCGTCCAGAGGATGTCCAAATATGGTTCATTTTTAGTTCAATGAATTACACAAATTATGACATCAATGGGATTTGTCCTTTAGGACATCCAAAGAATATCCTCTAGGATGATAGTCAAAAGACGTCCCTTAAACAACACACCCACATCTTATGTACAATATAAGTCCGAAAATTGTAGACAAAACTTCCCGGGATGTTTAAATTTTTTTCACTTTTTCCCAATGGATTATTCAAACGTGACAAATTATGACATTTGCGGATCATATACAGGGTGGCCCTTTAGTGTGGCAAAGTACAATAGCTCCGTTACTATTTCAAATACATTAAAAATATTAATACAAAAGTTGAAGGGCAGTAAGTGACTTATAACGTAAAATTATTTTTAACTCTATAGGGTGGCTCAAAAAAGCGGAACAAGAAAAAATGTACTTTTTTCAAATGGAACACCCTGTATATTTTTACATTTTTAAATTCCACATAAAATTACAATTATTTTTTATCAAATACATTATTAGTCTATACTTTATAGTTTCCGAGATATTGACTCTTGAAAAGTGACATTTTTGAACTTTGACAGCTTCTAACTTTCTAACACTACGTCTTAGAGCAAAACGGCTTACATGTCCCTATCTTCAATTTTTATTATCTTCCCAAAAAAATCAACTTCCAGTTAAACCGGAACAACTATATTTCCTGCTTTCGAGTAACATCCGGTTTAACCGGAAGTTGATTTTTTTGGGAAGATAATAAAAATTGAAGATAGGGACATGTAAGCCGTTTTGCTCTAAGACGTACTGTTAGAAAGTTAGAAGCTGTCAAAGTTCAAAAATGTCACTTTTCAAGAGTCAATATCTCGGAAACTATAAAGTATAGCTGTACCTGAGAGCTAAACTGTATTAACTCACAATAATGAAATTTTACAGGAGAGCAGTTTTAAAATTTTTATAAACATTTAATTCATATAAAAAATATTTTGTTAATAACCATTTGTTTTAAACAAAACTAAATAATATATTGTGGTCAGCCCTAACTTTTTTCTTTCCTAACTTTCAAAATGGTTTATAATTTTTGTCAAAAAAGTAATTAAAAAGACAATAGGTTGGAGTTAATATTATTTGGCCCTAACATTATCTGGATTATACAAGGTATTAAGTCATTTTCTGGAGTTAATGCAAAAATGAAATGGATTTAATATGGGCAATAAAATACTGTAAACCTGTTTTGAAATTATTTATTTATTATTTTTATAATGAAAAGAAGGTAAAAAATACAGTAAACTGCAACTAATTATTTATAATTAAAAATCGTCCGTTGCCTTATCAGAATACGCTAAATTTTTGTAAAAATTGTGAAACATATTTGGAACCCACGGCAACAAAGACTGTAGGTGGTTATATTTTTTGGTTGAGATTTCATTTGCCTGCTGACGTATTAGCGGTAAAAACTCAGGAAAAGCAGCACGCCTGCCATTTCTCTTGAGATCGACACTGTCAAACGTAGTTGCCGCAAAATCTGTTTTAACATACAATACACCTATATTTTCAGTACGTGCTTGTAAGTGAACCACGTGCGACATACCAAAATCTACAATTTCTTCAGTTTTCTTACGCACAACAAACGGTGAACTATTAGAAGTGTACAATGATTTAAAATCTTTAAAATCAGATAATTCCATATTAACAACATTGAACGGTTTTGACCGACAACAAAGCCTTGCGAGTTGCTGCCAGTCCCAGGGCGTCATCACTTTCAAAAATGGGGTTCGTTTTATTTCTCTTTCAATCAAGGAATGGTCACCATCGACCTCCATATGCGTATGACCCCGTAGCAGAAATTTGTGGTTAATCACTTTTATATTTGGATGGGTTTTTAAAATCCAGAAGTATGCCATTACCATAATCATATTACGATTTTGTGACGGGCAATTATCTGACCAGATAGTAATCTCTTCTATGCTTTCACCTAAAGTATCTGTCCATTTAAGAAGACCTGATGCCATTTGATTTGCCCCACGTCCAGATTTAGATTCGTCCCACATGATACACGTGGTAACATTTCCAGCAGCATCTGATATAGTGTAATTGTATGTCCACAACTTAAGCTTATAAAAGCTCTGTTGGTTTGAAAGTAAAGGCGTAGGGAGACATTTTTGTAGATCCACAGTAACAAACTTTACTTTTCCTTTACTTTGTATAGCTGTCTCCTTATCTATTCTTTTTAATGCGTATCGTTTACCAGCTTCGTCAAGGTGTTTTTGGTACATTATGTCAATATTTTCCAGATTTTCTTTTGCCTCAGTTTTAGCTAACAAGAATTTGTCACATTCATCGCAGGTATCATTATACGGCAGTTTGAACGAGTAATTAAATTCAGTATTAAAAATGCTCGAATATAACCAACCTTTGGCAATATTTTCTTCGGGTACATTGTTTTCATGGCAGTCTGTTCTGTAAAGCTCATACATTCGATTTATATTCAAATCATTTCCCAAGTATTTTCGAACGGAGCGCTCTCTTGTATAGTGAGATTCTACTACAGGAAACTTCTGAATATGGTCTCGAACTCCTTGTTTTACAAATTCGGAAGTTTTGTTTACTGCGATATGTTTACCTCTTTGATCATCTTCTACTATTCCACCATCAGATTTCTTTCTAATAGCCGTTGTAACAAGGGTTTCCGAAATAGTTAGAGTAGAAAGGAAAAACTTTTGACAAACATTTACTCGAATCTTGTTGATATCCAAAAAGTAGTTTCTGGTAAAACGTCGTTTACCAGTTCTCTCTCCATTTGCCGCACGTATACGCAATATTGGAACACACTCTACCATGGATGCAACAAACTGTCGTTTCAGGTCCATACTTTTATCAGAATTCCAAAACATTGAATGAATGGCCTGTCTGTGCTCTTCGGATATTTTTATCGAACATTGTAAATGGCAGGTTTCTTTACATGCCTGACCTACTCGTTTTGCCTTCACAACACCGCATTTACTTTTTCTCTCTAGACCTCCCGCCACCTTCCTTTTATGTACATTTTTTTGCCACATTTTAGAATTTGACCTTCTCTTCTTTCCCTTTGATTTTGGAGCTTCAGTTTGTTCCGTTTGATCTGGTTCATTTTCAGAATGGGATTCTTCCGAGGGCTCTTCTGATTCTAGTGGCTCATACGTTTTGTCAGCTACCGAATCATCCGAATCAAAGTCGGCAAACGTAGTAGGATCTTTCTGAAGCGATGGTTTTACTAGAAGAAAAGGTTATGGATAAATAAGTAAATCCAAAATTATTAAAACCTAAAATATACCTGTATTAAAGTTTTGATTCAAGGAATCGTCAATTACATAATTGTTTGATGTTTCATCATGGGCCGTTAAAGTGGTATTCATAGGTTTAGTAACGTCTATAGCGTTATTAAAAAAATGTGATGTGTTTTGAGAAAATAATGGCTTTGCTAAAAGAAAATTTATTATTACAAAATGTCAAAATTAAGAAACGTAGAATGTACCTATGTTGAAATTTGAATTAGCGAAGTTGTCTATTTTATACATTTTGGCAGGGTCATCCTGAGGTTTTATCAATGCTTCCATAGTGTCTGTGGTTTTACTGAGAATTTGGTCACATTCCATGGTGTTATTATGGCATTCGTTTTCATCGGGAATATATTGCATGTAACTCTCATTTACATCGGTTTGACATTCAATTTGAATATTACCTTTACCAGATAGAGCTAAAAGTAAAGTAAAACTGTGTACATACATTATTATTGTTACTGGGGACCATGTTGGTTTTATGTTTTAAAATATTTTGGTTAAATGGCACACCTTAAAATAAGTTTTATTGGTACAAATATTCGGGACAAATAGTATTAAATCCAAACGTTATTTAGTAATAATTTTACAACAACAGTATTAACTCCCAATATCAATATTATTTTCAGTATTACATCGAAAAAAAAATTAAAACGCAGCTAATAATATTATATTTTTTCCTTTGACTAACAGCAATAAAAAATAGTAAAACTATTGTGCAGGTATTTCTTATACATGTGTCTAGTTTAGTATTAAAAAAATATTCTACTTACTTTTTTTGAGGTTAGGAACTGGGACACCACTATTTTCTTCACTTTCCCCGAAAACAGCATTTTGTATGGGTAATGATTCAAATACAGAAAGTGTGTCCGACGTTTTTAAAGCCATTTTCAAAATTTTACTTGTTCTATTTGTCATTTTGTGGCAGAATAAACAACACACGTGCACTTCTAAACCAAACTATAAATGCACTGAAAACTGTATTAAATCCACACATCAAACTTTAGCAGTATTAACTCCATAATACTATTTTGCTCGGAAAATATTTGGAATACCTTTAACAGTATTAACTCCATAATACTCTTTTGCTCGGACACGGCTAAGGATATGATACAGTTTAACACTGTCTAACTTCAAAAGTATAATATGTGTGGCTTAATACTGCTTTCCATGTAAAAGAGCAGGTTCAGTTTAGTATAATAAAGCTTAATACCGTTTTTTTTCAAAAATGGAGTTAATACAGTTTGGCTCTCAGGTACAGATAGACTAATAATGTATTTGATAAAAAATAATTGTAATTTTATGTGGAATTTAAAAATGTAAAAATATACAGGGTGTTCCATTTGAAAAAAGTACATTTTTTATTGTTCCGCTTTTTTGAGCCACCCTATAGAGTTAAAAATAATTTTACGTTATAAGTCACTTACTGCCCTTCAACTTTTGTATTAATATTTTTAATGTATTTGAAATAGTAACGGAGCTATTGTACTTTGCCACACTAAAAGGCCACCCTGTATACAGAACAGTCTAGTGGACATCCTTTAGATATTTAGTACCTACATGTAATTTACCCCATCATGTACCCCAACTTCTATAAATCTACTTTTATTAATATTTACATCTGAAGTATAAAACAAACTCTAATACCTAGCGCTAAGATAAAGGATATGCCTTTATAAAACTTTAATAAGCGAGACCAACAGGAATTAAGGGAGTATCGACGTAATAACTTAATGATTGTTCTAGGTTTACAATAAATAATGCATCTAAAGTAAAAACAAAAACAAAAACATTTTAATAAATTTTATTTACAACCGGAATGTACATTATTATAAATATTTCCCTGAAGAACTACTTTCGGTCTAATAAAAAATATTATTGTAAGTAGTAAGTATTATATTATTGATACATTTAAATATGAAGTCACAAATTTCCATTATTATATTGTCTACATATAGTCGTCAAGCAATTCAAAATGGCTTTACCTACATGGCAGAGCTAAAAAGTTTTTTCTAAGCTAAATCCTAATATGTAATAGTGTTACAGATTAAGGTTTTTACAGATTAAGGTTTTTTTTTTGATATGTCGCCCTCTCTTTGGCTCTTCGTAGCCACTTTTTAACACCATCTTCGGTGCTGGCTACATCAAATTTCCCAGTTTCTGAAAGGGGACAAAATTTTAAATAAAGCGCAATATTATTTTTTTAAATTTTAAATGTTTATACAATACGTGGTCGATTTTAAAGCAACAACTATATTTTTATTAGTTGCACAGCCAAAATTTAAATACCGCCAAAAGTTGCACTTATACAGGGTGTCCCAAAAGTAATGGGACACCGAGCAACAGCAGACTCCTTAAGACGAAATAATGAGATTTCTTTAAACTTGCCTTATCCCAAAATTGATAACAACCAAGATACAGGCTGTCAAAGTTTTAATTTAGTTTTCGTTTTTTTGCGATTATTTCTTAACGAAACGACATAGCAGCGCGAAATTAAGGATTTTGGGGTTTTTTTAAGTGAGGAATTCAAAATTATCCATAGTTTTTGTGTAACCCGTAGAGGGCGCTGCCTACGGCATGACCCACTCCTTTTAGCTGGCATAACTTTTTTTAGGCTTCTTATATCGATCCGACTATTAAAAAAATAAGTTACTTTACTACTTTTACATCAAAAACGTATAACTTATTGAAGTCGCTAGAAGCAACCATATTCGAGATAATCGCATTTCATATGTCCAATGCAACTAAGTACGTGGTCCAAAAGCAACGGAAAATCGAGCGACGGTGAATTTCTAACTTAAAATTATTGTAAATCAGCTACATTTGCTAAGTGTCAAAGTTAATGTAGATACCTAAGGTTAACTATTTTTTTTTCTAATAAAAACGCTTTTTCATATACGGAGTTATTAATTTTATTCTAATCAAAAATTTTATTTAATACTTAGTTTACTTAATAACAAAAGTAACAAAATGGTTAGAAATAAAAATGGTAACGCCGTGATAGCAATTGTTCAAAATGGTCACCATTGACCTCAATATATCGAGCTGTGACAAATAATACTAATACGAATACACAATTACTTTAAATATTTTATCATTCTTGCATTAAAAATTTCGAATGCGATTATCTCGAAAATGGTTGCTCCTAGCGACTTCAATATGTTATACGTTTTTAATGTAAAAGAAGTAAAGAAACTTATTTTTTTAATAGTCGGATCGATATAAGAAGCCTAAAAAAAGTTATGCCATTTAAAAGGCGTGGGTAATGCCGTAGGCAGCGCCCTCTACTGGTTACAAAAAAACAATGGATAGTTTTGAATTCCTTACCTCAAAAAACCCCAAAACCCTTAATTTCGTGCTGCTATGCCGTTTCGTTAAAAAATAATCGCAAAAAAACTAAAACAAAATTAAAACTTTGACACCCTGTATCTTGGTTGTTATCAATTTTGGGATAAGGCAAGTTTAAATAAATCGCATTATTTCGCCTTAAGGAGTATGCTGTTGATCTGTGTCCCATTACTTTTGGGACACCCTGTAGAATAGCTTTCATATTTTTTGGCCTACTCTGTATTCTGTTTGACTTTACGCCATTCTAATTACTTCTGATATGGTTTTCGCACATGCACCAACTTTTAGGGGCACTTAAATTTTATCTGTTAAAATTCCCATTACTTACATCGGCCATACTGTATATTTAGGAAACTGTCTTGAAGTGAAATTTAAGGGCTAAGTAATAAGATTGCTATATCTAATAAAGTTGCAATTTAGAAAAACTATAAGTAATGTTTCAAATGTTTTAGGACTTTTAGATTAATTTGGCCATTAAAACTGAAAACCAAGGTTTAAATCTGATATTTAGGGTTGTATTCAAAAAGACACAAAGTCGTAGTATCAAAAAAGGTTTTTTTATCTGCTTAGTTACAGCTTTCTCCTTATCCGGCATTATCCGACTTTCCAAACAGTTAAAAATATATTGTAAACTATTTCTTAAAAAAAAAATAAGTATTTGTTTAAAGGTTGTAGCCAACGATGTATCTTGAGTAATAGACGTGTTTTGGACTTCCATTGCCTTGAGTTTTTCATATCACAACGTTTCAACTGGAGATACCTACCAGTTGAAACGTTGTGATATGAAAAACCCAAGGCAATGAAAGTCCAAAACACGTCTATTACTTAAAACAAAGTATACTTCTTAACTGCTTGTAAGGTATGATGATGTCCGTTAGAGCGAAAGTTGTAAATAAAATAAACTGACAAAATACCCTTTTTTGAGGCTAAGACTTCATGTATTATTTCTGCTACAAAATTTTTTGAAAAAGCCAATTTACCTTGTAATGTCTTAAAATTTGGAACTCGTTATCGACAAATACTTTTAAAAACAACATTCCTAATATAAGCACCTTTAAAAAAAACATTTCTTCTTTACCCGAGGGAACTTTACGCAATTTGACACTTTAGGTTAATGCGTGTTAGGTACCTACTATTCTATTTTATTTTGTTGTGATGCTATTTATTATGTTGTTATTATGTTTTATTGTGATATTTACAATTATTGTGATAAGAGAAAGTAGATATATCTAAGAATCTTTTCAGTACTTTAAAAATTTTTTTTAAAGAACCCCGCACTTCTCTTATGGAAAATGGCCCTCGGTTAAATTTTCAGTATGTTGTGGAGAATGCCATTCTGATCAAAAGTGTTCATGGCGATAACAATATCTGCTTACCAGTTTTTGAGATACAGGGTGTTTAAGTTGCAAAATATTAATTTAAACTACATTATATTTTCGTAGTTTATAATATTAATTCGATTTGTTTCTCTAGATTTTTGTTGACCATGTCGTAGGTAGGATAGAATACTATAAAAATAGTCTAAAATTTCGTATTATATACCGGGTGAGTGACGAAAATTATTTAATATTTTTTGTTAAATAATTGTATTTTCGGCATTAGACTAAATGTTAACAAAGTAATACTGTAGATGCCATTAGCTTGGAGCAAGCTATCAAAATTTATATTATTTATATTTATACAGGGTAACTCAAAAAACTTTATATTTTTTTTATTAGTTTTGAAAGAAATTTTGTAGATATTTCTTTGTGTACTACTTGTCGCTTATCGTATGCTTCCAAATATATATAATTATCAAGGTTATACAGGGTGTTTCCGATAATAAGCTGTAGAAAAATAACATAAAAATGCATGTATTTATAAATCACCCGGTATATTAAAAATGGATCGGTTAAATTTCATTATTTTTTAATAATTTTTTCCTTGAAGTATCTTACTTACACGTTTGCTATTGATTTCCCTTATTTTTCTATCGCTTATCATCGGAAACACCCTGGACAACCTTAATAATTATATATATTTGGAAGCATATGATAAGCGACAAGTAGTACACAAAGAAATATCTACAAAATTTCTTTCAAAACTAATAAAAAAAATATTAAATTTTTTTAGATACCCTGTATTAATATAAATAATATAGATTCTAATAACTTGCTCCAAGCTAATATCATATACAGTATCACTTTGTTAACAATTAATTTAACCCCGAAAATACGATTTAACAAAAAATATTAAATAATTTTCGTCACTAACCCGGTAATTTTTAACTATTTTTGTAGTATTTTATCCTATCTACGACAGGGCCATCAATAATTTAGAAAAACAAAACAAATTAATATTATAAACTAGAAAAATATAATGTATTGAGAATTCATATTTTGCAACTTGGTCGGCAGATATTGTTGTGGCCATGAACACTTTTGATCAGAATGGCATTCTCTACATACTAAAAGTTTAGAAAATTTAACCGAGGGCCATTTTCCATAAGAGGAGTGCGGGGTTCTTTCATATATTCAGTTTTTGTATAATATTCCTGTGTTTTTTAAAATTTTGTTAAGGTAACTATGGTGATAAAACTGATTTTTTTTTGTAATTATAATACTACCACCGGGCAGTAGCCCATTTGTAGCTTAATAAATTTTTTACCAATGATATTTTAATCAAGTTTCAATCTTACCTTTTATAACGTCCCAAATTTTTAAACTTTTGAACGCGTTTTTTCCTTTGAGTCCAAAAAATGAGTATGTGGCTGCAAGTTCATTTGATATGAGTGTGGTTAAACATCGCCTCACATATTCATAAACTGTCGACCCACCAAGGTTTGACACTTCTTTAGCATAAAAAAGTTAAAATTTATATTACCAAAAGTCACTAGAAACTACAATAACTTTCTCGGTGCATTTATATTTTTCACTTTAGGTTTAGCGTTCCCGGCATCTATATGATAAAAAAGTGTAGGAAAAAAAAGTAAAGGCGCTTAAAACTATTGGAATAGAGAATTATTTCTAAACATACCAAAAAAATTTAAACTGAACCCTTTAGTTTATAAAATGGGCCATTGATTATGAAAGAACAAGCAGCCTATTTAAATATATAGAATTCAACGACATAAATAAGGGTAAATATCTCAAAAGCAATATTAAATAGTAAAAGTGAGTAACGTATGTTCTAATAAATAGAAAATTATACTGTTAAAATTGCTGCTCTAGAAGAAAATATGACTTACTGCTCTTTTAAAATTAATTTCGTCTGCCAAATAGGCACATACTTCATCTAACTGTTTTTCATCGTTTAAAGGAAAGGAAAATGCCTTTAAAAATGTGTTTTCATCTATTGCTAAATTCTGAGTCTTGTTCTCTAACATTTCAATGATTTTGTTGACATCTTGGGCAACTTGTAACAACTGTGCCTTCATCAGGGATTGTTTTTTTATAACTTGGTTGAAGAATAATTCTTAAAGAAAAAATGTAATTAAAAAAACCAAACTGCTCTGGATAAACTGCAAAAAATATACCAACCGTTTCTTTTTTGACTCTCCTCGCAATTCTTGCACTCCGATGAAGCACCTGAAAACATATGGGTACATAATTAAGTAATTTAACATTTTGGCTGTGAACCAGTCCAGTATTAAAATTTAATAAGTAATGGATAGCAATTAAAAATCCTATTTAGATCTAAATATTTAAAAACTTTTTAGTGAGTACGGGTTGTAATTTTTTCTTTAGTATTACTTACTAGAACTTCCTTTGCTTTGAAAAGGTGTCTCTTCATCATGGCATTCTAGATTCGTTTTCTGAAAATACATGGTTATAGCTTACAAAATTTTGAAAATATATTGCTTTTATACCTGTGTTGTGTTTGTTTTGTCCGGGATTTTATCCTTTTTATTCAAGAACTTTTCTTGAACTTTTGGCGGTGACGGCAGTAGCCCTTCATATTCATCATCCGAAGAAGTGTATCTTCTTGCTGGTTTATTGATATGTCTCTTCTTTCGAGTCTCGTAGTCTGAATTTAAATCAGATGTATCCTCGGCCTTTTTGGCCTTTTCTCTGGCCAAAACATAGGTATCTAAAATTTATATAAATAAAATTAAACCAGATTTAATATATTTTGGGAAATATATCATTATAATTAAAAAAAAAAGATGTCGAAAACCAACTTATTAACATGAATGTTTAGGGATTTTTTAAGTGTCTCAAGTTACTGTCGATTTTCCCACTGACTACAATAAAAAACAAATACGTATTATATTACCCAACAGTTTTCTATAAAGAAGTCAAATTTGATACTTAGATAAGCAGACACCTTAATGGCTTTTTCAAAATTGTAACCCTACTTTAAAATAAGCCCACTGCATTAAATTTTTATTCAAACTTTAAAAATATACAGTATATTGTATATGTTTATGATTTTGTTCTCCAAGTCTCACCCTTTAAAAAAACGTTCCTTTGAGATCCAAAATCCAAGTTTTTTTTACAGATGTATATCTGTGGAAATGGCTGACCTACCTACAGTATTGTCAAATGCCAAAAATTGACAGATTTGACGCCATATTGAATTTTTTTTAAATAGAATTGATAACCATACCAGTAAATGACATTTTGCGGTCCGATTATAAAAATATGAAATAGTTCTCAATTTCTATTTTCAACCGTTCCGGAGATACTCTGACAAGTATTTAAACATATATTTTGACATCAAATTTGGCTTCAGTGCAGAGAACCATTAGGGAAGACGTATTCCCTAATGGTTACGGGAGTGTGATAGTAGCAATTCTATTGCAAATTGCAACACATGCCGCGTGCTCACTAGAATTAAAGTCATATAGTACTTATGTAGGTACACTGGAACATAATATATATATATATTCTAGACTTAGCTGCAATTAACTCCCTGTGTGAGTAATCTGTCAAATATGGAACAAGACCGATTAGTCTTTCTCAAAATCTCCCAGGTAAAATTTTAATTTCAGTAGTATCTTAAAAACCGTTGTTATTGATTTTTTAATATATAATCTTACCGTAAATTGCTCCTTTAAACACACGTATGTTAAATAATGACCAGTTTTCGTTTGGCAAGGTGCATTTTTTTATCTCTAACAACACCTTGTCTTTATTCGTTGTAGGGGGCCAGTAACAATGAGTTTCCTCTTCATTTATCCATGTGGAAGGCACAGCTTCCACTGTTTTAGTGTCCTTGAATTCAACTACTGTCCAAGTTTTCTGGCCTTCGTCAGTAGTCATGATATATTTTAATATGTAACCAAGAACAAAAATTATTAGAATATAAATATATGCATATCTTCAAATTTATAAATTATTAATAAAAATAAAGGGTGATAGCAGTTCGTTAGAAAATTTTTGATTTCGCAAAATGTAAATTTGAACAGATTGGGTTTAACATTTAGCTTCTACAGTACCTATGTCTACTTAAGTTGGCTACATATGGGAAACTTTTTTATTATTAACTTTACGAAAGAAAGTTATTCTTCATAAAAAGTTCTGCATGGTGCAAAACCCAAAATGCAACCATCAGATGTTAAATTTTTTCAGTAGCATACGAGGTTTGTTAAAAAATATGAATTTTGCCCAAAAGTAAAGTACCTTTATTTTTGACAATATCGAAAACTGTAATTATAAAAAGTTGTTCGTAATTTAAAACTATATTTTAATATGCAATTACATTCTTCTACTTAAATTTTTTTTTTACAATTTTTTTTCAAATTACAGATACCGAACATTTATCTTTTTATTAATTAAAAAATCATGTTAACCTTTCTGTTTCGTTCAGAAAATAATAAATCTCGAAACAAAATTTATTTCTAGAAAATTAATAGATAGATATTACACCTTTAAAATAAAAATTTGTAAAACTAAAAAAAAAATTCAGTAGAAGGATGTAATTGCATATTAAAATATAGTTTTACATTACGAACAACTTTTCATAATTACAGTTTTCGATGTTGTCAAAAATAAAGGTACCTACTTTACTCTTGGGCAAAATTTATATTTTTTGACAAACCTCGTATACGACTGAAAAAATTTAACATCTGATGGTTGCATTTTAGGTTTTGGACCATGCAGAACTTTTTATGAAGAATAACTTTTTTCCGTAAAGTTAATAATAAAAAAGTTTCCCATATGTAGCCAACTTAAAGCAGTAGACACACTGTATATCAAATTACTTGAAAATGACGAGATAGGCATATGTCTCTGCATAGGTACTAAATAAATGACCATACTAAACCAATAAGTAATTGTACAAACATTGCTATTGTGCTATTTAAAACTATTTAAATTCAAAATATGTACTTATATTTTAGTCCAGTCTTTTATTTTCAGAGGAAAATATGAAACAACTGAAATTTATGAATATTATACCAGACAGATAAAATTATTAATGTGTATTTCAATAAAACAGTGATTTGTAAATGTTATTAGGTATATGGCTCTATGACTGCATCAGAAAGCAAAGTTAATTTGTTTGGCTAACTCAAACTGAAATCGTATAAAGTATACCTATATTATACTTTTTTATTTTTGCCATTAATGTTATTATTAATTTTTTTTACTATGTTTCCTGTAATAAAGCTGCTAGTTGGTGGGGATAATAATATGTAACCTAAAAAATTACTATATTAGAAAATGTACTTATATTAATATGACAGATAGCACAGGGAAAATTAAATTTAAAAAAATATTTCGGAACATCCTAGCCTGGGTATTCAAAAAAATGTATGTCGGGGATTACTTTTCAGAATGAAGCAATGGGATGACAACATGCTCATTTTCTCTAAATTTGAGCTTAACATATTTATTATCAATATGTTTGATATCCCATTTCTGCAAAGAACTAATATCGTGGACGTCAACTAAGTAGGTTAATAAAACTGAAGATGGGCACGGTTCAGTATAGAAGTCTAATAGGTGGTAGAATTTTGAACCAATAACAAATTGACCTTCAGGTAAAATAATAAAATTTTTAATGATAATGACATCGCCATTTTTAAGACAACAACAATTATCAGGTCCATAAGTTTTTAAACTAAAGTCTTCTAATAGTACCTGCTCAAATTGTTGCCCGTTTAAATTTAATGTTGGTCCTTTAGTATGTGGCTTACGAAACTGTGGATATATCACTAAAGATTTGGTTTGTAAAGTTAGGGTGTTGTCAATTTCTAGCTTTCTTAATACAATTTGTTTCAAGGGTGTTTCATTTTTACGAACATATTTTAGTAATTCTTGCATATAATTCTCAAACGAGAATGCACTAAAATCCTCTAAAACCCCAAAGTTTTTGGATTCTTGACACAAATGTAAAAGACTATGTATATTATGAGACATATTATGTTTACCATAAAGAACTTTAAAGGTCTTAACAAAGTAAGTAAGCAACTCCTCTGAATATTCAATTAAAGAATTTTGTAACCTAGTATTAGACAATATTGTCAGTGCTGCATGCAGAGACATAAAATTGAGATACATATCCCTAGAAAGAACTAATTTTAAAACAACTGGTCCAGTATAAAACAAAAACTGGCGAAACTCTGTTGCTTTCCAACGTTTGCAATCAAGTAAGGAACGTGGCTTACGGTTAAATTCACAGGGAATGTTTTCTTTCAGTGCATTCAACTTTTCTGATATCTGGTGTATTTGATTAAATGATAATTTAGAAGGTGGTTTACCATTACACCACAAAACAGCAATAAGTTTTTTAACAACACCCAAATAAACCAGATGCATTGGATCTAATAAAAAACTAGTTATCATATTTAAATTAAAAACAGATTCCAATACGGATGTGCCAATATGATGTTCAGCTTGTATTCTTTGTCTAAACTCAGTATCAGTTCTTAACTTAAATGTTAAATTTGGAAAACAAACTCTTCCTTCCAAGTAAGTTCCTTCAGTATCGCACTTAAAACAAGAAAAATAACCTGAATGACCCTTGGTTTGTGTTATATACGATTTTGCTGGAACATCACAAATAAAGCCCTTAATACAAAAATTATAAAGAATACCCCCCACAACAATACCATTTCTAAGGAAATGATTTGCATCGATGGCAAAATCTTCCAAAAATTTATTAACATTTTTAGGTTTTTCATAACCGTGATATATACCTATCATATCAACAGTATTGCGGTTCTGAACCAAGCGACAAAGAATGGGGTAAACTTGACTCTGTGAACTTTTTGCAAGTGGTAGACCATCAACATTTGTAAAAACTTCTACTGTATTAAGCATTGCAACATCTTTATATTTGGATAATAAATTTTCAACACACTTCTGCACACCAAAATGATAATAAATACCAGGTTCAACAACTTTAGTTTCAATGTTCCGAGGAGTTTTCAGTAAGGTTCGTGAATCAAGTGGCAACTCAGGGTGCAAAGGTTTTAGAATAGATAATAAATTATTTAAGGAGCTATGAGTGGTATGATTTGTAAGAGCCCACTCACCTAAGAGAGTATTAAGACTGCTTACTACTTGGTTTGGAAAGACATCAGTAACATAATTTTCATTTTGACTTATAACGCCCTTCAGAGGTTCAGTTTCAAGGGTAGGTTCAGTTTCAAAGGTATCTAAATCAGACTTATTGGAACTAGATGTACTATTTTCTAATTTTTCACTATCACAATTTGTTAAATTTACATCAAAACTAGGGCCACCGGTATTTTCAGGAGAAAAATGATCATTTTTTGGTAGTAGTAATGTAACATTTTCCAAAGAATTAAGAAGGGTTATTTGTGATAGCGAAGTCTCTCTTTCAGATTTTGCATGTCTATAGTTTTGTCTCGAAATTTTGGGCATTTTAAAACAAATATTTTACTTACCTTTAATACAGCATCAATAAATAATAAAAAACACAAAATGTCGGTGCACGCGTACAAAAAATCGAGGTTATGTATCGTACAGCACGTCGCGTGATTCAGCAGTCGGCAAAGAAAAGACAGACATCATGGCGGCCATGCCATGGCGCGCGCGACGGCGGGATTTCTCAACTCATGGCTATCTACGGTTGCCAGATTTCAATTTCGTATTTACTGTACAAACCCAATAAATTTATTATTTGTGTAAAATTATCGCAGAAAAGTTCTAAATCCATTTTGATGCAATTATTTTACATAAATAAATCTTATACAAACATATGTACCTAGGTACATTTTCTATAAATTATGGATCCGCCCTGAAAACCAATGGTTTTTACATACATACTTTATATTATGTGGTTTTAAAACTAACTCTATAATAAATATTTCAATGTCCAGCGAATATAGGTACCTATATATATTACCTTTGATTTTATATTTTATTTTATATGTTCTTACCCGTAAGATAATATATATTTCTAAATATTAAATTCTAGTAAAGCAGGCGGTACAAGTTTTTTTTGTTACTTATTTAGCGTTTGTTTAAGCATTTTTTATTAATTTATGTAAATTAATAAAATGAAATAAGAATTCTTAAAAAGTCTGTAAATTCTATAATATGTCTATAATAGCAATAATAAAATTTTTCTATTTGGTTTATATGTTTCTATTATAAAATATTGCTGGTTTAAGCTTTTCATTGGGTTTTCTTCATTGTCTGGCAAGTTGGCAACCCTGCCATTTATTTATTTATTTATTTTCAACAAAACAGCATCTATAAGGATGAACATATAAATTTAAAGAAAACACATGAATGAACTTACTGTTAGTTGAAAAAAAGGACTACATTTAAGCAAAGGTGTATTTGCATACACACAGAGCTCACTCTTCCATGTAGCCCTAGGAACTATATCTTAAACAAAATGAACAACATCTAAGTTACTATCTTAGCAATATACAAATAATTAATAATAATAAAATATAATCAATATTAAAATATTTACAATTAACCAATTTCAATTAATCTATTAATTCACTTCGTATTACATTTAAGCTAAATATTAAAGTTAACCATAATTATATTATCCATCAGCTGTTTTTTTAAGGTACGCTTAAAATTGTTTGGCTCAAGCTTTTTTAGATCATTCGGTAAGACATTAAGACATTTGCAAATGGTATAAGAAAAAGCCCTCTGAAACTGTGATGTGCGATGCTGAGGAATAGTAAGCTGATCATTCCTACGAATGTTTATATTATGTACGTCCGAACGAAACAGAACCCTACGATGCAGATAACTTGGTTTACCATATTTAACGACTTTGTGAAACAGGGTGCAGCAATGTAGGAATCGCCTTTTAGAAACGTTTAGCCAGGATAGCTCAGTTAATCTATCAGACACAGATGCCCGCCCCCTTAGGTTAAGTATATAACGCACGCAGCAGTTTTGAATTTTTTGCAGACGTCGATGGTTATACTGCGTTAGGCAAGGTCCATAGACAACGTCTCCATAATTAAGGTGTGACAGTACAAGGGATTCACATAGGATTTTTTTAGCTTGCTTGTTCAGGATATCACGATGATTATAAAGTAATCTTAGGTTAGAAAAAGCCCTTTTATTAATTTCTAATACCTGTCTGTCAAAGCGTAGGTCCGGATCAAGAAACAGACCAAGATCGCGAGCCGAGTCAGTCAAGAGCAGTGGCTGATTATTAAGCTGCACATTAATTATATTTTTAACCCTTACTCGAGCCTGCCTCGGCCCAAAAAGCATAATCTGAGACTTGGATGGATTCAGGGACAAACAATATTTTTCCGATATATCGAGCAGTGATTGCAGATCATTATTCAACAAAGTTACTGCGTTGATAAGGTTCGATTCAAGAAAAGAAATATAAAGTTTCGTATCATCTGCATAAAAGTGACTGTTGCAGTATTTAATAAATTTTTGGAAAGATGAAACGTAGATAGAAAAAAGAAGTGGGCCCAAGATGGAACCTTGAGGTACCCCATTGCGGACTGTGCGCATTCTTGATTTATTATCCCTATAAGAGACATACTGCTGCCTGTCAGACAAATAACTTTCAATTAAACGCAGCGCACCTTCACTAAAATTGATGTGACTTAAAGTAGCCAACAGTAGCCGATGATTTATCCTATCAAACGCTTTCGTGTAATCGAGTAATACTAGCAGAGTGAGTTCGTTATTATCTGTTGCTGTTAGGATATCGTCGGTCACTGACAACAAAGCCGTTGCACAGCTATACATAGGTCTAAAACCCGACTGCTTTTCAGGTAATACATTGTACAAATCCACGTGTTTTTTTATTTGAGTAAAAATTATTTTTTCAAATATTTTTGAGAGAGTTGGGAGAATACTGATCGGTCTAACATCTTTAAAATCAGTCGGATTTTTTTTTTTCGCCAGGGGTAGAACTGCTGCGGTCTTCCAGCACTCCGGAAATATGTTTTGTTCTATTGAGAAGTTAATTATATGCGTAATATAGGGAATTATAAAGGGACAACAGAGCAGTAACATCCGTAGATTTATTTCGTCATTACCTTGAGCATGAGATTTCACTGATAGGAGCGTCTTATAAACCAGTTCCTCTTCCACAAAAGAAAAATTAAAATCATTAGTACCCGGCATTTTGTTGGACAAAAGAAAACTTAGAGTATCGTCACAAGGTGTACCATTTGTTTCGGAAGCACTAATAAAATAATCATTAAGCTGCTCGACATCAGCCAGGACATCTGGCAGATCTCCACTAGAGTTTTTGGAATAAATATTTAAAGTTCTTAGTTCACGATACAGAGCCTTTGATGACTTATCAGAGGAAAATTTAGTGTTTAGATAGGCTCTTTTTTCATTCCTAATAGCGGTTTTTGTAAGATTCCTTAAGGTCTTATAATAATCCCAGTGAGCCGGAGTTTTTGTCCGCTTATATTTTTGTAATGCCTTATCCCGTAGGCGCATCATAAGTCTGACGTTCGGCGTCAGCCAAGGACATGGTTTTTTACTTTTAATTTTAAAAGATTTTACTGGAGCATGTTTATTAAACAAATTAAGCAGCAATTCATTGAAAACTGACAGTTTTGCGTCGATATTACCTAAATACAAAATCTTCCAAAATTCGGTATTGCATAAATCTATATTAAAAGTATATTCATCAATGTCTGATAGGCGTCGTGCGGTAAACATTGCCTCAGTCTCCATGTGCGCATCAGTAGCAACATTAAGATTAATAAGACAATGATCTGTAGGAATACTTAGGCTATCCACGACCCCGCAATCCACAACCGAGACAGACTCCGAACAGACAAACCAATCCAAAAGGGTAGCAGACGTTTTGCTAAAACGCGTGGGTTTGTTAACCAGCTGCGTAAGACCAAACGACTCAATCGCATCCTGAAATCTTTTTATTAGGTTTGAACCAGTTTGTAAATAATCCACGTTAAAGTCCCCGCAGCAAATTATATTTTCAAAAGACGGAACAATCTGCCAAAGACAAAAATTTAACAAGACAATAATAAGGAATGACGGTTTGGCGCTGTTCGATTAATTATTTTGGATCATCGGATATCATGTTTTATTTCTTTTTACACATGTTTTGGTCTGTCTACCAAATAGGGTCTAAATCATTATAATATTTTTTCCTTGTTTCACTTTTTCCCAATAGCCTGACAGAGACAAAACTATATAGAATCATCTGCAGCGTTGCCAATGCTGGCCCGAACGGGGTAGATCTACCCCTTTGCAAAAGAATCTCGCTCGCTACCTCCCCTCAAGCAAATCTACCCCGATTTCCAGTATCCGCTATAACAAAACTTGTTTAAATACAAAAAATGAGCATGAAAAGGTTAATCGGTCGATTAAAAAATCAACAAAAATCGACAAGGAACAGAAAATTTGATCTTGATTCCTCCTGTTTGTTGCCAGATTGTCTTGATTGTATGAAATAGCGCGCTTGATTAGTTACGATTACATGCCGATTTTTGCATACAAAAATTTATTATTCCTCTACCTCGGACCGCCATTTGGCATAGTCTTTGACTATGCCTGTTTAAAAACATCCAGGAAGTATAAGGACGCCGGAAGCGGGGAATCGCAAGCGTAGTATCACTTAAATTCCTATCTAATGGATATTCTGGATTACCAATGGACACTTAAAACCATATGTCTTATGGCTTTGCAAAAATAGAGATCCATGTGACATCCTTTATTGGACCATGGATATTCTGGATTAACAATGGACGTCTAAAAAGTATATGTCCAATGGCTTTACCAAAATAAACATTTATGTGACCTCCGTTACAGGACCATGGATATTTTGGATTACCAATGGACATTCAAAACCATATGCCTTATGGCTTTGTAAAAATAGATATCCATGTGACCTCCGTTACAGGACCATGGATATTCTGGATTAACAATGGACGTCTAAAAAGCGTATGTCCAATGGATTTACCAAAATAAACATTTATGTGCCTCTGTTACAGGACCATGGATATTCTGGATTACCAATGGACATTCAAAACCATATGCCTTATGACTTTGCAAAAATAGATATCCATGTGACATCCTTTATTGGACCATAGATATTCTGGATTAACAATGGACGTCTAAAAAGCATATGTCCAATGGATTTATCAAAATAAACATTTATGTGCCTCTGTTACAGAACCATGGATATTCTGGATTACCAATGGACATTCAAAACCATATGCCTTATGACTTTGCAAAAATAGATATCCATGTGACATCCTTTATTGGACCATAGATATTCTGGATTAACAATGGACGTCTTAAAGGTATATGTCCAATGGCTTTACCAAAATAAACATTTATGTGACTTTCGTTATAGGATCATGGATATTCTGGATTACCAATGGACATACAAAACCATATGCCTTATGGCTTTGCAAAAATAGATATCCATGTGACATCCTTTATTGGACCATGGATATTCTGGATTAACAATGGACGTCTAAAAAGCATATGTCCAATGGCTTTACCAAAATAAACATCCATGCAACCGCCGTTACAGGACCATGGATATTCTGGATTACCAATGGACATTCAAAACCAGATGCCTTATGGCTTTGCAAAAATAGATATCCATGTGACATCCTTTATTGGACCATGGATATTCTGGATTAACAATGGACGTCTAAAAAGCATATGTCCAATGGCTTTACCAAAATAAATATCCATGCGACATCCGTCACAGGACCATGGATATTCTGGATTACCAATGGACACTCAAAGCCATATGTCTTATGGCTTTGCAAAAATAGATATCCATGTGACATCCTTTATTGGACCATGGATATTCTGGATTAACAATGGACGTCTTAAAGGTATATGTCCAATGGCTTTACCAAAATAAACATTTATGTGACTTTCGTTATAGGATCATGGATATTCTGGATTACCAATGGACATACAAAACCATATGCCTTATGGCTTTGCAAAAATAGATATCCATGTGACATCCTTTATTGGACCATGGATATTCTGGATTAACAATGGACGTCTAAAAAGCATGTGTCCAATGGCTTTACCAAAATAAACATCCATGCAACCGCCGTTACAGGACCATGGATATTCTGGATTACCAATGGACATTCAAAACCAGATGCCTTATGGCTTTGCAAAAATAGATATCCATGTGACATCCTTTATTGGACCATGGATATTCTGGATTAACAATGGACGTCTAAAAAGCATATGTCCAATGGCTTTACCAAAATAAATATCCATGCGACATCCGTCACAGGACCATGGATATTCTGGATTACCAATGGACACTCAAAGCCATATGTCTTATGGCTTTGCAAAAATAGATATCCATGTGACATCCTTTATTGGACCATGGATATTCTGGATTAACAATGGACGTCTAAAAAGCATATGTCCAATGGCTTTACCAAAATATACATCCATACGACCTTCGTCACAGAACCATGGATATTCTGGATTACCAATGGACACTCAAAACCATGTGCCTTATGGCTTTACAAAAATAGATATCCATGTGACATCATTTATTGGACCATGGATATTCTGGATTAACAATGGACGTCTTTAAAGCATATGTCCAATGGCTTTACCAAAATAAACATCCATGCGACCTCCGTTATAGAACCATGGATATTCTGGATTACCAATGGACATTCAAAACCATATGCCTTATGGCTTTGCAAAAATAGATATCCATGTGACATCCTTTATTGGACCATGGATATTCTGGATTAACAATGGACTTTTAAAAAGCATATGTCCAATGGCTTTACCAAAATAAACATCCATGCGACCTCCGTTACAGGACCATGGATATTCTGGATTACCAACGGACATTTAGAACCATATGCCTTATGGCTTTGCAAAAATAGATATCCATGTGACATCCTTTATTGGACCATGGATATTCTGGATTAACAATGGACGCCTAAAAAGCATATGTCCAATGGCTTTACCAAAATAAACATCCATGCGACCTCCGTCACAGGACCATGGATATTCTGGATTACCAATGGACACTCAAAGCCATATGTCTTATGGCTTTGCAAAAATAGATATCCATGTGACATCCTTTATTGGACAATGGATATTCTGGACTAACAATGAACCTACAAGTCAACATGTCCATTGGCATTACATAAATGGATATCCATATGACTTCCGTAAATGGTCCACGGACGTCCGGAGTCTTTTATGGCTTTAAAATGGACATCCATTGGATATTATGTGCTGTTTGGGCAGGAGCATGTCAACCTTCTGAGAGTTCGTATAATTTTCCATTTTTAATGGTAAAATTAACTTGTAATTCAAGAATGTTGATCGTATACTTGAGTAAATTTCATAGACTGGTGACAATTTGTCAATAATTGTCAAATTATTAAATGCCATAGCAACAAGGTCACTTAAAAAATTATTGTTACAGGTAATTTGATTTTAATATTATTACTAATAATACTTAATATTGTAAATATTTTCTTCTGGCAAAACAGCTCATTCAACGAAAAATATTAAAGAGGTAAAATAGCTTCCAAATACATCCAGTCACTCTAGAATAATATCTGGGTTGTCATAAAGCCGTTCATATAAAAAACGAGGAGAAATGTTGACGTATTATATCACTTTTATAATACTTCCACTTATTTACAGTCGGTGACTATACTACTAGAAAACGTCATTTTATAGTATTAGTCTACATACTAAAAATCATTAAAATCGATTAGCAGGTTTTCACGAAATTTAGGAAAAACCAATACTTTTACAAGTTTTTGACGCCCTCTACCGGCTAAACGAGACAATTTTGGATACAACTAAGTCGGCTTAGATCGACCTATTTTGACGTCAGGACTCTGTCGTCAAATGTTGTACACGTATTTTCCGGACACCCTGTATAGAAGCCCATTGAGAGCTAGTAGCTTTAGTGGTGATAAACGCATTTGATAGATGATTCAATTATGATAATAAGTTTTAGATGAAACAAATATGACTACAATGAAATTTTAAAATTTTTTAAAACATATATTTTAAAAATCCTTAACATGATATTTTATGAAATTTAGTAAACTTTTGATATTCTGTCTTCTCTTTCCTTAGCTCTTTTTAGCCAAGCTCTCTTTCACAGTCTTTCTGTATTGCTGATATCTTTCATATTTTGTCAGCATCTAAAAAGAAAAAAATGTTAACAGTAATGATATGCGATAATATGATATAAAACTGACAGTTTTTTAAAACTTGAACTTAGAATTTTTTTTTTAAGTACTTACCTATAATCAATTTTGCTAAATTTAGCTCACTAATTTTAATAGGATATAAAACTGAGTTTTTTAAAACTTGAACTTAGAATTATTTTTTTAAGTACTTACCTATAATCAATTTGGCTAAATTTAGCTCACTAATTTTTCTTTTTCCCAGTTAAATTGCTGAGCTAGTCTGTTAGATATTGCATCTTTTGACAAAATCATAACTTGTACTTCCGCCATATCTTGCGAGGAGTCTTGCCTGAAATAAAAAAATGTTTTTGGAATACATATTACATAAGCAAGCACATTAAATGTGTATCCACATAAATTTAATCTTAATTTAAAAGAAAGTTGTAAATTAAAAACAAAAAAAATCATTAAACTTACCGCCGCGCGCCGGTTCAAAGTTTTCTTGTTTCATTAGAAATTCTTCAAATATTTTTAATTCTTCTATGTTTACCAAAGAAAAATTTAGCCCCAAAGCTTCGTAAAACGCCGGTGATACTGACAGCAGGTCCCGCTTGTAATGAGTGGCTCTTTAACTGTTTTACTTCATTGTATATGTCTGTCACAATATTTCGAGTAATATGATATTGGTTAGTTAAGGTTATAACAAAAAATTAAGTTGAAACGTTTGCTACAATTATGACGATAAATTAACTTACCAATATTGGTAGACTGGTTGCAGCACCTACTGCACGAGTTACTACATTGAATTTTGGTTTGAGCCGAAACTAAAAAAAATTAAATAATTAATTTATTAAAGTTAAAACTTATTTCTAAGAAAATGGCGTGTGTAGGTTTAGTTTCAATAATTGTGGGATCCAATTATTATTCTAAAATGTAAAGTAAGTACCTAACAATAATTTATGGATTAAAATTTGTAGGTTCAAGTGACTTCTAACTCTTTTATCTTGCAAGCAGATTTAAATTTTGTATGTGTTTAACATACCTTCTATTTTATTTTGCTCATGATTTTGTTCTTTATTTCGATTACAAAAATTGTTTTTAAAAACTGGATCATCATTTTGGAACATTTGGTGAATGGACCATCACTCTGGTGGTTTCTGCTCCTACAAATATATACTGGGTAAAGCATTATTTATTTATTTATTTATTTATTTATTTGCACAAATAAGATGCCAACAGGCCAATGGCCCAGGCTTGGCACCCACGGTTTACAATGTTGTGTACAGACTTATACCTATTACTAAGATTGTAATATTATCGTTAGTTCATCAATTAAAATTAAGAACATCAATAGTATGATCTCTAAGCCTTTTTTAAAATGTTGATAGAGGTAAATTAAACAAATCAATATTGTAATATAAAGTGTGGTTAAGCGATTTATGGGAGAATGTTTACCTGAATTTGTTCTATAAAAACAGTTTGCAAATAGATTATTATGACGAAAGTTTTGTGAAGGAATATTAAAACCTATACCGAAAAGCAAATTTGGATCATCGATATAGTTGTTGATAATTTTAAATAAAAAGCGAATATCAGCTTGAGTACGCTGACACTCAAGGGGCAATAACTGAAAAGTTCGTTGAAGTTCTAATAAGTTGGCGTGAGGGTCGAAAATGTCGGTGCTTTTAAAGTTTAAAAATCTGAGAAACTTGTTTTGAATACTTTCCAATGTGTTTTTATATACAGCATATTGAGGTGTCCAGACGACAGAGGCTAAACTTAGTCTGCTATAAACATATGCAAAGTCCAGAACTTTTAAAGAGTGTACGGAAGACAGAAACTTGCACGACCTAAATATGAAACCTAAAATACGATTACATTTGTTAGCAACATAACTAATGTGCTCGTTAAAAATAATTTTTTTTGTCATAAATACCACCAAGATCCTTTATCTTATCTACTTTTTTAAGGAAAATTCCATTAAATTTGTAACCATAAGAAAAAATATTGACATTTCTTGAGAACGAAATAAATACACATTTATCTAAGTTCAAAGAGAGTTTATTTAAAATACAATATTGGAAAAACAAATCCAATTCACTCTGTAGCAGTAAACAATCCCCAATACTTCCTATTGTGAAAAATATTTTCATATCATCCGCGTAATGCAAAATTTTACAAAAGTTAAAACATTTTTTCACATCGTTTAAATATATAATAAAAAGTAAAGCTCCAAGTGGGAACCTTGGGGCACACCAGAAGTTACATTGTAAACAGGAGACTGGTGACCGTTCACTGCCACAAACTGTGATCGATTAAATATATAGGACGTTATCCACCTCACAAGGTCTCCATATATACCAATCTCACTCAGTTTTGCTACTAAAATATTGTGATCAATGTTATCAAATACTTTACTGAAATCGGTATATATGGAATCCACCTGAATTTGACAATCCATGGAAGAGAGAATGTACCCTGATTACGATACTAGATTCGATTCAATAGATCGTTTAGGAAAAAATCCGTGTTGTTCGTCAATAATAAGAGGTTTTATGGAATTAAGAACTAACTTATGCACAATAGATTCTAAAACTTTTCCAAAGATGTTAAGTTTGCTTATGGGTCTGTAATTTGTAACACTTTCTCTCATTCCGCTTTTGAAAATAGGGATAACACTAGCCAGTTTCCATTTTTTAGAAAATTCGCACATTTCAAACGACATATTAAAAAGTTGACAAAAAAAAAATTTTAATCTATGTCAGACTTGGACCTTTTCCACTTTTTAGCCTTACTTTTGTTTACTATTATTTTTATGGTATTGTGTTTAAAGTATATAGGAAATTTTTTGTTAATAATTTTTTTTTGAAAAGTAGTGATTTAAGCCATTATAAATCTCGTTATAGAAATATTCAACGGATTCATTAATGCTAGAAGATTTAAGTGTTTGCTCCCAGTTTATGTTATCAAAATAGGCATTGATACCCTCATAGTCACCATTTCTAAAATTATAAACACTTTGTCCCTTATCAAAGCCGAGCAGTGGTGGGGATAAACAAGTAAGATTAAATTCAACTGATTTATGGTGAATATCTTCTGTCACAAGGAGTTGACATGAGGTAATAAGATCTTTAACTATCAGATCATTAGACAATATTAGGTCAAGTAATCTATGATTATTATTTTTAAGGCCAATAAATTGAAAAAGCCCAAAAAGACTTAACGTATCATAAAATGTGTTAAACTTAGAGTCTTCATTTTCAGGAAGGTAAAGGTTACACTTGTGCTTAAGGTACCAGTTTACGTATGGAAAGTTTAAGTCTCCACAAATTAAAATTTTATCATATATAATATCACAAGAGATAAAATTTTGTCGGCAAAATTTTCGAAAGGTATGAAAGTTTGTTGCTTGGCAATTTCGCGAATGACATTTTTGACAAAATCACGAGCCGTCAGGCGAGTGATTTTGTCGAAAATGTCATGAGCGAAATTGCTTAAAAGCAACAAACTTAAATAAATCCTTGAGAACAATTTTGCTTACACAATTTTTTCTCGAGTGGTATTCGACATGACTATTTAACTAGAAAAAAGACAAAGAACAATAAAATTAGAAAACTTTTATTTAAGAATAAAACAAAAAAATTACTTATTTATTGATGTAAAAGTTACAGTTGTGATAATTAAACGTTTGTGCATTATTTGATTGATTTTGATTTCATGATATTACTTGATCTGGTGCTTTTTCTCTTAAGTTTGCAATTAATTTTAAATGATGTTCAGAGTCTAACTGCAAATAAGGCTTCAAAGAATTGGCGTGGGAATGTCCTGTTAATTTGATAATTTCTTGCTCACCAACGCCATTTTTTGCAAGGGCAGAAATAGTGGAAGAGCGATGTGAATGGTTTGTTACTTTAAATTTTTTGGTATTTACGCCGATTTTTTCTGCTGAGATTTTGGTCCATTTCGACATGCTGTTTATTCCAATAGGCATGTTTTTGTACCAAATTCCTTTTTTCCAATTTGGATGAACTGTCAAAAAGAGCCTGTCACTTGTAATTTCTGGATTGGTATTTCTTTTTTCAAATAATTTTAAAAATAGACGAATAGGACAAAGATCTTTGTTAGTGTTGTTTTTTACCAACCATTTGCTACTGGCCAAGGCTTTTGCACCTCCTTGTGTAGTCTTTGAAAATATGGGATTGTATTCGATACGTCCCGTAAATTCTTCATTTAGGTCTAATTCTTTGTGGAAATAATGTACTTTGCAGTTCACTGCTTCGTTGCCTCGCCACGCAAGTTCAAAAGAAAATAAGTGAAATATTTTTTTCTGTAGGCCGTCTGGGGTGTCTTCGTCATGAATTTTTATCATTTCCAATAATTCTTGTGTTGTAAGGGCTTTCGAACTTGTTTTTCTTTTTTCTTGGTTACCTTGAAGTTGTTTTCGTTTTAAGTCCTTTGCCAAACGGGCTGATTTAAAAAGAATGTCGGTAAATGGGTCTATTTTTATATTAAATTCTTGATAATACTTTTCTTGTAGCATCTGCGCCGTGGTATTCCATATGCTTTTGATACTTGACTCTTTGTAGTCCTCTCCATTTAGTTTTTTCATGTTGTAAGCATAATCTTCCATAATTTTTGCTAATTCTTCGGCTGGAGTATGCTTTTCAAGCTTATAATCTCTTATCAATAAGAACTGCGAAAACTGTCGCCAAATGGAAGTTTTGGAGATACGCGTATTTGGAGGTATATTCTCCGACACTGCCTTTTTAATTTCTGTAATGGATTGTATTCCAAATCTGTTTTTTTCTTCAGAAACACTCATTTTTGAACTAAAATAATTTGACGTTTGTTAACAAGAAATAATACAATGGCATTTTAAATAATTAACAGAACCATGGTAACAAAACTTCTTTCAATCAAAAATTAAAATTTTGCCGCGGCAAAAATCACATGTGAATTTTGTCCAGGTAGGTGCAGGTAGTAATTTTGCCAGTAGAAGTTGCTATGACATTTTGCCAGTGTAAAACACTCTAGTTAAATAGTCAGTAGAAATTGTATCCAAAATCGAATATAGTTTATCAACAAAGCATATTAAAGCCGCATCGTTACCTGGGGGGATGTAAGCACAACACAGATGAACTTTACCACTATCCTTGGCATAAATTACGACCCACAGTGTGTAAGAGGATCTAACGCACCGAATGGCGATATTGGCGTTGTTGCCAGCTTTTTAGTTTGTCTGGAATTCGAACGAATTTTATATTTTTAAATATAACACCCAGTATATTTTTTCATTTTTAAATTCCATATAAAATTATAATTATTTTTTATTAAATGCATTATTAGTTTATACTTCATAGTTTCCGAGATATAGACTCTCGAAAAGTGACATTTTTGAACTTTGACAGCTTATAACTTTTTAACAGTACGTCTTAGAGCAAAACGGCTTACATATCCCTATCTTCAATTTTTATTATCTTCCCAAAAAATCAACTTCCGGTTAAACCGGATGTAACTCGAAGGCAGGAAATATAGTTGTTCCGGTTTAACTGGAAGTTGATTTTTTTGGGAAGATAATAAAAATTGAAGATAGAGATGATTTTCAAAATTTTTAGTTATAAAATCTTTCAAATGAGAAGGCAGTAAGTTTTGTTGTATTTTAAAAATAAAAGTACAAATCAAAAGAAATATTAAATTTTTAATATTTAACCACTGAAGTTTCTCTAACATTAAATTTATTTTCGTATATTTATCCACATTTAAAATTATACACATAGCTTTATTTTGCAAAACTTGGAGTCTATTAAAGACCCCATCATTTGCTGTGTATAAAATAGTTGAACAATATTAAAAATGAGGTAAAATTATAGTGTTATAAATTGTTTTTCGTGAAAATAAACTCAAATTTTGACTAATTCTTTTTAAATAATTAATTTTTTTTTCAATTTTACATACCAGATTTTCAAAATGTAATTCAAATTTTAACTTAGAATCTAAAATTACTCCCAAATATTTAAAAGAGTCTATAATTTCTAAGTTTTCATCATCAACAAAAATATTTATGTCTGTATTAATCACGCTATTTCCAATAACCATAAATTTTGTTTTAGAAACATTTAATTTTAATTTATTTACCTTTAACCAGTTTGATAAAGTTTTTAATTCAAAATTTAAAATGTCTATACAATCAAGAATATTTTTACCCTTTATATATAATAAGGTATTATCAGCAAACATTTGAATACAACTTTGTTTTAAAACATTTGGCATATCATTTATATAAAGAATAAATAATAATGGACCCAATATGCTACCTTGTGGTACCCCAATATTTTTATGTTCCTTTTTAGAAAAAATATTATCAATTTTTGTTTTTTGCTGCCTATTACTTAAATAATTTTGAAACCATTTATAAACAACTCCCCTTAATCCATACTGATATAATTTTTTTAATAATTTATCCCTATCAATTGTTTCGAATGCACGTTTAAAATCCAAAAATACTGCCAATACAACTTTATTTTTGTCAACGCTTCGCTTCCAATTTTCAATTACAGACTGGCTTGCCGTTTCTGTTGAATATATGCTAACAAGTACTTTACAATCTAAAATCCTGAGAGGAAACGTTGCTTTTCAAATAACAATCTAAACATTAAAATAGTAACAAAGTCAAATTCATTCTGCAGTAGAGTCAAAAAGTGATTGGTAGGGATTCACCAGAAACCTTCGGGTTGGTCTTTCTTCCTGGTGCTGGTGTTCATACTCGTTCTCTTGTTCGTCCACCTGGTTCGAAATTATGCTTGAAGGAGGCGGGTATGGGCTGGGTACAGTATCTTGTGGTCTTGAGTCTGAGTATGTTGAGTTCTAGGTCGAAAGTGTGCTTGAAGGAGAAAGGTACAGGCTGGTCACAGTACATTGTGGGCTTGAGTATGAGTATGTGTAGTTAGACGCAGTCGGTGTTCTCGTAGTCTGAACACTTAGCAGCGGACGCGCAGCAAAGGAATAGTTGTTACAAGTCAGAACAGAGTTTGCTTGTATTTGGGTAATGCCTCGTTTATCTTTAATTTCCTTTATTTTATTTAAAATTGTCATATGCAAGTCCAGAAGTTCTGTCGCATTCATATTTCATGTGTGGGGTAAAAATGATAGGAGCACTACTTCGTTGTCGTTTGGAACAGGGTGAGTAGAAAGGCCTAACCGCGATTCATTTTCTGACGATTTGATCTTCTTTAATTCAGTTAAAATTTCCTTCTCTACAAAGTCTAGCTCTCGTTTGGATTTTGCACCTTTCTTTCTGTCTTGTGTATGTTCTATCAAAGGTAAAACATTGGATGGGGTATTAGCTGATGTTGTAGATATGTCGTCTCCAGTTAAAGTAGCATTGGAGGAACCTGCTAATGGTGACTGCAAGTCATACTCTCCTTCAGTCTCTCCTTCAAAAGTTCTCTGGGTAAAATTGCTTTCGGTTTCGTCCTTTTGTGCTACTTTAAGCAAAAAGTTTAAATGTTCGCTATAAACATTTTTTCTTCGCGCCTTGCCCACTCTTGGTTAGTAGAGACCTCATAAATGCATCTCTAACATTTGACCACTTCTGCATAATCATTTCGCCTGTAATAAAAGAGAAATTTAAATAATTTTTAATTTTATGGAATAAAAAGTTAAAATAAATTTCCACGAAAGAATGCTAAATGAGCATTGTTTGTTTTTCAGATATTTAGCATCAGGCTGTACGTTGACCGATCTACATTATACCTACCGGATTGGGATATCAACGTTAAGTAATATTATAAATTTAATTTGTCTCCAAATATGGGCCACATTTCAACCAACTTTCCTCAAAGAAATGACGAAAGAAGATTGGACACTGGTCGCCAATAAATTCGAGAGTTCAGCGCATTTTCCTATGTGTCTCGAGGCCATTGATGGGAAACATATTCGGATAGAAAATTTCCCTAATGCTGGATCAATAAATTTCAATTATAAGAAGTTTTACTCAATAGTTCTTTTGGCAATTGCCGATGCAGACTACAAGTTTCTCTTCGTCGATATTGGAGCATATGGGAAGGACTGCGATTCTTCCATTATACAAGGCACTGAATTTTGGAGAAGGCTAATTAATTTGGAATTGGATCTTCCAGATGCGAGGCCAATTACACCAGCAACGGGTTTAAAAGTGCCTTATGTTTTTATTGCCGATAACGCATTTTCTATGAATGAGCATATGCTCAAGGATTTTTCTAACCATAATTTAAGCATCAAACAACGTGTCTTTAATTACAGGTTACATAGAGCTCGGCGATATGTTGAATGTGCTTTCGGAATACTAACAAACAAATGGCGTATATTTCACAGAGCAATAAATGTGTCCAAAACTATCTCAAAAAACATTGCCAAAGCCTGTGTAGTATTACATAATATAGTACGCGTAAAAGATGGTTATCGTACGGACGATTTAATTTTGGTTTCCAGTTCCCAATTGAAAAGAATACCTCAAGAACCCAAAGAACCCTTGAAACAGTCTGCTAATAAGACAGGACAAGGTGTACGGTCCTGTTTTGCGAATTATTTTGTCAGTAAAGAGGGTGCACTACCATGGCAGCTCTCAAAAAGTTAATTTTTCCGTTTAATTAGGTACTGCCTAAAAATGCCACGCATACTTTTGATCCAAGGGAAATAATAAACAAAGTACCCTCAACGCCCTCAATACATTTTGATAATTTTGTAATTATACAGGGTGATTCATCTCAGTCCTTTGTAGCTCCGTTAATACTTAAATTAGGACTTTGTAATGGTTATTTTTGTTATGTAAAGGGATTCACAGAAAACACTGCCGGTTGGTGGTAATATTTTTATTACCCTGAAAAATAATAAAATATTTTAACAAGAAAGGGTTGTTTTAACTAAAACTAGCGTCCCGTTTGAAATCAAAACTAATAATAATCTTCTAAACCGGGCGACCTTGCACTTGTCGTTGATGGAGCTGGATCGATCGATAGACGGCGGCATACCATCTGATGGAACCCGGTTTCATGCAAATTAGGCTAAAAATAGCACAATAGGAGTCTCTTGTTACACTCTTCCCTCCTGGTCTCGAACTCTACTTGAGGAGGGACCAGTTGAATCTTTCTTCTTGGGTGGCCTTCCTCGTTTCTTCATCGGAATTATGGGTTGTTCATTCTCTTTTATATTGGTTTCAGTTAGGGTGGATATATGATGTACACCCAAAGGTACAGTAGGATCGTCAGGATTGGCGAGTTGGTAACTTGTAGGTGAAATAACCCGCAAAATCTGATATGGCCCATCACGTTTAGGATAAAACTTAGATGTTACTCCTTTCCTTGCATTACTAAGGACATGAACGGTTACCCAGACTTTGTCACCTACTTGAAGCATTGGAACATCCCGTCTTCTTTCATCTGCATAATGCTTTTGCCTATCTTGCAGCGTTTCATGTACATTTCGGGCCTTTTTCCATGTATCTGCCATTTTCCTCAAATATGGGGTAATTTGAGGAACAAAATTCTCAATTACTGCATTAATTTGTTGGCAGTCAACACATAAACGTATGTCATCTGTTTTCTTTGGAACAAGGACTACTGGTGCAGCCCAGGGACTTTCACACTCTTCAATAATACCTTCATTCAGAAGCCTATCGAGTTCTTCCTTTAGCACCTGCTTTTTCTGAGGAGCCATGCGATATGGAGGTGAAGCTATAGGAGAATGATTTCCAGTATTTATATAATGAACCGCATATGGAGTCGGTTCTCCCCCCACTTTAAACGTATCTTTTCGTTCTTCCAAGAATGTACTCAATTTCAATCGTTCTTGTTCAGAAAGTACGGTACCTTCATCGAGTCTTAAAACATCTGTATAGAAAATGTTAACGTTAGCGGCGAGATCAGCGTTTACCTTAGATTGATCATCACTACTAACATTTAATGAATTTTCATAAGACAAATAATATTCTTTGGAAGGGAAATCGGAGAACTTCCATTTTTGATTAGAAGAATCAAGAATATTTTTGAATCTTGTATACAATCTATGCCAAATAGGGTAAGAGTATTGGTATCGGGAAAAACAATAAACTTTGTAGGAATCACTCTGTTTTCAAGACTAATGTTTACTAGTGTAGTAAGCACGTCCTTTATTTGACATTGACCATCCGCAAGTTTAACTGTTATTCTTTCCTTTATAAATTGGCAACCTTCTGCTTGTAAAAGTTTATAAAGCATTTGACTAGCAACACTTTGTTTCGCTGCAGTATCAATAAGGCCTTGGCTGAAATGGCCTAATATGTTAACTTGTAAAGCGGGTCTATCACGAGGACCAACTAGTGTATCGAGACTGAAAAATTCTAGTGAAGCCACCCCTGTTTTTTTACAATTTGGACAGTTAGATCGAATAAAACCGGGTTTTCCACAGCCATAGCAAGTTATGCTTGCGGAAGAAAGATTTGGCGACCATTGTGTAGTAGAACTAGTACTCGGATTTGTAGAAACCAGATTTTCTTGGGTTTTACAACTTTGTGCTTCGTTTTCTACTATGGACTGTTTCTTCAAAAACTTTCGGCATTCGTCTTGAACATGACCAAAATTACGACAAAACTGACATCGTACACGTGTATCTTTATTATCACTTGCCCTATTATTACTTTCAAATGTCTCTTCAATAAGTCTAGCTTGTTTTAACAGCTCGTTAAAATTGTCTACTTTATCGCGAGGTAATTTTTCTCGAATCGAACGATTAAGCAGTCCATACACCATATCTAGCTGTACATGTTCGGAGACTGTATTACTTGGTAGTTGCGCTAAAATAGAACGCGCTTTGCACACAAAAATGTCAATAGGCATATTGTCATCTTGTTATTTTGAAAATAACTCGCGGTAAACACGATAAGGCGGTTTTTGAGGGCCAAATGTTGTACGCAACAGAGTTATGGCATCGTCCCAAGAGTTTATTGTCGCTTTAACACATTGAAACCACGTCGCGGCAAAACCGTCCAATATCATTGGAAGTCCTTTTAAAGCGTTATCATCAGAAACCTGCGCACAGTCTTTATAAATCGTGACAGAGTCTATAAAAGCATTAACATTTGAGTTTTTACTACCATCAAATCTGGATGTACAATTTACAAAATTTCCGTTTAAAACAGGCACATTTTGTGTGGGTACCGGATTCTGATGTACAACAGTAAGTTTTTCTAAAAGTTGCTTAAATTGTTCATCGCTCAATGTTACAGCCATTTTTGTTTTAGAGTCTTTACTGTCTTTAGTAATTTGGCGAGAACGCAAATTATACAATTATACTTATTAGCCTCCGTGGTTAAAATAGTTAAAGTTCTGTACTTACAGTTTGTCTAATTTGCTATGCACTTTTTTTTACTTTATACTTAATACTGTCTGTATCGATGCAATCACAACATCCAGTCCGAGATTAATCCGGAAACCGAAAAATGCCAAGATGACCGCCAACTCACAAAAATACTGTCAAATTTTGCACAACCGACACTATTCCTGGCCTCAACGTGGTAATATTTTTATTACCCTGAAAAATAATAAAATATTTTAACAAGAAAGGGTTGTTTTAACTAAAACTAGCGTCCCGTTTGAAATCAAAACTAATAATAATCTTCTAAACCGGGCGACCTTGCACTTGTCGTTGATGGAGCTGGATCGATCGATAGACGGCGGCATACCATCTGATGGAACCCGGTTTCATGCAAATTAGGCTAAAAATAGCACAATAGGGGTCTCTTGTTACACCTTTTAAATTATAAACACGTAATCTGAATGTTAAAGTGCATTTTTTATGGAAAATATTTTTGATTATACAGAATGACCCGAAAAAAGTGTGAAGTCATAATGACATAGTTTTTTAAATGGTGTGTTTACCTCACTTCCGATTTTTTGGGATTTTTAGATTTGCATTCTATAATAAGAAAACTATCGTTTTTAACAAAAAAAGAGCTGTCCGCAAAAATTTCACAATCAACATACCTACAATTTATTGTCAAAATTTGCCTGGCCTAGTTGTATTTTTAGCAACTTTTATACCCAGTGGTGTAAACCCAAATTTTTTACATTTTATTGTTTTAGCCGATTAGCCAATCAATTTTAACAAAATTTGAGGTTTATGTAGACAACCACCAGGCCCGGTCCCAGCGCCCGGGCAACCCGGGCCGACGCCGGGGGCGCAATGTCCAAGGGGCGCAAAATAACGCCAAAGGTAAAACAAATAAGCGTCTGTATAACCTTCGATGTATAATATACATATTTAAAAGATAAGGGCGCCCACGTATTTTTTATAAATTCTGAAACAAAGCGGACGCCTTTAACCCATTTAATAGGGGTCAAAAAAACATCGAAAATGGAACATCGATGATCTTTAAACATCGATATTTATAGTCCGCCCTTAGCGCGACGCGGTGAGCGCGGCGCGGCGACTAAAAAAGAAACAGCAGGCTCAGTTGGATAGCCTCGTGTCGACTTGTTTTTTTTTCTAAAATTAAAACATTGCATGGAGCAAATTATTTTCAAATTAGTCACTGCATAATGCACAGAGAGCCTCTCCTTCTTAAAATATCACGTAAAAAAAAATTAAATATTTTTGATGGTACAGTGTCACCAGTAAAGTCCGCATCATATGGGATTTTTTTTTATTTATAGCTTTATTCGAAATTTGACTTTGGCATCAAGTTCTGCTTCGATCGAGATGAAAATTAAGCAAAAAAATAGTAGCTACGTGATTCGCATTATCTGTCAAATGCATTTTTATATGCATTTTCTAGCCAAAATGCAAAATTTCAGCTGCATAAGATAATTTTGATTTTTTACCTATATTTTGTAAATTGCACCACTTTTGCAAAATAAGACTTAACGCAACCTACATAAAACTTCTTAGTTTTGACAATGCTTTATTTCAGATACATTTTCTTTAAAGTAGCGCCATATTAAATGTGTGTTTTTCTACCAAATCAAAATTGGGCTATTAAAATTTGGTCGCATGTGATGCAAAGTTTATTTGTTTCTGACCCTGTGTAAGGTAACTTCATAAAAGAAGTATTTTTGATAACGTAGTTTGTGTCTGAAAGTAGAAAAATAAAAAATAAAATAAAGGGGCTTTAAATTAAATCGTTGAAAATAGATAAACTTTACGTTAAGTTAAAGTAAAATTTATTTTCCACTTAATGAACACTTTACTGATTCAAAAATACTTATTTTATGAAGTTGCCTTATACAGGGTCAAAAACAAATAAAATTTGCATTACATGCGACCAAATTTTAATAGCCCAATTTTGATTTTGTAGAAAAACACACATTTAATATGGCGCTACTTTAAAGAAAATGTATCTGAAATAAAGCATCGTCAAAACTAAGAAGTTTTATGTAGGTTGCGTTGAGTCTTATTTTGCAAAAGTGGTGCAATTTACAAAATGTATAGGTAAAAGTCAAAATTATCCTATGCAGCTGAAATTTTCTAATAACTTTTTTCGATATTTTCAGAAATAACCCCACTTTTGAATTATTTTTTGGAAAAAATTAAAATTTGACAGATAATGCGAATCACTTGACTACTATTTTTTTGCTTAATTTTCATCTCGATCGAAGCAGAACTTGATGCCAAAGTCAAATTTTGAATAAAGCTATTAATAAAAAAAAATCCCATATGATGCGGACTTTACTGGTGACACTGCATATATATTCAGGAAAAAAATATGAAATAAAAATTTCAAGGGCGCTAAATAAGACCCTTGCCCGGGGGCGCCAGAACCGGGCCTGCAACCATAATAGGAGACACTTAAATACCTATGCATATAAACAAGGGGCATGTCATTTAAAAAATATGTTCTTATGATGTCACACTTTTTTGGGTCACCCTTTATAATTAAAAATATTTTTCATAAATCCACTTCAACATGCAGATTATACGTACAAAATTTAAAAGTCCTAAGTTTAGTATTAACGGAGCTACAAACGACGAGATCTGAGAAGAATCACCCTGAATATGTAATTTAGTGCCTAATTAGTAGGTTACACTAAGCACTAAGTTATGTCTTTGTTTATAGTTTAAACGTTCATAATAAAACATTAAAAACTTACCTGTTTTTTTTTCTTTTCTGCTGCTGACAATTGTTCATATCCGTCTTCCAAAAATTGGAAAACCTCCTTCCAACTGTTTTCTCTGAGTATTTTATTTTTATTATTTTCGTTTGTTTTGTCCCAAAGACTTGACTCTACAACTTCTATCAAAGTTACAATGTCGTACTTGAAATTAGCCATAGTTCTTTAAAATGTCGAAATTATCATTTAAATTAAGTAGAAATCCGTTCTGCCGTTCTAACCAAAACAACTAGGAAAGGGAAAAACCGCCAACGACACGAGTGGAGCGCTTGCTGCTCGCCGACCTGTCGGGGCCTGTAACGACACGATAACGATATATCGGCAAGTGTGAAAGCATTCCCTTTATTCCTCACTCACACGTACGACAATACAACTACAAAACGGTCGGTATGCTGTCTTTACGCTGTCGCAGCAGTGGACGACTTTTTAACTACATTTTAGTCGGCGTACAGGCGTACGTCTGAGTAGATGACCGACAAAGACCGGCCAGTTCTACAATGGATTTGGAAGAGGAAGCACTGTTGTGGCTTTTGTTACGGCAAAGAAGGCGGCGTCGTCGCAGTAGAATTTATTGGGTTCATCCTATTATTCAAAATAGAACTGAAAGTCAATTTCATCAACTCTACCCTTTGTTAAGGATGTATGATGATAAGTTTTTTAATTACTTCAGAATGAGCAAAAATACATTCGATTATTTGTCAAACGAGTTAAAGAATAGTTTGGACCGTAACGACACGCCCATGAGGAAAAGTATATCTTCGGTCGAACGCCTCGCAATAGCTATAAGGTAAGTGAAATAATAAATTTTGCTGTAATAGTTTAATTATTTATAAAATCAGTAGTTCCTGTATTTATAACAATTTTAATTAAAAAAGTTGCGACAAAATAGAATCTTGCGACGCTGGTGAAGATTCCGGTTCACTTGGGAAAGACGGTGGTTGAGCATTGCCATCTGGTGATAATAAAAATTCTGGTTCATTGCTTCGAATATCGGGAAGCCCGAACTCTGGTCGCTCGTTCTGGTTACCATATCGGCCTTGGGAAACTTTAACCTGCGGAAGTGGTCGCTCGTTTAGGTTACCATATCCACCTTGGGAAACCTCAACCTGCAGAGGATGGAGTCCGTACGGGGTCATCGGATGCTGTCTATCTTGGTACGACTGTGTATTATAACCATACCCTCCGTAACTGTTCGAAGGTCCCTCTCTATGAGGTTGTGAGTATTTTTTAATCACATTGAATATTTCTATTTGAGCATCCATTTTCAAGTGTCTGCCTATAGCTTTAAACGGTTCATATAACGACAGCAGGAAGTGTAAATCGCTATCAGTGTGAGCTATCTTTGGTTCTTCTGTGCTTATGCGATCGGATAAGCGGCTTGACAATTTAGCGATTAATTCTGCTTCTTGATTAGTAGTTTTTGTCGTCTTTCGCTGAGTAGTTTTTTGCCTTCCACGTGTATTGTCTTTATTTGGTTGTCCATCTTCAATATTTTGTCGGTCTTCGTTGGATTCTCTGTCTACGTTTTGCGGAGCATTATTAATGGAACTTTCTGTTGCTCTTCTCTCGGCTATAGGCTTCAAAAAACTTAAGTTGTCAAAATACATATATTTTCTGCGTTTAGTTGCCCCAGAACCACTTTTCTGTGTATTATTTATTCTCAGTTCCCTATTGTAGCAGTCTCGTAAGCTTCGCCACTTTTTTTGTAGTTGTACAGCTAAAAATTAAATTGTTTACAATAAATGTATGTTTGTTGGGTTAGTTGGATTATTAATGTCTTATATATTTTTTTCAGGTATTTAGCAACAGGATGTTCTTTTAAAGAGATTCACTATTCGTTTAGATGTGGTGCAACAACTGCAAGTGAAATTGTCAGGGACGTGTGCCTCCAGATATGGACTAAATTACAACCTACCCATTTACCAAAACCTAATACAGAAATGTGGAAAGATATAGCAAACACATTTAAAATAAGAACTAACTTCCCTAACTGTGTCGGAGCCATCGATGGGAAACACATTCGTATTATTCATCCACGAGACAGTGGGTCATTGTATTGGAATTTTAAACATTTTTTTTCCATTGTTTTATTGGCTGTGTGTGACGCAAATTATTTATTCGTATATGTCGATATTGGAGCCTACGGGAAAACTTCCGATTCAACAATTTGGAAGGGTAGTAGTTTGTATGAGTTATTGCAAACCAATGAAATAGATCTACCAGAACCAGAACCAGTTAGCACCGAGGGTAGCCCCTTACCGTACTCGTTTATTGGGGATGAAGCCTTTGGGTTAGGCCAAAATTTGTTACGACCATATAGTGGAAAGCAACTAACAATGAAGAAACGTGTGTTTAATTATAGATTATCCCGAGCTCGTAGAAATGTGGAAAGTTCTTTTGGAATATTAAGTAATAAGTGGCGAATTTTTCATCGACCACTGAATGTATCAGACGACTTTGCCACTGACATTGTCAAGGCATGTGTTATATTACATAACGTAGTACGAAAACGCGATGGTTACAATTATGAAGATACTCTATCACTACCAGCAGATTTTATACCGTTTGAAAATAATTTGGATTTCCGCGTTGGTAGGACAGTCAATTCAATAAGAGATAAATTTGCTGATTTTTTTGTTAGTCCCGAGGGCGAATTACCATGGCAGTATAAGATCGCGTAATGAAAGTGTGAATTACGATTGTTAACAATATAGATGTTTCATACTGACTTTAGTTTAGATGACAAGTGCAATGTGTTTTGTAATCGAATGTACATTTTTTATTATTGAATAAAACGTACTTACCACATTCATTCTTTTCCTTTTTTTCCTTTTCTTCAAAATTGTCAATTAATTTTGAACACAGGTTTTCCCATGCCTTTGCCTTTTCAATTCGGTTGCTATAAGCATCGCTTGTGTAGTCCCAAATGCTAGGTAGATTTTGGATTTCGTCAATAAACAATTCGGTGTCAAATGTTTCACTTTCGTTAGCCATTTTCACTACACTACCGCGTGCCAATACAATTCAAACTGATATCTGCACCGACCTGTTCAGCCTGTTGTCGGTGTGCCGCTGGAGAATCGCACATGTGAGTTGCGCTGGCCAACCGCCTGCGACAATTTAGTGGATGATACCGTCAACACATTGCGACTGTCGCCGCATTGTCGGCAATGCGTCGGACGTGTGAGTGCTGCGTGCAGTTTCCATACTTTATGGCTACTCTCCACCGACGACGACTTTATTACGGTTCTGTTGTCGTCGAAAAGGCGTACGTGTGAGTGAGGCCTTAGTTACATGAGATTACGCGTCCACCGGTGTCGTTGTCGTGCCGGTATCGTGTCGGCTAGTGTGAAAACGCCCATTAAATATTTTTTGGGCCACAAGAAAACGAGGCAGATAGAATAAGATTAATATCTTGTTACCTGATGTTAAATAGGACTTTACACTTTCTGATAATTTGAGAGGTAGAGGCAACTTCTTCAGCGTCGCTAAAGTTGTATCTTCATCTTCACTATTTGACTCTGACTCACTTGTATTATCAGACATTACTTTTCTAATTATCTTTCTCTTTTTCCTTGGACGTTCATTATCCGTGTTAAGGTCGCTGGTATCTTCGGCAACTTTTGCCTTTTGCCTTGCCAAAGCATAGAGTTCTAAAAATGTTTTATTAATAATTCATCACAAATAGGTATACCACTACCTTTTAATGAGATATCAAGATTGGTAACATACATGAGGTATAGTATAAAAATTTGACAATAAGTATAATAAAGTTAGAACATTATATTACTATTATAATATTATATAATAATATAATAATATTTGCCTAATATGTTTTTAAATAATATAAAAAAGTAACACTACATTGTTATGAATTAATAATTAGATTAGCGAGGCAAAGTAGAAAACTTATAGGAAGGAAAAAGTTATAACAAAAACTTACCATAGGTTCCATTTCTGAAAATTCGGATTTTATGAGTTGGCCACTCAAAGTTGACCAGTTCACATTTTGAAATTGCTAATGCAATTTTTTCTTGTGTGGAGGGAGGAAAATAGCATAGCTCTCCCACAATCCAGTTGGTAGGAATGGCTTCGACAGTGTCTTAATCGATGAAGCACACCACTGTCCAAGTGTTTTGACGAGTTTTTTTCATTGAAACTATCAAACAGTGAATTGATAGAAATAATAAGCATTCCTTATTCCAATATTAATACATAAAATGAAATAGTGTCAAATATTCAACTTAGAACAACTAAAAACAAACAGCTAAGCAGAAAACTGGATGCTGGAACAATTTTATAGCAACTAGGTAGCTTTAAACACACTAGAGTACAGACAAAACTTTTTTAGCCAGATTCACTTATCACTAGCCTAAATATTTAAACCCCTCAAGATTTACCAACGAACATTGATAAAATAAAGCCTAACAAAGGCTTAGAGTGTATATACGCCCTACAATAGGTTTAATATTTTATCAAAGCCTGCCTAATAACCTACTAAATATTTAGACTTGTATTAATGTTAGTGAATGTTTTAAATTACATGTAAGAAAGGAAATATTACATATTTTGACATAAACTTTAATTTTACACCTTTGCATTTAACTTCTACTGTATTAAAACTGCATAGTTCACTTAAATTACTGGCTAAAAAAATTCCAATAATTGATGATTCCATTGGTGTTGTATAAAAATTTTCTAAAGTTTGAAATTTCTGTCCAATAAGTTTTATATTATTTTGACACCCTATTATATTTTTAATAATAATTATATATGTCTCCATTTTTTAAAATACAACAGTTGTTGGGGTCTGTTATGTGCAATTCAAAACTTGGATAATTTTTTTTTTGTATTGGCTCCAATTTAGGCAATTCCCTAAAAGTGGGCCACCAAAATGAATGTTGTTTACATAAGGAAATTCTTTTGGTTTTGTTGAGTTTTGATGACATTATAATATGTTATCAATCTCATATTTTCTTGTAACAATTTGGGATAATGGCTTATGGCTTTTACGAACTAATTTAAGTATGGATTGCATATAATTCTCAAAAGGAAAGGCACTGAATTTGTCCAAAGGTCCCAAGTTTTTTACATCTTAGGCCATATGTAATAGATTGTGAATATTATGAGATACATTTTCGGGTTTATAAAGGGTTGTAAACGTGTTAACAAAATATTTGAGCAAAGAATCAGCATAATCAATATATTTTAAATATTCGGAGCTTAAAAGCAATGTGAGAGCTACATGAAGAGACAAAAAATTTAAATACCTGACACTGTCCAAAATATTTATTAAAATAACAGGCCCTGTGTAATATAAAAATTGTCGGAACTCTGTTGCTTTCCATCTTTTAGCTTCGAAAAATGAACGTGGCTTTCTATTAAACTCAACTGGAATATTAACAGATTGGCTTAAGAGTTGAGTGGAAATATTTTTGAGCTGTTGATAAGATAATTTTGAAGGAGGTTGCCCACAAGACCAAATTGAAACAATCAATTTTTTTTACCACGCCTAGACAAATAAGGTGCATCGGATCTATGGGAAAGTTGTCAACCATATTTAAGAATGGAATATTTTCCAGTAAAGAAGTGCCTGTGTGATGATCTTCTTGCAGCTTTGTTCGAAATTCTGAATCAGTTCTAAGGCGAGGATTTATACAATAAGGAAAGCATACTCTTCTATTTATACATTCTCCTTCAATATTACATTTTGTGCAATATGCATACGCTGAATGTCCTTTGCAATATGTAATAAAAGATTTTGCAGGAGCATCACAGAAAAAGGCTGCAATTCTCACTGTAGTGCCTATCATTAAATATAATACCTTCTGAAATTATATTCGAAATATCTTTAACAAATTCTCCAAGAAAGTCATTGGCAGATTCTGGTTTATCATAGCCATGATATAAACCAATCATGTCAACAAGTTTTTTTTTTTTTTTAAGCTACAGAGAATTGGGTAGACTTGGCTACTACACTATATTCGTAGTATACTCACCGAATATTCAAAAAATAATTATAGGCACTAATAGGCAGGTATTTCAAATGTAAATAGTCAAGTTCTAAACTAATCTGTACTGAAAAATTAGCTAGAAAGAAAAATTTACAAGAAAAATGCCATCATGTGACAATTGACAATTAACATGAAATTGACATTTGACAAAACCAGGCAGTAGCGCGCCAAGCGATGAAATATTCGCAAATTAACCATGAGCGTACCTGGAAATTCATCTAAAGTTTTTCAAATGGGCATATCTATTAAAAAAAAAAACGTTTAAGTGAGATGTCTAAAAAAACATTGTTGAAACTCGCTAAACCGTTTTTATCGATTTGTCGTAAGATGGTTAATAATGTGGGTAATAAAATATTTTTACTAAAACTACCTATTACTTATGTTTAGGGCTGGAAAGGTTATAAAAAATTAAAAAAATTATGCAAAAAATAAAAATGTATTAAAATAACCTAAATTTAATATATTATGTCTATATAGTTTAACACAGGTATTTTGAGGATATCCTTAGTATATAGGAGGGAAATTTACCTGGGATATCTAAAACCGTACATGCCAAGGATATACTCTTAAAGTCCTGGGACATGCGCCATAAATAGGATACTAACAGGATATCCTGGAAATATCATGTGCTATCTGGGTAAGGATTTGTATGGCTTTGATTTATTTAAATTAAAATTTTTGGTTTGTAAAATTATCCATTAAGAGGAAGTAACCCCTTTACCACAATAAAAATTGCCGAACGTTATGCTGGTCAAACGAAAAGAAAAAATAAAAATTGGTATTTAAAAAATAAATTCTACTTTAAATACCCCATCCAGAAAAGTAAATGACGATCGAAAATATTCCCAAAATTTTTTTTAGAAATTTTTTTATTTTTAGTAATTTTGTAATATCTTAAACAATTCTTTATTGGTTAAAAGCAAAATGACTTTCCCGGGTGTAGAATGTTGTACCAAACAATTTTTCTTAAAGCCATTTTTCAATATCGGCCTTACTTTTTTCTCAAAAACTTTGGGCGCGTAAACCCACTTTACACGCTTAAATTCACTTAACGCGCCCAAAGTTTTTGAGAAAAAAGTAATGCCGATATTGAAAAATGGCTTTAAGAAAAATTGTTTGGTACAACATTCTACACCCGGGAAAGTCATTTTGCTTTTGACCAATAAAGAATTGTTTAAAATATTACAAAATTACTAAAAATAAAAAAAAAAATTCTAAAAAAAATTTTGGGAATATTTTCGATCGTCATTTACTTTTCTGGATGGGGTATTTAAAGTAGAATTTATTTTCTAAATACCAATTTTTTTTTTTTTTTTTCGTTTGACCAGCAAAACGTTCGGCAATTTTCATTGTGGTAAAGGGGGTTACTGCTCTTAATAAGTTACTTCAAAACTTAGACTACAAGTAAACCAGACATATAAGACTTACCTAGGAGAAGCTTGGCAAATAAAGTATTAGAAAACACTTTTTTCTGTCTGCGACCCAGCCAGCTTTACAGGGTGTTCTCAAAGTTGAGTCATTTATTTTACCAGGTTGTAGAACTCGTAAAAATAAGTAATTGTGCCAAAAATCATTTATATAAAAGTTGCAGAATAAAGAAGTCATTAACAATTGAAAAAATGTAAAATATAAACACTGTAAGATCTGATTTTTTGATATTCTCGACCACTGCGTTATCAATGTTTTGTTTACTGGCGATTCTGGGTATGGCTTATTTTTTTGTAGGATACAAATTACTTATCATTCATTCATTTTACGGGTTTTAGTGGTCGAGAATACCAAAGAGCAGGCCTTAAGTTTTTAAATTTTACATTTTTTTAATTGTTAATGACTTCTTTATTCTGCAACTTTTATATAAATGATTTTTGGTACAATTACTTATTTTTACGAGTTCTACAACCTGGTAAAATAAATGACTCAACTTTGAGAACACCCTGTATGTGCTGGCAAGGGAGTCGGTCATTACTGACCTCAGACATCTGGCCACAAATTCATATATGGTTCGGCCCCCTAGCTTGGATAATTCAGCAACCTAAAATAAACAATAATAAGTAGTCATTAAAACAATTTCGGTACACATTAAAAAACAAATACGCTAATTTTCTTAAATATGTATTTTTGGCTGTAAAGCCCGTATGACACGTTTACGAGTTTGGTAATAAAATTGTGGCGAATATAGAACAGGTCACATTTCCATATGACAAATATTCCGTACACATGCACATTGTATATTTATGATGTAATTTCTTACCAAATTTGTGACTGTGCTTCGTGCCACACGAGCTTAAGAAAACTGAAAACAGTGGTTCTCAGTGGAAGAAGATTTATATACTTAAACTCCATATTCGAAAGTCTCGAAGTATCCCATAAATTTTGCTTATTACTTTACCCAAGTAGCAAAGGAAGTCACAAATACCTTCGTTGCAGGACTGGCGACTAAGAAATAGTATTTGCCTAGTGCTTGCTACTTATAATCGCCACTTTTTAGTAAAAGCTACCATAAACCCTATTTCAATAGTCACCGTTACGAAAATGTCACTATAAATTTGGAATTATAATACCCATTTGAAATGGTGGCAACTATACATTTATCATAGTAAATGGAACTACCCATTTACTAATATATGTTACTTAAAAGTAACAGTAACTTTATAGTAATAAGGTAATAGTGGCAGGTACCAATCAATTTTACCGTAATGCCTTTTCAAGGTAGCGGTTACCATAGAGTAACTTACTTGGTAACAGCTACGTTTTCGGGACCATTGTCGGGAACTATAAAGTTAAGTGGCCATTAAGAGGCATTGATAGTTGCCGGATAGTTCCCGAAACCTTTAAAAGTCACTATTAAGCGACTGTTACTATTCCAAAGCCACTAAAGAGTCGCAGTTACTTAAATATATAACTTTATAGTGGCGACCACGTTACAGTTTTATTTCTATTTTTTAAGGTTAATTATAGTGGTTTGCTAAAAGGCACATAGTTGTTATCGTTTAACCTTCCTGTTAGTAGGTTTTAGTACTTATTTTGTTGTGTCCAAATATGCCGAAAGAACATAGAAAAAAGTTTTTTAGACACTCGAGTACCTTTTATAGGAAACTTAAACATGACCTTAGTAGTAGTGTTAGTGCTAAACATGTTATTTCAGAAGAACAAAAACTTAATGATTTCAAACATAAACAGTGTGTGCCTGAGATGGAAGAAAGTTACTTGGACAATACAAACGATACATATATCCCACACTTAGCTAAAGAGATAAGCAATCCAGAAGAAGTAGAGTTGGAACAATCAGCAACTTCTCTAAATCAGGATATTAAAATATGGGTTTTAAGTCACAGAATAACCCATAGTGCCGTTAATGATTTATTAAAAATATTAAAAAATCATCAAATGCAAGTACCTTGCGACAGTAGAATATTAATGGGGACACCGAGCTCAGTAAGCATTATCGCTATGGCAAATGGGCAGTTTTGGTACAGAGGGCTTAGAAACAGTTTATTAGCTTGTTTCTCAAATTTCAATTCAGCTTTGAATATAAAAACGATGTCACTTGTTTTTAATATTGACGGTCTACCACCATTCAAAAGCTCACCCTTACAGTTCTGGCCTATACTATATAAAATTGAAGAATTTCCTTTTTTAAACCCGCTTGTAGTAGCAGTTTATTGTGGCGAGATGAAACCACCGTTAAAAGAATTCTTAGATGAATTTGTGACTGAACTAAATGAAATGTTAGTTAGTGGACTTAAATTAAATGATGAAATGGTCAAGATAGTGATAAAGTATTTTGTATGTAATACACCAGCCAGAAGTTTTATAAAAGGTAAGTTTACTTATAGGTACATAGATTTCTATCTTTTATAGAAAGTTATTCCAAGCAATTTACTCTGGAAATTAAGTTTAAAATGTAAAAACGAGAGAAAATGTATGTTTTAAGTAAATATCTTTTTAGGTACAGTAGGATTTAACGCAACCAATGGCTGCATAAAATGCACTGTATCTGGGGAATATGATAGGGGTGGAAGACACATGGGTTTTCCCAAAATCGACAGCCCGTTAAGAACAGATTACAGTTTTCGCAATCAAACAGATGAAGATCATCATAAAGAAGTGTCTCCATTGTTAAAACTTCCAATAAACATGATTGAAGATATAATCATAGCGGACTCTTTACATCTTTTTCATTTAGGTATATTTACAAAATAGGTAACTAATATATATTTAATTTATAAACTTTATTTTTATTTTTAGGTGTTATGAGAAAATGTTTATACGGATGGGTATATGGAAACTACAATTTTAAAACAAAGTTTTCTGCAAGAGATATAAACTTAATTTCAGAAATGCTGTTGCGATGTAATAACAGAAAACCTACTGAAATTCATAGAGCAATAAGACCGCTTAAGTGTCTAAAATTTTGGAAAGGGTCTGAATATAGAACATTTCTTCTTTACCTAGGTCCAGTGGTTCTAAAAGATTTCTTATCTCCACCTGTATATCACAATTACTTACTTTTGTTCTGTGGTGTTACGATTTTATCATGCTCAACATATTTAAAATATATGGAAATAGCTGATATATTATTAAGAGATTTTATCATGACTTTTGGAAGTATTTATGGTTCAGATGCTATCAGTAGCAATGTTCATAATCTTTGCCATGTTGTAAATGACGTAAAGAAATTTGGTTGTTTAGTTGATATAAGTGCATATCCATTTGAGAATTTCCTTTTTCAGATAAAATCTTTAGTTCGTACAGGTAAACATCCCTTGGCACAAATAGCTAAAAGGGTTATAGAGTTAGAAAACTTAAACATAAATAATTTTAGGACGAAACCAAAGTCATTATCTCCTTTTGTTGCCTATGAAAATAATAATAAGATACACGAATTGCCACATTGTATATTTATGATGTAATTTCTTACCAAATTTGTGACTGTGCTTCGTGCCACACGAGCTTAAGAAAACTGAAAACAGTGGTTCTCAGTGGAAGAAGATTTATATACTTAAACTCCATATTCGAAAGTCTCGAAGTATCCCATAAATTTTGCTTATTACTTTACCCAAGTAGCAAAGGAAGTCACAAATACCTTCGTTGCAGGACTGGCGACTAAGAAATAGTATTTGCCTAGTGCTTGCTACTTATAATCGCCACTTTTTAGTAAAAGCTACCATAAACCCTATTTCAATAGTCACCGTTACGAAAATGTCACTATAAATTTGGAATTATAATACCCATTTGAAATGGTGGCAACTATACATTTATCATAGTAAATGGAACTACCCATTTACTAATATATGTTACTTAAAAGTAACAGTAACTTTATAGTAATAAGGTAATAGTGGCAGGTACCAATCAATTTTACCGTAATGCCTTTTCAAGGTAGCGGTTACCATAGAGTAACTTACTTGGTAACAGCTACGTTTTCGGGACCATTGTCGGGAACTATAAAGTTAAGTGGCCATTAAGAGGCATTGATAGTTGCCGGATAGTTCCCGAAACCTTTAAAAGTCACTATTAAGCGACTGTTACTATTCCAAAGCCACTAAAGAGTCGCAGTTACTTAAATATATAACTTTATAGTGGCGACCACGTTACAGTTTTATTTCTATTTTTTAAGGTTAATTATAGTGGTTTGCTAAAAGGCACATAGTTGTTATCGTTTAACCTTCCTGTTAGTAGGTTTTAGTACTTATTTTGTTGTGTCCAAATATGCCGAAAGAACATAGAAAAAAGTTTTTTAGACACTCGAGTACCTTTTATAGGAAACTTAAACATGACCTTAGTAGTAGTGTTAGTGCTAAACATGTTATTTCAGAAGAACAAAAACTTAATGATTTCAAACATAAACAGTGTGTGCCTGAGATGGAAGAAAGTTACTTGGACAATACAAACGATACATATATCCCACACTTAGCTAAAGAGATAAGCAATCCAGAAGAAGTAGAGTTGGAACAATCAGCAACTTCTCTAAATCAGGATATTAAAATATGGGCTTTAAGTCACAGAATAACCCATAGTGCCGTTAATGATTTATTAAAAATATTAAAAAATCATCAAATGCAAGTACCTTGCGACAGTAGAATATTAATGGGGACACCGAGCTCAGTAAGCATTATCGCTATGGCAAATGGGCAGTTTTGGTACAGAGGGCTTAGAAACAGTTTATTAGCTTGTTTCTCAAATTTCAATTCAGCTTTGAATATAAAAACGATGTCACTTGTTTTTAATATTGACGGTCTACCACCATTCAAAAGCTCACCCTTACAGTTCTGGCCTATACTATATAAAATTGAAGAATTTCCTTTTTTAAACCCGCTTGTAGTAGCAGTTTATTGTGGCGAGATGAAACCACCGTTAAAAGAATTCTTAGATGAATTTGTGACTGAACTAAATGAAATGTTAGTTAGTGGACTTAAATTAAATGATGAAATGGTTAAGATAGTGATAAAGTATTTTGTATGTGATACACCAGCCAGAAGTTTTATAAAAGGTAAGTTTACTTATAGGTACATAGATTTCTATCTTTTATAGAAAGTTATTCCAAGCAATTTACTCTGGAAATTAAGTTTAAAATGTAAAAACGAGAGAAAATGTATGTTTTAAGTAAATATCTTTTTAGGTACAGTAGGATTTAACGCAACCAATGGCTGCATAAAATGCACTGTATCTGGGGAATATGATAGGGGTGGAAGACACATGGGTTTTCCCAAAATCGACAGCCCGTTAAGAACAGATTACAGTTTTCGCAATCAAACAGATGAAGATCATCATAAAGAAGTGTCTCCATTGTTAAAACTTCCAATAAACATGATTGAAGATATAATCATAGCGGACTCTTTACATCTTTTTCATTTAGGTATATTTACAAAATAGGTAACTAATATATATTTAATTTATAAACTTTATTTTTATTTTTAGGTGTTATGAGAAAATGTTTATACGGATGGGTATATGGAAACTACAATTTTAAAACAAAGTTTTCTGCAAGAGATATAAACTTAATTTCAGAAATGCTGTTGCGATGTAATAACAGAAAACCTACTGAAATTCATAGAGCAATAAGACCGCTTAAGTGTCTAAAATTTTGGAAAGGGTCTGAATATAGAACATTTCTTCTTTACCTAGGTCCAGTGGTTCTAAAAGATTTCTTATCTCCACCTGTATATCACAATTACTTACTTTTGTTCTGTGGTGTTACGATTTTATCATGCTCAACATATTTAAAATATATTGAAATAGCTGATATATTATTAAGAGATTTTATCATGACTTTTGGAAGTATTTATGGTTCAGATGCTATCAGTAGCAATGTTCATAATCTTTGCCATGTTGTAAATGACGTAAAGAAATTTGGTTGTTTAGTTGATATAAGTGCATATCCATTTGAGAATTTCCTTTTTCAGATAAAATCTTTAGTTCGTACAGGTAAACATCCCTTGGCACAAATAGCTAAAAGGGTTATAGAGTTAGAAAACTTAAACATAAATAATTTTAGGACGAAACCAAAGTCATTATCTCCTTTTGTTGCCTATGAAAATAATAATTAGATACACGAATTGCCAGAATGTAGTAAAGTTTACAATAATCTAAGCTTTTCGAATTATATTTTATCAAACAATATAAAAAATAAATGGTTTTTGTCCATAAAAAATGATATAGTAGAGATGATAAATGCGACCTATTATAAAGGAAAAATACATATTTATGGATCTTCTCTAAATAATAAAAAAGATTTTTTTGATTTACCTATAAAATCGTCTTATATAAATATCTATCAGTGCCACCACAAAAATAAAAGTAATTTCAATAAACCAGCACTATATCCTTTAAGTGATATTAAGTGTAAACTTTTTGCCATAGAGTATAATGACAGTATTGTATTTTTTCCCTTGCTGCATACTTTAGGTACGAGTAACAATAATTTATAACTTAAACAAATTTTGTATATTATACTGAATAATTTTTTAGGTGTTTAGTTTTTTTTTAATTTAATAGTTTTCTGTCTTTGACGTGTACTTGAAAGTTTTTTATTAGTTACAGTTTTAAATAAAGGAAAAATTATTTATTTTTTAAAGTTTTATTTAGAACATCAAAAAATCAAAAGATTACTTAAGTCACTTTTAGCCATTCTAAATCTTAAAGTCATCGTATATCGATGTAAACAAAAAAAAAATGAAAACTTAAACAAAATACCATTTTGTGATAACTAAAAAAATAGTATAACTGAAAACTATGGAAAAATACTTTAGTGTTCAATATTATCACATTGAAACAAAAATCAATATTTTATCTCACTGTCGTCTGATTCAAAACCGTCAGTTTTTTTATTTCCATCTTCTTTTTGCTTTTCATTTGTCTTGTTGTCATTGACTTCTTTATCAGACAAAACGTCTTCATCTTCAGCGATTACTAAAGATTGTTGTTTGTCATTTTTTTTTAAATTCAATTTTAATTTTCTTTCATAGCGTTTTGTAGCATGTTTTAATACTCCATCTCTAATCATTTTGTAATTTTTCTCCTTGGTATGCCTATTATCGGCCTTACGAAGTACCTCAAATAAAATGTCCAAAATCCCTTCCAAAGCAATAAAAGACTTTTTTTCTACATCAGTTTTTTTTCTTGATATGCCTGTCCAAGAATAGTGTGTCAAAGTTTCAGGTTCAAAAAGACAATCTGTCACCTTATAAACTATTTTATTTGCATCAAGCTGACCTGTGGTTCCCCCAAGTGTCGAAAGAAAATCTACAAGTTGACGTTTGTATTCTTTATTATTTTTGATATCAGTGTCTAATTCTGCCACTTCATAAATGGTTTTCAGGGGGAATTTGTATTTTTTAAATAAATCTGCCGATGGCGCCATTACTTCCTGGTTAGACAAACTACCATTGATTGTGATAACTTTAATTTCATCAATTTTAGCACATATTTTATCGAACAATATGCATGTTTTGGCATATCCCTCTTTTACATCCCTTTGCAAATTCTGAAAGTCATTCTTAAGTTCTTTAAAGTCTTTCCTTAGTTCAAGAATTTCGGAATGAACACTAATTGGTGAATTATTTGCTTCAGATTGTTCAATTACCTGAATAGGAATATCACTTAAAGTATATATTTGTGTTTGCGGCTGACACGGTGTAGGTATTGGCGTCTCCTCCACAAGATTACATACAGAAAATAAATTATTTCTATTGACAAACTCTGAAGATTTATGTTTACTAATAGAAGAAAAAACTTCGTCCTCAGCATCGGTGTCCGCGCACTCGGTTAGTTGCTTCTCTAATTTTAAAGCTTCTTTAAATGACTCAATATTTTTTGCTTTAAGAATACAAGGGTACTCTTCCCAATTAAATTCCGGATGTGATGCGGCATTGGCTCGCAGGGCTTCCCGCTGCGAGTTATTAAGGTGCTCGGGCCAAAAAAGAAGTTTATTTTTTTCCCATTGATGTGGTATAGCCATAAAATAAATGCCCCGCTTTTCTTTGGTAGCAACAACCTTAAAGGTCTCCATCACCTTGCTAGACCTTGACCTGTAAAAAAAAAATTATTAGTAGAAGAAAAAGTATACCTATACCTAGGTAGGCTGATAAATAGGAAGCGAAATTGAAACCTGCACACCAAAACCAAATATTATGTAAAATATAAATTATTATATTATATACATTAAAATATATATTGTGTCTCCTTTATATTTAATTTTTTTTTTCAGTGTAACCATAGCTTACTAGTTTTGTACACATGAAAAATGTAGTTAAAAATGGTAATCACTATAATAAATGTTTACCCAGCGGTTTTTGAGCTGTGCTGCCATGTAGCATCGTATCATAGTATTTTAAAAATCTAAGCAGTAAAGAATCACCAAAACATGTAATTTCAAAATAGAACAACTGAAATTGTCAATATAATATAATAATGTTATGCCTTATTTTTAAAAAAAAAACTAAGTATATAAACGTCGGAGTTGTTATTTAATTTGTAAATCCAGAATATAGATGTATTTTAATTAAAATCAGATTATTCTTTTTAATATAAATAAATTGTAGATACATACCTTTAAAGCTCGTTTTTAACAGAATAAATACACACAAATCACAAATCTGCCCACAGTTAAAACCTGACGAATTAATTTAAGGTTAGGTGGAAGGTGTAACTTTATAGTGGCGCGAGTTACTTATTAGTGACATGCGTTACTTTATAGTAGCTTATGCCGACAGCATCAGTGGCCTTTGGGTACGTGTAGTAACAAGCGTGACCGATAAGTCGCCAGTTATAGGCATACGGGACTGTATTTGAAAAATAACTTTTTCTACCAAAAACGTTACTTATATTTTTAAACCTTAATAGTCGTATGGTAGTAATTGCTACTAATAAGTAACTTTTAGGTAGTTCCAATAATACCTTTTATTGTCGCAGATTCTAATATGTTACAAACGGGTAGTATATGCCTCGATGATATAGTTGCAGCCACTTTTAATAATAAATATGCCACTTTAAAGTAACTACCTTCTAGCCGGCATTTTTAATTGGAATAAATCGTCGCCATTACAAAACTTTAATTTTTTTTTTGAAATATTTTCGGCATAAATAAAACAAATCAACTTACATTTATTTATTTTTACAGTTCTTTAAGAGCCCAAATAAGTTAAATGATATATTCCAGTAGCAGCATTTTTTTTGATTTTTTGTTAATTTTTTTTGTCTATTTTTTTTTATATACCTATAATTGTTTCGAGGGCCAAGCAAAATTTTCCCATAAAATGGCCACACTTAGTCGAGAAAAAAAATTTCGTTTCTAAAATTACCTTCCAGTAGTGGATAAAAACGCGTTTAAAGTTTGTCCATATAAATACTTTAAAGTGGCAATCATCCATTCACATTCATTTAAAACAGAGGAACAATTATATTAGTAAACAACAAATGCCAATAAAACGCCATGCAAGTTGTAATGGGAAAAGGATAAGTATTTGAGAGTGGCGGCTACTAGGCAGCTACGTGGCAAAGTAGTTCTCGCTACTGTTCTGCGACTAAAAAGGATATTAAGATAGTTACTAAATTAGTTCCAGGGCCTACCCGGGGACTACGCGGCTACCGCAAAAGTGTTCCCCATTTTGGTGGCCGTTACGTAGCTGCTACGTGGCTGCGACGTGGCCGCCGAATGTGGCAGCCACCTTTAGAGTCACTTTCATAGTGACTGTTACGTTCCTGCCACTATAAATGTTACTTGGGTATATTATAAAAGCCGTCGAGTTATTTTAAAAACGCGCAGTGTATAAATTATTAATAAAGGGGATGTTATTGAATTGAATAAATGTTAATACTTACCACCACTTTAAATGTATCCTTCCTTGTCATCAAGTATTTCATTCGCTCGTTGAATGTCAGCTTCATTATCACAAGGTGAAATACTATCCAACACAGATGTGCGTACATTTTTTGGTTGACTAGCTGGCTTGTTCAGAAGGTCTGAAACTCTGCTTTTTAAAAACCCAATTTGGCGCAAAATTTCTCTGAGGTATTCCACTGAAAGAAGAATTTTTTTAAACCAAATACAAATCTAGAACATGTATTTTGTACATAAGTACCGAATTCTTTTTTTTGTGACTAAATGTAGAAATGGATAATAGACTATAAAACCTTACTAACTTAATTACCATGATGCGGACAGCAAGTGCATGTTTTCTTTTTTGTACCTAAAAACATGATATCGCACCTTTGGTGAAACAATGACTTAAGTGCAAATTTCCTAATTGTTGAGAAAACGCATTTGAAGTTTGTTTAAATAATTTTTGGCAAAAATGAGACACAAATTACCAAGTAAAGTAGAAAAGCATCGTCCATATTTTGAGTTAATAAGAAGTATAATACCAATTGATGATGTTTTTAAATTTTTTGGCACAGTTACCTCTCAAAAATACGTTTGAATGGGCAGTAATTTGCAAATATGTCATTGTTTCCTTACAACGTTCACTATTTTCTACTATTACGGCCTAAAGAAAATCAATAATACCTTAATTGTTAAATTTATATTTTATTAAGAATCAAAACAGAGAATTATAATAGTTTTCATAATAATTTGGAACGGTATTACTTTTGAGTATCTTAAGCAAGTCATCTTTTTTTCTTCCAGAAATAGGAATTTTAGAGGTGTAAGCTTGTTTCATTTTGATATCCTGTTTCTTATTGACTGAACGGCCAGTTTTAATTTTTGCTGACATCCAATCCCCATTGTAATTGATCTTATAACGGTAAATATCTGCGCCTTTTTGAAATTTCACCATTCCACCATTGTTATCACATTTAGCTGAGCTTGTTGCATAATGTTCAATGCTCATAATGTTATCAGTATCTGAGGGCAAAAATAAAGTTTTCTCTGGACTTTAGGAAGTATCGACGAATATCTTGTGACCTAAAACAAGAACGTCTTAAACCTCCTTAGTGAATCTGTGTCTATTTATAATATTATTACCTACTTATAAGTATAAAAAGTATTAAAAATTGTATATTTTGCTACTTCGCTACAATTAAGTTTTTTACCTACTTCTTGATTTGTATGGATTTCACAAAGTTCTGATTGTTTATTAGAAGTAGAACTTTCCATAGAATCAACAGTAATACTTTCATTTTTTAATGCCATTCGCATCATCTTTAATCCACGGGGCATCATCAGGCATATAAACACTACTAAATTTGTTTAAAATAGGTGATTATACTCTGTCTACTCTAGAAAAAACAAAATAAGACATCAACAATGGTCCCTTCTAGTGGTGTTAATACGCAGCAACAAAGACATATTTGCCATTTATAAACACAGTAAAAACAGAATATAGAGAAACAAGGACATAGTTACATTTAAGTCGTTGTATCAGTCAGTAGTAGTTCATAGTAATTGGCACAAAGAGGGCAACAACGACAAAATGTATTTTCTGTCGTTTCTTTATTTATATTATTTATAATGCTTGTACTAATGTAGCAACCAAGACACAAAGGTAATTGTTTCATTGTTGTTCCCATTATAGTAATAAATTAAATGCCATATTTACCTGTACGTCAATGTAGGTCCGCGCACAAGCACTATTCACGAATGACGACGCGCAAGCTAACTAATCTGGCGTTGTAGCATGAGGGAAGTGGGTCGTAAGCGGCAGTGCCACAAATACATCTCTGCCATCTAGCGGCGAGGAAAAGAGTTAGATTTCTGTCTTTGTTTCCCCGAACAGAGTTGAGTTTTAGAAATATTGTGGTATGAACAACTTACTTTAAGAAAAATTTACACTTGCGTCATTGTTTCTCCAAAGGTGCGATATAATAAAATATATTAAAAAATAGTAAAACAGGTATCTAGAATCTAAATTTCTTATTATAGATTATGTCGTTTATTTTTGTAAAAAATTGTGCTTTTGTAAAACTGTAATGACATTCGTCTTACAAATCCAAATTAATGATCAATTACAAATCTGGCAAAAATAAAAAATCTTATAGGGTAAAATCAAAGCCAAAAAAATTACTTTTCCTTTAATATTATAATGCGACGTTATATTATATTTTATGAAAAAAAAAGTGTAATAGGTAGCAAATTTTAAGTAGATATACTATTTAAAAAACATTCAATGACTTGCGTAAAATAGTAGAAACAAGTTTTTCGGCTTACCTTTGTTAATAATTGTTCCTGTTGTGCTTGTACTTTTCGGTGTTGAACAATGACATGCTACTGCACAGGGCGAATTATGCATATCTTCATGTAATGAATCTTGTTCGATTATTATTTCGTCGGCTTAGAGTGTTAACCTGTCAACTCCATTGGAGTAAAGTTTACAGGGAAAGAAAAACTGCATATAAAATATAATACCAAATAGGCTAGTAAAACTAAAATACCGTTTATGTAATTTTTGTTCCTGGACTATATTACTTTATAATTAAACACATTTCTTGATTGGCTTTATGTTTACCCATATTTAAATCACATAGCAGGTATGGACTTAGCAGTTTTACTTAATTAATAAAAAAATCAAGAAAATTAAGAAAAGCATTTTTATTAAAGTCCTATTCATAACATTTTTGAAAAAATAAAATAACATTACTCTAAAAAATACTTTTCTAACTAAACAAAAAACCGTAAAATACTACATCAGCAGACATAAGACTAAAATACTAGGTAAAGAAAAATAATTACAAAATGGACCATTTTGAGAAACAACAAAATCTATTATTATCAGTGCATAAATTAGTCTTTAAATCAGACATAAGTAAATGTATTATTTATTATAATAATTACTCATGAGGTAGGTTGTCATAAAATTCGTGATAATCTTTTAGTAAAGTTGACTTAAGCATTTGAAGGTCTTCAAATTTTTTGGCTTTAATTTTTCTTCGGCTAGTGTGGAGACTAGTCAACTGGTTCCATTGTAGCGGTTTTACAGACGTTGATTTCCGTTGAGGTAGCGGAAGCCAGTTGTCAGTAAATCTTAATTTATAAAATATTTCTCCGTCAGGCGTGTATCTTAAAGCACGCTCATCTGTTACTTTGGGATCTCCTTTGCCACGACCAGGACGTGTGCTTTAAAAAACCTGAACATCATCAAAATTTTTAAAAAACTCGTGATATAAATAGGTAACTTTATATGGACGTGGTTTTTTTCTCGCAGCTTTACAAATTGAAATGTATTCAGCAGGAACATTAATATCTTTGTCTTTTAAAGCACGTTCTACAGTTGAATGAATGCAATCGGCTTCCATTTGCGTGTGCCCAGCCTCCAGCAGTTTTTGTTCTATAATTACTTTCTTATTGACAGAAACATTTAGTAACGCATTCGACATAACCGAGTTCCTGTTTTGGTAGGTACAGCCGTCACTATACAGGATAATTTTAGTGTCTTTCTCATCTAATGGAATTTGTGGTATAACATTGTTTTCTAGAAAATCGACCCAAATACTTGCGAATTCTTCAGAGTTCACTCCTCCCTCCACCTCGTTCCAGATAAAGCAATAACCATCTTTATTGATGAGGTTGTAGAAGGCTAGATTATGTATCTGTAATTTAGTTTTATAATAAAGGCTGCTAATATTCGATTTAGGCGCCAGAAGCACAGCTTCTAGATCTACAGTGAAAACAAATCTTTCTGAACTTTTATCTTTGGCCTTTTCTTTGCATGCCTCTTCTTTCTTCTGTATGTGTACCTTATAGTCCTCTTCAGAAACTTGACCTACCTTATAGGCTGCACATTTTTCACATTGATCTTTCTTTGTGTGAAACAGAGCAATATTTTTATTGTCAAATATTTCATAAAATACGGCTATTGAGAGTGAACGTATGATACGACTTTTACACCAGTCTTTAACGTAAAAATCATACAGGCTTCGCTTGGAATGCCATTCAGGTAATAAATACTTTTTCGTCGTTGTTGCACGGCAGTAGTGAGATTCCAAAGTTGGTAGTGCATCAAGAAACGCTTCCAGTTCCTTGCGCTCTTTTTCAAAAGGTTTTGAGGTATTTGGTTTAATAACCCTTTGTTTTATCTCCCCACCAGTACGTAATTGTTGTTTCCAATTTAAAACTGTCCATCTCCCAATTCCAACAGTGTTTAAAAATAAAGTTCTGCATACTCTAACAGCTAGGTCTTTTACTTTTAAATGGTAGATTAAGCTCTGTGCCCTTCTAGACACGTTTTCACTTTTTCGATCACGTGGCCTATTTACAGGTAAGCATGTTACTAAATTTTCAATGTAGGCCTTCTTCTCCCCCCAAGTTAGCCTCCAAAATTATTGAAATGTTTTTGTCCTCTCTTCTTCGGAGATCGATGTACACTTCATGGCTCCACTTTTTGTTTCTTTGCAATTACATCTACCCTTCATAACCCTAGGTTCTTTTGGTTTTTCATAGTTCCAAGCTCCATTATCTTTTACTCTACCACAATACTTTCTACCTTGTTCTCTCTGTTTCTTGTTTTTTTCTACAAACCAGGTTGATTCTTTAACTTGTACTCTTTTCTTACGTTTTTTTGATTTCTGTGGATGATCATCTGTGTTTGAAATATCTGAATCTGAATGCATTTCATAGGGAACTAATCCTTCTCGATCACTCTCATCTGATATGAGATCTTCTATAACATCGACATCACCTTGTAATGAGGAAGTATTGTTTTCAAGTTTTTCCGTATTAATATCTGGAATGGGCAGATTATTATTACTTTGTAATACTGTCATATTATCTTGGTGTACTTGAAATGACATATTATCATAATGACCTTGAAGAAACTCTGGTTCTATCATGTGAGGACCTTCATTCACGGGATAATCATTTTTAAAATAAGGTTGTGCTAAATCTGTCTTAGCTTGAGAGGTACAGGGTTATCGGCCACATTTTGACCAATAGGTAACTTTTTTATTTAAAGTTTTTCATATATAGTTTAAATGTAACATTTATAGGTCCTTTTGAGAAGCGCCAGTAAAAGTAGGTTTCGGATATACAGGGTTCCCCATTACGAAATGTCAGAACAATGTTACTTTTTTTAAACGGAACACCCTGTATATTATTGAATTTTTAGATTCTCCAGGCAATTCTAAGTATATTTCGTGTATAATATCCTATACCTATCTTCAACAGTTTCCGAGATATTCATAATTGAAAATCGGATTTTCGGACTTAAATTGGGCTATTATTACTGTTTTTATCATATTACCTTGAAATCATATTATGACAGAAACAGAATTAACTTTCATTTTTTCTAAAAGTTTTGACGTTTCGCAATCATAATTCTGTATAAAGATGGGCTATACAGAACAAGAAAAATTTGATATTTTACAGTTTTACATAAAGTGTAATAAAAATAAGCGTTTGGCAAAAGAAAGATACCAAAGAGAATACAGAAACCGTCAAACACCAACTGAAAACACTTTTGTTAATGTATTTAAGCAGTTACAATACTTTAAAACATTGCAGAGGAAGAAGGCTTATCGTGGTGTGGATGAAAATACAGAGCTTAATGTCTTATTATATTTCCAAGGTAAAATTTTAACTTGATATGTTTATTATTCTTAGTTATTATTTATTATTTTTTAGAAAATCCAACACATTCCATTCCCACTGCTGTTAAAACTTTGGATATAAAATACTGGAAAATACAAAATACGCTGAAAAAATATAAATTCAGACCTTTTAAATTCACCAAGGTTCAGTTTTTAAGCGAAGATAATAAGCGGGAAAGACTACAATTTTGCCAAATTATGCTGCGGGAGCTGGAACGAAATCCAAATTTTTTTTATAAAATTGCGTGGACCGATGAATCGAATTTATCAACAAGTGGGATCTTTAACAGAAAAAATTGCCACTATTGGTCCCAAACGAATCCGCATCAAACAAAAATTATAAAGTCGTCTGGTCGAAGATCCATTAACGTTTGGTGTGGTATTACAAATAATATTATTTTGGGGCCTTTACTATATGAAGGGAGCTTAACGGGAGAAAGATACCTTCAATTCCTAAACAACGAAATTGAAGAATATCTGGAAGAGATCCCTTTAGTTCACGTGAACAGGTTGATTTGGCAACATGATGGGGCTCCTCCACATAACGTTCAAAATGTAACGAATTATTTAAACCGTAAATATCCTAGATGGATAGGAAGATATGGAAACATCAAATGGCCCCCAAACAGCCCAGACCTTACTTTAATGGACAGGTTTTTTTGGGGTACGATTAAGGGCAGTCTCTTTGACAATAATCCAACATTTCCAAACATCGAAGTCTTGCAGAACGCACTTATAATCTCAATTAATGCTATAAAAAACGATCCACTTATGGTAAGCGATGCAGTGAAGAACTTAGAAAAATGTTACCGACTTTGCGTTCAAGAAAATGGAGGCCATTTTGAGCATTTATTAACGAATTAGTTCATTTCTTTACTTTTCAATTATTTCATTTTAACTTTTTATTCATTGTTTAATTTAATTAAATTGAAATAAATAATAAAATAAAATCCTATTTTCAATTATGAATATCTCGGAAACTGTTGAAGATAGGTATAGGATATTATACACGAAATATACTTAGAATTGTCTGGAGAATCTAAAAATTCAATAATATACAGGGTGTTCCGTTTAAAAAAAATAACATTGTTCTGACATTTCGTAATGGGGAACCCTGTATATCCGAAACCTACTTTTACTGGCGCTCCTCAAAAGGACCTATAAATGTTACATTTAAACTATATATGAAAAACTTTAAATAAAAAAGTTACCTATTGGTCAAAATGTGGCCGATAACCCTGTACATTTATCACCATCAGGCTTTTTAGTAATTGCCAGAGATTTCTGAAGTACAGAAGGCTCTTCATGTACATCAAGAAATTCGATTTCAACATTTGGAACAATAGTAAAGTTTTGAATTATCTCTGCATTTATATTAGTTGTACCCCCATTGTTGTTTTCAGTACAATTCACAGTACCAGTAACTAGATTATTTTGAGTTATATTTGTAGTGTCAAGTGAGGAGTTTTTTGTAGCTAATTCTACAAGTTTTTTGCCACGGCTCGACACCTGAAACCAAATAAAATTACCTGAATTAATATTTCAAAATAACAGAAAAGCTGCTAAGATGACTCAGAATATGAAAGAAAAACTGCTAACTCCCAAACACTTAACCTCTAATTTTATTTTATCTTCAAATGACTATCTTGTAAAGCCTTTGCAAAGAATATATTTATAATTTAAGTAAATACATACCTCCAATAGATATACACACTGCAAACTAAATTTATTTAAAGTTTTATCAATTTTACGGTCACTGCTTAAAAACGTGCAATTATTCTTCTATACCTCAATACAGTTATACTGCCACGTTGCCACTATTACCAGGAGATAGCAGTTATTCGATGTGAACTTTGAAGGACGTTGATTAAGCAGTTTTACGCATCAAGAAAAATCGCAAAATATGTTTTACTAATAGGTTAGCTGTTCTTCACAGTCGATGCGGTTTTTTTTCTCTTTCTAATAGTGCAATAAACGTTAAATGGTCAAAAATTGGAGTTAGCAGGTTAACACTCTAAGCCGACGATTTGTTAGGTTAGGTTATTTAATTATTTATAACCTTTTGACTTTTGAAAAGAAATTTTTGAAAATGTTTAACTTTCTAATCGACTTGGTTTGATGGTTTAACCATTATCAATTTTCTTCATGTCATGTTTTCTACACTTCAATATTTAAGTCCATAAAAGCTTCATTAAGGTTCTAATTTTCAATTTTCTCTTTTGCTAACATCAGCATAAAATAAAAAAAATTCTGTCTCCTGAGGATGAACGTTTCTACGTTCGAAACATGTAGAAACCCTTAAAATAAGAATTTTATTCTATTAAATTTTGTGGAGGAAGACTTTGTGTTTTTCTTTCCTTTTAACTTTTTTTTTATTTGCATTTAACCCTTTCGCTGCTCCGGACGAATATATTCGCCACGCCGTATACTGCTCTGGACGAGTATAGTCGTTTCGCTTATAAAAATAGGATCAGGCTGCTCTAGACAAATAATCTCGCTGGCAGAGTTTCCACGTGTTGCCTGCAGGCCGCTCGTTTCAAATTGACGCGGCGGCGGGCGGGCGGTTGGACCGAGGTAGGGTGGGGGCGTGAATGTTTCCCGCGAAATTTCACTGATTTTGTACATTTACATATGTAGAGTTCGCGTTTTTGGTTGTTTCGACAAGTTTTGTGTTAGAATAACCTAATATGGCTGGGAAATATCTTACAGATAAACAACTTGAAGAGATATTAGCCAGAAGTGGCAGCGAATATGACGAACAAAATGTGAGTTCCGGAACCGGAGAAACCGGCCAAGTGTGGGTCGGACTCGCTCACGAAGAGTTCCGTAATATTATCTTTACAACATTATACACTATATAACCTTTTTTTTTAGTTTCACCTGTGTCTGGGAGGTTATAATATAGTGTCTAATGTCATACTCAATTAGTTTACAGTGCTCTTAACGAGTATATTCGCAAGCGGTAAAAAAATAGGCAATTTGGCGTGCGACTTTATTTGAGCACTGCGCAGTGAAAGGGTTAAGTATTTTTGCAGTTTAAGAAAATATTATTGAATTATTAAATTTAATAATTGTCAATCAAATGTATAAAAGCAACGGTGAAAACAAACATTTCCAACCATTAACAATAATAATACATATATAAATAAAGCGGCTTACATTCTAAGAAATTATCAGATGTTCCTGCAACAGATTGTGCTTCATCACCATAATCAACTTTTTTTGTCATTTCAGCCTCTAAAATAAAACAATAGGTTGTTTAAAAAAAATAAACAATTATGCTGGTCATTTAAAAATTGCAACTAAAAATTACAAAGGTAGCAGGGTAATTCATTATAAATGCAACCCCCTTTAACTTTTTTATTTATCAAAATAGAAAAAAAAAATTTTATTTGATTTTTATAACACAAATACATAAGTACTAATTTATATTTTTTAGACTATTTTTAGTGAACAAGTCTGCAAAAATAAGGTTCATCTCACAGCAGAAAACTATGCTTTTTGATGAAAACAAGGAAAAGATATAATACTTATGCTTCTCACCTTTTTCTTTATTTTTACTGCTGCTAGTGTCCTGTATCTTTCTGGTTTTTATTAACTTTGGTGGTGATTTAATGATTTTTAAAACTTCGTCCCCTGACGACGATGATGTACTTAATTGCCCTGCAAGGATTTTTTCTTTTTCTTGGACCATCATAATCTGAGTTTAGGTCGGTTGTATCTTCGGCTTTGGATAACTTTTTTCAAGCGGGATCACAATTGTCTAAAATGTTTTTTTGTGTTACTACTGCTTTTATCTAGGACACCCTGTATACCTACTGGCGGAGCACTGAACATAGTATTAATTATTAGTAAAGGCGAAGATTAATTCTGCCAAACCAGTAAAAACAAATTTGAGACTCACCAAAAGTGGCATTTCGGAAAGACGAAATTTTATGCGTTGGCCAACAAGTTATTATTTGGTAAGATTTTACCACTGCAGAAATTTTATTAGTTGGGATTGGCGGCCATAAGCAATCCTCGGTATTAATAATCCAAGGTGTTGGCACTAATGCTACACTGTCATCCTCGACAAATTTCACAATGGTCCAAGTCTTATTGTCCTCAGTTGCCATGTCCAATCTAAATAAAACAAAACCAATGAGACATTTATAACCAGTTATACTTACAATACAAGCATTGTTATAGGTAATAATATTTGTGTGTGTGTGTATATAGAGGGATTTTGGCACTGGTTGAAACCAAATGGCCAGTGTTATGTCGCGCCGTTGAGATAACTACCCGTCACTCCGGCTTCGACGGTTCGTATAGAAAAATAAAATTAATCGTAATAAAACACCGGGTTCACTACTGACTACCCTTTATTCTCTATAATAAGACAGTTACGATCATGTACACAGCCTACAAAATCCGACACGGTTTCTAAACTGTTATTTTAATGATTTTAAACGAGACTCTCAAAAAAAACTACGTATTCGCGTGAATTTTGTAAAAGACTGCTTTCTTTCATGTTACCAACATGAGAACAATAAAAAACACTATATTATTCAAAAAGTCCAGTCCAATGGTATGCAACCAGTTAAATCCTCGGTTACATCTATGTAATTAAGAAATAATGCAACTTGATATACGATCAGCAGGCACAACGTTGCCGCTTCAACTTATTATTCCTAACATTTCCTGACATTCTCCCACCTGAGGAACAGTTAGCAGAATAACGATCCTCACTAAATGAAAGAAACAACAATAAGAAACTATTCTAACACATGTTTAAACTAAAGCTTAACAGTACTTACAGTCTCTAAGTATTTTCTTGGTACCTTTGATACTCTACCACTTCTAGTAAATTTAACAGTATCGGACACATTGCTCTTAGGAATTCCCGCACTGTTTTCATCACACAAGTCTTTGCAAATACTTGGCTGCGGCGGTACTGAACTTACAGTATCTTCTACATCAGACGAGACATCAGAACTCGGAATTTGACAGTCACCATCATGGAATTCCAAAGGGAACAATCGTTGCACCGGTCTCAACAAGTCACCATGCAAAGTCTTAACACGAACCAATCGAACAAGTTTGTCCTTACCGGGGAAAACTTCCATTATACGCCCGATAGGCCACTCGATACGTTTAGCATTGTCATTGCCAATTAAAACCACCTCTCCAACTTTAACGAGCGCTCGAGTTTTTGTTTTAACGTGACACTTTATTTGTCCTAAATATTCCAATCGGAATCTTTTGCGTAAGTCATCGCGTAGCTTTTGCTTATGACGCGCACTACGTGAAAGCGAAATTCTGTCAATTTCATCACAGTCCGGTACACCGACTTCAACCAAATCATGTAAAAACATAGCGGGAGTAAGCGGAACTAATTCTTTCGAATCATTTGAAACATATGTTAATGGGCGAGAATTAACCACTGCCTCACATTCACACAGAGAGGTTAAAAGTTCCTCATATGAGAGGCACGCACGGCCAAGTACGCGACGCAACAATTGTTTTACCACACCAATAAGTCTCTCGAAGAATCCTCCCCACCAAGATGCTGTGGGAGGGTTAAAACGCCATGTAATGCGTTGTACAGAGGTCTCGTGCACTATCTGGTCCCAGTTCAAGATTGCGAACGCATTTTCGGCGCCACGAAAGTTCGTACCATTATCGCTGTAAATGATTTTTGGTCTGCCACGTCTCGCGACGAAACGACGGAGCACTTGCAGAAAACTAATGGTAGATAAGGAAGTAGTTAGTTCCATATGTACTGCACGATAAACGGCGCACGTAAACAAACAAATCCAAACCTTTTCTCCGGTTTTGAGAAACAAGGGCCCGGCAAAGTCTACACCACTAATCTCAAAAGCTACGGCATCGCGCACTCTATCAGCAGGTAACGGGGGCGTCTCCACAACGAACGGCTTTGAAACAAGTCTACGACAGATTCCACATTTTGATAAAACTGATCTGATGGTGCGTCTGCCTCCCAATATCCAGTAATTCTCCCGTAACGCACTAAGCAAACCTTGAGTGCCCACATGACACAATCTTCTGTGCATATCCATGATCAAACCATCAACAGTTGGGTGTTTAGCTGGCAAAACAACTGGAAATCGGTACCCGTCAGTATCCTTCCTGTTACAAACTCTGGATTTAAGACGTATTACACCATCTTCTCCATAAAAAGGGTCAAGGCAATTAATTTGCTTACTGTCGATACCAGTGAAATGTTGTTGCTGGATTTGTTTGAAAATAAAAGTTTCTGCTTTATTTAACTCATCAACGGATAGCTCACCCTTAGATTTGATATTAGTTTTCCTGGAATTGTAAATGAATCTGAAAACCCAGGCTACTAATCTGACAGTTTTAGAAAATTTGCTGAAGTAGGTAAGACGCCATTGGTCTGTATTCACATTGGCAAGTGATGAAACCAGTTTCTTCTTACGTTCTTTCAAAACTTCTTCTTCATTGACACTAAACATTTCACAAGGCCACTCTTGCTTGTTTTGGTATAACCAATTTGGCCCCTCCCACCATTTTGACTCATAAAGTTGCTTTGGAGAGCATCCCCTTGAAGGAAGGTCGACGATATTAAGCGATCCTGGTATGTGACGCCATTTTTCTACAGAAGTCAAGCTTCGTATTTCTTTTACTCGATTGAACACAAATGTTCCCCATTCCTCGTTTCTCTGCACCCAAGATATGACAGTCGACGAATCGCTCCAGAAGTAACAATCATTCACTTCGTAGTTAAGGTTCTCTTTTACTTGATTAAAGAGTCTGGCTCCAATCATAGCTGCTAATAGCTCAAGTCGCGGAATGGTAATCTTTTTGAGGGGCGCTACCCTTGACTTGGCAGCTAATAAATGAACCGACACAGTGTCTCTTTTCTCAACTCTTAAAAACACTACTGCAGCAAAGGCATTTTGGGAGGCATCACAAAATGTATGAAGACTTGTATTTTGTACTCCCAAACTGTCAATAGACATCCAACGAGGAATCTGGATTTTCAGAAGATACGGCAACTCAGCTAACCAATTCTTAAAACGTACTGAGATTTCTTCTTCCACCGGCATATCCCATGTAATTTGTTTTTCCCATAGGCACTGCAATAAAAGCTTTGGAATTAATGTAGTAGGTGCTGTGAAACCTATGGGGTCGAAAACCTTTTGAGCCATTGATAACAATCTTCGTTTTGTTACTTCAATCTCTTCAGGGTTATTTTCCAGTAAATCCTGATTTATTGTCAGAAAATCTTGCTTAGGATACCAGGTTAATCCAAGGACAGGCACCTTAAAATTTTC